>JAPTHN010000001.1:136819137-138069137 GCA_026936325.1 Platynereis dumerilii
GAATAAACCAGAGAACAAAATGTATTCTCAAATGAAGTCATCTGTTTTGCAAGGCACTGCATAGTACATTAGTACAATGGTGCTAGAGGAGAGTTTGGCATATACGATTTGTTCAACTTTTCAAAAATAAACATTAACTCTTTAAATTTTCATGTAACTTCATCGTTTATGGACAGATGATGCAAGTCCAATTTTGGCCTGTGTTACTCTTTCTTTCCTTTAAGTTTCGAACTAATTTGTTTTGTAGTTTTTTGTAGTTTGAAATGTTGCTCTTTACTTACGCTGCTCAATATATTTGTAACTGATCCAAAGTATCTGATCACTCGAGATTCATAACGCAGCTCCAGATACTGAAAGGTGAAAATTACATATTTTAGTGATATTCATACGCTGTTGCAAATTGTTACTCATTCATGCTTCAAAGTAATTGATGTCAAATTGTCAGCAAACATCCCCATTGTCAGATTTTTCTGCCAGTCTGACATAACATTGTTGATTTCAGAATAACCAAACAAACAATGCCACAGTGAATTTCATACACCAAAAATATTTTGGTGATTAACTCTGGCATTGATTAATTTGGGTTTCCATGGCAATGGTGTAGCAACAAAGACTTTAAGTCTGCATGGGTAAATTTTTGTTTCCGTGGCAATGGTTTAGCAACAAACACTTTAAGTTTAAATGGTCTAGCATTTTATGTCTGCGTAACGGACTGCTGAGTGGTTGAACAATACTTTAAACTCAGAATCATGTCATAGCCTACTTACTTCTGTGACACTGGTGAGCTTGAGGTCATAAAAGACATTGACGTATACAAAACACGCAGCAGTCATTCCGATGGTTGCTCCGATGATGCTCATCCACATTTGAGAACCAAATGAATAAGATTCTGCCGGGAAGCCGAGGAAAGTATTACTTGATACAAAAGATACAGTTAAAGACAATGTTACAGGGATAATGGCCATATTTCTGTTGCCCAAGAGATATTCATTTGTAGTTCTTTGTTTATCTCCTGTCAATGAATAGTAAACTCCAATAGCAATAGAAACAACAAGAACTCCAAAAAATATGGCATAGTCTGCGGCATGCAGTAAGGATTCTAAAGCCATCTCGAAATATTAGAATGGTAAAATCCTGTTGTTGATGATTGATTTAGACCACTAAGCCATCTCCAGCAGTATTCTTGGGTTACTCGAAATGGTAATCTTCTTCACTATTTAAAGTACACTGTCACTGTTTTTGTCTTTGAAATGAATGTAATTTGGGTTGAGTGTATTCCTTTTCATGAATATGCATCTGCACTGCTCTTGTTCACAAAAGCACTCCTTCAGAGATTCAAGTATTCAAAGTAAATTATAAATCTCAAAATCAGTATTCCTTGGTTTATGGTTCAAAATCAGTTAAATTCCAGTTTATAAAGTATTAAAAGTAATATTTCTGATATTGCTGTAACCCTATTGCATGTAATGATATTTCTGTAGTGTAAATGGGATGCTTTCAATGTGTTGTGTAATGATCTGCCCTTCGTGGAGTATTTTTTTCTCTCAGTAATCTCTTGTTAGCTGAAATTTTTATGGCTACTCACATTGGCCTAAAAAAGACAACTCGTAATTCAACAAATTAAACAGATGGTGACATTTCACTATGCTAAAGTTCATAGTTTTAGTGATAAAATGTTTGTGGCAAGTCTACAGATAAACTATGAAGTTCAATGAATACAAGATAAATATGTTCTTTAATCATGGCACAATTATGAATGGATTTACATAAAATATTTTGGGCTAGGACCAAAAATAAATTGCTGGGCATTAGACTAAACTGTCATGTTATTCCTCACATCAAAGTGGGATCTGCAAATTGACTAAAATCACGTGTTGCAAAAAAGTACTATTCTATTGAAATTTGATATTGCGTCATGCCATATATAACAAGGTCACAATACAATTGTACGCTATCCAACAATGAGTTGACTGAACAAAGTGCACAATCTAAGACCTAGACTATTTAGGACATACAGTGCTGCCTTTAAGTAAGTGAAACAAGTGATGTTTTGCCAATGGGTCAATGCTATACATGTACGGCATACGTCATCAACTAAGCTTCTTGTGGGAGCTAAGATGCTCATCTGATATGCATAAAACATAGGTGGTCATAATATGAGATTATATCATGGGTGGGGGCAGTATATCCCCAGTATAGTCACCCGAGACCCAGTATATCCCGAGACGTTAATGTGAACAAAAAATCAATACTCTTAATTGGCAGCACTTAATTGCCTTAAATCACAACAATCAGCAAAGATGCTGGTATCTACATGCTAATAAGCATGATATATAGGGGGTACTGTTGTCTTTTGATTGGTCAGTTCCAGTATATCCCTGTTAATCTCATTATCTTTCAGTATATCCCTGCTGGCTAATTAGCCAAAGGAATTTGATTGGTTGAACTAAATATATCCCTCTTTCTATCTGTTGTATTTCCCTCTCTCAATCTGTATTGACCAGGGAAAAGTTCAGTATGAGGGACAAAAGTTGGCTAGACATGGGAAAAAGGATTATACTTAGGCTTGTGAGATGTGTATGGCTGCCAGTTTTCTTTGCAAACAGTTTCATATCAATCAAAACGTTTGGTAAGTAAGTGAACTTCCCTTCCCATTGAAATAACATGGGCATTGTGTTTCACTTACTTATCAAAGGCTCTGACCCATATCTAACTCTGAGTACATGTAGTGAAAATTGGTAGCCATTTTTATCCCATATGCCTCAAACATCATCCTTTATGATCCAATATGTTTTTATCACTCCCAATTAGAATTTGCTGCCACAAGCAGTTTTGCTTGAGGATGTCTAGCATTGACCCAATGGAAAATATCACCGGTTTCACATACTAACAGGGGCACTGTATATGGTTATCCGTACACTGTATGTCCTTGCTGAAGATCAATGTCCTCTGTTCGATTCCAGTTTTGATTAAGCCATGCACCTTGCTTTACATACATTGGACAGCAGTTTCACACATTGGAGAGCAATTTCAGATGTCCTTTCCCTCATTGTTGAGTCGTCCTCCTGTCCTAGTTAGCTGGAGTGCATAAATACAAGAAATAGTGAAGCATTATTGAGGTAAAGGATGAAGCAGCTGTCCAGAAAGTAGGAAACATGAATGATTGAACTGCACGTTCATATTTACTTATTTCTAAAATTAAATCAATTTTCAGGCTAAAGTTGCCTGCTTATTTTGCAAACTATAGAGGGGGGCGTTGGTCTGGTGGTAGCATGCTAGGCCAATCGCTGGGTCCAGGGTTTGAATTAAACTCTTGTTGGGCCACCAGGGCCTATGTAGGAAGGTTGTTTCAATCATCCTTTGCCTCATTGCCGTGTCCTGCTCCTGTCGTAATCAGCCTACCAAGTGCATAAATACAGGACGTATACCCAAATCATCCATCCATCCATCCATTGCAAACTGGTTAGAACTAAATTTTACTATTTTTGAAATTAAGTAGAATCAAAAGTGTAGGATTATCAAAACATTCTCATCGGACAGTTGGGTAAGAATGCCAAACAACGGCTTAGGAGCAGTCCGATCCAACAGAAATTGGAAATTGTCTGTAATTTGTTGGTGAAATGGCTCAAAATGCCATCAAAACACTTGAGTTGCCACCGGTCTCAAGCAGACGAGTCTGAAAACGTTTTTCAACAATTTTTCATTGTTTTTGTAAGATTTTGTCAAATTAGATATTTTTCTCATCTTTAGGAAGAACCATAGCTTATAGCAATATTAAAATTCTTCTTTCTTTTTTTTTTATCAAACATCACCCAAAAAGTTAATTTTGCCAAAACAATTACAACTAAACATCAATATTACTGGTGAACCAATAATGAGAATTCACCATATGAAAGGATTTACTTGATTATGAACTTGACTTTATTTCTTCATATTGACATTTATATTTACACTTAAATTGACTTCATTTTGATATTCATATTGACATTATTCATATTGACATTCATTCTGATATTCATATTGACATTTATACTGATATTCATACTGACATTCATATTGATCTTCAAATCAATATTGATGTTCACATTGACATTCATATCAACATCCATTTTGACATTCATTGATATTCATATTGACACTGATATCAATTGACACTGATGACACTGATATTGACACTGATGACACTGACATCTACACTAATATTGACATTAATTTTGACATTCATTAATTTTGACATTCATGTTGACATTCATGTTGACATTCATGTTGACATTCATATATATTGACATTCATATTGAATTCATAATGACATTCATATTGAGTTCATATTGACCTTGATTTATTCTTGAATTCATTCTATTCTGCACTTATCTCATTTCTTCATTTTTCCTGTCTTTGACTGGTGATGACCTTGACAAGTGATCAACTTCTTCACAAGGTAAAATATATCTTAGATCATTCAAGTTAACCTTGATTGGAAATGATAGACCACAATTGAACAACCTTGCTTGAACAATTTTGAAATGTGGCCTATCCTTCACTTTCTCTGACCTTGACCTTGATGTCAAGGTCATGGATGTTTAATTAAAATATTCCTGTATCACAGGGCTATATATGTGCCAATATTCATTGAGTTGTCTTCATTCAAAGCAAAGTTAAAAAGTGTTTTCGCTGCACCAGTTGGTCCATGCTATAGAGCACCTTTTACTATAATTTCATGAAAGTGCTGATTGTAGTTTTCTCAAAACCGTGCGCAAACTGGTTTTCATTAAAAGAGGTGAGGGCAATTACCCCTTTTTGAAAATGATCAATTTCATGGCTGATATTTGTTCAATAGGGGTCAACTAACTTAACAGTGAAGACCAGGTATCTCTAACTTTATTAGTTCAGGATATAGACCTCCAAAGACAGTGACTTTGAGGTGACCTGTGACCTTGAAAAATAGGTCAAGGTCAAAAACATTTTGGGAAATTAATCTGCTCATCTAGGACTATCTATACACTAACTTTCATGTTGAAATTTTAAAAAAAAGTGGCAGAAAAATAATAATAACTAGACATTAGATATTCCCAGTACAACTGGGAATGAGCATTCACCATTTTATCACTCAAATGAAATGATCAATGAAATGATCAATGAAATGATCAATGAAATGAAATTATAATGAAATGATCAATGAAATGAAATTATAATGAAATGATCAATGAAATGAAACTATAATGAAATGAAATTATAATGAAATGATCAATATGAAATGGTCAATGAAATGATCAATGAAATGAAATTATAATGAAATGACATGAAATTGACTTTATATTGACTTCATATTGACTTTACATTGACTTTACACTGACTTTACATTGACTTTACATTGACTTCATATTGACTTCATATTGACTTCATATTGACTTCATATTGACTTCATATTGACTTCATATTGACTTCATATTGACTTCATATTGACTTCATACATGTGATACATCTAACAGCAATTGTGACACTTACCTGTCACAGTGCTAGCAGTGCTTTATTTTGCCACCCGCAACAAATACCAAAAAATTGAAAATCTATGGAAATTGAAAGTTGAATATCTCCAAAACAAAGTCCGTTATCCACAAATGAAATACTGCTGGACCATGACAAACTTGATGATTGATATTGCTTATCCTTATGATGAGTAATGATAAATTGAAATCCAGACATTTCTATCTTTATTAGTTTAGAAGTTTGCTGGAACCACATCTTAAGCAAATTGGCCAAATTTATAAAAATGACAATTCTGAAATCAAGGTCAAGGTCATTCATTTCTCATAACATCCTCTTTTTGGCATTAGGCTATTACTATATAAAGTTTCACACATTTCCCTTTATTCAAACTCAAAAATTTTCAACATTTTACATTTTTGGTGAAATTATCATAATTTGAAAGTTCAATATCTCAAAAACCCCTTGAGTGATCAAATATGAAAGTTGCTGCAGCACTAGAACTATCTTTTAGCAACACAAATCAGTTGTCAGAATCATCCTACCATTTCCGGTTTCTGAGAAGAAGAACGGCAAAGGGTAAACTACTAAATGGGTTGGGGTAATTACCCCTTTTCGAAAATGACAAACTTGATGACTGATATTGCTTATGCTTATGATAAGTAATGATACATTGAAATCCAGACATTTCTATCTTTATTAGTTTAGACGTTAGCTGGAACCTCATCTGTAGCAAATTGACCAAATTTATAAAAATGACAATTCTGAAATCAAGGTCAAGGTCATTAATTTTTTGCAACATACTTTTTTATGTATTAGGCTATTTCCATATAAAGCTTCAAGAATTTCCCTTCATTCAAACTCAAAATTTTCGAAATTTTTAATTTTTGGTGAAATTATTAAAATTTGAAAGTTCAATATCTCAAAAACCCCTTGAGTGATCAAATATAAAAGTTGCTGCAGCACTAGACCTATCTTTTAGCAACACAATTCAGTTGTCAGAATCATCCTACCATATCCGGTTTCTGAGAAGAAGAACGGCAAAGGGTAAACTACTAAATGGGTTGGGGTAATTAACCCTTTTCGAAAATTGCAAATTTGATGGTTGATATTGTTTGTACTAGTAATGGGTAATATAACAGTGAAATCCAGACATTTCTATCTTCATTAGTTTAGAAGTTAGCACTCCAAAAATGCCAACTTTGAAGTGACCTCTGACCTTGAAAAATAGGTCAAGGTCAAAAAAATTTGGGGGATCATAATATCTCACCTAGCACTATCCATCCACAAAAGGACAACCCTGAACTCAACCAAAAGTGACGGAAAAATAAAAATATCTACAATAATAATAGCATTCACCACAGTGGTGGTGAATGCTAATAATACGACCAAAATCAATACCATTCACCATAGTACTATGATGGTGAATGCTAAATATTTATGGCTGCAAGAATGTCTTAAGGCCTATCTCAAAAATAATGAAGCCAAAGTGTGACATGACCATCAAAATTTTAAAATGTATTTTTGTATGAAATTACCTAAGCATATTGTAAAGAACATATTTAAGTTCCAGAAACTATATTGGCCATGGTGCTTTGATGAGTGGAAATAATTGATAACAGCTGAATATTACAGAATTTTTAAAAGTTTGTTTTTCATGGCAGTGAAACATAACTGGGCTGAATGGTAATGTGTCATGAACTAAAATCCGTTTTCTTTATTTGACAACAACTGGCACATTTTTAAAAGTCTTGTGGATGATTGTCATTCAAATACACCAAATATATTTTGAGAAACACCCATTTTTTCAAAATTTTTCCGAAATTTCTTTTCAAAACTTACATATATTAACCCCAGAAGCATATTTTTTCGTTTAAAATGATTTTAACTGCCCTATGTTAAGCGTCTATATGTGGGCTTCAAATTGATACCAAATAAGTGCCACCGAAGTGAATGTCTGCTCAGCAAATGATGATAGAAGTGTGATTTTTTGCCCATTTTTCGACATAAAAAGCTGATTTTAAGTACTGGTGTGATATAAATGTTCAGAAAATGTTCTGGTTTTGACCCAAATCGATTTTATATTAATTATCAATCATAACTGGGGGTAAAATACAACCATTTACAAAATAAAAAATATTTTGTTACTGTTTATTGCCTTTTTGGGCAATTTGGCCCCAAATGTTAAAGAATGCTCCATAAATGTTAAAATTTTTGTAATTAGGCAATGAAACGTACTCCAACTATTGAAATTAATTGTTAATTTTCACTCCAAATAATATTAGAATGATCGCTTCACTGTTTGTCAGAAAAAAAATTGAATACGATCAAAATTTTTCAGAGTGTTACGCGTGCGACGAACATAACTTTTGAATTTAATCACCAGAAACCAGTCAAAAACTTGGATTAGTTCATAGATTAATAAAACTTCATAGATGTACTATATTTTGAGCCAATCCAGATTAAAAACAGAGCTTTCATAGCTCTGTACCATTTGAAAGTACTCTCGGCGTTAAGCGTGCGACACATTCACCTTTCCAGCTAATCATTGGAATTTTTCCATGAACTAGATTTTCCAGAATCATAAAAAGCTCCAAAACAACTAAGTAGATGTAATACTAGATCTCAATGGCAAAAAGATTAAACTGAAATATGCTAAAGGGAAACTAGAGCATTTCTGATCAGGAACATCCAAATTTGACTCAATTTTACAAAGTCAACCTTTGAACCAAAATAACTCAATCATGTCAAAACAAGGGGATGGAAGTGCTTGTTTCAATGGATTTATGAAGCCTGGGGATATGGAGATTCCATAAAGTAAAAGGAAATAGCAATGGAACATGTCAAACTTTGTAAAATTGAAAGAATTCATCAGGTGAAAAAGTCTATGTCACGCTAAATAAGTGAAAAAATGCATGTTTTCCTATATACTTTCATCTCTATCTCAATAACCTTTTGACAAATTGCCATGAAATTTTCAGGATTTTTGCATAAGAATGTATTTAAGGCAAGACTGTAATATGAAGTTGTTTCATACTGCTGTTATCAAAATGTATGACCCTCAGTGAAAACCAGCTGTGTGGCTTCATTATTTTTGAGATAGGCCTTAAGCATTGATAATATTTTGTTGGTGCAAATTGGATAATTGTACATGAACATGTTACATGTACATGTATACAAAAATATTATTAAATAAATGTAAATTACCTACTTTCAGTGCATGTCCATCTGAAGGTTGATTAACAACTGTACGTTGAATCAAGGTCCGAATCTGAAGTCTCGAATATTCCGACGTCATGAACGTCTTCCTGTGTCTTTTCTTCACTGGTGCTTTACATTCCTGAGGTGTGGCACTCAACTGTAGCACTTAAAGGGAAGGGGAAGAGTCATCAGAGGAATGCGACTCCAGCACTCGGAAGCCCAACATCCGATGGATCCACTGGGGGGCTCACTTCTTTAATCCCTCCCGCAGGGACAACAAATGCCGTTCCTGGCCCGACATTGGGAAGTACGAATGCCGTTCTGGCTCAACATGGGGAAGGACTGCCATCGCACCTTGAGACAGGATCGGTGTAGCTACTTGGATGAACCCCTGCAAAATCTCTGTTACATTTATAATCTGTCTATCCATAAGATTCATGTTTGTGTAAAATGCCTCCCTCGTTACCTTGCATTCGCAGCAGGTTCTCTCGCTGGTCTGAGTGGAAGAATTCGATGTCGTACTTCGTTGAACCTTTGATGGTTGGTCCTCTGGTTTCCCATTGGAGGCTTCATGGGAGATGGCCACTCAGGGGCTAAAAAATCAAACTCATTGTAAAAACCCATGCTGCCTCAAAAAAAATAAATTTTACATTATAATGCCTACTTTTAGTAAATCAAGACTAGTGAAAATAACTTAAAATTGTTAAATGAATGAAATTAACCTACTTTCAGTGCATGTCCAATTATTGTCAATCTGAGGGTAACGAGGGAGGCATTTCAACATATTCAAGTAAGTGATAAAAATAGATCAAGTTTTCTCTAATGTAGAACTTCCCTGATACATAGGCAAGAAAATCCATTCATAATTTTTTCAGCTAAGTGCCTATTTTCCATTAGGGGAGACCGGGGTAAGTTGTGCCTCGGGGTAAGTTGGGCAAAAAAGGCAATGCTACCCCTGTAAACCCACTTGGTCAACATCATCAGGCACCAAGAAAAAAACTACCAAATATAATGGTATGAAAAGCTACACTAATAAATTCAATTTTGTCGCTGAAAACTTGAAGTGCCGAGGACTGACATTCTGGTTTCTCAGTCATTTGGTATTTATAATAAGATGATGTCCCTCTGGTAGGATGGAGTTAAGAGGTATATCAAGACATTTCTGTTGTTAGATTTCATTTTGCATTGTTTGTTTATTTTTGACAACCAGTTGCATTCAGAAAATCAATTCGGGGTAAGTTGTGCCGTTTTGATTGGGGTGAGTTGTATCAATGGTATGACATAGGAATTAATATTTTATTCATCTTTTTTTGTCTAAATTTTACGCAAGTCCTAAAAATGTTGTGAAATAACGTACACTGAAAGGAACACATGTTAAAAAGAGTTATAACAACCTCTAAACAATGAACAATTCTGGTTTTTTTTCAGCATTTTTAATTTGTGTATAAAATGGCTCATAAATGTCTGATTAAATTAGTTTCATGTAACATGTCTGTCATATGTTAAAAACATGATACAAATGATCTATCTGAAGGAACGGGTGAAATACAAGATTGTTTTGGAATAAAGTAGGCGGCACAACTTACCCCGTCACGCGGCACAACTTACCCCGGCACCGGGGCAAGTTGTGCCACTAGACTTACTTTTTTCAAATGCCTATCATGACCTTCCCAATGGTCAGACTGCCCTGAAACTTTGGTTGATTCTGGCCAACGTATTATATTTTGATGTCTGATTTTCAGATTGCATTATTGAGGTTTAGTTTTTCGGAAAATCAGCCTGACGAAAAAAATGGCACAACTTACCCCGGTCTCCCCTATAATGTCAAAAAATTGACGTGGCCTGAATTTTCGTCCGCTTTTTGCCCTGGGTGAATCACCCACTGATTCACCCAGGGTACTTTTTTTGAAAAACCAGTCTGAGAGGTTTTCTGAGAAGTGTTGTCCTGGCATGAATAGGGGTGTGGGTACAGCCAATATGGCCACTTCATGTTCTAATGATGTTATAGTAAAATGCGTTTCAGGTTTGGGTTGAGTTGGGTTGAGTTGATTTTTTTTTTTTTGAGTTGATTTTCTTTTTTTTTCTTTTTTAATTGAAAAAAAAAAATTTCTTTTTTTTTCTTTTTTAATTGAAAAAAAAAAAAATTTTATTAAAAAATTTTATTAAAATTTTTTTTTTTTTTTACGGTTTGTTGATAGATTGTTTGAGTCTTGAGGGACTGTTTTCAAGCAGACTTTGCATTATAATATCGCCCACACAACAATCGTCCATGCGTTTCAGGGAAGGCCAATAATGCATTTAGCATTTGCTTTTTGCAGTGCATCTATTCTCAAAGCAGTCTCACACTGCTAATTGCAATTCTGCAAGTTCTAAAGCCTATTTTCATCGTCAGTTTACCAAATTGCCATTGAGGAACAGCACTTGAAGGCAATCTGACAGGTGTCAAAGCTAATTGCACTTAGCAGTGCAGTGCTACTTTGATGTTATATCCATGGATCTTATGCTTAGGCCTATTACTCATTCCCAACAGAACCCAGGGTTTGAATCCTCGGATTCTTGTGTATGTCATAAAATTTCTGAAAAATTGCAAGACGCAATTTTAAAATTTTACATTGTAAAATTTTACATTGAATACCAGGTAATTAAGATCATACAATTTTGAAATATTTAACGACAATCAGCAAACAAATAATAAGGCCTACTTTATAGAATTAAAAATATTTATGACAACGACAAATGAAGGTACTAAACGAAGAGTCTAAAAATTAATGTTCTTCATATACTTAGTTGTTCCTTTTGGATTTCTTTTTTCTAGGTTCCGAGTTGTTTGCCTTGCCTTTCCGTTTCTCCTTCGCTCTTCCAGGGTCAAGATGTGGGGCAGTTTGTCAGTCATAGCGGTCGTTATGTCATCTGTCATTTGGTCAAACTGTTGAGGGGTAATGTTGATGAATATGTTGAATTTGTCGATGTTGATGATGGTGAAATTGTTGAGGTGATGATGGCAGGATGTGAACTGGGAGGTGAGTGGATCAATTTTCATTCATTTCAGCATGTGGAGAAATAAGAAGTAGGTGCCATGCCATCAGTAGCAAATTTTGTTGTCTTTTAGATGGTATAATTGAAATGAACAAACTGTACATATTTAAAAAGATATCTGGATTCTCCCTGACCCTCTCTTTCCATTCTCATAATTTTCCAATGGGAGGATTCATGACCCCTGTCCCAGGGGTCCAGGGCTAGGATGCCATCATCCACGAAAGTAGGCAATCTCCTTTGTTTTCAATTTGTCTTTTTCCAATTCATCAATGGCTTTCTACCGATTTTGCACATTCTGGTCTTTAATCGCAATCTGACGTTTCAAGTCAGTGTTCTTAAGGTGAAGACCTCTATCCTTAGTGGCCAACATGAGACAGTGCGCTTGCATGGTGTGTCCCCTACCTTACAGGAGAATGTCAATGATTATGTCAAAAATCATGTTTCCAAACCGGATCGTACGTCAACCGGGTAACCAAGGTGCGCGTCCCTCAGCGGGAAACCAGGCTGAGATCGAAAAGTTAGCGACTGAAAGTTAGCGATAGAACGGAGTGACTACAGAGTAGCAGACAGTATTAAGCGCCAACGAAATGGAACATTCCTCCTTCAACCAATGAACATACCCAAGGGACTGAGAAGTCCCTCAACCAACCAAAGGAAAAAGATGTTGCTCCAGAAAACAAGACACCGCCCAAAACAACAAAACAAAAAAGCTCAACACTAGGCTTGCTACCTCACACAGACAAGAGTAAAATGACACGCACCAACAGCAAAAAAGGAGTCCCCAGAGGTCTCAAATTTCACATCAAGTCCAAAGATGGAAGACTGAAGGATGTATCACCATTTAATAGCTACACAACAATGCTGAAGAAATTTATTGGTACAAGCTATAAATATATTCCAGGCCTCAATCGAGTTGGGGTGACGTTACCATTTTGAAAAACAAAGTTCAACCATGTCAATTGGCCCCCGCAGGTCTCGGGCCTCCTCGTGGCGGTGGGTGGTAACACTAAGGTGAAGCCCTCTATCCTTAGTGGCCAACACGAGACAGTGCGCTTGCACACGTCTCCCCGACGGAAATGGGGCAACCTGTTTGCCGTGGGTTGCGACCCGTGTCGGAGGATGAAGGGGTCCTGGTAGTTGAGTTGGGTGGGACTAAGTTGGTCCCTCCCATACAATACACTACTTTGGCCTGGATTTCTCCTAGATGGGAGGCTGGATTGGCCCGGTCCAGTCAATCGGCTTGTCATGTTGTCACTAGGGCTTCGGTCCTATTTGGCCATGGCTGATGGGTCAATCAAAGAAGGTTCTGACCAAGTCTACATGCTGGCCATGTTTTAAATATGATTGCAGCTGTATCTCTTACCAAGCCTTCTACGAGTATTTCCCCCATGTATCCCTGGACTAGGGTACTGGGCGCAGCCCTACCCATATTAGTCCCCCTTGTTGGGCTCCTTGGTGGGGGGGAGCATGGGGGATGAACATCATAAATTCCTATGGCATACTCTCTTCCTAATTCACAGTCTCGACTAAAACGGCAGCGGTCATCCTCGGATGACTGTATCGACCCAGAACTGCTAAATCGACAAACGACAACACGAAAGTCGGAGTACCGACACAGGTACATAGTGTTCAAACCAACTAGCAGGCTATCTCCCTTCGCCATCTACAAGACCATACTTCAAGAAGTCGGCAAACCTGCAGAGACAACCTTACAGAGAGATGGGACCGTCCTATTTAAGACCGGAAACGACGACCAGACTCGGAAACTCCTTAGGCAGAAAGATGTTGCAGGTACACAGGCAATAATCGAGCCTCATCGGACCTTGAATACTTCCAAGGGAGTGGTTTTCTCCTCCCTTAGCTATTTAGACTCGGACGACGATTTACAAGAATGGTTTGAAACTTTTACTGATGTCATTCATTTTCATAGAATCCCACAGAGGCATAATCGGGAGCTTCTTATCTTGACTTTTTCAGACACGACTCTTCCAGAGAGCGTTAAAGTTATATGGGAGCAATGTAAGGTACGACCTTACATCCCCAACCCAAGAAGATGCTATAAATGTCAACGTTTCGGTCATCTGAGCAAGTGGTGCCGACGACAAGAAGTTTGTGGACACTGTGGATCCGAGGACCACGTTCAATCAAAGGAACAACCTTGCTCAGCCCCTCCTCTTTGTGTCAACTGTAAGGAGGATCATCCCTCTTACAGTAAAACTTGTAGACAGTGGACTAAGGAAAAAGAAATCCTCACATTGAAGGCAACCCAAGCGATATCTTTTCCGGAGGCTAGAAGGATCGTGGACCAGCACTCAGGAATTCCCAGCTATGCGGACATGGCAGGATATCGACATCCTCATCAATGTGCGACACCAAGACGAAGACTACAACTCGAAGAACACAGCATCAACAGATCACACCAACAACACACAGAGAACCCAGAAGACACTAGCAGACACTCGGGAAGAACAAATGAAAAAACCACTCTAAAGACAACAAACACCACAAACCAGTCTACTCCCCGGGCGGACCTTGAAGAATCAAACACACCGGCTGGCACCACAACTCCTCCAGATACAGCAATGGAAGAAGAACATCCAAATGAAGCAGACACTGAAGAGGAACAGGAAGGATCAAATGATGGCGGGGACACGACACCCAGCAACGAATCCATGGAAGAAGAACAAGAGGAAGAGGAAGAACATGAAGAGGATCAAGGGGACTCACAGGAAGAAGAAAACGAAGAAGGACAAGAGGAAGAAGATGATCCAGGAAACCCAAGAACAGGATGGAATGGACAAAAAGGAAACAAAACCTGTGGATGAAGGAAAATACAGGGCACAAAACGAAGACAACCAAACAATCACAACCAAAGATTATCTTTACTACTTCCTAGATGAAGAACCATCACCTGAAAAGATTGAAAAATTCCGACCGACGTTTGTACGAGACTGGCTAGAACCGGCAGTGAAGCATCTTCAAATGTCTGGCTTTGGCAATGTGTCTCGGAAGCTGATTGAACGAACAAAACAGAAGTTGCACAGCTGGCATGAAGATACACATACAAGCAAAAGAGAAATATTCAATTTAGTCACCAACTGCACCTTCACTGACGAGTTCTATGGAATCCTCGGTATTTTTGTCTTACATGACCATTTGTCTGTTGCTATGAAATTGATAAGAAAACAACGGACAACAGACAACATAACACAAAAAAGGAATAACTAAGTAGCAATCTAACAAAACTATACAGACAATTAGTACAAACATGATACAAAAAAAGAATACCTAACTACCAATCAAACAGGACTATAAAGGCACTTAGTAAAAACCAAGTATGTCTCTAAATAGCCCAACAAGATGCTGATGAGACGTAAAGCCCAAACACACACACACACACACACACCATGTCAATTGACGCGATGTAGGTAAATCCATAATCCACAACTTCAGGATAATGGCATGTCAAATTGTCTATGAAAACGAAGTCTCTGCATTCTCCTCACCATTTCAGTACATTTTAATCCCGGAATATGGGTTAAATCCCAACAAAATGTTTAAAATTTTTCCATGACGAAGTGCGTTTGTTTACGTCACGAGCAAGTTTTTTTTTATCAAATTTTTTTTGGCCAAGCCGAGGGTGATGTGGATGTGCAATATTTGTCTAATGCACGTTTGATTGTCATCATGATCAGATCCTGACGAAAGAAAGGTATCTGTTGTAGCCTTGTTGGACTCATACGTGGTGATAAGAGAAGCCATCCTCGATGAATCTTGTATTGCCGAATTCTTGTTTTTCTGTTCTCCTCCTCCTTGATCAGAAAAGGGGTGAAATTCACCAGCATAAAAAAAAAGCACTGGCAAGCAAAGTAAAGCATCATATTCATAGAAACACTGCAAAACACAATGATTGACAGGCGTCAATCTTATTCATCTTTCTAACTTACGGACTGATTTTGTGTTTTAATTCTTAAGAATATTGTGATGGGGCATGTTGTTAATTATGATTAGTAATGGCTTGTGGAGATTGGAGATGAGCCTATTCTGCTACCAGTCCTAGAAACATCTCCATTCATTTCATCATGATAGTCCGCTTTGCCTGTGTGTTACATGAACAGCCATTCCGCACCCTGGATGAACCCTGCCTCGGTCCCTGCATCCACTAGAATTAATCTTCAACCTTTTCCATCAGTGAATGTGAGTACACTCTTTGCAGTAGTCCATTGGGCAATTATGATTACGAATCCATTCCTTTGTGTCTTATGGTGCAAATTTACTACTGTTTCGTCTGTATGGACCACTTGCCTACCTTCTCTTTCTTTCTTAACCTTTCGTATCGTAAAGACTCTTCTCTTTTACATGCCACAGTCATACTTTCTTTTGCTCAACGTTTCCCTTGTCCTTTCAGGCTTTCACCTGATATGTCATTCAACTATTTTTCTCATCTTAAGAAGAAACGTAGCTTATAGCAACATTAAAATTCTACTTTATTATTTTTTTAATCAAACCTCTCAAAAAATTTAATTGTGTCAAAAAAATTACAAATGTTTATTGCTGCAAGCATATCTTAAGCATGGATAATATTTTGTTGGTGCAAATTGGATAATTGTACATGAACATGTTACATGTACATACAAAAATATTATTAACCTACTTTCAGTGCATGTCCATCTGAGGGTCGATTAAAAACTTTACTTTGAATCAAAGTCTGAATCCGAGTCCGAATGTAACGTCTCGAATATTCCGGCATCTTGAACATCTTCCTGCATCTTTTCTTCGTTGGTTCTTTACATTCCTGGGGTGTGACACTCGACTGTGGCACTTTAGGGGAAGGGGAAGAGTCATCAGAAGAATGCGACTCCCGCACTCGAAGCCCAACATCCGATGGATCTGCTGGCGGGCTCACTTCTTGAATCCCTCCCGCAGGGACAACGAACGTTCCTGGTTAAACATGTGGAAGTACAAACGCCTTTCTGGCTCAACATGGGGAAGGACTGCCATCGCACCTTGAGACAGGATCGGTGTATAGGGTGAGGGAGCAAATTTTTCAAAATTCGGAATATTTCAAACTTCAGTCAAAATGGAAGGTTTTGCCAAGTCATAACAAATTCATATTTTCAAGCCTTAGAAACAAGACAAAAAGGATCCTTTTTGTAAAGTTTGACCTGTATTATCTCAAATCAAAAGTTCAATATGGCCGTCTAAACTTGGTGATGCTTTGAAAAAAAGCGCATTCATATTTTGAGGCCATGAGCCATGATGACAGTAAGGAGGACAACAACATCGTGGTAACAGGTCTTGTTGACCAACTATTCTAAGATGCCCCACACGGAAAAGTAAGGGGAATTAGTGTCCGTGCTGGAGAAGGGCCAGAAGTTGGCCACCCAGAAGTCACCGAAATTTCTTTAAGTGGAAATCCTGAACTTCCTTGGCCATAAGGCATGGGGAACCATCCTGAGTCTGCCTATAGTCGCCATTGGGGTAATTCACATCCAGCCATGGCAAAACTTGATATCACTCGACCTAGTAGTATGCATCAGGTCCGTCCCCCTTTACTCGCATGAAAAAGAAATAAAGCATAATTTTTCTCTCTGAAGTCATGACCTCCGAAACCATTGCCTGAGCTGGATACTTCGCCCTGAATGTCCCATTGACATCTTCTGTTGATTTTATATAGAATTCGCCATTTCTTTCGTTGACAATAGAATCCACAACCAAACGTTTATAGTTTGAAAAAAAAAAAATTGAATATCGAGCCATGCTTCCTAATGTGCCCATCATTTTTTTCACCATTTCTATCTTCTGGCCTTCATGGAATAGGCTGAATGGTGTCTTTGGGGTCCTGACATATGATCTCAGGCCAAAATCATTTTGCATAGCCGATCTGGCAGCCTTGAGGTCCACCTGAAGCTCATTAACCACCTCTCTCATGGAGGTTGCAGGTACCTTGTCAGTTTTGTCGTCAGTGACTCCAGGAATGCTCCATTCCTCTCTAAATTCTCTCCACAAACTCCCAGACTTCCATCTTATTCCTTTCCCATCATTGATTGCCTTCATGATATTGTATTCCGGTTATGAGGTCACTCTGACAATGTCAGGGCTTGTTTTTTAGTCAATGTGGCACTGAAGCAAATCTGACCACCTCTTCCTCTTTGTCTCCTGAGGAGTCATTTTTAATCATAGCTCATTCTAACCTTCCATAGGTATGGCTGATACCTTAATGATTATGCTGTATTGTTTTCACAATTTTCCTGTAGATGTGAGATGCTTTTTTAGCACAAGGAAGTTCATGGAAAATTTTGGTTCCCCACCCTGTAGTTACTTGATTAACCCCTTCACAATCTTTGTTACATTTATAATCTGTCTATCCATAAGATTCATGTTTGTGTAAAATGCCTCCCTCGTTACCCTGCATTCGCAGAAGGTTCTCTCACTGGTCTGAGTTGAAGAATTCGATGTTGTACTACGTTAAACCTTTGATGATTCGTCCTCTGGTTTCTGCATTAGAGGCTTCATGGGAGATGGTCACTCAGGGGCTAAAAAATCTAACTCATTGTAAAAACACATGCTGCCTCAAGAAAAATGAAATTAACCTACTTTTAGTGCATGTCCAATTATTGTCAATCTGAGGTTCTATTGACAACTTTGGTGTGAATCAGAGTCCGAGTTTGAGTCTGAATCTAACGTCTCAACATATTCCGGCATCTTGAAGGTCCTCCTCCGTCTTTTCTTCGCTGGTTGTATACATTCCTGAAGTGTGGCACTGGACGGTGGCACTTGAGGGGAAGGGGAAGAGTCATCAAAGAATGCGTCTCCGGCACTCGAGGCCCTACCTCCGATGGATCTGCTGGCGGGCTCACTTCTTGAATCCCTCCCGCAGGGACAACGAACGCCATTCCTGGCCCAAAATGGGGAAGTACTGCCATTGCAACTTGAGACGAGGATTGGTGTGACCATATGGCCTTTTACCATGTTCATTTCAATATGGCCTCTGCCTGGTTGCAGCAAGAATTCAAGAGCCCAGGTAATCAAACTTTCTCGATTATGTATTTCCTTTCCTTGATCTTCACATGCCAGCTCGTAACATATGGGCCCAGCATGGTTTGGATAAAGATGACACAATTAATTATCCGTTAACATGGATTGTAGGGCAACCCATCATATTGGAGGGTTGTGCAGTCTCTTGAACCACCATATTGCCCTACCTGTTTAAAAAAAATCTTTTTAGTTGCATCTGCATCATATGAAACAAGGGTTAACTTATGTGGTCAATGAAATGAACATTAATTTGGAGCAGAAGCTTGATTTTAAATCCTGCTTTCATCTTTACGGAATTGATTTAACAAGATATTGAAAGGCTTCTGAGAAATTGATTGACTTCTTCAGTTTGAGTTTTTTCCTTTTGTTTGCAACGCATTATGCATTGAACTAACTGGTTGCAGGTCTTACAGCATAGTTCCAGGTGTCAGGTATACACACTGGTAAACCGGACTGGTTAATTGTTGATCTCTTCCTCCGAATTGTCTCATTCAATATTTTTTTGAATTCTCATATTTTTCTTCACTTAGAGAACTGCATCACTATGGTCATGCAAAGGAAAAATATATAAACT
This sequence comes from Platynereis dumerilii, assembly GCA_026936325.1. Lineage (NCBI taxonomy): Eukaryota > Metazoa > Annelida > Polychaeta > Phyllodocida > Nereididae > Platynereis > Platynereis dumerilii. The sequence goes on from JAPTHN010000001.1 coordinate 136,838,471, forward strand.
TACACAGTTGAAGACCCAAGAGGAGAGCTACAACTTCAATGTCACCACAGATGTTCCAGATATGAATTGAATACTATACACAAGGCCGTATTAACCTATGGACAAATGGGGCATTTGCCGGGCCCATGACCTTAGGGGGGCCCACGATGAAGCTGAAAAGAGTTGCGACATTGAAAAAAGTGCGTTGGGCAACTGACACGAGAATGTACTTTTCAAAATTTAGAGCTTTTTTGGGCGCGAGGGGGGCCCATGAGAGATAGTTTGCCCCGGGCCCAGAAATGCGCTAATACGGCCCTGACTATACATATAATATGTTTCCTCATGAGCAGAGTTACCTGGTACATTTATGTGCATGTTCCGCACAAAACCAGAAAACGTAATCACATTTCTGCATCAAACTGCAAAATTTGCAGAACGTAGACAAAGACGAATAACATGCTATGCTGTCTCAATATAGCCAACTAAAAGGTGCTGAAGAGGCGTAAAACCCTGACACAGGAGCAAAGAGTATGTCTCTCTTCTCTGCTTTTGTTCACCTTTCTAAAGATCTCCGCTCATTTGCATGCCACTTGCTACTATCATATTCTCTCGCGAGTACTGTTGAAATTGTCGTTTTAAACACTTAACGTCAGCTTCTTCATTCCCCTAAAAACATTACAAAAGTGACATTGCATGAGTAAATCGTTTAGTTTATGATCAGGATAAGTTTGATAAATTTTTAACATAGGGAAATAAAATGTATCTGTTCAGGTGGAAACACCTGGAACACCTCGTATTCAGTTCATAATTTTATGAGAAGTACAACACAGAATTCTGGCCTCAGAGACCCAATCGTCATTCTGTGCACCTTCCCATTCTCTTGGAGTTATTGGCGATCCCTCATCCCAACCACGGAAGCTCCACAATTTTATGACAGAAGAATATGCATGCCAAATGGCAATTTTGCATTATTACTAAGAATATGCAAGACTTGTCCTAAAATCCTGGCAAAGAACCACTTCTTGACAGTAAAACTTCAACCCAATCAATTCTTCATCTGAAGATATTTCGACTACCAATGCTGGCAATAAATTTGAAACCAAAACATGGTTGCAAACCTGAGCTTCATTCGCTGGTTTGACGGGTCCTCCGACAGAAACCAGCAACAATCGGAGCCAAGAGAAGTTAGGAAAATTTAATTTCTCCAGAATCATCAAATTGTCCAACTCACTGAGGGCAAATTTACAAAGTTTCCTTATGTCATCCTTGTGAGGCAAGGCCTCTGGGCGCCATGATTTATCCATTGAGGCTTTTAGTGTTCAGTGTCTGCCCACCACAATTTGGTTCTCCTGCAAAAATAACTTTATGTACATAAATATGGCTTCCAGAAGCTCAAAATGTCAAATCAGATATGAAACAGTTAAAGAAGGAGAGTTCCTAGTGCAGATTGGGTTCAACTTTCAATGATTCCAAGCACACAATGTTCATCTGTTACATCTTCCCTTGCAACTTGACTAAGGGTCCATCCTTTCTGGTGGTCAGATACCTTTCGAGGGTACAATGTAGCCTATCCTTTGCCAAGTCCACAAGTTCTTTTACCATGTTCATTTCTGTGTGTGCCACTCCAAACTGCAGTGAGACGCAAGAAAATTTTAAGAGCAAAAGACAAAGGTGTTCCAATGTACCTGTGATCCTGTCGCATGCAACCCACTCATGTCAAAAAGGGCTTTTATCATATTCATTTCTATGAGGCCTCTTCCTGGTTGTTCATTTCTGTGTATCCAACTCCAAACTGCAGTGAGACGCAAGAAAATTTTAAGAGCAAAAGACAAAGGTGTTCCAGTGTACCTGAGATCTTGTCGCATGCAGCCCACTCATGTCAAAATGGCCTTTTACCATATTCATTTCAATGTGGCCTCTTCCTGGTTGCAGCAATAATTCATAAGCCAGGGTCATCAAAGGTTTTCGATCATGTATTTCCTTTCCGTGATCTTCATATACCTAATGGCAACATATGGACCCAGCACGGTTTAGACAAAGATGACACTTGTAACTTAATTATCCACTGACATGGATTATGTAGGGCAACCGATCATATTGGAGGATTGTTCAGTCTCTTGAACCACCATATTGCTTTACCTGCTTTTTTAAATCATTTTAGTTGCATGTGCATCATATGAAACAAGGGTTAACTTATGTGGCCAATGACATGAACATTAATTGGAGCAGAAGCTTGATTTTAAATCCTACTTTCATCTTTATAGAATTGATTTAACAAGATATTGGAAGGCTTCTGAGAAATTGATTGACTTCTTCAGTTTGAATTCTTTCCTTTTGTTCTTAACGCATTATGCATTGAACTTTTTACGATCTAACTGGTTGCAGGTCTTACTGCATGGTTCCAGGTGTCAGGTATACACTGGTAAACCGGACTGGTTAATTGTTCATCTCTTCCTCCGAATTGTCTCATCATTAAATATTTTTTTAAGGAAGAGGGCAACCTTTCTTTGGAGTAGTCAAAGTCTGGTGTATAACATTTTGTTTCCAACAGGGTTGCAGGTTTGTTAAATGAAGAAGCTCAGACTTGAGGTATTTGTCAATGTAATTTCCGCTACTTGTTGAAAAATATGTCATCTTTAAATTCCCTTTCCAAAGACATCTTCAGTGCACTCATCTTCAGCCATTAATATAACTTATGCGAAAGGTTTAAATCGAGGGTTGAAAACTCAACTTGGTACCTTCAAATGCAATGGCAGTCCCTAGCTTTCCACAACGTTCACAATGAAAACCAAGTATATCTCTGAATGGCCCACTTAGATGCTGCTGATATGTAAAATCCCAACACACACACGTATACACACTACTATTGAGTTAAGGGATGTTTCAGGATCTTGAAGGTTTTCGAAAGTCCAATTATTCTCTCGACATGAACCCTCTTGCTGTCGAACTGCCGGTCCTTTGCATCAGCACAGTTACTCATCCTGTTCTTTTTTTGAAGAAAAGGGAATGTTAATGAGCACATCTTTCTGTTCGAACTGATCTTGAACATTGAAACCCTTATCGGCCATTATAGAATCTCCTGGGCAGAACACGTTTCTCCGATCACTACGTTCCCCAACTTGGCGGTCACAAGCCGAACCTCCAAAATTAAATTAGATTCAGGATAATATACCAAACAAGCTTTGCCTCTTAATAGAACACTGTTGCTGAGGGAGCAAGAAAGACACACTCTCCAACACCAAATTGTGTTCTATTTCATGGCGAACCGGCTTGCAAGGTTTAAGTAATTGCTTTGGAATTAAGCAGGTAACTAAACGTTTTCCTCTTTTTGACATGAATGTACACAAACTTGTATTTCCCAACAAGGTATTATTCAACTTCCAGTATCATACAATTCCCTTGAGACAACTTCTACAAGTTATGAGAAATCATATTTAAGATAATATATCAAACCAACGGTGCCTCTGTATAGCCCACACTGGTGCTGATGGGGTGTAAACACAAACTCACTCATTCCCACCAGGAATTTAAACTCAGGTTGTTGAAGACGATTTGGCTAATTATCTGTAAATTAGCTTTCAAAGACATCCCCATTACCTCACTTCAGCCAGTAATAAAACTTACGCAAAAGGCGCGCAGGTCTTTCTTTGGTCTGTGAAATCCAACGTTAAATTTGTCTTTGGAAACTTAACAATAAGTACCTTAGGATGCAATGACAGTTCTTGCTTTTTACAATGTTGAAAATGAAAACCAAGTATGTCTCTGAATAGCCCAATCAGGTGCAAATGAGACAGAAATCCCCTCATACACGCAGACAATGTTCACAGTGCAAATCTTTCATCTTTTTTGGCAGATTTGTCTCATTTGTATTTGCAGTACATGTAATCAAGTCTGAAAACCACATGGTGGTGTGACATGAAGCAGTCATAATTAGCTTCGCTGAGAAGCTATTGTGGTTCCTGGCAATTCAGCATGTTCCGGATCTGGTGATATAAATATACAAAGTTTTGTAACACATGGGAGCATGATTAGCCTGGACAATCCCGGCAGGGCCTCGAGGAGGATTGAAGTAAGGGCCTGGATGAGGATTGAAGCAAGGGCCTGGAGAGGGATTTGGAAGGTGGTGCTCAAACCATTTTCTTTGACAACCGATGAAAGGTCGTCAAAGAAGGAAGCCACAACCTCTCTCATCATGGCTTGGTGCCTGAAAGAGGCAGTAGCTTCAGGGGCACGAAGAGAAAGATTTGACGGAACACTGAAAAGTTTTGCCCACTTATTTGAAGGCATGCCTTTCTTGAATTGTTTCTTCTCGGCCGCAGCCATTTGTTGGCCTAACATGTAACGATGTACGTCCAAAACGCTGATATTTTGATGTAGCTCAGCTCCTGTTGCACTTGGAGCTTTGGTTGATGGCTTGTCTGATACCCCTATTAACTGGCCTCATGCCAGGATAACAATGAAATAGAAGGTACAGTGGTAGGGCTACACAAGCTGCTAAATTGTCAGATCTGTAAATCAGACTTTACAGAATTGCCCTGAGCACGCACTTTTTTCCCTCAGGATCTGGATGGTCATTGTGTCGTTTTCTGCAGTGTCTAGTATACCTGCAGCCTCTGAAAATGCCTTTTCTTGGTCCTCGTTGTTCGGTCTTCCTCTTTGGAGTTTTGCTTTCTTCTTTGGTGGTTCATACGAACATCCACTAGGCAATGTCTGTCTGTTTCTGAAATTCCTGTCACATTGTCGGTGATAAAGGGCATCTGTGGATATGATTGAGGCAGCCCTTTGCCATCATTGCCTTAGGATCTGCACCATGACTGTTGGCAATATCATTAATTGTTTCTGTGATACCTTCTGTCTTTACACTTTACAGAGCTGCTGACCGTCTTACATTTCCTCTCCTTGTTAGTAATAGTTTTGGAACTATAAAAACAATCAGTTTTGAAATCAAAAGACTTAGCTTGAGATCTACAACAGACTGCATCAGGTTTTTCATGAGTTAGTGAAGTTCTCTAGAAAAGGGCAATTCTACGGTCCTTGTGGACAAAATCTCCTTGTTTGGCTTCAAAAACGTATCCCATATTCCTTGGCTTTGTTGTTCAGAGAGCATGACCCTTTTTTGTGCAGTTTTTTGGTGACATTCCTTTGCTCCTTGCAGCCCAGATTTGCTACACACAGAGCACAAATGACCTCCATTGGTCACTCCTGATTGTGCATCACTCCAGTGCTGGACTTGTGACGTCAGCCTTCCAGGAATGCTATAATCTCAATTTCCATTTTCCCATGTCCTCCAAATTAAGTTGGAAGACAGTGAAAACAATTCTAAAGAATATTTATGCATTTTAGAAAGCATTGGTCTGTATTATCTATCACTCTTGATGATTATTATTGATACTGTGTTCATATTTCACACGAGTCCTCGTGGAACCCAATGGATATTATTTTAGAAAATTTTTTCAGCATAACTTCTTGCATGCGACAGGACTTTTGTCCAGGCACATTTTGGACACACTGTCAATATCAATTTCTATGATGTTAAGATTGAGACAAAACTTTATTTTTACAATATAAACATGTTGTAGAAGGACTTATGTCCAGGACTGTATACCCTCTTCTCTTCTTTTCTTAACATTTCACAAAAACTCTCTTACAATACCACCATCATATTTTCTCTTGCACAAAGTTGCCCTTGTCGTATAATCTGATTCAGCTGAACTTGATGAGTCTGAATCATCCTCAGAATCTTCATTAATCCAAACACAACCTGCTCCAGTTTACTCTTGTCAACAATCTCTTTCTCCCAATACTGATCTTCAACCTTCTTCGTATGACCAACCGCTTTCTTTCCCAAATCTGTCTCCACGTTCTCCTTTGACTCTTTCTTTTTTCAGTAGTTACAGTGCAGATGGGTCACAATTTTTCATCCTCACCCACATTATGTAGTTCACCTTCATAACCCAAAAGGGTTGCAGGGTCAGTAAAAAGCCCACCTCGCCTCTTTCAATATTTCCTTGATGTCCTTGGAGGTCAATCTGCGTTTTACACTTGTTCATCGTTCTTTGGTCAAGACATATAAGCAAGGGCGATGGATTATTTTGACAAAATGCAAATGGTGCACTGGTCTTTCTTCGGCGTGTGAAATCTCATGTTAAATTTTCCATTGAAAATCTTAGGATGCAATGTCAATTCATTTTGTTATCCAATATTATTGTTAATAATCTACAACAATTAAAGATCCCCACCTGTCTACAAGTGGACCGCTGTTACATTGCCTCCTCGTTTTGCAGCCTTGGCAGATCAGAACATATGCTGTCATGTGTTGCCACCTAGTGACTAGTGTGCTATTCCGCGAGCTCCTTTCAGTCTGAGGAACTCACACAATTTTGTCTTGAAGAAACCTGGGCTGTTTCTGAGTGTGTTGATGGCCTTGTCTACTTCCTTCGAGAATGTGATTGCCGAGTCTGACTCTGGTATATAAATAAATGTTGAATAGAAATTTTGTGAATGTGCAATGAAATTGGAACTATTTCTTGGGACAGCAATGCTGTAGCATAGAAAATCAACTTTTGTGCCAGGTGGCAGCAGCATGCAGTTCTCATTTTCACCAGACTGGATTCCCACAGTATGAAAGAAAACAGTTTTGACATTTGTTTCAAGTTCATTCTGCCATACCTTGCTCATTTGCATGCTACTTGTGGTCATTTAGATGGCCAGTTCCTGCAGACTGTAGCAGTGTGGCTTTCTGGCATGAATGAAACATTAAAACAATAGTCACCAACTTTAAAACTGCTTAAAAGAAATTTCCTGTAACAGTCAAGCCATGTACGGTTGACTAGCAGTTGATGTCCATATTGCAGTGGTCAACTGTGTCTGCCAGAGCACTGCAGTCTTGCATCTCAGCCCTAAAGCTGATTATAGTGCATCAAACAGTGTATTAATGTCCTTTTTCGCCTTCTTACAAGGCCATCTTTTTAAGTCCTCATCTTCAACCATACACAGTGGCTGCATATCCTTGCAAATCATGGATGTGAAGGCTCGATCACCATCCATTTGTTTTCTGTCTTTCTTTCCCCAGACTTCATGCACGGTGTATCATTCTTTGTTTCAGATCTGTGACATCTGAAAAAAAAAGAGAAGAAAACTACTCCAGAATTAACGAGAATAAATTGTTCTTGGTCCCGGGCTCTGAGGGCGTGGGTTCGAATCCCACCCCGGAACTCAATTTAGTCCGAGCCCATGGGACATTAAATGGAGGCGGGTTGTATCCAGTGTTCTATGCTGGGGCAACTGAAAGACCCTGGGCATCCCTGAATTAATAGGGTATGTACCAGACTCACAGTCTTCTCATCTCATCATCATACGTCGATCACCTGCCTCGATATAGCCCACTAAGGTGCTGCTGAGGCGTAAAACACAAACAAACAAACAAAAAATTCTTGGTCCCGGATATATCCATGATATGTTGTATTATTGTTCACTGAGACATATATTTTTTCATTGACATGAAGTTTTAACCTCTCTCTGCTAGAGGTCTTGTTCACATGTGACTGATGTGAGTGACACAGGATGGCAGCTGTTGTTTGTTGCTTTTCACACTCAGGAGTTGGTTGTACACAGGGGGGAGTTGGTAGCCTTGGTCTCAGTTCATAGCCTTGGTCTCAGTTCATGTCTGGGTGCTGCTTTCGTATGTATATCGCTTCTTTAACTTTCCTTTTAATCCAATCAGCTTCTCTACATAGTATCTTGGACTTACGGAGGGAGATTGAATATCCGGTAGCTATGCTGTGTTCGCCTATGGCTGTGGGATGTTTCTGATGTTCCTTGACTCTGGTGCCCAGCGATTGTTTGGTTTCTCCAATGTATGTGTTGGCTGTTTTGGTCACATTTGATTTCATACCACATTTGTTCTCATCAGGTGTTTTATCTTCTGGATGGACTAGGAGTGAACGAATCTTGTTTTGAGGCTGGTGGATAGTGTTGATGCCATGAGAACGGAAGCTCGGACAAGATGTTCAGACAGGCCCTTCACATAGGGTATTGCTACTGTTGGTTTTGACACTGGTGATGTGTTCTTGTTGGAGATGGTCTGATCTTCTTTTTCTTTCGGCTAGGGAAGATTCATAGCCCACTTGGTGTAACCATTGGCTGCCAGCCCTGTTCTAACGTGTTGCATCACTGCACTTCGGTCCTCGTTGGTGGTAACACAGTTACCACCAATGAGGACCGAAGTGCAGAGAGTTAAAGAAGCGATATACAAACGACAGCAGCACCCAGACAAGAACCGAGACCAAGGCTACCAACTCCCTCCCGTGTACAACCAAATCCTGAGCAGCAACAAAAAACAGCTGACATCCTGTGTCACTCACATGTGTATAAGACCTCTAGCAGAGAGGTTGAAACGCCATGTCAACGAAAAAATATCTCAGTGAACAATAATACAACATACTCCAGAATTTTTTATTTTCCTTCAAAATATCAAATAGCCTTTCCAGCGATAAAAAAAGAAGATTGTTCAAAAGTCATGCAGACAGCTGGAACTGCAAAATTTACGCCGGTTATAGACACGTCTCTCAGAAGCATTAATTTTAATTTTTCAGCCTAAGTTAAACTTTAGTGTTTGGTCTGTGAGCTGAGAAACAAGCCAAACTGTGTTTGGGGCATTTTTTAACACATTTTAAATTGACTTAAATGTTTATTCACCTTCACGTCCACTGGCTGTTGCTGCTGCCTTTTCAGCTTCAGAGCTCTTCAGCTTTTTGAAGTTCTTTTTATTGGAAATGCCTCTTCAGGTATCTTTGGTTTTTTACTTGTTTCTTTGGTTATTCGTTGTATCTTTGGTTTTTCACGTGTTTCTTTGGTTATTCGGTTGTATCTTTGGTCATTCACTTTCTAGTGAGAACAAGAAGTATGAGGTTCTATGTCTCTTGTTTATCCCCATTACGTGAAAAACTGCTCACAGCAAAACCACCAGGTGTCGCTTAAATCAACAGTGTGCTTTCATGCTGGGAGGTCATTGCAGATTCTTCATGGAATTGCCAGAAAAGTTAGCTTTACTTTGCTTGGTAGGTAAAGTGAAAACCTGTGAAAAAAATGAGATCACGACTTCCTGACCTCTGTAATAAATGGAATGGTTGAATAAATTATTTTACATCAACATGCATGCAGTTCTGAAATTCCCCGCCGGGCAATTTTCGGTGCGTTGGGTCTCGTGCGTAGTACGCTTATGCCAAAATCATCCCCCCTCCATAAAAAAATGGAAAATCTATGCCCCTGGCTGCATGAACAATAATCCTTGTAAATTTCGAGTGACATAACCAGGGCAATTGGGTAAAACAAAAAGAAGACATTTTTGAAAACTTATGAAACTGGTCTTTCAATAAAAGATCCAAGCATGGCCAGGGCCCTAGGATGCATTTCTGTGCAATTATACCTAAATGAGGTGCTATACATCAAATAATGTGGTTTGCCAAAATAATTGATGAAATAGTTGTCAATTATTTTTATGCTTGATTTTTGAGAAGGGGTTATTAAAAAATCCCACATTAAAATTAAACAATGGATTTATGGGCTAATGACTGAATGAATGTGTGGATTGTGTGGTGAATGAAAAGGGGTTTTAATAAAGAGCTTTATTAGGATCGATGACGTAGCCTGGGGTTACAAGCTGGCTAATGCTGAGGGGTTGATACTGAAAGGGGGGGGCAGTGGGGTTTCCTGGGGGGGATCCTGAGTGACGTCATTGTGCGCAGCCTCCAGTGAGCCAGCGCGCCATGTGCTTGTGTTATTGTTGTGGTGGGGAGAGAGGAAGAGCCAGCTAAAGTGTTGGAGCTGCAAAGGAGATAATGTAACAAGCAACCCAAGGGATATACCATGGATTAAGATGGATTGATGAGGATATACTATGTTGAGCAGCAGCTGTACAATAAGTGATGCAGCCTGCACAGGAGGAAAACATCATAGAGAACTGGCTTAGGTCTTTAGACCTGTCATTGTACACACAATCATTCCTGGACAATGGGTACGATGATCTGGAGATCTGCAAGCAAGTAGGGGATGAGGATTTAGATGCCATAGGAGTCCAGGACTCTGAGCATAGAGATGTGCTATTACAAGCAGTTGAACACCTCCGCCAGCATGGAGGATCCCATGTGTATTTCATACTGGACCCGGAGTACCAACGTCTACATGGCATGCAGTGTTCCGGGTGCTCCTCGGGGGATACCCCTGTGCACGCCCCCCGGGAGTGCCCCAAAAGTCCCCCCTTCTCTATACCCCCCGATGGATACATCAACAACAAGCCCGTTCCCAATGTGACTTTCACCAAACTACAGCTCACTGCCATCCTCCAGGATAAGTTGACTGAGGACAGCATCAATTTGGCTGACTACCCGACTGTGAATAATCAGGTAGGCACAGGTGCAATGCCTTTCTTCTCAATTTTCTCCCATTTTCTCCTCCATCTCTTGTGTCTTTTTCCCTTCTCTTCTTCTTTTTCCAATTCCTTTCATCTTGTTCATTTGCCTTCTCATCCCAGTGATCTCATCCACTTTTTGCCTCCTGGGTTCTCATGGCAAATAGCAAGTCCATTGGGCCACATTAGATCCCCTTTGATACAAGTTCACTAAGCCAAATGCACCAGGAATTTAACCCCCAAACATTGACATGAAACAGCATGTCATTTTGTAGTGATCTCACACGAAGAGGTAAGAAAATATGAAATGTGTAGTATACAGTACTTACACTTTGACGCATAGGCGTACGGGACGACTGTCTTGCCGGGGGGGGGGGGGCTGTGACTAATTTGCCCTGAAATTTTAACATGGAGCGAATGTGACCAGGGCAGTGGATCTGCCCTGATTGGTCAGGATTTGCCCTGATATATGCCATTTGTCCTGATGCCAGGGGGGGGGGGGAGGGCTGCAATAAATAAAGATATTGCTAGCTCTTTTTATGGATATATTATATAAAATGTATTTTTCTTTTTCAAATAATTGGCAAATGTAGAGTCATGCCTCGAAGTTGTGTATCCTTGTCAGTCTGAAGTTTTTGGAGAGATTGATAATTCCATGTTATAGAATTGAAGCACCATAATAATAATATCAAGTTAATACGTTTTAATGTCATTGTAACAATTTCTTGGGTGCACATATTCCACATACCACCCCTTCCCCCATCCTCATTATTCCAATATTCCATGCAGGTATTATTAAAGTACTTATGATAATTTCTTCAAGTGCAGTTCAACATTCGCAAAGTGCAGCTCCAAGGTATTTGAGTACTTACCTGGTGAACGTTTTGAGCTCTCCTTATGACTTGTTGATGTGGCTATTAGCTGAAACTGAAATATATGCTTGGAGACAGTGCTCATTAAGGTGACCAATACTTTGTTGACCTCCAATCTGAGAGCCCAAAGATATATCTTATTGAAATCAAATACTGAGCTATACAGGTATTGGGTTATTTAAAGAACTTGACATCATACCCTCTAAACAAAACTTCCATGCAAAAAACCATTTGGTATTTCAAAAAACAATGTAGTCTAAAAATTTAGTCCAGGCTAATGTATTTTCCCATTTGTGCTATTTGTAACTTGAAGTATCCTACCTTATCCACAAACAACTACATGCATCTTATTCTTTGCCTTGGCATGCCAAGAAATCCTTCCTCCTGCAAGATATCCATTGCACAGAAACAAGAATTGGGATACTCAAATGATTTGATTTGCTTATTTCTGAATACTGCACAGTGCCTTATTACACTAAGTGCATGTTATCAGTGGAATAGGGTGTTATCACCCCAGCAGGGTGTTAAATGACCATGGTACGTTTGCCGTCTGACTGCACTTTGGATAGTCCGAATTTCTGGCTGTGTGTAATGTCTTCATTGGTCATTAATGTTCAGCATATTGCACTGAGCCATAAGCTGGTGATTTATTTACATTATCGAGGAATTTATGTAGTTTTGTTTGGCAAACCATACATCTGCATTATTATGCAGTTCTTTCTTCCTAATTAAAATGTTTTCCAGCTTATTCTGGATTCGAATTGAATCTATATTTATGCAGTAATCAGTTAGGCAGAACACGAGGAAACATGAGGAAATATTCAACTAGAATTGTGTAAATAACATTGTAAACAGCTTGTCATTGACTTCGCCCAATGTGAACTAACCAGTTCAAATTGCATTTATATGATGTCATTCCATAATTAAATCATCAATATTTAACTTTTCATGTTGTAAATCATGCTCTAATTTTGAGCTATGTAAAAGAGATAATCGATTTTAAAGCCAACCCCCCCCCCTCACCTCACACTGAAAAAAGGGCTCAATTATTGTAATTATCAAAAAAATCAATGGACCTGAAAGTTTGACACTAAACAAGGACTGATCGTTGATTAAAGTTAATGTTTTCTCAGTTGTGAGGACCTTGTCGTTTGCTCCAATTATTTCACCAATGAAATATGTTGGGGCCTAAAATGTGTCGTTTAATTATTAAAGAAATAGGATACAAAACATCCTGATCATTGACTATAATGTTTCGCTCTTAAAATAACTTTTATTATCCTTAATTACTTCATCAATAAAAAAAAACCCCAAGTCTTTATAACCTCTAGTCCCTTGAGAAAATGTTTAAAAAATGCATGCATGCAAAACTGCCTGATCACTGACATTAAATTGAACGTTTCCAGAACCTATGATTAACTTGAATTGCTGTACTATTAAAGGCTATGAGACTTTTATCTGCATAAAACACAAATACTAATTTGACAAAGGCTTTTTACTGAGCTCCTCAATTAAAAGCTGATTACTCCTCTCATGAAACAGTCAACTAAAAAGTCACTAATTTTGTGGAGAAAAAAAAATCATGCAAAATGTCTGTTTTTCGGGTTAAAGTCAGCAGCTTTGCAAACCCTCATGGCCTATGATTATTAGAAATAGAGGGTAACAATGAGTCACCCCTGCATGTTGTTGGACAGATGGGTCTGTTATACTTCAGCATCCAACTGGCAGCATAAACAGAAGCAGCAGCAGCAGTGGTAGAATGTTGTAGATGGAGTGGAGATAACATCTGATAAATTGTATCAACATTAACATCATTACAGCTGTTTTATTGGTAATGGGGAAAGAGATATATTTTGCCATGAAACTTATGAATTGTACTGATGATGTGTCTGATGCATAGTACTTGTGCTAGGAGCACCTCTTGTTGCATTATTTAAGAACTCTGTCAATGACATAAGGGCATTAAATATCCGGGAAATATCTTGACAGGACGTTTTTGCAAAGAGCTGCAAAATTATAAATACGTACATTGTTTTTGGGCCTATATCATAAGCTTTTCATCAATACGTACATTGTTTTTGGGCCTGTATCGTAAACTTTTTATTTGTCTTCATAATAAATTGTTGTCATACTTGTTTTAGTGTCAAGAAACAGCTTTTCGAAAGAGAATTAGAATGTACAACAGCAACACCAATTCGTCAGCATCAACTGTTATACCAGCCTATACCCTATCGGAAGATTTGGCCAGCATCAATCAACGTCTCATGCATCAGATGATAACACCAAGCAACATACTTTTTTTTTTAGCTCTAACACTTTCGGAACAGTATTTAATACTTGTTCTATACTCACCCAAAAAAGATGTTACATGCTTTTGAAGCTTCATTGTGACGGACGAAACAAAAAGTTATGTCTTGCAAATTGTTGGGTATAAGAGGTTAATGTGTCATCTGATGATGTCCCAAAAAACATTGTCGACGTTGCTGGTTATAAGAAACAATGCAAAGCAATGTTTGCAACTATAGCTTTAGGTTGTCAAAACTGCATTTTCTCTCGAGATTGCCAAAGACAGCTGAGGAATAACATTGCTTAAATAATCAGAGAAAATTAGTCTGGAGAATTCCATGATAGCCTTGTTCTGGAAACATGATATCTCTAGTTGTCTTCTGATAGTTTTCAAAATATTCTGAGAAAAGTGCATATTCTAGCAAGAAAACATTGATGTCTAAAACTCTAAGTATCATGCAAAGTAATCATGCAAATTTATGTTAAGAGTTTATGTGAAGTTCAGCAACAAGTTTGGCAATATTTGCAAATGTGCGAGTGTATCACATTTTAAGTAGGATTATTTTCATACTTGACATAAAAATGTCTGACATAATGTTTTGCACTCCTATCATAGCACTTGCTACTTGTTAGCTAAAATACACCAGATAGCAGGATTATGTCTAGTGCTTGGATTTAGATTTTTCCACCCCTGGGAAATATCTCCACTATTTCTGGATTTGTTTACATGAACCCTTTTTCTTTTGTCCCATTTAGGGTGTAATTGATACACCCTTTCTGTTGTAATTGATGCATTCCTTGTTGTAATTTAACCACAATTGTTGGAAGAATTCACGTACTTGTCTCTTAAACATTCAAAGAGTAATTTTAAGTGTTTTGAAGCTAAGATGTGCTCTTGATTTATACATTTTCAGTTTTGCATGTTATTAGCACTCTCAACAACAATGCAAGATGACCCAATTACACTGTGTTTTACTTTTCATATCATAGTGATGGTATACTCATGAAGTTGCCAGCTCTAGTTATAATTAAATCGAATTGAGGCCCAACAAAAAGGGATAGACAGATCGACAGATATATAGACAGATAGACAGATGCAAATGGATTTGACTGATTGAATAATTATTCAAGGAAAATATAGATATATATACTATATAGATAAATAGTAGATAGATAGATTGATAGATAGAGATAGATGGATAGAGAGAAAGATAGATAGATAGATAGAAAGATAGAAAGATAGATAGATAGATAGATAGATAGATAGATAGATAGATAGATAGATAGATAGATAGATAGATAGATAGATAGATGATAATGGGCTAATTCCTGAGAATTAGATTCTAGAGAATGCTATAAAATGTACGGGATCCAATTCATTCCTCAAAATTACTAACCCTGGCAATATTTCATCACCATCACAGATATTATCCAGGTGAACCAAAGAAAGAGGCTGAGAGTGAGAGGTCCACACTAGCCATTACTCTAATGGTGCCAGCATCTCCTGTTACATCAAAGGTGACATATGGGATTAGGACCATGTTGGTCTCATATGACCTCAGAGGTGACTCAGGTGACATATGGGATCAAATGATTGGATATTGCGCTAGCCACACCGGAAGCATATGTCTCCAATTCACAAACTATTCTATCATGTTTATCACATTTATCTTGAATAATCAGCTTATAACTTTTTAGCTGAAAAATGTAAGCTCAGAGTTCGTTGTTTTAATTAAGTTTAGTTCTGGACCTTTTATGTTTAAGGGCAGTGCTGACTATCTATCTATCTACCTATTTATATATCTATCTATCTATCTATCTATCTATCTATCTATCTATCTATCTATCTATCTATCTATCTATCTATCTATCTATCTATCTATCCTGAGGATATTCCTAGATCTATCTATCTATCTATCTATCTATCTATCTATCTATCTATCTATCTATCTATCTATCTATCTTTATCTGCATATTTTGCAGTTGATGTGAAGAATGCATGAACACCTAACTTCCATTATATCTAACCATTATGAGGTGCCAGAGCACATTGGAAATTTCCTTGTGGTATGATGGTATCCAATTTTGTTTAGTTTTTTTCCTGTGGTATCCTATTTGTTTAAGTTTGGTGCACCTGCGGTTAGTAACATGTAATAAGAAGGATGTGTGGTTCTTATTATAGTTTATACATTGTTTATGGCCATGCTGATGGATCCTTATGCATTTATATACAACATTTTATACACATTTAACGGCTATTAGAGAACTTCTAGGAATATCATGTGTGACAGGTTTATGGTTTCTTAGCTATAATGATGTAAACGATTAGTGTTTCTGGTATTTTAAAGTATTTTTTAAAATACTTTTTGGATGACTCTGATTACTATACAGTGATGCATCATCAGATGAAGAAACATTTTTGCATGCTGTCGACAGTCATCTGCAGATTGAAAGCTCAATTTAGTTTTTGAAGAGGTGAACCTGTTTATTCGGCTCCATATATACACTTGCCAATGTCATCTTATTGCACAATGGGTGTTTATTTATATGTCGGTGTTGAAATAGTTGGAAACTAATGGTATCCTCAATGACCTTCCCATGCAAGACTCTCTATATGCACTGTGTTTATTGTACACTGTATCAGATGGGAGAAAAAGTTGACTCTCAACAGAAGCTGTTAAAAGTATTACTAATAGACCCTGGAGGTTATGTCAGATGAGTGATGCAGCATTCAAGCAAGATTACTCATAGATAAAGATCGTTTGTTGAGCCAGCAGGCTCAATCCCAGTTAAATGGGCAAATTCCAGTCTAAAAAAAGTGAAAAAGTGACCATCACGGAAACGGAAATTTTTGCTCAATATCTTTTATACATTGTCAAGAGGTGCAGTTTCTGGAATATCTTTCACTAATCTTAACTTTTATTTTGCTCATTTCCAATGCAATTTCACAGGTTAAAATGAGAAATGGTAACGTAATTTACACTGTTTAGAACTAATTTACACAGATTTGGACACTTTGTCTATTCTCAGTGCAAAAATAATCATCACAAATTCATGAAATTTACCAGATCATCTCAGGCATCAAGGGCCTACAAAAATTAAAAATAATTGTTTTTCTATCTGTAGTGGTCTTTTCTGTAGGCTATGGTAACGTAATTTACATCTAAAAACGACAAAAATCACTTTTCGACCTTCTTTGGCCTCCTGTGAAGTGAGTTTTCAATATATTTCTAAACCGTAAAATGCACCAAAAACTAGACTTTTCAGACTTGGCAATGAAGTTCTTAAATTCAAGAATTGGCAAATATTAACATGATTAAAGTGGCCTTGAATCTTGGTAACGTAATTTACAAGAATTATGTGACTTTTTTAGATAGCCCTAAAAACGTATTTATAGATTTTAAAAAAAAGTTATGAATTTTTTTATATGAAGGACATTATAGTTCGGCACATTTCCATTTACTTCTCAAGTCAATACCAGCAACAATAGTGCCACAGCGTCATATTATATGAAACCAAACAGCCATTGGACATGCCATTTTTCCGTTTTTCGGCTATTCAACATGGAATTTACCACAGTTCCAATCACAAATTACATGCATATTGTATATGACTAAATTTATATATAAGTATTCTAAATAACTGCCAAGTATTAAAGTTTTAAAATGATTCTACTAGAAATGACAGCCAATAATCTTTGAACTTTCTTTATTTTTGGAATTTGCCCGTTTAACTGGGATTGAGCCAGCATGGTTGGGCATGCAATGGGGGTTGGTAGTTGCCCCTATAGATGGTACCCATGCTGAGACAGCTTCTATCCCGAGGGGGTTATGCTGTTGCCAGATTTTTTTCATTTTCGTGAGAATTTGGAGGAAACTGAATATATTTAGCAGAAGTGTGAGGTTTCTCTTCACACTACATGAGTACATGTGAATGTACTAAGAGGTGTTTGGCCCCTGGAAGCATTGGGCTGCAAACTGCTGAGAGTAAGTTCACAATCCAGTTAAGTAGATGTAATTATGAATTGATGACATAATCTGAACTTTTTTGTAATTTTAAAATTTGGATTCTTGGAATAAAACATTATTATGCTGTGCTGGTGAATTTAATGGCCATTAGTGCAATATTTCATTTCATTAGCAAAGTATGATATATGCAGCAAAATTTTGAAATCAAACATCTTTGTGCATTGGTGAATCTAACCATGGGCCTAGCATAACATCTCTCTAATCTAATGGTTATTAGTACCAATTTCCATACATCCTAGATAGATAGATAGATAGATATGGTAAGTGCAGCCCTCTAAGCCCAGTTCTGGGCGCTCACGAGAGTTGATTGATGAGATGAGAGAGAGAGCAGGAGTCCTCAACATGTTACACATTTACCCCATGTGAGGGATCTTTTACTTGCCCAGCATAGACACTGATACAAGGGGCCGCCAATTTAACGTCTCATCCGAACGACATCCAGCTGGGATTTTGCTCATAAAGGTACACTGAAAATTTTGGGTTCCCCAACCGGGAGTCGAACCCATGCAGGCAAAGACCTTCAGCGGAGCAGGTGGGAACCTTAACCACTACACCACCCAGCTAATACCATTAGTAATATTCAGCAATATCTGGAAACAAGGTGAATGTACGAACCTATGGGACACATGTGGACTGTTTTAAAAGCTATATTTCGTGAATTTTGTCCTGAATGTCCAGTGTAACCTGGAGGTTGTGATTCAGACTTTTTAATTTCAAAATCTGATCACACCACCAGCACTGCATGACTAACTTTTAAACACACTCAGGCTCATGCACTGTTTGACATCAATGTTTGGATGCATTTTCATTTTGCTAGCAGTGAATTTAAAAGAGAGCAAACTATATTTAGATGGTGCACCCCTTTATTCTGTACCCCAACAGGGTATGGGTTGTGTCATTGGTGTTGACAGACAACACACGTATCCCCCTTTTAGAATACATAGTGAAAAGGCAGATAGTTCACTTTAATAGGGATCAGATGAGGGGTTATAAGTACCCTTGCTTAAGTTGCTTCTCTCTAAATGCTTTATAAACCCAATATAGAACCCTACTACTCTTTGTGTGTGTTCTCTGTTCGGAAGTAATATTTGAGTTTCAGCTTTGGCAATGATACATAAAGCCAAAGACCCCACACAATGGCATAGCCCATGGATATGAGCAAACAGTTGTAAAAGAAGGATACTCTGGAGCTAAAGACATGACTCACAAGATTTCTATTCAGTATCATGTGTATGATATTGCTTAATTATCCCCCATGCTATGCTATGGGGGATTTTACTTTTAGTCTCCATGTCATGGCATCCATCAAATATCTCAAACACCACACCATGCACAATGCTCATCCTATCCCAACATTCAAAGGCCCCCCTAAACTTGTCAAATCTGACCATAAATCAATAAATATCATAACCATTTCCACATCCCAAATACTTTTTGCTGTGCTTTTGGCCTGCAGCCATGTTATTTTTAAAAGTGCACTCCACCCCCAGGTGTCTCCACATGGCTTACATTTATGCACATTTGTGCCCCTGGTGGAAATATTTGGCATAACTAAAATTGGAATTCTGGTTGGCGTAGCTAGATGTGCAGGGCATGGGGGATATGGAGGCAGTATACCTGCTCTTGTTATTCTGTGAGAAGGTGAGATCATGACAGTTATAAATTGTTAACTCCGGCATCACTGGAAAATATGGAGAGGAAGAACCTTATCAGATCTTAAATTATCTTAATGAACTCTCTCAACCAATTTCAATTGACTGATTTTAGCTGACTGGTTTTAGCTAAGCTCCTTGAGAGCTATTGAGATTTGCAAGTATTTCTATAAGGTTTTCCTCAGTCATGTTTTATATATACAATTATCCTTTGTTTGACCTTCTGCAATGATAAATTGATACCTGAATCGATTAGAATATGCTTAATATATCAATGACGAAGGTGCTTATATACAATTACTTGATTGACCTTATGGCCAAGTCATGGGATAAAAGAATGGTTCCTGTATCAAATAGTGTAGGCCTATACTTCTGAACTCACAATGATGGAGGTAATATGTGTGATATTGTATCTTATCACTCCACCAAATCCAGTAGTAGTTGTATGGCTTAGTTAATTATTTTCGAAACATAGTATGTCTATTGATAAAGTTTATCAGACAATGGAAGTTGTATAATAAGCCCATATTATTGATAATGCATAATTATGAAAACCCGCATTTCTTTTTTTCAGTCTCCCCATGCCCCAATTAGTCTAAAAAATCAATAAGACCCAATGAAGTCTACGAGAGTGCATAAATAAAGGGTATATAGCCCCAATCATCCATCATTATCCATTCATCTTCTCTTTCTGTACTTCTGATGCAACTGTATGCAATATATGCATCGCAGTTTATCACATGAGCTACAGTGCCACCTCAATCTCATTGCAAAAGAGCCAAAATCTCTGAAAAGAATTCCGAGTAATTAGCATCACGACAAATCTGATTAGAGCCTCATTCTTTAAAGTTGAACCAGTTGTACTGTGCTGGCTTCCTAATTACATTGAAAAAAAAAATTGGATGAGAAACAAAAAAGAATGAAAAAGAGAAAGGAAATATAATCTGAGAGTGAAAAACAGAAACCAGTTATTTGAGATGGATGTCTCAAAGTATATTTATATGTAAATGTTACAGCGCATCCAGCTGCTATGAGGAAAGTTCAATATTAATTTTAGCAAATTCAAGATGGACAATAAATATCAAGTCAACCTAACATGCTGTACTTTATTGGTTGCTTCAGTTTCAAGTACTTTATTACCATGGTGCCATTTAAAGCTGACGAGAGCTTAATTATTTGAGGATAAACCAACTGTACCATTTTTGGACTTTCTAATTTATACAATGACTATTCGTTATGTCAGCGAATTTTCCTTTTCTACAAAATATTTTAAAAGATGACATTGCTAGAGTTATGAGACATCAGTGTTCAGTGAGTAATTGTTTGAAGCCAGTCTTTAAGTTATCATTTATGCATTTTAATACCCTGGATTTCAAGAGTCTCTAATTTTTTTGTTCAAAATGTTTATCCCATCAAACTATCAACACACTTCACAAAAGGTGGTTGTTTTCTGCATGAAACTAATCTCAAGAAATCATGTTGAAATCCCTGTAGACTTTTTTTTTTTCAGAGACTGACTCAACTTGGGGCCACTTGAGCCTCTATGTTTGTCTCACTCACTCTAATAGCCTGTAATCCCACTCCAAAACTGTCTAGCCTACAAACAAAAGAATGCTACTGTTCCAAAGTGGAGTTGTTGGAGTACTTCCCCCTGGGAGACCTGTCCTTAAACAACCTATTTGGCATCATTTGTTTGAACTATAACGATCTAAAAGCAAGTTAATAAATATTGTCATGTTTGAATAGAGTGGAAAGCCACTTCTATTGTTTGGTAGACAGTAGACAGTGTAGCTAGTTGCTGATTAAGCCATCAAAAGCAAATAAATGAATCATCAACAAATGTGTTGAATATTTGGAATAAACGTTCGGACAGACAAAAATTCCAGTGTGTTAAAGATGCATGTAGCATGTCAGATAACATAATATAGAACTTTCAAGATGAGTGGACCTTTGTGTGCACAAAACGTGGTTATGTCTGATGATCTTATATGAACAGAAAATATGATTTTGTGAAATTTTTGTTTTAGTACTTCAATTTCAAACTGCATTGCTCACATAGGAATAATTCTGGGAGTGAAGAAGACTTATTTGAGTAAATATGATGAACCTATTTGAATTTGGGATTCGTTGAATGATGTGGTCCTTTATCAGTATATGGGGGGGGGGGTTGATTTTACCCATGGAAGGATTGCCTTGAATTCCCATTGCTAGCAAACATGGACATTTCACAATGATTTTCTTATAATGGCTGTGATTGAACACTCTGACAGACTCCAACTCCCCCCCCCCCCATGTGCCCCCTAAACCCCCCCCCCCTTTCTCTCAGTTCCCAGTGCTTGGGAATCAAACAGCTGCATGGCTGGAAAAGGAAAGTGGTATTTGTGTTTCCAGCCAAATGAAAAACTGCCCTCTCTCTGTTCACTTCATTAATTCTCAACTAACTGAAGCTCTCTCCACAAGAAGCCATTGGTTTCTACATTTTCCCCATTTTGTCCTTTCTATTTTTTTCCTCATATTTGGTCTTGTAACTCTTACTTTTTGATTGAATTCTTGTTTTTCCTGGAGTTCTCTTTTTTTGCTAACTGGATATCTCTCAATGAGAAGCCAATGGTTTCTTCAATTTTCCCATCTTTTTCTTCAATTGTTTTCCTTTTTACTCTATTTGGTCTTGTTACGCTTTGTGTTTGCTTTGAAATAAACCTTTGTGAAATCCAACATTTTCCTATTTTTTTGTGCTGTTTTGTTTCATGATTTTAATTGTTTTCATCCGGATCATGTTATTTAGGATTTTCCAAATATTAACATCAGGATTTTTGAAATTCAGCTTCATTTTTTTCCAAAACCTTTATTTAATAATCTCACTCTTTCCTGGATGCATATTTGCTCTGAAAACTTTTTTTCTCAGTCAGTTTACACACGCAGCCTGTCACCACCACCCATGTGAACAAATTAATGTCACAATTAAGTCATCACTACATCTGTGCTATCGACCTAATTTCATTTTTAGTCAAGCTTAATTTGATTTATGTGAAAAAAGGCTACATCACAGTTATGCACTCTAGAACATTATCATGTGTAGTGTTTTTCTCCAATTGATGTTTTCCCTCGATTTATGTTATTTTTGTCAGCCAAATTTGCTTTCTGTAAAGGAGATATCTTTGTACTTGTATAGTGCTTTCTAGCAACAGAGTAAGGGAAATAATTCTAATTGTTCACGACTCTGCTTTCTGGTAAAACTGAATGGATGCACAGGGCTCCTTTTTTTCTTTTGACCAAAAACTACTGCAAAAATCACTTAAACCAGAACTTCTTGTGTCCCTATCACTACCAGACCAACTTGCCATAGGGCGCCAGCATTTATTCTTAAGAGGGGGCTTGGCGTTTTCTTTTTAAATAAATAATTTCTTGCTCAGTTTTGGTGAAATAAGTCATTTCTGGTGGGCGTATTTCTCAATAAGGCGTTGCTTGATTTGGAACTGAATATTCAGGGACTTCACACGCTTGAAAAGCTGTTACAGTGAAATAATGCTGGTTATTAAATAGTCACCCCCTTCTGTGACCGCCAACTCGCAGTAAATATAATAGTACTAGAATTACCCAGTGATAAATGAATAAAGAAGGTGGACTGGAACCGTAAATATATATTTGTTTGGGGGGGGGAGTCGGTGATGTAGCTGAGACACAGTGATGTTGCTAGGAGATGGCAAATGGCAGCCCTGTGAGAGAGAGTGGGTAAAATGTGATGTCTATCTGTCTATCTGTCTGTCTATCTATGTATCCGGGCATAGGCGTACGGCACGCACGATTTTTAGGGGGGCGAGCGACATTTGCCCAAATTTCAAAATCTAAATTAAATACCATTTCAAATGAAATTGCCTGGAAATCATTCATTTTCAATAGTTTTTTACTTATCATCTGCCCGAATGTTTTAGCCTTTTTGTCCGAATCTTACTGTTTCCCAAACTTTTTGGGGGGGGGGGGAGATCGCCCCACCCTGCTCCCCCCCCCCCCTGCGATACACCTATGTAGCTGGGTATCTGTTTATCTGTTAATCCATCTGTGTGACTGTATCTATGACTATATATGTACATATATTTCTATCTACCTATCTGGCTATCTATATCTATGTATGACTATATGGCTATGAGTATCTACATGTATCTATCTATGTATCTATCTATTCATCTAAGTGCAAATTGCTATCATTGGGTTAAGTGCACTTCAAGTGTCACCAATCAAAAGTTCTGTGCTGCACTGGGTGCAAAATTCAGGACAATTGAAGAAAGCAGCAATTGAAGGCAGAAAATATATATAGAAAAGAATGGCCATTGATTGAAACATCTATAGGCCTAATTAGACAGAGAATGACAATGTGTTTTCCAGCAGTTTGGTTGCCGTGAATTAAATACACAAAACAGCGCGAGATGCTGGATCCTCCTGGATCACAACAGAGCAGACAGTTGAAAGATGACAGCTATCGAGGTGTGAAAGTGTCAGTGTTACTTTTGACAGGTTGAATGTTAGTTGGCGTAAAAATTGGTAGCGGTGATAGTGGTGTTAGAATTGACGGACGTGGCTAAGGGCCGCGATACCTACATGGTAGGGTTCTCCTGCAGAGGAGGAACGTACTAAAAGAAGAAGAAGAAGAAGAAAGCTTAGAAGAATTTATAAATTACCAAGAATAACCCACTGTAATCTATTGCCAACTATAACTGGTATCCTACCTGCTGAGATTCAGGTCCACACAAGATTTATGAACCATATGGTATCAGGGTTGACGCATAGTAATGCCACTGTAAATTTTTTGTTCAGATTATGTTTCGGACTAGAGAGATCTGTTTTGTCAAATAACTTGAGACATGTTGTCAATAAGTATGATGGGTTGCAGTTGGCTACATCAGGTATTTTACTGAAAAATTGTCGAATTAGTACTGGCTCTTGTATTAAAAGAAATTTTCAAGCATCCCTGTTAGAGAATGATGTTAGAGTAGGACAACAAATTGCTGGATTAATAATCATAAGAGACAGCTTGTGTGAGAAGTTTAACTTAAATAATTCTGAGATCTGTGATGCTATAGAATATCTAGCAACCAGTTGATCTGGTTTTTATGTTATTTTATTTTTATTTAGTTATTTATTTTATTTTATTTTTCTTTCTCTTGCCTTGTGTTATTACTGTTATTATGTATATTCTATTAAGTTATTTGTTTTTGTGTCCGAGAGCAGGGCCTCGGGTCCTTTGTCGTCATCAATGGGATTGTCATATCAAAAGTTGGTGTGGATCGAAAAGCATTTCACAGATGCAAGAACCACCAAAAGTTATGATGCCATTATGATGCCCAGTGTTTACACTGTTGCACAAGATGCCCTGGCTTTAATCTTATGTCTCACTGCTCTAAATAGTTAACTTTAATCTCCCAAATTCCTCCTTACTCAGCAGACGATTTCTGAGAAGCATCTTCTTCTTCTTCCCTTTGGCCCTTCCGCCCTGAGACAAAGTGGGGTGCACCGCAACCAGAGATTTGTGCTACAGCCAATTACTAAAGATAGACAGATAGATAGACAGATAGACACATAGATAGACAGATAGATAGATTGATAGGTAGATTGATAGATCTATAGATAGAATGCAACTTTTAACAATTTATAGAGATGTGTTAATGTAATGATCATATCCCATTGAGTTATATATAAT
This sequence comes from Platynereis dumerilii, assembly GCA_026936325.1. NCBI lineage: Eukaryota > Metazoa > Annelida > Polychaeta > Phyllodocida > Nereididae > Platynereis > Platynereis dumerilii. Next base: position 136,863,391 of record JAPTHN010000001.1, read on the forward strand.
GCTCGAGGACACGGTGCATGCATTGCATGCTATTTTTATATGTTTACATACAACTGTATATTTGTTTATACGAATAAAGAATAATAATAATAAAGGCAAGTGCAGAAGCCTAATATCACAGAACTAAAGACAATGACAGAGGTAGGTCTATGTTACAGTTGGGCTGCCTTGAAAGCTCTTGAAGTGACCACATGAAACGGCGCGAAATTATTGGATCTTTGGATCCCCTTTAGTTTCGTAGGAGGCCTAAATATATATATGAAGTAACACAGAAAATTCTGAATTTGGTGAAATAATATGCCTTAGATAGCGGTTTAGAGGTTTACAAAGTTTCACTTGTGTATTCTCAAAATTGAAAGCAGTAGAAGGTTTTATATGAAACATTTTAAGGAGTGGGTAAAAGACACATGTATGGCCATCTGCTTAAAGACGGGGGATGAGAGGGTACCAATATACCCGGGTACAGCAATTAAATGGGATTCTTCTCTGATTGGATAACCAGGTTTGGGTATTGACCAATCATATGGCTCTGATTGATACCACATTTCTAGTGTAGTGATCAATATGTCATAACTTTGTTAATAATGCTCCGATTTGAATGAAAATTTCAGGATTTATGTTAAGTGGCATATCATACATTTTTCATAAAAATAAACTTTATTATCTGCATTATTCTATGATTTTAGTTTTTTAAGAATTGCTAATTGCTGGTAATGAAGGGCAATTAAACTGTAATTAGGGTTTCTAATTTCAATGTAATTCGGAATTTCTTTGAAGTGGACAGTCCTAATGACCCCAAGTTGTAAATGTTCATAACCAATCAGCTCACAGCAGTTCATGTTCAATTTTTGGCTAGAATTTTTACTAAAATGCCATTTTCATGGTTTTAAAATGCTCTGATTTGCTCAAAACTACATTAATGTATTCCTTCGTTACGAATTATCATATGGTTGAAAATTGGAGGTGTTTCATGCAGTATTATTACTGGTATTGATGATTTTACCTTAGGGAAGTGGGAGATGTTGACTGTTTGAGTGCCAGAATCAGAATGAAGGCTAAGTAAGAGTGTAAATTTAGGGCCGAAGGCCCAAGCTTGATTGGCGATTTTTCGCCCTACAAGCTTTTGGAATATTTTGATGGGATGGCCCTTCCTCGAGAGAGGGAGCTGTGGCAATCCAGGAAATGTTATGTCGGAGTGGAGTGGAGGTGGGTAAGGGTAAGGGGGGTGAGAAGGCCTGGGAAGGCATCCATGTGTTGTCTGGGAGGATCTGGAAAAAATTACAATTGTTTAGTGGTCTTGTCAGCGTCGCAGGGTGGAAAATTGATTTTAACCTAGAAGAGGAAGAACGCCGGGGTGGATGTTTAAAACTACAGGATTTATGGAGTGGATGTGATGTTTTGTGGAGAGGGAGGGTAGGGAGGTGAGTATAATTGATGAGAGGAACATGTGGGTGGATTCAAGAGGTATCCATGCGTTTTAGTACGATCTATAGATATGACTCCCTCCAGGGACCACAAGTCCTGAATTTGTTAGGTATGGGATGTGGGGTATGATGGTTAAAAGTTTTAAGGGAGTGTTTTTATGTTTGGTTTTGGGTTAGTGGATGATAGGAGTCTCCAGAGGATGAGCTTTAAAAGGCTTTTAAGCACCCTCCTTTGATACCTTTAAGTGGATGGTGTAGTGTTGTGTTTTGAGAAGATGGTGGTTTATGTTTTGACCCTGTGCTGGCAGAGTGATGTGCCAGTTATTACACCAGTGGTTTGACTACCGTACTGGGTTCGGAACGCGTCAATTTTTTGTACTGTGAGTGTAATAAGTATAAGGGTATAAAATTGAGGGGATCTGAAAAGAAAAACATGTATATGATGAAACAGTAGGAGTAATTGCAATAATCACAGTGGCTTGAAGACCAGACTGTGTGTGTTTTTATGTTGGTGGTTGGGCAGATTTTGTATGTGATTAAGTTTGTTTATTGGAAGAGAATTTATGTGTTTTCTTATGTTTTGACCTTGAGGGGCAGTAGGTGCACGTTACTACCACAGTGGTTCGACAACCGTACTGGGTGCCTAAGGCAGGTTATTTTTTGTTGTTTTAGGTTGTAGGATAGTGGGAATGGGGATAGGAGACCGGGTATGGGAGAGCTCTAATAGCCTTATTAGCATTGTATAGATCTACTAGAAGAGGGGAGTCTTTGTAGCGGTCAAGAGCTTTCCTTTTGAGGGTGTCTATTCTCGAGGAGATGTGTTCGAGATTGGCCATTGTGTAGAGGGCTTGGTTGGTGGTACGGCGTTGGCCAGGAATGTAGAACTGCTTAAGCGCAATCCTTAGGGCCTTAGCTTCAGCTATGGCGAGATGGTTTTTGGCAGGTTCAGAGGCAGCTGCTGTAGCAACATAGCCTGTTTCTAAGATTGGCCTGATAAAAGTTTTATAGAGATGAAGGAGGGTAGGGATGTTAGTGCCCCAGTCGGTGCCTCTCAGGCAGCGGAGGAGATTTAGGCGGTTGACCGCAGTTTGTTTTTTAAGGATACAGTGATTAAGTAGGGAGAGGGAGGGGTTGATGAGGAGTCCAAGAATCTTGGCTTCTTTACATGGGAGAATGGGGGTGTCAAAGAGGGCGAAGGTTGGGGGTGATTTATTGAGATTGTTAGGAAATAATACTAGTTGTGATTTGGAGGCATTGATTTTGATGCGCCACTTGGAGCACCATTGTTCTAGTTGGTATAGGGATTTACGGAGATGACTTTGAATTTTTGTGTAGGGACGTTTACCACGGTTTACTGTCCAGAGAGCTAAGTCATCTGCATATTGGGAGATATGGACTGGACCGGTATTGGGGAACGGTATGTCATTGACATACATGTTGAAAAGAATTGGGCTTAGAACTGAGCCTTGGGGAGTACCTGCAGCAAGATGGACTTCATGTGAGATGGTGTCTTTTACTCTTACTTTAATGGTTCTATCATGGAGGAAGGAGGAGAGGATTCTAATAATTTTATCTGGGAGATAAGTTTATATTTGAGACCGTTGTGCCATACGGAGTCGAAGGCTTTTTCTACATCTAAGAAAATGGCGGCACCTTTCCATCCGAAGTGGGTGGCAGTTTTCATATGATGGAATAGTCTGTAGATGTGCTCATTGGCTTCCATCTGGGGGAGGTAGGCCCTTTGCCATTTATTCATGTGGCCGTTAAGGGTGAGGTGATCTATTAGGGGGTTAGCTAGGGATTTTTCAAGGAGTTTACCTAGGCATCTTAGGAGACTAATGGGACGATAGTTACTGGGGATTTTGGTATCTTTGTTTGGTTTAGGAATCATTACGCCCAAGGCGTTCTTCCATGGTTTCGGAAAGTAGCCTATGCTGATGAGATAGTTAAAGAGATCAGTGATGAATTTAACAGCAGGGTCTGGGAGGTGCTTGAGAACTGTGTAACCTATTTTGTCTTCACCGGGGGCAGAATTTTTACATTTGGATAGGGTGACTTTAAGAGTGCACCATGAAATTGGCATTGATAGGGGGTGGTCATTGACGACTTCGTCAGGATTGATGTTGAATTTTGGGACAAATAGATGCTTATTATTGTTTATTGTCCTATCGACTTTACGTTTATGTTTTTCATCAAATATGGGACCTTGATGTGTGTTGTGGACTTTAGCTAAGTGATTAGCAAAGAGGTCTGCTGCCTCCTGTTGAGTACTTGTTTTTGTACCATCTACTTTAGTCAGGATAGGTGTGGTTTGGTGGCCTTTGCCACCACCTGTTAACCTTTTGAAAGCTTTCCAGAATTCTGAACCTTGTCTGTAATCTAAGTTTGCAGTAAGTGCGTGCCATTTCTGTTGTTTTTCTAGTTTGATGGCATTTTTAACTCGGGTTGTGAGGCTTTTTAGTGTGGTTTTAAGTATAGGACAGAAGGGATTTTTAGCTAGTAGCCTGCAAACTTTACGTTTAAGTTTTATGACCTTGAGGGTGGCTTCCGAAATATTGAAAGCCTGGGGCTTGTAGGGTTTCTCTGGGCATGCTTTGTCGAAAGCATCTATGATGGCATTGTTGACTAATTCTATGTAAAGATCCATCTCGACTTCGTTTTGTATCTTCATACTTGGGAAGACGGATAGACCTTCTAGTACTTCATTCTGGAAGAGGGGCCAGTCTGCTTTTTTAAGATTTCTAATAAGTTTAACTGGCTCTTGGGATTTTGTGCCTTCTTTAAAAGTGATGTGAAGAGGGAGATGATCGCTACCTATGTCTGATCCCACATAGCAGTCAGTTATATATGAAGAGGCTGATTCATTTACAATGGCAAAATCTAAGAATGAGGGGTGTATGTTTCTAAGAGTGCCTAAATGGTATCTTGTCGGTTGATCTAAATCATTGAGGACAAGAAGTTGGTTATTTGTTAGGCTCTGATAGAGCTGTCTACCGTGGATATTATGGTTGTAGGTGGGGGCAATGAGGGGATTATGGGCATTGTAGTCACCCATGAAAAGGCATTTATTATATTTTTGTAGAAAGTAAGAAAAGATAATGTTTTTAATGGAGTTTGATTCTGGCGGTATGTAGTGTGAAATGATAGCAATTTCTCCTATTAAGGGAAGTGTAACTAAGACTGCACAGCAGTAAAGGTGTAGGTTAAGAATGGCGGGGTCGATATCAATTGGGATTGCTGGGGTACCATTTTTGGCCATTATGGCTGTGCCACCTTGACCAGTGTTGTCATGATTGTCATGTCGCACGAGGGTTGAGTACCCATCTATTCTAACACTAGGTTGGTTGGTTTTATACTTAGTTTCATTAATAAGGATTAGGTCATGATTTGTTTCCTGAATATAGTGTTTTAAGGTAAATAATTTAGATTTTATGGAATTAATGTTGATATGAAAGAGACTGGCCATAGTTAGTTAATGAGTGCTGAGAATTGCTCTGGATGGATGACTGTCTTGAAGGCAGTCGAGACCTGTTTGCAGACTAGTTTGTTAATTTGTTCAGTGTCTACAACGTGTGTAACAGAGTATGCCAGAAGGACAGAGGTGATTGATGCTGCAATAGTGTAAGCAAGTTTGACGGAGTGAATGGCAGGCGTGGGGGGGGCTGCTTTTTGTGCATAGGTAAGCTTGACTGTTGTTTCTGATATTTTGGCTTGCTTGTAAGAAGGACAGCCTGAGAAGGTAGCGGCGTGTTCGCCACCACAGTTTGAACACTTATTTGATTTTGTGGGGGTGAGGGGGCATTCTTTGTGTTTGTGCTCACCACTGCACTTCTTGCACGTTTGGGATTGGGACTTACATTGGTTGGAGGAGTGACCGAATTGGTAGCAGTTGAGGCATTGGAGGGGTCTTTTTGGAAGGTAATCAACTACATTGTGCCTTCGGAAGGCAATTTTGATGCCTTCTTTAATGTATTTGTCTTTAGTAGCTTTATCGGGGAGGGCGATTTTGATACTGTTTGTGGCCGAGTTATTGGCAGCACTAAACATACGGGCTGCATGGGGGAGTTTGAATATTTCTTTAATTTCTTCCGCTTTGATATCTTGATCAACATTGCGGATGACAGCAAAGAGATTTTCCTTCGCTTTGGGCTGAGTGTTCAGTGTGGCGTCATTACCGGTTTGATTTAGTGGGGCGCGCTTTAATCTATCTCTGTATTGAGAACCTTTGGTTTGTCTAATTTCGTATCTGGCGTTAGACATTTTTATGAGTGATTCCCAATCGTTCCTATCATTAGGAGTGATGAGAACATTACCGGCCGCGGTGGTACGGGTGTATTTGATGTACTGTTGAATCTCAGTGAATACATCAAGCCTTTTGGTACCAGGGTGAAACTCTATGATTAGGGCCTCCATTTTAGGGGTTTTGCTAGTGCTAGTGTTTTGGGAGGTGTTTGGTTTTTTAGAGGAGGAAGGGGTGGGATTTTGTAGGATGGAAGATTTGAGTTTACTAGTTGGGCTAACATTAAGTTCCAGTAGGGGAGTGACTGAGACTTGGTGCGACCTGGCCAAGTTGGCCGGGGGACGGGGGGGATAGTTAGAGGAGGAAGTGGCGGAATTTTTACCTCTTTTGGAGGGGGACTTGTCCGGGGAGTTGGAGGGAGTGGAGGTATGGGAGACGTTTGAGTCGCGACGACGTTTACGTAGTCTTTTTCTGTCTTCCACTAATTGGAAGTCATCGGCATCCATTGATGATTCATTAGGGTCAATACGAGATATTTGGTCATCTGTAAGGGCCGCAAATTTGTTACTAAGTTCGTTATCTAGGATGCCCGCAAAGGTGTGGGCATGGGAAGAATTGGGGGAGGAATGACGGGTATCTAGGGGGGTTGGAGCACGTGAGGGGGTCTTGGAAGAGGAAGCATTGTTTAGGGAGGCGGATTTTGATAGGGAGCTTTGTTTGTTTTTTATTTTATTGTTAATTCTATCAGCTATTGCTTCAGGGCCTAGTCCCTGTTTGGCGAACTGACTGCATGAGTTACTAATGCTCTCATAGGAGAGACCTGTTCTCCTTTCATTGATAGTACGTTGGAGACTGAGAACTTGTTCTGCAATATCTGCATCCATGAGATGAAGGGGCTGAGGTTTATTTGGGACGGGTGGAGGTTTAGATCCTTTTCGCGATTCGGAGCGGCTACGCGCGCGTGTGGAAACATTAGCCTTTTTGAGTTCAGTGCTCATGTTGATAAGTAGTGATGATGATATGAGAAAAAGATGAGAGATATATGTGATGTGTGAAAGGTGATGGGGGTAAGTGGGGGTAAATGGGGGTAAGTGAGGTAATTTTAGGTAAGGGAAGTGAATAGGTAGGAGGAGAGAAGTTTATAGTGGAAAAGGTGGTGGGGGTAAGTGGGGGTAGGTGGGGGTGAGTGGGGGTAATTAAGGTAAATTGAGGTAAGGGAAGTGTGTAGGTAAGAAAAGAAGTTTAGAGTGAAAAAGGTGGTGAGGGAAAGAGAAAGAGAGAGAGGTTGAGGGGGAGAAGTGATGGGGGTAGGTGGGGGTAAGTGGGGGTAGGTGAGGTTAAGTGAAGTAATTTAAGTATAGGGAAAGTGATAAAGTGAAATTTTAAGTTTTGGGTGAAATTAAAGGTGGGAGTAATTGGGGGTGGGAGGGGGTAAAGTAGAGATGGGTGGGGTTATGTATAGTGAGGGAGGGGATAAGTGAGGTGAAGGGTGATGGGAGAGAAGTGGGATTGATGATGATGATAGTGTCATTTTGGGCCGAAGGCCCAAGGCCAATATGGGCACGAAGCCCCTGTGGCCTTGAATTGTCATTATTTTGTACCCAGGTGGCCTTGTTTTTCTTCTCCGAAGATCAGATTTATGGGCCACCTGGGTGAGTTCATAGTCTTTTTGGGGGGGGCACTTGGGAAGGGATCCAACGGGTCGCCAGCTTTTTCGCGTCTTTTTCTTCTTTCGTCTGTGTGCGGGGTCCGGAGGGAGGCTGTGATGTTCTTGTGATGGTGTTCTTCTTGTTTTTCCTGAAAAGAGAATGAAAAGAGAGAGCAGTATCTGGGCTTTCGAGTGGGACGAGCATTTAAGACAGAGGTGTTTCCGCATTGTTTTGTGGGAATTGAGTATAAGAATGAGAGTCTGGTACAAGCCCTATTAATTCAGGGATGTCCAGGGTCTTTCAGTTGCCCCGGCATAGAATACCGGATACAACCCGCCTCCATTTAAAGTTCCATGGGCTCGGACTGGATGTGTTGTACACAGTGGCTGCGGTGACGCAGGTGAGCTGTGTATGTGGAAGCAAAGGAGTGGGTCTGCGCGGGTTGGCAACAGGGCTCCCACCCACAGTCGGTTGGCGTCGCCCCACCGTACATACTGGCTTAGGGCCAGTCATGATATGTGGGCCTCAGCCTGACTGCTTTTTGAGCTTTTTTTTGGGTGAACATTTTGATGACAATTTGGATGAGAGTGATTGATACACGGTGATAGGTTGCGTCTGCGCAGTTTTGGCTGTGTATTGAGGAAGCAAAGGAGTGGGTCTGCGCGGGTTGGCAACAGGGCTCCCACCCACAGTCGTTGGCGTCGCCCCACCGTACATACTGGCTTAGGGCCAGTCATGATATGTGGGCCTCAGCCTGACTGTTTTTTGAGCTTTTAGTGGTGAAGATTGATGAAAAGTTGGATGAGAGTGATTGATACATTGATCAGTACACAGTAAGAGGCTGCGTCTGCGGAAGTGGGATTGAGGTATTTATGGAATAATAAAGGGAGTTATGATGTAGATGGTGAAAATGGTATACAAAAGCAAGTTTGGTTCTAGATGGTGAAAATCATATACAGTGTTTACGTTTGGGTGCTAGATGGTGAAAACCATATACAATGTTTACGTTTGGGTCCTAGATGGTGAAAATGGGATACAATGTTTACAAATGAAGATGTGATGGTGGATGGTGAAAATGAGATACAATGTTTACAAAGAAGCTAGATGATGAAAATGGTATAGACTGTTTATATTGACGGCCAATGAGCTGATAGTATGAAAAGAAAGTGAAAGATTGAAGTATATAGTGGTTGTAGAAAAGAGGGAGATAAAGGGAGAGGAGTGGGGGGATAGAGGGATGTTATGAGGGGATAGATGAGGTTGTGAGAGGAATAGGTGGATGAGGAAATGGGAATTTGAAATAGAGAGATGTGATTGGATGTTGGGATGTCGGCCTATACTACACTAAGTGTAGCGGTAAAACGACGTTGTGAAACGGACGTTTTTTAGAAGTAATTCTGAGTAGAATTTAAAAATGAAAAATACTAGCTTGTAGAGAATTAAATTGCGAAGAGAATGAGCCTACTTAGAGGTTTCTACGATGATTATAAGTGGTTTAAAAGTTGAAGAGAAGTTGAGTGAAAAAAGTTTGAAATTTAGATGGAAAGAAGGAAGTGATTTGCGGTAAAAAGACGCTATCGTACGAGCGAAATTAAGGGGTTTTAATGAAGAGTCGGACAGGAAATGATGGTTTTGTTACTTCAAGGAGGATCTTAACTGTACTGTGCGAAAATTTGGTGAAGATCGGATGATCCTAACCGGTTCAAAAGAGCCTGCAAAGTTTTGTTATGATTGGGAGAGATGATGAGAAAAGATGGATGCCAGAAATGGCTTGAAGAATGATAAGTTTTTAGATATGGATAAAGTTGTAAAAAAAATTGAAATACCCAAAAACTAATTGGATGGGATGTGAGAATAGGATGTTTAGTTAATAGATCAATTGAATTTGGGAAGATATGACAAGCAGGTGGATGGATGTTTAGAGATTTCGGTTTGTTTACAAAAAATAAAAATGCAAATGGATGCTGTCTATGGGGAGAATTGGCTACTTCCTGCTGGGTTTACAAGCCAGAGTTTTCCTGAAAAGGACACTTGTGGACATGTAAGGGGCCCGTACAATGAAAGCTAAGACAATAAAGGAAGAACAGTTATATAAATGCACTTATCTGGTCCTTGAAGAGCTGAAAAAACGGAATTATAGATGTTTGTATCCAGTGAGTGATATTCCAGATGAAGTGTATTTGCCGAAGTTCCTTGAGAGTCTATTTTGTGCCAAATTGGCTATAAATGTCTATAAATGTCTTTATCCAAGCCAGGAACTGGCCCAGAAAGTCGGTTAGTGCCCCAGAGAGGCTTCGTATCCTCCTTGGATCCAGAGATGTCCGTAGTATTCCTTCTCCGCTTCAACAAGAGTGCAATAAAACAAACCAAATGTGTGCTTAAGCAGAGCAGCATACAACAGGTGTGTACTGCTCGAATGCCAGTGCAACTATGAATGAATGGAATGAAATGAGAATGAAGGCTACCTGGACTGGGTCCTTTTATAGGTGGTCCCCCGTCTTTAATGGAAAGGAGAGAGTAGGCCTAATGTCCGTGAATTGATGTTTGAATCGAGGGCCAAAGTATTATAGGAACTGATTAGGATTTGAATTCATCTGAAAGGTATCTTCGAAAAAAGATCAAATTTGTATAATTGATGGGATGGGGATGGGCAAGGTGGTTGAAGACCTTGGACAACGAATCACAGTGAAGGCAGACAGGGGCTGATCCAGAGGGGCTGAAAACGGGATCTTTTTGAAAGGAGAAGTTAGAGTGCATGGCATGGGTGAGTTGGTTTGTTGGATATGGGAAGTAGTAGTGTTTTGATGCATAATGGGGTGTGTGCATAAGAAGGAGGCGAAATTGGATGATTTTGGTGGTGTCGGAGGTGGGACCCCACACTGTAAAATTTGAAAACTGTGTTGAAGCAATAATTTGAGCTGTCTGAGAATGTTAATAATTTTCAAGCTATGATAGCTCAATCCTATAAGTTGTCAAGGTATGATAGCTCAATGATGTAAGTTGTCCAAACGAATCATAACATTAAGCTGTGAAAACATGAAAGCTTCAGTTGTTGCAGATAGCTTGACATCTCAGTCATGCCACATATAGCGCCATCTATAACAAGCACTTCTCATAACACTGCGTTTAGTTTTAAATAATTATTTACCTACAAGAAAAAAGAACATTTATATTACACTATCCCAGAGAAAAAATTAGTAGCACACCACTTTAGCTGGTCACTTTTTTATTTTTATCTCTCTTAAATTAATTTGTGGGAGTAATTCGATGCATGCTTTCACACGTCAACCAACATTTCCAAGTCAGAGTGTGTTCAAATATAGGCTTCTGGCACTGTATACCAACTCAGATGAGCCACAGGCCATTGGGATTTATTCACAATAAATTAATTTTTAAGTCTACTTGTGATGCAATGGTCTGTGTTGAATGCATCTTGGGCCTGTCCATGGTGTGCTAAAATGAAGCATACTGGATCAGGTGGATCCAATTGAGAGATCAAACAATATTTTGAGATTACAGCCCATATTCATAAATAATTTTATAAGACAGGTCACACAAATATAAATAAAAAACAACTAAAAATGAGTCAACACAGCTCAAAATTTTGAGTTGTGTCAGCTTGGATCAATAAGTCAACAAAACTCAATATTTTGAGCTGTAAGTCAACACAACTCATTGTTTTGAGTTTTCTCAGCTTGAATACCTTGGTCAACATAGCTTAGTATTTTGAGCTATCTCAGCTCAGTATTTTGAGTTATCTCAGCTTAAAACATTAATCTATGTTAGCTCAATCAACTTGTGCAACCATCTCACTCAATCAATTGAGCTGAATCAGCGAGTCCGATTTTACAGTGCACATGGCGAATGTGCCACTGGTGTTACACTTTTATTTAAATAGATTCTTGCATTTTGTACACAGATGAGAGACTGCACCCCCATGAGAGACAGCTTCATGACCGCAAAAGGGCCGGTCTTGTGACGCGGGGACTGTACTATCGCTAAGTACTAGTTATTCAATTATCAATTTAGTTTTTCCATTCGACTCAGCGTAATTTCACATTTTCACTCATGACTACAAAATAATCAATAGAAGTGACCGCATCGAAAAGGAACTGATGTAATAACACCCGAAGTATTGATTCCACTGATCCGAATTGATTCCAAAATTTTATCAATTGGATTCAATCCTATTTCACACTTGTGTGTAATTATTATGAATGGCTTGAGTTCACTTATTTTTGCAGAATTTAAAAGGCTGGTTACAGAATAAGAGCTGACATTGAAATTAATGCCAATAACATGCATGATATCCATCAGATTATACTATTATTTTCATATTCGACTAAATTGTTAATCTCACGAACTGGGGGCATTAAAATCATCATAAAAATTATCAGTTAATGAATCGTTGTGAATTTGATGAACAATTATAGTAATTGCATAATTACATATTGTTTAATACTGAAAAATTCAACTACATGATATAGGCCTACAGCTGAGGAATTTCGGTGCAAAACATCAAATAATAATATGCCAAATGAACGGCAATAAAGAGAAGCAAAAAGCTTTTACAATTTGAAAAATACGTGTGAGGCCTACATTTCTTCTCAATTTTGTTTGTGAAATATCATTTATATAGCATTCCTTCCTACAATATCCAGTACTTCCATTTTTAGGGCCTTTTACATTGGGTTACAGACTAATTGATGGAAAACCAAACTAACAATTCATGCAAGCCAGGAGCAAAGTAAGTTTTGAAACAAATCAAGTGTAAATGCAAGAACAACTCAAGATTCGAAAGTCTTCAGTCTCATTTGTTTCTCTCCTGCAAGTAACTCATATTGATATGAGATCCACAATATTGGAATATTTGTTTCCAGTTGATGAGGCCAGGGTGACATGAGATGGAAGATATGGCCATGCCATTAGCCAAGGTCAGCAGGGATGTTCAAACAATATTGCTTGCTTTGCTTCAATTTGCTTGCTTGCAAACATTACTGAGTTTATCATGCATTAAAAGTGATTTATTGAAGTGCACATACAGCCAGGAGCAATGACAGTTGTCAACTTGCTGTACCAGAGGCATTGGTTAACACTTCTTCTCAGTTATTTTATGTACTTCCAAGTTCCAAGCAAGTCAGAAACACTTTTTTCTCTACATTACAGAATCCTCCTGTGCTTAATAATAATAATAATATTAATTTATATAGCGCTAATTTCAGTAAACTGCTCATCAGCGCTATATGTACCAAACATGATCAGCTGGTCATAGTGCATAGATACAGGACAAAAAACCACAATCACTCATCAAACACAACTGAAGTGTTTCGCAAGCATACCCGGAAGTCAGAAAGACATCTATATAGAAATACACATGGACAGCAGCCAAAGGCTCTGAAACTGCCCAGTTGAAGTGCAGATCTTTTTGACACATTTTAACCATGCCTTGAACATTGTTGAAACATTCAAATACCTTTGAGAAACATCTCTAAAACTCTGAAGAAAGTTCACATTCGCGGATGTTCTCGAAATTCATTTGACGAACACTTATACTCAGTCCAGTTTTGAGGTGCCTTAGAAGAACATTGAACGTACATTTCTGGTTGTGTCCTGAATGGTTGTTAAACACTCCACAAGATTGTTTTTTCTCCATATTTTCTAGTTTTAAGCTATGGTGACACAAACTGCACAAGGGATCATGGAAAACACAGTCCTGGGATGTTCAACTTTGTTTTGCTTGCAAACATGGCCGTTGTCTGACAAAATAATTGCTTTGTATCTCATGCATGGTAAATGCTTCATCTGGGTGTGAATTCAGCCTGAAGCTAAGACAACTGTGGGGATATACATAGATCTAGGAAAAGAACAACTCTAAATTTGACAGTCCCATTCCAAATAGTCCTGAGGTCTGCTGCATCAAATCCTTCCTCGTCTTCTAACGGTGCAATGCTGAGCAACCATTTTCAGACAATCTTCTTGGTTGGTAAAAGCCAAGTATATTTTCAAGACTGCCACCGTTGCATTGCTCATAGAGTGGCGTCACAAAAACAGAGGACATTTAAAGTCTGGGAAAAGCCTGAAACTCAGAATGGTATTTCTCGCCTTCCTTTCATGGCTTATTTGTGTGTTCACTCTCCTTATTGCTTAACACCTCTCAAATCTCCCGATCTCACATGATTGTAACAGTTGCCAAGGTGACAAAAACTACACTGAAAATCGTGGAAGCCACAGTCCTGGGATGTTCGGCTTAGTTTTGCTTGCAAACATGGTCGTTGACTGACAAAATATATATATATTGTTTTATTGACACAAGAATATCAGTAATGATACATTTGTCAATGTTAGTATTGCGAGAAAACATTGGTTAGTAAAATGTGATAATATTTAATAGTATAAAAATTTTATAAGTATATATATATATATATATACAATAAAAATGATAACTTTCATAAAATAGGACATGTAGGTTATATTACTTAAGGTTCCAGCCACCGTTTACTTCCACTAATCAATCATGTTACATCTAATGAATAGTATATAACAATTTATACCTAGTTATCAAAAATATAAATATGTTTAAAAAGCGATTTTCCAGACAAACAACTAGGAATAATAAATAATAATACAGTGCATACATTCATCTTCAACATTGATATCATAATATCTGTCAATAATCATAGTGAACTAAAAATAATAGGCCTGTAACCACTTTAGAGACAAAGCATCAAAAAGCATTCACATCTATATAGTATATTCATATATAGTATATTCATTACTTTTCAGCATTTATGTATAATAATATCCCTTAATAATCATATTCTTTTGCAAGCTAATACAATTGTCCATTTTTCAGAATGTTCATGATATATTATTTCGGTCTAATGTACACGATGGTGTCATAAAGAGTTTGCAGTTATAATCTTGCAAAATGTCATCAAGAATATTTACAGAGATTTGCACAATAAGAGTATATTGTAAGTAAAATGGTGTATCAAATTATCTATACATTGTAACATAACTCATGTGAAGGTAGGAGATGTTCTGTTATACATCAGCCTGTTGCAGGAACTTTCCAAGGCTAATTTGCATTTCGGCCTCTTTACTGCTCATTATTGCTATAAACTTATCTGTGTCATCAAGTGATCTAAAGTTATTTATAAGATTTTCTGCTATCTGAAATAGTTCATTACGGTTGCTCTGATTGCTTGGGCAAATAATCAGGCAGTGTATTTCATCTTCAGTCATATTTAAGCTACATTTCTCACAGATTCTATCTTCTGCCGGAATTTTTGGCCGTTGATGGCGACCCGTTTCTATACGTAGGCTATGCGAGCTTGTTCTAAATCTGGCAATTTTGGTTATGATTTTACCGCTATGTCTTAAAAGCAAGTACGGCTCTAACCTGCAGTCTGTTTTAAATAGTTTATATGTTCTTAATTTAGGTTGCTGTGTACTGTCATTTATGGACTCGATTAATCTCATCTGTTCAATTTCATACAATTTTAGTTTAGTTCTACTGCCTATACGATCAATGTTATGGCTTCCACTGTCATGCATGTTATAAAGAATATTACAGTTATTTAGAATCTGGATCACTTTACCGAGCCAGCTGTTACGGTTGCCATCTCTGTGCATGTCCTTTTGAATTGATAGACATTTCTTAAGTATTTTATGATCAGACATTTTTTCTAACCTAACCCAATAATTTATCATCCTTACTTTATGCCTAACATGTAGTGGGAATCTACCAGTCTCGCCATACACTGCAAGAGATGGGGTTTGTTTTCTTACTCCTAGAACACTCTTAAGATAACCAAGTTGTAGGTTCTCTAACTCACTTATAGATTTTTCACCTGTCCAGATTTCACTGTTGTACTCTAGGATAGGTAGGATATATGTATCAAACATTTTTAAGGATAGCTGGGGATTTATGAGGCCCAATGCCTGCTTTGTGTCACCTTGTAACGCAAATAAGGCTTTCAGCCCTTGCGTCGCCAGGTATTCCATCATTTTACCATGTATGTTTCGTTTATTAGTGAGCATATGACCTAAATATTTGAAACTATCTACATTTTCAATATTTTCACCATTGTAAATCATATTACAAACAGTTTTGTTTCCTATCTGCATTACTTTTGTTTTGTTTACATTTACAATTAGGTGCCATTTTTTGCAGAAGTTGTGTAAGGAGTTAATGCTATTCTGAAGGCATTTTGGTGAATCAGCTAGTAAAACAATGTCATCTGCATAGAGAATATGAGTCAGAGTCAAGTTACCAAGTGTTATTCCATCAGTTTTGTTCAGATATTTGGGGAGGTCAGACATAAATTCATTGAAAAGTTTTGGACTAAGGATTCCACCTTGTAACACCCCACATTTACTGTCGATAGAATCCCCCGTACAACCATTCTGATGGACTCTTGCTTTGGCCTTGTCATACATGTTTACAATAATCTTAAGCATTTTATCGCCTATTTTTTGTTGCATAAGTTTGTAGTAAAGGGCATTTCGGTTTATATAGTCAAACGCTTTAGTAAAATCGACAAAACATAAATACACTGGTTTACATTTAATTTGTTGATAGCTTATCACAGTATCCAAAACAAAGACACAGTCAGTGGTACTTGCACCAGGAGTGAAGCCGAATTGGCATGGGTCATCAAGATCTAGAGCATCATTTTTATAGTACAATCTGCTATTTAAGATTGAATCAAATATTTTCCCCATTACAACATTTATAGTTATCTTCCTATAGTTATCCGGATCAGAGCGATCTCCTTTTTTATGAAGAGCATTAATGAGACCTTCAGACCACTGCGAGGGGTATTCCCCTTTTTCAAAAATATGATTGAATACAGCGCAGAACGGGGTGATAAGTTTTTCACTTGCATATTTATAGAATTCCCCCATGATTCCATCAATACCTGCTGCTTTATTGTTCTTTAGTTTCCTTAGGTGTAAAGCAACTTCTTCTTCGGTTATGACACTATCACAAATATCACTAGCTAATTCGTTGTTACAGGTGTAGCTTGAATTTTTTACAGAATTAGTGATGATTTCTATATATTGCTTATCAAAGTAGTCACGCACTGGTAAATGAGATTGTTGTTCAAAGTAATCATGGAAGGTGCTTAAGTCAGGGAGGTTTACTTGCTTTTTCCCAACAGACTTCAATCTGTTCCAGTACTTCCAACAGTCAGCTTGGTTTTTATCAGCAAGACTTTCCATTTCATTTCTATTTGACTCCTGAAATTTTCTTTTTTTCTTTTGAATTAGTTGCTTGTAAGATTTGCGGAGCATTTCATAGTTTAATCTATTCTGGACAATGGATATATCATTTTGTTTAGCAAAATTGTTTAGTAATTTTCTAAGATTTTTACAATCATCATCAAACCATTCATTGGTTGGGAACTTGTTTTTTGAGGATTTAGATTTCTTTTGCTTAAAAGTAGGTTTGATCCTATCAGTTACATACTGGTACATAGTTTCAATAACTTTATCACTGTTCTGATCACTCTCAATATCGCAACTCAACTTGTACAACATGTTTTGAGCATTATCACTTTCAAAGTTAGCAAGGTACTCATTTGTCTTACTTTCATCAAAGACATATTTGAACGATTTTGGTCTAGGTTCAGCAACCAAATCAGAACCCTGCGATATCGGAAACTTAAGTGAAAAGTGAAGTGGTGCGTGATCCGATTCTGCTAGTTTATCCTTAATGACAAAATCATTAATGTTGTTAAATACTGTTTCACTGCACAGAAGGTAATCTACCACACTCTGGCCCATCGGGCTATAACAAGTATAGTTACTTGTGCTCTCACAAAAGAAGCCATTCATAATTCTAATATTACTAGCTTTACAAAGATTTATAAGTTCTTTTCCGTAGGCATTAACCGTTTTGTCTTTAGATTGTCTCTGCTTACTTGACCAGTTCACTTCACTTTCAGAAACCTTACTGACAGTCTGATTTAAATGTAGATTTAGGCTGGGGATTAATGAGCAGTTCTTGCCATCTACAGTTTCTTCAAAGTCATTCATGACACCTGTCCGACAATTCAGATCACCACAGATAGATACATGTGGAGTTATATCCAGGAAACGTGCTAGATCCTGCCTTATTTCATTAAAGATATCTGAACTATAATTGCTGTTCATATAAATTGTACTCCCCTGCGGAGGGATATATGCACCACCTAAGAATATAGCATTGTCCGGCTGCGACCTTTGAATTTTGAGCCAGATTATATGTTCTTTTACTTTTTCAACAATGACAACTTTAGATTTGTACAGATTTGATTTGATAAGTACAGCTATACCACCAGATGGTCTCCTAGCCTTTGGATGTTTATATTTTCTCTGGCAGTGTAGATAATGGTATCCATCAATTTGAGGATCAAAACTATCAAGCTTCATAGTTTCATACAAAAAGATAATGTCGTATATAGAACACATGGATCTTACTTCTTCTAGTTCTAGTTTCTGACCTATACCTTGAATGTTCCATGAGAGAATTTTGAGCACAGCATTGTCTGACAAGCTATATATTTTCCTGCCTGTGGTATCTCTATCTCTGTAAGCATGCTCTGTATTACCACAATGATTAATATGTCCTGCATTACTTCTGCCACTGCATACAGGAAGGCTTTTAAGACAATGATTATTTGGGGAGCCTGCAACATTTACAAGAACATCTCCTACATTCACACAATCATCTAAATAACTATTTTTTGACAGGTCAGTAAGAACATTTATGTCACTACTAATATCCACACTTAGAACATTTATATCACTACTAAAATCAGCATTTACTAGTGGTTTATTAAGAGGTTCTAAATTAGTATGCACACATGATGAGATTACATTTGGAATATTTACAGAGAGTAATTGCGACTGGAACCTATTTACAGAAAACCCTTAACCACAGAAGAAACACGAAAACAAAGTCTCTCTTTAGAAGCTCGGGAAAGGTGGATGTCATCGCGTAGCCTTGCCTTCGAGTTGGAGACGTATTCGACCAACCTCTCCTCATAAGCCACCGCCTCAAGATAGGTGTTAACCTTTCGGATGGTTTCCTGGCGGTGGTTGCTTCCAGCTTGAGGGAGGCCCGAGAGAATGAGGCGAGTCCAGGGAAAGTTGTGACGGGCCTCTTTCAATAAGTGTTCATAGCGGGCGCAGATCGTTTCTGCAGGGAGGCACTCAGATGCCTCAATGTCCCCTGCCATGAGGACAACACAGTTCGGTCTTACTTGGGGTCTTACGTGACGGATGCGGGAGGTAATACGTGGGATGGTGCCTCCAGGAAAAGCGAAGCCACAGGCATCCAAACCCCTGTCAAGTAGGCCCTGTGCGACTCCGCGAGAGTTGGAGTTACCGAGCACGAGGACCTTCGGGCGACTGACAGGGGCAGCAGGGGCGACTGAAGAAGTGGCTGTTGGACGTGTCGGAGCACTGGGTCGAGAAGGGGTGGGTTGTGGTCGAGCGATCGGACGGGAAGCGATATTTCTGCCTATGTTCTGGGGAGCAGGACGGGTTGACACAGGTTTAGGCAGAGACAGGTGCAGGCTTTGGCGAAGATCCTCAAGCAGACTGCCTAGCATGTTGCGGCCGCGAAAGTCTTCGCCGCATCCCCAGAAACTATCTGTCTCTGTGTTATGCACCAGTCGCTTGGTGCCAGTGTTCTGGAGTGCTTTATGGAAAACAACACACTGCTCCGCTTTGGCTTTCAGAATCTTTTCCATCACATTTTCTTTGCACTCATGCCAGGCCTTGCACTGAGTGATGGGTTTCACAGTCTGTTTGGCGAGGTGTGGTGTTCGCGAGCGCAGAACACGTTCAGCAATGTCGCGTCTTCCGTGGAACATTGCCTTCTTGTACTGGTAGGCGTGTTCTGCGCTTCTGAAGGCCACTCCCTCAACCAAAAGTTTGCACTCAAAGAAGTTAGACAGGACCGTGAATCGTCCGCTTGCACGGAAAAGCAGCATTTCCCTCACTACAGGAGTAACAGTCCTTGTGGTACGAGGTTGCTCTGCAGGTGCAGGAGGGTCGAGAGACTGCAAAGCAGACAAAGCGATTTTGCTTGCTTTTAGGTCGGCAATCTCTTTTAGCAAGCTGTCAATTCGCTGATTTGCTACAACCAGGGCACTCATAGTCCGTGTGTGGATTGTGCTGGGACTTTCGGAAGGGAGCATAGCTGAAGTAACTAAGAGAGACGACTGATCAGCTGTTGAATGTTCGTTGCCTAGAGGAAGGAGAGATGGAGTGCCTGATGACAAGTCAGAGGGTGTCGAAGGAGATGACATTTCTTGCGTTTCTGGGATGGTCGATAAATCTGTCTGTGTTTCCGGAATGACAGATACTGAAGGGGTCTGTGTTTCTGGGATACGGATGCTGGTGTCATCGAAAAGTGAGGGGGAAATACGAAGAGTCTGTTGCCAGAAAGTGGGATTGGCACTGATACCACTCGTGAGTGCGACATCTTCCGAGATGAGTCGTTTCCGAGATGACCTACGGACAGCTGCCTTTGGAGTGGTAAACACTGGATCCACTGAGCCCATCTTGATCTAAAAAGATACAAGAACAACCACACAGTACAACAAAGGAATAATGCAATCTGTAATACTGCAATCTGTACTAAGATGGAGGCCTGAAGGGTTTACATGCTGGATATAGGCCTACTTTAAGAAGTCTTCAGGCACAAATCACGGACTACTGAAACAATTTGAAATTATTGGAACTATTTAAAAGTGATTGAGCAACTGAAAAGTTGGTATACTATATATATATCAAATATAAGTCAGGGGATAACAAAGTTTACTTTAATCAATTCACTTTTATTTCATTACTCAAATCTTCCAGATTGTGTCTCACTTGTGTACTGGATTAAAATGAGTTTTATTTGTTTACATAACCTCAGCACCTATATTTGCAGAAGCTATATAAATAAATTTATGTTGACCAAACAGTAACAATATTCTAAAAAAAAAAGGGGTTCAAAGTGTGTTCAGTGGAAGTTCACATAATAAAAAATAACAATGAATGGACGGGTCAATAAAAAGCTGTCAGAATTAGTCAACTGGAAAGTAGGTCAAGTGAGAAAAATAGGTCACGTGACAAGTGGGCCAATTGAGAAACTAGGTCACATCAATGGTCGGGTACCAATTGTACAAAACAACTAAACAATTAACATAGAAATAAAAGATACAGGTTGAGTGTACGTTATTGTATTTATTAGTTACTGGGCTGGTCTACTGTGTCTAGATGAACAGTAAATTAGTAAAATAAATTAGGATGACAAGGGGCACTAAATTGACAAGAAATACAGGCAGAAAAACGATCTATACACGCTAATTAATGGGCGATAATTGAGTTTGTTTACATTTGATTACAGGTTGCAGTTGCGGTAAGAACTAATTGCCGATTTTTGGCCTAAAAATCACACTTCTGAGCTCAAAAACTTAGTCAATACCTGCTACATATCTTTGAAAACACAAAGACAATGTATTTACACAAGTTAAACGAAATTAAACCACAAAAAGTAATAAATAACTCAGCTTATAGCAGGAGCAGTCCACAGAGCGTCCATCTCGTCCTGGCCCCCTGGCGGATTTAAAATAATTGCTTTGTATCTCATGCATGGTAAATGCTTCGTCTGGGTGTGGGGTCAACCTGAAGCAAAGACAATTGAAGTTAAAATGATATAGCGAGGAAAGAACTAGGAGTTAAAGCTGTCCGTTTGAGTGCGGAGCACTCTAAAAAATGGCGGGACAAAATTGGTTTTTTAGATTCAAAATGGTTTTTTGAAAAACCAAATTTCAATGCAAAACCAACATGGATTTAAAAAAAAAAGAAATTTGGTTTTTCAAAAAACCGTTTTGAATCTAAAAAACCAATTTAGTCTGAAATATTTTAGAGTGAGGCAATGAACTGAAGTGAGCTAAATATGAAAAAAAAATGTTTATTTAAAAAAAGAACATATCATAACACTTTACATTTCTTCTTGATTCTAGGGTGTAAATTCCCTATACCATACTTCTCAGTTGTTCCTTTTTGCTACTTCTTTACACCACTCAACACCATTTTCTGGTTGATGAAACAAAGATGACACAAGATGGAAGAGATGAAAGTAGCCTGGAGTGAGGAGCAGCAGGGCAAGTGTCACTTGGCCATTACGGTGACTTCCCTATATTCAGAAGGTCCAATGTTCAGAAGGTCCATTGGTCAGAAGGTCCAATGTTCAGAAGGTCCATTGGTCAGAAGGTCCGTTGTTCAGAAGGTCCAATGTTCAGAATTTTTGTCATTTTTTCACAGACAGTTCTTCTGGAAATTTATCTTAAACTTCGTTGTGAATGCTGGGGTAATTGCCAATTGGTTGATTGCCCCTGTATATTTAAGTGGATGAAAATTATTAAGATATTTCGCTCTGATTGCTGCCCAAATTTTGTGCCTGAATTTGGGCAAGAATATGGAAACAGTCACAACTTCCCCCCCTCGACCCTCCGAAAGTCAATTCATGTAAATATATATATGCCCCTGGAAGATCCAGGAAGTTGGCTACCATTTCTGGCTGGTGAAGGGGCCGGAATGCAACCCACCGAAAAGCTGCAGAGCTTGGCCGGTGACGGGGCCAACTCAGTGGAAGTTAGCTACTTGAACTGGCTACCTCGCAGTTACCTGGCAGCTACTTGAAACTTTGGGAAGGTAGGTACTTGAACTGGCTACCTGGCAGTTACCTGGCAGCTACTTGAAACTCTTTCCATTTCTGGCTGGTGACGGGGCCGGAATCCAACCCTCCGAAAAGCTGCAGAGCTATGCCGGTGACGGGGCTAACTCAGTGGAAGATAGCTACGTGAAAAGGCTACTTGGCAGTTACCTGGCAGTTACCTGGCAGCTACTTGAAACTCAGTGGAAGATAGCTACTTGAACTGGCTACCTGGCAGTTACCTGGCAGCTACTTGAAACTCTTTCCATTTCTGGCTTGTGACAGGGCCGGAATCCAACCCTCCGAAAAGTTGCAGAGCTTTGCCGGTGACAGGGCCAACTCAGTGACAACTTTCAGCTTGTATGCTTTATTTTGGCCCTACTACCAATACAAAAGAGAATATTCAATTCTCCCTGAGTGTGTCTGTCAAATCTCATAGTTTTCCAATGGGAGGATTCATGACCCCTGTCCCCAGGGGTCATGGGCTAGCCAGTATTTGGAAGAGATTCAAGTAGCTGCCAGGTAACTGCCAGGTAGCCAGTTCCAGTAGATATCTTCACAAAGTTTCAAGTGGCTGCCAGGTAACTGCCAACTAGCCAGTTCGGGTAGCTAACTTCCACTGAGTTAGCCCCGTCACCTGCCAAGCTATGCAGCTTTTCGGAGGGTTGGATTCCGGCCCCGTCACCAGCCAGAAATGGGAAGAGTTTCAAGTAGCTGCCAGGTAACTGCCAGGTGGCCAGTTCAAGTACCTATCTTCCCAAAGTTTCAAGCAGCTGTCAGGTAACTGCCAAGTAGCCAGTTCAAGTAGCTATCTTCCACTGAGCTTCAAGTAGCTGTCAAGTAGTTGTCAGGTAGCCAGTTCAAGTAGCTATCTCCCACTGAATTGACCCTGTCACATTAATTTTGTATACTGACAAATCATTAGCAAATATATATATATGCAATGTCATGAACTTCCCATTTTGCTTATAATGTACCGATTGAAATAGGTTCAAATCTCACCCCGGAAACTCACTTTAGTCCGAGCCCATGGGACATTAAATGGAGGCGGGTTGTATCCAGTGTTCTATGCTGGGGCAACTGAAAGACCCTGGGCATCCCTGAATTAATAGGGTATGTGCCAGACTCACAGTCTTCTCATCTCATCATCATCATACGGCGATCGCCTGCCTCGATATAGCCCACTAAGGTGCTGCAGAGGCGTAAAACACTAACAAACAAACAAAACTGATTGAAATAGGAATGTCTTGTCAGGTTTGCAAAGATCCACTTAATTTTGTGAACAGAGGTACCCTGAACTGGCACTGGTCCTACAGTCTGTGTAAACATGCTGGAGTAGGTGGTCAAACTTATACCCTGAACTTACATTATTTATGAACAGAAATTGCACCAATATCGCCCAAGCCGGAATTTGCAGGATTTGGGCTGATATGTACGCCTAGTTATGCTATTTTAGTAGCAGAAATAAAAATTTTCGGCCGTCCATTCCGTCCATTCCGTTCCCTTTCCCACAATTTTTAATGGATGTGTGTACACATCATGCCTATAAAGGATGGCGCTGCGAGCGCCGTTTTCCAAAATGGATGTTCTTGTCAGATTTGACAATTTTGCGAGGTGAAAATGTGGATTTATTGGTTCATGTCAATCTTTGGTGAGTGTTTCAAGGGCAATATCTTTAACTCTGATTGCAATGAAGCATCGGCTGCAATCATGACTATCACACAGTCTCTTGATTGATTACAAATTGCAATTATCCATGCTAATTAGGGGCCGACCAGATGATCTTTGGGGGGGGGGGGGGGTTATGGATATTTAGAAAAAAAAAAGATTGTTTCCCACTTGACAATGAAAAAAAAGTTTGTTCAGTACATGGAAATAAAAAAAAAGTTTGTTTCCAAATGTGGCTAGGGTACTGTAATTTTAAAATTCCGATAAAAAAGTTTGTCGCGAGTTCGCTTGCGAAAAAATTGTTTGTCGACGTGCCACGAACGACAAACAAAGTTCGTGCCGGGCGTAAAATTCATAGCCCTCCCCCAACTATCGTCTGGTCGGCCCCTTACGACTTCGTGGTCAATTGGATGTTGATTCAAGGCAATCGTCCACTTCACAGGCCATTTAATTGCATTTGAGATCAATATCCACTCATGTAATTATCCTGTGAGTCAGATAATTGGTCATTTTTATCAATACAGTGGTTAAAGAATATTGACAACTCACCAGTCAGTAATAAATGCCAATTTTCAGGTTGCAGAATGTCCTCTTTTACCCCGGTGACACATCTCCATTTATGGAGTCACAGTGACAAAATGGACAATTTTGGCAGGAAATTTGAAATTGGAGCATTTTCAGAATGTCTTTTGGGCCCTGTCTTGGCTATATTGTTTGGAGATGTTTGGGTCAAGAGATGTCCATAACTTGATTATAGAGCATGCATGAATACCAGGCAAGTTGTAATTAAGACGTGTTTTCCTTTTATATCTTGCTTGGATCCACTGTGGGCTGCACACATTGTGTATTGGCCGCTGCACCTAAACTATTGCACATATGATACTTGGCACCGCTCCTACCCTGCACTGCTCCTATTCTACACTGCTCCTCTTCTACACTGCTCCTATCCTGCACTACTCCTATGATTCTATCCTGCATTACTCCTATCCTGCACTACTCCTATTCTGTGCTACTCCCTCTGCACTGCTCCTATCCTGCGCTACTCCTATTCTGCACTGCTCCTATTCTGCACTGCCAATATCCTGAACTCCTATTCTGCATTGGTCCTATTCTGCACTTCTCCCTTTGCACTGCTCCTTTCGAGCACTACTCCCTGTGCACTTCTCCTATCCTGCACTACTCCCTCTGTGCTTCCTTTTCTGCACTACTCCTATCCTGCACTGCTCCTATCCTGGAACTTCATATAAAAAGCACATAAAGACAGCAATTTCAAAGATTTCATGAGCAGAAGCATTTCCATCAACAACACATAAACTGATGATGTCATGCAATGTCATGCATATTTTATGCAAATGCACATTGAGCAGTGCCCATCCATGTAGGTTAGTGAGTACAATACTATACAGTTATCGCACAGCACCGAGTGCGATATTATACAGTTATCGCACAGCACCGAGTGCGATATCAGTGTAATATCGCACTCGGTGCTGTGCGATAACTGTATAATATTGTATCAGTAGTGGGCCTACAGAAAATGAGAAGTTGGCCTGCCTTACATTTATTGCCTGAATGATCGTATATCACTATGGTTAGGTCACTTGCATGGCCGAGTGGTCACGGTCACTTGCATTGTGGCTCCCTTAATTGTACTATGGGACCATCCTGACTCAGACTGGGAATATGTCAAGATGTGTGGGGAAAATCTAGGGCTGCCCTAAGGACCCCACTGCAAAGGGGGCCCCAACACCCAAACCCAACAATAAAAAAAAGAAAAAGAAAAAAAAAGGGTTGCTCAAATTCTGAACATTGGACCTTCTGAACATTGGACCTTCTGATCAATGGACCTTCTGACCATTGAACCTTCTGACCATTGGACCTTCTGAACATTGAACCTTCTGAACATAGGGCTGTAACCGGCCATTACAGGAGTTTGTGGAGCACTCCAAGGCACCCATCCCTCATTGCTGTCTGTCAGGAATCACTGTCTTTGCATTCATCTCCAGGATTTGGATGAGGGGGGGGGGGGGGTTAGTGTAAGGAGATTTCGGTTGTACAGTTACTGTTGTGTTATCACATTAATCTGAAAAGACAGAAAAGACAGAAGCAGTGGCATTGATTAATTGCTTGGGGTAAAAGTGTGATTAATTGCTTTGGGTAAGAGTGTAATGTTGATCATGTTGATTGATTACACTTACTAATACAATATCATGTTCCTTAATACATTGTAATTGTATGGCGTCATTGATTTGACAACAGTGGTCCTTCAAAGCCATCTGTAGCATCATGGTTTTAAATTTTAAGTCATCTAAACAATTTTCAAGACAACTGACAATATATAATAGCCAGATTACCAGTGTTAATTACCATTGAGCATGAATGCATTTGAAGCATGCCATATACACTTACAAGATTTTATATATAAATTGTATGAGAATTTTGTTAAACTTTCTCAATATTGATACTGAAGTCCCTGGAGCTTAAGCTCACTACGCCAAAATGTTGGTGGATCAGTGTTATGGGTGAAAACAAAGCCACCAGCTTCAGTGGCAGCCATAGATTGAACTGTTGACCTCTTTTCCAGAAAAGAAAGAGAAAACTCTAGAAATAAGGCTTCCCTTGGATGTTGGGGGATCAACAACAGTACTTCCACTGCCCCAGTAGCAATTGATGTGGATGCCTACATAGAGGAACAACTTTAAAGGTCACTTTCAGAACTGAAATGTACTTTTTTTTCAGACCAGTTTGACTAAATTAGTGGTCAGCTATTTTCAGATAATCGTGGTCAGCTATATTTTCGGATAATTTTCCTCAGCATTGTGAAGTTGTAAACATTTAGCATTTGTATGTAAACTATTAAAATTTGCCTGACCTGTAACTCCTTCATTTATGTTACATCACATGAAGTGCATAGATCTACATGTATGACTTACATGTAGTATGACCTAACCAGATGTATCTATAGATATAGATTGATATGGTAAAGGCAGCCCTTTAAGCCCAGTTATGGGGGCTACCGAGGTCCTCAACATGTTACACATTTACCTCATGTACTTGCGCAACACTGAAACATAAATGTCTGATCCGAAAGAAATCCAATTGGGATTTTAAGGCTCACTGGAAATTTGGGGTTCCTCATCTGGGGTTCGAAATCAATGCAGGCAAAGACCTTCAGCAGAGCAGCCAATCCATATGACACATTGGCCACCCAGCTGCCCAGCTATATACTTAAAATTCCTCACATTAAAACAACAACGGTTAATAAAATACTGGCGGCTTAGTAGAAAGAGCCAGAACAAGAACCAAGAGCTAGATAAACTGCATCAACACGATCAAAAAGAGCAGTAGCATCAGCCGCTACATCCCAAGTGTCTTGTGCAAGCAACCCTCTACATGATGCATGGCAGGCCAAGTGGCCATAAATTGCAAACAGCAAATATGATTGGTAGCATTACTCGACCTTGTGGAACTCCATTAGCAATCACGACACATCATCCATCACCGTCTGTCAGCCTGGGCAAATTGTGCCATTTGCTCACACATACACTAAAAGGCTGTAGGCAAATGGATCACGAAACACAAAAAAACAATCGCAGACAACTCATGCAGGTCTCATGCAGAGACCCCTTCATAGACAATGCAAAGTTTTGAACATACAGAACTTCTGGAAACCCTCCGACTGATCTGGCATGAACCAGCCGAATGCTTTTAAGTGTCCTCATGGACGGTATGGTATGGTATGGTAAAATTTGATTTAACGTCGTATTAAAATCAAGTGGTAACGCAGTACCCAAGCATAGCTTCTGAACGACGGTATAAGGTCTCAACCATGGACGTACCACAGAGACATCTCAGATATACATGCACACCTCTCTCTAATCACTCCATGATGAATAAGGGTTGTGGACAGTTTCTGAAGACTTTTATGAAATATACCTTTTGTAGAAAATGAAACAACTCTCAACCATGGCAAATACCTTATACTTGTCTTCAGTCTGTTGAACATTGCAACTCCAAATCTCAACCATAGACGGTAGAAAATTTAAACCATAGACATGTCTTATATTAGAAACCCATCATATAGACAAGTCTCTCGTTGATAATGCAATGCTTCACTGACCTTTTATAAGGAAATTTTCCATATGCCACTCTACATGCTCTAGAATGTCATGTCTCGACGACAAGCAATCACTAGAAAGTCCTTAGACCTCTCACAGACAATGCAACGTATGGAAGAAATATGTAAATGGCAGGTCTCAACCTTAGACAACTGATACATACCTCTTTATGTCCTCTTACAGATGCCACTCAAAGACAGTAAGTATATCCAAAGTTGAAGAGTCCCTCTTGAAAACTTGTCCAAAAGTTGTCCAACATGCCATTGCATTTATTGCATATATGCTGCTTATGCACTGCAATGCACAACAGACTGAAGGAGGCAATTCCAACAGCTCACAACATCCTCCTATGTTTGCTTTTTCCTAAAATATTCTTCAGCGAGTTGTCTAACTCTAAAATCAAATAGTGGATTGTCGAAGAGCTTTGAAAATTTAATGTAGTACTTCTGTTTTCAAGAGTAAAAACAAACAAGTCTCTTACATAATGCATTTCTTCTCTGCACACAACTTTTTAAGACAATTTCCAAAACGCTTGCAATAATTTAGGAACCTTTTTGTCCGTGATTAAAAGAACATATATTTCAGAGAAGGAAAGATGATGGGACGAGCATCTAATCGGCAAAAGAGCCGTCTCGCGGAAGTATGTGAGTGCCAGAAGATTATAAGTTTGTCTACAAATAGTAGTTCTAAGCAGTTTGAATTTGTTGACACAAAAAATTAATATATTACTGGTGCAGCTGGATACATTATACACTATATACAGCATAATAAAGAGAAGGTTCTCCATGATCTATTTATACTGATGACAAAAATTCATCCTGAAGCGATACATCAGTAAACGAAGAGATGTCTCCAAGAAACGGAAGAGACAAAAAGACGACATGAGTATTGTATTGCATGTGGTCATGCATTGTTCATTTGAAGGAAACCTTTGGCAAATAAGCATTGTTTGTCCAGTTCAAATTACAAGAACTCTGTCTTTGGACGCCACATGTATTTCTTGTGTGCTGCAAGTGCTTGAGGCAGTGAATTTCTCATGCAAAGCTGCTCTTCTAAAGGATTAAGAGACTCAAAAGGAAGGTCTGGGAGAAGCAGAGGAAAGCTTTGCTGCTTCTAAATGGATGTTTCTCTGAAGGTTTTCCAAAAGAATACATCCATTACACTGGAGGCACGACATCAGAGTGTGTTCTACATGTTGTCAGTGTGGTCGTATCTTAAGAGTGATATCTGCAGCAGATAGAGCATAAGGTGATCAATATAAGTAGGAGATCAACAAAATTATCCACAAGTGTTACAGTTTAAACTTTTACAAATGAATTACAGTGAGATTTTGATCCGGCAATATCTGCCATAAGATAATATCAAAATGTATTCTTAAGCCAAACATTTAGCCAGCACAGCACACGTGGAAGAGACATTACTGAAAAAGTACCAATGTATCTTACAGTAAAACAACAGCTGTAAATTTAATATCAAGATTTGCAGCAAATGCTGTGTGAGAAGCAAGTTGCTGTGAACAGAATACTTAGCAAATTTAAACATTTTCCTTCCAAGCGGCATAGGATACTGAAGTCTGCTCGACACCTCGCCAATGTCCACCATTGTCCGTCGGCCAAGGCTTGCGTTGCCCCAGAAGCTGCAGTAGCGAATGGTTTCAGGCGATAGTGTGTCTGCTTTTGTGTTTATCTTCTTCCAAGGTTTACCATTTTACAGGTGACACTCAACTGACACTGGGGCCACTAAAAGCAGAAGAAATTTCCTCTGAGGTCAGCGGTGTTCAAGGTCCTACCACTTGAGTCTTGCCATGACCTCGGGTCCTGAATTCAATCTAAAGACTCCGGAGTGATCTGCCAGTGCCTCGCAGTGCCTGAGGATAACTTTTGGCAGGAGCTATGGTCAACGCAGACTATTAAAAAAAATAGGGTAAAACAGACAAATTAACTTCACTAGCATCTGTACAGATTCTATTGTGAAAATAGAAGTGAAGTCAAGATTTTAAACAAATACAACTCCAATTTTTCTCTGCAGATATGAGAAGGAGGTGGGTTTTCTCAGTAGCAATGCACTGGTATATGATAATACCCTGTCGCTTTGGATCTCTCGCTTAAGTTTGATTCCTGCGCACGACATTTGCCTGTTATTGATTACTGCGCACAACATTTGCCTGTTGTCATCAGACTTGAAACTCCCAGCAAATTTTCAGACCTGACTTTTTTCCATTACCAGTGGACATGGAGCTGAAATCAAAATATCTAAAATATTTGGTTCGGTCACTTGTTGATTAAATTGTCTCCTGGAGTTTCAGTGCCCTTTACGTGTTCTTCCGCGTCTGGACTGATATCGTCAAGCATTTGGCTTCAAATTTGGACCTCCCAATATTATGCCTTGACACATGCTGCATCCAATTCTATGCTGCAGTCACAAAATGTACTCCATGTCACCAAAGCTTGTGGCTGTAAGAATGAGGGTTAATCCAATCTGTAGAAAGTAATGTAGTTAGTAATGGAGCATGCCCAAGGAACACCACAATGAAACTGACAAGATAGAGGATGATTCAATAAAGCATGGAGCCTGCTTTAGGTATTGGTATTTTTAGAAGTGCTTGCTCATATACTTGTGAAGCACAGTGATGGGGAATGTTGTGATACACAGGACGTCCTTATCAATTATGGAAATGCTATATATGTGGATGTTACAAAACAATTGGAAATAGAAAATACAAGAATCCACAACTTGAAATAGAAATACACATGATTTCAGTACTAGAAATAGTAATTATGTGAATTCACAACTGGAAGTTCATAGAAAATATGGAATCACTACTGGAAAAAGAAAATACATAAATGTAGATTCATGGAAGGAAATCTAAAATACATTAATTTTATTTGAAAGCATGTTTAATTGTAAAGACCAAAAACAAAACAAGAAAGACTTTAGCTTTGGACATTCGTCTGGTATTTGCTGACTCTAATTATGTACAAGGAAAAGCCATAAATTCTAACATTGACAAGGTATAAACACATTAGTCAAGTGAGTAATTGTACAAACTGTTGAAAATACTTGGGAGACCATAAACCTCAATGATGGGTCAAGAGGGCGTGACCAACAGATTCTTGGAATGACCTGAAATGTCAAGAGTCATTTGTTGGCAACACTTTGTCAGTTGTTTGCAGCACCTTGCCACATTTTAGTGTGAGATGTAAACCATCAGAGACCTAATACCCTTCTTATTGCTTGTCTTCTTGCATCTCAGCTTGGGTGGCCATGTTTGTGTTGCTGATATCTTGCAAGTGTTGCCATGAGCCTATTATCAGACTCCGTTGGTACGATGTACCATTGGGGATGGCACTCTGTTAAAAGGGAACTTGTTGATGTTACCTCCGTGTAAAGTCATCCGTTCAATAATAATATCGTGAAAGAGGACCGACTATAGACAACGCAAAACTTGACCAGAGACTCTTCGATTCAGCACAATTCCTTTCTTTTGATATTTGCTCATGGAGATGTCCATCCATATTAAAGATCTTACCTATAGTATTCTGAGGACCTAACCTGTATAGGGGCTTTGTCAAGCATTTTCAGTAAATTTAAAGTGATAATTCTGCAGATGGCAGTTTGTAAATTTTCCGAAAGATTTATTTCACACTGTGAATTTTGATGATAAATATATATTACGAGCGATGTTGAAAGCAGAAGAAGAAGAGCAAAGCCATGCATTTCCAGGTATATGTGATAGCTCCCCCCCCCACCAGACCTGGTGGTGTTACTTAGCAGTTCCAAAGTGGCACATCCTGCACAAAGTATCTGTAGGGCTTCTGCATGAACACAGGTTATCTCAAGGCAAGCAGTAAGGGCATCATTACATAGCTTCAAGATAGTGAATTATTTAGTAAGGTCATAGTGTAGCCCTGAGCTGTGGCAAAAAAACATACATACATTCCAGATGTATACAGTATATGTTGGAATAGAGATTCCATGGGTGTTGCACATATATGTCTTGAGGTCTTGGGTTAAATTTGAAGAGGGTGCCATATTGAGAATGAGGGCAATATTCAAGTTTGATTGCCAAGATTAATATTGCAGAAGACATCGATTGGATATATTGCAGAAGACATCGGTTGGATTTAAGGTCTGATCTGATGTTGTTCTGAAGGAAATAATGTATTTTTTTTTACCTGTTTAGGATATTAGCGGAAGCTTTCAATGTGCAGCAAGGACCTGTGATAGAATCTGGCCAGCATGCATGGAAGGTGTATGAAGGTTATTTACCAGGAACAGCTTGACAGCTTATCATTAACAACCTGAAGGACACCTCATGGTCAATTGTTGTCACATTATTCAGTGACGTCATATCAACAACTACATAAAGGGTATCTTCGCACAAAGTCCCCAAATTTATTAGAGGACATAGTTTAAATATACTTGACGTCATACCGTACCATACCATAACCGTGTTATCACATCTATAACACGCGCCGTTTTCATCTCTTGTTTGCATCTGCCTTCGGAAGTTTTCAAAGCATAATTAATATATTGTTGTGTGCTAACCTTTATTGCATGGTTGACGCTCTTATATATGAAGTATATGAAATAACTTCACAGAGTTTTTGCTTTCAAACCACAAAGCTTTAAAGATTGGAAGCTGAACATATAATATATGAAACCAGCAAGCTCAGAAGAGAGATGAAAAACTTCCAACAGTGTGAATGAAAATGTCAAGATGAAAGGCATTGCTCTATGCTCCCTTCTTCCTTCTATGGTGTATAATGTGTGTGGTTTGTGAGACCAAAATACAAAGCAGCACAGAATACAGAGAATATTCTCTGTGTATTATCCATACATATTACTGTATAGCTTTGGGGAGGCAAAGGTATTCTCTGAGGAACACTGTTGATAAAGATGCAATCAGCCCAATCTTCAAAGCAATGAAGAACCAAATCACAAGCTATTGATGCTAATGTATCATGGCATTAACTTCACTTTGTGTTTAGATGCCATCGCCTCAGACCAAGCTGTTGTAGCAAGTTGAGCTCATACTAGAAATAGCAGGTCTTGGAGGTTTCGGCATTTTTGCCTTTTTGGCAAAGACTTCCTTTTCGAGGTATTTTCACATTTTGTTGATGGACTTTTATGTATATTTTTTTACCACTGATTAACAGATGAAAATATGTGAGTTTTCAAATATTGTTATAATGATGTAAAATGGTAACTGTGGTATCTTAGAAGATATATAGCATGGTATACTATAGATCTTCCAACACAGACAAGTCAGTGTATATACTTAATTTGAAATTTACCCATATTTAATGATGTTATGTCGCAAAAATTTTGGGACCAATGGCGAGATTACTTGTGGTATATGTCTCTCCTTTATTACCATTATCTTCCCTTATTCTTCAAATATGTATATTTTGTTTCCTTCTTCCCCGCAAGGCCCAGGTAATCTTGAGAAACTGAATGGAAGCTGATTGTAGTAGTCTTGTAGTCATATTTGACATTTGAGTCTGATGTCACTTGTGTCCTCCTGAGCAAGAATTGTGTATTATTATGCAAGACTTTCCACTTCAACCTGAGTCTGTAGGAGATCCACAATTTCAAGAGAGTTCCACAATTGAACAGACTCCTTACATGTTTGTAAGAGTTTGTTGATGACATTATGGTTCTTCACCATTAGCCAGATTCTTTTGTTGCCAGGGACGGAAAGGGGTTGCCATGGAAATGCTGCCGGAAATATGAAGGCCAAGTAAAATTAGGTTATTTTGGCAAAAAAAGAAAACGATTCAGACCAAATCTCTTCCCTAGCTCCTGGCAATACTGGAGTTTTGAAAAATTTTGCCATATTGCAAGGGGTGAAGCTCTAAATAGGATCATTTGGTAGTATACGCTCAAACTTGCATCATTGTTAATTTCCATTTGTGGATGATTGATATGCATACTAATCTTTGTATATGTGCTTGAGTGGAAATAACATAATTTATTTTATCTGCAGGATTTTGTAAACATTTCTTGGAATTCAACAGGAATTTCATGCAAATGCTCAGGAATTTCATTAAGGGAGTACAATTAAATTTCTGAACAAGTAGCATAATGTTACAAGGCAACATGGAGCTGTTCCGTCCAACAACTTTAAGCCAACCGTATCCAATAAAGTTATTAGATTGAGGTGTAAGGTTCTTCCAACATTTGCTCAAATGCAATTATCAAGGAATCTGCAATGAAGTGTTATGTGAGCATAAGATAGCATTACAACATTAATATGACAATCCACATAAGCCGCCTTCCACCTGACAGCTCCAACATAGTTCCACCAAAACAGGCTCATCCTACTTCATCTATCTCTCTCCATGCCCTGAGGCTCACTCATGTCAAAGAAGTGTTAATTAAGACATCCTTGAATTAAGAACAGGATTATTTAATCAAGATATCATTTTTCATCTTCAAGCTGCAAATATCTACATCTCTGATTATTTTACTGAAAAGGATGACTATCAGTATGCCTTCAAGACAGAAATGGATTGTTCATTTGTAATCATCAGATCGTGGTGTATGTTATAAACAATATGAAAATGTTCTTATCATCAAACCATACCACTGCCCTTGGGCTCATATGCCATATATATTTTCAGGGGATGCCTACCAAATTAACTTTTCACAAAGTAGCAGTTTGATTACTCCCAAAAGTCTCTAAAAACTAGAAAACCATAAGGAATATGTTTTAATCAGAATAATTATGACACCACTTTGGAATTGTCAGTATGGGAGTCTTGGTATCTTTTGAAATAAGGAACTTTGGAGCAATGCTGCACCATGTTAAAATAGTGCCTTTTCAACAGTTTGCTAAAGGATCTGTCAGCAGTGCAGGCTAGTTCGCATTGTCCAAATATAAAATATGCATGACTCCATCATAACTCCTCAGTCTGACAATAAGGAAAAAGGTTTAAGTTTAGTTTATGAACAGTGCTCCTGAAATTTTGCCTCATCTGGAAAATACATCAGATGCATCTATTATTTATCAGTCTGTCATTCCGGACTCGCTGAGCTTTCAAAAATACTGCTTTTCATGTAGTCTAGTATGCCTTTTTGGGCAACCTCAGCACTCTCAGTAGGTTGTAGTCAGTCCAAAACAGGTCATATTGACAGATGTTGAGCAGTGGGGCTTTCATTTTAAAAGGACTCATAAAGGGTAGCTCTACTTGGTTCAATCTAAAACTACATGGGGAACCTGCCATATATAAAGTTGGGTTCCCTGAAATGACTTGCCTGGAAAGCCAAACACCATCAAAATGTGAAATACACTGCCTTTGAACACTTTCATATTCTGGCAGTGGTGTTTCTGCCAAAAAACCAAAAAAAACTATTTTTGGCCATGCAGAGTGTAATGCATTTAAGAAGGATAGATGGATACATGTATACACAAGTAGGCATTTGGACAGATCAAAATGTCCAACATACCAATCCTCTTTTGACAGCTTTACTGTTGGACATCTTTACCAGCACACAGATACCCATTCAGTGTGATTGACGACCTACACAATATTCTCTTTTTAACAAGTTACATGCATGCTTCCTTACATATTGTAGACTAACAACCAGTATATACTTTTGACTAAAATTAATTCCAAACTTTTAACTGTCATACAATACATTTAGCGTGGTCAGGGTATATTTCGGTTTACAGCTTGGAGTTTCCATAAAGGTCCAATTGTGAGTTGGCACATGATAAGCATCAATCGCAATTACAGAGGGATGTAGATTTGAAGGTCAAGGATTTTGGGAGTTGTCTTACATCTCTTGGTCATTGCGAGTATTGCTGCTCATCAGGAGTGATTTTCTTAACTCTTTAAGAAGTAAAGAAGGAGCATCTTCTCTACCAGATTACAAGTATGAATGCTTCTTACACGGGTTATCCTAAAGTGGTCAACTCCTGTAACTTGTCTTTAAACAGGGTTACTTGGAAAATAAGTAAGTCATTATGTAACATGAGGTCACCTTAAAACATGGCTAAGTTATTTTTCCAGTAATCCTGTTAAAAAATAAGTTACAGGTTAACCGCTTTAGGATAACCCGTGTTTTAAAAGCGTTCATACAACCTGGCACTGAAGGTTAATGAATAAATAATAGAACAAGAAAGAGTAATATTATAAAACATGTACCTATGTCATTCAAGAGGGGGAATTTGGTATTATTAAGACTTAATCATGTTAGTAAGAAAAAACAAGCAACCTCCATTTCCCTGGAGATTTGGAGGAATTTCTTGTTGTCTCGTCTCTCAGTTGGTTATCTCTCTTTGTAAATATAAATGTGGAAGGTTGCTTATGGGAAGATATGTGTTACACAAACAACTGTTCATACTTGTGGGATATACCACTAATGTTGCTTTTAAAAGATTGTGGTAATTTGGAACTGATCAGACGAAGATGAAACCCTTCAAGGATAATTACGAATCACTTGTGGTCTTACTAAAGATTGAAGTCTCTGATCTTTGCTAAAGACTTATCATTTATCATCTATTATTAGAGGAATATTGGTACTTCTAAGAAAAGGCAATACCTGTAGAGTCTTATTTTATCTATCTAAGTCATCTCCCAAGATTCTACTTGTTTGTGTTATTCCACATCCCACATTGTAGGATATGGTGTAATGCATATAGGTCCATAGCCTTTGGAGAGAAGCAATAAAACTAGAGAGACAAAGCAAAATAGAATAACTTTTGACAAGGATAAATTAAGATGTTGAGAGATTTGGTGACAAGGTATCGTATTAGATCTGATGGTATATGGCTATACAAGAAGAAAGAATTAGCGTTAGGATATAGATGATATTCCGCAAATGCATAACTTCTGGGTGTCAATTATGTCTACTGGTATTAGATAGACATAACAAAACTGCACAACACTGAAATTTGAAAGTATGGTGATGCATGTTGTTCAAAGCAATCTTGAAAATGTTGAGAACTTTGCTGAGGTATGAAGGGTATTTGTTGTTTCTGTTATTTTGTTTTAAAATATGCTGTTCTCGTCTAGTTGCAAAATCCAGGTAACAGACATAGAATGGAAGCTGATTGTAGTAGTCTTGTAGTCGTGTTTAACATTTGAGTCTGATGTCACTTGTGTCCTTCTGAGCAGGAATTGTGTGTTATTATGCAAGACTTTCCACTTCAACCTGAGTCTGCAGGAGATCAACAATTTCAAGAGAGTTCCACTATTTGAACAGACTCCTTACATGTGTGTAACAGTTTGTTGATGACATTATGGTTCTTCACCATTAGCCAGATTCTTTTGTTGCCAGGGACGGAAAGGAGTTGCCATGGAAAATTGGAAATGCAGCAGGAAATATGAATGCCAAGTGAATTTAGGTTTTTTGGCAAGACAAATCTTTCACAGTAAGCCATAATATTGGAGTTTTAAAAAGAATTTGTCTGTGTTGCAAGCTGTGAAGATGTGACTTGGGCAATGTGATAATCTGGTAAATTTGCATGAAAACCTTACTTTGATATCAATATGCAAATGTGCACACTTATATGAGAGGGAAATAACGTTACTAGTTCTTGGGCATTTTACAGCATCAAGATATCGCATATTACTTGGGAATTCCATAGGAATTCCATTTAAGATGTGAATTAACTTTCTGAACTAGAAGCATAATGTTACGTGGCATCTTTTGGCTGTTTCGTCCAAAAGATTTAAGCCAGCCGTATCTAATTGGAATTATTAGATTGAGATGCGAGGTTCTTCCAATGCTCAAGTGAAATTACCAAGGAATCCAGAATGAAGTGTTATGTAACCATAAAATGACATTTAAACCTTCACATGTGCGAATGGAGTTTCATTAAAGATGTGCTAAATTCCACATAAGCCTCTTACCACCTGACAGCTCCTTCGGAGTTCTTCCAATAGAGACTCTTTCCTCTTCATCTAAACGCCATCCATCCCCATACCCTGAGGCTTACTGTGATTAAGTAAGTGTTAATTAAGGCATCCTGGAATTAAGAGGAGGATTATTCAATCAAGATATGATGTTTCATCTACCACACTTCTCAGATTATTTTGCTGTCATCGAGTAACATTAGACTAGATATGTATGTATGGCTTACAGACTGCCATATGGATTATAAATTTATGGGAATGCTGGTGCTGCTAGTTACTAGAATGGCAATCTGCCATGTACTCAATGTTAATACTGAGGCAAGTATAAGACTACCCTTGAGAACAGCAAGGAAATTCCTGTGGACTCTGACTGACAACATCATCTCATCATTACATATGTGCTGCTGATATAAGCTGGAGTAGCCTCACACCCATGACTTTGAAATTATTAAGCATTGATTTGATGGAAGTGCCCAACTAATGTATTCTGGAAATGCCTTCACAAATTCATCTAATTTAAGTTCTAACCAGAAATGTGATTGCCCCTAAAAGTCTCCTAAAACTAGAAGACCATTACGCTGGTGTATTTATCACAATTATTCCATCGGTTTAGAATTTGCTGATGTAGAAGGTCTGCTAGGTTTTAAGCAATTCTGTCATCGTGTGAAATGCGGAACTGTCACTAAAGTCAAACCATAATATCCATATAGTAGGTTATAGATCTTTAGTGAATTACACCTATAGAACCACGTCTGAATAGGCAGTGTTATAGAGCCAGGCTCACATTGAATGATGTGCGCAATCAAAATCCTGTATTACTAATAACTTATCAACTTGTCGTTTTGGTTCTGGGTCGTGCTTTCAATATTTGTTACAGAAAATCTCAACACTTGTTTTTCGAAAACTCACTTCCAACATCATGTATACTATTTATATTCCCTTACTACATCAATGTGTCTTCCAGTTTGGAGAAATTAGAAGCAAGCTTATATCCCTGACACCAAACCACAAACTCACTAACTCGATACTTGTCACTTATAATGAAGCAATCTTGCAAGGTTTGATTGAACTCAGACACAAATAATAGGAAGAAAACACCCCTTATATTTATTTTCTATGCGTATAACAATAGATTTGAAAGTCTCTCCGAGAGGCTCTCTGGAAAGCCAGACAGGCTGTCATTTCAGACTTCATGGGAAGTTGAGCTTTCTGAAATACAGTTTTTCGTGTTGTCTGGAACTTGTGTGGGTATGCCTTTTCAGCAGACTCGGCTTGGCTGGCAGACCGAAACTCCCCGTCATATTGAAGGAGAGAAATGGGCTTTCATTAAGGGCCCACGAAGGGTAGCTCCGTCAGTTCCGAGTGAAACTGCATGGGAACCTGCCAGCTAAAAAGGGTAAATACCATCAAAATGGAAATGGAGTGACATTAAACTGTTCCATATACTACCATTACCAAACCACCAAAGAAAATGAATGTACATTTGGCGCTGCACTGGGATAGGCAAAAAGGTCATGTGATGAAAATTTTACATAAGTTAATACGATATCATAATTACACGTACAAATTGTACATACACAAGTGTACAAGAATAGATATTGAGACATAGCGAGGCACCAACTGAATTTTGATGTAGGGTGACAAACTTACTCTTGCCGATAGACAGTATAGATGGACCGATAGAAATGCAATGCACACATCTATATTAAATATTTCTTGCTTTCTTCAACCGAATCGATATATAACTTGGACCACACTCAAGACAACCCAACCACTCAAGACAACCCGACCACTTCTACTTTGAGTGAATTGATTTAGTAGTTCAGAAACTTTAACTAACATGCATGACAGTGAGCATGGTTAGGGTAGATTTAGGGTCTTATTGATTTAAAGTTTGGAGATTCGATAATGGCTCGATTGTGAGTTGGCACACGATAAGCATCAATCGCAATTACAGAGGGATGTAGATTTGAAGGTCGGGGATTCGAGAGTTGTCTTACGTCTCTTGGTCATTATACGAGTATTGCTTCTCATCAGGAGAGATCTTCCTAGCTCTTTGAAAAGTTTAAATGTTGCGTCAATACTCCGGAAGGTTGCTAAAAAGATAAGAAAGATAGAGAATAGAAAGAAGTGTGTGTTATTAAGGGATGATAGTAAAAGTGAAGAAAATAATTTAGGGAGAATTCAGAGATTATATTTTTGAGTCAGCAATGACATTTGCATTGTTATAAATTTCCTAAATCTGCCAAGTTATTTACTAGTTTGTGAAGCTTACAATGATGTGTCAAGGTGACAGATCATTGCCGTGATTCAACTAATCATAGCTTTAAATTGGAAGTTTTAATATTAATCACGATATACACATTGAAGTGTTAGCAAATTAGGATTGAAACCTTAAGGCAACCATACCTTTTAAAAGACAATGCAATTTATAACTTGTGTCTGATGTCTTGTCAAGAGATTACAAGAAAGGGCATGTTCTGTTTAGCTATACCACTGATGTGGGTTATTCTTGTAATGTACCATCCGATGAGCTCTACCTTGAGGGGTTCTGAACCTTCAGGGCTTTTTCCTTAATACTTCTCTCTTTGCTAATACTTTCCTGTAGCATGCCTGTTTCATAGCCATTAACCATCAGATATAATACAATGCCGGCTACCAAATCTCACAACATCTTTTTCGTCTTTCTCAATGTCATTCCTCTTCCCTTTATCTCTTTGCTTTCTCTCTTTCTTCTTTGTTTTTTCGTCTGTTTCTCGAGGCCATTAACCCTATATTACATGAGTACAATGTACATGTAGCCTACACTGAAAATCAGTATCATCCAATCAGTATCATCCAATCGATGCATAAGCCAAGAAATAGCTATAGATAGATAGACGGTAGATCAGGAGATAGATGTTAAGTCCAGTTCTAAGTCCACGATATGTCACCCATTTAGAAAATCTTATATAAGCCAGACACTCTGAGTACGAAAAGTCTCTAGATTTTCACCTCCTTAAAAGTTCCTGGAAGACCCGAATAAGAGATGGTAACTGCAAATCTTCTGCAAAGATCACAGACTTTAATCT
Organism: Platynereis dumerilii; assembly: GCA_026936325.1. Classification (NCBI taxonomy): domain Eukaryota; kingdom Metazoa; phylum Annelida; class Polychaeta; order Phyllodocida; family Nereididae; genus Platynereis; species Platynereis dumerilii. The sequence goes on from JAPTHN010000001.1 coordinate 136,904,128, forward strand.
GCAGCGGTCCTAAAAGTGGCATGCAATTCTACTTTGGCGACTTTAAAGTTTCATCTCACAAGTGCAAAGTCATCGGAAGGAAGCTATATAACCTACAAAATTTACTGCACGGAGAATCCTCCTCACAAACAACCTCCTTGTAGTACTCCAGGGGAGGGGGTTAGGAAGGATTTGGCTTGGAGGGCTTTACCTTCCATAATCAAATTGCATGGGATATTTAGTAGATATAGATATACATATTATGTATTGTTAGTTCAGTCCTCTGAGCCCTACCTGTTCTGGCGATCACAAGGGTTAATTTTTGAGACAAGAAAGATAGTGGGAGCCCTCATAATGTTTCACATTTACCCTATTTGAGGTTCTTATGCTTGGCCAGCACAGACACTTATGCAGGCACCTATTTAACTTCTCATCCAAACGACATTCTTTACTGGGATTTTGCTCTTTAACAGTGTTTAAGGTCCACTGAAAATTTTGATTTCCCGACACGAAGTTTGAACCCATGCAGACATACCGTTCTGTGGAGGTCTGGACCGTAACAACTTCACCACCCAGCTTTTTAGCTTTTGCATATTTATGTCTCAGAGAAACATAACCTTATTCAGGTAAATTTGAGAAACAAAAGAATGACAAAATGTCTTGAAATTCACAACCGAAGGGCTTCAGATCATGAGGAATAATCATTTGTCGTATTGTCAATGACCATGAAATGAGCAAGGCAGATCAAAGACACCAAAACAAACATGGAATATAAAAATAACAAGAAAAGAGCATTACGTAACATGAAACGGATCAAATGAACATTTAATTCCTTTTATTCTGAGCATCGCTGAAGAGGCTTCTACAAAATGTGCCAACATTATGAGCATGAAATGATGATTGAAATCCTCATCTCCATAAACTGTAAATTAGTGTGAAGTTTTGTACAGGGCATGCTTCAGGTTTAGAGAACTTTGCCATTATTGTGGGCATTCATAGAGGGAGTTGGATTGTAAAAGATCCCACATAATATGACAGTTTCTTTCTGTTACTCTGTCTTCTTCTCGGTGTCTTTCTGCCTCATAACTGTTTGTCATTCTCTCTTTCTCTGTCTCTTCCCGTCTGTCATTCTCTCTTTCTCTGTCTCTTTCCAGTACCCATCCCTTTCATTATCTCTTTCTCTGTCTGGCATTATATGGTCTCTGTTCCTCGTTGTGATTTTCTCTTTCTTGGTCTCTCTTTCTCTCTTTCTCTCTTTCTCTCTGTCTCTTATCTCCATCTCAGCCATTACAAAGTATCTCTGCCTTTCATCATCTTTCTTTCTACCCTTCTCTTTCTGTAACTATCTCTGTCTGATATTCTCTGTCTCACTCTCTCTCTCATCTATGTATCTCTTTCTGTCTCTGTCTCTGTCTCTATCCTAGTTAATAGTAAGACTTTGCTTTAGAGGACACTACTATCCATATCCACACATGGATCTGCACACATATTCAGTCCTATATATTTGTTGTAAATTGTACTAATAATCATAGATCACATAAATGCATGCTTGAAGACAGCTCTTTTGATGATGATTATGTGTGTTTGCTTGCAGGTGATTGATGATGGTGAGATTCAGGAACAAGAGACTTGCCTGGATAGTCAATTACAAGAAGAGCATCAACAACATCAAACTAATCAACATCAACAACAGCATCAAATGGATGAAGCTCTCAGACTGTTGGCAGAAAAGTACTCCTCAGACCTCCACACGAATTTTATCGATGTCTTTCAATGCCTTTCTGAACTTCACAATGTCCTCACCTGCCAAAATGGCATTGATCAGTCAGTGAGTACCTTTTTCTTTGTAATCTTTAACTCTCTTCCATGCCTTGTAATTAGATCACTTCCTTTCATTCTCTTATTTTCTCTGCTGCCAGATAGTGCCAATAAGATAGGAATTGAAGCAAACACTTATGGACTCATTAACCGAGGTTATCACTGTAGCAGTGAAGGTATAACGTTTGCAGACAAGCTGAAGCTACACCATGCAGCCAAATGCTGATTTGGACTTTGATGGCATATTGTGATCCTATAAATTTATTAAAGTAGCAACAGTGCAATTTCAAAAACATTCTAAAACTCCTTAAACTATCTTCAAATTCTGAAGGGGGGAAAAACCACTGATATGATTTAACATGATTAAAATCCACAGATGTAACACAGTTCAGTGGCCTCCTCAATTGAGTGGAAGAAATATCATTGTCTTATTTCCACTAAAACTATTTTTCGAAAAATGTCATCTTTCCAACACATGTATAAATTCATTAGTTGCCAAACTATGAACATTTTCACCAGTTTAAATGCTGCACCAAAGTGCCACATCCTCTGTTGTTGCCAAAATAAGAAGATATGTTGTGCACTCTAAAAAATTTCAGACAAAATTGCTTTTTTAGATTCGAAATGGTTTTTTGAAAAACCAAATTTCAATGCAAAAAATCAACATGGATTTTTGCATTGAAATTTGGTTTTTCAAAAAACCATTTTGAATCTAAAAAACCAATTTTGTCCCGAAATTTCTTAGAGTGTTTGCTGTATTCATCCAAATGACATACAGTCACACACTTGGTATGACATAATACTGGCTTCTGGGTTCGATAATGTAGTCTACAGATCTGTTACAATGTTGCATGTTATATTATTAGTTATATGCCAGAGTACCCACTTTTGTGTAGAGAATACAGCTAATCATATATCATGTATATATGCACAGTATAAATGCTACATGCAGTGGTGACTGTAATACCATATTTCCTCGATAGCATCCGATTAAACATCTAGTTTGACCGACATCCAGTTGGCGATCTGCATGAAAATTGCCAATATCGAAGTTTGAACCCGTTACCCTCAGAGGAGCAGGCAAAGTTACTTGACTTACACCTTAACATACTAGGAAAATTCTTGTAAAGATCCATACAAAGGAGCAAATGAAGCAGTGCTGATAGGAATAAATGTGAAAACAATACAGCTGTAAGTGCCCCAGCTGCGAATTGAGGAAATACTGTATGCCATTGTTCATGTTAAGGCAATTGTTTATGTTGGCCAATTATGCAACAGTTCTGATTGTGGATGCCAAGTGCATTGCATGCCAACAGGAAATCACAAACAAAAAGTCCAAATATTTTCGTGATAGAATTAGATCAATTCCAGGACCTTCCATGTTTCTACTTGTTTGTAGCATTTTTCTCTGGATTATGACCTAATTGGTAAATGGGGTGGCATGATGATGCAATAAAGTGCATTCAGGAATCATTAGCCTTTTACATCAAAGAAATGAGGGTACCAATTAGATGGCAGCAGGGCAGGGGGGAGTTGGAAAGAATTGAGGCTAATGTTTAATGCTAGCTTTAGCATACTGAGCTGCACTAGATCTATTGTTAATTGCTGTATGGATGTCTGTGGCAACTCTTAACATGTAAACATGACACATTACTGTTTAATTCTTAATATTTCCAAATTTCACTCTAATCAAGTTGTGCTCAACATTCTTAGCAACAAAGACAAGCCAATACAATAGAGAAAATCTTAAACGTCACAATATGAATGTGTGCCAAGTGATTTAATGAGTTTCTAGGTCTATAGGCAATGCACCTGTTTCCATCTGGTTTCCTCGCTAAATTTGCAATTTCTAATAAAATAGATTAATAAATGAATTTGAGCTTTGTTGTCCTGACAAATGTATGCTTTGACCTTCTGCTAGGTACATGGTTCGATTTAAAAATGATGCTGATAATTGACATACAAGATGTTCTATATATCAATGTATATGGGCCAATACTAACTTCGTCCACTTAAATTACACAAAATGGAATAATTATTGTAAAAACATAAAAGGTTCAACACACAATTTGGCAGATATGCATACATTGCATAAGAACCCTTGAAAAAATATCTTCATAACCACACCACAAGAGCCTGCATTATAGTTTTCTACCAAAGAGGATGGGGGCTTTTTGCATTGACATTTATAATTATGCAATGATCTCCTATGAAGTATATTACGTCAACTGATTTATGAAACTGGAGTAGCAACTGAAATAGATCAGGGAGATCTGTCCTAACCAGTTTGCCCTTTCAACTTTTGAAGGGGTCTCCAGTCTCATCCGTCTCACTCCTGCAGAATGATGCTCTCTGATGATTAGTCCAGGCTCTGGCCTATAACCCCGCATACATTTTGAGTCCCATAGAGTTTGATGGCTGAACCTTGTAGCTGAGTCTCCTGGCTTTCAGAATTTCACAGGTGGACGTTCCGATTTTACTGCGAACAGCCGCTGGGGGCGTTTTTCAAAATGGCCGCCATTTTCACTCTCGCCATCGTATCTTCCCTAATTTTCAATATATAATTTCATGCAACACCACTTTTTAGGGGTTTTCTGACATGCAGAATCCATTTCTGGCCTTACTTTTTTGGTACAGTGAGTATATCCTATGATATTGCAATGCTTCATGCACATTGATGAAGACCGATGGCCAAATTCACTAAAATTGTCATAAATCAGGCTGTTAATACCTGGTGTTTGCCTTATAGTCATATTTAACCCAACCCAGCTACTGGATTGATTACTTGTATGGCTTGTTAAGGTCTGAGAACATTTATTTTGGGGTAGAACCTGTTTTATCTTGGATTATTGTGGTCTGAAAATGGCTAAAAACTTGTAAAAAGCAAAATGGCCACTTAAAAACCACAAATTTCTTTATTTTGGCAACAAAATCTGGGTAGAACTAACTCCCCATTAATGTTTTCTCTGCTTCTTACATGATTTCAGAGTGTTCTGTCCAAATAGAATAATGACCATGGTGGAAAATTTGGATTTAAGTGTCACACGAAACGCTTAAATGTCTGTCAAAATGTTCCGAATTACTCTAAGATGTGACATTAACCTACCTTATATTCCTCTCCTTCTTGAATACAGTCACTCAAAGCTACCCAATTGATTTCCTGTGTAGCTTATTAAGGTTTGGGAACATTTATTTGAGTAGAACCAGGTTTATCTGGGGTTACAATGGGCAGAAAATGACTGAAAAGCCGAAATGATCTCTTAAAAACCACAAATTTGGCTATTTTGACAGCAAAGTCGGGGTAGAACCAACTCTCAATTAACGTATTCTCATCTTTTTACATGATTTTAGAGTGTTCTGTCAAAATAGATTAATCACCATGGAGGAAAATTTGGACTGAAGTGTCAAAAGTAATGTTAAAAGTCTGTCAAAATGTTTGAAGTTTGATATTAATTGACCTAATACTTATAACTTATAACTAACCAATTGATTTTTTTTGTGCAGCTTTAATATCAACGGTTTGTGAACATATATTTTGGGTTAGAACTTGGTGAATCTGGGATTATAATGGGCAGAAACTACTGAAAAGCCAATATCACCACCTAATATCCAGAAATTTGAGTATTTCATTTTATTTTGTTGCAATATTGGTGAAAATGGCTATTGATTTATATATAACACACTTCTTAGATTATTTCAGAGTGTCATTCTTTAAATGAGTTATCCCCATAATGGAAAATAGAACTTCAAAAGTCAAAATATACTATTAACGTTAAACGGCTGCCAAAACAATACAAGTCATTTTAAGGATTTTACCATTTGGCTAAAGGAAGGGGCATGTATTTCGTGACTAAAATTTCAAAATGTATTCCTAAAATGAGAAGCGCATGCTTTTTGTCATCAAGAAGATCACAGAAGACACAAGTCGTATCCATGACTTCTGACAAAGGTCTAGGTTGAGTTACCGGTAAAGAAGAGGCTCTGTTCCGTGGATGTTAGTATCCAGCTGGTCAAATACACTCAGGGAAATAGACTCAGGCAAGACTGTAAAGAATAACGTATTGTCATAATCCCTTGGGAAAATTTAGGGGAGACAATTTGGCAGTCACAGAGACTCAAAAACCAGCCTCTTCTGTTTTCCAATTACCATACTCAGCAACGTACTTGCATCTGATTGGTCTAGGACATGGCCATAATCTCAACAAATGTGATAAGGTCTTTTTTTATAAGGTGGTCCAATAGTGTTCAGCAAATTATTAAAAGTTCTCTGAGAAAATTAACAGGCATCATACATACATGTATGTGAAGTGAGCAAGAAGAAGTGCAGGACTGGAAAATTGTCGAAATAAAAATCGTATTTTGCCCCGTAAAGTGAATATTGATGTTTCTTGACAGGCAAATAATGTCTGAAATGCAAACTGACTAATTACCATAAAAACAATTTGGATCACTTCAATGTTGACAATCTACTATTTACAGGTAGAACTGACTCATGACTCATAGTAATTAATGCATCTTTTGTGTGCTTATATAATTTCAGATTAATTGACACTCTGTGTTAATATTTGTTGTTATTGTTCAAAATAGTGTCTAAAACTAACAAGAACCCGCGGGTTGCGTAATGCAGGTGGAATTTTCTACTGTAGGGTTGCGTTTGACACAATATTTTCAAAACTTGGATTTTCATATATGCATATGAGTTCTGAAACTTCAGGCCTTGGTAAAAAACAACTGTTTCTGGTCTTATTTTTCAGCTGTCAGAAGGGCATCATTTTGTTAATATCAATAAATGAGAAAATCCTGTCTCTTAATACCCTATACACATTCCATAATGCTCATACACGCCATTGCAGATGTTCTCCATCAGTGAAAATCTGAAAATGACATTCAAATGGCAAGATCAAGGTGCTCCGTCCAATCCTAACAACTCATCTACGAAAACAATCTGTAACCAGATATGGAGCACTGAACACGTTTGTAAGCAAAAACAGTTATATAGAATGTCTGAAGTACATCTCAAATGTATTTTTTTTTTTTATTACACATAAGGAAAACAGGAAAAAAGAAATCTGACTTTTTCCGGACCATCATAAAAACACTTTTGTAATTTTGGCTACAAATGAGAACATCTGTCTCTTAATACCCTATTTATAATCCAAAATGCTCCTAAACACCACTGTAGATGTTCTCCATGTGAAAATGTGACTTTCCAATAAGAAAATGCTATTTAGACGGCAAGATCATGGAGTTTGTCCCAATCCACAAAACCCATTTTTCTACAGAAACAATCTGTCAACAGGCCTAGAGCAATAACCACTGGATTTTTTAAAGCGAAAATTAGTATATAGATTGCCTGATATATATTCCACATACGTTTTTCTTGATTCTTAGATTTGGGGATTAGAAAAAATTATATATATAACTTTTTTGATCGGCAGAAATGCATCACTTTACCCCATATTGTCACAAATATGATATTCTTTATAAAAATAACCCACACATAATCCAAAAATGCTCCTAAACACCACTGTAGATGTTCTCCATATGTGAAAATGTGACTTTCCAATAAGAAAATGCTATTTAGATGGCAAGATCATGGAGTTCGTCCCAATCCACAAAACCCATTTTTCTACTGAAACAATCTGTCAACAGGCCTATAGCAATAACCACTGGATTTTTTAAAGGGAAAATTAGTATATAGATTGCCTGATATATATTCCACATACATTTTTCTTGATTCTTAGATTTGGGGATTAGAAAAAATTATATATAACTTTTTTGATCGGCAGAAATGCATCATTTTACCCCATATTGTCACAAATATGATTTTCTTTATAAAAATAACCCATACATAATCCAAAATGCTTCTGCGCACAAAACTAGGGGTTCTCCACTAACGGAAAATCTGATTTTCGAACACGAAAATTCACTATTTGATAGCAATATCGGGGTGCATGTTCTAATCCACAAAACCCATTATATGGTAAGTGACTGGTATAATGCAGTTGCGCATGCGCACCTTCATTAAAAACTGCCAAAGCATACTTAATATTTCATTATAAATGATTCCCAACTGATGAAATATTCATTCATTTGTAAATTGTAATGTTAATCATCAGGTTATCTGGCCTAATTTCAATTTTACATGGAGACAAATAGAAAACAAGACTCTCCATGCAAACACGAAATACTTGATATAATCGTCACTCTTCCTAATACAATTCAGCCGAATGCTTACCAATAACCAAACAAAGAATGCAGTGTGGCACCCTCTGCAAGGAGGATACTGCTAACAACTGCTGCAATCCCTTAATTCGAATGGCAGTTGGGGCCTGAATAGTGGAACATCTAATATCTTTGGATTTTGCACTGGAAAACTTATGTGACACATGTTGTTTGAGAGTCAAGGAGTATGAAACACACACAATATGGATGTTTAAAACCCGGAATCTTAAGGGAGACTCAAGTGATTTTTAAATTTCTAAATTTTCCTACAAGTCTCTTGTATTGAAAGGCCCAGCATTATTATAATATAAAAAATGTACTGTGTACGTCACTGATCGGATTTTTTTTCGATGTGATTGACACCCTTATTGGGAGTCACTTCCAATGTAAAATCAGCCGATTTTGCTGTTCTAACAACTGAATGTCAAGTTCTCTGGGCTTTAGCTGGCCATTCGCCAGTTGGCAAAATGCTAATTGAATCTCTATCTGGCCAAAAAAAATTCTAAATATACTATTGTTTTTTCCAGTTTTAGCTAAATTGGCTAAGATTTTTGACAACTTTGGCTGATATGGCTAAAACATTATTTTGGTCAGCCAAAGCCTAGGTTCTCAGTTGGTGATCTTTCAAAGTCATTTTCTGCCAATTATTACCCCAGATGCACCTGGTTATACGTCCAAAATAATTAATCTCAGACTTTGATAAGCCATACAAAATATCAATTTGGTCATTTTGAGTACTGCATTTAATAATGAGAGGACTATAAGATCGATTTATTTCACACTTTGGGTAATTTGGAACATTTTGACAGACTTTTAACATTACGTTTGACTCTTCAATCCAAAATTTTACTCCATGGTAATTAATCTATTTCAACAGAACACTCTAAAGTCATGTAAAAATATGACAATACATTAATTGGGAGTTGGTTCTACTCCGACTTTGTTGTCAAAATAACCAAATTTGTGGTTTTTAAGAGATCATTTCGGCTTTTCAGTGATTTTCAGCCCATCATAACCCCAGATAAACCTGGTTCTACTCAAAATAAATGTTCCCAAACCTTAATAAGCTACACAGGAAATCAATTGGGTAGTTTTGAGTGACTGTATTCAAGAAGGAGAGGACTATAAGGTAGGTTAATGTCACATCTTAGAGTAATTCGGAACATTTTGACAGACATTTAAGAGTTTAGTGTGACACTTAAATCCGAACTTCCCACCATAGTCATTATTCTATTTGGACGGAACACTCTGAAATCATGTAAGAAGCAGAGAAAACATTAATGGGGAATTAGTTCTACCCAGATTTAGTTGCCAAAATAAAGAAATTTGTGGTTTTTAAGTGGCCATTTTGCTTTTTACAAGTTTTTAGCCATTTTCAGACCACAATAATCCAAGATAAAACAGGTTCTACCCCAAAATAAATGTTCTCAGACCTTAACAAGCCATACAAGTAATCAATCCAGTAGCTGGGTTGGGTTAAATATGACTATAAGGCGAACACCAGGTATTAACAGCCTGATTTATGACAATTCCAGTGAATTAGACCATCGGTCTTCATCAATGTGCATGAAGCATTGCAATATCATAGGATATACTCACTGTACCAAAAAAGTAAGGCCAGAAATGGATTCTGCATGTCAGAAAACCCCTAAAAAGTGGTGTTGCATGAAATTATATATTGAAAATTAGGGAAGATACGATGGCGAGAGTGAAAATGGCGGCCATTTTGAAAAACGCCCCCTATCGGCTGTTCGCAGTAAAATCGGAACGTCCACCTGTGAAATTCTGAAAGCCAGGAGACTCAGCTACAAGGTTCAGCCATCAAACTCTATGGGACTCAAAATGTATGCGGGGTTATAGACCAGAGCCAGGACTAGATCTATTTCCACCTGATTTAAGGCTGCTCCACTTTTATGAGCTGCCGCTGAAGCTCTGTGATCTATGTCTCTTGCAAGTTGACAGCAACAAAGTTTGAACCTGGATGTATGGAGATGGATTGATCATATGATCTTCTGTGGAATGAGGGTGTTTCCCAATGACGTCATTACTGGGAGCGAGGCAATAAGGACATGGAGGCGGAATTAGAGTCATCACATTTGACAGATTCATATGCCATGCAGTCATGTTTATTGATGTGGGGATTCCCCTAGTCAAAAGTGCTCAGCTCAAGAGGGATGAGGGATTTAATGGAATTCCTTTAGCAAGCTTTAGATAGCTTTAGCAAGCAATCAAAGGCAATTGAAAGTGGCTCCTGGCTTTAGTGGATTCTATCATTCCCCATCAAAATCTAACTTGAGGCAGGCTATGGGAAGTGAATGTTTTAAGTTTGTTTTGTCATATTGATTTGCTGAGCACCATCAAAGTGATCAAATTAGCAAATGTAATTAGACACTCCAGTGGAGATAACAAAAATGTGCAGCAACCAACAACCTCAGGATGTAAAAGTCTTTGTAAATTCATTAGGAAGATACAAGTTTATCCTTCTATTGCATGCTTCTTATCTCTAGACATATCACTACAGCCAATGCCAAAGGCAAGGTTCTTGAAGGCAGATAAAATGGGGAGACCCCTCATCTAATAGCATTTTCAAAGTCATCCTTCAACAGATAATTGCATTGGCAGAGTAATATCATCCGATTTTGTGATCTCAGGGGGCTCACCTTGAATTTCCAACTGATATTAACTCATGTATAAAGAAAAAATAGTAAACGAAGAAGCAACAGACTTGACAATAAATTGATTAGTGAAAAAGAGGGCAGACACTTCACATATATTGGAAGGTCATTACATGAAAGAGACACTATTCCCACAGACTGATCATATGGCGGATATTTGGAACTCATAAAGGCTTGTAGCATACTATTGTGTACACATTTTGGCCACCGATGATGAAAAATGAAAGTTATAGCACAATCAACTACTTCTTATATTTTGATAGCTAATATATTAGGGAAACTAAATCCAAAAGGATTGAGCTTAATGAGCTTTCGTTGTTCCGTAATATGGGTTGAATCGGTACACTGGGATGAATTGTGACAGAACCGGAATACGGTTTATTTCATCAAAAAAATAAGTACTTCAACCTAATACAGGAAGTTCATTTTTGGAACACTTATAATACACATACTGGAGTATATTTGATGGGGTTTTATATTTCTAACTGCAGGCAGTGAGGAGCTGCATCTTAAGCTTCGCCCTGCAAAAATGTAATTCTCCACACCTGGTCAAAACACTTGTGCCACAAAAAGTATAAGTATTAAAGCCACCAAACCAACAGGAGACGTTCATGATATAGTGTTGACTAACTTTGGAAAAAATGGTAACCATAGTCATAATAGCATTGAATATACTCAACAAAAACCAAGCCAAAGTCAATTTCAGTGTCATTTTCGGATGAAAATAAATGATTAATAACAGCACAAAAAACCAAATTGGGGGTCTAGTAATAAGAAATGAATAATGAACATGGTTAAAACATAGTGGAAAATCAATTTAACCTTTTAAAATTGGTAAATAATGATTAAACACTTCAATATTGCGATAAGATAAATTCCCTGAAATTAACAAGAAATCATGTGATATAATATAGAGATGAAGGCATCAAAATAAGGAAATTCTATTCTAAATCAGTTAGTTATGGATCTAGGGAACCTAATTATTAGACATAGTATTTGATTTAGGATGTTGGGTCTTGGGTTTTGTTCCAAGTTAATAGCAGATTTTTGACTCTCCCAAAAATAGCCCTACTAATTTTCATTTGAAAATATATGCATGGTCCATTGAAGAAAATAATTCAAATTGGCATTATTGATATTGGATTTAATCCAGAATTACCTGTCTATAGCATAATTAAGAGAAAAAATATGGGTTTTGATAGTTTTCTCTCATTTATCATATTTTTAAAAATATGCTAATTTTGCGCATAATTGAGTTCAGATTTTTCTCAAATTTTTTTTTTGCCTCTTAAATGTGTTTTCTAATGATTATTCACAAGTATCCATGCAATTGACACGACTGTGGTGACGTAGCAGCAGGAAGTGTCGGTTTCTTAAAACGCGACGTACTTGTGAACGAACTATGATCAGCTCTAACAAATTCAATATAATTGTTAGAGACTTAATATTTTGTCCTATATTGCAGTTTGATACATAAATATCTGTAAAAAATTTTCAACTTTACCTCTAAAACTTTGACACATAGACCTACGAATTTGTAAAATGCGACGTACTTGTGAACATTTGCATAAGCAATGCAAAAGTATCCTAAATATGCTCTTATAAAGGTCTCACAAACTGAAGAAGTGCTGGTCTGAAGGAGGGATACTATGGGGCTTCCACCCAGCCATTAGCAATATTCCAGATATATAGGATATATATTCCAGGAGAGATCAAAAGTGCATGTAAGAAAATTAATGGTTTTCTTTCCAAGTGACATCTCCATGTAAAAAATTCCCCTGGTGAACCCGAACACTTTAAAACCATATTTTTTTAGCTAAATATGTTCTTTGTGTTTCAGTCTGTGAGTCTGAACCAATTATTTCATTTTGAAAATTGTCAAAATATCAAAATCATCACCATTTATAAGCAATACTATTTGTGAATGAGCTATAAACAAGGCAAAAAATGTGTTTTTTGACCAGAAGTTTGATTTATGGTGATAGGCAAATCAACCAACACATATCAAACCATATATTTCTGAAAACTACACATTCTCCTTCAGTCAATCAGGTACATGCCATGTCCAAATAACATATCATGTTGAAATAATAAGCTTTCCAGTCTGAAAAAAAGCTACTGTACACAATACCATGCTACAAGCCTAAAACCAACCTGACACTGAAATACTGTTATATTAATTACTGCAATTTCAAGAAGTATGAGTTTCTGTCATAGGATAGTAAAACGTAGCAAATGTCCTTCATGTGATTGGTAGAGGCACTGAATTACATAGCATAAACTCATTTGAATAGCACTAAAAACGTGTCTCAAGGTAAGTGACGTGTCTGTTTATGGCAGTCACAGTGTCAGTGTTTACTTGCTAATCTTATCAAATTGTAAACTTTGCTGCTTATTGAAGGAAAAAAAAACGTTTTCACAGCTCACCCTACGTCCAACTTGTAGATTTGAGGACGTTTTATTGCTTACAAACCAATCAGGTGAGCCTAAAATGCTACGTGGATAGTCACAAAACTTGCAATAGAAACTCATACTAATTGAAATTGCAGTAACATGGTTACGAGAACTATCCTTGAAGGTCTGCATCTGCCTACTTTGTTGAGACCATATATTCTAAATTTTGGATACACAATCCTGTATTCAGTGAATAGTGCAAAATGGTAAGCCCCTTCCCAAATCTGGGTGAAGCTCTGAGTTCCACAAATGATAGCTGAATGAACAATCACGATTCAGTGGTTATATTTCATCCTAAAGCAGAATTATATCCATTAATTAACTTAGTTTATTACGGTTGCATTTATTTACGCTTCTCACAGTATAGAATTAGTATAGGAAAATGTCATCAGCCAGTCATATCTTCTATTTGTCTTAATATCAATATTCCTTATTTCTCTATCTGTAACATTTACTTTCCATTTATTTCAGCCTATGGATGACATAGAGAGCCCAAGCAGTACGCCATATTTCATGTTCAGTGTATATGGGCAACCAACCCGAAGTGTGCCACCGCCCTTACCCAGCTGTCCACCGGTGAGTTTTAGCATTCTCCTTCATTGAAGCACTGTTGATTTTTCATTCTGAAGTATGTGGCTATCTCTTCTTTCCTTATACATGCGTTCTCTGCTGGTCAACTTCAAGTAACTCAATATTCATGTGTAATTACTTCAACTGATTTATGAAACCAGAGTAACAATCGAAATAAAGATCAGGGCTATCTGTCCTGACTAGTTTTGCCCCGTTGACTGTCGAAGGGGTCTCCTGTCTCATCGGTCTCACTTCTGCAGAATGATGCTGTAGTTTGCTGTACTCCACCTGATTTAAGGCAGCTCCACTTTTATGAGCTCATATTCTAATATGATACATAACCATTGACCAACCTATGCAGGCCAGAAAAAGAGTTAAAATGAATCAACTGGAGAAAAAGTGATTTAATCCAAGCATTATGGAACCTGGTATAGAATGGAGACACATTTTAAAACACATCATGCCAATATTTAGCACACTTTATGTCGTAGAGTCCTCTGTGTAGCATAAACTGAAGGCCGCACCAATCATCCTTGGAGAAGACCTTGTGTGTCTCTTAAAGAGTTCCTTAAGAGGCTTGACAGAACTCCATGTAATTCTAAGGTCATGTTAGTTTCTACACTGAATGTTATTTGATTATTACACAATGTTGCTCTGCATCAAGATAGATGTACATGTAGATATCAAAACAGATGAAGAAAACAGCAGCCAATGAACTTTTCTGTCAGGTATTAGAGGCTGGGAGCTATTATCAATGCATCACCACTTTTCAAAGCAACATGTCTGAATCTAATTGTGAATTTATATGAGATATGGGCCAGATGTAATGATGAAGTGACAAAGCAGTATATTAAGTCCATCCAAAAGTAATCTATTTATCATGAGCTGTCATTACTGCAATGAGCGCAAGGGACTTCTTTGTGTCAGTCAAGGCACTTCGTCTCCGGGAAACATATGGATCCGCTGGTGCTCATGCATTACACGGATCCATCATTTGTTGCTCATGAAATGTGCTTCACCGAGCTTTAGAACTTGGAATCTCTGAGCATTCTGATCTGTTGTTGTCAACGAAAGAGGATTTTTCAGGAATGAAATGTCATTGTAATCCTTTTTAAAAAGCATTTTTCCGGGCAAACTAATGTGTTTAACTTTCAGATAAATTGTATTAGTTTAAGAATGCTCAGCATTTGTTAAAAGCCTGCCGGGAAGTTTGAGGCATTTAGATGGAATTGGGGAGAATTAACCTCAATCAATCTTGTTAATGACACTGATAAGTTTTTAAATGCTCCAGGGAGTTCATATCCAAAAATCAGGCCCAAAAAATCCAAAATTTTAAAATAATTTTTTTAATTTAAAGTTTTAAAAGCTTGTAATATGAATTGGGCTTAAAAATCTACAAAACAATGCTCCAAAAGTTAATGATCCTGAAGCTGATGCTCCAGTTTATACTCCTAAAGTTACTGTTCCAGAGTTACTTTTTCGAAGTTCACAACTTTCCAATGTGAACAGAATGACAATGAATGCACAATTGGTGCAAAAGCTTTGAAGCACATTCCATTGGAAAGATGAATTTTCTACAAACAATGAACCAGGGAGAATAAAGTGGTCCATGAAATATTAAACGATCCAAATATGCTGAGATGCCTCTGGAAGATTGATGATCAATGGCAATTATCTTTGTCAACCTATAATTCACAACATTAGAGCCAAGTGGAACAATGCATTAACTTCCCTCCTCACAAAATGCTTCTATTAAGTGGTCTTGACATCTATTGTTTGGGAGCCAAGTAACTGGAAGATATGAGAAGAGAACAGGCAGTTATGCGCTGAATTGTGACTTACAACCATATAATACAGCAATACAAACTATGTTATGTTGAATGATGGAAAACTAAATGCTCTTCAAAAGGCAAACAGATTTGGACTTGGTCGAATATTACAGATGATTTTATAGTCGTAGACACTGAGACAGAATGTGATTTTTTTCCCAGGACATATTGGGTTAAGTGATCTCATTGGTTTTTTATATCAATTTTCCCTACTCAATACATGCCCTAGAAAAAAATTCACATGAAATTCAGTCTCAGTGTCTACAATTATGAAATCACGTAACAAACCAGTATTCATCAGACTAATCCAAGGGAAAGAAGTCAGAGCACAGGAACTACAATAGCTCAGTTGTAATGAAATCACAGGGTTGCGGTTTTGATTCAAGTGCTAATGTTTCAATCTCTCCTTACATGTGTGTACTTGTGTGCAAACTAATAATGCCAATGTTTCAATCTCTTCTTAAATGTGTGTACTTGTGTGTGAAAACTAATAATGCCGATGTTTTCAATCTGTCGTTACACGTGTGTACTTGTATGCAAACTAATGCCGATGTTTCAATCTCTCCTTACATGTGTGTACTTGTGTCTACTAAGGCCAAGCAAGACTGTTTCAAACAGTATGCCATTGGCTCTGTTTCTCAATGTAAGCCCATGCACACACTCTTCTTTTAACTTTAACACACTCCCATTTATGTACTCAGAGAAGCTGGTTGGTCAGGGGAGTATCGAGTTGGGAGAAGGAGCATGGCGTTTTACGGAGGGAGCATGGAAGAATTAGGTGTTGCGGGCATCTTGTTGAGAAAGTACACTGTTAAACAGATGCAATGTGTCACTGTCTAACAGGAGAATATGTTCTGTGCAGCCTCACCTAATTCCATCCTCCATGATAAAGGACTTTGTCTCCAAAATATCCTGCTCAAAACAGGCAAATAAATGAAAAATTCAGCATCATGTGGTGACATCTTTCAGTGTCACACCCAATGCCCTGCACACGGAGAAGGTCTGCTGAAGAGATGCCTTGGAGACCCAAGAGCAAAGCTGAAATGCACTGTTATAAATTTTAATTATCAGTTTCTGAAGTATTTTGACCAGACTTTTGCAGAATATAACGTGTAGACTCCTTTTTTTCTTCAGTCCATATTGCCTCTCATAAATCATATTCACGCATGCATAAGATATGAGGATAGAAGTCGTTATGTTTCTTTGTGCCATATAAATACAGAAGCCATAATTTGGCTGAATTTCCATATCCAAGAAAGGGCCAAAAATATATGTATATATGTTTCAGTAAAAAGGATCATGAATTCGTGTGGATGGCTAAAAGCAGCTGAAAGGCAACATAACAAAAATATCAGACACCGGATTTAATGTGAATCAGGTGTCTTTTCATATTGCACCTAATAAATGTTCTGGGCATATTAATTTTCAATGGACACAAAAGACAAAAATTCCCAGTGTGGAATATACTAAACATGCTCAAGACACAAGCAAACTAATTTTGTACCATTGAAATTAATTTGCGGGTATGTCATTTCCTGAAGTCATTGCAATTAGAAAGGCAGTCACAAATTAATGTTTTCCACATAATTTTGCATTGCAACGAAAATATTTTATGCTGCGACAAAATATTTCTACAATAAATACACAAAACATTTTATCTATATCCGGAATTCAAAAATATTTCCATGTTGTGTTTTGTCAACATAATTTCTCTGATTCTAAAAAACAAAGTGACATTTTTGCAACTTATATTTCTTTCCAAAATACAATATGGACCCTTAGTTGAGTTGATAAAATTCTGATTTCTAGCGCATAAAAAGCAGTTTGACAACATGAGTTACCTGTCATATAAATTTGCTCCTTGCATGTTGGTTTAAGTATAAGGAAGACTCATGTCATGATGATGAAGTAGATGTGTATCGCAGTGATTTAAAAATATCTGTATATATATATGTTCTTTTGATGTATATCCTGCATTTTATGTTGCATGTTGTTGTGACAAACATGCACCTTTTGAAAAATCGAAATTGCGACGAATTGCCTCTTGACATAGAGCTTCAATTCTTTATGCACCAATTCATTCTTCAAATGCATCTTTTGATGTTTTAAGATGAATTTCTGCATTTTTGAGACGCGGGATTCTTTGCAATATTTCGACGTACATGCGCTTACATCTATATATTTTTTATGTGTGATATAGATGGAGAAAGTATGGAGGAATTGGGAATTGGACGGCTTCTTGAGAAAGTACACTGTTAAATGGATGCAATGTCTCGCTGTCTCAGAACTGGAGAATATTTTCTGTTCCATGCAGCCTCACCTAATTCAATCCTCTGTGACAAAAATGTATTTCTCAAAAATATCCTTGTTAAAACAAATACAGCGACAAAACTTAAAAAAATCAGCATCATATTGGAACATCTTTCATTGCCACACCCAATGCCCTCACACCAAGATGGTTCGCTGAAGTGATGCCTTGGAGATCCAAGAGTACAGCTGAAATGCATCTGTTACATATTTTAATTATCAGTTTCTGAAGCATTTTGACTTGAATTTTCTGTTGCAGAATATAATGTGTAGACTCACCAATTCATCCTTCACATATTATCACTAGCCATATAATGCAACACGCGGACAAATATAACATTTTATACAGATTACAGCATGGTTTCCGCAGTAAGCTGTCATGCGAAACGCAACTGATTGAATTTGTAGATGACATCTGTAACAACATGAATAAGAAGATTCAATCAGACGTTTTGATCATGGACTTTTCCAAGGCCTTCGATAAGGTTGGACATAAGAGACTCCTTATGAAGCTCAAGAGATATGGCATCACCAAGAAAACCAACAAATGGATCGAAGGCTTCCTAAGCGATCGACATCAAACAGTAGTCCTCGAAGGAGAAACATCTTACAAAGCAGACGTCGTCTCTGGTGTTCCCCAAGGCTCAGTTTTAGGACCTTCTTTATTTCTCTTCTTTATTAATGATATGTCCGATAACATCAGCTCTACCGTCAGACACAATTGCCTACTTAGCTGTGAAGAACGAAGAGGATGCACAAACACTACAAGCAGATCTAGACAAAATGGCTGAATGGGAAAGGCTTTGGCAAATGGAGTTCCATCCTGATAAGTGCCATGTTCTCCGTGTTTCTCGAAATCGCCGCAATATCATCCGCGCTAACTATACATTACATGGCCAAACTCTAAAGGTAGTCGATAATGCCAAATATCTAGGTATAACAATTTCACATGACTTGAGATGGAATGATCATATAGACAACATCACCAACAGAGCAAACAGATGCTTAGCTTTTTTAAGACGTAACTTCAGAATTTCCTCAAAAAACATCAAAAGCCTAGCATATTATTCGCTAGTTCGTCCACACCTGGAATATGCCTCTGTAGTCTGGGACCCATATACTTCCAAATATGTAAATAAAATTGAAGCAGTGCAGCGACGAGCGGCCAGATGGGTTCTTAACAAGTATCGTTATGGCCCAAATACCACCCCAGTGTCATGTATGATCGACACACTAAAATGGCCACTTTTATCAACACGTCGCCAGCACGCCAGACTTCAGTTCTTCTATAAAATCATCAACAACATCATCCAAATTAATTTACCACCATATATAAAACCTCCTAGCCACCAACATCATACAAAATATAGGCAGGCTCATAATTACGCAATTCCGGGTTCCACTACTTCTTACCACAAAAATTCATTTTTTCCCCGAACAGTTCGAGACTGGAACCTACTTGCTTCGCAAGTAGCTTCAGCTCCAACAATTAATTCATTTAAATCTAAACTTTCAAAATTAAAAAATTAAAATACATAGCCACATAATATGTATTATCCTATTTTTATTCAGTTCTTTGTTCTTATTTATATATTAGCAACTATCTATTCTTGTATATCTACTTTCCTATTGTCTTTCTAGCAGATCCTAACACCTTGGCAGAATATTCAACAAATTGAATGCGCCAAGTAATAGGCAGAAGCAGAATCAGAAGCAGAAGACTCTTTTTTTTCTACTGTCCATATTACCTTTTATAACACATACTAACACATAAGATATGAGGATAGAAGTCGTTATGTTGCTTTGTGCCATAGAAATACAGAAGCCATAATTTGGCTGAATTTTCACATCAAAGGAAAGCACAAAAATATGTATCAGTAAAAAGATATATATAAATTCTTCTTGATGCCTAAAAGCAACATAAGCTAAAATTACAAAAAGTAAGATATCACACACTATAGAGTCTATTACCATCAGGAATCTTTTAATTAAATCTCAAACCAAACAGACTAGCTTTTATGTGTGAAATATTAAATAAAAGCCTCAAATGCCAGATTCAAAATAACTTATTGAATACTTATTGAATACTAAATCTTTATTTGAGGGAGGCCTATTTAAATTTGGTTATTTGCTATCATGCAAAAGCTACTTCGAGGGTATACCAAAATAGTAATTTTTTTTCATGGTAAGGATGTTGTCGGTGCACAAAATAAAAATTTTTGTACATCATGCCACAATTTGCTATATAAAATGACAGTTATCACAAAATTACAAAAAGCAGTTGACAACATGCTGTGTTCTTAACAAAAATAATGTCTACAATGCAAGATGCCACCTTGTCGCAACCTTTTCAGAATTCAATTTTTCAAGCGTTTTATGATGTAAAATTTCTTCTTGCACCTATAAGCTGAATTAAAGGATATAAATGATGCAGAGTACATGCATAAGAACAAGGATTTTTCAAGATCTCTATTCTTTTGATGTTTTGGCATGTTATGTGTCTTACTGTTGTGACAAACATGCACATAAAAATCGAAATTGTGATGAAGTGCCTTATGTCATATATGTCCAATTCTTTATGCACCAATTCATCCTTCAAATGTGTTCTTTTGATGTTTTAGATGAATTTCAGTCTTTTAAAGAATTAGATGCACATTTCAATCCATAATTTTGTGAACGCTTGTTGAATGGTACCTGTTCATTTCTCTGCGTGACGAACATGCGCTTTTTCTTTGATAAACGAAGCTCTTGTCAGAATTTCTTATGCATGCTTGTTGTCGAAAAGTATTTAGGTGCATCTCTCTTTACAAGATCTATGCCTTTTATCCATGTTTCTTTTTTTCAATGATCTTCGCGGATACTATCCTCAAGAATATAGTTGATACCATTCTTTTACCAAACTTGCATACTTTCAGCAATCAACACACAATTTCAGCAAAAAAGGTAGATTATTTTCAGTGAAATACCTTTCTTCACTAAAATGGAAATAAAATCATTTTCAATGTCATTCTCTGGTGTTACCCGGAGAGAGGGCTTTGAAATACCTTTCTTCACTGAAATGGAAATACAATAATTTTCAATGTCATTCTCTGATGTTACCCGGACAGAGGGATTTGAAGATTGCAAATATCAACATATAAACATCACAGTATTTCACAACATCACACATAGCAAGGAATAACACATGTAGTCAACCAGCACACAGAGCAAGGTGGATGGAAGCCATTGCTAAGTCAATATTCCCACAATAGGCCCTTGTTAGTGGTCCATAGATAGCTATTAGCAAATCGATTATAACAATACGTGCTTAAATACCATGTAAAAGACCTGCCTGATGTGATCAATGTAATAAGGGGGTAGGAGATACAGAAAAGAGGAATGTTTCTCTTTTACAAGATGTCTTTTTTCTCTTTCCAGCCTTGTAGTGACTATGAAGAAATGGATGCCCTAGATCCAATACATAGGACATCACCCTCTCATTCCAGCAGGTAAGGGTTGAACCATATGGTGAGCTTTTTTTTTCTGCCAATCTATCTATCTATCTATCTATCTATCTATCTATCTATCTATCTATCTATCTATCTATCTATCTATCTATCTATCTATCTATCTACAGGGGTGCCTGAACAGGGGGGGAGGGGGGGGGGGCAATTGCCTCTCCTGCCCTAGTCCAAAGGGGGCAGGGAGGGCAAGGTGTGCCCTTCTGATCTTAATAAAAACATAGGCTGCGCAGCAGCAAACCTTCAGCGAATAACACCTTTAGAAGATTGCAAAAATATCATAAAATTGGTGCGTTTACGAAATTGCTTATAGGTATGCAATAGCGGTCGAGTAGTGGCCTTCCATTATCTCTATTTTTCCAATGATTCATAAAGTGTTACACGCATGAAAAAGCACTGCTAAATGAATTACATACTATTAGGTGATTTCTTTAGAAAAATGCATTACTGTATATGCAATAGTGGGGAAGTTTTGGCTCCAATATAAAAAAAATTCTTTTAAATATTTTTTCTCAATATTACAAAAACTATAGAATAGCCATCTGTCAGACCATGAAAAGGCACAACTAGACCATACAAGCCATATCTGTACCAAACTTCATCCATGTATATGGAATAGTGACCGGATGTTGGGCCAGAAACAAAAATAATAATTTTTATGTTGTTTTTTTTCAATATTTGAAAAAGTATATAATATTTTCCATCAGACCTTTCAAAAGGCACAACTAGACCATATTGACCACATGTGTACCAAAGGTTATCCATGTACATGCAATAGTGAGCGAGTTTTAGCCCAAAAAACAAAAAAAATATGTTTTTATATCTTTTCTCATTTTTTCAGAAAGTATAGAATATCTGTCAATGAGACCATCAAAAGGCACAACTAGACCATATAGGCTATGTGTCTACCAAATTTCATCCATGCACATGCAATAGTGAACGAGCCTTGGCCCGGAAACGAAAAAATTTTTTTTTTTATATTTTGTTAATTATTTCAAAAAGTATTTAAGATCTATTCATCAGACCATCAAAAGGCACAACTAGACCATTCAGGCTAGATGTGTACCAAATTTCATCCCTATGCATTCAATAGAGGCCGAGTGCCGGGCCGGAAACGATCTATCCGCCCGCCGCCCGCCCGCCCGCCCGGCGGACGGACAGCATTTTTACCCAAGTGATTACAATACCTTCTTCGAACTTCGTTCGCTGAAGGTAAAAAGACATTATTCTGCCTTATTTAGTAAATTTAGGCACAGATTAGTATTTATAAATTCAAAGTTATTGTTGAATTTTGTCACGCGAATTAGTGTGAAATTGGCGCGAATATAATTTGCCCTTTTTTGTCCGATCGCCCCTGCCGCCCGCAGTTCCTTCTGGCACCCCTGTGACTATCTAAGTATCTATCTATCTATCTGTCTATCTATCTATCTATCTATCTATCTATCTATCTATCTATCTATCTATCTGTCTATCTGTCTATCTATCTGTCTATCTATTTCATCTATCTTTCGTTCTTTCTTTCTTTCTATCCACCTTTATCTATCTATCTATCTATAACATACTTAAGTCAAGAATTGTCTTTGAATGCCTTTGAATATTGCACTTTTGGTACTATTCATACCCAATTGACCGAACAAGACTAATTTGTCAGACAAAGGTATGTGCTTAAACAACAAGTACTGTGTAGATATGTACTTTACATATACATTTTTACATATAATCCATCACCTGATCTATCATGTTCTACCTTCTGTAGAAAACGTATACTTTTTTACATGAAAATTTCATACGGAACTTTATAAGAAGCCATTAGTTTGCATTATTCAGAGAGCAAAAAATAAAATACATTCATCCCTGAGGCTACATTAGGAGCAGCTCACTCAATGTCTTCTATAGGCAGTTAGAAACTCTATTTGTCATATACTTTCAAATAAAAAATATACACTGACTTTCAAATAAAAATACAAAAGAAAGCTGTATCATTTTATAAAGCAAATAATTTTTATGCCATCCACGAATAGGCCTATAAAATGTCTTTCCGACTGATGAAGGTAATGCTTTTGGGCGACTGTGTGGGGCTCCCGAAATGTATACATACATGCAGAGACTTATATTGATTTCCTTTTTTTTACTTTTCGAGACGGCAAGACACTGTTTGGTTAATACCACCAAATCTCATCATTTTCTGATTTAGTTACTGATGTTCAACAATTTTACTCCCAAATTCAAGTAATGCTCAAGAGGATTTTACTTTTCCATTGAGAAACATTGATGAAATTGTTCAAGTTCTTTTCGAAGATTTCCAATTCCTTTTCACTTGACATTGGCGAATGTAAAACAACTTTTTCTTCTTTTATTGTGACATTGGGAAATGTCAACCTTGTCCTTGGGCAAGCTTCAGGTCTTGGGAGGAGCGCATTAAATTCTGTAAAATCCCCCCAAGATAAGGTCAAGGCCAAATAAAATGCCGACGTCCTTGGGATTCTTCTCATGTTCCTCGTTGGACAACTCGCCATTCGACTCATCGATGGTCAGTCCATTAGCGAGATGATGGTCATCCCATCTTGCTGATTAAACTTTGTTCTCATATCTTTGTTCAGTATAAGACTGCTGCAAGATTTATCCCTTTGACCATCTGACATTATTAAGGTGTTAATACAGAAGATCTTTCTTCAATCAGACTAAATGCCACAGGCACTTCAATATGAAATTAACACTTACTCACTGATAGGGATTTCCTTTACACTCACTGATAGGGATTTCCTTTACACTCATTTCATTTGAATTAACCATGATCAGCAATGCTGTCGCCACTTGCAACAGTATATCATGAACAACTCCTTGAGACATTTTCTTGTGACATGGACATGACTTATATTTGAATGACATTGGACACTTGTATTTTGATATATTTGCATTTTTAATTCGATGAACTGGGACCATTATTGTAAACTACCTAAGATTTGACTTTCATTGTTTAAATTTCTTATAGATGTAGAATAGTTTTTGATTTCTTTTATTGATGTATTTTTTCCTATTTTAACGGACACATGTATCTTCTTGATATTCAGATGTCTAATAAAACTTTATATATATATATTATAATAAGGTTAGATCTACATCTCGATTTTTGGGAGCTGGCTGCTTCAAAGTAAAATTTGAGTCAGCTTATATGATTGATTGAGATGGATGTACAATTCCTTTGAACTGACATCGCTTGTTGTTTAAAGTTATGATAATCTGTCTGTTGTCATAACTTAAAACAACAAGCCATGTCAGCTCAGAGGGATTGTGACAACAATCTCTTTAATTATATTGGTAATATAATCAAAGGTATGGACAGATTTATTTTAACTGTGTGTGCCAAATTTAAATAGTACAATGTATCAGCATTGTTAAGTATTGCAAAAGGGTTATTCTGTATGGTTGCTATTCGAATGTCTCAGAGGCAAGGTACTTGCTAAAAGCCAACGAAGGCCAGACAGACCTTTTAAAGTTTAAAATGGTTGAGGCAATGGCCATTCTTCTTGATTGTCTTCGACAACACACTCAAGGTAACAAATGTTGCTGAATTAGCAATTTTAAGTTCACATGCACTGCACTCCCACAGTTATGAGCAGTTTGCATCAAAAGAACCTCAAGCCCACCAACCAGACCTTCTAAAATGGTAGAGGCATGGCCATTGTTCTTAATTATCCACAATCAGACCTACGGTAACATACTAGCTCGTACTATAAGGAAGACGAAAATGCTTCCGCCGTAAGCGCAAGCCCAAAGTGCACTTAGTTCCGTGCAACATTGCTTTGTTCTAAGGATGGCCTTAAGCATTCGAAAGCTTAATGACAGTGGTGCCAAAACACATCTGGCGAATTCTCAGTTTCAATGCCAACGGGACGGCGAATGGCTGGAACCAGAGATAAACTCAACTTCCAAGGTTGCGCCACCGCTATCCAGTAGTGTGGTTGGTTACCACGATACTTTAATAGCTGTTCCTCACTAAAAGCAAATGCTCTATTAATTGATGAGAAGGACATCTCCCAAAGTCAGTTGCAAGATGGATGGACGATTGGGGCTTTATGCTCTGTATTTATGCACTTGGTAGCCTAATTAGGTCAGGAAGAGGACATGGCAATGAGGCAAAGGATGATTGAAACAGCCATCCGACATAGGACCATGTGACCCTGCAAGAGCTGGATTCGAACCCTGGACCCAGCGATTGCCAGTCCAGCACGATACCACTAAACCAACCCTCCCCTAAGTCAATTGCAAGAATATAACTTTTATATCCTATACTCAGTCAGTACATGGTCTGGTAGCTAAAGCAGACAGAGCTGAAATGTAAATTTCATTGAGCAATTTACATTATAATAACGTTATTGTTTCAGTTTTGATGAACACTACCAAGCAAACTAACTGGAAGTATTGTTTCATCTGTACCGTTCAACCAGCAAGAGAACAATCGATTACAAATTATTTATTTTGGTAAAATATTGGCAAAAACTACCACATGTCATATTGTCAGTTTGGGGGAATATCAGACAGGCCTACTTTCAAGTGACCTGATATCAACAAGCACTACTCTAATTTCACCCTCATTAACACAAATTGATAATAGCTGATAATAATGACGGGTTTAACTTTGCTCTGGCATCTCCACTCGGCGGAGACTCCTCTCCTAAAATGTACCAGCAGCACAAATGCTGCCAAGCTCATAATTGAGTGAAATGCTTTAATACATGGCTGACAGTTGGCTGTATTCAATGCTGGCTCTTCCGCAGACATTTAGCTCGGGCATTTTGCTCGCTCCATAATTTTGCCTTGAGCATTGAAAGCTTAATGGCGACGGAGCTCAAAAATGCATTTGACAATCGTCCAAGGTTTGTCCAAGTATCCGTCTGCGCTGAATCTGCTCGCGGCTGCTGTCGGTGAAGTTTCCGACATTGAAAAGCCTTCAGCCGACAATGAGGACATCGACAAATGAGGATTTTGTCATTAAGGGCTTCTATGCAAAGCTGGGTAGTATTGCTGAAGAAAAAACCTCATTCGAATCCAAGAAATCCAAGAAATGAGTTGTGTAAATCTTGGATGGTTTCTGTTTTACGAAAGTCAGATGCCGCTATATATTCTAGATATTTAGGAATTTCAGACATGTCAATGAACCAATTTAGCAACAATTTTGTTATTAAGGGTGCTGGTGATAAATGACAGTTTTTCACATACAATGTTAAAGTATCCTGGATAGCCAATTTATGAATGTCACACAAGTTTATTAAGGAACAGAGATTTGGTCATTAGTGGTTGGTGTTAGGTGGTTGGTGTTTATGAGAAGAAAAATTGGAATTAGTTGTCTCACATGTGGTTCCATATTATTGGTGTCAGATATTGTTTATGAGGCATTCGCTTAGAGGATAGCTTGAATGAATTTCCATATATATTAAGGAACAAAGTTAAGAAAGATTTAGTGCTATCCGAAAGAGCTTCTATGGAATGTCAGGGGTTTATCCCAAGAATCTCCTTCGAAATGAAGAAATGGGTCGTATTTTAGATGGTTTCCTGAATTTTGTGTTTCTGGATTTCATAGAGTTTCATATTTAATAAAGTGATGTTGGTACTGCAGTGGTTTGCCACACAACACTCTAAAAAATTCCAGACAAAATTGGTTTTTTAGATTCAAAATGGTTTTTTGAAAAACCAAATTTCAATGCAAAAAACCAAAATGGATTTTTTTAAAAATCCATTTTGGTTTTGCATTGAAATTTGGTTTTTCAAAAAACCATTTTGAATCTAAAAAACCAATTTTTACCCCGACATTTTTTAGAGAGAACACACAACACCACCATGTCATTTTATGCCATGCGCTGCATGTGGGACATCTTGTTGAAGGAGTAATATTTCACGATCACATTTCCTTCAAAGTTTTACGGTCAAATTTCTTTCGAAATCCTGCTGTTACCCGGAGAGCAAACAAACACCATGGTACAGGAGGCTGGAAACAGGTTTTGTCATGCAATTTTCATTTTTAGGACCAATAAGGACAGAGGCCATGCATTGCTGAAAAGGAGACAAAGGCTAATAAAATATTGGAATCCAATTTCAGCTTATGTGTCATTTTGTGCATGGATTTCATTGATTGCACACTATGTACAACTTGGAACCTGGAAGTACTATTTGATGGTTTGCACAATCATTTCTTGTTGCATCAGTTGTAGTAGTGTTGATGATGGCACCAACCAACCTTCCTAGGGAGCGAAAGCTACCCAAGCTTAGGTTAGTGGCAATGCATAAGTCTGGCCTAAATTCAAACCTGGGGTCTGGCACTCTGGCAGTCAAAGACATTATTGTAAAAACTCTGATCTAAATTACCTCACCATGCATAAACTAGCCCTCAAAAGAAGATATAGTAAAAAAAAGCACTACCTTACTGTCTTTCAATATATGGAGACAACTTTAAAATGCCAGGCAACTCTTGGAGACATAATACGCGTATTCGGTAGCTCGGAAGTGATGGAGAACTCCGCGAAGGTCTCTGCAGGGGGCTGATCGATGGGAAGTGGCTGTCACCTTTATGTGCCCTCCTGAAGCATCTATACTCTCCTCCGCTTTATGTATAAGCATAGGGTTTCTGTGAAAAATCGAAGATGCGGCTTCACAATGGCAACAAGTACGCCACGCGACATTTAGGTTTTGGGAGATCGATTGGGCGCATGTGATACCCACATGTGATATATATGTTAAAGATCAACTGAAAGAGCTAAAAGCAAAAGGTAACCTCATATCATATCCAAGAGTTACTTAATAGCCTAAGTATAAACATTAAAGAGAGTTTTATGTGCATAAGGATAGACCTTTTAGCTCCAATTGATAACCCTAACTTCTCAATACCTGCTATTTGCCTATTTTTGTAGAGGTGAATTAGTCTCATAACTGTTCTTTGTTGCTTTCTTTAATTTTTCTTGTTTCATTATTAGTTAGGGACAAATTGCATACACCATTCTGGAAATGTCTTTATTTTGAGTAAACGACATTTGCAACAAACTGTATGACTTATGGACATTGAAATACTGCAAAGATGCATATGGAGAGCAGAGGTATATTCCAACATCACCATGCTAGCATGAAGATATTTTGTGCAATTTACAAAGCAACCTGGCATACAAAGGTCTTTAGAAGGGAATGAAAGGGATGACATTGTCATTTGGGCTCAAATAACCAATTTTATATCTGAAACATGCTGTGTAGAATGATATAGAGCCAAGAGAAAAACGCATGAGGTGAAAATATAACCGTACAATGTACTCCACAGAATAAACGTAGAACAAAATTATATAAAACATAAGGAAGTTGGATTCTTCTTCCTCGAAATTATGACACAAAAGTTAAGTTACAAGGGTGAAACAGCAATGAAGCCTCTTCAATTACATAAAGTGTTACTTCATGATGTAGTGCTTTACACCTAAACAAAAGTTTCTTTTGTCAAAGATAATTGCTTACACTAAAGCAGTGTAATTACTGTCTTAATGTGTAACTCAAACAGAATTTCACGAGTCAAATTAGAAGAATGTAATTTCAACTCAATTTTGACAACACCATTTGATCTTTTCTGAAGGCTTTTCATCAGAATTTGAACATTTTATGAGAGACACTGAAGCATATCCCAACATTGTTTCAAAACAAACTTTCAACATGACCTTGTGATGTCACTCGGTATTTAAAAATGATTTATTAATTTGTTGGTGTCAGTTATTGTTTTTTCAATGAAGTCTTATCAAGAAGCTTATGTGACAATAGACAGTCATAAGTCATCCAGAAAAAAAAAACCCCAGCTTACTGCTCTTTGCAGATCTGTGTACCATTGGAAACCTTTTTCAACTGAAATGAGCTTTTTCATATCATTCACAGTCACCTCTTTATTTAATTAATCCTTTTATGTGCATATCTTTTATAATTTATTATTTTAGCAATTAAGATATGTCTACTTAAACATATTAGTCTTTAATTACGTGGCAAATTAAATTCCAAAGACTAATTGCGATGAATGTCTGTATATGTTTCAGTAATTTGACATAAAAGAGGCAAAACCAAAAACAAGAACACAATACTGCAAGAAATTCTGTTCTCCAATCCTTGAATGAGAAACTGCATATATAGACCAAACATATAAGGTGAAAAAATTCAACATAAGAAATAATATTTAAGATAAATAGCCATAGTCTATACATCTAATATCCAAAAAGCTTCATGTTTCTTATTACAAAAGCTAATGAGCTGTTTCATTGTAAAGAACTATACCATTTACCAAATGGCACAACTCTTTATACTACTCAACAATATTAGAAGAGTCGATGCTCGAAGTGAGGCACACACTCAATTCATAAGGCATCTGATAACAGAAATGTCTTGTCGTGTAAGGGTAGTGTAGCCATTGTAAGACATCTTAGAAGAAAAAGGTCACCTCATATGGCCTGTGTTCCTTCTTGTCACAGTGTGCCTAATGCCTTTGGTGTCTACAGAGTTGGTTCTTTGTCACTAAATGGCTCCAACAGCCACAAAAAGTACAATGGTGATGAGTTTGGATTTATGGCAAGAATGTGTCTGAACCTTTGGAGAAGTCAATGGAGGAGAGGTGCCTAATTAGGGAAGGGAGCACTAACGACCAAGGATCATTGAAGCAGCTCTAAAATATAGTATTACAATGTAGGCTTATCAGTCATCACTAGCATCGAATAGGACCTAAAGGCAAGGCAGCTGGGAACCCTTTGCAGCATTTCGCTTTCATTGAACTAAGCCCGACGAATCCTCAACAATATCAAATAGGTGATTGCCTGAAAACGCTTAGTATATAGTCACTTACCATTGGAATAATAAATAAATGTTCATATAGCTACTGACAAAGGCAAATGATCACTGAGAAAGCACAAAAGGTTTGGTTGAAGTGAAACTGATCAACTGATGATCCATTGGTTAACCCCGAATATACCAAGACATTCAACTACCCGATTCTTGACTTGTAGCAGAAAGCAAATCTTCAGAGCAGTTGACACTTTGGGCCAAAATACATATTGCAGAATATCAACTTGATCCCCCAGCCTCTTAAATATTGGAATTGAACAGAAGTCAGAATACATATCGCATAAGGTCCCTTCTGCCCGGATGGAATCGCAGTCGAGACGCTAGGTTGAGACGGAGCGACAACACACCATGGACGCTCCTAGAGTACGAAGTAAACGTCTGAATATCAAACTATCCAGTATATGCACCCTCTCCAACTCCAACAACTATCTTATCATACCACTGCCAACTATCATATTATACTGTAA
This sequence comes from Platynereis dumerilii, assembly GCA_026936325.1. NCBI lineage: Eukaryota > Metazoa > Annelida > Polychaeta > Phyllodocida > Nereididae > Platynereis > Platynereis dumerilii. Next base: position 136,934,802 of record JAPTHN010000001.1, read on the forward strand.
CCGTCCCTTGTGAAGCGGTGTGATAAATGCCAGATGGTGGGCTGCAACGTCAAGTGATGCGGTGGCCTGCAGATGGATGAGACCTCCGCAGCCTCCGCATCCCCAGAGCATCTCGGAGGAGGAGCAGCTCATTACGAGGGCTCTTTGTCAGGGGGTGATGCTCAAGCCAGTGTCCCCTGAAATGCAAGCGTGCCATAATTAGAGTAGCTGTAGTTTATCTTCCACCCTCTTATTGGAGGGCAAGGGCATGTAGTTAGTTACATGGCTGGTAGCAACAACGACAAGCCTAATTGCTTCCAACATGCAATACTGAATATTAGATATACGATGCACTGTTCCGATAATGCATACATGAACACGACAAATACTCAAGTTACATGTAATGATTTGGTGAGGCGTTAGCTCAGTTTTTAGTACTCTGGGATTCAATAACTCGGTCCCAAGTTTAATTCCAGCTCAACCCGTAGGTCATCTGGATCCATGCTGGACAGCAGGGTCAATCATCCTTTGCCTCATCGTTGTGTTCTCCTCCTGTCCTAATTAGCCAACTGAGGTACTGTTACATCCATACATAGATAGATGAAAATAGACAGACAGAAGAATGGATAGATATAGATAGACAGAAATGATAGCTGAGATTAAATGGAAAGAGAAGTCTTCAGAACAAGTCACATTTTGTCCGAATGACATGCCGAACCATCGCAGTTCAGGTAATAGTATTTTAGGTTTTTAAAAAATTTATGAAGTGCGGTATTTAGTTCTTCATAACCATTTCAACGGAAGTTTCTAAAAAAGGTCGCAACATAATTTGATGCATCTGTATAACCGAAGACCTTTGTTCGAACATTTGTATTTTACTCGAACAGCAAGCTGAGGCATCCTGTCCTATTGCTAAAGCCAGCAAGATTCCTGAATGTTGGTGCATTTTGCAATCAACAATATGTTAAAATTATAACCTCTCTCCGTATCTTCAAGGACCTTTGTTTGAACATCTGTATTTTACTTGAACAACAAGTCGAGGCATCCTGTCCTATTGCTAAAGCCAAAAGGATTCCTGAATGTTGCTGCTTTAGCTTGCTTTGCAAACTAAGAGAGACCCAACCATTTGGAAGACAGATGATTCAGGCTATTCTGCTTGCTCTCTGGGTCCCTGGGTGCAATTCGCAAAAGAGACAAGACCCAAAAAGAGATCCAACGTTTCTATCGCCCAACAATAGCCTCCCGGAGCTTGCACTTTCTTTTCCTTGTAACACATCAGACAGAACCAGCCAACAATGAGGTGACCCAAGTTAATGGAACATGCAGGTCTCCCATCAATGTTGCACTGCAGACTTGACAGTCAGAGCTTGGGAGAGAAAAGTACTGCAGAAAAGCCATGGCTACACTGATGGGAAATAGTCAACTGTGGCAGTAGGTGCTACAGTCGATTACCATGACTTCCCAGGGTTATCAGTATAAGGACTATGAGGTTCTACTGTGTGTATAATGCCCTGAGCTTCTGCAATTGCTCTTTCATGTTCTTGCATTTGGAATGAAGCTGATTGTACAACCTGATTAGAAACCTACTAATTATAAATGCAACCTTGTGTGAGAATTAATTATAGATTTTTCTTAGAATATTCAGGAATTTTATACTGGCACAGCAATATAAAAGAAAACTTCTTGATATGACACATAATTGTTAGGAAATTTCTCAATTCATGTACCAGAGCTGCATAGAATTTGGCAACCTTGGAGCCAAGGCAAATGGCTTACAATGAGAAGGCTTTCTAATGGCTGTGCAGACCAAGCTAAAGTAGCCTTTCATTGGCAGCCAGTTGGCTAATGTAATTAGGATTAACACTTCAATTAGTACATGAACAGAAGGGTCATTGGCTTAAGAGGTGATGATGCTGTTCAAAATTTGCATTAGAGTAAACTACATTACTAGCAACTGTGTGTAATTGTGTAGCACATGGTGTGGGCCCTGGGACAGCTCTGAAGTAGCCATCCTAGCACCAAGATTGAAGTCTCGTATCATGAGAGACCCCTGTCACAGACCTCAGCCTGAGTGACCGCTTGGGGACCAGCTTGACCACCTCGGGTGACCAGTGGTGACCACGGAGGCTTAGTTGGTCGCCTGCGAAGAGCGATAGCCAGGCGGAATGGACAGGGAGCGGCGTCTGCAATTTACACTGGCCAAGCACTTGAGTTGGCCGTCACATCGATTTGCCCTTTCAAAGACTTGTGTCCTAATGGCAGCTTTCCTGCAATGCAATCAATAAACATGTGCAGGCCAGCTTGCCACCCTTGCTTCTGCTTATAGGTGGGATTCCCATGCATTGCTCAGCCAAATCTCTGCGTGAATCACAGTCGCGCCAGGCGAAATCCCTCCCATTAGTTGGGTACATGAAGCACTCACATGGTTATCAATTTAAGAACAATCATATTCTCTTGACCATCCACAGACCAGTGGTCACCTCAGCTTTTAGCATGGCCACTTCTATTATGAGCTGTTAAGCAGGGATGAAAAATGGCCAGGAGCAGATGGGCGGATCAATGCATGGCAAAGGGGGTGAACCAGGGTCCTTGCCTATGCCCCATTACTAAATATATGGCATGACTGATGCAGGGCCCTCTCATCTAGATGAAGATGGAGGCATCCCTTAAGCTCGGGGGAAGCGTCCTGTCCAGCTCACTGGTCACGGGCTGGTCACTCGCTCCCAGGGGCTTTTATTCCGGTGCCCAACTTGCCAGTCTGTCTCATAACGCTGATTGAATGTCTCTTTGGAGGGACCCATGGGGCTTAATGCCCTTCGCCGTTTCCTGATCGCACTGACCTATACGCTGAAGGACATCAATCAGGACCTTATGGTTGCCAGAACACCAGCTCGATTGCACTGAGGAGTCAGTGAGGACCTTATTAGCATGACGGACGTCACGCGCGCTCGTACGTTGTGACGCAAGTCATGCGGACATGTCTGAGGAAGCGGGCTAATGGAAAGGCAGCGACTCTGATTGACCCGCTTGGGGCTCTGATTGACTGCCGCATGTTATTGCCATGTTTGGCACAGATGCGGACCACCCCCTTCAGATGCCAGTTGCCTTTTTCTCTTCCAGCCCCTCCGCTGCTCTCTAGAGTGTGATAAACCCTATTCATTCACAACGCTCACCACGTTTGGCATGGCTCTATTGCCTGTAATCATTATGAATTTGTATCAACTTCATCAGTGCAGAGGGAGGGTCCGGAAGGCTTTGTCAAATCTTGCTAGAGCTCCAGGGCTTGGGCACACAAGCAGCACTGCTTTAGGGGGTATGGAACTGTGCATGCAGTATTTAATACGGCAATACTGAAGCCTTTTTAGACAGCCGAGGGGTTGCGACACCGTTCGTGCAGTGAATGTTCCACATCTCGGATTAAACTTCACATCACTTTTTGTGTTTGCCACCGGGCACACCAGAACCTCGTGTTCATCATCACTCACATTTGAGGGGTGACTAAGCCTGGCACATGACGCTCCCCTGTCATACTCCTTGCCAACCGTCTAAGTACCGCTGTCTAGCCATCTATTCTGGATGGGTTGCGTCATCAATCAATGTTTGCGGGCTCTGATCAAACAGTGCTGGGCTGATTAATCACAGATGTGAGCTGATTAAAGCTCCTATAACATCAAGCCCTCTCAGATGACTGCTGGTGATGTGTGTTCCTGGCAGCAGCAGCAACAACAACTCCCAGTCAATTGGCTAACACACAGGCTCTGATAGACAACTGATAAGGTGACATTTTATTGATTTTGCGGGTTGACATTGCTCCGCTCTTGCCTCCAGTGTTTCTGAAGTCACCTTTCTATGTTGTCCTTGCCGCTGTCTCCTGAACAAAGACCTGTCTATAGTGTCTATGGACACAGCTACCATGTCAATATGGATGGCTCTGGCCTTTGGGTGATGGTATTGGATGGTGGTGATGACATTGGATGTGTTTGTTGCATGCAGGGCCTCTCCCCCCAACACCTGGTCAATAGGTTTGGTGTTGCTTGATAGGAAGGTGTTACCAATGGCAGCCAGCCAAGCCAAGGTCCTCAATAATTCATTTAGGGTCTGCTTAGCCGAGGCGCCAGTCATGCAGGATAACTCCCCTTATTGTCTACCTCCTGTCCCATTAGGATTGATGGGCTGTTACCACGGCAACCTTTCGCCTTTTCGCTTTGTCCTTTCGTTCTCCCGAGTCGTAATAAATGTACAAACACACGTTTCTAAGAAACAAGCGCAAGACAAAAATCAGGCAAAAGACTGAACCGATAAGGTCAAAATCAGATGCAATATTGTGTTTGTTCCATCTTCTCAAATTGCCCACTGTGTTAACAGCTTTGACCTTGCTGTTTTGTCCTTTCTTTCACATTGCTTTGTCCTGCTAAATAGGCTCTGGTGCCTTTAAGAAAGAAGCCTACACAATCTGCATATAGAAATGGCAGAGTACAATATATATTGGTTCCTCCACGATAAAAGACTGAACGTGGCCATTCCCAAGTGTTTACCACAAACAAAGAGCACCACAATGTATTCATAGAACTGCTATTTTCTATATAGCCTTTTCTGACAACTGCCATTGTCCAATCTACATTTATACACTTATACTGTATTCCTCATGACAGCAAGTTATGAATATCGTTTACAATAATCACTGCGATGAACATCTCATAAGAACAAAGCTAACACGCCTTGCATACTTCAAGAAAATTATAACCTTTCTTTCATGTTGATACTGCATGGAAGAGGCAAACAGTATTTAATGTCCCTGTCTCCGAACAATTTTTGTAGTGCCGGTTCAATCTGCGACTCCGTATGAACTTACCAAAGATACAGCTTTTGTAACACAAGTTGTGATTGCCAAAGAAGTAGGAAAACATACAAGTATTGGAACTATGTAGTGTCACAAAGATGTTACTGAGAAATAGAGGACAAAGGACAATAAGATGGTATATGCGGACAACTGTCCACCTCACATCTCAAACCTTGTTCTGCCAGATATTGGTTTGTCTCTTGCCCACAAAACTTTCAGTAAAGGGAGGGAAACGCCTTTTTATTGCTTGCTGCAATTTGTAAAAAAAAAGATGCAGTTCCAAAGTATTCTGAATCTGAGTCACGAAATTGAGCAATTCCTCCCTCTTTTACCCATGCTGAAAAAAGATTGATGCAATATTAAACTCCTCTTGGAATCCCCAGCATCTTCAGGCATTTTGGATTAAGAGGAGCCATTCATACTAACTCTTTAAATTTTAAGTAAAAAAAAGAAAATTGATATTGAGACACTTGAGGAAAGAATTAATCCGACTTCATTTCTCCCTGTTTTATACTGAGGACATGCTATGCAGCATTTTACTTCCAACCGAAATGATTTTCTTTTTAAAACCTTATGGTTATGAGAAACATGCATGTTTATGGGTTTTTTGGATGCAGAAGTTCATCTTTAGACACTTTGGGAAGAGTTTTTTTTTTTAATGAAGTCTTTCAAGACATCTTAACCAAAAAGACAGACAATCCTTCTTATTGAACTGAGTACGAGAACGTTCTGATTGTAAACTTTAAATAATAACACCATGTGATAAATGTTATAACGTAGTATTGTGTGTGATAAACAGATATCAAAAATTAAAGATATTTTAATTTTTCATATTCCATTATTTGAACCTGACCAGAAAAACAAAGACAGAGCAAACAGCCAAGATGATGTCTATAGATCTACTGGTGTTCTGAAATTTCACTATTAAACTTCCAAGTTCCAGATTATCAAAATGGTAACTGCAACTACCTAATTGCTAACTACAGTTTTGTAAAAGCTTTTATCAACTGGTAATCCAGTTTTTATTTTGGCAGACAAAGAACGCAATATTAAAATATTAATTAATTCTTGGCATCTTTTCAAATTTGAGATTAAGCAGCCATCTTAACTTTTAGTCTCTTCTTTTACAAAAATCTGTTGTTGCCACAATCATGTCTTAAGACATTCTCACAAAATGCCTTTGTTTAGCCTCATTTTTCTATAGCTTCTAATATTTGCCTTTTAAAATGTGGAGTAGAGTCAGACAGACTCTTAATGGAAGCCTCTGCTTCTGTATATTTTGGAAATATTAATCCAGCCATTATCCTGGAAATCCTCAAGGTAACACAAGATGGAGTTCCATTGTTAGAGGAATATTCTTAATCAACTGAAGTTTGTCATGTAACAGCTTAAGAATTCTGTCTTACACCAACATAGAATGGATGTAAGGTAGCTTATGAATACTATTATATAACTTTGACAGATAATGCATCATATTCAAGAGTCAGGACCGCATCCTCCTATACTATATTTTTGTTGTTTGCCCACATCTTCTTTTTTTATGCAAATCGCCAATTCTCCATGGATCTTGACATGCTATACATCAATCTTCATGTTTTCAAAACCTCTACAGATTTTTTTCTTTACAGAACTGTCTGTTACCTCTAACAACCTATCCACACATGAATGCTATCCACATATCTCTATTCACGTGGCTGCAGTAGTGGTAGTGCATTGTTCTCCCTGGCCTCCAAATATGGAGCCACCAATAAATGCAGCAGAGTTTCAAACTATTGAACATTGCTGTCAAGCAGAACAGCTTATTCAAATTTACTTGATTAAATGCATAACATATCATTTACAATCCATCATTTCATTTCTTTTGCTTTATAGAAGTTTGCAATGCCATTTCTACACACTTTTAAATAAAACATACACGTCAAATCACAAAACCTTCCCTGCACATTTTTCCTTTCTGCCATGGACAGCCACGGGGGGGGGGGGGGAGGGTTGTTACTCCTTTCCGTAACATTTCCTACTTTCCCCTATCTCATTTCAGAGCATTTGCCCTCATTTTCCATTTCCTCTGAAATATATGTCTATGTCTCATGGGATGTTCTATATAATATATTATGTGATGGTTTTATAAAGAGGAGTCGAAATATTATGATGGCTTTTGCAAAAAACTTATCTGTACGAGATAGAGAAGTCTCATAGACACTAATAAGGTTACTAATGAAAGTGAATGTTCAAATTTCTTCAGAGAAGTCTGTCGCTTTGACCAAAATCTGAGATTATTACTGACTCATGATAAAAGAGCTTTGAAAAATAACCAAGAATTTTGCTTGAATGCGGCGTAAGGGAATAGGCCAAACACCACAAGAAATTTGGTTAGATATAAGAAAGCGAGCAACTGGAGATATCTACAGAAAGGTCTATTGGCTATAAGGAGTAATATGCTGACAATATGTAGAGCTCCTCGTCATGGACAACTCCCTGCAGCCAACAATTGGGGTTGGTTGGGGTGGAGCTGTCTAAATGAAGGCAAGCAAGAAAGTTGGGGGCTGGGAGTGCAGAAAGCCAGATCTGGTCTGCAGAGAAATTGTTCAGCAGGATCTGCATGTCTCATAAGAAGTTCTATTTCCTACATAGGAGACCCCAGGCTCAGGCAATCAATGGAGGCCTATCACCAACCCACTGATGTGGCTGTAGGGACACGTTTTTAATCTTTTTTTCAGGCTCGTGTGCCTAGTAATTAGATTTGTGACATGCTGTTGTGAGACATTGAACAGTCCTTTGACCAGGGAGGGTAGCAGTGTGTGTAGCACAAATGCAGTCAAGAGCTGTGTGCCAGCCTGCCAGGCAGTGCCAGCCTTTCCATTGGCTTGCTGTGTACAAGGGGTGAAAATCTTCAGATCTCACCATCTGATGCATGCAGCATCAGGCACAGCACCAAGTCCCCAATGTAGCAGCACACCCCCAGAACAGAAGCACCACCAACCCCATAGCAAAAGCAGCAGCATCACCAGCAGCAGCAGCAACTAAACCCTCCAGAGGACCATGAGTCACAAACGGTCAACAATTCAACCCTTTTCACCCCATTCGGCTCTATAACTCTATCCCCGTGTGTCAATTCAAGTCAGCCAGAGCGCACTGTCGCGCAGCCCGAGCGTCATCCTGCACATCACCGCAATGTCAATAGAACCTGATTAGGCAACCAAAAAAGCAAAATGAGAAAAAAAAGAGGCAGTTTACTTGCCCCCACTTCCTATTTGTTCGCCCTTAAATTGGGGGTGAAATGCAGTCGAACGGAACGTGATGTAAATGATGTAAAACGAGGCGAAACGAAAGGTCTGACCCACCCCCTGGAATCACGCCTTTTGCGGTATTTCCAGAGCTGCTTTATTGATTGAATAATTGCCAATGATTGATTTTGCCCTAATTCTAATAATTTCATCTAATCATTGTCCAATGTTTGTCTTTTTTGTTTGCAGATCTCCATTGCTGCCACAGCAGAGGTCTGATTGCTCTGAAAGCACAGGTGGGTTTTGCTGTTTTGTCCATTTATTGATTACTATCCAAATAGAGGTACCCATAGAGTGCTGCCAAACTATTGCTATAGTGTTGTGTTGTGACAGTGTGCTGTCTACACTGCTTGTCAAAAGTGTTTGTTCACTTGCATCCACATATTTTTCAACTTTAACAATCTATCTTTTGGAATAATTTTAATTGTCCAATCTTAATATTCAGTAAGTATTCATACAAGAAATAACATCTTTATTTTTATGCGGTACTATGAAAAAGGCTTTGTGACCAATTACCATGCTAATACATACAATTAAATTCAGAATGTAAAAAAATGGGTTAAATCTCACTGACATTTGGTAGTTGGTATATTTTGCACCTAATCATGTTTTAAGTGTTTTCAACTGTTTTGACTAATAGGTAGTACCGAATACCCATTGATAGTTGCCATGGTTTTGTGAGTATGCTGCTATAGAAGCAATGACTGAAGCATTGCTGTCCATAGTCCTGGGTCCATAGACTCCATACTATGGAACATTGCTTTCTATAGATGCCAGTGATTGACGTTTATGACCTAGGGGCGTTGGCAATGTCCATGGACCACACCAAACGTGTTAGCACTCATGCAAAGTTTATGGACAGTAAAAACATTCCACTCAGTCCATTAATCAAACTGATAAATCCTGCTGCTTCATTTGCTAATTCCTCACGTTACTCTGAGTGGAAATAATGAGCAAATATGGAAATGAGGCAACATTTATACCACATTTGTGCCCTGGTATTTGCACATACATCAATTCTGATTGTTGACTTTAAGCAGCCTGGCTCATATGCATGTAGATCTGCACTGCATGTTGTTATAAACTACATAGATCAGGAGGATCACCAGTTTTGGATATAAAACAGCACTTCAGCTTGCCATACTCCTGGTGTTTGGAATATAAATAGGCTCATACCAGGTTTGTTCTAAGGCAAGTAATCATAGAAGTATACAAGTCGTAGAACACCCACTCTCGAGACTCCAACTATTTGCAATTTTTTTAACGGAGTATCACTTTTTTAATTAGAGATTTTTTTAGGTTTTAATATAATGAGCTTGTTACTGTGCATAGACTGTTGGTCTATTGTATTAATAAAACCAATATTAAAGGAAAAGTACAATGAATAGCAATACTCCTTGTTTTAGACCATTCAGAGCTTACTGCACCACCGGGCACTGCCTAAATAATAGTTATATATACATGTTGATTCCCTTATGGCTTCCTGGCACATCATACAATATCTGAAAGAATAGTAGGAGGAATAGTAATACTCCTTGTTTTAGACCTTTCAGAGGTTTCTACACCACTGAACATTACCACCAGTTTCCATTGAGGCAAAGACCTTCTGAAGATGTGAGGTTTATTCTCAAGGCTTAATCTCACCTCAGGCAGCTACAACAGTTCCAGCTGAGCATCACACAACCTCCTATCCTTTTATGTGTCTCCTGCAACTAAAAGCTGCTTTGTCTTATGTAGTTATTTATTAATGGACAGCTAATGCACTGCTCCATTCAGAGAGCATTCAGAGAACATTGATGAACAGATAAGTTTGCTTCAGCTGTTCAGTAAGCGATTAGAACTAAATGTACCCGATACACCTGATAACTGATAGAGATTTGCCTCAAATTGGCAACCAGCCACAACATTATTTTGGCAGACTATTTTGATTCTCGAAGGTGTGATAAATCTACAGTGAAACAAGCAAGTGCAGATTTCCAAATCAGCTGCTACCATTGTCAGATAATGCCTCAGTTATCACAACTAATAACCCCTTCATTACAAGTAAGATTCTGATTTCCCAATAATACCTATTATGTATTAAAAATTGAAACTATCTCTTCTTTTTTACAATTTCATTGTATGTATTAAGTACAAAAAAGAAAAATATATATATTGTGAAATCCAGTCGGTACGATTTAGAGAACGTCCAACATATCCGACTCCTACTGTATCCTTCTGTTTGTCAGTTCCTCTATCAAGCTATCTATCTATCTATCTATCTAATCTATCTAATCTATCTATCTATATATCTATCTAACTGTCTCTCTATTTAGAAGCCGACACCCAATCTACCACCCTCCACCTTATCTTATGGTATCCAAATATCTATATCCATTCATCTGCCACACTATTTCCTGTTGCGAGTACTATTATTACTCCAACAGCATAACATTGCCATAACAGCCCAGTATGGAACCTATTATGGTTCTTTTGTGCAGCCAGATCCAGCTCCAGATCTATGCTCTGCTTCCCCCTGTCAAGCTTTGCCAACCATAGATGCCTTGGGGCTGACCCTTCAACAGTAGCCATTGTCCATCCTGCTTTGGAGGCATCCTTCTTGATTACTGGACACTTGGATCAATATGTCAAGCAATTAGCACCTAGCCCCCTTTCCTCATCTCTCAAAGGCATTGGGCATAGAAGCATCAGCTATCCAGCAGCTATCCAGAAGCCCCCATTCAATTCAAGCCAAAGGTAGTTTGCTGAGTTTGAAGGGCCTGTCATTTTCCCCTCTTGACCTCATGCTCACATTGCTCAGCCTGTCAGTTGCTGACCACTGTGCAAAGCCATTTCTTCCACATAAACTGCAAAGCCATTTCTGGTTTAGCCAAAGCATCACCAAAGCCGCTTCCGCAATAGCGAAGATCCCAAATCCGTTTCTGCAATAACCGGAGCTACACTCAAGCCATTTCCAAAAGCCAGAAATACACTGAAGCTATTTTGTCACTGAAATATCTTGAATTTGTAACAATACTAAAGTCATTTCTGCTTCTGCTGAAGTGATACTAAAGTTGCTTCTGCAACTGCAAACTTAGTATTTACTAAAAGGTCATACTTGCAATATCCAGAGCTACATGAGCTACACATCTATTTTTACTTAATGTTTGAAATCATTTCATCATCTACCAAGATGTTAGAGCCACTTTACAATAGCTGAAGCTTTCCTTCTGAAGTCATTTCAACCAATCCATACAACTGCACCATCATTACCAAACCATTTCCTGGATACTATGAAGTCTTATGAAGCCCTTTATATTCAGTTGTTTGTCATTTAGACTATTTCAGCACTTGCAAATGACAGGATGCTGGTAACAAATACTTCAAACCTACTTCTGGTAACTGAAGCAATCTCTGTCATTGCTATCCATTTCAACAATAATAATGAAGCAATTCGTTCTTGGCATACCATTCCTGCATAACAAAACCATTTCTAGAACTGCAGAGGCATGTCTGCAATGCTGAATTGTTGAAGAATAAAAACCTTCATGTCATTCCTGCAAAGGCTGACATTAGTAAACTCAAGTGCCAAGACTGCTGTTGTATTCTGTGCTCACACATTTCTGAAGGTTTTCATTTGATGACACTCCAAAACAGCAAGAAATACAGCTTTAGAAATTGTTGTATACACAACACACATTATAAGAGGACTCAAACATTCATGGCATGTCTCAAAAGGTCCAATGGATGTTCCATGGATGGCCTATGGATTTTGGCACAAGTTCAATCTCTTTTACCATCTCCTAGCCATCCTGTGCCAGTTCTTGCTTCTCTTTCTATCTCTCTATCTATCTCTATGTCTTTCTGTCTTTCCTTTCTTGGTATCTCTCCATCCTGCCAGAAATCCATAATGTCCTTCCTTCTGCCATCAGTTAGTGGAAATGAAGTTAGGCACACCCACCCTATGTGACCTGTTCCTTTACATCTCCCTGACATCACTTAAAACCAGCCGCACTGATGCACTACGTTCAGCTTCAATTATGGTCATATTTTAACACTTACAACTTGCAAACAACCCATTGCCGGAATGTGATTTAAGTTACGAAAAGGGAAATTACGTAGCTTTGTTAAAAGTTACAACTGGCATCAACAAATTACAAATGTGCAGTTTACATAACCAAATTATGTGGCTGGTGTTGGTGACAGTTACAGCCACCATCACAGATACATAACTGAGTTGTGAAAAGGAAATCATGCTAGAAAAATTGTAGTATACAGAGTACAGAATCTTAGCAAACAAACTGTAGAGAAGAAGTATAGACTGCATAAGAAGTATACAATGTCCCTTATCTAGTAACAATTGCATTTCTAAAGGAGCTGAGGATTTGGAATTGTGTTGGAACTGCTTATGAGGATTTGGAATTGTGTTGAACCGCTTAAAAATTGTCAAATGTAAAATACACACAACCAAGACAGAGAAATCATCAATACAAGGCACAAGCACTCCACTTCACTTATTGATATACAGTGGCATTTGATATTCTGGAGTACATTCATGAAATTCATAATCAATGTAAATTTGGTGAACACATTAGCAATTCGACTGCATATTCGCAGCACGGAATCAGCCGGAGCTCTAGGCATTTTTAATTCTCATTAATACCAAGTGATTCGTGACCTTGGTGGGCATAGCAACTGCAATATGTTAAGAGTCTCCAGAGAATACATAGCAGCTGCACCATGTTGCTATGGGAATTATGAATCCCAAAAGAAAAAGACCAAAGGGATGGCACAAGCCGGAGACTGTTGATCAGCCGGAGGGTGAGAGTGGTCTTGGAGGTCTTTTCTGATTCTTTTTGAAGTCCTTTGAGAGCTTTGGAGAGCTCACCCAGTGCCATGCAGTGTCTCAGATAGTGTCTCACATAGTGTCTCACGCAGTGTCTTCCTTGACCTGGTGTTCTCCGCCCTCCGCCCTGCCACGGAGGTTGTTCTGAAGCTGCTCTGAAGCTGCACCACGGACCGAGGTTGATTGCAAAGTTCTTTACAAGACGTTTGTAAGAAGACGGTCGAAAGACCAAGAGGTCCTCGCGGCCAAAAGGTCCTCATGAGGTCCTCGGGTAATCAGGGAGGACAGATCGATGGCCAAACAATGCCGTGCCCAGGGCTGTTTGTGCGCGAGATCAGGCCGCGGCATCCTGACTGATGTCTTGTCTAGATAGCCACCATGGCGCCAGCCAGTGCATGCTCTGTTGCTGCTCAGCCGAATTATCATCTTTGTAACCGCCTCTTCCATCACCGCCCATTCTCTCTTGTGTATAGTCCTTGTTGGCCTCTTGACAAAAGGACAAGAAACTACAAACTAATACTTTTCTTCTTTTTGTTGCAGTGGACCTCAGGCCCGGCTGCTGCGAAGTCAGTTCGGCGAAGAAAGCTTCGACCCTCAGCCGATTGTTCCGAAACAAAAAACCAGGCCGCAAATATATCTACAAGCAATACGAAGGTACGGAGGAAGTCTGCTGCATATCCTGAAGCAGTCTTCTTGCATGAAGCGAGTCAATAGAGCATCTTTTGCAGGATTACACTATAGACATAAGAGAAGCACTGGTGCTTACGGAACAGCAGGGCATCTCGTTTCGGAATCTCTCTCTTTCATTTGTGATAAAAGATACTGAGGCAAATATGGCCCGATTGGAGCCATTCTGGCGAGAAATTGCTCAGAGGCAAGAATGGACGCCTGATACACCGCCTGTCCATGTTAGGCTGGTGGGATGCTTTTCAAAGATGAAACGGACAGATAATACCTTAATAGTGCTATAGAACTGCAGGTCCATTAGATGCCCTCAGCTATTCCTCTCTACAATGTTCTAATAACTAAGAAAAACATGCATAATACTGTACAGTAAATTATATAGTAGTTCCTGAGACAAACAACCTTCTGTGGAAATTTTATGTGAAGGAAAAGTTTAGCGAAGAAACGAAATTTGAATACTGCACGCAAGGAGGTTGAATGTTTCAGGGACTATTATATTGGGATAACATGCTATCCCATCACACATATAGCCTTATAAAATGTCATACATGTATATTTGCAATTGTAGATGTAAACATTTGGATGTAGCAGGGTTTAAAAGAATTTATATGTTGAATGTCTAAGCAGGGTTTTATTCTAGTCATGTCAGAGAATGTTCACAATGTCTTGGAATAAGTTAATTCAACAAAAAGAATGATGGAATATATTTTGTTTTGGGTTGATGCAGGGTGTACCAAAAAACTGAAGAACCAACAATGACTTTATTACGATATGCTAAGGAGATTTTGATGGAAAAACTGATTTTTTACCAAAAAACTGATTTTTTTACCCAAAAAACTGTTTTTTTACCAAAATGAATTTAACATAAATTTTGATTCGGACCTCTCACACATTTTTGTGCACCCTGCAATTTCCCTTATGTGCCATTATAAGATTATAATCTCCATTGCGAATACTATTGTGATGAGTACTTATGTGATTATTGTGAATTGTGTAAAGAGAGTTTGCCTTCGTGTTGTTTCAGGCGACCTTAATGCGAGTGAGATCACTATGAGTGAAGATGACAGAATTGACCTCATGATTAAGGTCAAAGAGGGCAAACTCTCCATGCACGATGCTGTCGAAATGGTTTGTATTACTAGTACCAGATAACTTTTATTATAATTAATGTTTAATGAGGGACCATTGTAATAAAACTGTAACATTTTATTTCAAAGCAGTCAATACTGTATCCTCTAATCTATAACATTGCCTATTTTTTTAATCAAATTTTAGAAATCGTAGAAAGACAAGAACTGGAATTGTTATAGCTTATGATCAATATTAAACATAAAAAAATAAAAATACCAGTAGAAGTAACCAAATGCACTTGTTGAAGTTGCACAATTAAAGTATTTCTAAAAGGCATTAGGAAAATTTGACTCAAGTAAAGATAGTTTTTTCATCGTAAGTTTCACTATTGTCATTAACACACAGAATTTTCTTTACACGTTATATACCTATTTGTGTATTACATCTTGAATGACTAATTTTGTAAATCATCAAAAATTGTTTGAAATGTTCAGGAATTTGATATTTCCAGGTGAAACAATACGAAAGTCAAAAGAAGGGAGGAAATTACAAGAATGGTGCTACCACAGACAGTGAACTCAGCTAACAATAAATCCAAATTGTACATATTATTTATTTTATGCTACACATGAAATGTCTAGTCATTTCTCTGTATGTTGCTTGATATGTGTTCTTTACTTACGAAGCTGTAAATATTTTACGATGCTATTAAACGTTTTGCTGAAATGAGCAGTTACAATAAAGTACTTCAAAAGTGTAATCGTGTGTTTGCGTTGGTCTTTATAGGTTAATTTCTGCCCTCTGCATACGGCACATTACCAGATTGTATCATTGCTTAACACATGTTATAATTATCCTAATCTGGTCTTCTTACTCTCTCTCTCTCTCATCTCATAAATCAAGTTGAATCAACCTTCACGAGTGCCCAGAATATTGAGAACTGGGCTTAGAGGGCAACACTTACATATCTGTCTATTTATCTATCTATCTACCATGTTCAGTTTTGACATCATATCAGTAAAACAACTAAATAATTTCAGGGTTATAACCAGTGTTAAGTGTTGACACAACCAACACTGTAAAATTTGAGATTTGAGTCAGCTTAAATTAAGTGAGATGGTTGCACAATTTGTTTGAGCTATCACAGCTTGTTCTTTTAAGTTATGATAATCTGTCCGTTGTCATAACTAAAGACAACAACAAGCTATGTCAGCTCAAAGGAATTGTGCAACCATCTCACCAAATCATTTGAGCCAATTCAAAATTGAAATTTTACAGTGCAGTATTGGAGACTGCTTCGGCATCAATCAGATCAATATGCATGGCAATGCAAGCAAAAGCCAAAAAGCTGGAGGTTCCCATTCCAATAAATTAACCATACCACAATCTAAGACAAGCAATCAAAGATATATATTTTAAATGCAAGCAAATATTTTCTGAAAAATGCAATTTCTCACCAGTTATCAGCAGCTTAAAGGGAGCCACCAACAATAACCGACACCTCACACCTAGTGGTTTGAATCAGAAACAGTTCAGACCTTTGACAAAACCTTTCAAAGAACATTTTCTCAGTTTCAAAGAGGCTACAAGTGTTGTCAGCTATGAATAATTACAATGGGAAACAAAATTTAGAAAGAAACAAGAGGGTCATACTGCAATTACAACTGAAGTCAAAAGCATTGTCTTTAATAGCAAGTCATGCTTTGCATGCATAAAACTGTGTAGAGCATGGTGATTATTTCAACCACTTCTGAGTCTGTGCTTTTGACTTCAGTCGTAATGAAATCCAACTAGACCCAAAAAAGTATTTATTTTTAATGACAGTACAAGTTGCTACTACAACAGCCAGGGAAATGTTTGACCCAACATGGTAAAAATGAATGTATCGCAACTAAGGGACACACAGGCACATTTACCATTAAGCCCTGTCTCTGTTCGGGACTGACAAGTGGCAGCAGAAACCTGACAGTCCCTGAAAAATCGTATTGGGTCAACATTAGTTTGATCTGTTTTGTACAGATCACAAGATCAGGTCGCACAACAACTGTCCATATTACCACGCCAAACTACTTTCACAAAGCATGGTTGCTGGCGAAGATCCAGTACACGGCTTTGAATGAAAATCAAAATGTTTGGAAATCATGAGACAAAAGAAAGTTTTGAAACTTTGGCATAAACTTTTGCCTATGAAAGGGATGATTTTATTTATAAGAAGTTTCATGGTATTCAATCTACTCATGCCATTTATGCATGTCAAATTGTGGTCAGAAAAGTGTCCAAATGCTCTCTCACTTATTCACGTGTCCATACAGAGCCAATGTTTTTGCTTTGTGATATCAAAAATACTCATTTGTATTTATTTTGATACTTTACATATGGAGATTTATTAATTTTGAAACTTTACATATGGAGATTTATTAACTTTGGACAACAATATAATTTACAATTTCATAACACAGCTCAATATAATTTACAATTTCATAACAGCTTTGTAACACTCATCAAAATGTCTTGTCTATGCCACAAGTGGTACCATCTATACTGGCATTGTATGTGGGCTACAATGCATACATCCTCCATAATAAAAAATAGTTCCTAAATTAATTTGGTATTTATATCTACAAGCTCTCTGCTTAAAATTTGAGCCAACCGAAGTCAGATTAGATACTTACAGAGTTTTTGGAAATAAATTAGACCATCACCTAAAGATGGAACAATCCTGGTTTCTTCCAGACAATGAAATTCTGTTGACCGCTCACAGGAGCTCGCGAATTTTGCACCCTAGGTGGCAGCAAATAGCGGTCAACTTGTAGACAGCATTAAGCCACTCAACTTTCTTTCACAAGATTCACACACTTTACAAGCTCAGCCTTTCAATACTTATTCAAATAAATTTACAAAATACAATATTTCTGAACAGACAATAACACAGACCCATACAAATGAGCAGTAAGTAGTCACAAGTTATTGACTTGACTCAGTACAGGAGAGTAAATGGAGGGCATGCAATAAAAAAAAAAGTCCCTTCCACACAAATCTTCCACATGAAAGAAAACGTTCACTTCCAAACTCCGCAACTTTTTCCTACTTTCCTCTGTTATCAAAACTGTCTTGGTTTTTCAGTCCTTCACCTTGCCTGTTCTCAGCTTCCATCTCTTCAAGCAGTGGAGCTATGCCTGCTTTGCCACTGTCAAAGACCTCAGGCTGGAAACACAAGGGAGTACCAAAAATTACTTAATATTACTTATATTATTAATTTGTTGAATCAATTCATAAGTCTACAGTTCGATATTATTACCTGTTGAATCAATTTTCTTGTGTCTCACACTCACAGTTCATTGCAAAGGAGTTACTGGACTTCAGAGTGTTAAAGAGTGTTTCTTTCGTTTCTTTGTCCAATCCACATTGGTCCAACACTTCAGGATTCCTGAAATGTATTTTTTTGTTGTCTTACAATGATGAGAGCTCAGCAATATGGCCAAGTACCACTGTATCTAAGATTCAAACATATATAGCAAAATTATCCACACTGAGTGACAGTATACTCTTGCAAAATTTTTCCATCTTCGCACAATAATCCGACCAACACCATCAATGATTAAACTTACGTTACAGCATTTTTGAAGGCCTCGTATGAAGCACCCGTTTTCTTGAATAGCCGGTCAAAATACCAGGCAGTCTTCATGTACAGCTCTTCAAGCTTCTCATTTGAATTGTAGTTTAACAGTTCTGCTACGTGTCTCAATATACTGTTTACCTTTTTGAAAATTAAATAGTTGAATTTAGTTAAATCTTTTCCAATGTCATGTGCTTGGGATGATTTTTCTCTACATGTAGAGATTGAAACAAGTTTTAAAACATTAAAAGTTATTTTCACCAAGAAAGGAAATTTTCATTTACTTCATGTTGAAGTTTTTTAATCCATCAGGTAGGCTTACATGGGCAGCCAGTCATAAAATTGTATTGGTATACCATATATGCAAAATATGAAAGATGATTTTAGACTTACACATTTTGCTTTTGCAAATTTCTCTTCGCATTTTGTAATCTCCTCTGGTGGCACTCTTCTTTTTGATAGATCGATATAACCTGCAGATGAAAACATTCAAATGCAACAGCAGGTTAATGCCCCGTCAGCATTTGACAAACATATTTATACATTTCTTTAAAGAATAACCAATAATTCACGAAAATCAGAATGTTTCTTCTAATCTATTTAGAGATCCGGCACTTGGCAAAGACGTTAAATTTAGGATCTTCAATTTCTACATCTTACATACAGACATACACCCTGTTATATTTAAAGTGAAATTAAACTACATTTGAGGTAATATCTCACCTTTGTCTTTGTCTGCTCTGATAACAACTACACATTCACTTCGCCCAACTTCAATGTGTTTGAACAATGACTTAGTCTGGCTTCTGGAAATAGGACTAACCAGAATCATTCCTTCTATGTTGTCATATTCCATTAAATGTACGTAAGCACCCATCTCCGCAAGCCGATGATCATTCACCATAACCACATCCCCCAACTCCGGATACCGATGCTCATAGAATCTACATGACAAACTCATTCTGGAAAAATAAATTCGAGTATAAGAAATCCATCAGGGGTAATTCCAGTATAAGAAATCCATCAAGGGTAAAGTTTAATACATGTACTATCTGTTTATACCATGAATTTTAAAAATAGGATTCCCAATGTGCCCATATATGATTCTACATTGCAGTTATGTTGTGACAATGATGCCATCTTGATGAAAATGACGTCAAATTGTATGGTAGAAATGAAGTTGTCAGAAGTTTTGAAACAGTCTCAAAGATGATGTTAGCAGAGGCCTACAACATTTTGGCAACTTTTTCAAAAATTTTGCAAAACCTCGACAATTTGTTAACATTGTGGCAACATAATTTCTATCATACACTTCTATGTGACCAACAAATGAGCCCTCCACCAATTACAAAACATTGTGTTTAAGTTGTGCTTACAGCAATTTATATTGTATATGGCACACGTAGTTAACTCTACTTCGTAAACACTTCGTTAAAGTTCGGTGTCATTCGGGATCTCGTCGCACGTGACCTGCACACGAGAATCCGTGCCGCCAGTCGTTTGCTTGCTCTTGAAGAGAGCGGACCGTCGCGCTATTATCGAAGAAAGCACGGTGTCTACTGACAAAACTTCCACTAGAATGTCTGAGAAACAACTTTCGAAGTCTAGTAATGCGGATGCCGGGTCAGACAAGAGTTTTGGGTCGACGAAAGCGGTGATAAAAGTACCAACACCGACGGCAAGGATCAGGGATCCAATATGGCAGCGCCCGATGCAAACACATGCATGGCGGCCACGAAGCTTGAAACCCCTGGTACTCTGGATTCCACGGCTCTTTTAACGAGCGCTATGACTAATTTAGCTACCAATCTTGGCTCCTTCAATGATACCAAGATGGCCGGCATGAAGCAGATGTCTACTCTCTCAAATAAGTTTGAGAATTTCAACTCTCATGATTTTGATTTTTGATGATTACAGTAATGCGGACGAGTATAGTGACGCTGATACTTATGACGATGCCACTGCTCGTGATGGCCCAGGAACTGGGGCCCTCGAGAATGAGACTGCTGGGGCTGGTGCTTTAGCCCAGGAAAAAGCACAAGTTTTTGAGCCAGGTTCCCAATATTGATGGTGCATGAGCTTGGTGAGAATATCACCTCGTTTATGCGGTCAAGGCCTGAAGAGCATAAGATGCATGAGATTAATGATGCTCTGCCTCCCCCCCCCCCCAGCAATTGTCCTGGGCTGGAGAAAATTACTTTCAACGAAAATGTGTGGGCTCATATTTCGAGCGAAGCTCGATCGTATGATGATAAGATGGTGCAAATTTTTGCGTAATTTAGGCGAAGCCAGCATTGTATCAGCTATAAAACCATAGAAAATTAGTGTATCGCATCTTTTATCACTTTGTTATGCAGAAAACTATTGTTTTAACAAACTTTTCAAATTTCAGGACAATCGGAGCATTGCATGGTTCCAGATATCTGATGTCTTGAACGTTCAGAAAATGGCAATTTTTGGGCATTTTTTCGTGACATGCATATTTTGAGTAATGTTTAACCCCTCATAAGGAAAGTAATGTGAAAGATTTTGTCAATGGAAAGTATGCTTAACTGTGGCCACGGGAGTTCTGGTTCTGTGACTATCAATTTCATTTTGATACTCTGTGTATTTGTCAAATAGTGTCAACGACACTCCAAAGTGGCCAATGAAGCCAAAAATTGAAATTTTAGCAATTTCTGTGCAACAACGCCGTGTGCCTGTTGTTTCTTGGTATTCTGTGTAGTATGAGCCCTCCCAGCTTAGGTTGAGTACCCCTCTACTGCACAGTATACCTAATTTCCCTGAATAGATGTCATAGCTGCTTCCTTACTTCATCTTTTCTTGTCTTTTAAAAGTTGTCCCGACCCTAACACTAAGTTTGATGCTGCACACAGTCACACACAGGAAGGCTACACACACCTTTCTAGTAAAACATTTTTCCTCTTCAGTGACTCTATTGTTTAGCACAAAAATGGATGCTCCTGCCTTTTTGGATTTTCAGCTAATGTTGAAAACTGTTGCTTGTCCCAACCCTAACGCCTCTGTCCCGACCCTAACACCTTCTGTTTTTCACCTCTGTGTGACCTGCAACTTTCTAGCTTTCAACCAATGATTATTTTTACTGCTTGTTATTCATGAGGGGCTATGAGAAACTCCTTGAGTCCTCTGTGGCAGATAAACCCAAGTCTGTCACGCCATAAAGTTCATGACACCCCTGGAATTCCTGATTATGCTCGTATTGCATTTACCCGCTTGAGACTGTCGTCACACAGATTACGGATGGAAGTGGGTCGTTGGAGCCGAATTCCGAAAGACCAGAGATTATGTCAGTGTGGAGAAATTCAAACTGTGGGTCATATCCTCTTGTCGTGCCAGATTGCTCAGGATCTGCGGACAGATTTCCCGATGTTGTGTTATATGTCCCCCGAGTCCCTTATGAACACCCCTTCAACCAGAGAATTGTGCTTTTTCAGTTTTAAGTTACTGGAACTATTGGCTGTCTAGGCCTAACAACCACGCTCAGAGGTTCTGTTATATATTAACCTGAATTTTGGTGATATTGTGTAAACTTCTTATATTAATTTATTTTGAGTTATTGTAATAATGCTTATCCCTAATAAAAGATACTACTACTACTACTGGAATTTAAGATGGCACAAAGAGCCAAAAGGACTATAAAAATTCTGTGGACCTGCAGCAGAGGGGTAAAAAAAGAGTAACATTAATATATTTTAAAATTATAAAATAACATTCTTTAAAGAATGAAGAAGCTATCAAAAGTTTAAAATCAACTAAGGAACAATATGTTAGCCTATCAAGGTGACTTTAATGTGCCACTAGTCATTGGCTGCCGGGTGAATCGTCTCTTGTAGCTGAATGCAGTACCAGTTCACTGGATTTAGCTTGTCTTTAGACTGTGAAAAGTGAATTTACTAAAAATCTTTTTCAACTCACCTGAATTCCGCACAAAAATATGATACGTTATAAATTAAGATTATGATATATCTGTGGGCATAACGTTCACATGTCCCAACACTAACACCACGATAAGAATTTGGTAAGATGAAAATCTGTTAGTGAATCTGGCCCAGTTGGGACACTGTCAATGGAACTAATCTTATAAAACCAAGATTGATTCAATGATTTGAGGTCCTGCTAACATCATGATGATAAAGTACATAATATAAGTAGATACATTGTCCAGTGAAACTATAGTGCATCTAGTAAACGAGAAAAGTATTGAATATCATATGCCACTGTCAAGTGGTCTCCAGTGCTGAACACCAAGAACCACTGAGATCACAGAGCTCTAATATAATTAAACACAAATAATGGCTACTCAGGTCTGTAGAAAAAACTGCTCCCCCTTTGATGATTCCAGTGGCACCTGCATTATTAGACCCCCTGTTTTAAGACCGACTTATCTTATGTGACCAGTACTGACCACCTTCCTCCCACACAAAGTAGTATTTTTGGTGCCATTTTTCACCCGCGAGAGACTGCTTCATGACTGCAGAAGGAGCGGTCTTATAACACAGGGACCACTCTAGACCCTTTATAATATTTTATATTGTGTATAGTAATAATATTATTACATATATGAAATAACGAGCTGTTCAACTACATGTTTTTTGGTAGAGTTCCATCAGGTGTCCAGACCCTAACGCCTGAAACTGAAGTTTCAGTGCCATTTCAGCATGTAATATCTTCAAGAATAATGGCTGTATCTATCAGAAATTTGAACTGTAAACCAAGCTCTGTATGAAGAGCAATATATGACCATCTTCATCAGTTTAGAAATGTGTAGATCTTTATTTAGAAAATGTTTAATTCTATCTTGTTTTAAAACTGGACGAATCTTTGTGAAAAATGACAGTCTTGAAAATTTGGAACAATTTAGACAGTTCTGTGTCTCGCCAAAATATGTATGCGTGTCATGCATGGCCCAACAGAATCATAAATTGATTAGATATGACTTATAAAATGCTCATGACACAACTTAGTCATACCAGATGTTATTGCTTTTTTCACTGAAAAAATCAAAATATCTTTGTTGGAAATGGTTACTTAACCCTGATTTTTTGTTTACTTATTGCCACAAAGATATACTTTAAATTGCACCAAGATTCCATGTAAAGTAGAGCTTTTTTTCCTAGCGATTATGAGCTGTAATCACTTGAAATTTCGATTATGGACACTTAAAGGATTACTGGCAACTAAGAAAAACAGTGTTAAACAAGCAAACATTTGAACAGTTACATATTGAAACTTTCAAAATTCATATCAGAATGGAATTGTGCTAACTGTGATACCACTTTTCAACAATACACAATTTTCCAGATGTTACAACTGTCTGAAACAGAAACCAACAACTTAAAACTGTGACCAACCAAATCAGGCGACTAAAGTCATTTTTGAGATTATGGAGATTTAAAACTGTTAATGCCTTAGGAAAAAAAGCTCTAATGAACACCTCTATTTTTCATTCTCTTGTCACGCTCTTATTTGCACCAGGCCATAAGTTGCAGAGGGTCCATACTGCGATGGTGAAGGGCATTACTGCCATGGCTATTGCTTGTGATCGTAATCTCGTCCTGGCTGACTTCGGCAAGTGCAAGATCCTGGAGGCACTCCTGATGATGAGATTACCCCTTTGGCCAATTTGAGATGGCAATGCGGCGTCGGGAAGCCATGTAGTCCACTATTCCAGCGATTATTTGCCCCTTCGGTGCCGTTCTCCAACAAGTTGTTTGAGGACGATGCAACAAAGACAATCAAGGAGATTTCTGGTGATAATCGGATCAATAAGTAGGCGTTTGTGTCTGACAGACCCCGCCCGGCCCAGAGCTCACAAGGATCGTCTGCCGTTCAGGAGGAATGACCGGGACCGCTACAGGAACCGATGACGCTTGTCTGATTATCGTTACAACAATTGTTCTGGGTTTTACGACCGCAGCAACGACAACAGCGGCAACTCAAAGGGCGGCCGGTTCAACCAGACCAGCATTTAGTCCTTCCAGTTCTTGTTCTTCAGCACCTTTAGTTAAGGTAAGCGCACCAGGTAAGCTTGCTGGTTGCCTCCCTGAGTTTGTCATTCTTGGCGGGAAATTTCCTCTGACCCAGAGGTTTTAGAGACTGTCACTGGTCTTCGCCTTGAATTTGACTCCGTACCTCCCCGTCAAAAGTTTCTTCCGCCTGTCATAAAATTTTCGGCTGCAGAGACGTCTTTTATCCACACCCAAGTTGCTCTCTTGCTTGAGAAGGGTGCTATCGCCCGTTCCACCACTGAGGTTGGGGATTTCGTCAACAACATTTTTCTCAGGCCAAAGAAGGACGGGGCGTGGCGAATGATTCTGAATCTCAAGCCGTAGAACGATCACCCTTGAAACTGACAGCACCAAGGTGACCTGGGATGGTGTCCTGGCCACACTGACCGCCAGGTCATTTTTTCTTCCCCATGAGCTTGAGCGCTGCCAGGGGAATATCAATGCTTTTGAGCTATTGGCCATTTTATTGTCTTTGCAATCGTTCGAGCAGGCCGTTAAGGGTAAACATGTTCGTCTGCACATTGACAAAACCATGGTGGTCGCCTATGTCAGTCACATGGGTGGTTCTCATTCCCCTCCATGCAATGCTATTGCTCACAATATTTGGACTTGGGTCATTCGGACCGGTTCCTGGTAATCCATTGACCATATTCCGGGGGTTCTCAATGTCGAGGCGGATTTTCAATCACGCAATCCTAATGAGCGTACTGAATGGTCCCTCACTCAGGCCATTTTTACCCCGATTTCAGATCTTTATGGTGACTTTGACTTGTTTGTTGCCAGAAGTAAAGCAAAACTTTATAAGTTCTGTTCTTGGACACCCAAGCCGGGCTCCTTTCATCTTGATGCCTTCACCTTGTCGTGGAGGTCTACTAACTTCTATTGTTTCCATCCTTTCAGCTTAATCGCTCGTTGCCTGCAGAATATTTGCCAAGAGGAGGCTCAGGGAGTGATCGTGATCCCCCTTTGGACCAAGCAGAGCTGGTTCTCCATCGCAATGAAAATGTTGATCGCATATCTGATACTCCTGCCGAAGTGGCAGGACCTGCTCAAGTTACCCCACAGACAGGGCATACCCCATCCCGTGCATCCCCACCTACAACTGATAGCTTGCAGGGTGTCCGGGACAGTCTCCAGTTGCGAGGTATATCGCTGAGGGCTACGGCGATCATCATGCACTCTTTGCGGCGGGGTATGAAGAAACAGTACCAGTCCTTCATAAAGCATTGGCATTGATTTTTTGGTCAACGGTGCCGTTACAGTTTTCAGCCGACTGTGAGTGATGTGTTAGATTTTTTAGTGTCTGTGTTCGATGCTGATGTGAGTTACAGTGCCCTGAATACGGCGAGATGCGCTTTATCAACTTTTATAACTTTGGGCCACTTTACAGCGGCAGCACACCCGCCAGTCACCTGATTCATGCGGGGTGTGTACAATCACCTTGCTATACAGATTTGGAATGCCTCAGTTATGTTGAACAGTTTAAAATGCCTCTCGCCAGCTAAATTCTTGTCGCTGGCAGATCTTACACTCAAGTTGACTATGTTAATGTCCCTTGTTTCCGCTCAGCGCGGCCAATCTCTGCATATATATGTTAAGTTTGGCAACTCTTGGTGAGTCTTCGAACTCCTTTGCGTTCACGCTAACTGCACCATTTAAGAACTCGAGGCCAGGTGTTGGGCTTCAAACGTTAATTTTTCATAAATTTGCTCCGGTTGAGACTTTGCGTTCATCACTACATTAAGGAGTACATTAGGAGAACTAAGTTACTTACGACTTTGGATAAGTTTTTCGTTAGCCACAGGAAGCCACATGATGCTGTCTCTCGAGATACCATTGGTCGATGGATCCGCACTCTTTAAGCGAGCAGGTATAAATGACACTTTCACCTTTAAGCCTCATTCAACCAGAGCCCCAGCTGTTTCTGCTGCTGTCCGGGCCTAAGTTCCTGTCGATTACATTCTTCGGGCTGCTGGTTGGTCATCCTGTACAACTTTCGCCAGGTATTACAAGAAGGCTATCTAGCCTGGCTCCGCCCAATTTCAGAGTGCAATTCTCTCCTCTCACTAAGGTAAGGAGGCTTTCTTCTATTTTCTGCATTAATGGCAATGACTAGGAGCGAGGTTCATGCCCAAAATTGCTTTGAAGTCTGAGGCGGCACGGGTTCACATGTGCAAGTAACGTGCGACGAGATCCCGAATGACGCCGAACTTTAACGAAGTGCTTACGAAGTAGAATTCCCCAATTATAAGAACCCCGTGAGGTTTGATGGGGATTCTACTGATTTAAGTACTGAGTTAATGTTTGGTAGTCATTCGCCCTATCCCGCCCACCCCTGAAGCTGGGTTGCTGGCGAAGGCCTAATTTTGGGCATTCACACACCTGAGACGGCACAGATTCTCTCGCTTGGTTACTTTAGCGACGACATCCCGAATGACTACCAAACATTAACTCAGTACTTAAATCAGTAGAATCCCCATCAAACCTCGGGGCTTCGTTTAATTGGGGAATTATTTGACAACAGCCCTATCATGGCATATGCTTTAGATACCCTCCCTTTCATTCTACAACTGTATTAAGTTTGCCACAGCCTCCCAGTGAAGAATTAGTCAAGAGTGCTCACCAGGACAATGTCTGACCTTGGTAGGTTAGATAGATAGATAGAAATGGTAAGTGCAGCCCTCTAAGCTCAGTTCTGGCTCAGAACTTCTGGGTGCTCACAAGGGTTGATTGATGAGACGGGAGTGAGAGTGGGAGAGAGAGTGGGAGTCCTCAACATGTTACACATTTACCCCACGTGAGGGATCTTTTATTTGCCCAGCATAGACCCTGATACAAGGGGCCGCCAATTTAACTTCTCATCCTAACGACATCCAGCTGGGATCTTGCTCATGAAGGTCCACTGAAAATTTGGGTTCCCCACCCGGGGTTCCAACCCATGCAGGCAAAGACCTTCAGTGGAGCAGGTGGGCACCTTTAGAAGCCACTTGGCCACCCAGCTGCTGTAGATACATTGAAAGCAAGACAATACAAGGAATTATGTGCAGTGACTGGTAAGGACAAATCCAGCAACAATTCATCAAATGTAGCATGTGAAAAATTTAAACATTACTCAAATTGCCAGGCATGTTGACAATCGCAGAAAAAGAAAGTAAAGTGGAAGAACCATTTGCCATCAAGGCCAAGGGCACATGCTTACAACTGCTCCCATGAAAACCATGGTATTCTCCATATCAAATGATGTTTGGCAAAAAAGCCACACCCAATGGGCACATGACGTCAACCCTGCCATTTTTTATTGGTGGAGGGCTGGTCTGTTGGTCACGTGGATATGTATGGTAGAGATTATGTTGCCACAACGTGAACACAACATCGGGGTTTTTTACTAAATTGCCACAACGTCGCAAGCGGACGTTGACCCATCGACATTGCCTCACAATGTTGTGAAAATGCGCTACAACGGCGCAATGCAAAGGAGCATGTGAAGCATGCACAGGAATCGGTTGTAAAGAAGATTGCTCAGAAGGCCAACAAAAAATAAAAGAGAAGTATCATTGACACGGGCAGGTGGGTGACAGCGGGACTTCAAACTGGAGACGAGGTCCTCATCAGGAAAACTGGTTGGTAGAAACTTTCTTGTTTGGGTGTGCCATAAAACGTTTAATATCAAGAAATGTACAAATCAAACATATGTCTAAAAAGTTTCCTATTTGAGGTATGTCATTAAACTTCGACAAGAAATGCGCCAATCAAATATCTAGGAAGTTCCTTATTTGTTGCATACCATCAAATGAATACAATTAAATGTCTGGAAAGTTTTTTTGTTTGTTGTGTGCTATCAAACTCTGACAATGAATGCACCAATCAAATGTCTAGAAAGTTTCTTGTTTTCCATCAAACTCTTACAAGAAATGCTCCAATCAAATGTCTAGAAAGTTTCTTGTTTGTTGTTTTTCATCAAACTCTGACAAGAAATGCACCAATCAAATGTCTAGAAAGTTTCTTGTTTGTTGTTTTTCCATCAAACTCTTACAAGAAATGCGCCAATCAAATGTCTAGAAAGTTTCTTCTTTGTTGTTTTCCAGAAAACTCTTACAAGAAATGCACCAATCCAATGTCAGGAAAGTTTCTTGTTCGTTGTGTGCCATCAAACTCTGAAAAGAAATGCACCAACCAAATGTCTGGAAAGTTTCTTTTTGTGATGATCAAATTTCAGCAATCTGGAAAATTTACCTGTGGTGTGCCACCAAACTTTAGGCAAGAAATGCACCAAACAAAACAGAAGTCCTGCGACATAAAAACACAAGGAAATATCAAAAACTACCAGAGTGTCTAGCTGCTAAATTACTTAAGAAATATATTTCATGGTTTCTTCAGATACAATTGCCAACAATTGGAGAAACATGTCAGATTTTTTTAGATTCTCCTCGATATCTGAGAGCTGAAAGAGGCTGTGAGCCTTCTCATGAAACTCCACTTACTTGGCAGTTTAGAAGTTGTCTCACTCCTCAATGTACATGACGACGACATCAGACCAAACCCATATATCCATACAGTCACTAATAACATAACTTAATGTTCACTACATAGTGCATAAAACGATGTATGACAAAAACTGATTGACAGTATCATGCTATCATGAACTGGTGGAAGACACGTGAGAATTGTGCAACGTTTGAAACAATGTCACAAAAATTCACCCCTTTCTTATCAACTGTTACTGATGCAATGCCACCAAAGCTTTGGCAACGTGTCGGTCACATAATAGACTAAATTCAGACAGATGGATGGATGGGGCTTTCATCCTGTATTTGTACACTAGGTCTAGTGAAAAATGCGATTGCCTGGTAACCTACACGTTACAGGTTGGAGTCCCAGCCATGGCAGGATGAAATGAGCAGATCCTCCATTAACTATTTGCTTCACTTCAACTCGGTGTAAATGGGTACTTGACAATGGTCTAAAGATTATTGCTTCGGAATCCTTTTTATTAGTTTTGTAGCGACTTTTTCTGGTAGGTTACAGTTTTTTCAAGTCGCAAGCACTGTAGTGGTTATCAACAAAAACCAAATGTACGATTCCAAGCAGTTCAAACAATTAAGACCACTGACAAAACCATTGACAGATATTTACAGAACTTTGCAGAGACTAAAAGTATTACCAGTCAAGACAAGGTTCCCACAAAAATCTCAGGACCAGAATTGTACGACTTTTCCATGACCAAATTTAGATTTTTCTACGACCAATTACTTACTCATCAAGGTTCTGATAAACCTTCGAAAGATGACCTCTGTATCCCTACTTGCCATCCAGTCCACCAACCAAGTACCATAGGCATAGTTAAATTATAGCTTGAATTGAGGGACAAAATTTGAATTTTCCAGGATTTTCGACAATATCCATGACCACTACGTTTTCAATTACTTTTAAAGACTGCGGAAACCCTGCAAGATGGCCACCTTGCAAACAAAAAGAAAGTGGCAAAGAGAGATCTTGAGGTAAGTCAAACAAGATCCAGCAAAGACGAACAAGATCCAGCGAAGACACAAGTACTGGAGTTCCCAAAACATTTATGACAGGAGGTTGAGATGCACCCAGTAACAAACTTACTAGATGACCTACTTATCCCTTCCGGAAATAATCACGGATAAAACTTGGCCAAAATAGTAAAATAAACTTTCAAACATATGACCTCGACAGATATCGAAATCTAGAACTTCCAGCCATCAAATGATATTGAATTTACGTTGAACAAGCACAGGTGCCTTTAATAATCGCAAAGCCACAAAAGTCCCTTCGATGAGATTCACATACTATACAAACGGAGCATTATGATATGCCGATAAACTGACAAATTACAAAATGGTCCATAAGGAAACACACACTAGTAGCCATTGAATTTTCCAATGAGCCAAGACCTGAATTCTAAAATCAGGAGCCTTAACCGCTGAGCCATTCAAGAACCTTGGATGAGATTCACATGTGCTTTACGAGCTGAGAATTTAATATTATAGAAATAAATTTGAGATTTTCCAAATTATAACACAAAATGTCATTGCTTTTTCCCATAGTCCAAATTTTGAATTCAAAACTTGAGCAAACAGTGCCTTAACCACCAAGCCACTCAACTCCTTTTGATGAGATTCACATACTTTACAAGCTGAGCATTTTAATATTATATAAATTTTAATATTTGACAAATTACAAGATTGTCCACATGACAGTATAAACACATACCCAAGCCATTGACATTTCATAGACCAAGGTCTGAATTCACAACTTGAGCAAACAGGTGCCTTAACCACTAAGCCACTCAAAACCCTTTGATGAGAGTCACATACTTTACGAACTGAGCATTTTAGTACTACCATATAAATAGACAAATTATAAGATTGTCCCTTGACACCTAACTTACAAAGTAAAACATCGGCTTTTAAATTTATTCTGTACAAATAATAGGATAACATTGTTTTATGCATAACCTGAATCTTGCCTAATTTCCATATTACGTTATAAATAAAAGCTAATTCCAGTACATGAAGCATAATATGTATATAAAATCTGGCACCACATTAATATAGTCCCAGATATGAAGGCCCTCAAGATTTAGCATTGACAGAAATAGAGTTGCTCTTTTCTCCTTATCTTTTTATAGTTAACCAAAGCTAAAGAAATAGCAATTTTGAGTATAATTATGTGTAATGGGTTCATTATTATGTTAATTCTTCGGTTAAATACAACTTTGAGCTTGAGTGTACATGCATGCTTCATTGTTGCTGATTATTAATGGATATTACTATTCAAATATTTCAATTTTTTTGTTAATGGAAACTAGAACCCTAAAGAAATGAGGTAACAATATTCCAGATATGTTTGAACAAGAGCCCAATAACGGCAGAATTACCAATATTGAAGAACAATGTGAATTTGAATTGATATAGTTTAGTGGATACTTCTCACAGAACTTTGCAGGAAAAATATATATATATTTCAAACAATATTCCAAATACGTTTGCAAAGGAGCCCGAAACAAATGAGCCGAAAGTAGCCCAGAGTTACTATCGAGCTGACTCAGGAGAGCAATTGGAGAGCATGCAATAAAGAAACGTCCCTTCCACACAAATCTTTCCTTTCAAAAAATCTTTCGCTTCAACTAATCCTCCGCTTTTTCCTCCTTCTCCTCCTCCTCTTCGCTGGCGTCATCAAAACTGTCCTGGTCGTCGTCTCCTTCCACCTCCCTGTTCTTGGCTTCTAACTCTTCAAGTTGGCGAGCTAAGTCTGCTTCGTCAGTGTCAGTGACAACCTTAGGCTGGAAACGCAAGCAAATCCCAAGAATCACTTATTATTCTATGCTAATGAGTTGATTCAATTTACACATGTCTTTAAGGTACATTGCAAGGGCCAAGGGATTAACCGGAGTTCAGTTTAAACTGAATTGACAATGTTCAATAATTAATAATATGCAGAGTCAATAGGCAAAACTTAATAATGCATGTAACTTATTCTAACTTATAAATCCAGTACCAAAATTGTTTTTGAAATATGGCAAACTTTTGAGCACAACGCTCGACCACCTGAGAAAACTGGGCTTGCAAGATCACCAGTTTACAAGCAATGATAAAACCCATTAACCTCATACACAAGCACTGTAGATTGAGCACTGTCAAGGCAAATTCTTTAAAATGATCGCAAAAATTTCAACTAGTTCTTCAAAAGTACTTACTGCTAGTTTAATAGCAAATACTCCATTAGAGTCCTCTATGGACTGTTTGATGACAGCAAGGGCAGCGTTCAATTTGGCAAGGCCATCCTGTCGCTCGAGGGTTTGTGTAGTTACAACATAGGTAGGTGGGGCAATGAGATTGATCTGCAAAATAGAAAATAAAAAGATAAGAAGCTTTCTTTAAAAGTTACCAGGTAGCCAACTGACACAAGGACATAATATTAAAAGTAAGTAGGGCTGAACAAAAATGGAAAATTTATCGTTATATAGACATATCAAAGAGAGCAATAAAAGTATCACAGAAAGGTCCAATATTAAATAAGTGTTATTAATTTTAAATTACTTTGAAAAAAATTCTATTTAAACTCCAATTATTTTATGAAATTGCAACATATAATGACAGTTTGTAAATGTTGAGGTTTATCTCTTATTTGTGAATTTATTGCACAATTTATTGACATCGCAATATTAGTTATTGCATCTGAGCCCTAAAAGTAAGTATCAACGTTTCCAGCATTTATTGGCGAGTGAGTATGTGGTTTACGTCCCATCAGCAATAGTGTTGGCTATTTAGAGGCACGCAATTATCGGAGAAAAAGCAGTTTGAAAAGTTCCTTACTTTGATAGGCATCTCTTCGGTTGTCAAGTCCAGACCACATTTAAGGGCAGTTTTGACGGCATCAACGCCTTCATATGCATAGCATGCGACTTCGATATCTGAAACACAAGTGATAAGATTTATAAATACCAAAAAATATTCGAAAAGAAGCAAAAACATTTCAATGCAGAAACAATTGCTGATTTATCTAGAGAGACGGATGATTGGGGCTTTACGTCCTGTATCTATGTACTTGGTAGGCTAATTAGGACAGGAGGAGGACACAGCAAGGAGGTGAAGGATGATTGAAACTACTGTCCAACGCAGGCTCAGGCGACAAACCAAGAGGTGGATAGGAACAGTGGACCCTCCCCTCTGATTACTCTGGAAAGATTCACCATGAGGTCTTAGTCTTGTAGATTTGGAAAGTTCTTGTATCACAGGAGCTAATCATAAAATATATATTCTAATTTAAATGAATGCATACCAGCTCGAATTTTGACAGCCTGTGGAGTGAGCCTTCTCTTGATGTTGTTCAAGAGTGTTTCTTTCGTCTCTTCGTCCAATCCACATTGGTCCAACACTTCAGGGTTCCTGAAATTATAGCCAGAGAATGTCAGAATTCCAGAAACTCACTATTTCCAAGTCAAGTCGAACTGTTTATTTATCTGCCATAATAGTAACAGGAGGACCTTTAACCATTTGGTGTGATTGGCAAGATAATTCTATCAAAGTTAGTTAACAATAACCTTACAACTCGGGCATCCAATATATTCATAACTTTAAAAGTCAGCAGTACAGTATCTCACACATGATCTAACTTCCAATTTTCCATTGTAGAACCAATCACACAAACACACACAGGGTGTAATATACAGAGCACATAACAAAACAACCTACGTCACAGCATTTTTGAAGGCCTCGTAGGAAGCACCCGTTTTCTTGAATAGCCGGTCAAAATACCAGGCAGTCTTCATGTACAGCTCTTCAAGCTTCTCATTTGAATCGTAGTTTAACAGTTCTGCTACGTGTCTCAATATACTGTTTACCTGTAAACAAATTAATTAAAAATATAAAACAACACACATTTTATTATGTAAAGTTCTCACCAGGGGCTTGATGAGGCAGTCTGCTGTGCTGTGTCTATAAATAGCGTGTCTATAAATAGCCACTCGCGACACTCCATCTCAGATCCCAGCTATGTGAAGCCACCTTGGCCCTTTGCCAGAGATTGCGATCTTTAGCTGAACAGGTGCTTATTGTTAGCAGAACAGTGAGAACACAAGACTTTTTTTTTAAATTCTGACTTTTACATGTTGCAAAGAGGCCTATCATTTTTCATACAATGTACCGTATTATGAGATTAAAAGAATAATTACTGCAGGCAAGTAAATTTCATTAATGTCCTTTCAGTCCAGTAAGGATAAAGCCAGCCAACTCGGGATTATCACAGTCAAACCCAAAAATATTAAATACAGTAAAAAAACTTACGCATTTTGCTTTTGCAAATTTCTCTTCACATTTTGTGATCTCCTCCGGTGACACTCTTCTTTTTGATAAATCAATATAACCTGTGGACAAAAAAGTTTATCAGATGAAAAGAAAGTAAATTTAAATATATTTTTTTCAAACCAAGTAGAAAATAATAATTACAACAAATATATCCGAGTGTACATAGTAAAGACCCTGACATTCCCATTTATTTTTGAAATCGGGTGAAATGACAGTATTACATCCCTTCATCTCTTAATTGTGTGTTGAAATTATATCATAATGAAACCATGAAGTTTTTCCTACTTTCTCCCATTCTCATGGTTTAAATTTACAATACAAACAATCTGTGAAACCAATATGCACAAGATAAAATTTAATGAAATGAAACTAAATTTTTAAGTTCTTCTGAATCTGAAGCAATATCTCACCTTTGTCTTTGTCTACTCGGATTACAACTACACATTCACTTCGTCCCACTCGGATGAGTTTGTTAATTGACCTAATACGCCTTCTTGAAAGTTCACTAAGCAGGATCATTCCTTCTATGTTGTTATATTCCATTAAATGTACGTAAGCACCCATCTCGGCAATCTGGCGAACGTTCACCATGACCACATCCTCCACCTCCGGATACCGGTGCTCGTAGAATCTACACGACAAAACCATTCTGGAAAAAAGGATATTACATTATTAGAAGTAAAGGGGTCTATATCATCGCGATAATAGGGTTTATAATAACTTTATATGACATAAAACTATGAGAATAGTCAAATTTGACCCTGAGAGATGTCAAACTGTCAGTGACCATATAGTCAAATTTCTTACTTTAAATATAACTCCGGGTCTTTCCTGATAGTATTACCTTTTTTTCTTGCATATGATCAAATAAAAGAAATGGCTCTGCCAGATTTAAATAAGTCCAGATATTCCGTTTCATATTCTATTTCATAACATGCAGCAATTTAGAAGCATCAAATTCATTGCACATACCATAAGTTTCAGATTCATAAAATGTCTAAAGCTTGACCAATCACAATTATTAAGTAAATTACAGGCATAACTATAATGTAACTGCTTACTTACTTAGTGCATATATGACTTATAAATTTATACAATTATGTTTATCATGAATTAGTGAAAGACAGAGAAATTGCGCAAGTGTAGAGTGACTGTCAAGGCACAAATATTGAATCTTTTCACAAGTAACAGATGTAATGCCACCATATTTTTTGGCAACATGTCACCAGTAGTCAGTTAAGTATATTCAGACGTATAAAATGAAATGTACTTTTACTGTTGATTAAAAAAAAAAATTCTTTCGTTAAAGACTATCATTATTAATTTAGTACGATCCAAGACTGGATGTAGCCTGAATGTGACGTTAAATTTGTAGCTATTGCCAGTACATGCATATGTATGTACAACAAGAAACAGTCTTTAGCATAATAATTAAAGTGATTACCCCCAAGCCACTAACCCCCTCCCCCACAACATATTTCTGGCCCTAACTTTGTGAGCAACTTATCCAGAGATACGATTGTATTTATAGCATGTGAAGTCACCAAGGGCTTCAAGCAGGCAATCAGAAACTAGGTATGCACCGATACCACTTTTTCACTTCCGATCCGATACTGATCCTGGTATTTTGTTGCCAATACAACCGATTTCCGATACCATTCCGATACTGATACCATTGGTTAAATGGAGAGTAGTGCCACCGATCCGATCCGATACTGCGTTTTAGTGCTGGATCGGCACAAATACCGATCCAGAGTATCGGATCGGTACATCCTTATCAGAAACGTCTGGTAGCATCATGCGATAGCCCAATATACCGCATTTATTGGTAATCAGTTGTTTTGACTAATCCATTGATAGGCTTTCATGATTTGAGGGATAGGGGGGGGCAAGGTGGTTCACATCAGTACTCCTTACTTCATGTACCAGGTAGTCATTCCCCCCAGTAAATCATGAAATTCTATTAACCAACTGTCATATCATGTGACAATCCACATGTTCACATTCACAATGTCACAGATTGTGTGTTGAACCATCAAACCACCCCTGTAATTTGTAAACTGCACATGCTCATTAAAAGGCCAGATCAGACAACATTTTGCTACTAACGATCTGCAATTACAGACAGATGTTTGACAATTTTTTGTAAATGTGTCAAAGTTTGACAGGCAAGTCATTCTGTCATTTTTTGGGGAAACATTTTTTGGAGCCGGTAAACGTGACAGGCTGTTTGTTTGAAAATTAGGCAACCAATCGTTCACAGAGGAACACACTTTAGACACTTACATGTAGTCTGTTTATCCGCCGACCTTATAATTTGGGAAAATGAGGAATTAAACTGGCAAAATCAATTTAAATTGGAACAGATGCGAGAACCACATGGACTAAATCGTCGCCATGACTGATGAAACTCCCAAACAGGTTTAATGATAGCAGAAAACGTTGTTGGCTCTCAGGTGCTATCGGGGCACCCGTCAAAACGTGACCTCGTTTTCTGATTGGAGGCGCAGTGAACCGATCAAACCGAAGCTGAAATACCAACAATTTCGTCTGCATGAAATACACAATTATTGGCCAAGCCACTGCTACTACTAGGCAATATCAGAAATTTTGTGTACTTTTTTAGGAGGGAAACACCATTAGATATTCGGGGGGGGGGGGGATCCTGCTATGGTGCCGTGGTTTAACAATATTCCTGATGCCGGGGTCGAACATCAAAGAAATTTTATTTCACGGAAACGCCCAATGTGAATATTTTTCTATCATGTTGCATCCTTAAAAAATATTCATTCTATTCCTGAATAGCCTAAAACAATAGTGCTAAGAAATCCAGCTCCGAGCAATTTAATTTCATGACCAACAGGAAAGAATTATTACACCAAAACTGGGAAAGAAATCATAGGCCTATATCAATATTTGATATTTCAAAAGAACTCCACGTCCCTCCTCCACCCCAGATATCTTATGGTTGTGCCATAACCTTTGATAGTCAATTAGCTCCTAAATATAATTCCTCTGCAAAGGTGCAGACTTAATTAAGACTTCAATAAGAGCACCAAGATTGACCTGGACTCCCAAAAAAATTCGAATTTTTCTACTATGCAGACTCAATATTGCCTGCCTAAGTGAAGAAACTGGCGCACCACACTGTACCAGACAGGCTGAGACAGCCACGCCACAGATTAAAGAAGTTTATACTATCCACACACAAGCAAATAAATTCAATATGTCCACCATTAGACCACAAGCTTGCGACGTTCTACATGCACCTTCAAATAGGCTATCCCACAAACTATGACAAAATCTTATTCAATTTTCAATATTTTTTAATTGATTGCACACTCATGCAGGCATGTTCAGCAAATGTACAAGCTATGTCTGAAAAGTAAAAAATATAGACAATTTAAAAAAAATATGATTCCTGATATTATCAGTATTAAAGTCAGACTCCATCTATAAAATATTTACAAATTTTTGTACACCATTTACACAATATATACATATTCACAAAAAAATTAAACTAATTTCGTCAGCTCTGATGTCGAGTACTGGTGAAGTCTAATTTTGCAGTGTCCTTTCGGAGATTTCTTATACTGTAGCAATTGCCTGAAAAAAAAAACCAAGAATTTGATTAAGAAATTGCATTTTAACTAATGTTTAATGTTGTAGTAGAATAACAGGCCCACACAAACTGACACAACAAGATAATTTTGATTCAATGATGCCACAACTTAAGTGGCTCCATCTATTATTGTTATGAGCAGCCAAACCTCAAAATAATGTTTTAAGTGAATTTTAATATTTGACCTTTCATAAAATCTATATTGTCTAAATATCCAGTAGTCATGACAATTAATACCAGAGAATGTTGAATTGTTGATATACATATAGACATGCCATTAATGAAGAAAAAAATCTTGAAATACAAACTTTAAACTTGTAAACTTTATAAACTGACCATCATATTTTTGGATTATTTAAATCACAACATCGAAAGGAAATTAGCACAGAGTAACAATGATAAACCTTCCACATTGTTATAATTATTATAACAACATTATAACAACATTGATTGTACTCACCACAGGGCACCAAGAATTTATCTCCACTCTCCAACACAGCTGTACTTCTGTTGATTGTTATGGCGACCTTTCCTCTAATTATGGAGAAAATCTGAAAGCAAAGAACCACAATTGTGACCTGCTCCACCAAAATGAGTTCAAAGTAGGCAACCTGTATTTTCCAGAAATTAGCAAAATGTGTTAAAAGGTCACATTTTGATGATTTTTAGCTGTTGGTGCCAGGTTTAAGCAAAAGTAATTTGCTTTGATTATTTAAGACCATCTTAACCAAAAACTGATTTTAGATTAGCTAAATTGGACATCCTTCTTGATTTTCTTAGTCCTTTCATTGCAATGGTTGGAAATTCAAATGCCATTTTCTCAAAGTTCGATGTTTCGTATACATCATCAATGTTTGAGGTGCCATATCTTTGGATTGGATTGAGATATCAAGACAAATGAAACATCATTTTAAAGCCCAATTCCAGTAGAACAAAGCCATTTTCGAGAGGTCACAATTTTGAGGACATTGAAGAATTGAAATTACACATATCAAATTTTCTTCTTCTTTCACAATATCTATTGCATAATTACCAAATTGTCCACAGTTAATTTGTGCATGGGTTTTTCTTTCAATGGCCTGATCAGTAGATATCCCGAAGAAAATGTAGCATGTTTCAAAGGACGTGTGATGATGTAGTCATCTTTATCCGTGGCTTGTTTTCCTTTGCCGTTGATGTAGTTTAGTGATTCACCATCGAAGATGCACTCTGAAAATGAATAAGAAACCACAGTAGTGATTGATATAATATTTACATTATCAGGATTTATAATATTGAAAGGCTAGGATCTTGCATATTTAGCTATCTTCATCAAAATATCTCTGACATTGCAAATCAGTACTCAGGCAGAAAATCTTTGATCAAGAAATAACTTTGACAAATAAACTCCGAAGTAGAGCCCATTTTAAATGCACGTAATTACTCTTGGGTCCTGGGAAATTTGTCTATAAACTGACAAAGCAAAATTCCAGATTTAGTAGCTTCTTTTTTAGGAATTAAATTAATCCAAGAAAAAGGTGTTCATTACAAACCTATCATAGCCTCCTGCTCCGTTTCAGGGTCAAAAATTGGAATCTGTCCAATTTCTGTGATAGCCACAGACTCCGACAACATGTCATGAGTAGACAGTCTTCGGGGTGTCCCAGGTACTTTAGTTTTTTCTGTCACAAAGAAAAATACTTATAGACATGCAATCAAATAAGAGAATTGTTTATATTGTGGGTTGCGACAAAGTACCACTGCACAAAGGTACAACTTTTAAGAGCCAATCTCATCTTCACTAAGACAAATATATTTTCATCAAATATACTCTAAATATAATGTGTATATGTATTTTGTAAAGTGTGCAAAATTTTTGTAAAAATTCCCTTTTAGTCCAATTGTCACTGTAGAACATCAATTCAATATCTAAGAGATTCATAGCTGTCAAGCAGTTACTTTCTCATGGATGGTAATTTTAGTTATTTTACATTTTATACTGATAGTCAGGTTTTTATCATGTTAAAATTCGGACTTACTGTGGTTCCGCCGTCTTTGTACAATTTTTCTCCTCTTTTCTTTCTCAATTCTGGTCATGTCCAAATCAGGCGAGATGATACCAGCAATGACAAATCCATCTGGAAATATTTCATAAGACTTGATACACTTAATCTGCATAAATATTGACATTATTCCACAAGTTCTCACTCATAAAACAAGAATCCGCGGATTCAAAGCCTGGCTCAAGAGACATGATGATGGAGAAATATGTAGCAATGCTGGTGAAATAGTTAAGTCTACTTTATGCATGGTTTGGAAATGGCAGAGAAAGATGGTTCTGAATTGCAGCAAGTGAAGTGTCGTTATCGTGGTTGCTGAGAATTGCCAGGCTAAAAATTGTGATTACCTCTGATGCAGTATCAGTCCAAAGTGAAACTGCATTAATTGATACTCGTGTGTTTAACTGTTTATAAGCATGAGAAAAATACAAGGAAAAGAATGAAATTACAAACACAAAATATTAGGAAAATGCTGGACAATCCCCACAGCCAATGCTGTTATAGAAATCTGGGTGGTGGAAATAATATAGATTTTTAAATTGATATGATTCGTGGAAATGAAGACAAATTTCATAAATAGATTCATATCCTCACCAGACTCTCTTCGGTAGTCTGGCCTCTCATTCTTGTAAAAAGCAAGAGGTTTTACTCGATTCCTCCTTGACCTTCGCAGACCATTCTTGTCTTCAGCAGGAGCAATTACTGCAAGAAAAAAATAGGAGTTAGTGCATTTGACCCATCAGAAAAAAATAGCAAAATGTCATACAGATAAGTCGGTATTCCAAACACTTTATATAACCCAAAATCCCGTAGATTTTGTTTTTCCTGGAGATTTTCCAACAGTCATTGTTTCACTTGTTTTCTAAATGTGTTCGTTTTTCCAACCAACAAAAACAACCAGCAGCCAAATTTCTTTTTCATTGAAACTAGTGCTATACAAATTTACCATGTTTAGTGCTATACAAATTTGCCACATTTCAATTCCCGGTGTTCTTCCCATCATGAAAACTCAAAGTTTTGTCCCAATTTCCAAACAAAGTAACGAAGTATATGATTGTGTGAAGGCTAATTTCAGCAAACAACCCATCAAAACTTACATCACAAGTATCAGTAAGTAGCCTTTTCAAACTAACAATTTTAGACTCATACCTTTATGTTTTGCGATGTGCGGCACTACGGGTGTCTGTGAAGTGGTCACTTCATAATAGTGCTTGATTGAGTCAGAGGTGATGGCCGAAGAATTCAAGGTCATGGAATTTCTCGATTTGCCTGGCTCAATGGGAGTCGACTCAAACAGCTGAGATCGCCGTAATGAAGTGTTTCTCGGAGCTTTGGGGGTTTCTCCACTCACTGCAAAAAGAATATAGAGTGTAATGAAAAATAATCTATTTTGTTTTAAGAGAGGATGATTTGGGCTTAATGTCCTGCATTTATGTACGATTCGCAGCCTAGCACGCTACCACTAGACAAACCCTCCTCCCTTGTTTTGACAGAGCAAAATTTTGCATTAATTACATTCAGGTTCTGGTCTTCAGCTTGAAAGTTCATCTTTCAAAACCAGTGCCAGATTTTGGCAAAAAGGTGTTAAAAACTTTTGTCACAAATTCAATAGTAATGCACAAATCAAGAACCATTTCCAATAAGCTAATTAAGAATTTATGGAAAAAATAATAAGTTACAAACTTGATATTGGTGTGGATACTGGTGAGGTAAATACAACACTGCGTCTCCTGTTATATGGTGTATCT
Organism: Platynereis dumerilii; assembly: GCA_026936325.1. Taxonomy (NCBI): domain Eukaryota; kingdom Metazoa; phylum Annelida; class Polychaeta; order Phyllodocida; family Nereididae; genus Platynereis; species Platynereis dumerilii. The sequence continues at coordinate 136,976,372 of JAPTHN010000001.1, forward strand.
GAAAAACAATCAAGTACAGTTAACACATACAAAAGCGTAACAATTTTTTTCAACATTTTGAGAATCCTGGATTGACGAGAGATTTAACAATATCGCGATCTACTGATTTTCCATAACATCTGGATCATTTGGTTTTCCTTTTACATGGTTGTTTTCATAAGTATTTAGATAAGAGGCCATGATTAATGATTTTCTGATCGGAAATCCGAATAATCAATAGAATTCTTTCTAAAATTTGGCAAAAACTGCATACATATTGAAGTTAAGGCCAACACATAATTGATTCTTAGCTTCGCGGACCCGCCGACACAATAGACTTCCTGCCGATGAAAAAAAAAAAAATAGAAAAAAAATTTTTCTTTTGACATTATAAAAAAAATTTTTTTCACCTTTTTTTTCCCCTACCAACCGACCCTACAAAAAGAGCCTTGAGAAGATCCGAGAAGCTAAAGATCAATTATGTGTGGCCTAACTGAACTCACTTGGTTTCTTCAGGATGGACTGGTGTGTGACTTCTGCGGGAGGCATCGCACTCTCATTCTCCGCGTCAGACATTTCTCCTTCCCTTTCCGTCTGCTCAGCTTCTTCAGCTTTAATATATGTATAATATGGGTTGAACAAAAATTCGGAAGCACCGTGTCAAGAATCTACCTATTTCTAATTAACATTGATTGCTCAGCTGTCTGACAAGAATTTCTGTTTCATAAACTTTGCAAAGGATTGCTAATGCAAGATTTGGAATGATCATACAATTTGTCAAAAAATTGAAGTCTACCATATATTGGAGACATTGGGAATTTAGCATTTTATGGGGGAAATATAAGTACATTCAAAATACAGGAAAATAAAAGAACATTCCCACCCCTGAATGACTGAGCATGTACATGTATATTTTTTAACAGTTTCGGCCATGTTAAATATTTTACGCCTGAATACACTGTACTTCATCACAAGGTCTAAAACAATATTAAGGCCACATAATTCAAAATAAAACAAACTAAAACACCCTACCTTCCATTCCTTCAGATTCGGGAACATCTACAACATCAGATGATTCCCCTTCAGTGTCATCCATGATAAAGGACACTAAAAAAAACAACATAATACAATGACAGAATTCCTTGTTGAGATAAAAATTTAACAATCATCAAGAACATTCCAAAATTTCCTGATGAATTCTCCGAGAATAATACTAACCCATTGACTTCGGCCTCTTGGCTCGGACTGTGGGATCCACCTTCTCATCTGGAAAGGTTCTCCGCCGAGCTCTGTTGATGTAACCGGATTGGACTTGGGGGCAAGCAGTCAGATGTTGGACATCAGCAAGGTTGTTCTTGATAGATGGGGAGAAGGTCACCATGGATTTGCGGCTCTTGCGTTTGTCTTTTATAATAGGCAAATCCTCTGCCCGAGCGTCAATCATAATAGGATCAGCACCATCTTGTACATCAGCTGTGTCGCCACCATTTGTCATAACAGGATAGTCATCGTCAGGAGGGTTGATGGATATGACCTTCCTCTTCATTCGACTTCCAGCTGCTCCTTTCTGAGATTTTTTTCTTCTTCCCGAGCTGACGACTTTAGCTGTCTTCCTCGATTTGGTTCTTTTCGAGGCAGCTTTACCTTTTCTCGGTCTTTCCTCTTCAACAGATTTGTCTGAGGCTTCCCCGTCATCATCATCATTCTCTTTAGTAGCACCAGATTCATTTCCCGACAAACCATCGGGAGTATTCTTAAAAGAAACCTCCTCGTCAACGTGAAAAGATTCATTGATAGATCGCGATTGCACTGATGGAGTAGCACCATTCTTAGACATATTCTCAATTGTCACCTCCTCATCGCTGTCCGATTCATTATGAGAATCGTCGAGGGCAGCTTTTTGTGAGACAACCTTTGGAGTATCGATATTGTCAAACGGTTCGATATCAGGCATCGGAACTGTGGAGGATACAGAATCATCCAATGTATCATCTTCTACTAAAATAGACTTATTTTTCTTATTTGCTGCAGCTTTAGAAGACTTCAAAGCTTTGGCCTTTTGTGTCAAAGCTTTTTTACCAGCTTTACTTGTGCGTTTCTTTGAAGGAGCTTCGGTCTCTTCCATTGAAACGTCATTTTCCAAAATTTCCAAATTTGCTGTCTTTCTAGAATTTAAGTGGTCATCCGCCGAAGGGACTGTAGAGGCTGCAGAGTCATCGAGAGTATCGTCTTCCACCAAAACATTACTCTTTTTACTCTTATTGTTTGCTGCCTCGGGAGACTTCACATGTTTGGCTGCTGGCTTTGGAGACTTCACAGGTTTGGCTTTTCCTTTTCTTTGTGCTTTCCTTGCGCGAGTCTTGGCATCACTTTCAATGTCAGCCTTTGCTTGAGGTTGTGTCTCCTCCATAGAAACATCATTCTTCTCATCTGCTGCCTTTCTTGAATTCTTTTTACTGTTTTGAGCATTCTTGCCTTTGCTGGAATTCTCCTCAGAATCTCCTACTTCCTTATCAACTGGTTCTCTTCGATTTCTTTTTGTTGTCTTTGTTTCTGCTTTCTGCGTGTCTCCTGACTTTCTACGACTTCTACCAGTCTTCTGCTCAATTTCCTCCTCCTTGGCAGAATTTTTTCTATTTCTTGAAGTCTTTTGAGCTTTTGAAGGTGCAGCATCAACAGATTTTCTCCTTTCTGTTTTCTCAGTTTCTTTTTCAACTTCTCCAGTAGTCTTTTCCAAAAGTATATTTTTTGTCTGTGAAGCTTCAACTTCCATAGATTTTCTTCTTCCCCCAGACTTTTGTCTCAGTACTTCAACTTCTTCACCATTGTTTTCCAAAAGCGATTTCTCTGATTCTTTAGATTTTCTCCTATTTGTGGCCTTCTTAGGTTCTTGCTGCTCTGGATCTGCAGACTTCTTCGATTTACTAGATGGCTTAGAATCTTCTGACTTTTTCAATCCCTTCTTCGGAGGTTCAACGTCTTCAGACTTAGTTTTCTTCGCCTCTTTTTCTTCCTTTGAACTTCTCCGATCAACTTTCTTAGCAGGTTTTGCTTTCCGTTGAACAATAGGAGCCTCCATCACAATAAAATCATCATCGTCATCACTAAATACACTTTCCATGCTTGCTCCAAATGACACCAGTGATGATCTGCGTTCTTTCTTCTCTGAAGATCCAGGCTTTTGTAATTGATCAATCAGTGATTCTCGTCTCTCATTTGACTCCCGGTTGTTATTTTGCTTCTCCTTTGTATTTACATCATGTATTTCAGTTGCATTTTCCGTTACTGTCTCACTGTTAGCCTCAACTTCGGGTACAACATCAGTCTCCATAGGATTGACTCTTGTTTGTGACAAACTCCTTCTTTTTGCCTTTGATTGCTGTTTGGTTTCTTCATAAATGAATGAGGAATCTGAAATGCTCTTCCTCTTTACTGCTCTGCCACTACGAGTTTTCTGCACTTCAGCCTGACCATCACTTTCTTTGCTTTCTTTCTGCTTTTCACTGACATTTTCCTGAGAAGACGCTGTATCTTCATTTGCTTCTGTGTTCTGCTGGGGAGCAAGTGAATTTCTCGCTTTTTTGGCAGTTATTGAAGACTTCCATCTGCCGCCTTTGGAATCTGAAATAGTCTTATCTGCCTTCTTTGTCAGTTTCGACGGCAATAACTGTGCTATTGGAGAACTTTCTGAATCAGGATCAAGCTCTAACACTGTTAGAGTTTTACGTTTTGGCTTCTTGACAGGAATTTCATCCGTGGTTGCAGTAACCATCTCGGAAAGTGAGATCATAGAGTTCCTTTTTTCGACATCTTGCATTCCTTTAGGGAGCGTTTTCAGAACTGGTTTCATCTTTTTTGGATGACCATTAGACTTCCCTTCTTCAGCATACTTCTGGACCTCAACTTTTCCCTCATTTTTCTCAGCGTTTTCACCATCAATTTCTCTTTCACTTTCTTTCTCTTCACATGTGTCTTCAGACGAAGCTCCTTCCTTTTCATTATCAATTCTTACTTCTGATGCCACTTTTGAATCCTTTTTAACTTCTGCTTCCTTTGCTTCATCTTTCCTCCGTCCTGCTTTGTGCTTCTCATCAACCCTTTCGTCTGTTTTCTCCGTTTCTTTTCTTCTTTGTGATTTCTCTTGCTGCTTCTCAACTTCTTCTCTTCCTTCTGCCGCCTCGTCTCCACCTTCCCTACTTTCCGCTTCCTCCTCTACATTTCTCCGTGTTTTTCTTTTCTCTCTCTCAACTTCTCTTCTTTTTGCAGCCTCTTCTCCATCTTTCTTTGCTTCTTTTCCATCTTCTTCTTTCCTTTTTTGTGAGTCTCCTTCTGCGGCCTCTCTTGACTGTCTGTTCCCTTTCTCTTCTTTTCCTCTTTTCGCTCCATCTTCTTTAACCTTTTTTCCTTTTGCTCTCTCCTCTTCTTTTCTCTGTTTCGTCTTTCCCTCTTCCTTTCCGCTTTGTGATTCCTCTTTCTGTTTCTCATCATCCTGTATTTCTGCTGCATTGTTTTCATTATTTCTTCTATCTGAATCATTTCCCCGCTTTTTGGATTTTCTTTTGTCTGTTTTCTCCTTCTCTTTGCCCCTTCTTCCCGATTCTTTTTCTTCATCTTCTTGGGTTTCCTCTTCTTCTCCCTCTGCTTCTCCTTCCTCTTCTTCTTCCTCTTCTTCCATTTCTTCTTCTTCATCTTCCGTTTCTCTTCCCCTTTCTGCAACTTTCATTCTCTCTGATTCCCCATTCAGTTTCTTGTCTCTCCTTTTATCCGTTTTCTCCTCACTTTTCCTTCTTTCTGATTCTCGTTTTTCTTCTCCTGCTCCTTCTTCCTCTTCCATTGCTTCTTCATCATCTTCCATTTCTTCTGCCTCTCCTTCATCTTTTCCCATTTCTTCTTCTTCATCTTCTCCTTTTTCTTCTACTTCACTTCTTTCCGATTCCCCCTTTAAGTCCTTGCCTGTCCTTTTATCCGCTTTCTCACTATTTCTCCTTCCTTCTGATTCTCGTTTTCGGTTTTTCCTGTTTTTATCTTCTTCTTCCTCTTCTTCAAGTTCTACTTCCTCATCTTCTACTTCTCTTCCCTTTTCTTCAAATTTCCTTCTCTCCGATTCCCCTTTTAACTTCTTGTCTTCCCTTTTATCCGTTTTCTCGCCATTTCTCCTCCTTTCCGATTCCAGTTTTCCATTTTTCCTGTCTTTATCTTCCACTTCTTTTTCTTCCTCATCTTTTCCCTTTTCCAATTCTAACTCATCCTCCACTTCTTTCTCAGATGACTTTTCTGCTTCTTTCAAAGACTTCTCATCTGCAGCTTCAGCAGAACTATCATCCTTTCTGGCGTTTTCTTTAGCATCCTGTGACTTCCTCTTTCCCACATTTTCTTGACTATCGTCTGTTTTCGAAGTTTCCTTGGAGTCCCTTGAGCTTCTTTTTCCTGAATTTTCCTGGTCTGGAATTTTATTATAACTTGGCTCACTGTTATCCAACGTCGCCTCCTTGCTCTTGCCGTCAGATTCTTTACTCCCAATAGAAGAAACCCTGCAACATATACACCAATGCTGCCATTACATCGGCTTATAAACTATGCTCCCACTGAGCCTCTCAGTAGGCACTGTACTTGCAATGTGAACAGAACTGTCATAAAATAGGCGCATACATACATGACTAGTAAACATATAGCTTATTTATGTAGTTTTAGCCAAGGCATGAATAGATCAAACAGCTCCAACCAATCAACGAAGATCCAGTTAACCACAATTGGTACAATAAGGGACTACTATAGCTTTAGATCTCTCGAGATAGGCTTATCAGGGTGCATTTTTGCAACATTGTAGGATCTCATCCGTGAATGGTACATGCTCTGGCTAAAACTGCCGCAAATAGGCCTACATTGTAATATTCGTCCTATGATATAATTAGGATTCAAATGCTTCTGATATGTTAATAAGAGAAACAATAATAGAAATGAAAATGACAATTTAAAAAAAAAAGATGTTCAAATAGCCATGGGCCTATTTTACAGAAAAAAAGTTTCACTTACGAGTCTCGTAGTTTAATTGCGTCTTCTGAGAATCTCAACCTGAAAAAGTAATTCAAGGACAAAGTTATAGTATGGAACAATCGTAAATCATAGAAATACAAACCAGTTCATATCAAACAGGCAAGTAAGTGCATTTAAAAGTATTATTAAAATCAGCACTTACATTTTTCTGGTCCTGAAACTGGCTATCGCAGAATTTGTCGTTTCCATGTAGGTAAAGGCAGTTTTTGCATGGTTCTCCGACCGTGTAATAGACCCAAGTTCATTTCCCTGCCGATTTAACGAGACCATACTGGGAGAAATTGTTTTGGTGAAAGTTGAGGCATCGCTGTTATTGGCAGTTTTGTCCAAAGTAACATTGCTCTTCTCCTTCGTAGCTGATTTCTTTTTTGAATTTGGCTGTCTCCTGTCTTTCGGAAGCTTGAAGCTGTCATCCTTCTTTTGCTCTTGGACGGGATCTTTCTCCTTTTCAGAAACCTCTGCACTCTTGGTGTCTTCATTTGAATGTTCGCTTCCCTCAACTGACTCTGCTACAGGATCTTTTGGAGCAGTCTTGGTAATTTTTGCTGCTGTCTCTGTACTCACAGCTGTCTCTGTACTGCTTGCAGCTGTCTCAACACTGTTTGCAGCTGTCCAAGGATTTTTCTCAGCTGACTTGGTCTTTTTTGCCGTTGATCTCGGAGCAGCTTTCTTAGCCTTTTTCGCAGGACTGGGTTCAGTTGCTTCTTGGCTAGCGGCATCCGCGGATTCTTCTTGAGAGATATCTTCATTAATCTCATCCTTTTCAGCACCATCTTTTTCTTCTCCGTCGACTAAAGGCTCTTCGTTTTCTGACTCATCATTAGTAATGTGATCCTCGGATTCATCCTGCTCGGATTCTAAATTCACTTTACTTCTTGCAGGCTGCTTCTTTTCAATCGTGTGAGTACGAAGTGCACTTTTCACAAGTTTTGGTTTCTCTTTAGTATATGTCCCTCCGACGTCTCTTTTCTTTGCAACTTTTTCTATTGTTCTTGTATTTGCAAGAGTCTTTAAAGGTTTTCTTTTTTCAATTGTGTGAGTACCACGCAACGTTTTCTTAACTTCAAGTGAACCATCTTCATTTATGTTAGCAGTTTTGTCGGTTTCAGGTTTTTCGATGGTAAACGTCCCTTTCGCTGACTTTTTGGGAGGTTCTTGGACAACAGGCGTAGTCAACTCTTCCTCACTGACTTCATCATTTTCTTCTTGCGACGATACGGTCCTTACGGATGAAACAAATTCAGCATCAGATGATTCTGCTTCAACTATTTCAGGAGCATGACTTCTTCTCTCGACGGACTTCTTAACATCAGCCTCTGAATCGTCAGCTTTTGATTCATCAATCTCTGACTCGGGATTCCCTTCTAAATGACTTTGCGATTGGCTGGATTGGGAGACTTTTCTAGCCGATCTTCTGACAGTGAGGGACGATCTTCGCGACTGGGATTCTTCACGTTCCAACGTAGATTTGTTGGTGGTTTCTGAAACCTCAACTGAATTAGTCTTGTCCTCAACAATAGACTCATCAACATGGGCTATACTACGTTTTTTGCTAGACCTTCGCCTTGACTCCCTTCCTGGCTCGGCTTCAGCTTTAGGAGTCCCTTCATCCGAATCGGCCATGTCATCAACATCTCCCGTCAACGTGGACTCCAAATTATCTTCGGAGGATGGTGGAATATTCTCTTCTTCATTTTCTGTGGATTTTTCGTCCTCAGATTCTTTTGCCAACCTTGACTTGTTACGGCGCACTGAATTTGTCAACGCCACTTTGGCTAGGCTTCCAGCACTGGATCCTCGCGATGATAAATTCTTGGAAGCATCAGATGAAAATGGTGTCATGACAGAAATGGACTGCCCCTGAAATTTTTAAGAGAATTATTAGCTGTCTAACAGTAAAGTAACTGATCGGATGAGCGATGATACTTTAAAGGCATGGACTTATATCTTCTACACTCGATAAATTCAGCACGTACAAGGATTCAACTTTGAACAACTAATCTTTAGCACTGAAACAATAACCTTACTGTGACTCTTACATGAATGATTTAAAAAATGAAAAATGCTCAGCCCTCAGTAGATATATGTACAGTGTTAACAGATTGAGAACTTCATTGGTGTGATTACACTTCGCTCAGTCCTTTGAAATCTAAATCCCACTGAGAACAAAACATGGAAATTTTTAATGAAAATTAGAAGTTTGAAACTTACCACTGAGGGTGTTGCATGCTTGGACACATCTCTTGACATATCCCAAACAGACCCGTCACATGAACTGTATTCCGACCCTGAAAAAAAACAACTTTGTTTCAAAATAAATTATATTGTTGCTGTTATTAAACTTTAGAACTTAAAATAAATCATTTGCCACAAAAACATAATATGGACATGAAAAATTGAAGATTCCTCTTTTATACTCGAGAAGAATCATGTATGGTAATTAGATAATTCTTAGGCAGTGTTTCCTCTCTTTTCCTCTGGTTCTTAAGGAGTTATTTGAATGAAAAAGTGTATTTTTTAAATAGCTAGTCCCAACCTACTCTTGAAAATTGTGAATTGAATTGGGAAATTTTTTTATCCTTTATTGGCCCAGCATATTTAAGTACCTGTGTCGCTGAAGTAATCATCGAAGATCTCAAATCCTTGATCATCTTTCCTGATGTTTTTACCTGCCTTGACATCTTTCAGAGTCCGTCTGTCACAAAAATTCAGAACAACCCAAATTAGTAATCAGAGACACAATATTCCAACCAATAAATTACTCACATAAAAATAAAATACATCATGTTAAAAAAAAAATTAAAATTGAAGCATGAAGGATTCACAAGGCAAATCAAATGACCATACCTGCCAATATTTTGACTAGCAGAGAATGTTTGACTCGCTGATATCCTGAAATTTGGAAATAAAATTTGAACCATTATAGATACAGGGTTACTGAAATTCCAGAGCTTCAAAATAGTGTTGCTGCATTTAGACCACAGTGAAAATGTTTTAGACGCATCAATTTTAAATTGCATAACAAAGATCAAATGTCCATACCTGCCAATACCTTGGCTGCCAGAGAATGTTTGACTTGACATCCTGAAATGAGAATAAGGTTTTGCTGTTTTTTTATTAATCAGGACAATAAACCTAAACTCCATTGATTCTAGGTTAGGCCTAAAACTAGACCCTCAGCAGCTGCTCAGAGGGTCTCAAATTTAAATTTAGTCTTACACTCAACTTTTTATGGTTAGGAGCCAATCAGATGATACTTTGGGGGAGGGGATTATGGATTTTATCTCTTAACAACCTTTTTCATTCGCTGTCGAAGCAACGTCTAACTATTATTTCGGGCGTGTCATGAGAACAGTCCTCTAGCTTTAGGTGAAAACAAACTTTTATTTATTTTCATGTAGGCCTACTGGACAAACTTTTTGTGGTGTTATGTGTCAAAGAATATTTTTTGACCGGGGATATACGCAGAGCGACTTTGCCAATAGCGCCGTCAGTCTATTTGCAGAGCCGACAGGATCTGCGAATGAATATAAGTCAAGTCATAGACACGCCAAGTCGTAGACACGCATAGTCATAGATACGCCAAGTCGTAGACATATTTAAGAGCTATCCCCAAAGTCGTAGACACAGAATTTTCACTTTCAAAAGGAATTACCCACTCGTAGACACACAATAAAATTAACTAACCAAGTCGTAGACAGCAGCATCATCCAACCAGTAGACAGAATTCTTTGTTTTCAATTAATTGCAATTAATTATCTTTTGTGAATCAGCTACTTTAAAATTGATTCCTCCACACTCCACAGGTATTGATTTACTAGGGTGCAGGGTAACTAGGGTTGGGACGATAATCCATATATCACTGTATCACAATATCTTTCAACATTAAATATTGTGATATCATGACTACAGATATCGCGATATCAACAATATCGTGATATTATACAGTTATCGCACAGCACAGAGTGCAATATCAGTTTTTATGGCACCGAGGTGACTAATATTGCACGAGGGCGCAGCCCGAGTGCAATATTAGTCACCGAGGTGCCATAAAAACTGATATTGCACGAGGTGATGTGCAATAACTGTTATATCATATGGTTTTTTTTGGGAAATGCTAAGAAAAGGGCCGGAATTCTGATGTCAAAACTCTTTTTGTGTTTCTTTGAGCTGCATGTTTGAAATGTAGTATCAATAACTATTTCACTCACAAAAAAATGTTTCACACTTTTGGCATCCATAGAAGATATATTTTGATGATTGGTCTTCTTTAATTTTTTTTCCTCAAACTTTGTGGCACACTTAATTAAGACCTCTAAATTCAACAAAGTCACTGAAAAATGGGGGGAAAAATTGTTTTTCGGCCACTTATAATGCTTTATTCTGATTAAACAAATAACATACACAGTACTAAAAGTTGATATCTACTTAGCCCTTTAATATACGCATCTTTTGGCCACCACAATCATTTTTCTGTCTATTTCCATTGCTGTGCTGTGACTTTCTTTAAATATTTAAAACCAAGAAACGAAATTGTTGCTGCTGCAAGACTCAATTTGTGTTTCTTTTGAACCACATACTTAAAATGCATCTCACTAGAAATGGATGAATATTTCACTCACCAAAAAAATGTCACACTATAGGAATCCAAAAATGATGTACTTGATGATAGATTTAATTTTCGATTTTTTTGAAAAACTTTATAGCAGACTTTTGATGTCTAAACACAATAAAATCACCAAAAAATCGGCAAAAATGCCGTTTTTCGGCCACTTAATGCTTTATTCTGATAAAACAAATTACATAAGTAGTATAAAAAGTTTATGTCCGATTAGCCCTTTAATAGACGCATCTTTTGCCGTTAAAACCAGCTTTCTCTCTGCTTCCGTTGCGATGCAATAAATCTTTTAGTAAAATGGAAAAACACAATCTTTTCGTCAAGTTGTGGCTGCAGCAGCACTGAAACGTGGTGCTTCCTCTCAGGTCCGTCCAATGTCTTACATGTTAAAAAGAGCGTGCAATAACATGCGTGCAATATCGTAGAATATTGCACGGCTGTCGGCCAATCAGCAGCGAGTATTCTGGCTAACCATATGATATATCATGATATATCGTGATTATATTGTGTCTTTTTTTGTTCAAAACAGCAAAATTCGGAATTTGCATCGCTCTCTTTCTTCTCATTTATGGATTCTATGACACACGCGATATATCGTGTTATCGTGATATCAGCCTAACTAGATATAGTGATATAAAAAAACCATTATAAATCGTCCCATCCCTAGTAGGGTGTGCCTTTTGTTATCCTGAAGTGCAATTACTTGAAAGATTAAAGGTTCAAATGCACGGAGCTTTTAATCAACAATGTTGGCTTTTCCATCAAGTGGAATAGAGCAACTGTGCCTGCAATAAGTTTACACGTTCTATTCCACAGCAGATATGAGGACTGTTCTCATGATATGGCCATTATACACACAGCCCAGGAGCTGGATATATAGGATCTTCCTGCATCCAGTAATAAACTAAACTAAACTAAACTAAACTACTGATTTCTGGTATTGGCCTACAGATATCTTTTGACATTTCATGTATAAGTATTTTGCAATAATTAACAGATTAATTCCTGAGCATCAGCAACTGAGTTGGCTAACATGGAAACTATTGTGTCTAACTTGGCAATATTAAACTGACCAAAAAGTCTGCATCTACGACTCGGTGATCCCTGCCATTTTGATATAGATCTACCAGTTGGTAGCACCAGGTGTCACTGTCGACCAGTTGGTTGTCTACTAGTTGGTTGTGTACGAGTTGGTTTGTCTAAGAGTTGACAGTCAACGACTTGATTTGATAGTGATACCTCCGCGAATAGGCCGACCTGTCTTTGGGCAGAGCCGGGCTCTGCATAGCCTTGTCTGTCTAGCGGAGCCAGGCTTACCAATCACTTTCACAGTGTTAATTAACAACTTTAAATTGTTTAAGCCTACATTTCATGCTTTGTTTACATTGTATGGTTGAGCCTGGGCGGGTTGGAGTGAATTTCAGTTTAGCAAAGATTTTTAAATTGGGCAGTACAAGCTGCACAATTACGACCAACAGCGACATAAACATTACCTAAACCAAACTGCTTCATTTGGCAGCTCTGTGAGAGTTTTAGCAGCAGATCTTGGGGACGGGGCGTTTGTTTTCAACCGTCACAAAACACGAAAGACAAACTTGCCGCTCTTCAAAAAATTGTGTCGCAGAAATATAGGTCACAGAAAATGTCCTTCGCTTTGCAAAAAATTGATCTAAAATTATTGTGAGTGTAGATTTTATTAATTTATTATTATTAGGACATTTTGGAAGTCATCAAACGTACTAAAAAGGAATTTTTATTTTTTTATGGGCAATTAAATATTTCGCGACACTCATCAATGACCGCGGTTTCCAAACAGAAAACAAATGAGTTTTTCTGGTGAATTCACTTGAAAAGCGGGTAATTAAGATCTCTCGTAAATTTTACCCCAATTAATGGTTCTGCATTACAGAAGCCTTGCTGAAGCCCTTGTGCTGGACGAAGTTGAGTAGTGTCGATTTCTAGGGTGACACTGACAGGTGAATTCGGCGGTGTCAACTTCGGCGACAGTGTTAATTTTCCAACTGGTCAGTTGGGTGTGCGGTCAACTAGGCGACAACCTACTAGGGCGACACCTGTCAGTATCACTAGGTGACAAGGAATTTGGAAATCTCATACCTGGCCTGTGGCAGTGCTATAGATGACTGACAAGCAAGCAGTTCCAACTAGGTGACATAAATTTACACAACACTTCCAACTTACTATACAGATGACTGCCAGTCAGAACGGCGATAAACCAGAACGGCTATTCGTATAATTACAGACAATACCTAAACGGCGATGATCAAAGTCCAAAACGGCGATGACAATTTTAGTAATAAATCAACTAAGAAAAGTATCTTTCAACAAAAAAACGTCTGAAAATTGTTACTTTGCAGCAAAAAAAGTTCACATTTACGAAATTTGTTACTTTGTAGCAAAATAACATAACATTTTTGTTGTCTAATTTGACATGTTATAATGTAGCTAAAACTTAGTAAATGTGTAAAACTTGATAAAATGCAACAAAAAACGTAACTAAATGATCTTTTTGATTATGGAAACACGTTGGATAACAAAATGTATTATATTAAAATAAAATTACTAAGTTTTCAAGCTATTTCTACCAAAAATTAGTGCAATACAATTAACAATAGCAGTTCTTGTTTTCTAGTAAAATTTATCATCGCCGTTATTGTAAAGATACGAATAGCCGTTCTGGTTTATCGCCGTTTTGACTGCACACCATACAGACTATGTGACACAAGTTCACAAAACGCTTCCAACTAGGTGACAATACATTAATTTCCTTATTTACCACACCATAATATTGCAAGTGATCTGTCACATGGTTGGTATCTTTACCCAGCTGCCATAAATTATGGCAACTGGGTGGCCAAGTGGCCTCGGTGTCCGTCTGCTCCGCTGAAGGGATTTTCTTTGCATGTGTTCGAACCCTGGGTGGGGAACCCATTGACAGTGTTCCAGCTAGGCCATTTGAGCTTGGCGCCGCGCCATGCCCGACCCTCGTCCGCCATGCCCAAAAAAAAAAGAATTTTTTTCACAATTTTTGGAAAAATTTTTTTTTTTCAAAAGTGCCCTCATTTCTAGAAAATTGTATGCCCGAATAAAATCCTAGCTTGAACACTGCCCAATATTTTCAGTGTACCGTCCTTCATGAGCAATATCCCAGCTGGATGTCATTCGGATGAGTCGTTAAATTGGCGGCCCCTTGTATCAGTGTCTTTGCTTGGCAAGTAAAAGATCCCTCAGGTGGGGTAAATGTGTAACGTGTTGAGGACTCTCGCTCTCTCTCCCATCTCATCAATCAACCCTTGTGAGCGCCGAGTACTGGGCGTAGAAGGCTGCACTTACCGTATCTATCTATCTCCAATAAAAAATGTGTCACCTAGATGGTATCTGGTATTAGGGTGGGATCGATGCATAGATAGTATCGTGAACGTTCAGAATCGTGAAAAAAGGAGCGATGTCAACATCGTCATATTTCACAATGTTCTGCAATCGCCACAGTCAAATCGCAATACTTACAAATGCCCTGAAAAACCCATTTTTGTGGGCTCAATATTCACATCTGCCGTCAGGATCCATCATAAACAAGTAAAACATCTTTTATTAGGTAGTTTTGGACAGAAAAACAGAAGTTTTCAGGCCTGTAAAATCGTCCCTGTATTAATTGGGTTTTGCCCATGATGCAGCTCAAGGAAAATGTCATAGCCAGCTGGTGTGAAGCAGAGTAATTTCTCACAAAATAATTTTTGGCCTTAACATCACATGTGAGTACTAAGTCTCACACGTCCTTACACCTGACTGGGTTTGTTTAGGTTAACTTCCTCTGCCCTTTGCCAGGTCAGGTTCTGGGATCTCGACACTTTGTAATGCACCAGACAATTTATTTTTTCTCTTGTAATTTTTTATGTAATAGATTTTTCTCCGGTGCCAGAATGGCATATCTTTCGATCTAATTATCCAGTTGAACAATTTTAAAAAGTTTTGTTTATTTATAGGTAAATATGGACTAAACCAAGATGAGTGGAGCTGACCTAATTGAAACCCTTAAAAACGTCAAGTTTCCTGGGGTGGAGAAACTCGATGCTGGAAGTTACGAGTGGATTTTTGAGGACCCAGAGCTTTTGCCCTTTCTTGAGTGGTTTTGTTTGAATATCAGCGAAGGAAACATACTCAGCCAAGATGAAATTCAGAGGTAAGAATCTTTCCAGCTTATACTGTTATACATTTCCTTTAATTGTTAGCAATTTGTTACTCTTCGGTTCTTTAGTGAAATATACCTCTGATGGTTCATTGTGAATTTGATTTCATAAGGAGAGTGCCATGGCCAGAAAGAGGCACGAATACCGAGAAATTCATATTCATGATAATTCAATTAGTTCAATGAATCATTGTAGTGTTTTTGATTGGAGTCTTACCATATGATATCATCAGTTTTTTAATGCAATTGATCATAGATACAAAGAAATTGAGCAGTCATCGGGAGTGCTTGAAGGAAAACAGCTGCAAGAGGCTATGCAAGCGATGTCCCTCATGGACGACCAGCAGCCCGAGGAAGTCATCAGGTAATACACGACTCCCAAATAAAATAGGATACAAAATTTATGTTCATTCATAACGTCTAATAAATATAGATGTGTATTGAGGATGTTGGTAATCTTTTCTTTTAATTTTAGGGAAGAAGTTGCCCAACTAGACGAAGATTTAAAGTTCACAATGCACAGAAAAAATGTTTTGATTCAACAGAGAAACAAACTAAGGTATGACATACTTTTGATCTTCCTGCAAGGCCCAGTTGCTCTTCTTGCAAACTGGGGGGGAGGGTTGGTCTAGCGGTAGCGTGCTGGGCTCCCAATTGCTGGGTCCAGGGTTCGAATCAAGCTCTTGTCGGGTCACCTGGGCCTATGTTGGACGGCTGTTTCAATCATCCTTCGCCTCATTGCCGTGGCCTCCCCCTGCCCTAATCAGCCTACCAAGTGCATAAATACAGGACGTAAAACCCCAATCATCCATCTAGCAAACTTTTTGCCTGTTGTCCAACTCTTCCCCAAACAAGTGGATAATTGGAAGTATAACATGAGAAAAATTAATAGCAATCTGCCTTTTGCAAAAACCAATGCTTAATAATATAATGATATAGTATGATTTTATATAGCGCCCATTCCAGATAAGTCTGTTGACGGACCACACCTTACTGAACGGCAATCATACCAATCATTATAGTGATTTATAACCTCTGGATATGGCCAGAGCGGGGTTTGAACCCGCATCCACTGCGCACAAGGCAGACATGCTAACCACTATGCTACGGCACCACATTACAGTTATGATGGAATATTTTTTGGTTTTGTCTGACTTCTTATTTCTGTAGTTTGCAGCATGCAGCCCTGTCAGACAGAGAATCACAGTTGGAAAGCCTTGAGAAGAATGAAAAGTCACGGTACAAGAAGGAACTGGAGCACTGTCAGGCTGTAAATGCAAAGGTAACTGTCTGTTTCAAATTAATTATTATCCTATGTAAAATCAATAGAGTTTGTAAATCTGAAATTAGAAGTGTTGTTGAATTCATGTATCTTAAGTTCTCCTTTAAATGTCTCAAAATCTTCACATTGTAAAGACATAGGTGAATTACCATTTAAGTGCTGCAGTCACCATAACATTTTGTGAGCGTGGTTGAATAATCAAACAATTTTAGAAGTTTATCAGCCTAATTAGACTAGCAGTAGCTAGTCTCTTGTATTACTAGGCGTCATCCAGATCCGAGTCGTCCTTTTGCATGGCAACCAAACTGTGTCCAAAGCAAGGGCATGATTAAGGCATTTCAAACGATCGTTCTTATGAGTGAAAACCACCGTTACATACCCCAAATTTCGTGTCAAACTCTACCTTGCATCTTTATTTCTTCAAATAACAGTAAAATTTTAAAATCCACGCAGTTAAACGCTGTATTTTAGCCATGCTTTTACTCAAATTACTGGCATAACTTCCACTGCGTTGTTGATCGCTCAGACTTTCGTGGCCAGTGCGCATGCGCACGTAAATTATGGATTGCCCCTGGTGGATCAGCAGTGAAACAGTCTAATCTTTGCATTGCCCAAAGATTAAGTTGGACAACCTCCTCCAGCATGTTTTGGAGAAGCATCACGGCAATTAAGCAATCATATCACAGACAGCCGTGCTAAGTGCCGGTCTGTTTATTCAGACTGCAGGAGCAGTGCTACAATTCCAAAAACGTTTCATGCACGGCGTAAACTAGGTCAACGTGACCTAATTTTCGCCATCATCTTCACAGGCTCATTCACATTTGTGCAGACTTTTATAACCTATTTAAGTACTTGTAGTCTATCTGGGAATACCTGTTAGTTCTGTTGATCACGATTTCAAGTCTATAACTCACATTTTGCAACTTACTTTTTACTTTGTTTGCTGGACTCTGATTGGCCAATGTCTGGCCTACACTGCCTTATGATTGGCCGGGGAACGGTCAACTCGCCAGGGGAGAACTCGCCAGGCCCACTACTCGCCAGTTGACTTCCCGCCAGTACCCCAACCCGCCAGGTTACCTATTACAGCCCATTGTGTGGTTGTTTTAACTTGTTAATTTTATTACAATAATAAAACCTTAAATAAAATTGCCGATTTAAAAAAGATATTTATGTTTTTGTTCTCATTATACACTGTATGAAAACATGGCATATTTGTGTACAAACAGCCCATAACATGAACATAATGTTGATTTGTTTGTTATTTAAAATTATCTAGGCCTATTCTAAGTGTTTGAGTCTATTAAAGTAGAGTTTAAAAGACAACAAATTATAAGTCGATCTTTCATGAAAATAACAGTGTAAATTGAATAGTATAATCAAGAACCTATTTCACACAATGGCCTGAGTAAAAGTAGATAATATTAACCTGCAAAAGTGCAACTTTAGAAGCACTACTAAAGGGTGACTGGGATCAGTTTAATAAAGATTTTGTTACTTTGTTATAAAACCACAAATAAACGTTAAATAGGCATACAGTTGAAAGTATGAAAGACAACTAAAACATAACTTAATTAAAAAATATATGATGAAGTAGGCCTGAAGCAATCATTAACAAAACATTTCTTTTTCACTGTTTTAACTTTAAGGATTGTAGCAAGTTGATAGTTTTGAAAGACTTGTTGAAAATAAAAAACAGTTATAAACACCTCAACAAATTAAACCCTTCTAAAATATTTAACATTTAGGCACATCTATCTTTCCGCACCGTGAAATTACTAACTATTGGAAACTATGAGAACAAACTAATTTATAAGACGAATTTGCATAATTTCTCTTGATAAATCAAAAACTTAAAAACTCATTTCTAATTTATTTAAATTTTGATTGATGACATGCAGTCCAAAGTAATGTGGGCCTATGTATTGTTCTGCAAAGGTGTTAAAGTTGGATTGCATTGCATTGACACTGTCGTTGGTTCTATTGGACAATCAATTAGATAATTACATAATTACAGAAAACGTGTCAAGTTAATTGTATGGCTACTGGTAAACGTAGGTTTAGCGGTTAAGAAATGTGAATAAAAATTATATAAATTTAATGTATATATTTTAAGATTTATTAGACAAACTTAACATATATATCAAAAGAGAAACATCTGTCAAATTAATGAATGTGTATGAAATCAGAAGACTGTTTATGGACTTAGACAATGAATTTAGACATTTAGATCATATTGATGGGCTTATAAATCTAAAGGCCTATCGGAACTTGAAATTCAATTTTTAGAGTTAGGCCTACTGAAAACACTCAGAGAATCTACTGAAGTGACTGAAAATATAGATAGGCATATATATTATCTAGATAGATTTACCTTAAGCTATAGTTACATAGTAGTTGGACTAAAAATGTGAATAGTATTAGGTGCCTGCACAAGGCAAGCTATAGTATAAGCCTTGATCTATCTCGACAGATAAACAGGTGGATCCAGATGAATGGATAATCATTGTTGAATTTCAAGAGTGATTGATGTTAATTGTGATTGATTGATAATAAGTTGGTTGATTGGTTGAGTGATTGAGTGATTCATTCAAGTTGTTTAATAATGCTCAAAAGAGCTGTCAAGAAACGTTTTTGTTGTAGGGCATGGGCCTAAAAGTGATTGTAAATAAATCTGATTTGACATAAATTTTATAAGAGAGTAACTAGGCTGACAGAGGTTTTATTGGACAGAACATTAAATCCAATTTAATTTTTATAATAATATCGTTCTGCTTCCATCTAGACCTGCATTTTTTTCTGTGAGAAATAACACCTGAAACTGAAAACTTGGTACTAATGACAGCACCCGTGTTTTTTGTCACTCTTTGATTTCAAACTCGATTTTAAGCCACTTCTAATTGTCCCATTGACTCAATTCTTTGACACAACGATGATCATGTAATATAACATTCTTATAACAATAACAATTGCATACTAAGGCTCTGTATAGGCTAATATAAATATAAACTGGCGAGTTTGTGGCCTGGCGAGTTTTCACCTGGTGAGTTTGTGCCCTGGTGAGTTTTCAACTGGCGAGTTTTCGCCTGGCGAGTTGACCTATGACCGATTGGCCAATGTCTAGCCTAGAATTCTGTAAGCTAGGTGCTCATTGGCCTTCTTCTTCTTCTTCTTACATTTGTTGCCTTCCCACAACTGAGGTATTGACAGCTACTGTCAGTAACAATTTACACGGGCTTCATCTAGGCCTAAACAATTAAATGCACATTGTGTCTAATCATTTACATTTAAATGTTTTGGTGAGATGTTGTGGTACTTCAACAACAGTAAATGTAACACTGTGATGACATGTTTTGCAAGATGATGTTTCCATCAAGCTAAATAGACCTGCAACACATACATTATGGTGGGAATCCTTACAAAGCTTCCTTGAGTTCACACTGTACACTAGTGGGCATCCAGTTAGGGCATACACCTTCAGTTTTTTTGCATTTTCAGTTTTGCAGTTCACTTGTCAGTGCCACAGTGGGTGATAATTTTTTAATTAATTACAAATTTTTATGACTATTTCTTTCTTGAGTCTCTTGGCAAAAGTATGACACATTTTCAATCAATACATGTACCAAAAGTCACTGATGACATTTAGGTCACTCATGCTGCTAACCTGCTAACCTGCTAACCCTTTTCATATCTTTCCCATTTACTTTTGGCCCTGACATAAGGCTATGGCCCAAAGGCACCCCCCCTAAATTGGCCAAGGCCTGCTAGTCTTCCAAATTGTAATTTGGCCTCATCTAGTTCATCTTTGTTGCAGATGAACCAAGCTCTAGAAGCCCTAATGAGTGCAGTTGCAAAGTTGACAACATTGTACGAAGGCATTTCAGAAGTCCGCAAACAAGGTTCTCAGTCACACCAAAATGCACATACAGTCTTTCTGCTTTCACAAGTGGATTTGCAGGCGTTCCATAACATGGAGGAAAAGTTCAGTGTCGAACTGAAGAATTATACCAGAAAACAATTTTTTGAGGTAAGTCATAAATGATCTGAAAGTTTGATAATGTTTTGCTTTGGTGATTAAAATATTTTGGATGTTTTTTACCGTTCGGGGAACTGGAATCAGAAATATTTTTTGACATTCGTTTGTGTCATTATGGAACTGCTGCTTATGTGGTTAATTTCTCTCGAGTACTACCAGCTCATGGGAGCTACTGTTTCTTTGCAAATTTTAATCTAGTCTAAATAAAGCTTATTTTCATTCTTATGCTTTGGTTGCACAACAATATACATAAGCGTGAGCCATGAGTGTAGATTTACAATCTCGGGATCCATGATAGAACAATGAATTTACCCAAGAACTGAAGAAATGTTGAGATAACAGTGAAAATTTTTTGACATTTCTTCAGAAGGTGTATGCTATGTGCATATTGAAATACTAAATTGTAGGCCTAAAGTTATTTGAATATTTGAACTACACAAATTTATCGTTTGCAGGGTATTGCAGATATAGCCAGTGGAGGTGCAACAACCAGGTATGAATTTCTAGAAGTCAGTGATCCAGTGGCACTCCTTGTAAGAGGAGAAAAACATGACATTAACCTGGAGGAGTGCAAAGATCTTTCAAGACTACAAGCCATGTGAGTAGAATATAATGATGTGCATTTTCTGGTTATTATGTCTCCCCACGAAGTTGTGAGCTGTGGGCCGGAAACAAAAAAGAAAACTTACATTATTGTTACTCAATATTTCAAAAAGTATTGATTACCTATCAATCATAATCTTTAAAGGCGCACGCTATCTCCCTGTGCATGTCCCTCTCTATGCATCTCCCTATCTGCGCATCTCCCTTTCTGCGCATCTCCCTTTCTGCGCATCTCCCTCTTTATGCATCTCCCTCTCTGCACATCTCCCTCTATCTGCACATCTCCCTCTCTGCACATCTCCCTCTCTGCACATCTCCCTCTCTGTGCATCTCCCTCTCTGCACATCTCCCTCTCTGCACATCTCCCTCTCTGCGCATCTCCCTCTGTGTGTATCTCCCTCTCTGCACATCTCCCTCTCTGTGCATCTCCCTCTCTGCACATCTCCCTCTCTGTGCATCTCCCTCTCTGCACATCTCCCTCTCTCTGTGCATCTCCCTCTCTCTGCACATCTCCCTCTCTGCACATCTCCCTCTCTCTGTGCATCTCCCTCTCTGCACATCTCCCTCTCTGCACATCTCCCTCTCTGCACATCTCCCTCTCTGCGCATCTCCCTCTGTATGCATCTCCCTCTCTGCACATCTCACTGTGCATCTCCCTCTCTGCACATCCCTCTCCGTGCATCTCCCTCTCCGTGCATCTCCCTCTCCGTGCATCTCCCTCTCTGCACATCTTCCTCTCTGCGCATCTCCCTCTCTGCACATTTCCCTCTCTGCACATCTCCCTCTCTGCACATCTCCCTCTGTGCGCATCTCCCTCTCTGCAATCTCCCTCTCTGCACATTTCCCTCTCTGCACATCTCCCTCTCTGCAATCTCCCTCTCTGCACATCTCCCTCTCTGCGCATCTCCCTCTGCACATCTCCTCACTGTGCATCTCCCTCTCTGCACATCTCCCTCTCCGTGCATCTCCCTCTCCGTGCATCTCCCTCTCTGTGCATCTCCCTCTCTGCACATCTCCTCACTGTGCATCTCCCTCTCTGCACATCTCCCTCTCCGTGCATCTCCCTCTCCATGCATCTCCCTCTCTGTGCATCTCCCTCTCTGCACATCTGCCTCTCTGCGCATCTCCCTCTCTGCACATCTCCCTGTCTGCACATCTCCCTCTCTGCGCATCTCCCTCTCTGCGCATCTCCCTCTCTGCGCATCTCCCTCTCTGCCATCTCCCTCTGTGCATCCCCCCCTGTGCATCTCCCTCTATGTGCATCTCCCATTTCCTTTCCCTCTGCCTCTTCGGGGGGAGGGTTGGTCTAGTGGTAGCGTGCTGGGCTGCAAATCGCTGGGTCTAGGGTTTGAATCAAGCTATTGCCGGGTCACCTGGGCCTCTTTTGGACGGCTGTTTCAATCATCGTTACCTCATTGCCGTTTCCTCCTCTTGTCCTAATCAGTCAGGGAAATTACCAGCATATGAGGACATTGCAATTCCAGCCAAGTCCTGGCCCTGACAGGATGACTGAGTGTGTGGGGTTGATCAATTGGGTCTCAGAAGAAAGTCTGATCTCTTTGCAGCCATCCTCACCACACAGCAGCTTGTCAGTTGCAGGACTTAATTCTATCCAATTTCACGAAATACTGCAAAGTCATCAGCAACTGATGACAATTTCCTAATTTCTCTGGAGCCTTCGGGTTCTTTTCCTCATTATGTAATGGATAGGTCTGCCAAAATTCATAGAGCTAGTTGACACTGTGATACAACTTTATACCAAGTTTGGAAGTGATAGTTGCAGTAGTTCTTTTTAAATAGCCAGTCAAAGATGATTTTGAGCACTGCCAAAGTCATGGCTAGGCCATGACACTGTGAGAGTGTCATGGGAGGGTGATGACAGTGCTAGGGTGATTGTCATGTGGGGCTGAGGACATTGATTGTCATCAGCTGGTGATAATTTCCCTGACTGCTAATTAGCCTACCAAGTGCATAACTACAGGACGTAAAGCCCCAATCATCCATCCTTCAACCCTGTCCCTCTTCATTTCCCTCATCATCTCCCTCATACTGTTTTCAGCTTGTCTGTCTGTCCGTCCATTGGATTTTTTGGGCGTTCCTGCTATCATGGTGTGATTAAATATTTTTCAGCTATCCAAAAGGAGAGAGCGAGAGAATTAATGCTCATGTAGAAGAGAAGAGTACGGAAGCTGCTTGCCTCTACGTGGAAGAGAAGCTAAAGACCCTCAAGAGGGAGCCCTATCCCAAGGATGTTAGTTATATGAGGTACAATTTAACAATAATTTGTTTCACTTGGCAATAATATTATTGTTTGAATGGTTCACTTGATCTGAATGAACTGTGAATGAAATTCAGGGTCTCCACTGGAGAGGGAAAACAGGGAAAATGGTGAAAAAAAAATCCCTGCAGGGAAAAATCAGGGAATTTGAAATTTAACCTCAAATACAGGGAAAACACAGGGAATTTGATTTGATTTGACATGTGTTAATAAGTGAAACAAACCCTCTATTTTAAGCAAAAATGTGTAAAAGTAATAGTTTTTGGTTTCCGATTTGCGATGATAATGCTGCGATAACATGACTATAAACCCAAATAATATCAGGGAAAACATCCGGTGAAGCAGGGAAAATACAGGGAATTTGCTCGCCAAATTTCGGTGGGTACCCTGAAATTGATAAACAGATAGTGCATCTCACTGGCAATTGTCAGTTTACTTACTTTTCATAAGTTAACTTTTAAGTTATTTCATGATGGGATTTTTTGCAGTGAGCTTGTCAAAGAAGCAGAGCAGAAACGCTGTCTCATAGCGAATGATTTAGCTCAGCTCGCAGAAAACCAAGTGCCTGCCTTGATCAAAGACAGTGCAGAGCTCCAAGTCAGCAAGATCCTGCGAGGTGACTACAATCTCAAAATTGCTCGTCAAGATTATTTCACTTCTAATCAGGACCAGGTAGGATGTAATTGTGTACTCTCAGAGTTATTAAAAAAGCATAGCTTTTATTATCGTGATCATATTATTGCCTAGATTTGATATGTTTTGTTAGAAAAATATTTAATTGTTTTTATTTTTTTTAGCTCATCTATCATCTCATAACGCAAAGATCAAGAAGTGAATTTCTTACGATGGCGTTCGAACTGGAAATGAAGAGCCACAGAGACACGCACCAGCTACTCACGGCCGTCAGCATGTTGCTCAAGGATTACGTCCAGTCTCAAGATAGCCGAACGGTTAGTTGATTTGAGTTTGAAGACTCTAAATGGAATATCTCCAGTGAAATGTATCAAGCAGTGTGCTCAGCTGGATACCTGAATATGCCACTTTGGTCTTTTTCAAGAACATCTCATCTGTGAGATCAGATTCTGTGGCATCTAAGTAATGAGTCTGGTCTATTAAATCGACATTCATACTTCTTTTTAATGATACTGACATCTTTTGATTGTTTGGTGATTTTAAAAAAGTCTTTTATTTTCCAGAAAGTCATGTCAGAAAATTTAAAGGCATCAGGCAAGCATCAAAGAGGAACAATAGATTCCAGAGACAAGTTCATCACAAGTTTACACAATATGTTGGGTATGGTTGTTGTTATTCTCTCAGTTATTTTTTCAGGTCTCGTTGTGCATGCATTATTCAGTACAATGTTAGGTAGGCCTAATGTTAGGTAAAGTGCTGAACGCAGTTCGGAGGACCACTATGTTCAGATCATTTTAACATTGTGCTTTGCGTAAGGGGAACGGCAATTGTCAACTTGACACTTCTGGTAACTCTAGACTTAAAGTTACTCTGAATGATAGGTAAATTGTGACCAAAAGTTTTTCAAATTTTTACATTTTCTGAAGCATCTTGATAGAGTCAGTCTGTATATAAATTTTCTTTACTGAAGGACCAGTCTTTCTACCTCCAAGGACCACTCAAATGCACTAAATGACCCCTAGATTTATTTCGGGTACGCACGGAAAAACTAATCTGTCTTGAGAGCAATCAACATTGTGACGTCATCAGCATTGTAAGAATTTGTTAACTTGTAGCTATATATTTATAACAATGGTCATTGTGACGTCATCCATAATGCAGGTGCTGGAGGATGGAGAAACTATCAAGAAAAATACCATAAAATAACGAAATAATTTCTGTAATCAAATAGATACTTCAACAAATAAGTCAAAAATATTATTTATCATAAGTTCATATTATGCTGCGTATAAAACCACCAATATTTGGCAAAGGGTTTCATCATTCGGGGCAACTTTAATATTTAATTTCAGTGCTGAAGTCTATTCATTATTAAATGAAAAGAATGATCAAAAGAAAGCCAGCTCTAAGCAGATGTGAAAATCTGTTAAAATGAAGAAAGAACTCAAACTTTGAAAAACGAAGGATTTGAACTTAAGTTTCGGAGCATTTCCAACTTCTTCTGTCCTTGCACATCATTTATTCAGAAAGTCCTGAAATGTCACAGTGGTAGTGTCATTTTTCAATGTCAAAATTTATGACAAATTGCGACTTGTTGAAGTTCTTTATAAATTACTTGTACTTGATTGGTTATTCTGAACATTTATTTCAGGCAACGATGACAACAAGAAAGGACAATTATTTTTGACTTACAACAGTTTGGAAGAGCAGGCAGAAGCCCTGGATCAGCGTGTCACCGATTTAGAAAAAGCTTTAGCATCTACATGTAGCAGTCAAGACGATCGCTTAGCTCTTTTGTGAGTACTACCTCATCATATAACTGGTTGAATTCAATTTAGTGGAAGTGACATAATTCTACCATAACTATATAACTAGTTACAGCTGACGGATGACAATTTCTTACAGAATTGCTTCCTTGTAAGGTCATAATCCTATCAATGCCATGCAATTCTCTATGACTCATTAGCAATTTGTGAGGTCATATCCTATACTTTCAATGCCATCAAAACAAGTCATCTACTGAGTAACAACACTCGTCGAATGAGTCATAAGTTTTGTTTCGTTTGTTTGTTTGTGTTTTACGCCTCTGCAGCACCTTAGTGGGCTATATTGAGGCAGGCGAGCGCCGTATGATGATGAGATGAGAAGACTGTGAGTCTGGTACATACCCTATTAATTCAGGGATGCCCAGGGTCTTTCAGTTGCCCCAGCATAGAACACTGAATACAACCCGCCTCCATTTAATGTCCCTCGGACTAAAGTGAGTTCCCGGGGTGAGATTTGAACCCACGCCCTCAAAGCCAGTGGACAAGCATTCTAGACCATTAGGCCACGGAGGAACTATGAGTCATAAGTAACTGAATGACAAATTGACAGTTCATTTCAATGCAATGAATAGGGCCTGTTGTGCGGTCATTGATGGCCATAAGCAGCTGAATGTTAGTACTCGTCATTCTTTGACTGTAACATGCAAGTCCAGGTCTGAAACTTATTCGAAGTGCTACATTAGAGCAACTCTTCATGACTGGTGGTCAAATGTAGATATCATTAATTAATTTTACAGATCAGAAGTGTCCTCTGTCAATGAGTTGTACGTCTTAGATATAGTAATCATTCTTTGAGAGTTTCTTCTTACAATAAGTCCCTCTTATCCAGGGAGAATAACCTGAAGACGTGCGAGGATATGGTGTACAAAGGCTCGGCCACAAGAGGGGGGCAGCCTGCCCTATGTCCACCGTCAATCCTTGAGGCCAGGACACAGCTGGTCAACATGTTGGACAAGGTGGAACACACTGTGCTGGACACTATTCAGGATGTGGAGAAGAAACGCAAGGTAAGTTGAAGATTTTTGGAAAGTTCTCTCAGTCATATGATGATGATCTAATCGAATAGGAGTGGAGTTGTCTTGTAAATCAAGGCACCTCCCAATTAACTTGATCCCAAGCCTGAGTTGGTTGAGTAAAGGTTGTGGCAGAAGTGGGACTTTCCATTATTACAGCTATAATTATGTTAAAGACAGTACTGGAGAGTGGAGAGATCAGGCTCCAATATGCATGTCATAGTTCACACGGGACACTCGGAATCAATTTCCCAGACTCCTGAGTGACAGACATGGCATGAGAGAGGCAGTCAAATTGCCAGTTTGTGTAACAACTATAGCCAGGTAACTATAGCTGAAAATGGTGGCAAATTTTCTCTTTTCTGAATTTCTTCAATTGATATTTCAGGCATTGAAGAATGACCCTCTGGCAGCAACTCAAAGAGAACTGTTTGTCTACTTCTACAATGACCACAACAGATTGAGGCGAGCCGTTGAGGATGTCGAAAATAGGCTCCAGGCGAAAATGGTGACGTGACATCTTTAAAATTTGTCACCTTTAAATTAGTCACCTTTTGTGCCTTGCCATTACAAAATTGTTAAATCTGTTGAGTCACTCATTGTTACTTGTGCCGACTTGAATATGCCACAGCTGGAAGGACTCAATTCAATTTGGCCTATGCATTTTCGGGTCTATCATGAAAGTTTGTGATATAAACTGCCTTGCATATTTCGTAGCAGAGACAATCGGACTTGGAAAATATGACAATATTTCAACCAAGGTTGAAATAGTTTCAAAGAAAAACATGATATGTTTATTATGCAGTTCTGGTTTTATTATCGCTTCATAAGCTATAGTGCGTAAGTGTTGCTGTACAATTGGGTACATGTTTATATGTATGGAAATAAAAGTTTGTAACAAATCAAAACATAAGCCTTCCAAGTACAATCACTGGATTCTGGTGCAAGAATGTGGCCGCGGACTATGTAACTAAATTACATGCAGATAAACGGTAATAAACTTCAAAATAATCAACAATGATGAAGCTCAGGGCTGTACTATTTGAATTTAATAGGCATGGGGTAACTTCCAAATAACCAATAGGGCACTGAGGGCAGTGGAGAGACATTTTGTGGCAATATCCTGAACATTGTAACATTCAGGAAATTTTGCAATGGATTCAGACTTGGCAAGTTTCTTTTGTCGGTCCTGCTCATCTCTCATTACTGTAAATAGAACAGCCCCTAGCAATTCAAGAACTAAAAAATTAAAGCCCTCTACAATTGATATTGATAAATAATAATGATAAATATTAATATGTAAATTGATAGTCAACACTTAATTTCTTAAAATATGTCTGGATTGAATCAAAAGCTCAAAACCTAAATCGATTGAACTTGTTGCTTTCATTCTAAAATGGCTTTCATTCTAAAATGGCTTCAAAACTAAACATGACCATTCTTAATATAATAGATGCGTGCTCAGGGTACATTTAGCTATTCAACAGATAAGACAAGAAAATAATACAGCTGTACGCAATGAAGGAATGGAATGTGAATTTTTGACAGAAATTTTTACAACTTGCTAAATTTTGACCATAATGGTCACTGCTCTACTGTCTTCTCTATGAACTAATATTCCATATAATATATACAATATTTTTCGCTTCATTTTACAGAATGTTTATTATATACATTTGCTTATGATAGACACTTACATAATATGATAATATGATATTATGTTTGATAACTAATGTTCTAATCCAACAGACTGGTACAATATCAATGAAAGTCGACTGTCAAATTGTTGAATAAATTCAGAATAATCCTATAAATTTAATATATAGCCTCTACTCTATTCACCAACTTCAATCGTAAGTTGTCAAGATACAATTCAATTTAAAGAGATCAAACTACACCTAGATCATAGTAATTACAGATCAGGACAGATTTAAATAACTTTACTGGCAATAACATATTACTTTAATATTATAAGTTAAATAGAACCTTCTTTGCTCAACTACCGCCCACTGTATCATGACAGCAATTGCAACAGCCCAAAAGAAATATCACATATGCGACATATACATTCATTCTCCTAATTTTACAAGTTGTGATATTTCGATTGCATAACCACTGAACTTAAATAGTAATATTACATACATAGCCTAGATCATAGTGGGAGCATATATACATAAATCTTCACTGTAACATATTGATTCTTGTATTGTCGTTATTATCATATGTCCAATTTCGAGTGTCATTTTGTATATATATGCAACTATTTCCTAGCATCTTCATCATACCAATGATCTCAGAATTATTCCGAGATCCAATTCTACACTATAATGTGACCACCGATTCCTGACAGCTGTCTTTCACCCTGTACATCGACCCACTCACATTAACAAAGATATTCGAATTAACTGGCATCAAAAAGTCCATTTACACTAGCAGACAAAATCAAGTTGTATTCACAGCATATAACAGGACTGAGGATTTGTAGACGTAAGGAGCACAAAGTTGTAGTCGTCCTTGTACATGTAGTGATCTTCAGTTTACAACCACTGCTCATAGGCCTATTGCATATTGCTTTTCTGGTATTTTTTTAAACTTTAATGTGTAAGAGGTTTTGAAAGACAAATTCATGTATAGTAAATTTTTCACAATCAAATATTTGAAGAGATTCCTTACAGTAATTGACTAGACGGATAAGTAGATGTGCAGAGGAAATTTATAAAATTGGAAGACCTTGAATTAGAATGTAATCTTAATATATTTACGATATCTTTACGAGAATTTTACAAATTAAAGAAGAACAAACGAAGTACAAACTGGTGAAGTTGTTGTCAAATTACTCAGCAATTTAAACAAACATCTACAAAGACATTATTAACTGTTTCACTGTAGCAGATTTTGAGGTAATTGACCAGTTGAGAATTACAAGGGATTTGGTAGAGCATAGTTTTCAGTTTACGCAACAAGGACATGACACATGCTATAATTATATTAAATATTCGGGTCTGCAGAGAATAAATCCAATCTAATTGTCTCCAAACATTCACGACATTAACAAACAATACACTTCTAAAACGTTTTGTTCAGACAAAAGAAATTGTAATACCTAACACACCAATCACGGCAAATACTAAAGCAGGCTATCTAATAATATCTTTGAAGCCAATCAGCAAGCCAGTCGCTGTTTATTGTAATATCTCACACTTGTCAAAATTATTTTACAAATTCTTTATATATTTCAATATATATATTACATTTCAACATAAACGAGCCATCATTAATTTTCTCAACTCTATAATCTCCCAGTTAGGTAATATGTATACACACCTCCTTTTATACATAACATGATGCTTCTTAGAACTGTTTGAATGCATAACAACAATGAAAGAATGAAGTAATTTGATATCGATGAATTAATATAAGTTCTGGCAGCCTTGACTCTCAAATTCTGACCAAGCGTCGTTCAGCTCCATAAATATTGCTTTCGAGAGGTCTTCGTGGGGAGTGCCCGCATTCTGAAAAAAAAATATATATAAAGGATGTTTGTATTAATTCATTTGGAAAATCAGCTCAAATCCCAACTAAACCAAGCTAACCATGCAATGCTTTAAGCCTTGCTGTGCTGTAAGCCTTGTACTGGCAGAAGTTAATGAGACATGCTATAGCTCTGTAACTTAATTCTGAGGTAAAATTAATATTGCCTCGACTAAAAATTCTTGACAAATTATTGAACTAAGGGGCACAAATATTTGAGTCCGTGTTCTGCTCCGATGACTATAAGCAGCAAATTCATCAACCAATGTAGCCATCAACCAATGTAGCCATTAACATCCCTATCTTAAAGTTGAATCCCACACTTGGCAAGAAATCTAAAATCCATGAGATATTCATGAAACTTTGCCAAAAAGTTCTTCAAAACCAAAGCTTTCCAACGTCAAAAAAAATAGAAGGGCTATCCATCATAATTTTTGAACTATGATCTTTTCAAAATCGTATGTCATTACATTAAAACATACAGCAAAATACTAAAAAGGTGTGGCATTTATAATGAAAAGGAGCGTCACTCGAACAATATCCATGAGATATTTATGAAAATTTAAAGGAATATAGCTGAAAATACACTTTATTGAAAAACAAGTTTTTGAAGGGGGGTTACCGATGTTTTTTGAGAGTTATGTGGTGTACAATATGATAAAATTATGAAAAACAGTTCAACAAAAATAAGTCCCTCGTAAAATAAACTTGAATATCTCAAAGATTCCTTCTCCGATTTTTATGAAAGTTGAATTGAATTATAGGCCTGTATATCGACCCAAAATATGTGTATTTATAGTTTAGTGCCATCATTCCTGGCTGAGCCAGCAGCCTTCGAGTGAGCCTACCCCTGTTTTCAAAAATCTGTGGCTTTTCCAATGCATATGAACAATTTAACCAAGTGGGGGAGCCACTAGCTGGGTTATTTTTGTGGAACAGTTTAGTTACATGGAGTACAATAGGTGGAGAAGCTGTACTCTGTGGGATTCAACATTAATATCTTAAAAATTTATAAACCCTGTCTATTATTATTGGTACAATTGTTTCGCTCTACATTAATATATATATTTCAAAACATGTGCAGACATATCATTCTGATTAACAGTTCAGGTCATAATTTCGAAACTGTGATAAAATACAATTTTCACTGACCTTATCTGGATGAACAACCAAGCAAGCCTTCCTGTAGTATTTCTTGACATTCTCGGGAGTGACAAGTTGACCAATATGGATCTCCTTCCATTTCGTTTCTCCCTCCCACAGGACCGTGTGCATGGTACACAGCAACGTCCTAATGTTCCTCTCCTTGCCTTCAATCCAGTCTTTGATCTGAAAAGGATTTATTTGTAAATATTCTCTTGGATGAGTTGGAGGACTTGCTCCCACTTTTATGATTGATAAATTGTTTTACAAGCAAAATAAGAGCTATTGAGTATATTTTTGACATCTTCCGCCACATTATATAGGGAGAAAAGATTATATCTTTTGCCAACTTTCGACCAAAATGATATACTTTCAACAGAAGTCCAAACATTGCACACTGAAATGTCTTGTCTGATCTGATCATCCCAGCTGAGAGAGCGGTTAGTGAGGACGATCATATTTGTGAGTGACACTGTCTGGACAGGCCAATACGCATGGGTTGGCCTATGTATATGACCAGAGGGTAGATTTGACAAGGCTAGTTCTTGGCTTGCAAGGGAGCCTTCACCTTAACTTCTTCAGGTTTCAACTTACCAGCAGTTTTTGTGGATCCATATTTTCAACCAAAACTTCACGTTTCATTCCTTTTAACGTCCTTGGCTGCGACTCCTTAGGTGAGAATGAATGGTTTCCAAGTAAATCTCCAAATGCGTCCGTTGATACTTTGGGTTTGGGACCTGCAAAAAGGAAAGTCCATGATTAGTCACAATCAAAAAGTTTTTATCCTGCAACTGAGCTAATATATTGATCAGATGAAAACACGCGTACATTTCGACCCATGTTACGAGCTAATACTTTAGCCGGATGATAGTAGTGATACAGGTCCAATAGCATTAATCCTAATACACAATGTGTATTGTTTAAGAATATGATTTGTTACTTCAGCCAAGTTGCTGCAGAGAGGAAATATAAAGTTGATGAGATTTTCTGGCTACCTGATGGCTTGTGGTGTCCTCTGTCATCTCTGCCACCAGTCACGAAAGTTGACGTTTTGGGTCCTGACTGGCTCTTATCTGTAGGGGGCACCCACGCTGCAACACCAAAGTATTCAAGTTACAATCTGTGAACAGTCATTCAGTTCATTAGAAGTTGCAGTGTATTCAGTTCATAAAAAGTGGAAATGTAACAATCTTATTGTCAAAATCAAATCTCAAACACCAATAGGATATGTATGTCACATCTGTTTAGTTCCAGGAGATGCCTTAAACAATAGGCAGTCTCAATTTGACCATGACATGGTTGGTATTGTGACGTGACGTCACCTATTATGTAACCATCACTATTGTGACGTCACCCATTGTCTTTTCTACTTCCAGGATCCATATCTCCTGTTATGCGAGATTAACTTCCGTAGCTTTACGAAGCCTATAAAGCATCGAGTAATACCTACCATTATAATTAGGTTGGTGAGTGGGACTGGTGGCACCCCATGCCTTGTTAGCATTGCTGTTGCCACCTGCCATATTTGGTTTAGCTCCTCCCATTGGTCCACTAGCGCCACCTGTATGCATGGGACTTCCACCATTGCTACCGCCTCCTCCTCGGCCCATTGCTCCCATGGGAACCCTCTGCTGCGGCTGCTGCTGGCCAAATGCTGATGTGCTATTCGACTTCTTGAGACCAAAATCTACAAGATTGAATTCAATTTTAAGCATCCTATTTAGCATATAAACCTAAAGCAAAAGTAATGTGCAAGATCATGGTCAAACATCCAAGAAGCAGGTTACTAAAGCCCAAAGACAGAATTGTATATGGCCATTAAATAAAGAATCTCATTAAAGTTGATGGCTCTAATTTAAGTTAATGTGAGGAGTTCAGTCTGACTTCAGTCTGACTTGTTTCCAGCTTAACAAGTGGCCTTTGTTAACCAACTTTTAAAAATAGTGAAGACAAGTAGTCAACCAGTTTATAATGAATTCTTACCTAAGTCCGCGAATGGGTCTGACGACTTCTGACCCATAGGGCTTGGTGTCATTTTGGGCTGTTGTCCCATGGATGGGAAGTTGGAGCCAAGATTGAGACTGCCCTGACTTCCACTGGCCTTCATGTTCAAGTTATTCTGACTGCCGCTGTTGACGTTCAGATTCGTTTGACTGCCTCCAAGGAGCGTGGCACCTGCACTGTTGCCCCCCATGTCCCAGCCGCCCAAGAGGTTGGTGTGACTACTGCTCTTGAATTGCTGATTGGCGCTAGATTGGGCAGTTGCTGGAGGCGGTTTCGAGTCAAACGCCCCAAAGAAGTCATCGGCGGCAGCCCCGCTACTGGCCATACTGTCACCGAAAGGATCGGGTTGCAACAGATTCATGCCGTCCAACTCGTTGCCGTTCGTAGAGCCTTGGAGTAAATCTATACCAGTGGTTTTGCCACTACTCGTGTTATTGAAAGCAGCGAAATTTCCAAAGTCATCTTGGCTTTCTTGAAATAATCCGAAAGTGTCACCTTGATTAGTAGAGTTGTCAGTCAGTCCTGATAATAAGTCTATATTGGGTGACTTAGATTGCACATTTCCTACATTTGTTTGAGCGTTTTGCTTCGTTTCCCCACCACCAAAGTTCAACAAATCAGCAGTGTCCTCCGCACCAGCAGAACCAATGCCGCCGATCAAGTCAGCTTCTCCGTTGACTTTACTGGAGGCGGCTGCTCTGGCTGATACCAAGTCAAACTCTTCATCACTCTCACTGCCGCTTGGGAGTTGCGGCTTGCCTGGATCGGACCCTTGCCCCCCAGCATTTTGCCAATCTAAACTTTCAAAGAAGTTTCCAACCGCTGGTTTAGGTTGTTGGCCTCCGGGGGGAGGGGGTCTCGCAGGGGGCTTCTTTGTCTCTTCTCTGTTTTGGATCAAACCTTCGTGATCCGAGCCTACGCTGTCTGATCTGCTTGCAGGTTTCCTGTTGCGGTTTCCTGGAATAAAAGCAAATGACCACATGAGCAGCTTTGAAACAGGAGAGGGGTTAAGCTGTTGCTTCGTAATTTTAACATTATAAATTGAATAATAAATCGGTCCTGGAACTATAAATAAGCTCTCCTTTTTCGATTTACCCATCAAAGTACAAATATCCCCTGAATACCGTGACATAGAGAGTGTCCACCATTCTATAAAATGCCACACTCACCGAAACGGTCAGCCACTTCTGCATGTTCTTCTCTGGTGGTGAACAGTATCTTTGGATTGAGAGATTTCGAGTTGACGCTCTGCCACGGACAAGCATCTTCTGGGAGGTGTTTCTCTGTGTCTGACACGACAATCTGCATGGACACCTGGAAGGCCTCTGGGTATTTATCTGGAGAATCGAGATAATCCAGTTCTTTCCGATTGAAACGCAAGATCTTCGTCTGTGGTGTGACAAAACCTGTGTGGAACTGGACTTGGAAGATCTTCATGGACGTTATCTGAAAGGAGGGAACAACAATTTGGTGAGTCTATCACTTAAATTTTCTCTTTCAGGAACTGTTTGAAAGTCATTTATGAGATATCGTACTTCATTCATTTTCTAACGTGGAAATCTCTCAATGAAAAGGATGCGTTTTTGTATTTTTGTTGTATTTTTAATTGTGTTAATCTTTGGTCCCCTGGTGTGGGGAAATTTGTGGTGAGCCTTTCACTGATTAGCAAAGAAAAAACAAGTAATTTTTTGTCGGTCCTCCGTGGACCTAATTCTTGGAATTTTCTAAAGAGTGTAAACCTAGGCTACCCAATTTCAGGGCTTGTAAAATATAGCAATTGTATAAACTCCACAAGACCAATTGACCTACCTTTCCTTGTACTTTTCCTCCAAAGGTTGAACGAGCATGGTAGACCACAATTGTGACATCACCGAATACTGAGACATTGAGGGGAATGGTTGCTTTGCCTTCATCAAGAGAAAACCCTCTGAAATGGATAAATTTAATATGGAAGATATTTACAAAGGTGTTCATATTACTACTAATCACATTGCACAACACGTTTCAACATGTTTCATCGAGAAAAACAGTGCATTAGATAGGCCCTAAATTCAAATTCATACATGGAACACTCACCTCATGTTTTCATATTCTTGTGAAGTGGTCAGGACTCTTTCCTCTCCAACATAAACTTCAGCGAAAGGCCGACAGCCAGTTCTGGTTGATAAGCGAAAAAACACATTCAATACCCGATTACCATGTAAACATTCATACTGATTTTCCAGTGCATTTGTTTTGTTCTCAAGCTTACTTTCCCAACATCAAACCCTCTGAACCAAACAGACAGGTCTCTCTGGCTAGAGAGCTAAGAGCTGGGGGTATGCTTGAACACATGGGATCTTACTGGGGTGAATGCAGGGTGAGAGTGAGCTATTTTTAGACACACAGACATATGCAACACTGCAGCTCTACCATTGGTGAGTACAGTGACTACTACATGATACATTAATTGCTAATAGAGCCTCTAACACTGCCAAAAAGTGACTTATTTATCAATTTAATGTACATTTCTATGACGATACTTCGACTTACTTGAGCTTGTTGAAGAGAGGCACTGGAGACATCTGCAAGGCCACCAGCATCATGGGTTTGTAGTGGGGCATCTGAGGTTCCTCTGCCATCATGCGACACATGTAATTGACATACCTAAAACAAAAGTCCATAATTTAGTGTACTCAGCCATGAGTATGACAGGGGACCAGGAATACAACATCTAAATTGATAGAGGGAGCGGGCAATTGAAACTAGTCTGTTGATAATTTTGGGAGTTAATACCTGAATGGCGAATATTCGTGAATGTATCAGGAATAACCTCTCAAATTAACCTAAAATACATCGTATCAATTTCCCAAACATTTCATAAAGTAAATTAGTAATGGCTCTTGAAATTGTCCATTTGTAAAGTATTTCACGAAAGACATAATTAAAATATTTCGAGGAAAATCACCTGGTTTGTGAAGGAGATACACCAGGTGGGAGTCTCCTGGCTGCGAAGAGCTGCAAAGCAGGTGAAGGGTCGTTGAACAAGTGGCAGTAACACATAAATGCTGCTGCTACTGTTGCTGATATAGACTTTCCATCCTGTAACGAAGCATAACACCAGATTCAAAAATCTCCAATACCCTGCTTCATAAAAATGTTTAAAGAATTTAATTTACATAAAACTCCAGACTTACCGAACAATGCACAACAGCAATATACTTTGGATCCTGCCTCAACCATAAGTGCATATTTTTGCAGATAGCAAACAAGTTTTGTAGCGTCGGGGCTTTTCTTTGGTTCCAACCACACTCAGAGACCTTTTATAGAAGATAACAGCAGTCAGTTTAATAATGCTTACAAGTTGTTTAGTCTTGTAGAGTTCATCAGAATTGCACAATAAACCTACCGGTATTTACTGAACCTTTAAGTGTATTTACTGAACCTTTAAGTGAAACATAAACATTTCTATAGCTATGAAAGAAATACATGAAAAATAGGCAAGTTCTTTAAAATGAATAAGTAAGCCTTAAACCACTGTGTACCAGTCACGGCACCTCTGTGTTACACTGCAACTGCAGTCTACACAGTAACCACATAGAAATAGAAGAAATAGACGACTAGTTCTGATAACTTACTCTTTTTTGGAATTTATCAGACTTGTAAGTCCTCTCCGAGCAATTGTAAACTGCATAACTGTTTGCGTGTCTGGCATCAAGGAAACCACGCACATCATCAATGTGGTTTCTGATCGCAGACTCTACACCCTCGGCAGGGAAGGACATCACTGAAATTACAGAAACTCATGCGATATATTTGATGAAAGATAGGGTTTATAGAACGGGCAAGAACCATGATATTTAGTGATGATTATCAGACGTCAGAAGTCGAATTACTTTTAAAAGTCCACATATTTTTTTGAGTTAGTAAGATTTTAGCTAGCGGTCTCAGGAGGATACAGAGTCTTGGGTGTAGATACAGGAATTACATGTGCATTGCTACTACTGCACTCATCACTCTCCATTAAGTAGACAATATATAGGTTTCAATGTTAAATTTGAAATACCATTCTATTAATTTGTTGAAGTAATTCACAACTTACCAGCAAGGCGAGTGGTAATATAGGAGATATCAAGGTCTGATTTGTTCATTCTGGAAAACAAATTTACACAAATTATAATAGGGAAGAGGCAGGCAGGTTATTCTGTAGACTAACCCAAGTCCCCTTTTGCCAAACAGCGCAAGCTGTGAAGCGACAGGCACAATTCATGGTCATGTATGAGTAAATTCAGTTCTTTACTGTTCTTTACTCCGTGTGCAGAGTAGTTATTCCGATTATTCCAAGTAAAATTTGTTAAGAATGCTATCACTTACGCAGAGACAGTTTCCATGACTTTACTGGAAGCATCTTTGACGTTTTTCATGAAGCTGAATGCTCCACTGCGGACAGAACTAAAGAGATTCGAGGCAGTAGACTGGTCACCATGATGAGGTGTGCGAGGAGGTCCATGGTGACCTTGGGCGGGTGAGTAGTTCGGAGGTCGTTGGTATTCCCGCTGGGGCGGCTGGTCCCTTCTTTCTTCTCTCTCTCTTTCAATAGGAGGTGGTGCCGCTGGAGACATTTCTTTAATAGGGCTATCGGGGACTGAAATACATTACCATATTTATAAGGCATGAAGAATTGCTAAATTTCAATCAGACTAGTTAGTATGTAGACTGAGTTAGACCGAGGTATATATAGATACTTAAAGCTTTCAAGATCTTAATGTTGGAAAGGACCCTGCAATATCATCAAAATTATATTACGTTATTCAAAGAATGCGAGTGTTAATTTAGTGGCCTGGCCATTGAGCAATCAACAGAAATGAGTTTTCGCACTGGGGTGCAGGGTTCCCACTCTTTTACCAAGTTTAAATTCAAGGTTTCTTCCAGGTTTTTCAAGGCTGTCATAAGCAATTTTCAAGGTCTAAACCCGCATTTTCTTCTAACTGATTTTGCACCCCGGACAGTTGTCAAAGTCCACAATTTGTTGAAACATTTCAATTTTGGCTAGAGAACCCCAAATTCCAGACTTTTTCCAGGTTTTTGGTGGAAATACAGTGAGGAAAATAAGTATTTGATCCCCTACCATATTTTCTGGTTTGGGCACTTGCGCTTGCTCTAAAAATCTGAAATTTCTCAGGTAGATCTGGTCTAACATTAGAAGACAGGTAATGCATAAAAATTAAGTGAAAGAAGCATTATGTAATATATTTGCAAAAGAATCCCAATAGTCTTCGGAAATAAGTATTTGACCCCTTTGTTTGCAAAGGGTTTTTTCACCAAACTTTTACAAAACGAATACTTGGAAAAATATTATAACTGAAATTTATTGCAATCAAAACCTATTTCAATTGTTTTCCCCAATTTCATTTAGCTTTTTATGCCCTGAATTGCACCTCATAAATTTTTTTTTGCAATTTCTTCATTTTGAAGATGCAGAGTTGAAAAAAAAAAATCCCAAGACACAAGAGACTTGTTTTTGACCGTCACCAGTCTGGTCTTGGTACACAGACCCTATGTAATGATCTAGGGGTCATTTGAAATGTTGACCCCTAGATCATTACATAGGGTCTGTGTACCAAGACCAGACCAGTGACAGGCAAAAATCAAGTCTCTTGTGTCTTGGGATTTTTTTTTTCAACTCTGCTTCTTCAAAATGAAGAAATTGCAAAAAAAAATTTACAAGGTGCAATTCAGGGCATAAAAAGCTACATGAAATTGGGGAAAACAATTGAAATAGGTTTTGATTACAATAAATTTCAGTTATAATATTTTTCCAAGTGTTCGTTTTGTAAAAGTTTGTTGATAAACCCTTGGCAAACAAAGGGGTCAAATACTTATTTCCGAAGACTATTGGGATTCTTATGCCAATATATTACATAATGCTTCTTTCACTTAATGTTTATGTATTACCTGTCTTCTAACGTTAGATCAGATCTACCTGAGAAATCTCAGATTTTTAGAGCAAGTGCCCAAACCAGAAAATATGGTAGGGGGTCAAATACTTATTTTCCTCACTGTACACCTTTTTCCAGGTTTTTCCCGACCTTGAAAAGCACAGCCCAAAATTCTAGGTTTTCAAGGTTTTCCAGGTTGAGTGGGAACCCGGGGGTGAGATGTACTGTATACATAACGGCAATCTAAATCAACCAACATAGCACAGAAAATGAAAGAGGTACAAACCTATGCTGGGTGACGTGCTCCCTGTGCTAATTGGAGATTTCAAGACAACATTTCTAGCCGCAGCAATTTCTTGCAGTCTCTCAATGCATTCGTGGATGGTCGGTCTTTCTGTTGGGTCAACTTTGAACATACCCACTGAAATAAGAATAGAAATATGTTAAAAATTCTACATTTACACATCTTAAGTTATAT
Organism: Platynereis dumerilii; assembly: GCA_026936325.1. Lineage (NCBI taxonomy): Eukaryota > Metazoa > Annelida > Polychaeta > Phyllodocida > Nereididae > Platynereis > Platynereis dumerilii. The sequence goes on from JAPTHN010000001.1 coordinate 137,015,972, forward strand.
TTTGAATATGACTCAGGTTAAAAAAATAATAATCAAGCATTAAATCTTGTGTACAAAGCTCTCAAACTATCAACTAAAATACAGACAAGGCTTCATTTTACCAATTTCTAAATAATAAGTCAATCAAGTTTCTAGAGGCCTAATAAACACCACTGACCAAATCTCTAACTACACCACTGACCAAATCTCTAACTCTGTTGTACCTCTATTGGTACAATTCATTTCCAAATGTCATTGTGAAAGGCAGTGTCTCTATGTTTTTTATTCGATCATTTTGTAATGGACCAAATCACAAAATAAAAGTTTATTTAATTTAGCAACAGCTGATAATACATACTGATGAGATCATGGAAAACAGTGTATTCCGTGTCTGTGGCAGGTATTGAATAGTTGGCGTTAATGATCCTCAGTTTAGCAGAGTCCTCATAAGGATGCTGGTTGAAGCATAACAAGAAAAGAACACATCCCATTGCCTGGAAACAAGAGGGAAAATAAATTTGTCATTCATTCACATTTCAGTTAAAAGCACTTAAAAAACTTAAGTTGGTGTACACATTGGCTGTAAACAACAGCAAACTAATAATCCACTGTTTTGTTAACTTTTTTTTTACTAAACATGCTCAAAACAGGGGAGAGCCTTCGACCATCCAAATATAAATTGACAATTGGACATAAATGTACTTTGGCTGCAATGTATGCGTCTTTTGAATGCCCACAAACCCACTTATTTCTTTGTACAATGTCAGCAGTAAATTGTTACTGAAAGAAAAAGAGATATCTACGAAGGAAATGTTTTGTCAAAACTTACCCAAATATCAGATTGCTCATTGATGGGGAAGTTCTGATAGAGATCCAGCATTTCAGGTGCTCTGTACATGGGTGTAGTGTTCTTGGCAATCTGTGAAAACAAAAGCAAAACCTTAGAAGATGGATGGATGATTGGCGCTTTACGTCCTGCATTTATACACTTGGTAGGCTAATTAGGACAGGGGTGGACACAGCAATGAGGCAATTCGAACCCTGGACCCAGCGACTGGCAGTCCAGCACGCTACCACTAGACCAACCCTCCCCTCCCTGAAAACCTTAAAAGTGATGCCACATTATTATACCACATCTTAAGTCCATAAAGTTTATGATAAACACAGCCAATTGATGATTTTGCATATAATTAAAGCTAAAGAGAATTCTGATCAAACAAACAATAACAACCCCACTTACTTCATCTTCAATGAGGCTCCTTTTTGACGCAGTCCAAGTGTGGTCTGGTTCATACGTCTTTGTTGTTGCACTTCCAAAATCACAGAGTTTGACGGTGTCGTCGGCACCAATAAGCAAGTTCTCAATCTGAAATATTTCAAAATTTATCAAGTATTAAAAGAGAAACTGTTTCTGTAACAATACTTGAGCATTTGACAAGCAAACAATTTGCCAGAAGGAGGGATCTTGAAAACCAATCTGCCTTTGCAACTAATATTTTTTCATGAACTTCATCAGGAAGGTAATGATCACATACAGCCACAGACATCTACAGACACAAATTGCATCTCAAAATATGTTATTTATAACATTGCATGAACTTTCATCTAAACATAGGATGAATGGATGATTGGAGTTTCACAACTTTCTGTACTTTATGCACACTTGTAGGCGTAACACCATTGAATGGATTATCAAAACTGCTGTCCAATATAGGTCCAAGAGACATGAATTTGATATGGGACCAGCGATCTAAAGCCTAGAATATCACCAATTGAGTTATTTAAAAGAAGTTTACCTTCAGATCCCTATGAACAATAGGAGGCTTCTGTTTGTGTAGATGCTGAACAGCTTTGCAGGACTGGTAGAAAACCTGCAGCACCTGGTCTGGAGGAAGGGGGCATCCTCGCCTGCGAAGAGCATCCACTACACCCTCTGAAAACAGTGAAATAAATTATTTAAATCAGACTAATATACATACAAAGGAAATAGAACCTCAATGGTATAGCTTCAAGGCTTATGATATCAATTCAGCCCAGATGATCAGTAAGCGCCAGATGCAATGTAATTCTCAATTTGAATTGGATTTTTCCAGTCGGCAGTCTGAGTGCCTTTGGTTTACTTCAGATATTTCAGGCTGGCTTGTCAAACTGTCAGTCAGAGATACCGATCAAAATCATTAAGTTTGAATCGTTCACCATCTAAAACGAAAGTAGAAGTTGTCAATAATCAAGCTTTACCTTTACAAAGTTCTGTCACTATCAAGTATTCTGCTTGGCCGTGTCCAGATTCTTCTTTGCTAATCGATGCAGCACCGATGAATTTGATGATATTGGTATGGCCACTGAGCTTTTTCTTGGTACTGTTAAGGACTTAATTGACTCATATGTATTGGAATTAGACCTCAAGTAACACAATGTGATTAACCATACGTGTGCAATCAATAACGGAAACTGGAAACAAAAGCATAAACAAAGCCAGAGGTGAATTTTAAATCAAATAATTATATTATCACAGAAATATTTTATTTTTTAAATTTTCAAAGGATACTAGAAATACAACTTCTTGTACAATAGCTTTATTCTTTTCTTCATCACTGGCGAGTAGCCTCTGAAAAATAAAAAATTCAGTTTATTCAATAAATTGCAAAAAAGTAATGATTTGCATCCCAACAATTCTGGTCTACATATCATCTTCAAATAGTTTCCTTAATACATGAATATCACCTGGAAAAAACACTATCTGCAAATATATGTTTCACTAATTATCATGTATGTCAATTTGCTCGCCAGGGGTCGTTCCTCCCACCTTTGCCTTCACTGGATCGGCCATGAGGCAGATCGCAACATGCGCATACTAATTAGGAAGATGACCCAGTTCGTGACATCATTTATCCATCTGTAGCCAACATGATTGACAGTGACTCGAATTGTAGGTTTTATGCTTCCATACACGAAATACAGAGTTGAATCAACAGATATTATGTACGACGAGAGATCCACTCGCTCAAAGCTGAAGATAATCCCAGCCGCAGTGCAGTCATTTCAAAACATTAGATTCATCCTCGTGCACGTGCAAGCTGCCCAGCTGCTATTGGCCAAGACGTAGCTCTCCTGCCACGAAGTTAGACTTAGTGAAGCAAGTCCGTTGGATTTGTTTACAATTCACGGGAACATTTACACTACAATTTCGGCCGTTTAAGCGTTGGTAGACTGTTCCTGATGACATGCATGGGTTCCTATACATCTACTAACTTGACAACAAGCCTATGGTAGGTGCGACAATCCAAATCCTTTGATTTGGCAATTTTGACAGATCTGAGCACATGGCCTCTTTCGCAAATATTCCGTAGTGGGGGCAGCGATGGAAGGAGGCACGAGAGGAGGCGCTGCTAGCAGCTTGCATGTATGTAGGCCAACATGTTTAAACACGAAAGTCATGCACATTGAATGAAAACAAAATAAAACACCACAAATGAAAACTTGCATGTGGGCCTACACTGGCGAATTATATATATCCTAAAATCACAATGGTATTTAAGGTGGCTCGCTACTCATGAAATTACGTCATCTGCACACATTTCCGCGCAGCCAGGCAGGCCCTATCTATCGTAACGTCACCATTGCTGCTTGGCTTTGATGGCATCTTTTTTTAATTCTGAGAATTTCATGCGTCGCCACTTCGTTTGCAATTTGCGCCACTTCTATTGGGGTTAGAGACTTCTCGTTTGGAGCATTAGATGCGCCATGAAGAGTACTATACACAGCCGGAGATTCAACTTGATACTCAAAACAGAAAATTTTTACAGATGATTTTCGGCAAGCAGGTCTAATTTCTCAAAAATGACTTTGTAATATAAGTAAATGTTTATATCAATTTCGAGTGTGGTAGGAAGGCTTGTCTATATCATAATATTGTTCCCAACTATTTTAGGAAATAAATGACAAAGAAATGAAAAATCCTATCTCGTCAATTTTTTTTAGCGCCATGGTTTATAAAAAAAGTTGAAATTGTCAAAATCGAAACTTATAGTCCGAGCCCCTTGGAAAGTCCTTTAAACTAAATACATCTCTTTGAAATAGTAATAACCTTTTCCATGAAAGTGTCTTCTTTAATTTCATGCTTCATTGCATAATATGGGATGCATCACCACTGAATGGCAGAACAAACTTCACAGTAAGAAAAATAAGAATTTTTTTAGTTTTTCAGGTTTGCACGGACTGACTTTCTGGTACATAACCACAAATATTTTTTTTGAAAGGCTGGTAGCAACCACTTTTGTTTGCATATCCGTGCTATAAACTATATTTTGGATCATTCTAAACTCTTTTTAAGAAATCCTATCTTGGAAAGTTCACGAGTATCGAGCCACCTTAACTGGTTTTAATAAATTTCTATCGCAGGGGATGTACAATGTACATATGTGACTAAGTTGCATTGTATGTGTAGGATATTGCTCAGTATAACTCAAGTGTTAGGTACAGTAAACCTAACAGGCCATAAAATATACTTGTGATAGCCCAATCAATACTAAAATAATAAATATCATATTCTGTGTCAAGCATAAACCATTTGTTCAATAATATATACTTTCCATAACTTGATATTTCTATTTCCGTTAAATTATCTTTGAAATCAAGTGTCAAGTAGCATAGCAGGTTCCTTCCATTTAATTCAATCATAATATTAAGTTTGATTGATTATTTATTGAATCATTATTCATAAAGGTATCAACCGCATTCTATTCTGCACTTTTCTGATCTTTATTCACAGGTTCCAGACCAAATGAAGACAGTGAAGTTATTTTACACTTATTAAGGCATTCGTAATGAATTTTTATTTACAAAAAAAAGGTCAAAAGCATTGATTCTTCTTCAGAGTAATATGTGCATTTATACACAAGTGACTGCTACTGGTTTAGCGAGTCTACATAGGTAATATGAAATACATCTGGGAGTTTGCAATGTGCTGAGGACTCTGAAGTCCTCATCCCCAGAGGATTCCAATCCCAGTACTGCCTTCCTACCCCATGAGTCCATGACCCTATCTCAAGGGTCCTAGCCTGACCAGGACTCTTTCAGCTCATTATCTGATAAAAGTTGCTCTTGTCACTGCCCAACTTGACATGACCCTGTAAATTTTGTCAGGCCTCTCCATTACATAACCAGGAAAAGAACCAATTGGTTCAAGAGAAAACAAGGGTCCTGCAAATGAGCGGCAGATCATGACTTAGCGATATGGGGTAGATGAATAATTGAGGCTTTACGTCCTGTATTTATGGACTTGATAGGCTAATTAGGACATGAGGACATAGCAATGAGGCAAAGGATGATTGAAACTGCCGTCCAACATAGGCCCAGGTGACCCGGCAAGAGCTGGATTAGAACCCTGGACCAAGTGATTGGTAGCGTAGCCAGGACTTTGCTACTTAGCTAGAATTGCTTTAGTCCTCATGTACACGTGATGATCAGTGAACTCTCAGACTGATTATCATAGCCAAAACTTAGTCAAGCTGTGAACTTGTTAACCAATCAACTTCAGGGCCTGAAAACACGACGTCCACAGCCATTCAAGTTTAGCTTCAATCAATGCTTTGACATTAATTAAAGGGCAGTTTCACGGTATGGATGTGGGTCAATGTCAATCTCAGCCCATGTTGAAGTAGTTTTCATGGGTCTCAAAACTACAAAAATATACAGCATTTCATTTCACATTTTGGCCTGTGCTACAGAAAATAATTTCCTTGAAAAAAAAAGTGTTGAAAGATAGATAGATAGATATGGTAAGTGCAGCCCTCTAAGCCCAGTTCTGGGCGCTCATGAGGGTTGATTGATGAGATGGGAGAGAGAGCAGGAGTCCTCAACATGTTACACATTTACCCCATTTGAGGGAACGTTAACTTGCCCAGCAGCACAGACACTCACACAAGCGGCCGCCAATTTAACATGTTTAACATCTGATCCGAACGAATAAATTATTTGATAAAATGTAATCAGGTCAGTCTGTCAGGAAAGAACATTATAGTTTTCCCAGGTTTATACATGAAGTTTTTCTGATAAACCATTTCAATGGGACATCTGGAGCTATCTGAATGATAATTAAAGAATAGAGTCTGTCCAACTACAATTGCTAATTGCATTAGACTTTACTTGGCTTAATTGCACTTCCAGTCTACGAGCAACCAGTATGCCGTACTCAATAGAGCCATGAAGTATCTGTCATTGTGCTAAAAGTAGGGATGCAACATACCACTTTTTTACTTCAGATCCGATACCGATCCTGGTATTTTGTTGCCGATACCACCGATATCCGATACCATTCCGATACCGATACCATTGGTTTAAGCAAATGCATCACTAGGCTACTTCAAGTAACACTCTTTTTCTTCAAGCAGTTTCATCAATGATAATTGTTTACACTTTTCCCCTTGTACTGGGGAGGAGCCAGTCTTCTCTTCTGCTTCGCAGGCCCTGACGCCTTGTAATGTGTAACAGCCGTCTATAAACTCTATATAGGGCCTAATCTATTTTATTTTATATAATAAAGTCTTTGTCAGTTTAGCTATTAATCCATCTGTACTAGAGGTCCAAGAATATTAAAAGATTAAAATTCATGCACATGGATTTTACAAAATATTACCATATTTACTCAATTAATCATGCATTTGTCTGATAATAATTTGAAACCATGCAATACACTTTCACTTTGTTCTTTTTCATCATCAATGATCATGACAGATTCTAAGAACAGTGTAAACGAGGAATTGTTAAAACAGTGCCAGGTGAATTAGTTAGACAAACATTGATTTGTGGTCTCATCTAATTCAGTAAGTGCACTTGAATTATGCAACAATGATTCAATACACATTGAGTCATTTACTCTTAGTATCACATCTCAATGTCAATGTTTGTTTAGAAGATAGGGCACACAATGGGTTATTATTTCAGTTTAACAATGGTCTGTTGTAACAACTCCTCAAACTTCCAAGGGATTAGTGCCAGATAATGCATTGAGAGATACCTGGCTAAGATAGTAAGATCAAAGGGGGAGGGTCTACCTTTAAAGCATATTCTTTTCCTGACTTTGAATCTTCTGCAACGTAGACGAAAGCGAATCCACCTGGAAATTAAGACAACGAGCAATTAATGACACAAAGAGTAATTCTGTGAGGGAAATAGAGAATTATTTGTTTCAATTTTAATGCAATTTAAATGTCAAAGAGTGAATGAGTAGGCAGGTAAACAGATCAACACACCCTCTGCGATGACACTTTTGACACGTAGTTTCAAATCGCCCAGCTCGACATATTGCCCCACGAAGTCGTTTTCATCCCTAGCCACGGGATTACTCAAGTAACCAAGGGCTGAGCGAAAAAAGTCAGCCATAATTCATCAAATTCCCTTTAATTTCAAGTCAGTCATTTATCCAAGTCGGTCAAAAACTCCAACCGGAAATAGATTTCTCCAACATGATCACGCGCATGCTCACTGCTCCAAAGATCAAGAGAGGAGGCCCTGCTGATGATCATCACCAAGGTTAAAAAGATGAACACTTTTGGCGCCATGCTGGAAGCAGCTGTTCAGCTCCAACAAAAGGAGCTAAAAGGAGTGTAGTTGCCAAAAATAGTCCCTCTGTCTGATAGCAAAACACAGTAGGCTAGATAAAAAAGCTATAGATATACAGGCCAGGGCTGGCTGAATCCTGTAGGTTGATCGACCGCTTCAATTGATCAACAATTATACAAAATCATGCATGCAGTTTGTTGTGCGGCATATATTATTCGTCATAGCACTGGATTTAATAGCACAATTATCTGCTTCAAAAATAAGATTATTGTATTGGCAATTTGCGGGTTTAAAAAGCTACAAAACATAATATTGTGAAAACCATATCAAATTGAGTATCACATTTAAAAGTAAAATCTACACAACAAAATTTTAATGAATCAAATAGTATTCAATTATCCTGATGCAATTTCAAGATCTACAACACAGAAAAAAGAAAAGTTTACAATTCGGTCCAAATGCAATAATTCTGCAAGTACACCATGTTTGAAACAACAATGGGCTAATAGTTGAAACAAAAGTAGGCTATTCTCAATCAATTGCAACATTGAATTACATTGTTAAATTATTAATGAAAACTAACAATGTCTGACTAAATGTTAGAATTGGAAATATTCTATAGATCTATGGCAAATTTAAGTCCAAGCAAGCACTCGCTTTACAACTTTTACAAATATATGTATTGAAGAAAATAATTAGCAAAAATTCCAACAACTTTAAATTGAAACAGTAGCACAATGATTTAATGTGACATAAATAATAGCATATAAACAAGTCATTAAAAAGTCAACACAAAAAATTAACTTCAATTCACTGTGAGCTTCTGACTCTGAGTTACAGATCCAGTCAGGATTCCAGTGTAGTGCATATTAAAGACCCTCTAGTGGCCATATTTGGCATTAGCATTCAAGTGGTGCCCTCTCCTGGAAGAAAAACACAACCAATTAAACTATAATTAAGGTTTACCAGCACATATAGGGTTAATCTGGGTTAAAAAAGATGAAAAACTCAAATAACTGATATTCTAGTTTTAATTCTTAGGATTTTAACAAAGTAATACACCAATAGTTTTACAAATTCTAAACTAAAATGATGCAGCTCCGCCAATGAAAAGTTTATCAACAACAAGATGGAGGAGAAGTGGGCCAAAGTGAAGATGGGGGCCCTGTTTGTCATCATTGTGTTGATCTCAGTGGCTTCTGTGAATTGTGAAGAAGGTATGTTGAAGTTTACTTTGTAATCTTTCTAAAAACAACACAATCAAACTCAAAGCAATCATCCTGCTAATGACAAACTCCAGGATGCATCCTGAAACCTCATCCTGCATCATTGTCATTGATCCATGATGATGTCAGCTGGCATGCAAGATATGTGGATTGAAGTTCAGTCCTTTGTTTCTCTATGTGTAATGATAAGTCACCATATAAACATGCATGCACAGAACATCATTTGTCACCTGTCAATATTAGGCCTATTGCTCAACGCCAAATCAAATGCACCATAATCCATACTGGTGGTTCGGTCTCACCCCCCTATGCAGTGACCCTCGCCAGCCAAATCAGAGCTTGCTTTCAAAAGCAAGGGGTATTTTAGCTGCACCCCCATTTGCTGACAGCTGCCTTGATTTCGCGGGGGACCTATTGGAGGATGCATACCGTAGGATCATAAATAAATCATGTAGGTTATGTTAATGGATGAATGATAGCTAGGTATCATAGATAATCCTCATTATTATTACTATACATGCACTTTACCAGGCAGATAATGCTCCAGACCCCCCATGTTAATCCACCATAAAGAAAAACATTAATCTCATTAATGCCCTGCTTGCAGGGCCATAACGATATTAATGCCCTGCTTGCAGGGCCATAACGATATTATGGACCAGGCAAAGAGGCCCCCTGGTGTATTGTGCATGTCGTGACGTCACCTGGCAGTGACATCATAGTGATGTCATGGCAACGTTATTATTTGTGACGTCATTGCATTGTGACAGTTTCAAAAGTTCACTTGGGCTAGAATCGAAGATCTTATTTTGTTGATCAATACTGAATAGGCATAAATTTATCTGAATAGGCCTATATCGCAACCTTGGGTATTATTCAGAATCATTCAACACTGGTAGTGACATCATCAGTTGCTGATGCCTTTATTTTTGGTGACCCTACAACTACGGTAGGCCTAAGTTAATTTTCCTAATCATTAGGGTAATGTTGAAATAATGTGATGGCAACTTACTCAGCTCAGCCGTTTGAGGTCATTGCTGGCATTAGCACCTAGATAGGCTAAATTACTAAATTAACCGTGACAAAAATATTGTTTTTGGAAACACCGATCTATTGCTTTTCTTGTCTAAGTCTTGACTAAGGTCATAACATTAAAAAAAAATCTCAGGTATGCAGATTTGAAGTAAATAGTAACAATAATGCAAATAATATTTTTTTGTCTGGCATTACCGGGATTAATGACTGGCAGCCTCGGGCAGTAAAATCATTAATGCCCTCGCCTTCGGCTTGGGCATTAATGATTTTACTGCCCTCGGCTGCCAGTCATTAATCCCTGGTAATGCCCTCCAAAAAAACATTATTGTATAATTGATGCATACATGTAGCTTGTTCGAAGTGTCTATATAAAGTCACATTTGAACCACAAGTTAGATAATGTTCAAAAGGACAGAGACCATGATAATGAAGTGAGATTTTCTTTTAATGCCAGAAGAAGCATCCATCTGTTGGCCAGTCAGGATTCAATCTTGATCAATCTTGCTACCCAGTTTATAAAATTGAAATTGGTACCCGGCTTTGCAGATATACTTGGTCTTATAAATTATGTTAATGTATGACAACCTGGACTCCAGGGCTGCAGCCTGCAGGGGGCAGCCCCCCCCCCTAAAATTTTACAAAGTATATAAGATGTTTAACATGTAAAAATTAAAAATTTTCTGGGTTCTTCCGGGACAAGTATGCTTCAGTACCGATCTTCGCCCGCCCCCTAAGATTCTGCTCAGCCTACGACCCTGGACTCAGGTCTCTATGATACTGGTCAGGCAATTATGGTGGCAGATAATCAAATTAATTTAAGTGTGAACTGTTCACTCTCAATAGATTTTTGATTATGACTCATCAGTCATCAAGATCATGACAAGATGTGAAAATATAAATCTGTTCGCAGTTCCCATTCCTCCTGAGCTGAAATGGCACGATGGATCAAGAACCTTAGAAACAGCTGCCAATAATTGCAGTAGCATTTTAGCATATCAGCTGAGAGGAAGCAAAATCTCAGTCCAAAAATTCATGACCTGCCCAAACTTAGCATGAAAAATTCATGACTTGCCCAAACTAAGCATGCTTTTCCGCCTTAACCGTTCCCCGAATCTATGCTCTATTGCATATTCATCCTTAATTGACCACCAAGTTCTTGGTGTTCCTGCATAGCTCTGCATGTGGACAATGACTTCCCGCCTTTGCATCAACACTGCATCTGCCGTCGGGCATGGGCCTCGATCCAGTGCTAGGTTTACCCATATCTGGTTAAAACCTATCCAAGGGGTATGAGATCTGCTTCAAAACCTTCAGAACTCAGGAATAATCTGGGAGACAGGGCTTTGGAGCAAGCTGCCTGGGGCCTATCTTGACAGGTGCACCCCATGATCTGTTATACCAAATATCTGTTATGAAGGAGGTGCCAAGCTGGCTGGCAGACTGTCAGCTAGGATTTTCCCAAAATTTGCAGTCAGGTGATGATAAAGCTGTTGAGGCGGCTAGCCAGTAAAAAAATGATTCATACCAGCTGGCTGGGAGGTGCTGAATGACGCTTGGGCTGGCTGGCAACCCAGCTGGCAGGATAACAGATATTTTCTCCAAGTTGCATAAAAAAATTAATCTAAGTGTCACTAAAGATGTGCAACCAGGAGCTTACACTGATATGGGAATTATAATAACAGGCTGTCATGAGGTGCCCCTGCCTTGAAACATGAACAGTTCCATGTATATGCATGGAAGCTCACATGTTCAAATAAATAAATCCTAGGCAATTAGTCACTGGCCTGCAACATATTGTTGGTCGGACAGTGCTTTGGTAACTATCTCTGTGGGGAGGTACCACACTGGTTTACAGAACACACAGGGATCTCAGAGGAAAGGATATGTCATTCACGACAGTATTCTAGTAAAACTAGGCTGTATAATTTGGTGACACTAACCGTACAATTCTCTTGACACACCTGTGAGATCTGGAAACATCAAAATATTGCCATCCGGAGCCCAGTCAGGCCGGTTGGACCAAACTTTTCAAATAGTGAACTAAGTATATTAATTGGCTGTGTTGTCTTTTCTTCAGGAACATTCTGGCAGATCACTGATATCCACTATGATGCAAACTACACGGTCAGCGGGATTGTCAAGGAGATGTGTCACAATGCAACAAGCAATAGAAGTGCAAAGAAACCTGGGAAATTTGGCAACCATTTATGTGACAGTCCACATGCCTTGATGGTCTCTGCTATAACAAGTATGAGGAACTTCAAGGCTAAACCAGACTTTGTTTTATGGACTGGGTAAGCAGAAAAAGTTTCCATTGTATTGAGGTGATAAGAAAAGAGAATGTTTAATTCGCAATCTATTAATATGTTATAAATGTATTTGGAGTTTACGTGAACCGAAATACTAAGGAGTTCAAAAGAGAGGTATTTTTATTTTTGAAGGACTGAGTCCACTGCAAAACTTCTTGATGTCCCATAAAACTTCCAAGACTTATTTATGTAATCAACTCTCAAACATATTTTGTTGTGAACAATGTGAAGTGATGTATGCAAAGACAGACAGAATCTGATATGACCATCTATTTTACCATTTGTCATGCAGGGATACCATTCCTCATGTGCCAGACAGCACCAGAACCTACAAACAGTCCTATGAGAATGTGAATGCTGCTAGCCAGTTGTTGCTTGACGCCTTTCCTGGCATAGCCATATTCCCAACCATTGGTAATCATGACTCTTGGCCTGCTAACCAAGTTCCTCCTGGACCCAATCCATATTACGACCTTCTCCTCGCTAATTCCTCATGGGCATCTATGATTCCTTATTATGGTCGAGACAACTTCTTACAAGGTATGTTTGTAAAGTAGCTTTCTTCTAACTATATAAGGTCTTTACAAGAACTTTTCGGAGACTGCTCCAGACCAGACGTCGTCCTCTTCCAAATATCTGAATAAATTGACACCGTTTCTCTCTATGCATAACCCAATTGGCAATGAATGATCATGCAAACTTGCCAATGCACATGGATAATTTTGATATCCAGAGATGGAAACAGGAATTTTACTTTCACCATATAGTATCTATAATTTATATACCATATATAGTATCTATTATATACACAGCGTCTTTTCTCCAGGAATATAAGTTATTCAACTATTTGAATTTGACCAAACAAGACACCAATTTCTGAATCAGTGAGGGAAAATTAATATACACAAGAATCAATTATTTCCAGGCGGTTACTACGTCAGTGTAGTTGGAAGAGGTTTGAAACACATAGGACTGAACACAATATTGTGGTACACCTATGACAACATGACTATCTCTGATAAGGATCCTGCAAACCAATTAGCCTGGCTGAAGGAGCAGCTCGATGAGATAGAACAGAAAGGAGAAAAGGTGAGGATTGCTCATGGAAAATTCATGTGATTAAAAAATGTTTGCTGAAAACAATACCTCATTTTACCGTTATTTGAGTTTAAATATCATTCTGATAATTTAGTGGCAGTAAGTACTAAGCAGAGGCTACTTTCAAATTTGGCATTGTACTGTATGCAGCCCTAACTGCTGTAAATATTGTTGCCCTATAGGTACTATAGGGCATACTCTGTTTTCACTATGATCGTCGTGGAACAGCGTTTTGTAATGCCATCACCGTCAACATGATTTTGCTTACTCCCTCAAATTTCATTTCACTTTCTTTCATGCATGCTAACTTAGGAATTTCCACCTATTTTGATAAGTTTGCGCCGTGTTTTCAAGGCGAACACAGTGGAACACAGCCTCTCTGCTCACCACGCTTCCACAGCGTCCGCCATTACGTCGTATATGAAATGCGGGCAGCAATTGCGGGCTAGCGGTTGCGGGAAAAGTGCGTAAAATGCGGATCCCTAGTTTATTTTGGCCACAGATTCCTTCACAGTTGTCGTATTCTAACAATTTAAACTTCTAGATGCATCAGAAAAAAACGAGCATTTCAAAGGAATCAACCTCTTAGTTCCTCTTCACATAGTTTAGCCACCAGGTCTTATCAAATGGCCAATACACTTACAAGTGGCATGTTCTTTATAAAGAGAATCTGAATAAGCAATTATTAACAAGCATGGTTATAATTATGGCATTGAATCAGTGACCAAAATAGACAAGACCAGGACAAATATATATATATATATATATATACATATGCAGGCTCAATTTATGCTGTATGAATTAAATGATCAATGACTTGAAAGCAATTTTATTGGTAATGTTATATAGATATATACAGAGTGAAATAGGGCAACTATTCAGTCCCTTTGGGACAGCATTTTCATGCGTACCCCCAAATTGCTAATTACGCTTGAGACACTGCCTCTAGTTATATTCATTTTGTACGAATGATTGCTATGATTACTATGCATTAGAATTTTTCTGAGCAAATACTTGTGATGTCTGATAACAGTAATGGAAGTATGGATAATTGGTTATCTCTTCAGAATAAAAAAAATACCATGCAAAAGCATGTAAACCTATGGCTGGGGAATTAACAGACATCATAAGACATTAATTCAATGTTTTAAAATAATATCAGTCTGTAATTAAAACCAAAGATGCACACTTATCCTCAGTCCAGTGTGAATACTTGATTCTGATTGGCTGAGAGCCGCGGTGTATGACACCGTACACCCTGTCTGTCGTCACCAGACAGGGTGTATGAGATAAACAACTAGAATGGAGTGCATGAGATGCACAAAAGTATCTCTGCTAGGAAAATATTATTATTATTATTATTTTATTACTTATAAAGCGCTCATTCCAAAACAAATTTGTTCACAAGCGCTGTACAATCAAAGAAAATCGAATTATTTAAAATTATAGAGTAATTACAAAACAATTGAAATATGTATATTATTAAAAGTAGAGGACTAAGTAAAATTTTTGATATAAGTAATATTAAAATCGATTTAAAATAAAAACAGGCATAAAGTCTAAAATATCACAAATTATACGCTCTTTTAAAAAGTCGAGTTTTCAAGTGTCTTTTGAATAAAATGGGACTAGATATGCTCCTGAGATCAAGTGGTAAGCCATTCCATAGCCTCGGGGCTGCACACTGGAATGAACGTGCACCGTAAGTTTTAAGTCTGAAATTTGGCTCTACAAGCAAATCTTGAGCACCAGATCTCGGTGAACGTGATGGAATGTATGGTTTCAGGAGATCACACATATAATTTAGAGCATCGCCGTGAATTGCCTTGAACGTAAGAAGAAGTACTTTGAAGATAATTCTCTCCTCAATTGGCAACCAGTGAAGGGCTTGGAGTACTGGAGATATATGGTCGAATTTACGAACACCCACAATAAGCCTTGCTGCGTAGTTTTGTACACAAAATAAATAGATTCTAATCATTCTATTTGACTCATCTTGAACTAAATAATTTTTGGTAGGGATGTCTGAACGAGGTGTTGCATGATTTAGGAATGACTATTTGGTGTGAAATAAACTAGATGGGAGCATTACGAGCAGGGGGTCAGCAGTGATTGCCAGACAGATAGTGTTTGCTGTAAGTCATAACAAGAACCCAGGGGTTCAAAATGGAGATGGTGTAGTGTCTTACTTCATATCCCCTGAAAAAGACTTTCCCTGAGTGGCCAGAATCAGGTGTTGTTTATATTGTGTGCTAAATTTCAGGATCTTAAAAATAATCCATTTCAAGCCCCAAAATGTGGCATAGGTGATATGGAAAAAAGAATACATTTTCATTAATGAACATTGAAAGAGCTTTAAAATGATGCATGGAAACGGGTGTGATCTGCCAGGTAGCTGAACATCCTTTTAGTGGAAGTAGCTGCACATTCATTTTGGTGATTATCATATATGAAAATTAGATGAGAAGACTAGGAAATCTTAGGCATAGTCTAATCCACTAATAGAATCAGTTGTCTCAGTATTAGCCAGAACTGACTGCTTTTGCCCAGGAGGCCTACCCAAGGCAGGCCACTTTCTTGGAGTTATCTCAATATGAAACACTGGATACAACAGTTACTGACATCCATCAAAATCCAATGGGCTCTGACAAAACGGGAGGTCCAACACGTTTACCAATAAGTTTACCAATTTATTGTTTACCATTAATTTTTGAGAAACCAAAATTTGAGAAAAATATCAGAAATCCTAATTTTTTTCCAGTTTTTTCGTTTTTATGAAAATTTCACAAGATTGGCCCTCCAAATGAGTTTAGTCATTTAAAGAAGTATAATTTAGACATCTAAAAGCACAATTTCCGCAGTGCAACTCCTAAATTCACGGAATCATGGAGCATTGAAAAAATAACAATTTTCACAATTTCGCTGAATTTACCGTTATAAATTTTTGTAAGAGCATAAATTTAGACCCCCAAAAGGAACATTAAGGGTATTTAATGCATACGATGGTAGAATTTCATGCCCATAGGGTAAAACAGTTTCAGAGTTTTGCTTTGGAAACGAAAAAAAAATTTTTTTTTTTTTAAGGGACCGTTCAGAATTTATGACTGGGGGGGGTGGGAGTTTTGGCCGAGGGGGTACTAACTTTTCACACGTGTTTCAAGGGGGGGGGGTATTAATTTTTGAAAACACTTCCAAGGGGGGGGTAAGAAATTTTAAAAATGTTTAAAAAACACGCATAAACTCATTTGATTTGGACTTTTTTACGCGCCAAAATCCGCAAAATTACGCGAATCTGTACATGTGGCTGTGTATAACAGTATATATGTGTGAATTGCTTTGTATGTCGAAGGGGGGGGGTACTAAAAATACACATGAAACCTAGGGGTGGGGTACTAAAAGTCCGAATGAAACTCAAGGGGGGGGTATCAATTTTTGACGGGAAGTTCCAGCAAAACTCCCACCCCCCCCCAGTCATAAATTCTGAACGGTCCCTGATTTCAATATTTTATAAAACTTCCACCAATTGCTTAAATATGAACAACAAAATACACATATATGCTGTAAGACCCATTCATGTGCCAAATATCATATATATACAAGTTCAATGGTTTAGGCACAGTGGCCAAAACACAATGTGTGCAGCTGTCCCCAGTGGATCCAAGCAAGATATAAAAAGAAAACACGTCATAATTACAACATGCCTGCCAGGCATAAAATAGCCAAGACAGGGCTCAAAAGACATTCTGAAAATGCTCAAATTTCAAATTGCCCGCCAAAACTGTCCATTTTGTCAATGTGACTGAATAAATGGAGATGTGTACACATCTCCATTAAAAACTTTGACCCTAGGGTTAGCCCCAACCTACGGGTGTCCCCTGAGGTGCCCCCTTCCTTGGGGTTGTGCCACTGTCCCACCCTTAAGGAGTATCCCCACCCTACCCCTCAGGGTTACCCCAGCAGGGCACACCCTTATCTATCTACTTTTCTATAGATCTATCTATCTGTAACTGGTCCTCTCATGCCAATTAAAAGCTGGGGTAGCCAAGAGCCTTGAAGACTAACAAAATCTCTATCTCCCAGCACTGACAATAAATTCCTCCTCTGCCATCACCTAGTGGACATAAAGGAAACTAAGCATCTATACACCACCTAGCAGGAAAAGCAGGAACTACTCCAAAGTGTGATTGATCTTCAAAGTAAAATAAGCAAATAAGCTTGAAATAAAGTCAGATTTTATCAAGGAAAAGAGTCAAGTGCATGCAATTATGTATGATGGAGCACACAGGTACTCAGTTGAAGAAAAATGAATGAATGAATAAGTGGAGCAGAGTAAGTGTGACAGTGTGAGTGTGACATTGTGACAGTGTGACATGGGACGGGATTCTAGGAAGCCAGGACTAACAAGATCTCTGTCTCCTAGCAGAGATAATGATGTCACAATTGCAACCATAGGATTGTTATGACGTCATCCTTGTAGCAACAATAGTCATGACGTCACAATACCATTGTTTGAGCCATTGTGACATCATCCAGGTGACAGCACTAGTGATGACGTCACAATGCTGTTGCTTTGTTACTGAAAGACATTTCAGACTCAGTTTGAAAGATAATCTATGGGCATCAATAAAACAAGAAGTCTGAGGATAAAACCGTTACACCCTGCTCGTTTTTCGAGGGTACGGGAATATACACCACTCAGGCCTCCATACACCACTCAGCCTTCGGCTTCGTGGTGTATGGAGTCCTTCGTGGTGTATATTCCCGTACCCTCGAAACGAGCAGGGTGTAACTGGTAATACACACAGAAAGGTGCTTGGTACACTGAGGATGGAACACGAGGGCAGGGATCTATATTGTGGTTCTGGGGCCCAAATCTGTTTTAACCAGAACAAGAATCCATGGATTCAAAACCGGCCATTGGCGATTGTATATTTGGGATTGAAATCATGAAGAGGGTGATTTATATATTATCACATGGACTGTTTTTGCATTGAGCAGTGATTGCCAGACTGATAGTGTTTGCTGCAGGCCATAAAAACTTTGTGGGGAACCTCTTAGCAAATGCCTATACCATATTTCAGAACTGTAAGTCATATTGGAAATTTTCTCATAATTTATGAGCAAATCCCCAAACCAAATGATAAAGTCGCCGTGGGCAATTCAAAATATGGTGGCCACTTTGGCAGCCATCTTGGATTTTTCTAAAAAAATTTCTTAGGGGAACCCCTAAGTGAACCCCTATACCAAATTGCATAAATCTAAGTGTAATACTAAAGTCACAGTGGACAATTCAAAATATGGTGGCCATTTTGGCAGCCATCTTGGATTTTTCCAAACATTTCTGAGGGGGTCCCCTAAGTGAATCCGTATACCAAATTGCATAAATCTAAGTGAAATACTAAAGTCACAGTGGGCAATTCAAAATATGGTGGCCATTTTGGCAGGCATCTTGGATTTTTCCAAAAAATGTTGAGGGAGTCCACAAAGTGAATCCCTACACCAAATTTCATAAATCCAAGTGAAATACTGGCAGCCTTTAAAACTCGCTCTGACCTTTAACAAAGCATGCGGGCCGGTAAAAACTGGTTTACAGGACCACCAGAATTTTTACAGGCCCGTTTATTTGTGGTGTCAAGCGTCTTTTTGCAACCTTTTCTGCAGACTACAATTAAAACACAACTTTAGTTTACAATCTGTAAAACTGATATCCAAACAGAGTGGGCTGTTGCACTGTGAAAATGGCACTTCCTGAATCATCATATAGATGATTTGTCACGATAATTTTACTCTAAGATCAGTTACATGACAATTCAAATAGCCTTCTCTTCATCATGACTAATCCAACAGCCTCTATGTTTCCCATGGACGTTAAATTTGGGGAGATGACACTTCATCAGTTATTATGACTCACAGTCACAGAGTGCCAAAATCTGTGAGAAGCAACACTCATTTTATGCATATCAAATTTACAGGCTGTAATGATAAAGTTTGTCAAAGTATACTGTCAGAATGAGAAATGTACTGAGAAAGGCTCTGGTCTCTTGGTGGAGTTTAGTGGATGGGTGTTGATAGACATTGCTTGCAGGAATAATTTGGCAATGGTACATAACTTCATCATAGCACTGTACAGAAAGCTGGTGAAGAAGTAGACAATGCCAAGTGTTATACAAACATAATG
Organism: Platynereis dumerilii; assembly: GCA_026936325.1. Taxonomy (NCBI): domain Eukaryota; kingdom Metazoa; phylum Annelida; class Polychaeta; order Phyllodocida; family Nereididae; genus Platynereis; species Platynereis dumerilii. Next base: position 137,035,360 of record JAPTHN010000001.1, read on the forward strand.
ATCCACTGAGCAAACATGCCTCATCTAGGCAAGAACAATTATTTTAAAACACAAGTACTGAAATGGTTTGACTCTCACAGTGCTTTGGAATTATAAGCAATCCTGACACAGGGGCACCTTCTCCAATGAGGCTCACAGGCCCACTGCTGGCTGCAGCTGTTCATTGAACCTGTAACCATGGTAACCCCTTACAGCTACCTGAATCCCCCATTCATAATGGGCAGGTCCATATTTGATATTGCCCCCATTGCTCATTGGGTTGCAGCACTGTGTTCAGAGGGGCAAGGCAAGTGAAAAAGTGGACATGGACATGGACATGGACACATTTACACATGGACAAGTGGACAAGAGTCCCATTTCACCAAAAATCCGTTAAGCCCTCCTCTAATAACCTGCCTTTGGCCGGTTAAAAATTGATTGTAATGTACAAGTCTGTGGTTTCAGAACCTTGTTGATTAGAAAAGGTGTAGTAATGCTATTTGCAGGGTGCCCATCAAACATCGCACAAAATATTATAGGAATATACAAATTTTTTTCCATGAAATATAGGAGGTTTTCACCTATTTTAATAACACAATATAGGAAATATTCGATAGCAAAACCATCGGCAAATCACGGGATCGCCTCCACCATAAGCTGAAAACTTCATGTCACGAACAAAAACGTGTCTAAAAAATTCATAGGTCAATTGCCAGCAATTTAATTCTTCAATATGTTACATTCATCATTGCCCAGCAAGCCTTGATAAACAACTTTAATATTCAAATCAAAATTATCGAAAATTCAAAGCCATCTGAGGTTGGCATTTTGGTTGACAATAATAAACCAATAACAACTTAAGATTATTAAAAGAAACCAAATTTGAAACAGAATCATCTCTCAGGAGTGCCAATACACCCAGAAACAACTACAAGCCATGAGAAAATATATTATAAAGACTTCCATGCGTTTTCACACGACGATCTTCGCCAGTGAAATTTTACCATAGGTAATTAAAACTTCAGCTATTTGGACGTTATGCTTTTCTGCGCCACTTCAATGAAATTCACATGCCAAATGATAGAGGTTGACATTTTCATTTAATTAGGTTATGCACAATTATAAACGGTTTGTCAAAAGATGGGACTCAGAACCAGAGATGCAAGAGACAGGGCTCCACAGAATGGCCAAATCAAACACACTGAATCAAAATCGCTGAATGACATATTTCAGACCTTTTCCAATTTATAAATTGACTTTATATAAGCCCATTCGATTTTGACACCCAAGATTGGATGAAATTCACATGCTATTGTTGGTAAACATTTTCATATCCTTACAAAAATAAAAAACACAGAATTCAATAAATCAGATTCAGTTTACTATAATTTTAATCAATGGCTGCACACTTAAGAGCTCTCACGACTAACTGAATAATCGATGTTGGTTTGATTTCAGTTGAAAATCGGATGAAATTGAGATCCTCGTCGTAAGTTCCAGCAAAATCGGGGCACAGAGTTTTCTTTTTAGCTAAGGACAATGGCTTGATCTGAGTAACATGTATCTCAGTAAAAAGACATTCACTGACAGTTGACAATGACATGTAGTAATCATGAGAACATGACAATAATTTCACAAAACATGGTTACAAATGACAGAGACATTTAAATGACAGGTGAAAATAACTTTCAAATAAAATAGTTTGTGAAAAATAGTTCATGACAAAATCAATCAATGACAGATCCAATCACAAAACATAAATTTCAAAATGACAGGTAACAACAATCAACATCAAAAGTTCATGAAATTGACAGTCAATAACAAAAGAAATTGACAGTCAATAACAACAAATGACAGTTCATAAATTTGACAAAATTTTGTCATATAGCACTGTTGTAGAAATTTGCGGATTGCGAATCCACAAAGTGAAAGTCATCTTGTAGAAAATTTTGACGATTGGCGAACATAAGTTAACGTAAACAAATGCATTGCAGAACTGTCAAATCGTTTTGACAGGTAAACGTGACCTTGAGCGGCACATGAATTTCGATTTCTTCATGACGATTATTCGTTTGTAGAATCGTTGAACAGATTAACTGGCATTTTAAATTGTAACATCGTAGAAATATTCGACATCAAATTGCAGCAGTTGACAGACAACTGACAGCTCCTGACGAGCGTGCATGCTGAGCACAGTCCATGTGGTGTATCAACATGAGCAATAAAATTGTGATTTGAAATTGTCTCCAAAATACACAAAAACGACGGTAGAAACGTAGAATACACATCTGGGTATTTACGACGACAGTTCTTCGTAGTATATACATCGTAATAGATCAAAAGTTCGACCGTTGACACATTTTGAAAGCTCCAGGTGACTTGCCGGTTGCATGACAATCACTGTCAAATTTCACAAATAAGAACGAATTTTTCGTTGACAGAAACGAAGCACATACCGGTACCAGATATTCTCGACGAGAGTTCGTACGTAGAATAGACATCATAATAAATCGTAGAATGGTGAACATGTACGTTGAATATTTTTATTGACAGATTTGGTTCAAGGAGGGCGTCTCTGATGGTACGGAACACCTCTCTGAAAATAGAATGTACTTTGTTAATGATTATTAACATACTGACAGAAGATACATGTTCAGATCTTGACCTGCAATTTTTTGCAGCAAATCAATGTTTTTTGGATAAGTTTTTCAGTGATGATAAGAAGACATTTTTGCTTAGCTGTTAAGGTTTGTTTCACATTAGTGCTATTTCCTAATAATACATGTTACATTTCACTAAAGATTATGGTAATTATCTAAATTGAAGATAAATACCTGTAGTCTCTTGCTCTCTTCGCAGACATCAAGATGAAGACGCAAGGCACCTGCTTTATCTTTCCGTCACTGCTCAGAAACTTATTGATCGAATACAGTTGTGTGAAAGGGGGCTTCGCAACTCTGAAGGTGCCGTCAAGATACCTGTAAGCACAAAAACAAAGAAAACTATTATAATTATTTCAGTGTATGTTCAAATTATTTATACAGTAGGACAAGTACTTTATTTACCTCATATTATATTTTCGAATAATATAGCTAAAAAAATCTCATTACATATTCATACAGGATAATTTCACAGTTAGCCGAACGGCCTTAAGGCCTGATGGCTGACTGGGATCTTATAGATTGGCACAAGCCCTGATCCCCCCCAGAGTACTAACATGAGATAGGCCACCGCTGTCACGTGCTTCACACTTCAAAGCTGGAAATTCTGCGATTTGTCCACCAGAGTACTCAAGGGTCATGGTGGGTGGGCATGTTAGTACTCTGGGGGGATCAGGGCTTGTGTCGATCTATAAGATCCCAGTCAGCCATCAGGCCTTAAGGCCGTTCGGCTAACTGTGAAATCTTATTTCACTCCACAAGCTACCTGATCCCCCCATCGTCCTAACATGAGACTTGAAAGCCAAATCAGAGAATTTCAAATTTTCAGACATACCACCAAATGACCATCATAAACCATCAAAAGATAACCATAAACCATTTTCAAGTATCAAGTTTTTTATTAACAAAAAAGATTTAACAGTTGTAAAGGTCCTAACTTGTATGTCATCATGTAAAAACATTCGGATCGATTATCCTTAAATAAATGTCCATCGATAGGATTAATTATCCTTGAATAAAAATTCATCAAGAAAGGATTGATTATCCTTGAGTAAATTTTCATCATGAGTAAAAGTTCATCAATAGGATTGATTATCCTAAGTATGGAGCTATACAATTGCTCCTTAAATTGTTAACATTGTATCAAATTCAATAACAAAGGTACAAATCACAAATAAAATAAATTAGGCAATAATAAGATGATTTCATAACAATCAGTGTTAATTAAAGCAATTATCTAAGAGGGAACAAACATCCCAGTAACCCACCAATCTGTGGTCATATCCATAACAGTCTGCCCCCCCCCCTTTTTTGTGACTGACAAACCAAGTTGTACTATGTCTAACAGTTGATCTACTCCAAAACATTCTGAGCGTAGGAGGCAGTTTTGGTTAAAGGTCTATTGTAGTACTTGCTGAAAGTTGATTGTCTAACCCAACCAGCATTCTTCATGATCTCCTCTATTGGAGTGCCTTGCCGAAGGGCTTTACTATTGGCCGCAGCCCTAGTACTTCCCGGCTTAAAACTTTGGGTGTCCACCCCAGCATGATTCAAAACTGTTTTGATCCATCTTGAAACAGAATCAGCCGACGGCTTGACATAAGGTTTCACCGTGGTAATGAACAGAGACTTCTCTGGTCCTCGTAATTCTAACGTTCTAGCTAAATAAGCAGTTAAATATCTATAAATACACAAGCGTTTGTCTGCTGGGTATTTTCTCAATTTTAATGGGTCAGGCTTGTAATTAAGTCTGCCTTCTTTTAGATCAGTTTGTTAGAAAAAGAATGTGAAATGATTTGCACTAATTTTCATATTATCCACCAAAAGGTTTCTAATAATTTGCGGCCGACGGCCTGTGACTAGTAAAAGTAGCACTACTGTCTTGAAGGTTAATAAGTCTAAAGATAATCTAGTCGCTGGAGCCCAAGTGCGGAATAAGTCCAAAACCAAATCTGGATTCCAGGTGTCAAGATATCTAGGCAAACTTGGCTTCATTTGATAATTCCTTTCATAAACCGAATGACTTCCTTATGATCACCAAAAGATCCCTCACTAGTTGTAACTAACAAAGACAACGCTGACCTAGCTGTATTAATGGCGGAGTACCGCCTGGTACCTTCAGTAAACAGAAATTCTAAGAATTCTAATCCTTGAGGAATAGTAGGAGTAAGAAAATCATAACCGTGTTCAACAGCGAAGTGAGCGAACATGTTCCACTTTTTAATGTAAGACGCGTAAAGCTTAAGTGTAGATGGCCGTTGGGCCTTGAGCATTATATTAATAACTACATCTTTGAAACCTCGTTTTCGTAACGCTTTTCGGAGAAGCTCCACCGAATCTGTGATATCTGGTCCTAAGAGACGTACAGGGCCAGGTTGGTCTTCTAGCGGCCCCTCAGAACGGCCCCGACTAGGGTCAGTCGGCCCGTCAACGGATGGTGTCGGTCTGGTCTGGAAGGCAAATATAAAATGCCATTAGTAACATGAAAGAACATTGGTTTTCCGACCACCAGTTTCATAAATTTACTATACCAAGGTTTCGAAGGCCATTTTGGTACAATCATCAAGACCTTCGCCTTCTCCAAATGGATTTTCTGTAAGACAGCTGGAATCAAAGCAAAGGGAGGAAAAGCATATCCAAAGAAGGGCGTCCAATCAATATTAAAACTATCAATGTACAGATGTATGCCGCATCCGGATCAGGCTTCCAAGAACAGAAAGGCTGCAATTGACAATTTAAACGCGAAGCAAACAGGTCAATGTCTGGATAGCCTAAGTTTCCACAAATCTCTAGAAATTTGTCTTTCGAGAGCGACCACTCTGTCTCATCAGCAAACTTGCGAGAAGCATCGTCTGCCTCAACATTCAATACTCCTGCAATGTGGGCCGTGGATAGCCAAATGTTACGGTCAATGGCCCACAACCAAATCTTTCTAGTAATGTCATTGCATGGCTTAGAACGAACAGAGCCTTGGTTTTCAATCAACAATTTAGCTGTAGTGTTGTCTGTCATAATACGAATGTGTAGATCCTTCATGTCTCTACAAACTGCTTGCAAGCTGTAAAGAATAGCAAGTAATTCAAGGGCATTAATATGCTTATGAGAGTCCTCAACAGTCCATCTTCCACCAAATTTCTGACCTAAAGCTGGGAAATTGCAGCCCCAACCTGCCAAGCTAGCATCTGTAAACAGAACATAATCAGGTTGGCCAACGAACACAGGAGCATAAACTGTAGGTAAATTGACAGGCCACCACCTCAAATCTGCTCGCACCTCAGCATCTAAAGTCATGTTAGCATCAAAATTGTATTTGGCTTCAGAAAGAGCTTCATTCTTAGCCACTGCCAGACTCTTAGTAAACAGAAGGCCATATCTGTTTGCCGGCTTGGTGGCCTCCAATGTTCCCAATACCTGTGAAACAAATCTAATAGACATCTCATGTTTACTCAAACAGTCATTGACCAATTGAATAATAGCTGTAATCTTAGCAGTAGGTAATGATACTCTCATATTCACTGAGTTAATAACAAAGCCAACATGTTCAATGCATTGTGTGGGAGTCAGAACACTCTTTGGGCTTATAAGAAATCCCAAGTTTTCAAACAACCGCGCGGCCTGTTGGCCATAGTCCAAGCATTGGCTGAATGTAGGATCAATCAAGAAAATGTCATCAATATAGGCTGCAATGTCTACGCCTGTACTCTCTCGCAAATGTGCAAGCGGCACTTTAAGTATCTTTGTGAAGAGCCTTGGGCCTGAACTCAAGCCATTGGGCAAACAAGTAAACTGATATAATTGCCCTGCATACTCAAATCTAAGAAATTTCCTGTGGCCAGGACGAATGCGTAACGAGTAATAAGCGTCCTGAAGATCCAAACTAAGCATGTAACTAAGCATCTTTAGTGACAAGTTTCAAAATTGTCTCTAGAGTATCCATTTTGAAATGATGGTATTGAACATCGTCATTCAAAGATTTCAAATCTAAAATCAACCGAAATTTCCCCTTTTGTTTTTTAGGTCTCAGAAAAATACGGGAGATGAATTCTCCTGGAGCGTGTTTCGCAGTCTCAATCACCACCATGTACAAAAGCCTCTGAATCTCATCATTTAAAAATTTTCGCTCCTCAGAGGAGAAGTGCAAAGGTTTGGGCGCACGGATCTGTTCAGGAATGTCAGTAAATTCAATGTCCAGGCCACGGATATGTTTCAGAATAATCGGATCAGAAGTAATTTCAGCCCATGCCTGTACATGATCAGCAACAGAGCCTGCTTTAAAAGATAGACAAGGTGTAACAGACACCTGAGTACCCACCTGTAAAGGGGGGGGGGCAGCATCATTGGCTTCTAATTCTGAGTTTTCTTGGTGGTGTTGGCATTCGCCTTTCTCACTTTCCTGAACCTCCATCGGGGAGCTGTAATGAGAAGAAATTTCACAATGAACAACAGAATTCACAGAATCAATTTCTGAAAGTTGAGGCAATGATGCTGGCATAGGCTCTACAAAATCTAAACAATTTTCATCAAATTTCTTGTCTGATATTAAAGAAAATGTCTTAACTTGACCATAGGAGCCATAGGAACCATAGAAGTTACGCGGACGATGTGTGTAAGGCATGTACCGGGAGTGGGCTGCTCCTCGACCAAACGAACGTCCACCTCGTCGAAAGGCATGGCCGGTCCGGGCCACCCTCACCGCTTACCCCATCACTTTAAGACTGTCATTCAATTCGGACCCAAATAGGAAAGGTGAGGGTAAGGTTGACCCATCCTTGCAAAGGCTGTGGTACTTGGGATTAACAATAGTCTTAAGATTAGCTTTCCTGAAATTGTTCATCTGGAGATTCGCATAGCTCAAGAAGCGAAGCGATGCCACCGACGATTTGACGATCTCCGGCATAAGCTTTTTCATGTCTTGAGGCCGTTCATCAGCTTCCAACTTCGTTAACGAGTTTAACGTAGACATCGTGGCCCACGCAGCCCCGGCCACAGCACCTTGTCCGGCCCTCAACTTCATGTCGCGTGTACGCACAGCTTTATTAGCTTCCTCCCCCATGGGAATCAGGAATTCTTCGTTCACATCGGTTTTGTAAATATCGGCATTTGCCGGCCTTCCAAATTTCTCATAGACATCACCCAACTTCTGCTGAGTACACCAAATCAAGTTAGCCAACGACGCAACGTCCTCTCTAACAGCAGGATGACATTGTTCGTCTTGTCTGTAGGTCGCCAAGAGGCCATGCAAACCGTCCGCCGGCCCAGGGAGGGGCCCTTGCGCGATCTCCGGGGCAGGATTTCTCACCAACATAGGGTCATCCTCCATCATGGGAATATCATCCTCGTCATATACGAACTCATATTCGTATTCGTCGTCATCTTCGTCGTCATCCACGTAAGGCCGACTCAAGATCAAATCATTGGGGAGTGCCAAAACATTGCGCCTAGTCCCCGGCGGAGGCACCGATGGAGCGGCCGCCCGCAAAAGTCCTGCTACATCAACGGTTTTGTCACTTTCGTTCGACTTAGGCGCTTGCAAGCGCGGATGTGGATCCATGGTAATTCCCAGTCCAGGGGAGGCTCTCCCCGTAGCAGCCGAAGGAGTCGTGGGGTTAGATTTTCCCCCGATGGAGTCCTTTTTTGGCATTTTGTGTTTCGTCCGTTGATGCCTGTTTCGTCTCTTTTTCCCCACGCTTCGATCAGGGAAAAGAGCGGGAAGCCCGCAAAGGCCTCAGCCAATCAGGGCGCCGCGTCAAATGACGTCACGCCGGGATCTCGAAATCAACCAATCAGAGCGCAGCGTGAAATGACGTCACTGTGGAATCCCATATAGGGCCAATGAGAGCGCCGTATCGGATGACGTCACCCGACTAAGCAGCAAGAGCCTCAACCAATGAGAAAGCCGCGTACAAGTCACGTGGTGACGCACTACCAAATAAGGGCAGGAATATTGTTTCGCATATTACTGAGGGCGCCAAGAGCCCGCGAAAGGCTGTAGCCAATGAAAAGCGTCGAAACGCAGGGATCGACTTGTTGTCAAGCAAGCCGAAAAGAAAATGATCGACAGATCACTTCAGAAAAAAGAGAAAACCATCGAGTAATCGAGGTATAATAGAGTAAAATAGTGACCAGCAAGGTCACGGAATCAAGGGCATCTAATTATGCACAAATTGATTCACAAAACAGGTTCTAGTCGCTTCTAATAAAGCGAAAACTACAGAACCAACTGGTCTCGTCAACAGCGGAGAACCAAGTGAAGCACGTGACAGCGGTGGCCTATCTCATGTTAGGACGATGGGGGGATCAGGTAGCTTGTGGAGTGAAATAAGATCATTATTTTTTTAATATTATTTCCTTACCAGGTCTTAGCCTGAGCTAAACACTTCAACTGTGTCTCGGTAGCCAATATGAGATTTCTTTTCTGGTCCACTCTCAGGTCCGATACCAAGAAGTTCTCAGGCAAGTGCGATTCATTCAGCTGGAAGACAATAGACACAATTATAGTCCAAGTTTTACTTTTTACCAAAGACTTCTTTGACATGTAGCACATGTATGTAAAACTTAATGAAATATTTACAAGTAATGTACACAAGTTATATTAAGTTATCAAGCTTATTCACAAGTAATACTTACCACAAAGTCTAGGTCAACCGGATGTTTGGGTCTCAGGTTCTCTCTTGCTCTGTTTGCAGCCCGGGTGGTACCAAGTAGAGAAGGAAGGTTGGCTTTGGCATTGGTTTCTTTGATCAGCTTTTTCACGATGTCCCCAGCAGACTTATGCACCTTAAATAATCATTTTTATGCATGAAATAACAGTATATATTTCCTGTAAAGTCTTGGTCAATGTTTCATTGGCAAAAACACAGGTTTATTCACTGAATATTTATGCATCATTCTGTTATTATAATAAAGTATAAATTTACTGTATGTTTAATTGACGTTTTCAGGTTTATTCACTGAATATTTATGCATCATTCTGTTATTATAATAAAGTATAAATTTACACCATGTTGTTGAAATTACTTACATGTTCTCTGGCAAACGTCTTTGCCTTTGCTGTCACTTTCACTTTTAGGTCTATGCCGTCCTGCCTCTGGTGGATGTGCTCGGTACGTCCTTTGGTGAATGTATCGCTTTTCTGGATGACGGTTGCCGGACAAACCTGTGTCTTGTTTCTAACGCTGCATCGCCAATATGTAGTGTTGCCGCTTGCGTTCTGCCGGTTGTATACACAACTGAAGCTGAAAAATAATATATATCAAATTACTGCTCTGAACTTTTAAGATTTAAGTAAATTATTTGACCTATGGATTTTACATGACAGATTAACTTTTAAGAAAGTTAAATAACAGTAAAGTAACATTATTAACCCAAGTCAACCCAAAATACTGGTATAATTTACGTGACTTTTAGAGAAAGTTAATAACTAGTCCATCCCCCAAGACTCATAAAGGGCCTATAAATGCATTTTCGTTGCACCCCCCGGTTTCGCCCACTTTCTTTACACCATTTTGTAGCAAATTTTGTGTAGATTTCATTTTTGATAGTGTCTAAGATGAAATCCTGCCGAAAATTGGTGAAATTTTGCAAAATGTGAATGAAAGTTTTTTTCATTTTGGAAAATTTGTTGCCAAAGTGATCCTAACAAGCTATTTTTATGGATTAGTGACATGACATAGACATACTTTACAGCTATAAAATTTGGCATCCCAGTTTGATTGACATCTGGAATAATAGTGAAAATAATAAAAATCCAAGATGGCCAAAAAAAATCCAAGATGGCCGCCAAAATTCAAAATGACAGCCAGTAGATGGAAGAATGTAAATACGAGAGCCACGTTTTTCTTACTCTAACATTAAATAAGATCCATTCTGAGACAGAATGAACCAGACTGGTTATCATTTTAACTGTCTATTACATTTATTGTTATTTACAGCAAAAATTATGGTTACCCTGACTACCAAAAGTATGAAATAAGGCCCTAAATTTCGTTTGAAACAATGCATGACAAAATTTCATACTTTATCACATTTTCTGATTTGTAATGATGCATATGTGTACTTTGTTAAGAAGCTTGACTTTTAAATTGACTTCCAAATTTTTTAAGAATTTTAAATCAATTATTTAAAAAAAAAAAAGTTCAGGCTTAAATTGTGTTTATGGCAGCCATTTTGGAGAATTTCCAAAGTTGTTCGAAAATAGGGCATTTGACATAAAACCATCAGCAACAGATCCATTAAATAAGTATGAATAGCACTATACAGTGGAACTGCTGTGGATTCAGAGCCAGATCTAATCTTGATGAAATCACCATTTTAGCTGCAGACCCCCATCCTTATATCTGATGTCTCTGAGAAACTATCAAGTTTGTAACATCCGTGGAAATTTTGTCCCTATTTTGTCCATAGTGGAGCCATCACAGGTGCCATCCTGGTATAAGAGAGAGAATTACCCATTTGTGTGTCAATATTAATATCAACCTCCAAGCAGTATGTATATAATTGCAGCAACTTTATTTTACTCATTTATGAAGTAAAAAAGCTGCGTAGAGATTTTGCATGCCCAAATATAGTCACTCACTCACAAATGTCCACATATGTTCACAAAAGACATGGAATGATTCAGCAATAACAAAACGACTATGCCCAAATCAATCATAGTCTTTTGGAGATATTAGGGCTTATTTGCAAATAGCATTAATAGTCAAGGAGTGAAAATATAAAATTTTGACACAATATATAAGTTGCCTGGTTAACTCATCACCATTTGCAGTGCTAAACATATAGAGCAATAATAAAAAATATGGCTAGGTACAAAATATTTTTTGTCCATTTCACTTATTATTGCCCACCATGATAACATCTATCATTTAAATGATGGAGTCTAAATCCAAAATAGTTAGAATTGGTGATAATGGCTAATTCGGGCTTATACGAAAAGGAACTATGTTTTACCAAATGAACTCATGGATATTTGAAAAGTGAAGCCATATGGGCAGTAACATTAAATTTTATCAAAGATTTGTTTGACTCCCCCACTAAAACAGTATGTGTGTTTATGTATGAAAGCTGTGTGATCTTGAGAACTCCTCACCCAGTGTCAGGGCCGAACTGAGAGCCCCATGGTTGAGGGGGGGGGGGTGTAGCCATGCCAAAAAAAAAATTGGGTGCACGGGAGCACGCGTCTTTCATACCAATGATGCCCCCCCCCCGCTGATAAGACTAATTGTGGGATGCACATTAAAATATGTATGCCCCGCAAAATGGTGTTCCCCAGCAGAGAATTGTTTGCTTCCAAGGTGCTACCCCACTGGAGAATCCCCTAGTTCATATATAAACAGGGTTCATTTTGTAGCCTCTACAGACGTCTAGAGGGTCTGTAGGTAGCCTGTTTAGGGTCCTCTGAGATGTCTGTAAGGGCTCATTTTATTGGATATCCAGACTGTCTGTAGGCAACAGATAAATCAGTGATACAGACTGAAATCTAGATACTAATTAACAATTTTCTGTGGTCTAGAGATGTCTGTTTATTATTATTTGGAAAGAGAAGATCTTAAGCTTTCTTTTGGTAGGTCATTCCACAATAACTAAGACAAAACTGTCACTGGTGTTACAGTAAAAGTTAAGAAACACAATTGACTCTAAGTAAAACCAGTGACCAAATTAATAATTGTTTGAAATATTTCCCATTAAAATGAAAATTTCATTGGATTTTTTGCCGCCATTTACTACTGGTGTTACCATTGGACATCAGTGTTAACCATTTTTAAGTAACACCAGTGACGGTAACACCAGTGACAATTTGCACTGAAATACCAATTGCTCCTGGAGTGATGCAATGATTTGAAAAGGTGTTGCCAAAAATTGATCTCTGTAAACAGGACATATATCCTATGACTGAGGCAGTTTTTGAAAATTCTAGAATTATAGACCTTTTTTTTTTTAGGGTAACACCAGGGACACCGAAAAAGAATACTCTTAATTTCAACTCACTCTAGAGCCACACTGCATGCTAAAAACATATGAATGCCAAAATATGCAGTTATCATGGATGCCTGTCCATCAGAAGAAGCCCCTTGGTACATTAGACCAAAGATAGAAGGGAGCAATCCTTTTACAGCCATGCTTTATTTAATGAGTAACACCAGTGACATGTTTTCTGGTGACGAGGGCATTTGGTCTTCCTCAGTATACACAGGAGAGGAAAAATTCAATCGGTCTTGGGACATAAGTATGTGGAGTAGTTGTCCTGAGATTTAGACCCACCACAAATATTTACAGTGATTTGACATGGTTAAAAACGTATGATAATTGAAAGAAGAATTTTCGGTGACATCACTTTTTGGATATAATTCAGATATTGTCAGGGGGGCACAATTAAGCAGTAGCTGATAATTTTCATTTAACAATGAAAATAACTTCTTTAAAAGAGGGGAAAGACATATGATTAGAAACAAAATCCTAATATTATGATCTTGCTGAAAACAGCTTGAGTAACACAAAAGACTCAGTTACTGTGGAATGACCCTGACCAGTGTATAATGGGTATGTAAAGGGAGAAAATTGCAAGAAAAACGGGATAAAAGTGTTTCTACGACACAGAGGCGCAGCCGCAGAGATGTAAAACACACTCACCATCAGAGAAGGATTTTGACATTTATCACATATTCAGTCTTTAGATTTTTAGAAATCAGGGATCTCTCATCCCTCTAATGCAGCTTTGTGTGCACTGAATAAAGCACTGAATAAAGTATATCGTTATCGTTCGTTATCGTTCGTTATCGTTCGTTATCGTTCGTTATCTGACCTTTCATATTGGTCTCATGCTTTCCAAATATCCTTATAACATAATGGAAACTTTTATCGCAATAGTGTCAAAATATCAGCCGTTAAACACAAAAGTCACAGATTTTTCGTAAAATGAGACACATCAAACTAGATGATATTAATCAAATATGTTCACCTTATATCAGATGGCAGATTTACAATACTTGAATGGCTACATTAAATAGTAGCCAGTTTCCTTTCATACATTGAAAGAACTAATATTCCATCCTTGTCAAACTCAAGTTATGCCAGTTCTGTTAAAAAAATGAGAAAGTGGCGTCTGAGCTTAGGATTGCCTTGAAGACATTTTTTGATCAGAACTCATCATTCAAACTCCATAAAAACCAGAGATATTATAGTATAGAGTAGAAAGGAAATGGACGGGATGTACCCTTGTGATATATGTATGATTCTCCTACCAATTAATATAGGGTAATGCACATGCAAGTACCGCCGAAGTATTTACTAATTTGGGGAATTGATTACTTTCAGCCGGTACTGTCTTAGTGATGCTATTCTCTGCTTGTATGATGACCTTCCCTATTCTTACTCTTACTCGCTTTGGATCAGTATACTATGTACTGCCGGAACTTGATCAGAGTTCCTTTTACTACAATGTAACTGATTGCTAGTTTAAGGTTTAGGATAACTCTTATAATTCCTTTATTATTTAGTCAAGTACCAATGAGGCCTCTTCCCAATGAATTTAGCTTGTAGGCAGCTTGATATCTCTGTCCTTCCTGTACTGGAAGAGCTGTGATTGCTTAACCAAACAGTTATGCATGCAAAACTCAATGACAAGGAGACAGAAATGTGAGATTCAGATAATATATTGTAACTTTCTTGTATACAAGTTGATATTTGTAAAGCCAGTTATATTCTGGGAATATGGCAGCAAATTCCCTTAGAAGCACACTGAAGTATTCCCTATTCTATTGCTATATATGTTCAATAAACAGGTAATAATAAATTGTACTTAACTTTTGAATGTGTTGCTGCTGCTGGCTTCTGCTTCCTGTGGATGGCCTTGGTCCTCAGGATCTGATACTCTGTAGAGCAGGACTTTGTTGTTTCTTGAAGGCCAGATGGCAAAGACAATGAGACTCGTTGGCTCAGCTCCTTATATAGGTGCTTTTTGCCAGATTCCCCTGTTACTAAAAATAGTGACTCTTTCCTCATCCCTAAAAATATCATCCTATGTAATATCCTAAAAATAGGGACTGTGTCATCACCCCCTGCAATACCCATGTCCTTGACTTCTTGAGAAAAGGTCAGTATTGCTAGGATGTGACAGTGTAAGGTCAGTGTTGTTGTTAACCTCTTGTCAGTTTCCTGTCAAGTTTCTGTCAAGGTTCTATTAAGTTTCATCAACATTGCATCTCAGGAATGCAAACCCTTCAAAGTGATTGATCTGTGTTTCCGGGTGAACCTCCTGTACCCTGGGTGAACTTTCTGTTTTACAGAGTCTTTTAGTATTAAGAGTTTATAAGATCAATTTAGGGTTCCAATTTGTGTTTGTCTTTCATTAGTAATAAGTAGTAGTATATCAAATGATACCAAATAATATAATATCAGTTTCACTATATTATCAGGGCCGGCCCTAGGCCAATGCAACCAATGCAGCTGCATCGGGCCCCGCGCTTTAGGGGGCCCCGCACCCTCAAAATAACATTAAAACACGTGCAATGAAGGGTCCAGGGTCCAGCAGCAGTTCTGACATGCTTAAAATTGTGTACACTGTATATGAGCAATTAACTCTTGTTCTGTGATCTTGTGTTTGCACAAATTGCACCTCAGCTCTGTTGATTGCAATCAACATCCAGCACCTGAACCTTTCAATGGAAGGGCCAATGAGAATTGCAATTAACAATTGGCCAATATGGTGACACTGTGCAAATGGATCAAAAGACAGTAAAGGAGAGTTTCCTGATTGCAAGAGAGCAGGGCGGACGTGGACTGGCAAAATTTCAGGCCTGTGGGAAAATACACAGGCCTATTTGTAAATCTTTGGGCCCCCAGATTCCTATTTTTGCATTAATAGGCCTATATTTATGCCAAGACGGAAGTGTCCTTTTCTATACAAAATCCTCTAAAATTTGGTCACTCGAAGGATGTATCTTTTAATATCAGTGGATTTTGAAATGCACATTATGGCTGCATGTTTATTCTTAATAACTGGACCACAGTCATGATTATAATGCAGTTAAATGCTGATGAGATCTCCCCTCAGTCCCCCATAATTTTATGAAAGTTGGCTAGTTTATTAATTTGTATCCTGACACTATTTGTAAGCTGATTGATTGATGTACTACATCTGATCAATCCATTAACTTTGACCATAGGCCCCATTTCTTCTCAAAGTTTAAAGCTCAAGTCTGTCCAAATTACTTTAATTTTTACAAAGCGGTCCTCAATATATGCACTCAATTCTAATGTCACCAGGAGACCAGAGATAGTAGGGCCTAATTTAAACATTGCTGAGAAAAAAACCCTTCTGCAGTTTTCAAATGAAAAGTATTCTCAAGGTTTGGTGGCCCCAATTACTCTGAAGAAAAAAACTAATTCAAAATTGATCAACTTCAGCAGGAACCTACACTGTATAAGTGTTAATACGAGGGTCTACAAATACCCAATAGGCTTATTTTACTGCCAACATTACTATTTTTAGCTTTTGATATAATTTATTGCAGTAAATATAGGCCTTTATATTATTTTTTAAAGTGATATACATTTGTCCAGGATTTTCCTATAATAAATTATTTATACCAGGTGGGCCAGTTCAAAAGGGGGCCCCATAGAGGTGGTTTGCATTGGGCCCCGCACATGCTAAGGCCGGCCCTGTATATTATAATATAATCAAAAGAGGGTTTCTTGGTCAATTCTGAAACTTTTGCAAGATTAATTATACTCTATGTGTCATGATTGTCAACTAAAATGTCACCCAAAAATAATCTTTCCTGGCTAAATTGCAAAGATTGGCACAGTTTGAGGAGCTTTTTCAACCACCTTGGTATCTTGGCAGCCATTTTGGAATTTGGCAGCCATCTTGGATATACAGCAGCCATCTTCAAAACAATTTTGTTATGGGTTCCATTGGTATACTTTGGCAAATTATGTATTTGCAGTAAGATCTCTCCCTTTTTATGATATTTTTAAGGCAAAATCTTGGAAAAAACAGATTTTGAGTGCCAAAAATCTCGGTTTGGCCGCCATGTTGGAAATTAAGCCATCAGGGGTGCCGGAAGGAATCTCGGGCGGCAGGGGCGGTCCGATAAAAAAGGGCAAATCATATTCGCGCCAATTTCACGTGACAAAATTTAAATAGAGAGGCACTAATAATTTTGAAAATATGCTTACTAATTTGTGGCTAAACTAGTAAAATAAGGCCTTATAACGCTTTTTTCTTAAAGATCTAAAGGGCATCCTTGCCCCCCCTGCCCCCCCTGTTCCGGCACCCCTGTAAGCCATCACCTAAAACAATGAACTTTAACTTTAGAAAAGCATTCTAGAAAATGAAATTGGGCCCTCCCAATGGAAATATTGACACAATTAACATATGTTTGAAGTCGAATATGGTCTGTCCACAGTAATTTGAGTCAAAAATTTGAGCATCAACCGATTTTTGGCGGCCATCTTGAAAAATGGCTGCCATTGCGCTTAAATACCCATTGGCTGCATATAAATATTTCAAAATTACAGGTAGGTATCTCATCTACATTTCATATGTATGCAACAACATTTATATGAATATTGCATGATAAAATAGTTGATTCTTATCTGTTACTTCACTATTTTTTACCTTATTTTTGCTCAAAAATTGATTCACATACCCTTTGAATACCCCAATTTTTCGCACAGTTGCGGCAGAAATTCGTAAAAAATATTATCAGAAATGAAAACTAGACAAAATTTGCTTCAATTTGGTATAAAGAAAGTGGGCGAAACCGGGGGGTGCAACGAAATCATTTTCTGAGGGGCTTGGGGGATGGACTAAACAGTAGGTGACGTCACCTTGGTTTGGCAAGTTTGGTGCAGTTATTTGACAATATTAAGAAACTGGGTAAATGTACCAGATCAGATATTTTTGCATAAACTGACTCTACCAAATCATCAACTTTTGCATCTAATTTGAAAAAAAAAAGAGCAATGGTTATCCTACACGAGATGATTTGTTGCGAAATTTTGTCCTTTTTTGGGGTCACCTCGTTTGACAACTTTTCTAATAACAAGTGAATTCAGTTCACAATTAATCACTCTCTGGCTAAATCAATTAGTCAGTCAAGTCATTTGAACCATTATGAAGGTCACTGGTATTTTTTTTTTTAGTGGTTTTAAAATTTTACCCCCAAACGTCCTTTTTATTTATCAAAGTCAAACTTAAATGACAAAAACTTTAAGGGGAGTTATGGGTGAGAAAGGCACTTTCCTGCAATTTTTTAGAATAGTGGTCAATATTTGGTGTCAAAAGAAAGGTTTTAATTAAAATAGATGATTTCAGACAATTTAGTATTTTTCCAATGATTGGTTGCCGTGGCAACCATTTTAAAAGACAAAAAAAGGCAGATTTTTACTGCTCACGGAATGTGGAATTTCTGAAGTAACAGGCATGGTAGAAAATTTTTGAAAAAATTGATGAAAGAAGAGAAGCCAAATGAACTTATTTACAAAGCAGATTTTTGATATTCCTTTCAATAGTTTTAGGAATTGGGGTAAAGTAGACAAAAGTCATTTTTTTGGGAAAAAATACATGTTTTTATGGCTACGATATGAAATAATTTTGTAACAAAAAAAAATATTTAAAAACCTGTTTCATAAATACGAAGCCATCTTTTTAAGGATTCCGTTGATGTATCCCATGAGTAAATAGGCTGAACAGTGGTCAAGATTTTTCACATCCCGTGCAGAGTAAAAGCGATTTTTTTGACAGAGCGGAAAATGGCAAAATTGTGACGTAACGTCATTACAGGCAATTTATCATCTGAAAACAAATAGGCCCATCGGTGGCTGTTTCTCCAAAACTAATGAAGCTACAGACATGATATTTTGCAAAAATTAAGTAATCATTGTCATGTTCCACCAAAGTAAATGCTGTGTTGCCATGGCAAATGCCTTTTTGGTGGGGCTGCAGCCCCACCTATTTGTTTCACCAAATCAAGCTGTTTTGCACAGTAAAAAACCTTTCTGATTTGATCACGAGGGTTGCCGATTGCATTCGTGCATTTCCGCTTGATTTATTCTGAAACACGCCTGCTGATTGGTTGGTAAATTTATTAAAAATCAACTTGCATTTAAATTAAAAATTTGATAAAATAAGATGCCTTTAATAGCGGTTTAGAGGAGCACAAAATATTATTTCTGTATCTTTAAAATTGAAGGCAGGAGAAGCATTTTTGTGATTTCAGTTTTGCTTGCAATGGCGGAAATGTGACGCTCCTCCATTCGCACTTTCAGACATTAATTAAACTCATTTAACATTAAAATTGAGTAAATCTATTTATTTATGTTTTCAGTTTAAAAAAAAGTAATTTGAATATTTGACTTTTTTTGGCTAGTGACTAAATCCATTGTTCAGTCACATGACCATCAATTGTAACATCACCATAACAGAAAAACGATGTTGAAGCAATGAAAGATGTTTTAAAACTAATCATTTTACATTTCTAATCAATTAGACAAGCATTTGCATGCTTTAATGCAAAATTATTGTCCTTTGAAGTCAAAAAGTTGCCAAACCAAGGTGAGTTGCCAAAGCAAGGTGACGTCACCTGAAGTAACATTATTAACCCAAGTCAATCCAAAAGACTAATTTACATGACAGATGAACTGTTAGAGAAAGTCTGAGTTAAATGCAGTAACACTTACCCAAGTCCATCCAGGAGTTTCTTCTTCCTTTTCTGTGAACCGCCAGCTACGATGGTCCATGATGGTTCGTCCGAAGGGATATCTTCATCGTCGCTTAAGTCGTTGGCTGAGGTAGGATGCTATCTTCTTCCTCATCCGACGGTGACGGTTCGACAATGGGCGGAAGATGCTCCCAGTCTGAGTCGTACTCCAGGGGCATTGGTGTAGGCGGATCCTCAAAGGAGATCTCTGCCCTGCAAAGATAAATAAAAGAACAATCAGAATTTGATAAATCTCCAATTCTCTCAGTTTCCATTTATGTAGAACAATCAGAATTTGATAAACATAACAGTTTAACCTTTACTTATATATAACAATCAGCATTTAATAAGCAAACTATCTCTAATTGTCTCAAGTTGCAAGTCCGGCTCAAATTTACATAGAGTTAGTTTAACTTTTACTTGTTCATTAACTTTTTTTTAAACTGAAAACATAAACATCATTTTAAATTATAGCCTTATAATCAATTACCTGGTCGGACTGACTTGACATCCGTGGTATGTATCGTTGTCAGAGGGGATCGGAGTTGGCGGATTATCGAACGACATATCCTCCCTTTAAAGAGAAAAAAAAAATTTAATATCTAGACATTGTTGTTCTAAAATTAATGTAATTATTACTCTCAATAATATTCATGTCATTATTGCTCTCAATAATATTCATGTCCTTATAATTATTACTCTTAATAATCCATAAAATGAACTGTATTATAAACCAATGTAATTACCTGGATGGACTGTCAAAACATTCAAAGTCTATGTGGTCCACAGGAATCGGAGTTGGTGGATTCTCAAACGACATGTGCTCATCACTGCAAAGAGAATTTGTTTGAATTCAACAGACAATTTAGACAACAATTAATTTAACAATTTTTGGGACAAAAACTCTTGTTTTGTGGAATATCTATGTGAAAATCTACCTGTCCTCATCACTGCAAAGAGATTTAGTTTGAATTCAGAAAATTTAGACAACAATTAATTTAACAATATTTGGGACAAAAACAATTTAGACAATAATTAATTTAACAATTTTTGTTGAATATTGATGTAAACATCTACCTGAAAATATATATAGAAATAGAGCATGTTTAAATTATACACAGTGTGACAAACCTCATTGTAATTGGTTAAGTAATAAGAAAGTTACAGGTGTTTTGGTAAAAAGTCTCAATTTCGAGAAAAGCCCTTTCAAAAACCAAAAATCTTCATATATTCAATGGGAGTGATCGCTACAAAAGTGTCCATATCTGGGAAAGTATAAAAGATAATGAAGTTCTTTTTGAAGCTCTGAGTAGTGTTATGTATGTGTGATAAAATATCACAAAACTGAAAAATGGGACATTTTTGACCCGTAACGCAAAATGGACCAGTTCATGACGCATGTCGATGATGACCAGATGCAAGCTGAAGTGCTAATGTGCTTTTTCCCATAAAAGACTTTAATATCCAGCCCCATGCCAATACGCCACCTGTAGAAAATCTCAAGAAATAGTGGCCCATCGGTCCCCATGTTGGGTGGCTCATCGGTCCCCAAAAGCTTTCTGAACAGTTAAACCCCTCTTTTTTGTGAAATATGGTTCCTATTCCTAAAATTCAATGTGTAAATTGTCACCAATATATAGGACAAATCATCATAGAAAATTTATTGCGTCGAGTCTACACATTTTTAAGATATTAAACTTTTTCTGAATCAGAAAAAAAAATCTTAGATGTTGAAAATGTCATTTTGCCTCCTACACTCTTGTGCTATCACTCATGGATCAGTGGTTGATATGGTATTCATAGATGTGATACACAATACTAAAAATGCAAATTAGATGTTATGAAACGTTTTTGATGTCAAGTTAAGAGGATGGCCCATCAGTCCCCGTGGCCCGTCGGTCCCCATGTTCCCCTATCCATAGTGTACATTTCTGGTGATGGATCTTGTTCAGTCTGACTTCTGCTTCAAACTGAAAATAGACTTATTCAATAAAAAAACCCGTTTTTCTGATCTTGCTCTGAAACTATCGGTCCCAGGACTTAACTCACAATTGTAATGAATATAAACGCATTTATTCCGCACATTTTGAGTCCATCATAAAGTCTCTCGGACCATCGGTTCTTGAGTTATAACAATTTTGCAAAATATTGTAATTTAGCTTCATTGAAATATCATTGAAATAAGTGATGCACTGGAGGTGGCTGTTCCCATTTGAAATTCAACCTGAAATTTGGTGTACATGCTCAGGACACCCAACCTCCTAACATATCACATAGACATCAAAGTCTGAATAGGTTGGGGGCAAGCAACGCACCCTAGGCTCTATCCATCATACCGATATTAAGCTCACAATACTCAGCACTAATTTTTACCTTGTATTGGTCTTCAAGATGCAAAGGGGAATCGATGCTTGAAGGCAGCATATCCAATGATCCATTAATGTTATTTATACTGTTCAGTGTCCACCTGAAACAGTGAAAGACGAATGATTGTTAATTAAATGTATGAACTTGCCTTCAACTTTTTTTATGAACTATACTATACGGCAGCACAATTGCAATTGATAGAAAATGTATTGTTTATCAAGATATCAAGTAATGCAATAAAATTATCACAGAAAGTGCAATTAATTATTTTTAGATAATTTTCACTAGTTTTGACAAACAGTTTGGTCATCCTGACCACCTGAAAAAAGCTTCGGACAAGTGAAATTTTACTGAAAATGAATAATCAACATGTTAATTTGTGTGCCATCCAAGTTCGAACAAGGGCGTTCTGAAAGCCATTCCTCACGCTGCATATCATGCTGCTAGTGCTGCTTTGAATCACTTTTCATGCAGCACAACCTGAATATAGCTATTATATAACACACAATTAATTTTCATTTGTGTAACAGTGAGTGTAACTGATCAGTGCATTACTTTAAAAATAATTTATTTCATTTACTTAAAAGATCAAAACCTTCATATAATTTTGTTTTGACATACCATGAAAATGTCATGTGCAATAGCTGTCACATATCTTGTACTTAGCATTATACATCGGTTTTAACACTGCTTGCACATGTCGTCCAGCTTTACCATCGAGTTCTGCTGCTGTCCTGCTGAAAAGAAAGTAAAAACTATAGGCAATATAAATCACGGTTTAAATGATGATTTTAAGCAGGGTCCCAGATTCGTTGCCAGATTTTGGGCATCTTCCACCACATGTAGGGAGCCGAGCTTGTCATTTTATTGTAAAATACTGGCAAATCTCGGTCGTCCTTCTCAAAATCTGGGTGTCTCAGGCGATAGGACGTTTTTACTGGCCTGCATGCCTAGTTAAAGGTAAGAGTGAGTTTTAAAGGCTTCGCTATACTAAATTTTACCCCATTGTCAAACAGCTTTATTTAGTGAAAATTACCTACATTTCGTCTCAGCTCCAGGTAACCTGGCGAGTTAGGGGACTGGCGGGAAATGGGTCATGTCCACGGGTGAGTACTCCACTGGTGAGTACTCCACTGGTGAGTACTCCCCTGGCGAGCAGTCCCCTGGCGAGCAGTCCCCTGGCGAGCAGTCCCTTGGCGAGCAGTCCCCTGGCGAGTAGTCCACAGGCCTAATAAAGGATAACAAATAGTAAGTGTGACAGTTTTGAGTTGTTTTTTAAATCAATCACAGTATATAAACAATAGTTGTAAGATGTGCCCAGCCTCCAAAACAACACATTTTGACAAATTTTAATTTTGACCGAGGACATTCATGTCCCTTTTGATCATTTTCAAATAGGGTTAATATAACAATAACATGACCTGTGGAGGGTGTTATTGGTGGTTGACAGCCCAAGGGCTTGCTTGTTAGCCCTACGATTTCTTGTCAGCCCAAGGTATGAGGGCAGCACTTGTGCATATCATCCATATCTATCAATCTATCTATATCTATTGATCGGTCTATATATCTGTATCTATCTGAATAGTTATAACAGAGCAGAACAAATCATCTGCTGGATTCATGGTATGTGAACTTTAGTGACTACACCACCTCCATTTTGAACCCCTGGGTTCTTGTTGACACATTGAACTGCTGGAAAATGTTGCAACGAAAACCACAGATATTCACAGTGGGCAGGAGGGGCAAAATTGATTGCACCAGTCTATTTGCACCTCACTAACGGCAATTTGACAGTACAAGAGAAGTCAAAACTAAAAAGTTATTTCTCAACTTCAGAGCTCCGAAAATAAACTCGGCAACATTAAAAACGCATACTTTTAAAAAGGCTAAAAATAGTAATTCCTCTAAAGATATCAATGTGAAAATTTGCACAAATCTCTAAATGCAGTGCTTTTGTGTCAAATTAAATTGTCGTGGTCACTGTCGAAAATGGAAGTCACAAAATTTCAATTACCTCTGATCATTAATTTCAACAACTTAGCTGTTCTTTCTGCAAACTTTTTTGATAAGCCAGGAAAGTTTATAATTTTCCCTGCTTGATGAGTAAGAGAAAGGGGATATTTGACCCAACCACGATTAAAGAGGATGAATTTAATAAAAATTAAGTGTCAATGCTGACACGCCCCCTACTGGCGCATTTTGTTAAAACCTTAAAAAATGATGTTTTATTCAGATTTTTAAGACAATTGATATGGAAAGATTGTCAATGGGTACATTCGATTCGACCTACTCTAACTACTCCGGAAGTTACGTATCTACTCCAGGAAGTGACGTTTCTACTCCGGGAGTAAACTACTCCAAGGTTGGTCCAAATCGAACATAACAGAGTAGTTAGAATCGTCATAACTTGGGGGTTCCCTAGCAATTAGAATTCCCCAGTTGATGGCAATTACGACATCAATTGACACCCTCAATCGATTGCTCTTAATTTATTGAATTGAAATACGGACATTCACACCAGAAAAAAGCAATTAGGCCCTAAATCAAAGCTTCTGAAGTGTCATCTATCTTTGTAAACAATCCTACGTCATGGGATATCCCAATTTCTTGGAGTACTTCCTATCTACTCCAATCTACTCCGAACTACTCCCGGAAGTGCAAAACGAATGATCTGGAGTGAACTACTCTACTCCAGGAGGACTTTGGAGCAGCGAAACGAATGTACCCTATGTGTGTGTTTCTACCCTGGGCATGCATAAAACCCCCATTATTTAACAGTTCTGGTTCACATGCTTCATTGGGTCAGTGTAAAATGCGGACCAAACGGACCATGCGGACCATGCAGACCAGACATAGTGGCAGCCAGTCTGTTGGTTCAAGTGTTGGACAAACACTGGCCAGTCTGGAAAGGGTTAAATCATGCGGACCAAACAGTGCAGACCATACGGACCAACTGGATAACAACAGGATAATATATATGATTTGAAATAGATTTAATGATCTATAAAAAGAGGAATTTTGGAATTTTTTTTTTCATAAAATAGTAAAAATGAATTCGTATTTGGCCAGTCTGGAAAGGGTTAAATCATGCGGACCAAACAGTGCAGACCATGTGGACCAACTGGATAACAACAGGATAATATAGATAGATTTAACTATCAGAGACCATTTGCTGAAGAAAAAGCAACTCAACGAACTACAAGAACAAGAACAAGTAGATTTAATGATTTATAAAAAGAGCAACTTTGTAATTTTTTTTTCATAAAATAGTAAAAATGAATTTGTATTTGGTCTGCATGGATTGGTCTGCATGATTTGGTCAGTACTCAGGTCTGCATTCTGGTCAGCATTTGGCCTGCATTTGGTCTGCAAGCTCTTGTCTGATCCTAGGTGAACCTGGCCACCATTTAAAACTTGCTATCAACAAAATTTATTTTAAGAAGGCTATGCATTGTAAGTGCAGGCTGTATAATCTAGAATGTCATCCAATCGAGGTTGTTTCTATTAATTGCTTTTAAGCCATCATCAATGATTCCCACTCTATGTAATCCACAGTAGATTACAAGACCCTGCCTCACAATTGCTAATTAACATCTTTTAAATTTAATTGCACTTTAAATCCAGTCTTTTAAGTGGCAGTTTAAAAAAAAACGGTAATTAACATAAAAATACCAAGAATTTTTCTCAAAAAGGTCATTCTATATTGTGTCTGGAATCATACACAACTAGCTGCATTCGGATTTACCAAAAGCTTTGGATAATTATTGGATTTACACTAATTCCCTTTCAGACTATTGCCAGGTTAGTGAATATTAATATTTATTTAGTTTGTTTTAAATTTACCAAATTTATAGCATGCAGACCAAAATGTATATATAATGCAGACAAAATTAATTTAATCCTGACCAAATGCAGACCAAACTTTTTTTATGCAGACCAGAATTCCTATCATGTAGACGGTAGACCAGAATTCCTATCATGCAGACCAGAATACCTATCATGCAGACCAAATGCAGACCAAAATTTTCTATTATGCAGACCATAACTTATAGCAAGCAGACCAAATGCAGACCAAAATGTTTATAATGCAGACCAAAATTCTATCACGCAGACCAAATGCAGACCAAAATCTGATAATGCAAACCAAAATTCTGATAGTGCTGACCACATTGAGTGGCAGGGTTTAATTAGCCTTTAATTGTAATCAACAGATTACTGTCATTCATTCATGATGGGTTAAATGTAGCAGTGTAGGTTAAATGCAATTAACAGATATACCTTTCACTTACAATTCATGGCTTTTTAGAATAAATTTCCTTGACAGAATAAACAAACAGAGACATCGATTTTTATCAGCTTAATATTTATGGGATCCAAGAAGTTAAAAAATAAAGGGGGGGGGGGGGGTAAAAAAAAACCAAATAGGCCTATATCAATGGCATCAGCATGTCTGCAGCGTCTGTATGATCTGAAATATGGTCAGGCAGTCGTCTAGTAGTCGATCTATAACCCATTTATACTTGGCATTTTATTTTTTGATCATTGATAAGCAAAAATCTGGTATGCAAGTCAGTCTGCATTCTGGTCCGCATCTAGTCCGCATGGTGCTGTATTAGCAATTAAGAGAGATAGCATTGCCTGTTTAACCCCTTAAACCCACAGTGTTTGTTTGTTTTGTGTCTGGTCCGCATGGCCCGCATGCAGGGCCGTATTAACCTATGGGCAAACGGGGCAGTTGTCCGGGGCCCATGACCTCAGGAGGGCCCATGATTAAGCTGAAAAGAGTTCCGACTGTAAAGAACGTGTGTCGGGTAACTGGCGCGAGAATGTAGTTTTCAGAATTTCAGAGCGTTTTTGGAGCACAAGGGGGCCCATTGGAAACAGTTTGCCCCGGGCCCAGAAATGCGTTAATACGGCCCTGCCCGCATGGTCCGCATTTTACACTGACCCTGCTTCATTGAAGATTCTAACTCATAAATATTGAGTTTTTAATTCACAATCTGCTTTATCATTGACTTTTTTTTCAAAAACTTCTGTGGGTCCTCTTTTGGAAATCTTGTGCCTGTCATGTCAAAATTTCATAAGATTAATCCCATCCAGTATACCACAAAACAAATATTTCCAATTGTGCGTTTTGTGTTGAAGTGCAGTTTGTGACTTCCATTTTCGACAGTGACCATGACGATTTAATTTCACACAAAAGTACTGCACTTAGAGATTTGAAAATTTTCGTGAATATACCTGATGGTAACTACTAGAAGTGTGGAAACTTTCATTTTGATTCTTTTAGAGGAAGCACTATTTTTAGCTCCTTGGAAAGTGTGCGTTTTAATGTTGCTGAGTTTATATCAAATATTGACACAGAACAATAAATTGGACATCAAAATAATCAGCAGAACACCAGGTTGACTAATTTTCAACTCAAATTGTGATTTAACAAACCAATACTTCACGACGAGCGAATTTCGATGAGGTAAATGAAATATTTCAACAAATTTTAATTTTTGACAGTTCTAAGAAAAACCAACACTGCAAGTCCTTCCTCAACTTCAAAGCTCCGAAAAAAAGTGAAATATTGACGTAGAACAATGAATTTTACATCAAAACGATCAGCAAAACACCAATTCAACTATTTTTAATACTGAATATGAGAGCTGACCCACCATTTCTTCATGACGAGCGAATTTCGACGACGTAAATTGGGCGATAATCCAGCGATGAAACATCATTTCAATTTTGCAACTTCAAATCGCTCATGAATCGGTTCAAGAGCACGTAGAAAAGTCCAATTTATACCAAAATGATCCTTAAAAATCCCTCTATTGAACCAATAACATTGCCAGAGCGATACAACCACTTCTGTGGTCGAAACAACCATTTTCGGCAAGCCACTGCACAGTTGACATGCCCGGGCGAACTTGCCAGACAGTCTGACAGGCAACTTTGACAAAAGTCCAACAGACAAAGAAAACTTCGCCAGCACATCCAGAACTCTTCCAGATAAAGCACAACATCACAGGCGAACTGTTTCAGTCAATTTCAACAACTGTCAATGCAAATAAAGCACTGAAATATCCACGGCAACTTGTAGACTCGCCGTAATCACGAAGTAAACGGAACTAGGTCAACAAGTGGGCGTGGCATTGAAAACTTCGCCAGCGCATCCAGAACTCTTCCAGACGAAGCATAACATCATTGGCGAACTATTTCGGTCAACTTCAACAACTTTCTAAGTCAATAAAGTACTTTAAATGCACGGCAACTTGTAGACTGCCGCCATTGCGTCCTGTCCGCATGAAAGTTGGCGCCAAAAATGACAAGGGTGCGCGGTCACGTGATCAACTTTTCTGTGACGTCACGGTTGTGTTTTGATTGACGCCGCAATGGTTTATCGGTTTTTGTGTGGATTCTGAAGACGCCGCAAAAAGATTACGAAGCGAGTCGGCAAATAGAACAAAGAGGCATCTACGATGGACGATATATAACCGGGCATATTTGTCGGGTAAAAATAAAAGGGTAGGTCAAATTTTGATGGTATGTTTGGCAGATTAAAAGAGATACGTCGAGCGATAGGATTAGGGAAATTCATTTTCGATTGCAAGAACCTATAGCTATAGGTATAGCCAAAGGTTAAAAAACTACAGGTATATTTTAAGATAACTCTGGTCTCTAAAACTCTACTTCTTCTTTTTCAGGTTTTAATAAGTGGCCACATTCCTCTAGGAGTGTTAGATAGACAGTGGTTCCGTCCAGCCTTTAGTGACCAGTTAATCCAACTTTTAACCCGTTACCATTCTGTGATAACAGCATTGATATTTGGGCATGAGCACACAGACCAATTCCGCATCTTGTACACAGATGGTAAGCACGGTAAGGGATATTGTTTTGTGTTAGGTCACAGTAGATGACAAGCATGTTTAGAATCACACTCGACATCAGTAACCACTGCATGTGTAGTAAGTAGCAGACTTATCTTCAATATGATTATGAATTTAATTTCTGGTCCAGCAATTTGGAAGTCTTCAGCCCTAGACATATGATGTACCTAAAATTGTCTTTCTGACAATTAAGCTACTAAGCCTAAAATCTAATCATAGGATTTACAGACACTTGAAAATATATCCTCTACATTTTCAAATAGCTTCTCTTGTTCATGTTCGAAATTCAGACAAGATTTTTTTTTCTCTGCACAAGCAACACCAAGCACAAAATAAAATATGGCTCATTTCAAATAGGTAAAGGAATGATTGTAAAAACGTTGTATGACAATTAACAGGTTAGCCTGAAGTTAATATTTCTTTCCCTCTTGCAGGTTTCCCAAGCATTCCAATATTCCTGAGTCCGGCGGTGACGCCATTCACGGCCAATTTATCCTGGGGAGCAAACAACCCCTCCATCAGGTTGTATACGTACGACAGAGACACTAAGAAGATTCTTGACTACAAGCAATACTACTTGGATTTAAACGAAGCTAACATCAAGAAGTTGGCAATATGGAAGAAGGAGTACTCCTTCACAAAAGAGTATGGTGTGGTTGACGCAAGTGCCATTTCCATGCACAGGGTTGCACACAGCTTTCAGGAACAAAGCAGTGTTACTTTCAAGAAGTACATTAAAAACTATGATGCCAGCTACACGCCTGCTATATCTTGTGATGCGCAATGTAAAAAGAAACATATTTGCGCCATTACACAAATAGACTATGAAAAACATAGTAAGTGCTTGAACAGTGTAAAAACACCCAAGGCCAACTTGCCTCCAAATTACCATCATCCGCTCCCTCCAGAGATAGACACAAGAAACGAGCACAAACCGGCCCATCCGCACGAGGTGCCCCGATACATGTACATCGTCATCTACTCTCTGGTGGCATTCGTTCTGTTAGCTTTTGCTGCCATTTCATTTTATTGCTGTTGCAAGGAGCCGAGGAAGGCCCCTTACGTGACTCAACCCAGATACGTGCTGATCAGCTAGGGTTTACCGGGGCTCGGCCAAAGGACTAACCTGGCCGCAGCCGCCGAGGTCATTCCCTCCACAAGCAGTTCCAAGCCGTACAACTTCCTCAACAGGAGTTCCAGAAGGCCACAGGTTGGCAAAGTAGGCTACGTTAAGGACGAGTCTCTTATACTGATGGACGATTTTATGGAGACATAATGTTAATCTTGACTCAAATGAAAAATTGTGAGATTCCCATTTGAGAGCACAAAATGATGAAATCCATGACTTTTAAAGCTAACTGGTAGAACAAGAATCCGTGACATTTTCACATGACTCTCACTCAGTTATTGTACCTTGAAACTTGTTGTATGAGTATGATCATTCGTAAACCTCCTCTTCCCAGCATGTTGCCAGAAAGTGTGACACTGTATAATGTACTGTACAGTCTGTACATATTGTCATAACTTTAGTAGACAGTATGAAAGAAAGGCATTGTAAATATACAGAGTAGTAGACATAATGTAAT
This sequence comes from Platynereis dumerilii, assembly GCA_026936325.1. Taxonomy (NCBI): domain Eukaryota; kingdom Metazoa; phylum Annelida; class Polychaeta; order Phyllodocida; family Nereididae; genus Platynereis; species Platynereis dumerilii. The sequence goes on from JAPTHN010000001.1 coordinate 137,065,533, forward strand.
TACTATGAGAGTGAACCATTCAAAACTTGATTTTAGAACATGTTGCCATTTTCTAGATAAAATGTTAAAGTAGTAGGCAGATTATTTTTCTCATCAGATTATTGATGAAGCTACAGTCAGGAAGTTTTTAAATGGTCACCAAGTTTCCATTGTTACTACTAGTCAGTGACTGTCATTCAGTAACTTGGTGACCTTCCTATTTCCATGATTTTACTCCACAAAAACTGTGATAAAATATAGGTTTTATATTATGAATGATGTTCCTCCTTGGAGTCTCCCTGAGAACATGTCTCCTTGAATCTAGCCTGTGACAGCTATTTTAATCTTTAGAAGAGCCTTCGACATTTTGATGATTTTGAAACAATTCATGACCTCTGGTAACTGGGTAAGAAAAGGATGAACTAAATGCCATGGTGAAATGAATTATTTTTTATCCTCAAAATGCTGAAGTTTCCTCTAAAATAGCTGTTTATCTGTTGAAGTCACCCTTTCCTCCCTACATTTTCATATCAATTGTTTTGTAAGGGTTTATCTTATGATTTCCTGGATGTTTTAATTTTAGTTCATATTTTGTGCAATATTAATAACAGGCATTCATTTTGATCTGAAGGAATACAAATTTATACTTTTATTGTAGCTGCTTCTGCAGCCTATTTTATAATTTTTGAAGTATTTTCTATGTACCTATTTTATCTGGTCATTACTGTGATTTGTGAAGATTTGTTTGGTAGCCAGTATTGTACTTAGCAAAGTACTTATGTATTTATGATATACGTGTTTGTGGAGAAGGAAGGCTATGCGCCCTCTTAATAATTCAGGAATTATTTTCTGTATTTTCTCCTCAATTGAGCGCAGTTAGCTGGCAAATTAAATTAACTGAATCACTTGCAAGAAGCTAAGTAGCACTTGTCTCTAAACGACCATTTATTGACCTAAAATTTTCACATTAATAGTCTGTATAACTGTTGACAATCTCATGTAAATGTAGCGCAATATGCATTATCTTGTAGAAATTGATATTTCTGAGGTCACAATACAGAACTCTGACAGCAGGTCTATAAGTTGCCAGCTAACAACTAATCAATTTTGGATGTGCCATTGTTGGGTGTTGAACTATGGCTTCGTATGTGCTCCTGTAAATTTAATAAACCTCAAAAATTAATATCAGGATCAGGTTTTTCTTTCTCAGTCTTATTCTAACAATACAAGTGTTGGCCAGGACTTTTGGAAGTTCTGGCGAGCAAACTCTTGTTGAGAAAAAATGGATTTTTAATAACATGAAAATAATTGAAGAAAAAACATGAAGTTTTTTGAAAAGTTACCTTTAGGAGACATTTGATTCACATGAAAGCTGGTTTTCCATTCTTTGTAGTGCATTTTTCAGTGCAAAATCGGCACCTTCATTTTGTAGTTGTTTGACCATTGCCAGGACCATGCCTTGAATAAATGGACTTGTTTGACAAGCATCTTTCTGAAATAAGTCAAATTTGATAAGCAAAGACCCACGTATTGAATTTTCATTATTGTAATCCAATCATTTCACATGTCAGTTTGTTCTAGTTAGAAATGCTTACCAAGCCTCGGAGTTCCATCAAACTAGTGACATCAACGTCATTGATATTTGGTTGCTGGCACAAGTACTCAAGCATCGACAAAACTTCTTGTTCTAAGCTGAGTGGATAGTTGTTCCACAGTATGAGCAAGACATCTTTCGGAAGCTCAACTGTCACTTCACCTGTTTTCGAAAAAAAATACAAAATTTTACTCTTCCATGGTGACTGTATACATTAAGAAAAAAATTAATTATGATCAAGAGATTCTATTACATTTTGTCATCATTTACATTTACTGTCTATATGACAGTTGCTTCACCAATCTACAATCTGACAAAGAAAGGATACTAATGCTAAGTTCGGCAACACGTATTGAATCCTCGGATTCTTGTTTTTAAATTACATCAAGATCTCATCATACCTATATAAGCGTCTGCTTGGGTATCTGTCAGTTGAGATAGCAAATTTTCAGTCTCTTTACTCTCTGGACCAGCGATTTTGATGAGAACATGCAGCAGTTTAGGAAGACTGTTTCTGAACCAGTCATTGTCTTGCATTTTGACACAAAACACGATCCATTCTGAGATTTTCATAAAGTTTGTGGTGGCTGGTTCAAGGAAGCCTTTGGATTTGCCAGCCAAACAATTTGACTCCACCGCATGTTCCAAAATAACTTCAATCTGAAAAAGAAAATTTTTATTGGCTCATAAATACTGTTAGTCTCTGTCATGAAGTATTCAGTTCGAAGGGCTGAATTTATTTGCCATCTTTTGAGGTTTTGTTTGTTTGTGTTTTATGCCTCAGCAGCACCTTAGGCCACACATAATTGATCTTTAGCTTCTCGGATCCTCTCAAGGCACTTTTTCTAGGGTCGGTCGGTAGGACAAAAAAAAAAAAAGGTAAAAAAAATTTTTTTTATAATGTCAAAAAAAATTTTTTTTTTCCATCGGCAGCATATCTATTGTGTCGGCGGGTCCGCGAAGCTAAGAATCAATTATCTGTGGCCTTAGTGGGCTATATCGAGGCAGGCGATAGCCGTATGATGAGATGAGAAGACTGTGAGTCTGGTACATATCCTATTAATTCAGGGATGCCCAGGGTCTTTCACTTGCATCAGCATAGAACACTGGATACAACCCGCCTCCATTTAATGTCCCATGGGCTCGGACTAAATTGAGTTCCGGGGTGGGATTCGAACCCACGCCCTCAGAGCCAGTGGTTGTGCAAACAATTAAGCACTCTTAACCATTAGGCCACGGAGGAACTCCCCATCTTTTGAGGTTAAAACCCTTGCAGCATAGAGCAGCTATATTGGAAGTCCACCAGTATTTTGACAAAGACTGTACGATCAATATTAAAGTTGACAATGAAACAGAAAATATAGAAAATAAAAATATGCATACCTTTTCTAGAATTAATCTGTACAAGTCAGTTTGGGTTAAACCAGTTGTTGAGAGTGGAATTTGATTAAAAAAATCTTTTCTGTGTGATGTTAATCCTCTGATTTGGGACTGCAAAAAAAAATCCAATATATTTATTCTTCAAATAACTCACTTGACAGAATAATTAAGGACAGAATTATATATATATATATAAATTAATTTTTTTCATTCCGAAAAAAAGTGGCATTTTTGTATCTATTCGCAGTATCTTACTTCATATTTCATGATAGAACTTGGGGCTGACCAGATGATCTTTGTTGGGGGGGGGGGGGGGGGGGGGTTCTGAGTCTCCCTGGACTTGGGGGGGACTACTATGGCTTTTTGGTGAAACAAAAAGTTAGTTTCCCACTTGACACTGCAAAAAAAGTTTTGTTTCCACCTGTTGTATGAAGTATGTCACACGTCCGCATGCAAACAAATTGTTTGTTGACGCTTCCCGAACAAAAAAAAGTTCGTACGAGGGGTAAAGCCGAAGCCCCCCCCCAAACTATCGCCTGGTCGGCCCCTTAACTTCGAGCAGATTTTCTGAGTGATAGAATCATATTATCGAATCATATTACCATTGATACTTCTGGATTTGCCATAATAACATTTTTTAGAATAAGTAACTTCATTAAATTTGCATACCAAAGCCCACGAAGAAGATTTTCTTTGGAGAGCAGAAACAGGGTTTGGGACATAGAACCAGAATACGCATTCAAACAGAACTTCACACAGAGCTTGATCACTCAGGAAGACGGGAACTGAGCAGATGTGGGCGAGCAGCTGACCGACCTGGGGACACTTCTGAAGACTCTCTTCCACATTTTCCTGCAAAGAAGCAGCGACGTAGATATTAAGCATTTGCTCAAATGAATCAATAGAGATGTTATATAATTAATTAAATAATCAGGGATTTAGTGGAAGTTAAATTCAGTTAATGGGACTGACCAGTGGCGTCATAAAGGGGGGGGGTGCCCCCTGAAATTCATTTGCCCCCCTCTGGTCCCCCCCCCCCAATTTTTTTAGCATAACCCATTGTCCCATATATGTCCCCCCCCCCAAAAGTTTAACGGACTGGCCCCACTTAAATAAATCCTGGTGAGGGTCATGCAGTGACTGCCTCTCCACCGCCTGTGCCAGTTGAGCCTCCACAGCCACTGGCTCCAGACCACCCTCCACTTTCAGACTTAAATTTAAAAAAAAAAGGCTTTATTAATTGCTAAATTAAATTACCCCACTGAATACAAGGTAAAAGACTTAATTAATAAATTACACAATTCTGCAGTTCCAACTTGAGCCCTTGCAGAAAATTTGTGAGATCTTTGAAGTTGTCACCAAAACAATCAAAGGGCAATTTTCTTTGATCATGTTGTTTCTTCCAATGAGTGATTCTATTCAACCATTCAACTGTTTCTGGTTGTAACAGGCCAACTTCCATTGTGAATTCATTCCGTTCAGTTGGAATACATAGTTCTTGATCAATATCAAGTCTTGGAGGTTATTTTTGACAAAAAATCGAGATATTTAGGATTTCAGTGATCAATGTCACTCACTCCATGCTGTGAGTTGTGATGATCAGCTGATTTTTGTTTTTCGCGCCACAATTTATAGGGAAATTTTACTTTAGTATTCCCCTTTGAACCAGGTTTTCCGATTAAATGGTCTTGAATAAGGAACCCTTAATGATTACCAGCACTCAATTAGTAAGACAACTCAATCAAGATGTCACAATGACATTTGTCTAGGCCTGCTCAATTTCCAAACCAATTAGGCCATGTGCCATTTAACTTGATCTTGAAATATATTCATCCGCTCAAAATATGGTTATTTGTGAAGTGTAATTATGGTATGATTTAACCAATCTTTCCAAAATTGTATTAATTTTGATATGAATGAACAAACAAGTAGGTTGCTTATTTTGATTTGCTTATGACTTTGTAAATTTCAGGCCTCATATTTAGAACTATTTTCTTGCGCGGCGTGATAAAGAGCAAAAATGCGGTCAATGTTTTTATTTTGCGAACAGAGCTGTCATCGTTGTGACTTTCTTTGTGCCAATAGGTTTTCAAAATGAACTATGTTTCACACTAGCCCAGGCCGATGATTAGGTATCAACATGGGGAACTGTTTGAAAACTCCAACTGCAGATGATATTTCTCTCCTGAGAGGTAGTGACAGCCCAACTGAGGGAACAGACACTTCGACTCTTGGACCCCCTCCACCATATCAGGTAAATTTTCTTTATCTCTCTCACGTCTCTCTCTCTCTCTCTGTGACATGACCATGCAGATTATATCTTTTGTTTGTTCAATATTTCAGTTTCATTTGGTGGAACTGATTATGCATGTTCAGATCTTGGCATTTTTCATCCATAAACTTTCATATGGAAAACTTTTGCTGTCTCAAAAGTCAAAAATATTTTTTCTTGCGAAATTAAAATGCAAATTGGTAATACACATCATGATCATACATGCACATGAACAGCGTGATAGCATGACAATGTTTAAAACAACATTTTGTTCAACATATTATCAAAGACCATGCAATGACATGCATGGGTGTGTTATTTGAAAATAAAAAAAATGCTTGGTAGTCAGGTAGTGGGTTGATTTATTTTCAACTTTTTTAATAACCCCCCCCCCCCCTCCACTTTGAAACTGAAGAGAAATTTATTAAGGAATTGTGTAGCCTACTGTAGGCCTGTTTTTGTGAAAAACAGAGGACACAGATGCTTATTAATATGGTAGGGGAAAGTAGGGAGAAGTGGGCCGTAGGGAGAAGTGGGCCACCGTGCTTTATGCTTAATATAGCATTGGGATATCCCTGAATTTGAGTGCCATGGCTTCGGTGTGATACCTAAGAGTGATATTGAAGCCAGGAAGGAGATAACTTATTCCATTTTTTGAAAAACTTAAATTGTGATTTTTCGGTGCCTTTGAGTAAAATTTCTGCTTTATGTAAAAAAATTTATATATATGATGAGATTGGGGATAGATTGGAAATGAAAGGGTTGTTATAATCTCTGTAAAATCAGTGTTTTATCAGGTTATTGTTGAGGCATTGTATGCATTTAGGAAAAAATGGCTGTCACTTTTTATGAAAATGTGCGGGAGGGAGAAGTGGGCCACCTTGCAGAGGGAGAAGTGGGCCGGGGGCCCAGTTCTCCCTCCGTGTACCACAAACAAGGTGAAATGCTATTTTTTTTATTCATTTTAATTTCAGGACTTGAAAAATCATAAAACAGCAGTAGGTTTGGTTTTCTGGGCTCATTGTTACTGAATACATGAATTAAAAGCTTAAAATATCATATTATCCTTTTTAAGAAAATCGCTCATGTGGCCAAATTGTCTTTTCACTTTGTTATGTCCCACATGGTGTCCATAGCAACAACAATTTTAAAAATATGTATTAGAAGAATGCTGTTGGATTCATTAAATTAAGTGCTGGCTCAGTTGAAGAGTAAAACCCTATTCTGCTATTTCTCAGTCAATAGATAAACAGATGGCCCACTTCTCCCACCCCTGTGGCCCACTTCTCCGTACCAGAGGGAGAACTGGGCCACTTGGTCATAAAAATTAACAACTCCATTTCACGAAAACATATCGTGGACTGAAAGTATAACACACCAGATATAAGTTTTAACACACCAAAACTCCAATCTTAAAGGAAATACAGACACTGAACTTCAATACTGTAGTCATAAAAAGGTGAAAGACAAAAAGTGGCCCACTTCTCCCTACTTTCCCCTACTGATCATAATAATAGATTCTGCTGTAGGCCTATAAAATTTAATTTTGTCCAAAATAAAAGAAGAATGTTTTTTTGTCAAGACTTTAGTCTTATCTAATTATCTAATTCCATCCAAACAATAGACAAGGTATTGACCAACCATAAATTGTCTTGGGTGGCTAAAAGGTTTTATCAACAACTTCTAGAACTTGTGATTTAGCTGACCTTATTTAATTCTTTACAGTTTATAATTTACTCCCCTCCGATGCCAGTAAAATACTACATAGATAATGTTCTATAGTAGGCCTACGCTCCAAATGAAAATTCAATTAGCAGTACTGATGAGTGGTACATTTATTAAAGTTATAAGTGAGGTTTTTACACACATTTCGTATGTGCTAGATGTATTGTTATTGTGAAACTGATAGTTCCTAAAGCTTGAGGAAGTTTTACAAATGATTTGACCTTATTGTTGTTGCTCATAATGATATAACAAGGAAGGTACATTAGTTTATTTTCTAGAATTGTGCTAGATATAGTGAAAGCCTTATCCATGATAACTATATAAAGTAGACACAGGTCGATGGATTTATTGATAATGAAACTGTTTCAGAAGTGCATATTTGTCTAGTGGTGAATTTTCTGAAAGCCCTGGAAATTGAATATTTTCAAGGATACTGCACTGAATACTATGAATAGGTGAATCCATAATAGTTACATTATATCTCCAAAAAATTTTTAAATCATCATTGTGATATTGATAAAGTTGTGTAGAATGGATAAATTCTTGACATTTTATAAATTTCCTAGAAATTACTTGCTAAATGTTTCAACATTTGAACTAACAAGTGTTTTCACTACTATTTTGCCCATTGTTTCATTCTTGTAAATGGAGTAGTTCCTTATTCGATATTGCAATCTACATGGTAATGTTTTCAGTTAGGTTTTTGGCTTTATGCTACCTGTATTTGAACTTATCATTAACTGGTGTGTCTATACCAGGAAGCCAACTCAATTATTGTAAATGTTGGTTGTGTTGAACTTAAACAGCCATTGGAAATTCGGAGGGGGGGGGGGAAGGATTGTTTTCCCCAACAGGAAAATCCTAAAATCTTCTATTCTAAAATTAAATGGTACGGTGTGAACAAATCCATCCCATAGCATTATTTATTTCTAGAATGCCAACAAGAAAGAGTTTATTTATTTCGCCAAAAATTTAACAAGAGTATTTTTAAAAAAATTCCCCCCCCCCCCCCGCTCTGGAGGTCTAATGGTTGCCCCCTTAACATCCAGGTCTCCGGCCAGGAAGCTGTTGTGTAAATTATCCTGATTGCCAATTATTGACGAGTGGCTGTTGCTGAGGTGATCAAGTGTGCTTATCATTTCTGCTGTTCAATTTTACCTGCAGACTTTATAATGTTCATTTGCCATCCAATCGACTAATCTTATTATTAGTCGCTAATGTGAGTCATTGATGGGCTTTTCCCTGAAACATCTGGTCTAGATGCTAGTTCTCAATTGGCTTGTTGAATGTTGAGTTTGAATGAATCGTGTGAATCAGTACATTGAGCTGGGTGCTGATGTGATTTCTCCATAGTACATCAATTGTACTGTGTGTCCGCTGTGGTCCTGTGGATGTTGTGACAATTTGTAGTTTTTCAAACTCGAGCAATTGCCTCATTCATTCAACTTTTTGTTGTCAAACTAATTTTGTACAATGACTCATGAGAATTTGCAACTGCTTATTTTTTTCAATGATTAAAAATATTGTGGTTTGTCAAAAAAGAAGTGCTGTAATTAGAAAATGGCAATTGACAAAAGAAATAGTACTAATATTATGTCAAAATTGGTGGTCTAGCTGCAAAAAACCCAAGAATAATGTTAAAGAGCTCAAATATATATTTGAAAAACAACTTAAAACTGCAAATACATGCATATAACAAAAAGCAACATCCACTGTCAAATGACCAAGCTCCTTGTATATGTTGTAGGTTAGTCCAGAGTGCCTCTAGTCAAATTCATCTGGCCACACATGATGTACCTACCCGAATATTATTATTCCTTTGTCCATTAAATGACACAATGCTATTGTCCAATGACTGCATTTTAGCCCCCAGAACAGCTGTTCATTGTTACTCAGCTTGGCATTAGTTAGTCTTAGACAGGTGTTTGCCCAATTATCATTATGCTAATAGAAGTGCTGTTATTTCCACAATCATGATAATACCATGTCCCAATGAGATGTACTGTATTAACACAATAAATTTGACAGATGAGAAATTAATAGTAATTCTTCTTATGATGCTGTGTTGTACAGCTGCTGTGCTGATACATTTTTGAGAGCTAGTGAATGAAAGCTTTTATTTGTTCCGCATTAATAATATACAGCTTTTGCAAACTCAGTAGCAAAATGTATGTTAAAAAAAATTAGTTTTTCAAAATCTTTTGTAAAAAAATTACAATTTGCTGACCACTTTATAATTTTGCCCAGTTTTAAACCCAATACATGCTAAATGTTTTGCTAAAAACTAAACGCTGCTAAAACTACTACTTATATACCGTAGTCCTAACTCTGATAATCTAAACAATGACAAACTCCTGGATTTTGTAGAAGAAATATATGGGTCCAGCCAATCCCAAGTTCTTATACTAGGAGATTTTAATCTGCCTAACATTGACTGGGCAAATGGCCTAGTGAGGGGATCAAGCGAATCACTTGAGCACCAGTTCTTGGAAAAAATACAAGATTGTTTCTGGAATCAGAAGGTTACAGAACCTACAAGAAAACGAGGCCAAGACAACCCGTCCCTGCTCGATCTGGTAATCACAAATGAGGAGAACTCCATTGAAGATATAGTTCAAGAGAGCCCACTCGGAGCCAGTGACCACTCACTCTTATGTTTTGAATACAAAACCCACGTTGACAACAGCAAGACATGGACAAAAAAATACTTCCTAAAAAGGGCGGATTGGACCGGCATGAAAAGTTGGCTGACAACCAACTGGACAGCATCATTCAGAGAAGCAACGAACGTGAATGAAATGTGGGACATCTTTGAAGCCAAAATGAAGACAGCTCAAGACAAGTTCATACCAAACAAGATGATGGATCAAGCAAACAGGAAATGGGCAGTCCCGGCGGAACGAAGTATACAAACCAGCATTAGAAAGAAGCACAGAATGTGGACAAGATACCTAGAAACAAGACATCCTGACAGATTGAAAGAATACAAAAGAGCAAGGAACAAAGTAAGGAAACTAACTAGAATCAACAAGAAAAAACTGGAATCAGACATAGCAAAGAGCGTCAAAGAAAATCCGAAACAATTCTGGAAATACGTGAACTCCAAATCCAAGACGAAACCACACATCCCCGACTTAGAAGTAACAGTAGAAGGAAACCCTAAAATGGCGACAACAGCTAAAGATAAAGCAGATGCACTGGCAGACTTCTTCAGTAAAGTCCTAACGAAGGAACCTTCTGACGATTTCTCCGGTTTGGAATACAACCACATCACAACGAAAATTGAAAATACCAACGTCACCAAAGAAAAGATACTGAAGAAACTGAAAAATCTGAAGAATGACAAATCCCCCGGAGCGGACAACCTTCACCCAACAGTATTAAAGGAGACGGCCAACCAGATAGTCGAACCACTACTTACGATATTCAGGACATCACTTCAAGATGGCATGGTACCCCAGGCATGGAAAACGGGTATGATCTGTGCAATACATAAGAAAGGCCCGAGAAAACACTGCGAAAACTACAGACCCATTAGCCTAACATCAATTATCTGTAAGATACTAGAATCCATAATCCGTGACGACATACTTGAATATATGCTTAAACATAAATACTTCTCAGAACACCAATTCGGATTCCTACCTGGCCGCTCAACAGTACTACAACTCCTCAACATAATAGACCCCACAGAAGACTCATTCATAAAATCTCCAAGTACGGCATATTGGGCGAAACAATGAACTGGATTGCTGATTTCCTAAACAACAGAACCCAATTTGTACAACTAAACGGCAGTTTCTCCAAAACCAAACAGGTGACTAGTGGAGTCCCCCAGGGCTCTGTGCTGGGTCCGGTCCTGTTCGCAGTTTACATTAATGATCTTCCCGACAACATCACCTCCAAAATACTAATGTTCGCAGACGACACCAAGATATATAAAATATATGACTCTACACCCGATAACTCACTCCAAACTGATTTAGACAAGCTCCAAACCAGGTCAGAAAAATGGATGTTAAAATACCACCCAGATAAATGCAAACAACTACACATTCACCGTCCTACTCAGACAACTGTACTCCCGCCGAGACACTTGTACACATCGTCAGGAAATGTCCGCACTCCCGTCCAAGTCAGCGTTGTTACAGAAGAAAAAGACTTGGGAATCACCTTCGATCACCACCTAAACTTCAAACAACATATAACAAATGTCACCAACAAAGCAAGCCAACTAATGGGAATTATACGAAGAACCTTTACCAACCTGACTCCAGAAGTATTTCTCCCCCTATATAAATCCCTTGTGAGAACTAGATTGGAATATGGACAATCGGTCTGGAGCCCATACCTGTCTTCGGAAATTAAACGACTGGAATCTGTCCAACGCCGAGCTACTAAAAGAATAAATGGATTCCAACATCTAGAATACGAGGATCGGCTGATGAAACTAAAACTACCATCCCTCATGTACAGACGGCAGCGCGGAGACCTCATAGAAGTGTACAAAATTATGAATAACCTGTACGACCCCAGTGTAAACCTGGTGCTTCCGCGAGCAACGGACCAAAGAAGAGGCCACAGCCAAAAACTGTTTAAGCAGAGAACACTGCGTCTGGACATGAGGAAACACAGTTTTGCAATCAGAATAGTAAATAAGTGGAACAGTCTCCCTCAGTCAGTTATAGACGCTAACTCAATAAATAGTTTTAAAAATCGACTAGACAACCACCTCACAAACGAAAAGTATCAATATCTTGACTAAACAAATTCGACAATCGAGTAAAACAGCGACAGGCAGCAAGGCGGCCAGTCGTGATCATATTTTTTTCTTTACCAATCTCAAATTTTAAAAATCGGTAGTACAGCTAGAAATTATAGGCTAGTCCTGTACTGAACAATTTTATGCACAAATTACTTAGAATTGACTCCTAAGCAGAACAACCACACTTACAACTATATAAACCTTTGCGACAGGCAGCAAGGCGGCCAGTCGACCAATATTTAATCGAGTAATTAATTAAACCTTTCTAAGTACAAAAATGACAGGCAGCAAGGCGGCCAGTCCATCAAAACTAAAAAAACTTTTTCTAGTTGTATATATGTATATATACATTGTTTTTATCCTCCCTACGGGCATCACCAGCACTGTACATAGCTGCACCTTTCATCACCACGGGAACAAAGAATAAAACACCCGAGCTGGACAAAGAGGACCGTCAGGACCTGCGTCCATGAATCTACTTATTACTTATTACTTACACATGTCGAATGCTTTGGATAATATACATGATATATATCTGGTGATTTATTCTGTTTGTATGTTTTATATCACACACTCTATATCATTTTGTGTATATATTTGAACAATTTGAAATCACTATATATTTATATTATGTGGGGCTCACTAGTAACTTCTATGAAAAAAGTTATTTATATTATATAGGGCTGACTTCTGTGAAAAAAGTTATTTACGTTACTTCCTAGTTGAACAATGAACATAGTATTGAAATTTGCTGTTTTAAGCTAGTTTCAAGTTCTGATTAATGTAATTATACATTTCCCAGGGTTTAGTTGTGCTATTGTGAAACCTTAATTTTGTGTTTGTCAGAGACTCAGAGTACGGGCTATACTATTTTAATAGTCAATAAGTTGATTTACAACTGTAATGATATTTTCGTAATGCTCATCAGCTATGGATGTAGAATATGATCTCAGAAAGTGAGAACTGCTTTTTTTAATACAAGCACTATAAGTCAATATGAATGCTGTGTTTTGCTATAAACAGGTAGAATTGCAGAGACTGCCACTACTCTGGCCTTGCCCATTGTTCTTGTAAATGACTTCCTTGGAGTTTGTTGTAAGTCCTGAAAGAAGAAGGTCTTTTAAAGGAATAGTCTGAATCTAAGGCCATGATTATCAATTAATTGCATATTTGACTAAGACTAGGTGGAGCATAACATAGTACATTTACTCTTGCAAGATTATACCATAAGTGTTGATATACAGTCTGTATAATATAGGAGATAGGATCTTCTATAATGATTATATTATGTTTTATCTTTGTTTGTGTCATGTTTGTTCATCATTTTATTTCACAAACTATGACAGAAGTCTGATTTGGCCTGAATCTGTGAAACAATAAAATCTTTAACATAATGTATGTATATAAACAAAACAATTTGCACTGAGTTTTAATAACATGACAGTGATGATGACCATAGGTGTAGGAGGTGGTCCGGGGAATTACAGCCCCTCCTCCCCCAAGAAAAATTTTTGGAAAATCAATTTTTCATACACTTTTGGGCAGAAGGTGTTTTGAATTTAATATTTTTTGGACTATTTGGGCACTTTTTTTTTGGGCAGCCCCCCAAAATTCATTGACCTCCTACGCCTATGATGATGACAAACAATCTCATTGTCTAACAGTCTGTCAGTCATTGTCCTCAAAAAACTTGACTTGGAGAGCTGCAACATTGTTCCTCAGTGGCTTAATTGGTAAGAGTGTATGTTTGTGCTACCATTGGCTGTGAGGGTGTGTATTCGAATCCCACCAGGAACTCAATTTAGTCCGAGCGCATAAGACATTAAATTGAGGTGACTTGTATCAGGTGTTCCATACTGGGGCAACTGAAAGACCCTTGACATCCCTGAATGAATAGGGTTCATGCCAGACTCCCAAGTCTTCTCATCTCATCTTCATACAGCGAATGCCAGCAGTGAATGTGCAGGTCCCTCCACAAAAAAGATGGAAGAGCTATATACAATGATATAAATGGAAAAACGCAAGTGAAATCGTAAAGATAAATCACCAGCAAAAACTCTTGATTCTTGAGTAGAGGGTTAGCCTATGTATCACTCAAGGAAATTACCGTCTGGTCAATACGAGCAATGTCTTCAGCCCCACATGAAACTCACCCAAGCACTGTCATCACCCTCCCATGACCGTTACTTTGGCAGTGCTCAAAATCATCTTTGACAGGCTATTTAAGAATAACTGCTGCTGAGCCTGCCTGCTACCATCACTTCCAAACTTGGTATAAAGGTGTATCACAGTATCAACTAACTGTATAAATTTTTTGCAGACCCATCCATTACATAATGAGGAAAAAAACCCGAAGGCTCCCGAGAAATTAGGGAACTGTCATCAGCTACTGATGACTTATGCAGTATTTCGCAAAATCATGTAGAATAAGTTCCACTACTGTTCTGCTGCTTTTAGACGAGGATGGCTGTACAAAGATCAGACTTTCTTCTGATACTGATCAAACCTCATATACTCAATCATCCTGTCAGGGCCAGGACTTAGCTGGAATTGCAATTGTCCTCATATGATGGTAATTTACCAGACTGTTTATATAATTGGTCACAAGTTAGATTCCAGCTCTATTTTATCAGCGTGTATTATGATCTTGATGACTTTTGTTGGTCTTAATCATCGTTCACCTCATTTCTGCGTCATCCCCCGTCCCAATTGGCCTACCATATAGTGTATAAATTTAGGACATAAAGTTCTAATCATCTATTCATTCCTCAACCTATATCTGCAATTTGGCATGCTGGTTCTATTGACATTTGATGACTTCCACATGTGCTTATCTCATTTATTGATTGTGCTTAAGTGAACATGATATTGGTATGCCAAAATATGATATTCAATATTTTTCTTATTTATGGAAAGTTTTAAGGATATTACACATATGGTAAATAAGAGCCCATGATATGGTTATTTCATTTCTCCAGCATGTTTTTGTCTTCACGCCACATTTATCTCCAACAAAATGACCTTATACATGCAATCTTTTGTCTGATTAAATAACACAATTTAATCGTAATTTCAATTAATTAGTATGCAAACTTTTAATGAATTAATAATTATTGATTTAATACCTTGTTTACGTCAAGTGATGGGATAAATTCTATTTTAAAGATCATTAAAATGTTATGATGAAATAGTCCTGAAAAGTGACTTTTCAGGACTATTTCATCATGTCATTCTTTAATATTCTCGCCTTACACAATGTCATATGTTACTTGGCATTGACCTTGCTGAAAATGCCTGACATTCTACAATGTTCATCACTACAGTCATGTTGTGTGACTTGGGAATCATGCTTTCTAGAGATAAAAAATATTTGTTTTGGGTATCATGAGTGATATCAAGGCTAAAATCTATATAAATCAGTGGCGTAGGCCTACCTTTGAGGGCACAGGGATTCCCTGTGTCGACACTGTCTACTTTATTGACTTGGAGGTTAGATTGACTTGACTTGATTGTCTACGAGTTGCGAAATTAAGAGTATGTCAGATACTATGTCTATGGAATGGCTGTCTATACTCATTGATGTTTAATATAATGTAAATGAGTCTGTCATTTCCTAATTTTCCAAAATCTTATAGAAAAATATCTTCCCTTTTTCTGTAACAAGTTCCTGTTCTAAAAGTTTCTATAAGTAAATGTGAATTTGCACTTCCTTTATAGTCTGAGAATTTCAGCTCTTTTCAAAGTAGCTCAAGCTATTAGCTATGCATGTGTATATTTTACTAGTCAGCTGACTTGGACCATAGACTCTATATAAATAATATATGACCATGTTTTGTTTGCTCGAAACCTCAAGTGCAGATAATAGTAACTTTATCAAATGGGACAGGTGCAAAGAAGTTTGTGACCACAATCAGGATTTATTGTCAATAAGTACTGCTTAGAGCTTCTGAAGATTGTAAAACATTTTTCTTTGATTTGAGATGATTATGAGTTTGGTTTAGTTGGTATCCTGGTGCAGTGCTAAAGCATTTAGTTCTTTCACATAAAACGGTTCAATGTAGTCACTCAGTTCCGTAGAAGTTTTAGCTTACTGGGATTTTTCAGATGTTATTTTTTTGGTGGTTGAGATTTTATCAAAAACTTTTCAAGGACTATCTGGTTCAGTATGGCAAATTTGCCTGAGTAGACCATATATGAATGTCTTACATACATAACCAGTAATAAAGTATTTAATTTTAAACAGCCACATATGTGCACCAAATGTTTTCCTGAAAGTTACATTATACAGTGTTATATAAGTGATTAAAGGTTCTAGTTCTAGAATTCTCATGGTCACTTCACATAAAGGTCGCTCCTCATTGAGTCATTCTAGTCTCATTATTAGTCAAATTTTATTATGAAGCAGAGTCTGGGATTGACAAATGCACACTGCATACAGTATAGAGAATGTTTGGTTTGAACGGGGAATGAATCTACAGATGAGTTGTTTGAAATTGCCAAGTAGAAAATATTATTATCTATATCAATAACAATACCATAAAAACAATGGTCCCCGCCCAGGTTTAAAACTTTGAAATATCATGTTAATTTGCTGATTACTGAGTTTTCATGAACAAAACTGTCTTGACAGGTCTAAATTCTTCTGTTCATCACAACACCAAGGATTAATTTTCTAGCCAACTGTGATCTGCTATCCAGCATATTTTGGTGATTGCTTGATATGATACGCTGTACGCCTATTTGAAATATCTGAAATAACGTAGGTCCCAGTAGCTTTAGTATTCAGTATTCAGTTCACTCTGTTTCGCTTGTTTAAAAGGTGGAGATTGCAGATTGCTTATTGACTTGAAAGTACTTCTGATATGCAACTACCCAGTATAAATTTTTTTTTTTTAAGCCTAATTATGTCTGCTTTGATGTCATACATCGATCTGGCAAGTTCGAAGGTTTACTGTCCGATATGGAATATTTTTGCATTATGACCTTGTGCATTTTGCATCAATGTGCACAGTTTGAAACAGATCATCTAATCACCTAGAGTCCTAGACCTATAAGATATAAACTTATGGAGGAGGAAGGTTAGCTCAGTTGCTGGACCAATGCTGGTGCCCTGAGCTTCCAATTGCTGGGTCCTGGGTTCGATTCCTGCTCTGGCCTGGTCACTGGGACTATGTTGGACAACAGTTCCTATCGCTCTCTAAATCATTACTGTGTCCTCCTGTTCCACTTGGCCTACCGAGTAGTGTTGGGAGGTCTCGAGGCCATGGTTTGGTGGCCTCAGTCTCGGAGGCTCATGACCTTGGGTCTCTTTCTCCCTTCCTCGACTAAAACACTGCAAGATGTAAAGCCCAATCATCCATTCATCTAACTTTCATTGTCTGATTTTTTTTTTTTCAGGAGAGTGTTCCAGTTTATTACCCTTCTCCAAATGTGAGTCGTCCGGCCACACAGCTCACCGAAGAGGAGCAGATCAAAATTGCCAAGAGGATGGGTCTCATCAACCATCTACCTACAGGGATCTATGACGGCGCTCTCAAGAAACGAAAAGAGTAGGTTACATTTCTACTGATCAGATAAATCTTAGATTATGGGCCATTTCTTCAAGTATGAAAATTCTGATAATGTATAGATAGTACCTCTTATGAAGTCTACTGTTTAGTTGACCGTTTTCTTGTTTATTTTGTCAAATACATTTTCTTTACATTACTTTGAAATTGTTCTATCGTCTTTTAAAATTGTTGATCAGATCTTTGATTATGAATTTATAGCTGCACCTTCCAAGAAACCTTTGTTTAAAGTAACTTGTATGTTAACACATATATTATCTGTTCAACTAATCGAGAAAGTTTTAGTTTTTGATTTGAAAATGTATTACTGAGAATCTCAGACATAACTTTGAACCTCTTGTCTCTTGTTATCAAGATTTTTGCTGGGATTATGTCTCATCCAGCAAAATTCAGTTTGAATGTCAGAATTTTCAGTAGTGAAGAATGTTTCTTGCATAAAAAATAAATTTCTGCCTTCTTGTGATCTTTGTAAGAAAACCCTAATAATTTAAGTTCCACTTCCTGGTCCCAAACGTCTCCTAAAAATAAACGTGAGTAAAATATATATCCTTCCACACAGGCTGAATCTCAGCTCTTCAATTATGACTACGTGTACCTTTTTTTGTACTAGCCTAACGTCTCATTGCCGTGCCATTTTCATGTCCTAGATACAGGACGTAAAACCTCATTCATCCGTTTATCATTCATGTATAACAAACTATAGATCTTCCATGATTTAATCCTGATACTTTTGGTTGTTCATGTTTTTGAAAGAGTCTAGTATCTCTTTGAAATTTATACATCTTGTTTCCTTGCCAGTATTTGATCATAAAAATGAAGCACTGATGAATTTTTTGAAAAAAAAAATTATTGATTTATCTTATTTTGTCAAATTGATGTCTCGTTTAGCTTGGAAGGCCAAAAAATAGGACTATACATAATGACCCAACTGCCCATGTTTGTATGAATAAAACATACTCAATGTCTGACTGAGCGTCTATTCGCCAATGATCTTTTTGTTATTCCAATATTTGACATTATAAAACAAAGCAAATGTCAATACGTTTTTATGTTGTCAAAAAAACAACAAATTAAAACTTTTACGTCTGAGTTGGATGTAAATATTTAACTTGATGGAGTGGACCAGTGATTCAATATTACATACATCCATGAACTCCTTATGTAGATTTATTTTGCAAGGGTCAAAATTAGCCAGAAATGTTTTTAAGCCTGTAAATACATTTAATATTCTACAAATCTGCATTTGAATCTTTTGATACGAGATGGCAAACATCGAAACATGCTATTGTAGCATTTCAATGTTTTTGTGTGCCATGGGTGGATGATGATCCTCTCATGTAAACACAATATGAGTTCGACAAGGTCCCACCCTGTTCGAATGACCCACATTTGTTTGATCCTTTTGTTGGGAAAGCTGCAGGTCTATGGAAACTAATAAAATCAATACCATTGGATATGCTGACTGTTGCATGTGATGAAGATAGGCCTCATAGATCAGATACATCCATCTATACTGGCATTACTTAGTTGCTTGGCTCAATTTAGCATTCAGCCTAATCTACTTTGCTCGTCACGCCTTGATAAATGTTGTATGTCATCACAGTATGTTGTCCTTAATAGGTTCATGTGGTGTATTTTGTGAGTGTGAAAGGGTCACATTCACTCTTATAGAACAATTTATTTTTCACAATTTCCTTGCAAAAAAGTAAATATTATGTGGTATGCAAGAGTTGCGTTATATACAAGTCTACTGTAAATTCGTTTATAACAAGCTAACCAGAAAAGTATTTATAATTGTCTGCCAGTGTCTTGTATGGCCATGTGATAGACAGAAGTTTCTCAAATAAGCTTCTTAAAAATATGGAAAATTTGTATGAATGACATTACATTATTTAGTATGTCTGAGTGAAAAATTGTTTGTGGTCCACATCATGACCACATGACCTTTATGAAAGGTCTTTTTGACTTCTTACACTTCAAAATATACTGAGAGACTACAAAGAACCCAGTGGCGTATTTAGGGGGGGGGCCATTGGGTCATCAAAAAATTACATGGAAGAGATAGGAAAAGCCGCGGAGCGCCCCGTATTCACCCTATGTAATCCCCCCCCCCTCAGGCCATTTCTAGATACGCCCCTGAAAGAACCTCAGATTAGATATGTCTGTTTTTCTGCAACAGCATGCTGCTAATCCTGAGTCATGGTGAAAATGTGATCCTGCAAATTTTAATCTTGAGTCATTATTTTGTTAACTTCAGAATTTAGATTCATACATTCACTTGCAGAATTGGCTGTTCAGTTTTCAACATTATCACTATAGTCAGCTGAAAAAAAAAACAATTACCTTTTATTAATACCTGAATTGGAGTCCTTGTAGGCCTATCTGATCATAATATTGTGCAAATTATTTTTAAATATTCAGTTACCAGCAATATTGTTTTACAACTCTACTGATGACTGTCTTGTGAAAAATGTGAACAATTGTGATGCTTGTGTGAATGAAATGAAAAAACAGTATGGTAATTGCATGAAGGAAACAGATGTTTGTGACAAAGTTTGTGTAAATCACGTGAAATGTGTTTTTGAGATTTGTATGAATGATGTGAATGTCTGTGACAATGTTTGTGTGAATATGGTGGATAATATTGATGAGAATTGTGTGAATGATATGGATGTCTGTGATGAGGTTTGTGTAAATGATATGGACAGTGTTGATGAGAATTGTGTAAATGATTTGAACAATTGTTACGAATGTGCGAACAGAATAGGCTGCATAGAGAGTACTTATGTGAATGAGATAGACATTTCTGATATAGGCATTTCTGAAATGAATGTGGAACTAAATGAGAATTGTGATAGGCCTAACAAAAATAATGATTGTGAAACAGAAAGTGATTTGAACAGTAGCCATAGTCAAAATAGCATTGAAAATACACAAGATATTGGAGCTCATGACAGCCTAACTGATGAAATTATTGCAAATGAATTGGATATTAGTGTGATAGACTCTGATTTAACTCACGATGATGTTCAAAATGTTTTTAATGCTAATGTTGAGAATGAGGATGCCTATGACTCTGTAAGAGACAATAGAAATGATGGTAACTGCAATGAACATGAAATTGTCAAACTGAGAAATATGTACCCGCAAAATATGATTATAGGGCATCTGAATGTTAACAGTCTTAGCATGAAGAGTACAGAAGTGTCAAACCTGATTGTCAATGGCAGATTTGAAGTGTTTGTATTAAGTGAGACAAAGCTTGATAATTCAAAGCGAGATGCTCTTTTTGAAGTTGCAAATTACTCAATGTATAGGCAAGACAAACAGTCAAATAGCGGAGGGCTGATGGTTTATGTCTCTAAAAATATTCCTTCAACTCTTGGTAGCGTTCAGATATGCAATGACGAAATAGAATGTCTATCAGTAGAGTTGTGCTACAAAGAAACAAAAATTATGATATTAGGCATTTATAAGAACCCAAAGACAACTCCAATAAACTTTAAGCAGTTTTTTGAGAAAACATGTGAAGAAATCCTAGAGAAGCATGAACATGTTGTCATTATAGGTGATCTAAATTTTAACATGCTACATAACAATATGCTTTCTCAGATATGCCCGACTTTCAGCTTAACTAATCTGATAAATGAACCGACCTGCTTCAAATCTAACAATGCTACTTTGATAGATGTTATGCTTGTGACTAAACGTAGGAAGTTTATAAAAGGATTCTCAATTGATACAGGAATCAGCGATTTCCACAACCTAATAGGTGGCGTCTTAAAACAGCATGCTCCGATACCGACAAAAAAGACAATTTTCTACAGAAAACTTAATGAAATTGATTATGAAAAAGTTAACCATGAGCTTTTCAGGATGACTATTGACAACAGTATAACCAATAACGATGCAAATGAATCTTTTAACAAACTGCATCAGCTGTTAATTCAGCTTTTAGACAGACATGCACCGAAAAAACAGAAAGTAATTAGAAGGAATGATTTCCATTGCATGAGCAAAAGGCTTAAAAAAGCAATTCTAACTAGAAACCAGTGGCGGAATAAATTTTTCAAATTCAGGACCTCTCACTATCTAGCACAATACCGTAAACATAGAAACAGTGTAACTTTGATAAAACGTCAGGAAATAAAGGGCTATTTTGAGGAAAAATGCAAAGGAAGTACCAAGAATAAGGATTTTTGGAAAGCCATTAAGCCTATTTTCTCAAAAACAAAAACTAAATCTGAAGATATCCCTCTGCGAGAGGATGATAAAATTATTACAGACCGTAACGAGGTATGTTATATTTTCAACAAGTTCTTCAGTGAGATAGGGTCAGAGATAGGTACTCCTGAAAATAATCACAGGCCTCTAGAGGAAATAATAACTGGTTATGATAACCACCCAAGTATAATTGTCATTAAGAGAAATATAAATGAAATGAGTTCAAATTTTGAATTTTCTGAAGTGACAGAAAAAGATGTCCACAAAGTCATATCTAAACTATCATCCAAAAAGGCATCAGGGTACGATGAAATCCCGGTTAAATTTATTAAGATGACCAGTAGATACCTTGTAAAACCAATAACGCAAGTTGTAAATGAATGTATAAAACAAAGCAAGTTCCCAGATAGAATGAAAATGGCTAATATAACGCCACTTTACAAGAAAAAGGATAAACTGAACAAAGATAACTACCGATCGGTTAATTTACTCATAGCCCTCTCGAAAATTCTAGAAAAGCTGCTTGCAAATCAGTTGTATAAACAAATGGAATCTTCTTTCCATGAATACCTATCGGGCTTCAGAAAGGGTCATGGCTGTCATGATATACTAACTCGTCTGACTGAAGACTGGCGTCAAGCACTAGATAATGGAAAAACTGTTGGAGTAGTTGCAATAGACTTATCAAAGGCATTTGATTGCATGCCACATGGTCTGTTAATAGCAAAAGTACGTGCTTATGGTTGTAATATGAATGTTTGCAAACTTTTGAAGTCGTACCTGATAGATAGAAAACAGAGAGTTAAAATTGGTGAAACTTCATCTGAATGGACTAACAACATCAAGGGTGTCCCTCAAGGATCTATCCTAGGGCCTCTACTCTTCAACATTTTTATTAATGACTTTCTCTTCCATGAAAATAGCTCTAAAGTTTATAACTATGCAGATGATAATACCCTAAGCTATGTTGGAAAGGATATAAATGAGATAAAGTCTAAATTGCAGGGCGATTGCGCATTAGCTATGAAGTGGTTCAATGACAACAGTATGAAAGCAAATGCTGATAAATTTCAATTAATGTTTCTCAATCGCCGCCAATCAGTTATGGAAGAAACTCTAGAACTCCAAGGGTGTACTTTAAAAGCCTCCCCAGTAATAACTATACTTGGGATAGAATTTGATGAGAAGCTTAAGTTTGGTGGTTATATAGATGAAGTTTGTAACCAAACCAGTAAACAAATAAATGCTCTGAAAAGAATGAAGCACTACCTAGATAGACAATGCAGAAAAGTAGTGTACAACAGCTATGTACAAAGCAACTTTAACTATTGTCCAACTGTATGGATGTTTGCTGGCAAATTGAACATGGACAAACTTGAGAAGACCAATAAAAGAGCTCTAAGATTTGTCGTTAATGATAATGAGGCAGACTATGATAACGTATGTCGAGAAGAAAAAGTATTGAATGTACAACGGAGATGCATAAAGACAGTAGCTATCCTAATGTATAAGGTAAAAACCAATGATGTTCCGAATTATGTTCAAGAACTTTTCAAACGAAGACATTCGGTGTATGACATTAGAGATAATGACTTGTTTAACATTCCAACCTTTAAAACTGTGGGTTATGGCAAAAAATCTCTTCGATACTACGGGGCAAAATTGTGGTCGGAAATTCCTAAAGAAATAAAAGCTAAGTCCTCTATTCAATGCTTCAAAGATGCTTTGACAATCTGGTTACAAAATTTTGATAATGTCTCGAGCATGGATTTCTTGTTTTAGAATACATTTAAAATATGACGATTATAAATACAAACATATGTTATATGTACTATATGATGATTGTTCTTTGTGATATGTTATGTGTGCTAATCATACCGACGTGTGCGACTCCTGGTGCTACATTTGTACGTTTGTCCTTAACTAAACCTTGCTAAGTTTGTACATAGGCTTTGGCCAACTATTTCTTAGATTAGATAGTTCTGTAGTTTCTTATAGTAGATTTTTGTAGTAATCACTTATTTGTATTTTCATATTTTACTGCTTGTCGTACAGAAGCATCTGCTTTTATCCTTGTATATCTTGTATATCTTGTGATTGATTGAATACGACGTAAAATAAAATTTTACCTACCTACCTACCTACATAGCATAGATCTCACAATCATCTCAGTATCAAGCTGAATTGCAGTCCTTGTAGGCATATCTGATCATAATATTGTGCAAACTTATTTTTAAATATTCAGTTACCTGCAATATTGTTTTACATAGCATAGATCTCACAATCATCTCAGTATCAAGCTACTATAATCAGTGATTAATGCTGATAATAATAACCGTGGGGAAAAAAAGCTGATCTAGTCGCACTTTTCAAGTCAACACCTTTGTAGTTGGAGAAATGTGATAATACAAAACATGATAAAGAGGAAGATTAATGTAGGCCTATAGAACACTTGAATTGAACATAAGGCAAAAAAGTGTGAAAACTGTTTAGTCATGGTATGTAAAATTGCCATTCATACATGGTGGGGGGAGGGTTAGCTCAGTGGTAGCGTAATGGGCTGTCAATCGCTGGATCCCGGGGTAGAATCCAGCTCATGCCGGGTCTCCTTGGCCTATGTTGTTCAATCATCCTTTTCTTCTTTGCCGTGTCCTCCTCCTGCCCTAATTAGCTTATCAAGTGCATAAATACAGGACATAGAGCCCCAATCGTCCATCCATCCTCATTGCTGTGTCCTCCTGCCCTAATCAGCTTACCAAGTGCATTTATACGTGCATAAATACAGGGCGAAAAGCCCCCATCATCCATCCATCCTCATTGCTGTGTACTCCTGCCCTAATCAGCTTACCAAGTGCATTTATACATGTATAAATACAGGACGAAAAGCCCCAATCATCCATCCATCCTCATTGCCGTGTCCTCCTGTCCTAATCAGCTTACTAAGAGCATTAATATTTGCATAAATACAGGAGGTAAAGCCCCAATCATCCATCGATCCTCATTGCTGTGTACTCCTGCCCCAATCAGCTTACCGAGTGCATTTATACGTGCATAAATACAGGATGTAAAGGCCCAATCATCCATCCGTCCATTCATGTGTACATATTCCTTAGTTCTGACGTCTCTTTTCTGTTGCAGGTGTGTGATTTGTATGGGGGAGTTTGTCGTAGGGGACTGGTTGCGCTACCTGCCCTGCATGCACACGTACCACCGAGAGTGCATTGACGACTGGCTGATGCGCTCCTTCACCTGTCCCTCCTGCATGGAGCCAGTCGACGCCGCTTTGCTGACCACCTACGAAACCAACTGATTATTGAGGAGAGTCGACTTAAAGTTGTCTCCTCTTCTGTGGCATGATCCAGTGGACGATCCACAGGGAGATTCATAAGGTGATCCACAGGGTTATCCACAGGATGATCCACAAGGAAATGTACCTGGAAATCCACAATTTGTTTAACAGAATGATCCATCTCATGGCGGTCTACCTCTGGGCGATCCATCTGGCTGGTCCTCCCTCCCTGGATCATGATCCACAGGACAATCCACAGGATGATCCACAGGACAGTTTAAAAAAAGACAATGTGATAACTCTAAACAATGCACCGAATATATGCGTCCTCCTCAGACTAAGCGAGCACAAACGTTTGTCAGCAACGTGTTGGTTAATAACATGTTTGGCGATGCGTTCGTTGTTAACACGTTTGCTTGTTCGTTCTCTGAAAATCTCCAGAATCAGGATTTTATTCGATTCTCTCGTATTAAAACGCTCATTATCGTTCTTCGCGGCATCATGAAGAAGAGAAAATTAACAGGCACGAGCCAAAGTAGATCAAGCGCAAGAAGTTGTTTTATTAGCTTGATGTTAGTCTGTGATAGGAGTTCTGCCATGCCAGTCCAATACCATGAATGCCACCTGTATTCCAAGTTGTTGTTTCTTTTATTGGTTAGCAATACAGTACAGTGTAACCTTCTCTCTTGTGAGAAATTCAGATTGACTGACATATGCTGCCCTCTTGTGATAAGTGACACTGGCAACATATTTGCTCTGGATGTCTTGGAAGAAAAAAAGACTTCGGCCTGGCGCTGCTGGACTAATTACGAAAAAAGTAGTCTTCAATTCTGTCCATATCATAATTATGGTACACCTTTTTAGATGAACATGATCATTGCACTGTAATTGTTTCAAGTGAAAACTAGATCTATGCATATACATACACTACATATATTGCCTTTGCTTGCAAAATCTACTCTCAGTTTAAACTTTTCTTTGTCATGAGTTTGGTTGTCATTAGCACTAACTATATTCTTCCTAATAATTTCACTTCCAATATATTGCAATTTGAATTAACAAATTTATCTCAGATGTTGCAATTTGCTTGAAATGTTTTATTCATTACGATTTTGCAACATGGCGAGTCCATTTGGCGACAGAACTATTATATAAATATATATGACGTTCGGGTACACCTCAAGTGAAGTTATTCAAAGCAATGTTATGAGTTGCCTTTTTGCTAAAACTGCCTACTCGACTGACAGCTTCATGAAAAGGAATTTTCGGGGATGTTGCAACACTTATGTCAATTTGTATGATTATCTTTTTCACCGTTTTGTTTGCTTTTGGGATTTGTACAACAAGAACGTTTAAGACTTTTCTATTCCCGTCATATTTGGGGTTGTAGTTTGTGGCGGTGTCTTTGCGCAGTACACAGGATTAACCCAATGTACGATAGTTACATTTGTAGCTTTTCTAATGTAAACCATATATATATGACGTTTGGTGACATCGTGTCACTGCGACACATGTTTGATCTTTGACGTGATATACAAGCTTTGACAAAATTTGACATCATTGATTTGGTGTCTTTTGTGAGTTACTGGCAACCAAAGATTTATTTGTATCAACTCCCATGTGCGCAATGATTTGTTTCATTGTAAACAGTACTAAACACGTTATTTTCATTTGTCTGAAAATATCTAATCTTTACAGGAACAAATTATTTTAAATTATTTAATCTGTTACTAGTGACACTACTTACACAGAACAAATTATATCACCGTTGCTGTTTTCATTTGAACTTTTGAAGCATTAACGATTTTCAAAACCAGAGTGTACAAATAAATTTTTGGTTGAATGTATTTGACAAAAGAAACAATATTGGTCATTAGATTGAATTTTCAAGGTTTTAGGTCAGTTTGCTTTGAGGATCAGTGTCAATTGCTACATTATTTATCCAAGCTAGTCAGAAGTATGAGGGTGCCTTCCTTTTATCGTTGTGTAGATTTAGAAACTTTCATTCAGTTGTGAACTTTATGCACCCTGTTTTTCACTTACAAAGTTATGTACATGATAATTAGCTCATGCAAACTTGATTTGATAACTGTCTTCTATTATTCAAGCCTATAACCTGCTCATGATACATCAGATGATAATATGTATTCAATGTTACGTAGCCACTGAACTTTTGGTGCCTGTAGTTTAGTGCAAAAAGATGCATTTGTGAAACTGTGTAGACACACTGACTTTGTTTAAATCAGTCTGTGATGCCTGTTTAATGAAGTAATATAAATCTAATTTAGTATTTAGTTGTAACTTATTAACTATTTTTAGTTTCTAACGTCCATAATAGTATTTCATCTTTCTTACTTTTGTATTCTTCCCTTTCTTGCTGTACTACATTTGTGTGCTCATATCAAATTAATTTGGTGTTTGATTTGTTTTAGATTTAGTTGAAATAGTGTGATTAACCCACTGGCTGGGTCCTAATTTATTAAAATGCTTATTTATTTATTTGTTATGTTTAAAACTGTTTACATCAAGATGTTGACCTTTACGAACTCCGTAATTTTTGTCAACCAAGTCCAGCACAAATAGTAATATTTAACCACCGTTTCAGAGGGAAGACTATTATAATTAATATGGCATTTCAATTTGACAGAATTTAAAGTAAGTTTCGCTTCCTTTTGAATTGTATTCAAGCTGAGAAGTTGTTTGTTCTTTACTGTGCGATTAGTTTTCAAAGCACATGTTTTATAAAAATAGACACACTTTCAGTTATTAGATTCCAGGAAGTATTAAGGGGAATTAGATATAAGATTATGTATTGTAAAGTTTTAACGGCTCAAAGTACGTAGGAATTTTATTTCTTTTAAATGATAATCATGTAGTTTCTCTAAGTTAATTTAAGTTTTGAAGAACTAATTATTGAAATATTAAGTCAATAAATGTCTGTCCTTCAAATATTATTAAATTTTTGGAAATTAATATAGTAAGGGCCCTTGTTTGGGAACTGTTTAATAAGTTTATTTTTGCTAATCGAACATCTTTCAACATGATAGTACAGTACAATCACTATGAGTCTATGAATGCTTGAATTGTTCTGTTGGGTATTTTATACCTGTATGACTTAATTCATGATAATGGTATTTGATTGAATATACTGAAGATTTTGGAATTAATAAATATGTGGCGAATTGGGTACAAATTACTTCGATTAATTTTTCTGGAAGGTATATAAGTTATCATGTAATTACCTCAGCGTAGTATTGCTATGAAGAATCGTAATTAATCAAAACCTGTATTAAAGCTTTGTGTTGCATTTGATTATCATAAATGAAAACATCATAAATATGTGTAACTCATATAATTATGTATCTCAGATCGACTGTGCAGCTTTTTGTTGAGTGGAGCAGCTATGAGGTGCCTGTCCGTAGCAATTTCATCTTGTTGATTTGTTTGAAAATTGGTGTTTCCTTGAACATGTTGAAATTAAATATATTCATAAAATGTGTATTTCTGGTTGTAAAACAAAGAAGATACTACATATTCTATCAATTTTAATTCAATTCAATTTAATTTCTTTAATAAGTGGTGTTATTATTTGACAAAAGGATGGAAAATGAGGATTGAAGTTAACAAGTATTATATATATATATATAAAGTCTGGAATTGGAAAACTGCTACAATTCTTATTTACAATTCAATTGACAATGAAAATTTACTTAATGTTGTTAATGAGCTTCTTCTGCAAAATTTGATGGAGACTTTCAGAATATAGTAGTTGTATATCTGATATTTAAAAGGGTTATCTTCTTGTTATTATACACAGTTTTGCAGATTTGGTAGTGAATTTCTGTTTGGCGTTGCTTACACCTTTCGCAACTGTAACCTTGAATGGGAAACGACAATTTACACTCGGGACATGACATCATGGGGTGTATTCGGCAATGGTTGGTTGGATGCCCCCGCTGCGAGTCTTGTGACATGAGGGCCAACTAACTTCAAACTCGCACCAAGTTATTGGCCTAATTAAAATATATATGTTCATGTCAATTGCGAAGGAGTATATAAAATTAATCAAGGTTATAACCTTAACTTTTGTCATTGCAATCATCTGTCATTGATTGTTGCTGGGGTGCCTCTTAGTGTGGCTTCACTCAAAGGTGTATTAATTAGTTGAAATGAAATGTGCATTAAGCAGTAGTTCAGTTGTGTGTGGATGATTGTTTTGAGTGGTTTGATATATAAATATATATCACATTTAATGTATTCAGACTTGCTTTGTCTTGATATGTCATGCCTCATTCTGAAAATGGTTCATCATGTGCATCAGACATGCTACAGCAGGTGTACATATTACTAATAAAAGGTCAACTGAATGTCATATCATTTGTCTGTTGTTCTTGTTTTAGCACTGATTTGAAATCTCTGTTCGAAAATTCCGTTTGAAAATTTTTGACACAATTATTTTATGTGTTTTACGCCTATAGCCTACAATGTAATGTGCCTTTATTTCCTACATAATAATGTTAGGTTAATGTATTTATTCGGAGTGCAATTAGATAATAATCACTTGGTGTTCATGAGATGCATTCAAGTCTGTACTCCTATAGATATATATGGAAAACTGTTGGATATGTATGTATCTTATGTGTCTAGTTCTTTATCATTCAGAAAATGCTATAGGAAACGGCATGTGAATGTCATCGAATAGAAGCCGGTTCCAAAATTCATTGACTGCATGAAAGTGCTAAAATCTCAAAATGTTTAGGGAATTAGCATGTGAATATCATCAATCGAGTCAGTTCCAATATATGCAGAGGAAGATAGATTGATAGAACTTTATTTTTCCAGGTATGCCACAGGTCAGATGGTTTGCCAGAAAAACTACCAGGTGTAATTCAGCACAACTGCAATGGTAGCCTCCTAGTGTATTTTGGAAAACATTGCCAGTTAGAACTTGGAAGTTATATCGTCTCACTTTGGCTAAAAGAATATTTCAAAATTCAATCATTGTATCTGAAAATGCTTGAATTCTTTCAATAAGCATGACATTGTGAATGTCATCACCGAGTCTGTTCCGATATACCGTATGAACTACTATGTAGCATTCCAGAAGACCTCTGGAAAAGTCCAACGAAAGAATCAGAACAAGAATAAACTTTATTTGGTCTCGTTATAAAATAAAACACAAACATCAGCTGGAAGCTGGTCACCAAGTAAAAAATTAAATAACGAAATACAATAAAACCAACAAAACTTGAAGACTTCATCTGGACAAATAACCTGAAATAAGGGACCGTTCAGAATTTATGACTGGGAGGGGGGTGGTAGTTTTGGCCGAGGAGGTACTAACTTTTCACACTTGTTTCACGGGGGTGTATTAATTTTTGACAACACTTCCAAAGGGGGGTAAGAAATTTTAACAAAGAAAATATGTTAAAAAACGCGCATAAACTCATTTAATTTCGACTTTTTACGCGCGAAAGTCCGCAAAATGACGCGAATGTGTACGCGCAACTGTGTATAACAGTATATATGTGTGTATTGCTTTGTATGTCGGGGGGGGGGGTACTAAAAATCCGCATGAAACTCTAGGGGGGGTATCAATTTTTGACGGGAAGTTCCAGCAAAACTCTCACCCCCCCCCCCCAGTCATAAATTCTGAACGGTCCCTAAGCGATATGTGGGCAGGTGCTAGAAAGTGAGATGGTCTTGAAAACCACCAGGTGTAATTCTGCAGAAGGACTGCACTGGAAGCCTCCTAGTGAATTCAAGATTACTTGTGGGCTGAGAAGGTTGTCTCAATTATTCAGTTGAAGTCAATTGTAACTTATTGTAGGACTAATTGCCAAAAGTAAAGAGCTGAAGTGCAAAGGGCGGGGGGCTTGGATTTTTTTTTTAAACAAATAATTTCTTGCTCAGTTTTGGTGAAATAAATTAATTGTTTTTGGCCAGTCTTGAAATAAATAATTTCTGGTAGGGGTATTTCTTAAGAAGGTGTTGCTTTATTTAAGAATGAATATTTGGTGACTTTGCTCGCTCGAAATAATCAGCTTTTCAGCACCAGCGCAACGCATTTGTGGAAGCCATGAACGGAGGTTGATGCACGGCGTCATACGACGCTATCAAACACTGGGCGCATGCGCGCTCTCGCTCCCTTCTCTTCCGCTTCAAAAATTGTTAATTTTATCAGTGTGCTTTGCACACGCTCATGAAATTAGAATTTCATGAGCAAATTTAAGTCGACATAATAACCTAATTCGCCCGAGCGAAGTCGATCCGAGCCCTTCGTAGCCAATCAAAAAGAAGCATCGAACAAAAGTGCCCGAACCGTCCTACGCCCACATTTAGGATCGCTTGAAGAAATAAAATATAAAAGGGCTGTGCCAACTGATCCTCCCATCACCTCCCACTTCAGTGGCACCAGTTGATAATAAATTAATAAGAGACAGTAACTTACCTAATTAAAGGTAAATTGAACTGTATTCTCTCCAACGAAGTAACAAATTAATCTTGTAATGATTGTGTGAAAAATTCAACATATATACATATGTACACCAAGCTGTCCCCCTCAAGCTCTAGGCCTTTTCCGCACTGCAAAAAACAAACACATAATTAGGGCGGGTTGGGTGGGATGTTATTATGTCGACTTAAATTTGCTCATGAAATTCTAATTTCATGAGCGTGTGCAAAGCACACTGATAAAATTAACAATTTTATCTCGCAAATTGAAGTCGACATAATAACCGAATGTTTAACGCCCAGTGCGGTCACTCAAGACAGCTGATTGAAAAACCTGACCAGGAATTTCTCTACAATAATACCTTTTGAAAGTATTTTCCCTCGTCCAGTTAGCCCTCTGCATGATCTCATGCGACGACAAACCCAAAGTCTTTGCCTTAGACGTAGAAGCTCCTCTTGTGGAATGGGCCTTATACTTACTCGTATCAATCCCAGCCATTTGCATGACCATCTGAAGCCATCTAGCCACCAAACACGGTGCTATTGGTTTGTGAGGCTTAACAAAACTGACCAGTAACTGTTCATGTCTACCTCTCAATCTGGCCACTCTGGCCACATAAGCCCGGATACACTGGACCACATCTAACTTTTCCTCCTGGGGATATGTGGCTAAGAATTTGAAACTGCTACCATGGACATATAAATTTCGACTTCAGCTGACATATTTTAAGTTAATGCCATTTCATACATCCCATTTTTGCCTTATATTTCCCAAAATATGGATCTCAAAAACTTAATCTGTGACTTTATTTTTCCTAATTTTAAGTGTTCAAAAAAGCGTAACAGAGTTGTCCACTTTCGCCGTTTGACCGCTTGTATCTGGAAAACTATGGCAACCAGCAGCACAATTTTTTTTTTGCATGAAGAGTATCCACAGCTTAGTGACCTGGAAAAAATATTACCCACAATGCATCAGTGGATAATTTTTTACAGTTCGTCGATATAACAGGGTGTTACCGGACAATTTTGGCTGTTCAAGCAGCTTTAGTTGGGGTCCGAGTTATGCCAGCACCAAAACGATGGTTTTATACATTTTTCCACAATGGGAGGCAATTTTCTGAAGCATTACATGGCTTCCATGACCTTTTTTTTTATCTCTCAGGATACATGGAGATTTTAGTTGTCCACACAGTTGTCCGCAAAATGTTACATGAGGACTGTGAGGACAATGCGGACAACTAGATGCGGACAACTAGAGGACAATGCGAAAAATTTCGAGGACAATGCGGACAATTAAGAGGACAATGCAGACAATTTAGGGGACGATGCAGACTGTTTAGAGGACAATGTAGACAACTCAATGGACATTGCAGAAAATTTAACAGATATTTCAAGGGGTAGGCTGACAGCCTAATCTAAGCTATCTCTTTGAACAAAAACCAAGGCTGATCAGTGATCATTTTCATTATATTTATTAGATCCAATTATTGAGATCTAGTACCATCCATATTGCATGGTGTGGCTACCCATGGCACCGTAGCCTGTAGGGCAGTGTAGGCAGCAGGGGGGTTCGTGTCGGGAAACAGATACTCCCCAGTGTTCAAAATAAGGGGGGGTCAAAGGGGTTTTGACCCCCCCCCTCCCAATGCTCATGGGACCCCTCAAATACATTTTTCAAATGAATCAAGCAGTGTTGGAGTCGAGGCCAGGCACCTTATAAAAAAAGACCTTATCACATTTGTTGAAAAGGCCATGTCCCAGACCAATCAGGTGCAAGCAAGTTGCTGAGTATGGAAATTAGAAAACAGAAGAGGCTGGTCTTTGAGACTCTATGACTGCCCAGTTGTTTCCCCTAAACCAGTAGGTTCTATTGTTCAGGGATAACTCCTACCGTGGGAATGTCTCAAAAGTGACTGATTACTGGCCAGCAAATCAAAAGGAGTTGATTTCAAATTTTCCCATGGATTAAGAAATTTATATGTTATTGTTTACATTCTTGCTTGAGTCTATTTCCCTGAGTGAGGCCAGGACATCCGAGACTGAGACCGAGGCATGAGCATCCGAGACCGAGGCATTGACCGTCCGGGACCGAGACCGAGGCATGAGCATCCGAGACCGAGGCATTGACCGTCCGGGACCGAGACCGAGGCATCAGCTAGCGAGACCGAGACCGAGGCCGGCTGAACATAAATTATGGTTGACTGCCAAACTATTTTAGCTTGATATATTATCGACATATCACTGACAATAAGGCTATAATATGTGAGGACAACTCAAGGGACAATGCGGACAACTAGAGGACAATGCGAAAAATTTCGAGGACAATTTAGAGGACAATGCGGACAATTTAGGGGACAATGCGGACAATTTAGAGGACAATGCGGACAATTTAGAGGACAATGCAGACAATTTAGGGGACGATGCAGACTATTTAGAGGACAATGTAGACCACCCAATGGACATTTGTAAACAGTATTGTAGGCCGGCTGAAATTATACTATCAATTCCAATTCATGTGCAGGACTCAATATAAAAAAAATTATCTAATGATTTATTCAAATTAAATAATACTGTGCTAAATATTTGGGTTTGGTCGATTTATTTGCATAATGGTTATATTATATGAAATTTAGCCAATGAACAGGCTTGTATTCTCAAACTTAGGATGACCCCATGCATCAAACTTCTAAGTAATGGCCTTTTCACTCTTCTGGAAGTCAAAGTTGTGAATTGCAATCAGATTGCCAACTCTAATTGCCATTATGAGAAATAAAAGCAGGGAACTTCTCATCTTCCTTAACTGCAATTACGAATGTCCTATTGATTCTCCTGTAAATTAAACCTCAAGTGCCATAGAGCTAAGGGCTTTAATTGGCTTCAAGCTGGCTTTTCATCTCGGCTGACTTGAAGAAAAGTCTGCTGCTAGACTGACCAACTTCAGCTCACTGCAGCTGAGAGCAAAATCAGCTCGCGGCGGCGCAAAATGTCGGCGGTTCCGAGGTCTACCAGTGTTCGAAATAAGGGGGGGTCAAGGGGGTTTTGACCCCTCCCCAAATGCTCATAGGACCCCCTCAAATACATGTTTCAAAAGAACCAAGCAGTGTTGGAGTCGAGGCCAGGACATCCGAGACCGAGGCATCAGCTATCGAGACCGAGACCGAGGCCGGCTGAACATAAATTATGGTTGACTGCCAAACTATTTTAGCTTGATATATTATCGACATATCACTTACAATAAGGCTATAACATTGCAATTGAAGATTCACTCAATCACTCAAGTAAAAACACTGACCTGAAGACAATAAGGGGGGCAATCATTGCATTTTTAAAGGACAGGGCGTGTAAATCGTCTCGCTGGGAATAAATTTATTTCTTACGGAAAAAGCGACAGATTAAATTTGTTTTGAGTGTCTGAAAACCTTTATTACTTCTCAATCAAACATTGCAGACTGAGACTGAGATAGGCCATCCACCGGAAATTTATTTCAACACAGCTGGGAAAGAATATTTATACTAAGCTTTCTCGGCTTGAATGGAACAACAAATGGCATCGTTTTTTCTAAATACTGAATTGCTTGTCTGTTTCCTTACACTTTCTAGATAGATACATACTCTGAGCTTCTCTGTTCCCATCTATTAGGCACTAGCATATTTGTGTTATATCAAAGATATTCTTAATATTTTTGAGGCATGGATGCATGTTAGGAGATTCTGTCAAAAATGTTGTCCCATTTCGTTTTGTCGAGTTATATGTCAAACACTCTGGTATGTAAAGTTAAGGATAAGGTGTCTTGCATTTAACATGTTAAATGTAAACAAAAATGTTAAACCTGCATCATTATGTCTGATATTTACATGAAACAATGTTCAATGTCAAGGTACCTCAATAAGTGAAGGAAAATTAAAAATATTTAATACTCGAGGACTCCAACACTGGAACCAAGAGGGGGTCCTCAAAAAACCCCCCCAAATACTGAATCTGTTCCGAGGAATAAGCATGAAGCCCCAGTAATGCCTTATCAGCTTACAACTTCTTGTGATTTATATTCACCAGCAATAGGGTTATAAAACTAATTATCTGAAATGAAACTAATTTTTAGAGCATCAAGAAAAGCTATTTGGCTTCTGGTGGCCCGCTGACGGCCCTCCGTCTCAAGGGCTTCTATCCTTCTGGCCTTGCAACTGAGAGACACCCCCAAATGACATGGCCTGTTTCGATCACTGATACTGGAATGTAGATACATCTTCAGCTATTTCTTTAGTAGAACAATTAACCATTTAGCAAGTACACGTTTCCATTAAAAATAACAGATGATGACGACAGATGTATATATACTTGCTAAAATATATGGGCCTATTACATTGATCAGCTTCCTTCTCCTCAATCTCCATTTTGGTAACAACCAGGGATGGACGCATTGGGGGGGATGGGGGGGATGCACCAGATGAAATTTATGATATTTTTACATGCCAATTATATCGGTACGGCGTCACATTATGTTCGGCTATGAGTTCCGAAACGCAATAACCCAATAGACCCCCCACCAGAATTTTCTGAATCCCCGCCCCCTGGTAATAATCTCTGGACATGGCCGGAGCAGGGTTTGAATGCCTAACCAAACAGGACAGACATGCCAACAACTGTAGGCCTATACTATGGACCATGTGTTGTAAGAGTTGTACCAATAAAACTTCAAGCATTTCAAGGTAGTTTTGCTGAGGGTTACATTAGAATCTATCAAATGTTAATTATAATGATGGTGCCAAGCGTTTGAAATTCTTTATGATCATAATATATCCAAAGTTGTGCGATTGTGGGCTGACCAGATGATCCTTGGATGGGGACAGCGGATTAAAAAAAAAATTGTTTGATATATGTATGACACCAAAAGTAGCTTGATCAGCACAAGAGAAAAAACTTTGTTTCCACATTTATGGTGTTCATCTATCATACCATTAGGTTTAATGTCAAAATTGCAATAAAAAGGTTTGTCGCTCCTTTGCATGTAAAAAATAGTTCGCGTTGCTTCTCCTGTCGAAAAGTTGTTCCCGAAGGTAAAATCCATAGCCCCCTCCTCCAAACTATCATCTTGCAGCAACTTCTCTTGAACTGATTCCAATTTTCACTTTTTTGCCTCAATGACAAGCCAGCAGGACAATTCGTACAGGCCATAATATTATGCCCAAAAAACAGTGGTGTCCAAATGAGTTCATTACTGCAATATTGTCATATGTAGGTTAACTAGTTTTGATGAAATATATACTTTAGAACATGCCAAAATATTACACAGCTTTTATTTTTCAAAAAAATATCTCACAGTTGTCCTATGAAAAAGAATAAGTGTGGACAACTGATCATCTGAGTTGTCCAACTTAAAAATTATTACTTGACATGAATGAAACATCATGAAGATGCGCACGTCAGGCAACAACATATTAAAATATTCATGAGATTTTAAAATTATACCTACAAATATTGAATTCTTGGAAATATAAAATAGTCTTGCCCAGAGGTGACCAGAGTCAGCATTTGTCTGAAGACTTCTAAAAGCTACATTGTCCATTATCCAAGGACAACATGATTTCGATTGTCCACAAAACATGTCTTAGGGTGCTCTATGTGGACAATTTTCGGACAACAAATACAAAAATCCACTGCCATTTCCTTTCCTTCGACATTTCATTCACTTTCAGATGGTTTATTCAGTCTCAGAGGCTGCACCAATCACCCAAATTGACGGTTTGTGGATCCGTCCAATGGTTTTAGATTTATAGCTGTTTTAAAAATGTAACCATTGTGGACAACTCTCAAAATTAAAACACATTATCTGATCTGTAAAACAAAATACTGTATAATGGTAAAAAAAAGTATAGGAAAATGAAATAGATTGGCAAGCTGAAGTTAAAAAAAGAAAGAGCATCTGAAAATTCACATTCTTTCTTTCATTTTGAGGTCATTGAAAAACTGGTAATTTTGTCAAAATGTGTAACGCTTATGTAGGCCTCTTTGCGACCTGAATTTTTCAATAACTATGAGGGCTACAAAAAACAGCAAACAGATATAGAATATTCAGATGGTGCTCTTTCAAATGACACCAAGTTTTGGAGGTCCAAACCTATTACTTTTTCGCCAAGGAGCTCTGAAATCTTGCTGTACGGTGAAAGGTAGTTTGTCGCGCTAAAATAGGGGTGTTACACAACGTTTAGCTCATCATTGCCAAATACTTTATATTGATAATGTCATTGTTCTTATTTGGCACAAAGGGGATTTTCTGCTTATTCCTCTGGTGTTTAAATCATAAAGATTGGCCAAATAGAAGTGTAGTTACACCTTGTCGTGTACCTAAAAGTCAGTAGAGTTGTCCGCGATAGCAGTTTCAAATTCTTAGCCATGTAACAAAATGTAAAGGAACCGGTCCCTGGCCTACCTTCAGGACTTGCCTTTGTCAAACCTCCAATGAGAAACTGGATGGAGTCTCCCAAATCCAGCATGTGAGTCACATTGAGTAACTGCAGTTCCGACTGCCGCACTGCACCTGTCAAAGCCATAAGCATTGTAACCTTCAGGACAACTGCTTCAAGTCTAATCCTGAGTCTACCGGCCACTGCCGGAACATGTTCAGTACTTGGTCAACGTCCCATGTATCCGTATACCTCGGTTGAGGCGGTCTTCTATTGAAAACTCCTTTCAACAACGCACATACCTCTGGGTGTTGACCAGCCTTCATGCCCTGAAATCCAAGGTGTCCAGCTGAAATGGCTGACCTGTTTCCATTGAGAGTACTGTACTCTAACCCTGACTCAAAGCATTCAGTCAGGAAATTCACAATAGCCTCCACAGGGGCACAAACTGGATCCAACCTTCTGGTACCACACCAGCAGCTCCACTTCTCCCAAGAAGAGCTGTAAGCCTTCCGAGTCCCTGATCGCCGCGAGTCTCGGATGAGATCTCTAGCTGCCTGCGAAAGGCCTGGATCAACAGGCTGTTCCCGGAAACTTTCCATGCTGGCAACTGCAGTTTCCCTTCTTGAATCAAAGGATGAGTCTCCCCCATTGGAGACATCAACAGTCGAGGTAGCGGTGGCAGTAGCATAGGGTGTTCCACCGCTAACTGAAGAAGTTGGGGATAACACACCTGAGTCTGCCAGATTGGTGTGATCATTACAACCTTCGCCTTCTCCGACTGGATCTTCGCAAGGCACCTCCCAATCATACAGAATGGTGGAAATGCATACGCCTTCTTGTCTTTCCACTCCATTAAGAAAGCATCCACTTGCACTGCCTTCGGATCCGGTTTCCAACTCACATAACTCTCCAACTGGGCATTCAACCTGTCTGCAAATAGATCTATTTGCAAAGGCCCCCAAGCCTGCTGAATGCTCCGGAACACTTTCGGCATCAACTTCCAGTTGCTGGAGTCCTTGAAAACTCTGGACTGTTCGTCTGCGATGACATTCATCTTCCCTGGAATATGCTCGGCAGTAATTGTGATCTCCTTCGCCAAGCAATATTCCCACAGACGACTCACTGCCTCCAACAGCGGTACTGATCTCGTCCCGCCCATCTTGTTTATCTGGGCAACGCAGGAACTGTTGTCCAGCCGAAAGTGGCAGTGAATCCTGCTCTTGTCTTTGGTGAACGCCTTCAGCAAAAACTCTGCTGCTCTCATTTCCAATATGTTTATGTGGAGATTGGACTCCTCCAGGGACCACTGGCCTTGAGTCTTCATGCCATTCACTTCCGCCCCCCCCCCCCCCCAACCTACCTTGGAGGCATCGGTCGTGATCACCATGTCCGGTTGGTCTCTCATGATAGCCTTGCCATTGCTCTCAGCTAATTGACTTACCCACCAACGGAGTTCTGTTTTGCACTCCGGAGTCACTTCTACCATGCTCTCGTAACATTGGTGTCCCCTCATCAAAGCTTTGGTCTTCCCCATCTGAAGCCTTCTGTAGTGCAGGGGAGCTGCCAGGACTGCTTGAGCAGTGGTTGTCAACTTGCCAATCAGTTTTGCCAAGTTGCGGACTGATGTTCTCTCGCAATTTATCATGGCCATACAACGACTCTGAATATCGCTCATCTTGTCGAGAGGCAGACTGAGTAGCATTGAAACTGAATTCACCTGGAATCCTAGGAACTCGATCTCTTGGGTAGGATTTAGAATGGACTTCTTCCAATTCACAACGAAATCCAACATTTGAAACAGCCACAACGCTGTGTCCTGATCGCAAACCAGATCCTCCTTGTTTTGGTTCAGAATCAGACAGTCGTCCAGGACTCCAGGTACAGGATTAGTCGCACGCCCAGTCGTCTCAAAAAGGCCACTATTGGTTTTGTCACTTTGGTGAACAGCCTGGGAGCCGATCCCAGTCCAAAGGGGCAGACCCGAAAAGTGTATGCTATTTCCTGCCACAGAAACCCAAGATATTTCCACTGATCCTGTGCCATCGGAATGTTGAGATAAGCATCCTTGATATCTGTCTTCACCAGTCCCCTGGTTGGATCAGATCTGGCAACATTGTCATGTTCTCCATCTTGAAGTGCTCGTATCTTACATACTTGTTGAGCTTCTTCAGGTTGAATACCGGTCTTTGCCCCCCCCTTTCTTTTCGCGAAGGAAGAGCTGACTCCAGAACTTCACCTGTTACGGTTCCACTGGAGCAATTGCCTGTTTGTCCAACAAACTCTGAATCTCCGAACTGATAAGACCTGCCTCTTCCTGAGAAAAGTGCAGTGGTGGAACCATACTCACCTTTGGTGGTTCTGCCAGCAGATCTAAGCGGTACCCCTGTACTGCTTCCAGGATAACTGGGTCCTGTGTAACAATGTGCCAGTTGTGGCTGAAATGTCTCAAACGGCCACCTACCTTCCATTGGGAAATACCACTGGTATCCCAATCCAATTGCTTGACTCCATCGTGTGGAATCAACTCCTGCAACGAGATTTCTTTCCCTTGATTCAACCCCCCCGTCAACCCACTCAACATACCTGGGCTTTCCAGTGGCTTTGCCAAGGCCCTCCGGACTTTCCGGCGTTGCCACCTCCTCGGCCTCGTGAGTTGAAGCTCTTGGTGCTTCCGGTGCCCTCAGCTTGCTTTGCGGGCTCATTGTGGGGGTATTGATGGTCAAACTTGCCGTAGTCGCCCCACTGTAGATTTCTCCCAGTGGGGCCCCCTTGAAAGGGCTGCGGTGCGGTCTTGGCCCGGGGTTTGTAGGTCCACTGTCCCAGGGACTTCTTAACCTCTTCGAGGGCTTTCGATTCTTTGGCCGTCGCCTTCAAATTCCCCGTAAAGAACTTCTGGCCAAACAAAACCGTTGGGGCCTCTTGCCACCCATCCGACGCTGCCTCGCCCTCCTTGAGCAGGGGTCCTGCCTTCTTGACCTCTTTCAAGAAGGCTTTCAGACTTGCGGATCTCCGCTTCTGATCGATCAAATACAACAAATGCGCAACAAATGCTGACGCATGTTCCAACAAAGACACCACTTCCTTAATGTCACACTCTGGGTCCAGTCCATCCTGGGCCCTTTCATGGCCCTTGTGCACGGAAGCCCAAGCCTTCCCCAAGGGACTTACCACATCGGCCGCTGATAAAAATATAGCCTTGAGCATGCCGTCAACATCCTTGGCCCGATCTACAACTGCCGGTATTTCAGAAGCTGAAGCAGCTCCTTGTCCAGTGTCCGTGGCTTAAGAAAGCCATCTGCTGGCTTCGGACAATCCTCCCTCATTTGCTTCAAAGCTTCCGGAGTCAACTCCCTCATGAAACGGAGCAAATGGTCTTTCTGCTCATCGCGCAAGTTCCAGGTCCCTTCTTGAACCGGGTTCGGTTCGTACATCTTGTGCCGTTTCGCTGGTGGGTCCTCAGTGTCAGCACCACAGTCCTGCGACACACCCATCGGCATTGCCATGGTTGGCATAG
This sequence comes from Platynereis dumerilii, assembly GCA_026936325.1. Lineage (NCBI taxonomy): Eukaryota > Metazoa > Annelida > Polychaeta > Phyllodocida > Nereididae > Platynereis > Platynereis dumerilii. Next base: position 137,106,700 of record JAPTHN010000001.1, read on the forward strand.
CCATCTGCGGGACCATCCCCGGGGGTGGGGCCATCATAGGTGTTCCAAGCATCGACGGCATGGGCGGCATGCCCCAGTGGTAGGGTGACCCCCAAAAAACCGGCCATAGCCCCCGGCCTCAACGGGTACATAACGTGGCCTGCCAGCCGCGCATCACCTGCCGGAAAGGACAACGACGCCTCCCCGGTCATCTCGTCTGGTAGGCGGGGGTCCCTGAGGACGTCCCCTGACTCGGAGGAGCTGTCATCGCTCTCCATGGATGTTCCCTTGCCTGACTCTTCAGCCATGGTGATCTGGCTAAGACAAGATGTGAATTAGAAAAAATCTAAGGCACAATCACCAGTAGTTCTGACAAACCTGAAAGAACACACCCACTGTACTTAAAACCCGTCCTAATTGACGTGGCTTGACAAGAAATAATATGAACAAGTCCAAATTTGACAGCTGTCAAAACAAGACAAATTCTACATTTGACTGACGAGCCTTAACCAAGCGCTCACGTCCACGGCCGCCGTAACCTGGCGCCAAACTAAGTGTAAAAACACTGACAATGGCCTCTTAACCAAGACAGCCCCAAGAAAAAACAGAATCACAGGTTGATTCTCATACAAAGTGCAAAAATACTGCTTACCAGCAGTAGGCACTTCAATCCTTCAAGCGAGCCAAAATGGCGGAGGACGGTTCGGGCACTTTCGTTCGATGCTTCTTTTTGATTGGCTACGAAGGGCTCGGATCGACTTCGCTCGGGCGAATTCGGTTATTATGTCGACTTCAATTTGCGAGATAAAAGCACGAGGGAGACGCATTTCGAAAGTGGGATAAAAGTCGTGGGTTTTTGCTGGTTTTCCTCATTTTCTGTAGCGAAAGGTACCTTAATTTTGTTGGAGAATGGCCTGCGCTTGGGCCGGGTGCACATGGCGAACGGCCAATGTGATGATCGTAGGTGATAGTTTTGTGTCCAGACTGGAGAATGCATTGGCGCTCGAGCACGCACGTGGTCCAGATGCGGAGGAGATGTGCATCAGGGAGGCTGCTTGGGACCTGTTAAAGGCCCCAAAGGAAGTGAGGTTTATCCATTTCTATGGTGTTCCCGGGGCAGGGTGCACATCGGATGCGAGTAAGCCCTTTGTCCTCCCTGAAGAGAAGATTTTGAGAGCCAACCCTAAATTTGTATTGCTTGAGATAGGCGGAAATGACGTAGATTCCCCAGCATCTATAGAAGATATTGCTTACTCAAAAGTGGCACTGGCCGAAGAGATCATTTCCCGTTATGATGTGTTGCCTCTAAATAGCCCACACTGGTGCTGATGGGGCGTAAAACACAAACTCACTCACTCACTCCCGTTATGATGTGAGAGCTGTGGGTATCTCAACGGTTCTTCCAAGGGACAACCCAAGGACCATGGATGGTAGATCCTTCAGAGCAAAGGCCTTAGATGTCAATCTGCTGACGGAAGAATTAGTGGCAAAAAATGTGCGGATCTACTTCCACTGCCACAGTGGGTTCTGGAACACAAATGACTGGTCAAGGGACGGAACCCACCCGGACTCAGTGATAGGCATCAGGAAATACAAGAAAGCAATCACTTCGGCCCTCCACAAATTAATCAAGTCCTTTAATACAAATAATAAATGAGTGACTTTCACTGATACAGGTGGCTCTACTGCGGAATGAGAGTCAGGAATAAAGTTTTGAGACATTGTGTTTGTAATATTAAGGAAATAGATCTGGTTGGAGTGTGGATTGGGGCAAGCCAAAAGGCTCTGTGCTATACACGTTAATTCTTTTAATCATATCACTTGTGTTCATCTAAAAAGTATTGTGAGAAGAGTGCCAAATTTCATTGTGTCATGCGAATTAAGTTCTCGATGTGAATAAACTGAAGTTGCCCGACTGCGGAATGCGGCGGGCATAAGAATCACAGGCCTACAAAAAAATTATGTTTACATATACTGGGTCACGGCCACCGCTAATTTGTGGCCAGAGCAAATCTGATTCGGGTTACCAATAGTTTGAGGACATGTATTTTTATTAATTCCAGTCACCACTATTTTGTGACTAAATATTAAGTTGATTCCGGCCACCACTGTTTTGTGGCCAACACATGGTTGATTCCGGTCACCACTATTTTGTGACCATATGTTGTATTAATTCCAGTCACCACTATTTTGTGACTAAATATGTTGATTCCGGCCACCACTGTTTTGTGGCCAACACATGGTTGATTCCGGTCACCACTATTTTGTGACCATATATTGTATTAATTCCAGTCACTACTATTTTGTGACTAATGTTGAATTGATTCCGGCCACCACTATTTTGTGACCATATATATATTCTAATTCCAATCTCCACTACTTTTGACTAAATATTCCATAATCACAATCACCACTATTTTGTACCTAAATATTACTCAAGTGGTTCGATCTCCAATATTTGTGACCAAATATGGTTTACAGTTTACTGATACTTGGTGGTCATCATACTCTTCACAATCGCCCGCTCGCCGGTTCTGGTTAAAATTTATTTGATGTTGCAGATGCCGAAACACCCAAAACGTGGCACTAACCACCGTCCACCGGTGAGATTCACACCGTCAGAACCTTCCCCACCGGCATGGCAGGCAACGCCGGGGTCGGCGTGGCAAGTAACGCCAAGAGCATCGTCCCCAGGGGGACAAAGGGATGAAAGTAGAACCATCCGTCGTCTAGAACAGCGGATAGCCGAGCTGGAAACCTCGCTGGGCAGCCCGGTCAGAGGTACTGCCGGACAAAGTTCAAGGCAGGGTGAGTATGTCATCTCGTCATACGCACTCCCACTCCATGCATCTGTAGAGCAGGAAATGAGAAGCAAAGTAGAGAGAGGAGAGTACATCGACTTGGCACAATTAAGCCCATCCCGAATGGGAGATTCAAAGCGGCCAGACCAGAAGCTTCGTTGTATCACCGCTTGGTCAAGGGCATTCCTGCGATTAATGTCGGTGTTGCTGGATGTTGTGAAAGTTGACCCGCAAGAGATGATCGTCCACATGGACAACGTTCTGTCCTTAGCGCAAGAAAGGCACCAGTGGGAGGCCTACGATGTAGAGTTCAGAAGGCAGCGAGTGAATGCTGGGTACACTTACGCGCACACCAGGGTTGAGCTCTACACGCGGGCAGTCACAAATAAAGGGCATCCCTTTCGTCAAACCCAACAATCCCAGTCCCGCAAATCAACCGCTGGCCTATAATTGGGAACCTGTTTCAGATTCCACTCCCCTGGCCAACGCTGCGACCTCCAGTCGTGTCAGTTTGCCCACAAGTGCCCACACTGCGGCGGAAGACACCCCCAGTACTTGTGCTATCAATCCCGCTCGAAGGCCCAGCCGAAAGAGGCAGAGAAGCGGGAAGAAAAGGCCTCTAAGCGCTGAGCGAGCAGAAAGCAGAGTTGATGTTACAGGAGCAGCTCCTGTCAGCGGAATGCTGCAGGGAGCCGGTAATAGGCGGCTATCTGAGATTACTGATGTGTCTAAATTGTGTGTTAACTCTGACGGCGGAATGACGCAGGGTGAAAACTATTCTACAGCGCTACCTAGGGTCCCTGTCGGCGGAACGTCGCAGGACGGATCTACGTCGATACTTACACAAAATCATTCTATCAATGAAAAGTGTGGAAAAGTTGGTAAATCCGAAAATCTTGGTAGAACCCCTAACGGCGGAATGCCGCAGGGCATGTTGAAAACAGTGGTGTCCCCAGTGAATGTTAGCTTGCTAAGGAAACTCCTTAATGGTTTTGAGATGGCAGACGTAGTAATAGAGGGATTCACCAATGGGTTTAAATTTCATTTTACGGGATAAGAATGCGACATCCGGTCAAGGAATTCACTAGAAGCTAATACCAATCCGGTTGCTGTGGACACAAAACTGGCAAAGGAGATTAATTGTGGCAGAATTGCTGGTCCGCTAAAGTTACCACCTTTCAGTAACTTCAAGGCTAGCCCTTTGTCATTGCACCCAAAAAGTGAGCCAGGAGCATATCGTCTGCTACACAATTTATCTTACCCCTATGACAATACATCGGTGAACGGAGGGATAGATTAAAAACACAAGACGGTGAAATATGCTTCTATTCAGACGGCAATACGTACAATCAACAATCTGGGCAGGGGTTGCTTCATGGCTAAAGCGGACATAGAATCTGCCTACAGAATTGTGCCTATTCACCCGTCACAGTACCACCTGTTAGGATTCAAATGGCGAGGCCATTACTATTATGACAAATACTTACCAATGGGAATGGCTGAGTCATGTTCGATATTTGAGATGATATCAGATTCAATCGTGCATATTATGAAAGGCGTTGGAATTACAAATATAGTAAAAGTCCTGGGTGACTTCTTGTCAGGGGCGGACTGGCGGCGTTTCGGGCCCCGTGGCAAAATAAAAAAAATGGGCCCCAACATCTCTACTGACGTAGTACCGTTTGCATTATTTCCAATTAAAAAAGAAAAATTCCCCAGTACAGGTTTAATTTGGAAAATTGTGAATATGAGAGGTGGTGGTCCTTTCAGTTTGTGCAGTTTCAACACACAGTCATGAACTTAATACTAAAATTTGCTATTTTCTTAAATTTTTTAATTTTTGACATCTTGTGGGCCCCCCTGAATGGATGGGCCCGTGGCAGTTGCCACTTTGCCACATAGGCCAGTCCGCCCCTGCTTCTTGTTGTTAGCCCCAACGAAGTCCGAATGTTATGTGGCTATCAATAAATTCAAATTCATGTGTGATCGCCTCGGCATCCCACTAGTGGCGTCGAAAACATCAGTGGAATCATCGCAACAGATTGTCTTCCTGGGAGTCGAAATTAACACAAGAACAATGGTGGCTAAGCTACCAAAGGACAAGCTGGAAAGGTACAGTCAGGATGCAAGCAATTTCCTGCTGCAGTCATCCACCTCGCTTCGAGAGTGATTGGGAAACTCCAGTTTGCTACGACGGTCATACCCATTGGCAAACCATTTCTCAGACGTTTGATATAGATTCAACAATGGATAGATGTGTCAACGCAAAAATAGTCATTACCCAGGACATGAGAGCGGATGTCGAAATGTGGCAAATATTCCTGCAGAGCTATAATGGAGTCTCTGTCATAACCTCATATAAGCAATGCAAGGATGACTCCATCAACCTCTTTACAGATGCATCGGATGCGGGTTATGGTGGAACGTATGGTTCTAGTTGGATTCAAGGCAGTTGGAACAAAAAGTGGCGTAGCTTAAATATCGCTGTCAGGGAGTTATACCCAATAGTAGTGCTGATTAGCATGTTTGGTCACCTTTGCCGCAACCAATCCATTGTATTCCAATGCGACAATCAAGCCATTGTAGCGTGTATAAACAAACAGACCTCGAAGAACAAAAACATCATGTTGCTCTTGAGACCACTGGTCCTGAATCTCATGCTTAATAACATCAAGTTTAAAGCTGTTTACATCAAATCTAAAGACAACATCTTAGCAGACGCCATTTCTCGTTTTCAGGAGGATGCAGAATTGTTGACTCGCTATGGGATGAAGCCCTCATCAACGCCGGTGCCCCTCCATCTACAGCCGGAGCAGATGATGACCGACAGCGAGTAAGATCTCTCCTGAACCGTTCCTTAGCCCCAGCAACACGGGCCAATTACAACCATCAAATCGCGGCGCTCCAGACTTTTCTTTCGAATCGGGCCCTGCCAAGTACGTACCTGATAAGTGTTTTCAACATCATGGCATTTATCACGTCATTACGCGAGTCTGGCAAGAAACACTCCACCATATTAACTTATGTATCAGCAATTGGATTTGCTCATAAAGTACGGGGTCTGACAGATCCGACCTCTACTTTCTTATTTGCGAAGTTGCTAGCGGGAATCAAAAAAGGATCTTATCCAGATGCTAACGACAAACTACAGCCCATTACGTTCCACATGTTAAAAGAGTTAGTCCATCGCGTAGATGACTTAAGAGTGTCGGCATATATACAGACCCTCATTAGAGCAATTATGTCACTCATGTACCACGCTTGCTTACGAATCAGTGAGGTGGGACACTCCGGCAAGGCAGACCACGCCCTTCGCTCATCGCAGGTGTCCTTTTCCCATAAGCCACCTAGTCTCTATCCCCACAAGATCACACTCACGCTGACGATATTCAAACACTCCAAAGCCCCTCAAACAATTCAAGTAAGGAAGATTAAGGACAGCCGGGTGTGTCCTGTCCGTTTGCTGTGGGAGTACAGCAAGACGAAAAGGGCGGGGATAACTTTCTTTTGTGATGAAAACGGAGTCCCAGTCACTCGTTCATTTGTAATGTCGGTATTACGGCAGTTGGTTGGAATGTCATCTTTCTCTGACAAGAGAGTGAACACCCACAGTTTCCGGATTGGCCGGACAACGGACCTAGTAGTACGGGGTGGAGTCAGTGATGCCTACATACGACATGTTGGCCGCTGGTCGTCGAATGCCTACCTGAAATATATCAGATCGATTGTGGTCCTTTAAACTCGTAGCCTGTTGGCGGAATGTCACAGGTGTGACAGGGTTCTTTGTTGGTTGCCTTCTCCCCTTCTGCTCTCTCCCTGTCTTGGCGCAACCCATGCGATGGGTTGTTCGGCGGGTCTCAGTGTTCCCACCAAGATGGGAGAGATCACGTACAATTGATGAGGTCAAAAAAGGACATTTTTCCCCAGTGCATGTGCTCTATACTCAAGACTGGTTATATTAACTCTATACCCAAGACGTTCAGTATTAATTCAAAGGTGCTTATTACCCATGACGGACCTGACGGCGGAATGACGCAGGCCCGTTCATGTGGGAAGTTATCATGTTCATGCGTTGTTATGAAGTTAGTATTGTTACATTTAATAAATATTTTAACAACCTTCCCTCGTCGGAGTTCTCGCTTCACACAAATCAGCGTTTCAGCACCAAGGCAACGCATTTGTGGAAGCCATGAACCGAAGTTGATGCACGGCGTCATACGACGCTATCAAACACTGGGCGCATGCGCGCTCTAGCTCCCTTCTCTTCCGCTTCAAAAACCCTCAATCCTCCCTATCTGCCTCCAGGGTTATGGTCCAGAATAGAAGGTAGCCCCCATCTCTGTCAGCGGAATGTTGCAGGGGCTTGGCGGGTCTCAGTGTTCCCACCAAGACGGGAGAGATCACGTACAATTGATGAGGTCAAAAAAGGACATTTTTCCCCAGTGCATGTGCTCTATACTCAAGACTGGTTATATTAACTCTATACCAAAGACGTTCAGTATTAATTCAAAGGTGCTTATTACCCATGACGGACCTGACGGCGGAATGACGCAGGCCCGTTCATGTGGGAAGTTATCATGTTCATGCGTTGTTATGAAGTTAGTATTGTTACATTTAATAAATATTTTAACAACCTTTCCTCGTCGGAGTTCTCGCTTCACACAAAATAATTACTGCTGGCATTAGCATGAAATAATAATTTCCCGTCGAGGGAAACTCCAAGCCCACCCCCAGTTATTAAATGATCGCTTGCTGACTTTCTTTTGGATGGGCATTGAGTATCTGGAATAAATATATGGTGACATATTATGTATTCATTAATTGCTTACAGAAAACGATACGCAAGTGCTTACAAAAAAGAACTGGAATGTTCCTTATGAGGTCACACCCCTATTCTGCAATGTTATTCTCTTATTCTGTACTAGACATACCCATTGAGGGACATTTTTAGGGGAATGGAGTGCCCGGCCCCCTCCCGACCCCCCACTATATGTGAAAGTGAAGAGGTAGATTCCCAGTGATAGCACTGGAAAGATTGACTGGGCAATGATAAAAATCTGCAGTTTGTCTGAAAGCATACATGTGCTTTGATTGAAATGTTAGAGGAATACGTGAGCAGGGAAAATACATGAATGGAGTTCAGGAAGTATATATATATGGGTGATGAAAAAGAGTAAGTGATATTTTGGCACATTGCCAAAACGTACGTGTGCACTGAGTCCCCTGCTGTGAGATTGTGCTTGAAGATGAAACTAGCCAAAGTGAAAAATGCATTGGTGACTAGATGCTGCTATGCAGATTAGACTTGAGAGATAGCGCGTAGGAGCTTGGATAATAGTTGAGACATCTTGATACGTTTAGGGCTTGGAAAGAGCTTTAAAATGAGGGTAAGATCATGAAGATACGATGAGTAGAAGTAGGTGAGCCAGGGTGCAGGCATGGAAAGCAGCTGACACTGGAGTGTGGATGTGTGTGGATGTTTTTGGCGGGAAAATGGGCAGTGGCGCCAGTCCCTGGTGATGTGATAAGCGGAACTACTGAGCAGATTCATGCGGCCCTGGTGGCAGAGGACAGTTGCCGTAGAAAAACATAAATAAGACAGCAGTGGAACTGTTTTCTGGTGTGATCAGAAGGACAGGATAGAACAATAAGGACAGGTGGATAGTTTAGGTGAGTGGCACCGCTAAGGGAGGAGTTTTTAGCTGTTGCAGGTGTGAGCATGTCACCCATGATTTTTGTATCTTATACCCGGCAGGGATGACACATAAGCAGTCAATGCGATCATCCCACTAACATTTGAGTTAAACCTCAGGTCACATGACCACCCCAGTTGCCAGCTATAAACGCCTCCCACAGACATGTTACTCACCCAAACTATCCATCTATCCTTCTTTTTTCCCCTTATACTTCAGATGGCACTCCACAATGGTCTAACTCCTCACTCATTTACGTTTTCAAACTCCACTACTCATCTGCCACCAGGAGTGCATGAAACTGCGTCTCTCTCATATTTTACTCCACAGAGGGAGCCACTTCGCATAACCATTTTCCCAAATCTGGTAGCATGTGTCTTAGTCTGTTTTTAGCTGGAGACACTGCCCAAACATTGCACAACAGGCAGGTTTCCCCTATGTTATCTGTCATCCGATGTTCTGAACGTCTGCCTATTTTGACAATGGCTTTGTCCTATTCGTAAGTGTATGCCACCTATCAGGACGAATTCCTCCCGCAACTAATCAGCCTGTACCTGTCTGTTACGTAACATCTCAGGCCTCCAGCCAACATCTGCTTGCCATCTACAGAAACGTTTCAAAAATTAATCCCTTTCAATTGATAGCCTATTTACGTTTTAACACCAAAATGTCACTCTATATACAGTACCATGTGTTCCTCAAGTATCCCCTTACTTATACATTGTTTAACACGACAGCATGCAGCATAACTTCACAATAATTCATTGTAAACTTCTTTAACTATAATGGGCATTTTCTAGTATCCTATATTTGCAACGTTACTGGGAGAAGTCATCAGTGAGGACACAAGTTACTGTAGCCTTATAACAATTTCACACTTCAAAACACAGGACCTGCAATACACAGGACCTGTTGTGAGGTCATTGACGTAGGCCTAAACTGCTCCCACTTAAAAGCGCACGCCTATATATATACTAAAAGAAACATAATTTGTAAACGACTCAAGATAATTCTTTGTAACTGGTCAAAGCTACTTATTAACTGCCTGGCCAAAGATCTTAAAAGTTTTGAAGAGAATCCTTAGGGTTTTCAAAGAACCATACCGTCCGTACGCAATTTTGTAAGATTCTTTCAAATTTGGGATTTGCAAAGTTGAATGAGGCTATAATGCAAAGAAACCACACCACGTCCACGTGTTAATGATTTCATATTGTCAATAAAGAATTCCAACAATGTTGCATTGCAAAAAAATATCACATTGGGTCCAAGCTATTGACACAACTTCTTTAGAAGAGGATGTGACAAGCTATTTAAATGTGAAAAACACCAACTTGGGCTAAAATTCAACCCAAAACCCAACTAAAAGTAGTAAAAATGCTTCAACATGTCAAGGGAACCACTTTCATTAGGCCTATTATATAATATCTGTGAAATCCACAAATTTGACTCTGATAATACCCGTGAAACGGGAATAAAAAAAGGATGATGGATAAATGGTGATTGAAGAAAGTATACATTTTGTGATGAGCTGAAAAAGATAGCATTCAGGAGCGAGACCTTGAGGGCCAGTGATGAACTTGGCTCATGCCTGCCTCTTTGGAGTCCAGTGAGAATCATCAATCAACCATCACCATTGGAGAAAAGGCTATTGATAGTCGTGCATAAATGAGTACTAAGTGCACAGGTATAGGCCTAATATGAACAGTTTGAGAAAGTAGACCCACTTATGGTTGTTGTATGTCGTGAAATAATGGTGCTTGCAAATTGTGAGTCCTGGGCAATGAGTAGTTTGGGAGGAGTAGCGTAAAGCATCCATGAATTATAAAGGGTCTCAATGCAAAAATCTTTTCTGGATCGATTTGCACTGGTTGTGATTTTGGTTTTTGAAGCAGTCTCATTACAGGCAATTTCATTAGTACGCGATTCTAAGGTTCTTTGCTCACTAAATACATGGCATTCACTGTAAGAAATGACCGTGTTTTTCTGGCTAAAAGAACCGTAAAATTATTGTTATTTTATCAGTATTTTTTTAAAACAGACTTTTCCTGTGAATTTACAGTTCTTTGTCAGTTACAAAATAGCTCCAAGATAAATTTACTGCAACATGTCATTTAACATTCAGTTCACGTTAATGAACAATTACTTCAACCGTTAATTTACTGGCAACTTGTAATATGCAGACAAAACATTTGAATTGGCCAAACAATCAATACACCTGGTCAGATTAGGAACTATAAACAAGAGATTGCATGGACTTCAACCACGGAACATGTGGTGCCATCTATAACATATGCTTTACACAGCTGTTAATCAATCTTAATTTATAACTTATCTGAAGGTAAGGGAACATCCTCATTCATATGATCTTAAAGATGCTGTCATTATGCAAAAGTTGTTATATTTATATATGACATTGACATTTGTGTGAGTCTTATGATGTGATCTAAAGAATGACACTATTAAAACCAAAATAACCCAGACGCAGTCGGCATCAATACTACATACTTCGATAAACTTGACACCTGGTTCTCTTGGAAAATGTCCATCAATTTTATGGTTTGTGAGCAAACGTGTGCGAATTAATTGCTGGGTATAATTGATGGACTTACTTCCCTGCTGTCAAGCAAGAGATGAGCAAGGCCGAGCCTGAAGACAGTGGCTCTCTCACTCTCTCAGCTGATTCCAGCTTCGGTACATCCCTACAGCTATGCGACAGTTAAATCACATGCTTAGTCTGTTGTTTCACACTTGTGCAATAAGTAAGAATAGCACATGCTATCCGTATTTTTACAGTAAATTATACAGCTCCTTGCATTCTTTACATTCTATGATTGACAGTTGATATAACTGTAAAATATACTTTAAATAAACTGTTTTATATATGTACATTATACCGTAATATCACTTTGTTGAATCTGCAAAATTACAGTTCAATGTACCAATCTGCATTTTACGGTTCATTGTCCCGTTCAGGTTTATTAGTACTTTTACAGTTCTTAGACCTGGAACAAAGTTGCCAGTTAATTTAACTGTAAAATTTAACGGGAATTTTTTGCAGTGTTTCTGCTTAATCTTATTGGTTCAGGAACCACAGAACGTCACACATTGGATTTATCAAACGTAGGAAGTACCTGTATAGCATTGATTCCTCACAGACAACTGTGAATGACCAAAATCGCGTGGTAATGAAATCACCTGTAAATGTGATCTCAGTGTTTTTCAGTGCAAAATGTCCTGGTCATACAGGTCTCAATTAAAATTAAGTTTTTAAGCTGTGTCAGAAGACACATAGATGGGCCTACATGTGCGTTTTTAAGTGTGAGCAGTTAAGGTTCCGAAGGCCGATCTGACATGACCAGTGTTTTCAATCTTTAAAGATCTCTAATCGTGTTAATTTTCGTGGTTATCTAACAAAATCAAAATATGACATGGCCAATTATTATAATAATAATCGATCAGGTGACAAGAGTGCAAAGCTTCACAATTTCATCACAGATATCTTAAGAAATACTGAATGAAAACAATATGACGAAGTTGCATGTTGCGGCGTTTAGGTTAAGGGTGTATGATGGTCACAAACCAATTTGTTCTGACTGCAGTGTAATAAACCATAAATTGAGCGTTTGAGGTATGCATGGCTGGTAGGCCTATTATGCAGTAACGTACATTGTGCAGGATATATATCCAAAAAATAAAATATAACAGGCACCAGGGAAATATTATGAAAATCACTATCATATTAATTGGGGGGGGGGGGTTGGCGATTTTCATATGAACAAATGTGTACAGGAATTTTTTCAAGAAAAATCAATAAATTTTGAAAATATTTATATTGCAAGGCCAGATCATGCCAAGATAATTGCTGAGTATGTGCCCCCTTTACACGCTCAAATATTTGGCATTGATGATTAATTTGACTCTATATTAATATGAGCAAAGCTCACTTAGCACAAGGACAGCTCATTCTGTGTGGTGCTCCTGTCTACAGTGACTGCCAGAACAGGAAGTGCCTGTAGTTGCCATAAAAGTGGAGCTAGTAGTTTAGTCAGAGTTTAGTTTGGTAAATAATTAAAATACCTCAAATATCTTCCAAAATAGATTTAAAATTTCAGTCTTGTCGTATAACAACCTCCAATGACATATTTCAGGGATTTAAATCAACTCGTGTATCAGGATTGGAAATAATTATTTCCATTACCCTGATTGAAAGAAGTGACTGAAAATTAAAAGTCAACACAAAAGTTAATGACTTAAATGGCTCACCAAGTAAGAAATCATAACAAAACTTAAGGTTACATAATCTTCATTAACTATCAACAAATTATGTAACAGTCTAATAGTAAACAGTCATCTCTGAATAGCTATTGTTTTATTGATCTCAGTTATGTAACATCAACTATTTAACATAAGATCAAAATTTTTAAAACACAGATTTGAATTACACAGCTGTCAGTGCAATCTATCTATCTATCTATCTATCTATCTATCTATCTATCTATCTATCTATCTATCTATCTATCTATCTATCTATCTATCTATCTAATCTTATCTATAGATCTTGTCTTATCTATCTATTCTATCTATCTGACCATTTGCCCAGTCCTTTAAAAAGATAAATTGGCCTTCTGCATGGAAAGTTGAAGATAATGCAGTAGTTCTATGACAATGCTGCGCGAATTTCATGGCAGTGCCATTTACATATTAGACTATTGGTACGCATCTTTTAAATTCCAGATATCCCGTTTGTTTCTACTGTGTTACTCTGAGTGTTTCCCTGATCGTCGGGGATATCTGACAGAATAGCTGACCTCAGGAAAATATAGGCTGTCTCTAACTGGCAGGAAGAAAACTTGGGTCAATCCACGATTGAAAATTGTAGTAAATATATATGTAGTTCAGATTCCCATTCCCCTTCAGCTTAAAAGTGTTACATGCAGAAACCGAAAAGCTCTTCAAATGTCTCTATGCTCCAAAGGATAACAATTAGCATTTATAGACATGCATGACATGGAAAACATAATACTGAGTTACTTCTGTACGTGGGAAGCAATGCAAGAGAATAACATCCATACCAATTACCATATCAAGTCAGGACCACGTCTTTTTCAGGCTGTAACAATTTCAGCCAGGAAGTCCCATTTATGGGGCCTATACCAAATGATACTTGGAGAGCTCTGCAGATTTTTGTTGAAAAAAAAAGCAGGGTTGCAAAAAAATCCGATTAAATCAAAAAAATCAAAAAAATCGGATTTATTTGATTTAAATCGGATTTTTTTGATTTAAATCAAGCAGTCGTATTTTTTTTAAAATAATGTTTTTCGAAGAAATTGAATTCATAACAAATGATGATGTGTTCTTAATTAGGTCTTCTGTAATGGGAAAAATTTCTCTCACTACCCAAAAGTCACGTAATCAAGTTGAAATTCGAAGTTGTAGATCGTTCATATTTTTTACTTTTCCCATCTGCAACAAATTCCCTTAGATTATGAATTTAACATCAGTTCAAGTGTGGAATTTTGTAAACTTTTTGGAGCTACTATTGCTAGGAATGACCAATGAAATAGGAAAAGTTTTACTTGGCTTCCAAAAGAGACTTAACAGGGTTTAATCCTATACCGAAGTCACATTTTTGAATACTTGGAAGCCACTGTCCATAGATTATCATACTTTGGAGCAAAGAAATGATTGAAATTACTAACAATGACCACAGAATCATTATTTTATAATTACTATTGTTTGTTATTGTTGTTTTCTTGTTTAATGGGTACATTCGATTCGACCTACTCTAACTACTCCGGAAGTTACGTATCTACTCCAGGAAGTGACGTTTCTACTCCTGGAGTGAACTACTCCAAGGTTGGTCCAAATCGAACATGAAGGAGTAGTTAAAATCGTCATAACTTGAGGATTCCTCAGCTGTTGGAATCCCGTAGTTAATGGCAATTAGGCCGTGAATCGACACCTTCAATCGATTGCTTTTAATTGATTTAATTGAAATACAGAAATGCACACCAGAAAAAAGCAATCTGGCACACAAAATCAAAGCTTCTGAGGTGTAATGTATTTATGTAAACAATCAGTTGTCATGGGATATCCCAAATTCTTGGAGTACTTCCTATCTACTCCAAACTGCTCTGATCTACTCCCGGAAATGCAAAACGAATGATCTGGAGTGAACTACTCCACTCCAAGAGCACTTTGGAGCAGCGAAACGAATGTACCCAATGAGTGCTACTTTTGGCATGAGATTAGGAATTTGTCGCATGAAAGAGGATTGCTGTTTAAACTGGATTAAAGTAAGCCAAAAAACACCCTGGCATCTTCATCATAGCAGTGATTCCTTACCAATTCAACTATGAAGGTGTCAACTGATCCATTATATTCGCGCAGCGAAACAGCCGAAGGCCGTTGAGCGAAGCGAATTGAGTGCAAGAGAAGACTCAAAAATCTGTGCAGTGATGGTCTCAACATCAACAGTCCACAGTTTGGAATTAGGTCAAGTGGATCCAGCTTCTTATCAATGATTTAGTTTCGTATTTAACAAAACATAACATATTCATCTTCAAAAGTGTCTTAAAAATTCAATTTTCTCAAGTAATATATCCTGTACCAATAATTTTTATGAAATAGTTAATTATTAGCATTGACAAGCTAAATCAAATTATTAACATGTGATTCATTTAATTTCAATCAGACAACAAGAAAACATAACAAAATTAAAGTTACAAAATCTTATAAACTGATGATTATGTAACAGTGAACAGATAATCTACATGCAATGTTATTGTTTTTGTATTACTATATATGTATACAATTATGTAATATCAACAATCTAACATAGACTTGATCAACTTTGACAGCTTTCAGTGCTGTCTGCCTTTTTAACATTTATTTAATATATATATATCTATCTATCAATTTATCTATCTATCTGTCAGTCATTATATCTATCTGTCTGTCTGTCTATCTACTTATCTCTCTATTTATCGATATATTTACCTATTTATCTATTATATTTTTTGTCTAGTTTATCTTGCTATTCTACATTTTTCTCTGTCTTTCCATGTATCTGTCTTTCTAATTTTCTGAAACAGTTACATAACTCCTTTCATACATTGAATATGAAATAAACATGAAAGTTATGGTAAAACTATAAGTCCTACAAAAACTTTTTAAAGTGCTGCGTGAATTTCATGGCAGTGCCATTTACATATTAGCATTTATATGCAAACTATTTGCTGTTTTCTAACATATAGTGATTTTCAATAAAAATCATCGATTAAAATCACTGATTTAAATCACGATTTAAATCATGCAACCCTGAAAAAAAGTATGCTTGACACATGTGTATATATGCATGAAAGTGAAAAAAAAGTTTGTTCAGCTCATGAAAATATGAAATTGAGATTGTTTCACCCTCCATCTTTAGCTAGGGGATCGTTGTATTAGAATTGAGAAAAAAGAACTTTGTTGCTATACTTGGCCAACAAAAAAATAGTTTGTTGCGTTGTCGTGCACTAAATAAAAAGTTTAAGGAGTTAGTCCAGTCCATTACATAAGACTCCTCCCTTTACTTAGTATCATCTGGTCGCCCCTAGCAACTTCAATCTGCAAATTATAGCAATCGTTTCAACGAAGTGGAACGAAATTTGTTGAACACAGAAGAGGGAGCCCGCCAGTCCTTTGTATGGATCCATCCGCATTTTACGCACGACACACTGGCCGCGCATGCGCATCGTCACTTCTTCTGACAAAAATTTTCAAGAAGAAGCACATGTTTAATCATCGTACGTTTCGCCGATTTGCGTAAAGGCTATTTCACTCTCAGAGACGGGAGACCCATCATTTTGAAGGTCTCACGGAGATCTATCTATTGCACTAGGAATTGTCCCTGTACGACTGACGGAAGTGCTTGGAAGAGAACACATGTTTGATTGGCACAACTGGTTCCATCAGAATGTCAACTGTCTGGGCCAGTTTGGAGGTTTCTGCTCAATGTGAACCACCTTAAGTGATAATAAGGGATTCAGGAGATGTCAGTGCATGAACTTGCTCAATCTGAGACAAATAACAAATTGTTATGAAGGACGGTGGTTACAGTTGAGTGCAGTCTGCTCAATGCAAGACCACATGGAATTCTGCTGAGTCATCATGCAGCATCCTGGAATGTCATCCCATGCTGTTCCATGTGACATCAAGATTTCAAACCAATGAACTAGAGCATGGAATAGCCAGAAGGGGGCGCCGCGCATGTCAATAGCGACGTCATTGCTAAGTGTTGAACGTCAACACTTGCAACACATAAACACAAGCATGTTGCTGATCATGTACCCTTCAACATGGCATTGCTCAGCTGCTACCAAGAGTAGAAACGTCCAAATGGCATCAAAATGATGCAAATTAAATTTCCGACAATCTATTGTAGGTCTGGGCATTGTAAAAAAATTATTTCTATGAAAAATCAGCATCTGAAACACCTTATGTCAGCTGAAAATCTTGACATTTTCCATTAATTCTGTGTTTAAATGTATTTTCCAGAAGAATTTACTAGATTAAATAAGGTGCAGATTTTAAATACACCCCCTAGGACCCATACAGAATTTTAGTATCCACCCTACCTGACCCAATTAAGGGCCGTAGCCTACAGGGAGGGGGGCAACCCCCCCTAGAATCTGGCCAAAAAAAGATGCATTATATGTAAAAATTAACGGTTTTCCATGGTACACATGCCTCTGGGCCAGTCTCTGCCCCCCCCCCCCCAGGATTCAGCCCAGCTTACAGCCCTGCCCCCCCCCCCCCGACTTACAACACAATGTGTTATCCCCCGCTCCCCAAGCGCACATATGTGTGCAATATTTGTATTTTGAGGTGGCGTGCACATTTCACTTGAACTTTATAATGTAAATCCCCTTTGGCGAACCCTGAAAAATGTATGACTTAAAATAAAAGAGACTTGGAATCAGGGCCGTAGCCTGCATTGGAATAGGGGGCAGCTGCTCCCACCCCCCCCCCCCCCTAGAATTTGGCAGAAATATTTTTTTAATTTACAAAAATTTAAATTTTATAGTTTTCTGGGGTGCACATGCCTGGGGATGAGACTCTGCCCCCCCCCCCCCCCCCCCAGGATTCAGCCCAGGCTACCGCCCTGCGATTCAATATTTTTCGACCATTCAAAAACCATTGGAGATTTGGGAAAGCAGATCAGAGCTGGCATCAAATTTTCTCTAACATAATACAGATAGAGGCAGCCAATATCTTGAAATTTAGGTGTTATAATCTCATTATCGTCGTATTAGACGTTATTAAATTTGCAGAGATCAAGAAGTGGAAAATGGAAAATTCTGCCAGTCTTGCACTACCCAACCAAAAGCTCCCCCCATGGTTTTTTAATGGTAAAAAATATTGATTCTAAGTCTCTTTATGATAATAATGAGATTTACAAGGCTCGCCAATGGGGGATTCACATTATAAACTTTAAGTGAAATGTGCCGCCTCTAAATATCAATGGAATGAGCTGAAATTGTACATACATAGGCCTAATCTCCTAATGTTTGCAAACCTAATTAACCTGCAAAAAAAGCTAGGTTTGACAAACGTTTCGGCGCTAGTAACCCCCCCCCCCCCCCGCCATAAATTCTGAATATCCCATAGTACTACGGAGCCGCCAGTACCAGTAGTGTCATAGTGCACTAATTAGCAGTTGACAGAAAAGTATAAGATGTATGGCCTCTTTGCCTACCAATCACTGACAGGAAGTACGCCTATGTTGAACAATTTTGATGGCTCGCAGGACAGGCCTAATGTGTTATCAAAATGTATTGATTGCCATATCAACCTCACATGTGACTCATTTTATTCCAATTCAAAACAACGATTCCAGAAAAAATCTATCTTTTTATGAATTTTTAATTATTTAAATATGTATGTATGTAAAAAAAGAACTAAAAATGGGTGGAACATTGTGGATTAAAATTGTCTTCATCAAGTATGAACTTCTCACCTAGGAAGTTACAAATAAATCTATCATTCAGCTCCGCATAAACCATGTTGCATCTCTGCAAAACCATCAATTCTTGAGCGGTGAAGTAAAACACAGAAAGCATTTCGCCAACCTAAAAACTTGTTTATTTCATGAAATATTTGGTTAAAAGAATATACATGTTTTCCCATCACAATGCCTCCCAGCAGTCACATAAAAAAATCTTGGGATTTAATAGGAAGTTTTTCAATGAAATATATAGGACCGGGCCGTATGCGGCTTCAGCGATCAAAATATAGGTAAA
The DNA here is from genome assembly GCA_026936325.1 of Platynereis dumerilii. Classification (NCBI taxonomy): domain Eukaryota; kingdom Metazoa; phylum Annelida; class Polychaeta; order Phyllodocida; family Nereididae; genus Platynereis; species Platynereis dumerilii. The sequence continues at coordinate 137,125,456 of JAPTHN010000001.1, forward strand.
ATAAAGGGCTTTACAGCTTCATATATATTGACAGACAGACAGACAACTGGACATACAGACAGATAAATTTATTAGACAAATTAAATTTGCATTCAGCAAGAACAAAATATACATTTCATTGTCAGGAGACGAAAACTTCGGCAATAGAAGTTATCATGGATGAAATGACGTTTGTGAAGAGCCAATCAAATTTTTCTCCCAAATTACAATTCAAAAATCAAGAAAACATAAGAAATGCTTAACAGTAACATAGTAACTAATCCTCATTTTCGCTGTAACCAAATTGCATTTAATGCCGCAAAAAAAAGGGGGGGATTTTCAGCCAAAAAGCTTGAAAATATAAGGAGCAAAAATATACAGGATATATTAGTAATGCAGACCGGACCAGCGTGGTCCAGCCCTGGACTAGCAATTACTGGACCACCCACAAAAAACTGTCCAGCACCAGACTGGACCGTTCAGTGCTGGTCCAGACAGGTAGAGTGATTTTTCATGTCATGAAGGATATTGCATAATTTTTGTTTTGTCTAAAAATAAAAATCATATCATTTAGCTTGTTAAAACCTTCTGTTTGATCATAATTTTCTAAATGTCGATGGACCACTTCTGGCCAGATCTGGACCGGTCCAGTAACAAGATCAGACCATCTAACCCTGGCCCAGACCTGGACCGCACCACTCTTGTAAATACCGGAGGAGGGTGGGGCGCCCAAAAAATATTGATGAAAATACCGCAAAAATGCTAAATTCATAAAAAGTTTCCTTCCAAAAATCTTTAGGGGGTTTGCAGCCCACCCCCATCCATCCTGCCTCCTATGCTTTATCCTTAAGAAACTAATGAATTTAGTGCGAAGTTTATTTAATAAAATATATAATCACTTGTTAATGATATAACTTTAGGATCATTGTAATCCGCTCTTTTAAAAAAAAGCATCAAAACGATCTTCCTTTTGCTGTTTTGGCTTGTGTGCATGACAACATCTCGGTGCGTGGAAATCAGGGTCAGCCTGTCATTCTCATCGATTTGAAGCAGGAGATATATATGTAGTTATTTGAAGGAGTGCCGTGTCATATAAGCTCAACAAGAAAATGGCTCCTCTTGCTTGAAGGCTTCCAGCATGAGCAGAGAGTCAACAAAAAATCAACTCCATTTGTTGTGTGTTAGTGGAATTGTTCATCAAGTCACCTAGGTGAAAAATTTACATAATATATTATTTTAACGCAAGAGGACGTAAATCATGATTCTACTTGCTGGATTATGAAAAAATGATTCAGACTGAAATTTACAGCACAATATTAAAACCACTTGATTACGCATTTCTTGTAACAATATAATCAGTTATAAATTTGTAACCCTTGAAACCAAGAGGAATTTACCTTCCTAAAGTAAAAACTGTGTATTTACTTTTTACTAAGCAAATAATTACATAATTGCATAAAATATATTCATTCATTCATTCATAATTATTATCTGGTAGTGGTCCTCACATGCTGAATAAATTGTGCAAGAGATAACTCAAGAGATAGAGATCATACCTAACTGACAGTGACAAGTTGAAAATGGCAGGAACTGCTCCTTCCCTCAATTTTGCCCTTTTCATCGTCAAAGTATTTCTCCATTCATCCCTGAAGAATCCCAGGGCTGTCGCCCTTGCAGTTCTCGACACAGTCCTGTCCTTCGCTTTGTCCGGAAGTCTTAAAAGGCAATAATTTAAATTAGCTTTAATAGCACATCAATATTTAAAATACATAATATGTAAATGGTACTGCCATGAAATTCGCACAGCACTTAAAAAGTCTTTTGAGTGACTTTTAGTATTGCCACAACTTCCATTTTTTATTTCATGTTCAGTAAATATGAAAGGCAGTAATAAATGTAACTGCTTAAAACTTTAAAAATTAGAAAGACCGATACAGAAAGATACAGGAAGATACAGATAGACAAATTGAGAAAAATGGATAAAAAATACATTGGATAGATTGGCCTAGATAGATCTATTGATAGATAGAAAGATAGATAAATAGATACATAGATAAATAGATTGATAAATTGATTGATCATAAGCTAAATTTTATAGTAAAAAGGCAGACTTCACTGAAATGCTGTCAAATTAAAGTCTATGTTAGATTGTTGATATTACATAATAGTATAATAGTTTAAAAGACAATAACGTGATTGGCATGTAGATTAACTGCCCACTTTTATATATAATTATCAGTTGATAATTATCAGTTGAGAATTAATGAAAATTAAGTCATTTTAATCTACGGTTTCTTTTGGTCTGATTTGACATGAAAATATATAATCACTTGTTAATGATATAATTTAGCTTGTCAAGGTTAATAATTAACAATTCAATCAAAATTATTGCATGGTTCAGGGAATATTTTGGAGAAAATTGAAATTACAAAAAAAATATATATGTATACTATATATATGCGAAGTTTATTTAAATATGAAGCAGATTTTAGAATTCTCTGATGTACTCAATTCCCATGCCAAACAGGCTAAAGCCATTTCGATGTGCAAATATAAGTCAATATATATATACCAAGTGCAAACAAACTTTCCCTACAATTCTCAATTACCTACAACCAAAAGTTTACATGCCATCATGGTAAATGATCTAGGCCTACATGAAATTCAGAATTGCAAGGACACTCACCAATGAAAGGATGCGGAATTTATGGCAAAACACTTCATGCCCGACGTTTCAATTATTCAACTTTTCGTAATGGTCTAGAGCCCTGCTCCTGAAACAGGCCGGATTGTAACAAGTGCTCGGTGCACGACTGAAAGCAGTCCTCCTGAAAAGACCCAATAAAAATGAAATTAATAAGCATACAATTATACAGAGTGTATGGCAATTATTTATGTTTCTCTAGTTAATTCTACAAAAATGTGAATCATTCAGTTTTCAAGTCTATTAGGGGACGACCATTTAATAATCAGGGGGCGGGGGGTTGGAGTTTTCCTTGGCATGAAATTATTTATTTCACAGTAACCAGGAGTAATTATTCATTTCAAGTGCATGAAGTCCCTGAATATTAATTCCTAAATCAAGCAACACCTTTTGTTAAGAAAAACCCCCTTCAGAAATTATTTATTTCAAGACTTCCCAGAAAGAAGTTATTTATTTCACCAAAACTGAGTAAGAAATTATTTATTTTCCCAAGTGGGGGATACAGGGGGGCCAGGCCCTCTGGGCCCCCCTGTATCCCCCATTGGGGCAAATGGCGTATCTGGGCATATCCTGGCCAATATCAGGGTAGATTCACTGCCCTGGTCACTCACCGTTACATGTTAAAATTTCAGGGCAAATAGTGACAGCCTCGGGGGTTTCATGTCAACCTCCGGGTCAACCTGGGCTGTCTCCTCAGAGTCCTCACCCCCATGGCAAGTGATTTGGATCTTTGAGTGATTGATTACTTGCTTGACTGATACATTTTGTCATTATTTAACATTTGGGCTGGGAATCCCTGGGATATTACACAATTTGATTTTGACTGACAACACAGTCAACACCCAGCTCAGAACAAAACAAATCTCCAACTTGAAGATTATCAACAACAGCAACACACTATAGGCTGATAGGGCGCATTCTGATACAAAAACAGAGTTGCAGCTAAAGTACATCAGAAACACATTTGGTAATTGTGCTAAAATATTTTTTTCAGTGCCAGTATGCTTTGAAATTGGCCTGAACAAGCCAACAAACTGCCATTTTTAAAGGCTTTCCTGTCACTCACGAATCTGAAATGGGCATGTTTTGAGGTTCTAACACCAGGTTTTACCACAGATTTCATCAGAAAACATTCTACACAATTTCCATGTGAGGTATGACAGCTTTTCGGAGGCTGACATGATCATTTGTAGGATTAAACAGTGAAAACTCACCTGCCCAGCCCAGCCATCAATGCTTGAACAGCTGATAACGTCAACAAGCTTCAACACTTAGCCAAAACGAGGCTCTTGACACACGACGCTCAATGCTATCCAATGGGACGAGGCCATTCCACGGACTCCAGTTCATTGTTTCAAACATCTCCAGTTATTAACAGGGATGTATTGCTTCTTTAATTATCGTATTTATGTCTTTATATCTATTTTATTTTAAAGATTTTTAACTGGTAGGCCTATACCATGATCGACATTTGTGGTACTAAATTTTCTTAAAGTACTGTGTACACAGTCTGTTCCCTTTCTATTCCATGCACAACGAGCCACGATGTGAGTTTCAAATCTGCCCACTAAGGAATGGGGGCACCACATGCAAGAGACAGAGGGACCGAAGTGCTGCCCCTGAAGAAGGACTAGCCCTTGCTGATGGGAAGAATGAACACTTCATACCTCATATTGCCTATCCATACAGGGAATCAGGGATGTATTCAGTTTCATTATTTAATGTTATTTATTTCTTTACTAGTCAATTATTTTGTCGATGCTTTATTCTATGTTTGTCAAAATCACCCATAGATATCAAAATAATAATTAAAAAATAAACTAATAAAAAAATTTAATAAATTAATGAAAACCTTTATGTCCGATAGCGGAATGCTACGGGCTGTGTACCCTATCCATTTCTTACTTAATACTATATTCACTTTCATTTAAATACAATGCTATGTCATGTTCACTATAATTGGTGACTGTCACCTTAATTATTTCTTATACGTTTACCACTATTTCACTATCTCTCGATCACCACGATCACCACTATTTTGTGATCAATAGTTTTAGTGATCTATAATTTAGTGGTCAACATTTTAGTGATCTATTTAGTTAAAATTACTTTTAAATGATCACCACGACCGCCACGATCACCACGATCACCACTATTTTGTGATCAACTTTATTTTGTGATCAACATTTTTGTGGTCAACATTTTTGTATCAATTTATTTAAATATCAATAACCCATCTATCACACATCACATTCATATCAATCAAATTTATATCTATCACATTCGTATACCTATCACATTTATATTTATCACATATATATATATATATAGATATCACATTTATATTTAACACATCTATATCTTTCACCCTAATATTTATCTCATTTATATTTATCACACATGTTAACATTAATTTATCACACACTCATAACTTTATCAAACATAGTGCATAAATTGATTATTAATTTTTCTTCAATAATCACATTTATATTAATCACATTCAGTAATCACGTTAGATTGGTTCATCACATTTAGATTTATTAATCACATTTAGTTTTATTAATATTTATCAAAAATAATCACATTGATATTCAATCTGGGAACCATCTATATTTAAGACACATTGGGCCAATTAAGGCCCTCATTTTTCTTCCGCTCACTATTATTCATTTTTTCATTGTAGAACTGCAAGATGCCGAATCAGAACATGCAAGATGCCAAGCACCCAACAATGTTACCCCTCCTGTCTGACGGTGGAATACCCAAATAAAGATATATGCTTTAAGGAGCATTACCAATAGTGGTATCATAAGAAGTAGGCACTGATGGTGGAATACCACAGGCCCATCCTGTTTGCCGCTCCTCCTCTCGGTCCTTCCTCTCTTCTTCGGGCAACCAGCGAGCTGGTTGTTTGGCTCTTCACTTCGTTTCTCCCCAAGCAGGGAGGCTTTATCGACACTCGCTATTTAATCATTTGATATCTGTACAATACTGTATGATCTACACTATGAATCATGAGTCTAATTTTACCCTTGTTATCAATTTACTTTATTGTCATACATTTCTTGCATTTCCACATTTGATTCAATTACATTTCATAGTTACAATAAACATTTTATAACTCCATTCATTGGCTCCTGGTCGTGGTTCAACAAAGCAATCGTTTCAACGAAGTGGAACGAAATTTGTTGAACACAGAAGAGGGAGCCCGCCAGTCCGTTGTATGGATCCATCCGCATTTTACGCACGACACACTGGCCGCGCATGCGCATCGTCACTTCTTCTGACAAAAATTTTCAACCCCTCCAGCCACCCCGGTCACCACCGATCAGGGAAGGGGCTTGTAACTTTATTCCACATTTGCTCGGTGATTGATTCCTATGCTTGCTGATAGTGGAATACTACAGTGTGCTTATATTGTGATATTTATGTCCTCTGGCTCTTCACTTCGTTTCTCCCCAAGCAGGGAGGCTTTATCGACACTCGCTATTTAATCATTTGATATCTGTACAATACTGTATGATCTACACTATGAATCATGACTCTAATTTTACCCTTGTTATCAATTTACTTTATTGTCATACATTTCTTGCATTTCCACATTTGATTCAATTACATTTCATAGTTACAATAAACATTTTATAACTCCATTCATTGGCTCCTGGTCGTGGTTGAACAAAATAATCATCTTTGTTAATTGCATGAAATGCTTATTGCTGTGGGCTTGCAGAACTTTATAAAGAGGCTCTGACAGCAAGTATAGTGAACAAAAAGAACAAAAAAAAGAAAGTCTATCATATTAGTACGTAAAAGGGCATCACTCTTACCCATCCATAGAAGCTTCTTATTTAGCCAACATGATGGAAGCCTCAGGAATGTGAACCTGACAGAAAATTTTGGAGTGATTTAAAATCCCATCCCACATGGCTAAACATGATCTATTTCTGAGTGATATTCTCAAGAATTAGTCAGCCTATGAACTCACCCAATCTATCAAATGACATTTGGATTTGACTGTTGATAATTCAGATTCCCAAAAGTCACTTTCATTTCTGTCTATTATCAATTGTTGATCAGGTCTGCCAGAATGAGCTCTTCTTTCTGTAATAACTTAAAAAGGTTTGATTTTTTTAGATAAGGACATATTTTTCAAACATAAGAAAGTCTTCAGTCTCAAAATTACCCATTTGGCAAGTTATCTCGTCTTTATAATAAAGCAATGTCAGTGAATGAAGTTAGTCTGGGGCGAAGATAAAAGTGGTAAATTACATCTCAGAAATGACTGGGGAATGTCATAAATTTCTGAGAGAACAGTAGCAAAGAGGAATGATCACAGGAATTACACATTCTCAGATTTTTGTGTTTTTTTTTTTGGGATTATCTGAGATAAGTAATGATAATTTTCCACAGATGTTTAAAAAACTGTTATCAAATGCTCAGGACAAGATCCAGACTATTCCAGAGCAAATGTGAACAATTTTCTGTCATTTAGATACATATATATATAGGCATAAATTAAACTAGCATTTTCGCATACATACATTGGAAAAAAAAACACATTACATATATATATTTTCTTGACTTGACAATGTTACATAATATCATATCGTCCCTGATAATATACAATAAAACTCACAATAGGCCTGCCTTCTCTTCATGCATTAATCACCTGCTGAGCTCTGCTGACACTTGATCTATTCAGATCTATAAATAGAACATCGCTGACAAGTTTTCGTCTGCTCCTGTGAATAGCAGACATCGCGCGTGGCCAGCCCAGACGAATTGTTGAATATCAATAATTGGCAATTCATATATAAGCACTAAATAGATCATAGATGCAAGTTTAAAGATTGTTTGTGAAATTGTGATGGAACAAGGGATTTCGCGTTGATGGCACTGGTTCCAAGAACTTGGCCTACTCTACTGCCAAGTTGTATTTTTCTTTATATTTGTTTTGAAATTTTGGAAGTTTTACAAGTTTAATAATCTTTAAATGTCGAGTACAACGTTTTGTAAACTAATTATTGCAAAATCAAAAGATACATATTTTGTATATTATACCATACCTATGACCCATCAGCCAATCAGAAGCCTGTATTTGGCTGGTATATATCATATATTCTTTGTTGTTCACTTATACGCCCATGGGAGTATATAGGATATATATAAGCCTCATTGTTTAACAAAGCTCATAACACAAACAGCAAAACTGTACCAAACAGTGAATTACCAACAAAAGTTAAATAAAACAAAAGTATTATAAAACCCAGATGTCTGCGACAAATCCTTAAATCCTTTTATTTGACCCCAGATTAGATTTTAAATTCAGTAACACAACTAAGGGGTCAACCATATTAGATCTCAGGGAGGGGGAGGAAGCTTGGAAATTTTATTTGAAAATAGATAGATAATTCCTTGTCTAGTTTTGGTGCGATAAATTTAAAATACCTTTTTAGTAGTTGACTTGAAATAAGCCTTATAAGGTGTTTCTTAAAATGGTTTCGTTTGACTTAAAAACAAATATTTTAGGACGTCATCCAGTTATAATAAATAGGCCCAATTACTGCTGCAGTTACCATGAAATAAATAATGTCCTGTCTATTAAAACCCCAAGCCTAATCCGATGGTTGCCACCTAACAATCCAAATGCAAATATTCTTCTGATTTTTCAAAAAATTTTGTACAAAATTATTATTTTTGCCTACAATTTCCCCCTAATATATATGTTTTTCTAAATCCTCCCCCCTAATTTCTTACCAAAATTATTTGTTCCAATCTTTTTTATACACTTTTCTTAACTTCCCCTCCCTCCCGCCGTAATATTTTTTCAAAATATATATTTTTTCTAACAAACATTTTCCAACTGATTTTTTTGCCATTTTTTCCCCAAATTTTTCTATTCACGTTATCTTTCTTTTTTTCCTAGCATTTTTTCCTCATTTTCTGTTCTTTCAAACTTTCATTTATTCAAAGAATTTCATATTCATATATATATGCAATTAAACTAATCCCACATGACAAATTGTTTCTCGCTGTTTTTTCTTCTTCTCTCAAATCCTTCTTGTTTTATTTTCTTTTTAAATCTCTTAGTTTTTGTTGTATTTTGTTTTGTTTAAGGTATAAGTCAGTTATATCCCTTGTTTTCGTGAATATGTGATAATCCTCGGCTACGCCTCGGATATATCACATATTCACTCAAACGCGGGATATAACTAGCACTTATGCTTTTTAGCGGCGTCAGGCAGCTCTTACCACAAGCATTCTGGCCAAGTCTTGTTAGCACTCTAGTGATCGTCCTCTCTCACCAATCTCATTCAAACTTAAAATACAGCCTCAATGGGATTTTTTCTTGAGCCCAGTCGATTTTGGTGCTCCACTGTTACGAAAAAGAAATTAATAAAGAAACTAAATAGACTGAAATTCAAGGGTCAGGGGTCATGCGAACCTGCTTCGCTTCGTGCATTTCCGTGAGGGGGCGTGGCATGTGATCTCATGGAGTTGATACAGCCACAATGTCAATGTCATGTATCAATCATAGCTCAGCTGACCATTTAATCTGTATCTAAAAGCGTGTGAATTGACACATAGATTGCACTTTAAAAACCAAAGAGAAATTCAGTGGCAGGTCCTTGAAATGACATAGGACTCCATACCTATTAGCAAGCTCAGGTGTGAAGGTAATTAAATTACGATTGAAATTTGAAGAGCAATTAATTTGGAATGACCAGTTGTTAACACATCAAGCATTGCTGGACTCTCCCGAAGTATGTTTTAATAAACACCAATTCAATAATATGAATATAAAAGTCAATTAACCTGAAAAACGAAACTGTCTATTCGAAATGTATGAATTCAATTATATCTAAGATGCACACTTTATTAATTCTTGCTGCAGGCCTGCAGCATTAAATTATCCAGACCTTGGGTCTTTGAAATAATATATTTAACAAATCCTCAGAAAACATCTATTTATTGTTATTACTTGAGAAAGACTTCAAGAAAATCATTAACTTTACAGTTCATGAAATTTTTATGCAAATATTGGTTGGCTCATTATTAAACGGTAATAATTTTAAAGAATTTTGCAAATTTCACAAGTGCCATCAAACACTGATGACCAATCATGAATCTTTGACGCCGCTTAAAGTGCTTGCACGTTATTTTTGTTTTTATTAAAGTTATTCAATTTATGAATGATATATTTTTCAGGTGCTTTTATGGAACCCATGAATTGGAACTGTGAATGGATTTGTAGATTTAGTGATTTTATGATTAAGACAATCATTTCCAAAGATAGGATGATTGTTTAAACCGTTTGATAAAAACTGATGGTTCTCTGGACACTTTCTGATTTTTCAGAAATGAAATTTGAGTCTGCTCTTCAGTGTCTTCACTGAGTTGACTCATAATAGACACATGGGACAATGGGGAGGTGTTTTAAATAAAAAGTTGTAATACTATGAAAAATGATTACAGTGTTACAGTTAGTATTTATAAAGATGTCATCAATAAGACATCGAATTTCATCTACAGACAGTCCACATTGAATATTGAGTCTCTGACCATTGAGAGCTCACGAACAACTGCAGCTAAGCAACTATCAGGCTTATATTCAGTCTTGCATTGCAGTTTGATAGTCTGAGGAGTATATAATTTCTTCCTGCAGTTCTGCAAAAAAACTGCAGAATTCTGCAGTTCTGCAAAAAACTGCAGAATTCTGCAGTTCCAAAAAAACTGCAGAATTCTGCAGAATTCTGCAGAATTCTGCAGTTCTGCAAAAAAACTGCAGAATTCTGCAGTTCCAAAAAAAATCTGCATTTTCAAAAAAAACTCTGCAGGAAGCTGCAGAATTCTGCAGTTCTGCAGCTCCCTGCATGATTTCTGAACCTCTGTTACTTCCTGCAGTTAATTGCAATGCATCTTCAAAGTTCAGACCTCTTTGACATGGGGCTTGCCGCTACCAAGGAAACGTGGTTTGGGGGATTGTTGTATGAAGGATCGGGGTTTTTGGTAGTCCTCAGTCACTACAGCGTTTCTGAAAAGTTTCTGCAGCAAAATCTGTAATTCTGCAGGAGATATGCAGCCTGGGAGGTTTTATGCAGCTCTGCAAAAAACTGCAGAATTCTGCAGAAAACAGCAGAATTCTGCAGAAAACTGCAGTTCTACAAAAAACTGCAGAATTCTGCAAAAAACTGCAGAATTCTGCAAAAATCTGCAGAATTCTGCAGTTTCAAAAAAAATCTGCAGGAAGCTGCAGAATTCTGCAGTTCTGCAGCTAACTGCATGATTTCTGAACCTCTGTTACTTCCTCCAGTGTATTGCATCTGTACAGTTCAGACCTCTTTGACATTGGGCTTGCCGCTACCAAGGAAACATTGATTTGGGGGGTTGGTTTTGGGGGTTGTGGTTTGGGGGGTCGGGGATTTGGTAGTCCTCAGTCATTGCAGTGTTTCTGAAAAGTTTCTGCAGCAAAATCTGTATTTCTGTAGTAGATATGCAGCCTGGGAGGTTTTATGCACTTCTGCAGCTAGCTGCAAAAAACTGCAGAATTCTGCAAAAAACTGCAGAATTCTGCAGAAAACTGCAGAATTCTGCAGTTCTGCAAAAAACTGCAGAATTCTGTAGAAAATTGCAGAATTCTGCAGTTCTGAAAAAAATTCTGCAGTTCTGTAGGAAACTGCAGAAAATTGCAGAATTCTGCAGAAAATTGCAGAATTCTGCAGTTCTGCAGCTCCCTGCATGATTTCTGAACCTCTGTTACTTCCTGTAGTTTATTGCAATGCATCTTCAAAGTTCAGACCTCTCTGACATGAGGCTTGCCACTACCAAGGAAACGTGGTTTGGGGGGTTGGTTTGGGGGGTTGGTTTGGGGGGTTGGTTTGGGGGGTTGTGGTTTGGGGGTCGGGGTTTTGGTAGTCCTCAGTCATTGCAGTGTTTCTGAAAAGTTTCTGCAGCAAAATCTGTATTTCTGTAGGAGATATGCAGCCTGGGGGGTTTTATGCAGCTCTGCAAAAAACTGCAGAATTCTGCAAAAAACTGCAGAATTCTGCAGAAAACTGCAGAATTCTGCAGTTCTACAAAAAACTGCAGAATTCTGCAAAAAACTGCAGAATTCTGCAAAAAACTGCAGAATTCTGCAGAAAATAGCAGAATTCTGCAGTTCTGAAAAGATTCTGCAGTTCTGTAGGAAACTGCAGAATTCGTCAGTTCTACCAGGTAGCAGTTTGTGGAATGACCTCTATCAAAATAAACTTCCATGGACATTTTGCCTCTCTGCTCGGCCAATTCTCAACCAAATTTCATTCCGAAAAAAGTTTCAGGTACCCTACAACCAGGTCTATAGACTGCAGTAGTCAGTCTTTGTCCGTCGTTGATATTTTCGCCGTACGATACATTTTTCGGCGATCGGTAAGCTCGCAAAAATGTCATTTTATAAACTGCTGACAGTGCTCTACCAAAATAAACTTCCATGGACGTTTTGCCTCTCTGTTCGGTCAATTCTCAACCAAATTTCGTTCAGAAAAAAGTTTCAGGTACCCCACAACCAGGTCTACAGACTGCAGTAGTCAGTCTTTGTCCGTCGTTGTTTCTTTTCGCCGTACGATACATTTTTCGGCGATCTGTCAGCTCGCAAAAATGTCATTTTATAAACTACTGACAGTGCTCTATCAAAATAAACTTCCATGGACGTTTTGCCTCTCTGTTCGGTCAATTCTTAACCAAATTTCATTCAGAAAAAAGTTTCAGGTACCCTAAAACCAGGTCTATAGACTGCAGTAGGCAGTCTTTGTCCGTCGTTGTTTCTTTTTGCCGTACGACACATTTTTCGGCGAACGGTCAGCTCGCAAAAATGCCATTTTGCAGGGTCATTGTAAAATGCGGACCATGCAGATGAAGCAGACGATTTTGCAAGCTGCAGAATGCATTGCAGATGAGCATCAAAACCCCAGACCCCCCCCCCCCCACTCAACCCCAAACCGCAACCAACGTTTTCCTGGGTAGTGGCAAGACCCTTGTCAAAGAGGTCTGAACTTAGCAGATGCATTGCAATTTATGAGATGCATTAATAGTACCAGAGGTTCACAAATACTGCATGGAGCTGCAGAACTGCAGAATTCTGCAGTTTTCTGCAGAATTCTGCAGTTTTCTGCAGAATTCTGCAGTTTCCTACAGAACTGCAGAATTTTTTTCAGAACTGCAGAATTCTGCAATTTTCTGCAGAATTCTGCAGTTTTCTGCAGAATTCTGCAGTTTCCTACAGAACTGCAGAATTTTTTTCAGAACTGCAGAATTCTGCAGTTTTCTGCAGAATTCTGCAGTTTCTATTGCAGAATATGCAGGTGCAGGAAGAAATTTAAGTGTACTGGATAGTCTTCATAATGTCAGTCACTTTTGCTCGCATCAGATTGACCTTTGTTATCTGTAATGTCTGACACAGTTGATCTATGTTCTTACTGAATCGACAATTGATTGAGATCATATAATTGGCAATGAAAGATATTGTATTGCATTTAGTTTGAACAGCATTAAGACGAGTTAGTTAGAACAGCATTAAGAGCAGACTTTGCAAATCTTGCCGCAAACATGTATGTGTGTCACATGAGTTTTCAGTCAAACTTCTCAGCAGAGCACAGTGTGTCCTGTATGGTATTCTCCACACTTGTCGTAGGTACTTCCTCCATGCCACTTGTAGACAGATATTTAGACGGACGAAAACAGAGCCATACTAAGAAGCTTCTGAACACTACAAACTGGCATTTTTGCGCATTAGGCCTAATGGCTAGTTCTCACGGAGACGTAACAGAGGGTTTAAGCGACGGCGTTTCTTATATTTCCAGGAAAGGGCAAAGATTTGAGCATGTTCGCCGTCAATTTTGGCTTTACGGCGCGACAGGAACAGCATGCGCCGTTTTAAGAGGTCTTTCTACGCAATTCCTAGAAATTTGACGATGCAGGAAAAAAAGATTCAACCGGTTGAATCTTTGCGAGGAAAGAAGTGGTGAAGCAAGAAGAAGCGTAAAAAGAAATCAGTGCGCGCCGCAGGTTTTTAAAGTTGCGACGCACAAAGAAGAGCTTCGACGCAGAAACAGCAGTGTAGCAGAAAGCTCTTGCTTCATGTCACATGTTTCAGACACGCGTCGCGGAAAGTCACATGTGCGACGCACGTGAGAGGGTGCGCGCCGCGTCTTATGGACCCCCAATGCAGCAGACAAGAGTGGCGCCTGAGTGCATGCGTTGTTCTATTTTTAGCATCAACCCTTTGTCTGCGTGTCACCCTCTTTTTGCGCAGCGGCTGGGGCAGCAGCAGCGAAGAAGGGGGGGCGAAGGAGGGGAAAAGAGAAGGTCCGCACCCTGCATATATATAGAGGGGGCCAGTTTAGAGCACCATACCCACTCAGACCTTCGACCAGAACACACCTAGAATCCACGACACTATCAACTGCTACATTTGCTGCTACTTTTGTTGCTACAATTGTACTTTTGCTGCTACAACATGGGACCAAAGAGGAAAAAGGGCACCGTCGTCACCAGGGCACCAACCAAGCTCAGCACCAGGTCAACACTTCACACTCCTGGAAGCACTCCTGCTGCAACTCCAGTGACAACTCCAGCTGCAACTCCTCTCCATGACCCTTCAGATGCTGCAGTGACTGCCTTCTTTACAACAGCCATGGCAGACATCTCTCTACCTGGGCTCTACACCTCCACTACAGCTGGCAGCCAGACGAAGACCACCACTTCAACCAGCAAAGCCACTGTCGTCAGCGAGACCATCTTCGAGGGCCGGCCAGAAGACAGCACAGACGAAGATTCATCAGTTGAAATGTTTGAAGCTGATGAAGGAGACAAGCCTGCTGACAAGCCTTCCAAGTCTGCTGACAAGCCTGCTGCCAAGTCTGCTGACAAGCCTGCTGACAAGCCTCCCAAGTCTGCTGACAAGCCTGCTGACAAGCCTGCTGCCAAGCCTGCTGCCAAGCCTGCTGCCAAGCCTGCTGACAAGCCTGCCACCAAGTCTTCCAAGGGTCTTCCAGAGCCTACTGCCAAGTCTACTCCAAAGAAGACTCCAAAGAAGACTCAGACTCCGAAGAAGACTCCCAAGAAGACACAACAGAGCCAGCCTGTTGTTGCTCTTGAAGATATCATACATGAGGACACCTTCGAGGAGGAAGACCAGCATTCCTCTGCTGATGAGACCCCTGCAGCTGCTGAAGCCAAGTCCAAGGGCAAGAAGGGCAAAGGGAAGGCCCCCAAGAAGAACATCAAAGACAACATGGGCATCACATCTGACCAAGAAGACGACCTCATCAACTGGTTCAGAGAGCATCCTGTCCTCTACATGAAGGGCTCCAGAGGATACAAGGGCAACGAGAAGCTGCTGCTGGACACCGAAAAAGCCAAGGAGCTGGGACCCAAGTACACCTCCCAGGACATCTTCAACTGGAGGAAGACAGTCCGCACCCACTACTCCAGACTCGTCAGGCCTGAAGCTTCAGGATCCGGCAGGAAGGAGACTCTGACAGACAGGGACCAGTACATCCTAGCCAACTGTCGGTTCCTGAAGGACTCCATCGTGCACAAGCCAGGCAAGGAGCTGTCCGCCATCTCTCAACTGTCTGCCAACCGACCAGCCTCAGACTCCGGGGACAGCTACAACCCTGAGGATTCCCTGCCAGCTTCCTATGACATGCAGGACCTGCCACCTGAACAGCCATCACAGGACAGACCTGACAGCCAGCAGTCCCAAGTCTTCCCTGGAGCGCCAAAGCCTGGAGCCGTTGCCAAGGGAACCAAGAGGAAGGCCCCAACAGATGAATCCATGCACTCCGCCATGAATGTCATCGCAGGCAGCATGCACGCCATGTCCTCCGCCAAGAAGATCCTGAAAGGCTCTGGCTGCAAGATGTGCCCCGACCACCAGGAGTTGCAACCCGATCAGGAGTACTGGAGGATGAAGTGTCACGACCTCTACCACGTCGGATTTCACGCCAGCCCTGAAATCAGAAAGCGAATGGTGAGGGCCATTGCAGAGGCCGCCTTCTACTGGGACAAGGAGAGTGAGATGGATGAGGCCAGCCGCCAGTCAAGACCTCAGGAGCAGACCTTCCAGCCTCCTCATCCTCCTCAGCGCCTGCAGATGCCACCTCCTCCTCCTCCTCCTTCTTCGACGTATGTGCCATCTCACCACCAGCAGCACCACCACGCTTCGAGCAGCCATCACTTCCACCACCACCAGCCCAGGGAAGGAGGATCCAGGCAGACTCCCAGCTACACCGTGATGCAGCCCAGCCCATCCTCCATGACACTGATGATGGATGCTCAGGAGAGCCCCGAGAAGTACGGCTACCCTGGACCCAGCTTTGGTCAACCGGCCGCCCATCAGCCGCACCAGCCTTCCCCTTCGCCCAGTTGGACTGAGAGTCTCCTTTCTCCACGCAAGTAGAAGACCAGATGTGCAGCAAAGACAACCAAAAAACCTTGGCCCTTTTAAGGGCCACCAAATCCTCCCAAAAGGGCAGGCCACGTACACATCCTATGTTGACAAAAAAAAAGAGCTTGTGTTGACCGAAAAGAGCCAAAAAAGAGCAAAAAAAGTGTTGACAATCCCCCCAAAAAAAAGTCCCCCAAAAAAAAAGTCCCCCAAAACAAAAGTCCGGTCCTGGCCTTCATTAAAAGTAATCGCCTTCATAAAAGCAAGGTGCTAGTTCCCCCTTTCTTTGCCCAAAAACATACCAAGTGCAGCACTAGTAAAAGTGCTGCATTCTTTGGTATAAACATATTTTTATTGCATTAGTACAAGTGCATGAATTTCTTAATTAAAATGTAATGCACTAGTACAAGTGCTTTGGTTTTAAAACTTGTGTTGGTTGCACTAGTACAAGTGCATCACTTTGTAATTTCACTTGTCTAGGGCAAGTGGCAGATAGATAGCTAGATAGATAGCTAGATAGATAGATAGATAGATAGATAGCTTGATAGATGTAACACAATGCTCGTTACATATATACACTGCAGCAAAAGAAAAGCAGTTGTCGTCACTTTGCAGGGATTGGACTTGGATAGATAGATAGATAGCTCGATAGATAGCTAGATAGATAGCTAGCTAGATAGATAGATAGATAGCTTGATAGATGGAACACAATGCTCGTTACATATATACACTGCAGCAAAAGAAAAGCAGTTGTCGTCACTTTGCAGGGATTGGACTTGGATAGATAGATAGATAGCTCGATAGATAGCTAGATAGATAGCTAGATAGATAGATAGATAGATAGCTTGATAGATGGAACACAATGCTCGTTACATATATACACTGCAGCAAAAGAAAAGCAGTTGTCGCCTCTTTGCAGGGATTGGACTTGGATAGATAGATAGATAGATAGATAGATAGCTAGATAGATAGCTAGATAGATAGATAGATAGATAGCTTGATAGATGGAACACAATGCTCGTTACATATATACACTGCAGCAAAAGAAAAGCAGTTGTCGTCACTTTGCAGGGATTGGACTTGGATAGATAGATAGATAGATAGATAGATAGATAGATAGATAGATAGATGGATGGAGGGATTGATAGATGGATTGATTGATTGATTGATTTTTGGGCTTGTTTTGTCAACATAGGATGTGTACATGGCCAGCTCAATTGGGAGGATTTGGTGGCCCTTAAAAGGGCCTGGGGTTTGTTGTTTTGAATAGATAGTCTGCATCTTCTTCAGATTTTCTCCAACTGCCAAGGGACACTTCCTGCCGGACTGTTGACCCAGTCACGTAGGTAGTCTCGAGCAGCCTTGGCATCTCTGGAGGCATTTCCGTGTCGAAGTGGTTCTCCTAGGTCATGCAATTGACGGTCTCCCCTCCAAACTCCTTCAGTGACGTCATGTGTCTGTGGATCTTCTCTGTCCATAACTTCAATGTCACGGGCATGGTGGACGCCTACTCTGTCTCGCAGAATGTTGTGTAGAACACAAGCAGCCATTGTGATGTATGTCACTCTTGTAGGTCGTTGGGGCATGGTGGTCAGGAAGCATCTGAACCTGTGTGACAGCAGACCGAAGGCATTCTCCACCACTCTCCTGGCTCTTGAAATCCTGTAATTGTACACTCTGGAAGCAATGTCAAGGTTCCTTCTTGGCACTGGTTTGAGCAGCCATGTCTTCAGGGGAAATGCCTCGTCACCCACGATGTAATATGGGAAAGGATTGTCTTCTGTGCCAGGTAGAGGTTCTGGAGGTGGTAAGCCTAGATCTTCCTCGTCCAGGAGTTGTCGAAGTACTGTGTCCCTGAAGACGCCGCCATCAGATGCACTTCCTTGACAGCCAGCCTGCACATAGATGAACTTGTAGTCGGCATCAACGAGGGCCATCAGGACAATGGAATGAAATCCCTTGTAATTGTAGAACAAGGAGCCTGCAGCCTTGGGACATCGGATTGCGACGTGCTTGCCATCCAGAGCTCCAATGCAGTTGGGCAAGTTCCATTTCGTCTCAAAAGCCTTGGCTATCTCCTTCCATCTTTCAGGCTGTGTGGGTAGTGCCAGCTGTCTTTCGAAGGCATGAACGATGGCAAGGCAGACCTCAGGGATGAAGTTGCAGATGGTGTTGGGTGCCACACGGAAAGCATAAGCTAGGGACTTGTAGCTGTTTCCTGTTGCCATGTACCGCAGGGTGATAGCCAACTTCAGACCAGGTTCCAAAGCCCTCCTCATGTTGGTGTCTTGCTTAGCGATGAGTGGTCCAACAGCTTCCAGGATTTCAGCAAAGATGGCAGGGGGCATTCTAGTGTAGTTGTAGTAGCCGGACACGTCATTGACTTGCAGTTCAGGCAGCAGTTGATGGAAGTGACCATGTTGTTCCCTCTGCAGCAACCAGTTGCGAATCCACCACCTTTTCTGTCTCCTGGCCCTCCTCCTCCTGTGTCTCAAATAGACAGCTCTGATAGCAGCAGCAGCAGCACCAGCCACAACAATAATTTCTTCTTCATTCATCATGCATATGTTCAGTAGGCAGTCGTTGTGTTCTCATTGAAGGGCAATCAGCAAATGAAGCAAGGAGGTCCTCTGTGTCCCTTTTTATAATGACCAAAAGTGACTCCTGCAGCAGCGAAACACACTTTGCCGCAGCGCTGCAACAAGAGACGTTCCTCGATGCTTAAGAGACCTTCGTCGCTGCTTAAGGCAAGGACGACGAAGAAGGTCAGCATCGACGCGCCTGTAATGTCCTCGGCGCTGTATGAATGCATGTGCGACGATGAACCATCAAGGTACGCAGTAACAAGTACCTAAATGTGGCGTTGCATCGTTACAGTCGTCGGCGAGGCTGTCATTTTCAGCGGCGCATCTTACCTCGGGTGTACGCCGAAGGTTTCCTGATGCGTCGCAGGTCGCCAATTTCAGACGTAGCTGCCTCACAACCATCAGAGGCGTAAGAGGAAACAACATTGGGCGAAGTAAAAGCAGCCTCGCCGAATTCCAAAACAAAGTGCGACGAGTCTGTTTGGAACTGCGCTGAGGCAAGAGAGGCGGAACGCGGCGAAGAAAGCTTAAGCAGCGCCGCGGACACCTCAAGACTCACCGCGGCTACTAACTTTAAGCGCCGCACATGACACTAATTGATTACGTAACGTGCCTCAACCAACGTTCTACGCCACAACTTTCCAAGAAATGACTTCTCTTGATGCGTCGCTCTCAAATCGCCGTCGTGAGAACCAGGCATAAATGTAAGATGATAAACTTGTGCATATAATTCTCACACACCTGGAAAATGGCAGTCAGGCTCATCTTTAGGTTACAAACAGGCATGTGCCTATATATGGTCTATAGGTCTACCCTTCATCTCAGAAATTGAGACTTGGAGAGAGATTGCTAACCACAATTTGCTAACCATAGTACAGGGTAAACAGCTTCGTTCCAGTGGCCAGTGCAACCTAAACCTGGACAGACTCTGAGTGACCATGTCCCATCTGCCAAAGATTTCTCATCAAATACCATAATATCACACTACAAGACCAACCTCGTGACTTGGGTGGCAATCTTCATTTCTCAATTGTGTGTTCTGGCAGATGATTGATTAGAAGACAGATATTGGTGACTTCTGAGAGTGAATTATATCTTTCCTTTAGAATCCATTCAATGGTGCAATCAAATGGACAACATTCCAACCGATTTTGCTTGCACATTCGCTGATCGCTGCAGGCTACAGTGACTTCTAAAAGTACTTGGACTATAAGTCAATAACATCTTCGCCCATGCAGCATCATGCTAAAAATTATAATGTATTTGGTTTAGCAAGGGTTCATACAAGGCCATCAAGTTTTCGATTGTTTGAAGAATATATATATATATATATATCACGTGTCTACTCCAACGGCTTCCAAATGCAACAGTGGTTATAAAATTATTACATGTTGTTTAGAAATATGAAAAATGTTACTCCTAAAATTGTTTACACTTATTTTCATGTAACAATATCATGTATTTCCTTCTATACCAAGCAACATTTCTCTTAACAAATGTTCGGAGTCTGGCAAACACTGGGCTGCTTTTGCCACCACCTACACAAAAATGCAGAATCTCAGAAAATTAGGACTACTCCTGGGGCAATGCTATAATGGAACAGATCCATTCCCTCATTTGGTCTGTGGTGCTAAAAATGTCACAATCAGGAACCATATAGGGCCTATTGGCTCTTGACTAGCACATATTCCGTCTTGGCGTTGAAAAAAAAGGGAGTTTGGTGCAATAAACTGGTTTATACGGTGGTCGAAATAGGCCATGTTATTTGGGGGGTCTCTCAGTTGAAAGGCCCGAAGGGTTGCGGCTCTTGTTGTGACCTGGTCTGCGGGCCGCGGCCGGCCGCCAGAGGCACGCCCTGAAGCCGAAGACTTTAAGATGTTCTAAAAATTAATTCTGGACAAGTCTTATCTCAGAAAACTGGTCTTGAAAACCCTTTTTGATGATGCATATAAATCACAAGAGGTTCTTGTATGCGATAAGGCTTTATTCTTATTCCTCTGGACACATTTAGTATTTGGGTTTTTTTTTAAGGACCCCCTCTGGGTCCTTCTGAAAAATGTATTTGAGGGGGTCACTAGAGCATTTGGGGGGGGGTCAAAACCCCCTTGACCCCCTCTTATTTCTACCACTATTTAATTTGTATTATTACGTGACCACTATGCTAGCGTGATGCTGATTGGCCGAAATCAGTCTCATGATGACATCATAAAAACTCATATTGCATGGCCACCCACTTGGAGGTCGATGAAAGAGACAAGGGGAATGTTTCTCAAAGTAGCATTTTCCAGTGTTGGTGATTGCCATTTCAAGATAAAATTATCACAAAACTGTTTCCTGTAAATTTTTCAAACACCTTAATTTTTCTATACGCCCATGACTTGTGTTGGAAGGATCGGTAACGATCACAAATTTCGCGGCCTTTAGCCGCAAAAATTGCTCTCGCTTACCGCTCTATTATTTAATTCAGTTAGAGATTATGTGTGTACTAAAATAGTTGTGCACACACACAATGCACTGATTGATGTAACATTTTAATTAATGGTCAAGATGAAACTAAACTCAAACTGAAGCATGTGAAGTGTGTGGTTTTTGTCTGCAAAATATTGGGCCTGATGTTCATACGACATAACATGTACGAGAATGACAGATTTGAATAATAAATCATCTCTACTTTCCATGCATATGTAAGAGAAATTGGAGAACTTAGGGATTCAAGGAGTGGTGGCCATTTGGGTGATCGCATTGGTCACTAAGACGATAGGAGCTTTTAGGGTCAATATCCAATTTCTCATCTTCTCATTGCACTTAAACCAAAATGGGAGGTGATTCGGGTTACTTTTCAAATATTCAAATCTAAATGCTTTTACAGATTAACTGGATTGGCAGGTTTTCTGTCTTTTATTTGGGACTTCCATCGGATTACCAAGATTCATTTTTTGGCCATCACATGACACGACATTAATAAATTTGTCGTAACTGGGGTATTTAGGATTTTGGGTGCCGGATAGGCAAACTAATGAATCGAGGTGTACCGCATGTGGGTTACTTGGGAGGCAAGCGACATTTGCCCAAATTTCGTGTTTTAAGATTTCCTGTATATACCGTTCAAATGAAAAATGATATTAATTCGTTAATCTGCCTGAACTTTTAGCCTCCTTGCCCAATCTTCTGGCGCGCCCATGTAATGAACCAACCTAAAGAGATGCTTTTTAATGTAAAAATTCTAAATTAATATCATGGGTGTTTCTTTTAAAGCATTGTAGGAAGGTTACCTCTTTTGGTAGTATTCTGGGCTTTAAATTGCTGTGTCGAATATTAAATTCCCAGCCCTGGGGGGGGGGGCAGTGGAAGGTCTCCTTGACCTTTCGTGGACCGCTATCAGCCTTCACCTCAATTTTTTGTGTCCGGCTCTCCTAACCAACGATTAGCGTGCATGAATACAGGATGTAAAGCCACATTATCTGGGCCATAGATGATTGCAGGTATCTCATCATAAAAAAACAACAACTTGAAATCAAGAGCATTTGCTTTGATACATTTATTGAAGTATCCTTCGTTTCAAGTAGTACATGGTTATTATTTTACATCATGTATAATTTATATATATAGGCCTACATGTATATATGTCATCTTAATTCTCCTTTTGTTTGTTAAATATGATTCCAACATTAAATATGATCTTCACTACAAATATAGTTTATCGTTGGCTATATAGTTCATTTACATTGAGATATATATTCTATTTACAATGATGTACAGTTTCAGAATCTATGTACAACAGTACACAATTATAGTACACATTTGCAAAATGAATGAGATGACAAATAAACAAGTCATGACATGAGTGCTATTTAAGTGTCAAAACAAATTGAAACATATTAATCAGTGTATAATTATAATATTCATAAAAGATATTATTTTGTGCATGAACATATAAAATGACACAAATACAGTTATACAGATATTAGGGAATTGCCCCGATTCAGAATTTTTCAAAATTGATTTATACAATTCTTTATTACATTTTCCGATAGAAAGCGTACCGTCGTTTAATAACACGTTTATTTTCACAAATGTGAGCATCATCCCTACAAAAATTTAACCTGATATAAATTGAGATCCTTCATTATCTGGAAATAATGGGGGGGGAAAAGTTCTGACCAAAATACCTAAAATTAATTATGTGAATATTTCATTCCACTACTTAAAATTGTAAGGTCTGCCAAAAATTGGCCAATGCCTCTGGAACACCCCTCGTATTTATTGCACATTAACTAATTATATAACTAATATTTATACAACTAAATGAATACAGAAAAGTAACAGACATGTTGTATGAGAAACTTTAAATGCATTCAGTAAGTCATTTAGGTAACATGAAGAGTGTATCAACAGGAGTTTACATAAAAAAAAAATTGGTATGAATTTCTGGAATTTTGAAATTAATAAATGTTTAGCTTGAAACATATTCATTTTAAAGTTATCAACAGACAAATAACCAAGTAACATCATAAGAACCCAATATTTGTGAAGGGTGTAGTCTGGATTTAAACTCAGCATATGTCACTAGGATTTTTCGCTGAGGGAAGTGTAAAGTTTTGGAGGGTTGAGAATGGAAACAATTATATTTTAATGGAAAAATGAAAAAAAAACAACTTACTACAACAAAGTGAAACACAGGTGTCTTTTGTAAGATTTTAGTTGCATTTTGCATTTTCAAAAACTGTCACTGTAATGCTAAAATCAAAAATGACGGACAACTGATAGTTTTCATAGCCTGCTATGAAATTAAGAATCAATTTATCTTTTAAATGACCTTATCAAGTACCGCATTGCTCTTTTTCGAATCTGGACTGTTTTCTGGGTGTTTAAACAGCAATCCTGTTTCCTTATTCTTGGTCGTTAGCATTCTAATCCAGCAAGTAGTTTCTCCTCAAGGGCGTTGAGTTTCATGTGTTTGAAGGTGACTGAGTTGAAGTAATTCCCACTGGATACCAGCCTGACAACCGAGTGAGAGCAGCCCAGATAGTACGTGGCAGGTCCTGAAAATACACAAGTAGGGGATCATGAGTGTTTTGTTTTGCATAAGTCTATTACGAAAGCTTACGAAACATGTTTCAAGTACACATATTCCGGCTATTGCCTTGGAATATTTAAAGAAAAATTAAAAAATGTTATTCTGTGTGACTCGTTGGCAATTTGTGATGTCATATCCTATACTTGCAAATTGCAATGCTACCAGGGAAAGCCATTTCACATGTCATACCACTCATCAATGAGGACACAATATAGGCCTACTGAATGACGAATTGACACTTCATTTCAACGTATTTGATAGGGCCTATTGTGAGGTCATTGATGGCCACCAACAGCTGAACGTAAGTACCCGTCATTCGCGGACTGTAAATCATGGTTTCTGCCAGACACTTATTTTGATTTTAGTGTGAAGTTTCATGTTAAATACAACGGATTAACCAAACTGTCATAATTGCTAATTAACACCAGTGACCAACTTAATTACTCCCTTAAGAAAAGTCAGGGGAGCTCTGATATGATTATCAATCATCATTCAATGCACCTTCGTCAGGTAAAAGAGTATTACCCAAGAAAAGTGTAGCTCGGTAAGTTCTAATTTATGAATTCATTACATCTTGTTTTTGTTTCATTAATTAATGGTTCCCCAGGCAGTGTGATAATGCTCAGATAGCCCTGGACTGGGTATATTACAAGTCCGTTAGATAGATAGGAATTGAATAGAATGATAACTTGCTAGAATACCAGAATATAAAAAAGACAAAAGATACGCACACATATATATTGCATAATGATATTGAAAATGAATGATAAGGAAATGCAATTGTCTTAATTAGGCCTATAGAGCTGCTATTGGAGCACCCAAACGAAATTTATCCCCTCAGTGGGTTAAAACCTTTTCACTTGATGCTAATTTTGTCATCAACCAAACATGCTGACCCGCATATGCACAGGTTGATTTTATTCCCTCGGTTATTGTTAACAATAGCTAACTAATGATGTGTATGATGTACAACACTGATTTGTCCTAAAAAAATGTTTTGTGGCGTTTAAAAAAGCTTGCCTCTGAAGCCAGCAGTTCCACTTGCCGCTTTGCCAAACAAAAATTAATAAAGTAGGCCTAACTGTAAGATGACATTATCAATCATGATATTTCAGGTCCTTGAACCTGGTAATTTTGGAATTTAATTAATTAATTGGTGATGTGCTTCATTATATCCCACACATTTGAACTTGACATTAAATGCGAAGGTGATTGAGATAAAAATAAGCAATCAATATCACTTTAATTTCCCTATAGGCTCACTATAATTAATTAATACGCCAACTGCGACCCCGGGACTGCGACGAACAAAAACTTAATGATTACACAATTATGTTGATGTGATGTGATATGTATGATGTATCCCTTGGTAAGAATGTATAAGGAGTGCTTTCCCATGCACCAAAATTCCATAAGCCACAAAGACCAATTTCGAGCAAAGTGCTTTAAGTGCACACATGTAGCCTATGTGTGGCTAATTTGTAGCCAAAATATGCATGCTATTTTCATTAACCTCTTACAGGGCTAGAAAAAAATTGAATTTCAATACAATTTCATAAAGTATGACAAAATTTCCCACAATCAGTCACAGAAAGCAACTTCCAAGTAAAATATTTGGACCTTTCCGGCTTTGAAAATTTCCAGTGAGATTTAGAAATTTCCAGGCAATAACGTTCCCGGATTCCTACAATTTCCAGCCATGGCCTCTTGGGAGGATGCATTAACCAATGCTAAGGTGGCTAATGCCTTGGAAAAGCACCGTAATAAGTTTAAGTGTGTGGCACTGTTGGCTGTACACCTTTCAAACTGTGTGAACAACCAATATATTCCTTACTGCGGAATTGACTATGCTGAAGACCCACAACTGCCACAAGCTTATAGAGCATAGACAATTTCCTGCCATTTGATAGGCGAAGAAGATAAGCACATAGGATAAGCATATTGCCATCTGTTCGGATATGTATGAATGTCACTTAATGGAAGAAAATATACTCTTATTCTTTCCCGAGAACATGATGCCGCATTAATCTGGATCAGCTTTCTTCAGCTATTAATCAAGGGTGCTGGAACGGGGAGGGAGGCACCTGCCCCTTTTGTTCTTGTTCGAAGATGGCAAGAATCAAGATGTTCTCTTTTGATCTGATCCACTATTATATATATAGACCCTATACATGCTATATAAGCCAAATATAGTATTGTCGGGCTCAGGTTAAAGAAATATGCCTATTTTAAAAATTCATTATCCATTAATAGGCCTACCATTATTGACATGAATGTGAAGTATCTATAAATGCTTTTAGATCAGTGAACATATGCAGTATGCTCCTTCATCATTTTAAGTTCTCTCGTATCCTTCTGTTGTTTCAATAAGAATCAGGTTTTTAGAGTTCCAGACACATTAAAATCTTTATGATGACATTCTATAAATATCTTTCAGCTGCTTTTATGATACTTTTAAAGTAAGTTTTTCTCCATTTCTCAAAGTTGTTCAAATAGCACTGTACTTTATTTTATATGTGTATCAGAAGATGGGAACCCAGTGAAGTATACTATTTAGAACAGCATGTACATAACAGTGGACATTTATTGATTCAAAGGAAAGTGTATGAAACAAGTTTCTTCCAAAATTTCAAGGAGCTTCTCAAATTGATTCCTGACAGTCCTTACAGATATTTTGTTTCCTTTACACAGATAGAGATATAGATAAAGATATGCAATGGAAGGATAGATAGATCAAGATAGATGGATAAATCGGCAGATAATCAAGAAAGATAGTTATGATAGATATTCGATAGCCAAGAAAGATATAGTCCTGATAGATAGTCCTGATAGATAGTCAAGATACAAAGTCAGTATGGATTCCTGATATAGAAAGATGGATAAGTAGATATAATAGATAGACAGATAGACAAGTAGATAGCAAAACAGATAGAAGATTATAAAGTTTATTGTGGATAGACAAACATGCATGTTTGCAAATGAATTGTAATGCCCTATAGGCCTAATCGAAGTCCTAGTTTCAATCTATAAGGCATAATCTTACCAATAGTATAATGAAAAAAAGCCGTCATTGATAATACGATTTTCTTCCATGACAAAAAAGTTTGTTGAGGTGAATGTATCATTGGACTCAGTTATATAGGCTTACTGTCATGAAGTAGTTTACTGGTCAGAGATATGCTGCTGTTGTGGGCTTTCGTATTTAAATTGTGACGCACACAATTTCTTAAAGTTTATATGGTGCATGTTTTAAACTGCATTTATAGGACTACTGCAATGTTTATATCTCCAATGACATTATCTAGAACTTGTGCGTTTAAATCGATTAATGCCATAGAACAGCGGACTGCGGTTAATTAAGGACCTCTAAAATGCAATTTAATGAAGCAATGCACGTGGAAGTAGGCAGCTGCAGTTTGAGTTAATTCTGGCTGTGCCAACGAAAGCAATCACCTCAGATACTTGGGACTATTGATAGATTAATTTGGGCTATTGATAAAACTCACTTGATACTATTGATAAGGAAGTACACTGGCCCGGCTCACCTTACCTATTTGGATCACTTGCTTACAATAGTATCCTGATACTTTCATTAAGGCTCACACTTGTACTGACCGCATGTGGACTGATGTCTTTGCTATTGTGACAATTCCAGGAAAGTAGACAATGCCAAAATCTACTACGGAAATTGACCACTTGCAAGTACTGGGTATAGTGTTTACTTTGGTTTAATTGAGAAAAACGACACTTTTTTCCCAGAATGAAATCTAAGTTTAGAAATTTATTGTCAGATGGTCAATTTTGTCATAAAATGTCATCCTGGGACAAGACTACCTCATCCCACTTCCAATATTAATGAGGTAACTGGATGCTCCCTAAATTGAAATTACTCTGTGCTGTCCAGAATTTTTTTGCGCGCCAGTGAGCAGTCTGGACGAAATCAGCATCTATACAGTTTACAAAGATGGGATATACTGTCCTTGTAAGACAAGCATCACACCAGAGAACTTTGAATAAATTGGTTGATTTTATTTCCTCAGGTCTAAATGTAATATAGAGTTAGATCACGATTGATAAAACTAGTAACAGGAACAATTTTCCTTCATTCAGAGAAATATCTTTCTTTCCACATTTGTTTTAAGGAACCGTTCACAATTTATGACTGGGGGGGGTGGGAGTTTTGGCCGAGGGGGTACTAACTTTTCACACGTGTTTCAAGGGGGGTATTAATTTTTGACAACACTTCCAAGGGGGGGTAAGAAATTTTAACAAAATGTTTAAAAACACGCATAAACTCATTTTATTTGGACTTTTTTACATGCAAAAGTCAGCGAAATGACGCGAATCTGTACGCGTGACCGTGTATAACAGTATATATGTGTGTATTGCTTTGTATGTCGAGGGGGGGGGGTACTAAAAATATGCGTGAAAACTAAGGGTGAGGTACTAAAAATCCGCATGAAACTCAAGGGGGGGGGGGTATCAATTATTGAGGGGAAGTTCCAGCAAAACTCCCTCCCCCCCAGTCATAAATTCTGAACGGTCCCCAAGTTATGAACCTTTTTTCAAGCATTGAAACAGGCACCTGATCTTGGGATTGGCCTATATCATACTATGGTCAACACTTGTCAGTTATAAGTATAAATGTCATATAATGCAATTATCACTGTATCAGTGTCATAGTGTGGGTTATTTTGTTGAAATAATTGCCTACAAATGGTTGAGGGCCATATAGTTATATAAAATAATATAAAATAATGCTTTTTTTTCTCATTATGCCATCTAATGTCTTCCTGTTGGTGAAGTCACAGCAATTTTCCATATAAATGTTTCAACAGAATTCAGGATATACAGTCATTACAACACATACTGCCTTACATTTATACAATAACTAAAGAGAGTATTTGTTTGACATAAAGACCTGTAGTTTCATATAATGAGGGCAGATTGGGATTCTCACCTGAGTTTGTATGTAAGCCGCATAGAACTCCATCCTGCCACATGTAGCTCGGATCGAGTCCACTTCCGTCGAGCAATTCAACGTAGTCCTCAGCCTGCAAATCGCACTGAAGAGAAAGAAAATCGATTCTGGTCACTCTTTTGTTTTGGGCTGTATTTACATTCCAAGAAATAGGTTGTGAGGTGCAGTTACAGTAACAAGTGGTGGTTGAGTAAAGCAATCAACCCACAGGGACATCCTTTACTCCCAGTTTAGCTTAGTGTCAGGATACCCTAACAACAGTCAGTGTGTTTTTCTGAAGTTATAATCAAATGCTTATCCATCTCCAACGTGATAAATATAATTCACAGTCTGAGATCTTTCAAAGCAAATTAATATGTTTTGCCATTTGACCACCAGCCAATCACATTCCAGTATTTCATCACAATAATTCCCATATTCTTTGGTTCCTAATATTCTGTTTATAAATAATATTATTACATGACCACTATGTTAGAGCGATGCTGATTGGCCTAAATCAGTCACATGACGACATCATAAAAACTCATATTGCATGGTTCGGGTGCAATATGAGATTTTTTCCAAAAAAATTTTTTTACAATTTTTTTTTTTTTTCAGATTTTTTCATATTGCATGGTTCGAGTGCAATATGAGTTTTTATAAAAAAAAAAAAAATTTCCAAAAAAATTTTTTTTTTTCATTTTGGTTTTTTGTATCAAAAAAAAAAAAAAAAAAATTCCGAAATTTTTTTTCTTTTTTGGAATGGAACATTATATTGGAAGCATAGTGGTCATGTAATAAAACAAATACGGCACTTATTATCGTGCAATATGAAAATTTATTTGCACTCGTAAATTCATATTGAACTCGGGCTGCGCCCTCGTTCAATATGAATTTCCTCGTGCAAATAAATTTTCATATTGCACTCATATCATGCCGTATTTGTATATTATACCATTCGACACCTCTGTCAGCCAATCACATGCCAGTATTGCAGGGAAATAATTCCCATATTCTTTGTTTCCCAGTTATCCTCTCATGTTTGACTGTTTCAGTGTTTGTCTCATGGTATAAGCCGGTTATTCACTATGGGATCAGGAATATGTGTTTATCACACCTCGGGCTAAAGCCCTCAGGTGATAAATCACATATTCCCTCTGCCGTGGTAAATAACCTATTGTTATGTTTGAGTGTTTTCTCATGGTATAAGCCGGTTATTCGCAATGAAAATGTGTTTATCACTAAGCCAGTTATTGACAATGGGATCATGAAAATGTGTTTATCACTAAAGTCTTCGTTGGATAAATCACTTATCCCCTCTCCCGGGGTGAATAACATTTATAGGCCTATATACCAATGTTTATTTTCTGTCTGTTTGCTCTTTCAATTATTTTCTTTAGAAAATTACTAACATTTATTTAAATCATGCATGTGTAACGCCATGGAAAAAGCTTACAAAAGGATTAGAACATTCATTAAACTTCAGAGATTGTTGAGCCTCTCAGCATGGTGAGAGCAAACTAACCCTGTATTGGGACGATAAATCAAGCCTCTCAGGGCCTTATTAATGTTATTATCATGATTAGGGCCTATTATCAAATGGGCAAATGATGAATGGTGGCAGACCTGTGTCAAGGACCAATGATACATTTTTTGCATGCTAGTTTGACTTTCAGTGATGTCACTGATTTTCCTACTAAAAAATTATTAGTCGAACTAATAGAAAGAGAAATCTGTGATAAAAAAACTAAATTGATGTATATAAATGCACTACTCGAATCGCTTAAATGACATTTTACACAACCTCATTATTCAGCAAAAAGTATCTGAAGAAAAGAGAGGCTATACAGGGGAAGTATCCCCTTCCAAGTGCCTTACATCAGTATATCAGTATATCAGTACATCAGTATATCAGTATATCAGTATATTCATGATGAATCCTGACTGCCTATGTCAAGATGGGAGTATCTTACTTGCCTCAGCATAGAGCTCTGAAAATTCATTTCAAGGCTCCCTTTGACTGAAACAATTCAGTTTCCTCTTCGACCTGGCATGATCTGTTTTACAGACTACTTGTCACACATTGTAACCATTAGGATTGTTGAAACAACAAATCTGCTTAAAGAGGACCCGATGGGCCTGAGAGGATCCTGAAATAAAACAGCAATTGCACTACAAAGGAAGTGGAGGCGTGTGTAGAATACTTGAGCATTTGAACTGTGAGAGGTCTGGGAAGTTTTGGATTTGTTTTAATTGTATTGGGTATATATAGACACCTCTAAACGGCAACGACATAACACAGTGCTGCTGAGTATTGTGTGCACAAAATGTCTAAAAATTGTGAATAAGTTGAGCAAGAAAGGTGGAAATTCCTAGAAATAATCCAATGAAATGTTAACTCAAGCAGAAATGTGTCTAAAACCATCTCCATATACTTGCACTGCACAGAGACTGCTTTTAGTTTGTGTTACGGCTTGTATTTCTTTGTAGGCTGTATATATATTTATACAATCAAAGCATTTCAGATTTCAATTAGTGAAATTGTGCCACCAATGGGTGTAAAATCAGGCTGCCTGCCAACAAATAGATCTGTTGATACTTTGTATAGCAGTATTATTTTGCTGTTCTATCTTGAAATTGAATACGTATAAGGGATTTTTGAGTGTGGGTGGATTCCCTGGAGCATAAGTGTGAAAGGTCCTTTATTGGTCATGACGTGTTGCCTGCTGTTTTGAACTCTTTGAATAATTCATCTATATAAGAGACAACTTGAGCAGCTCATTATATTCATCCATCAGCCCTAGAGAATGCCTTTTATAAAACCCTTTGCTTTCGAAACTGCTTTTATGTCAAAGTATATATTGCCTTTCATTTGCTGCAGATAATACAACAATGCATGAAAATCTCAAATTAGGCTCATGCATATGCAGTTGATTGAATGTGTCTGATGTCTCTTGTAGGGGGCGGGTTAGTCTGTTCCAAAGCTGACTGTACAAAGATTAGTGAGCCAGTGGAACAGTCTGGGGGATGAGTTAGCTCAGTTGGTAGCAGACTAGGTTGCCGATAGCCTGGTCCCAGGTTTTATTCTAGCTCTTGATTGAATATGATGTGACACTATAGGTGGCAGCACATATATTGTAAGGCTGTGAGTCTGGCACATGCTCCAATTAATTCAGGGATGTCCAGGGTCTTTCAGTTGCCCAAACCAGAACTTTGGATACAATCCTCCTCCATTTTAGATAAGGTCCTATGGGTTCAGATCATGTGTTCTGCCTCTGTTTCGGTTACTGTTTTGGTACTGGTTTCTTGGTTCATGTCTATTTTGTTTGGTTCAAGTTGCGCTCCCACGTCCTCACAAGCCACACTGTAAAATTTAATTTTGAATCAGCTTATATGATTGAGTGAGATGGTTGCACAATTTTTTTTGAGCTAATACAGCTTGTTGTTTTAAGTTATGAAAATGGGCAGATTATCATAACAACAAGAGTTTGTCCATTGTCATAACTTAAAACAACAAGCTATGATAGCTCAAAGGAATTGTGCAACCATCTCACTCAATCATTTAAGCTGACTCACCATTTCAAATTTTGCAGTAAAAAATGTCGGGACAAAATTGGTTTTTTAGATTCAAAATGGTTTTTTGAAAAACCAAATTTCAATGCAAAACCAACACGGATTTAAAAAAAAATCCATGTTTGTTTTTTGCATTGAAATTTGTTTTTTCAAAAGACCATTTTGAATCTAAAAAACCAATTTTGTCTGAAATTTTGCAGCGCATAGGATTCAAAGACAACTGCAAAAACCATTTGGTGACAAAAGAACTGGTTGTGTCGCCTTAACTATGTTGGAAAGCAGTTTCAATTATTCTTCGACCCATCACTGTGTCCTCCTAATGTCCATCCTAATTACGTGTCTTTTTTTGTGCATGTTTTGAGCTTTTGAATGAATGTGGGTGTCAAGTGATTGATCCAATATAAACTGTCAACTCCTGCTGTGTTAATATCCATCTTGTCAATAACACATGTATATGTAGATTATTTATTCACAGAAAGTAGAGTAATGATATTGAACAAATAAAGGCGATTCGTCTACATCATTGGGTCTGCATCACTACCAGCGAGAATGAACTGATGAATTTTCATCAGCTCTTTAATTTTTGAGAAACAAAAGTCCTTATAACTTACCTCTCTGTTTTGGAGGAATTTCTGGAACAGTTTTGGAGTGGGCAGAGGGGGATACCTGGTGGACTGAGCCACATCAACTTCTGTAATTCTTATCTTCTGGGGATAGATTATGGATACGCTGCAGTTTCGCCTCATCCCAAAATTGCTTATGGTCATCGTTCCAGCTTCATACATGGAAACGACATTACAAGCTGAAAGAAAAGAAAATCCAATGATTAGATAAAAATAAAAAGTTTGCATTTAAGCTTTTTGTAACATCTGACAGCCTGATACTTCGTAAAAAATCTGACTTTTCCAAATTTATAGGTGAATTTTGAAAAGTTAGGAACATGGCTGCAAAAAGCGGGGAATTTTGGAAATCTCGATGGAAATTTTGGAAGATTTTACACAATTTTCAAAAACACTACGATTACAGTTAATAGACTTGTTCATGAGTGTCAATGCTTCTGGTGAAATAGAATTCTCTGAGAAATCAAAACCCAAACGTAACTCCACTCATGAAAACAGACTCAGAAATAAATGTAAAGAACATCTTGCTGATAGATGGAATAATATCCTTTTACACATAAGTAGACCTACATTACTTAACAATTCTGAGATTTACACCCACTTGGAAAAGGCAGATGGTGAACTATATGCAATGACACAAATTAGTTCTTATTAACTGTATTTCATTTGTGGCTGAATTGCATATATATGGGCTTATTGTGATAGTGAGTGGTTGTAGTTAATAGTGAGTGGTTGCAGTTAATTATATTTTAACATACGGTTTCTTATGTCGTGTAGGCCTTCACCAGAAATTATCAAGACCACATGGTGTTTTCTTGGTTTATTTTTTTGATTGAGATTCATTTAGATGCAATATAATAATGTAATTTTTGCTCTTTGAAAAGTTTGTTATGTTGACTTTGTAATGATAAAGCATGTTATGCAATGAAAGGTAATTGTTTTTCTTATGCAATGACAATTTTAGAAATTGCATTAAACATTATATTATCCGGATGATTCAGAGTTAATGAGTATTTTCCATATATGGAAAACACCAGAGTTTCAAAACGCCACATTTTACTCTCTACAATTCCAATTTGTCTTTTGTGAATTATTTCATTGATACAAAATATAGATCAAAAAGCAATATGGATATGAGTTTTTGGAAAACGGGTTAACACATTTGACCTTTGAAGTATAGCATTTCTGTAGAATCGATTCATCAGTTAAAAAACGGTTGGAAGTAGAACAGATAGAAAATATTTCATATAAGATTTTCCATTGTGTCTACACTCTGTAGGTCCTGTTTATGTTTCTGGGCATGAATCCAACACCGAGTTTCATTTAGCAAAGTTTGTGATAATTCAGCAGAAATGTGATCTAAGCAAAATTCCAACGTTGTCCATTTCATAAAATTCTGTATATTTTATATCTTATCCCTGTCTTTTTAAAATAGAAAGATTTGTTGGGTTCCTTTATATATGTATATTATGAGTAATATCATATAATGTTGCAGGGTAAGATAGGGCAAGAAATGTTGGGCAAGAAATGTTCTTCTTCTTGAGTTATTCTCAGAGGCTCAACTTCAAGCCTCAAGGTAACCAGGAGTTAACCCAGAGTACCATGGACAGTTGATGAGAGCCATGTTTTTAGCTGACCTCATGTTATGTAATAACTAAAATATTTTCCCAGTAACCCCAAAAAAAAAAAAGATGAGTTATAGGAGTTAACCACTTTAGGATAACCCATGTTAAGCATTGATATACAATCTGGCACCGTATTGAAAATGACCAGTCTTGGAGGTGCAGGAGCATCCGGTTGTTCATGGGATATCACAATTTTATATGTACAGCTTTGCTGCAATACGTCAGAACAAATGATTGTAATGTGCATGGATATCTGCTCTCATCAACTGTCCATGGTACTCTTGGTTAACTCCTGCTGGTTACATTGAGCCTCCGAGGAGACCTCAAGAAGCACCTTGTGTATTCAATCTGTTATATTGCACAATTACAAGTTATGACTGGAGGCCATATTGTGGTCAAACAAAGTGATAATGGACATTACAGCATACGTCAAAATGACTGATCAATGCCAACTTGATTGTTTGAGTAGCCTGAGGTTGTCATATTTTCGAGGTATTTATTGGGTCTGCCAGCTCTGCTGAGCAGGCCTATTGTGATGCACCAGATTATCCTGTGTGTGACTCTGTGCACCACATCCTGTTAAAACTGCGCACTGTATGGATCTGTTTATTTGCAGTACGCTTTCTCGTGACACACTAAAAGCTCTTTTAGGTTGGCAGACCTACATATGCACTCTCTGAGTGTTTGTTCTTGTTTGGATTATAACAGCCCGACAGACCTTCTAATTGGCTGTGAAACTAACTGTACATGTCTTGCTAAAGCATATAGCTACGTCCACATGGGTCTCTCAACCAATAGCAGTACTCATTTTATGCACACATCAAATTGTAGGCAAATCAGTCCTTTTGGCTTCAGCTGTGATGACGGTTGAGTTGTGCTGATCCTTGTATATTGGCGCTGTACATCAACATAAGGAAAGAACAAGTTCACAAGAGCTTCAGTAGGAAATCAACGTATTTGGCAACAGTTACTGGCCATTGTTCGCTTTGATTCTGGATATGGTATATGCCTGGAAAATTGCTAATATGTGGCTGGAACCCTGTGGAACATGTTACCAATCGGATATCTGTGCACTTCTTCTCGAGAATTACATGTTAATCAGGTCTGGGCAATATTGGCACTGTCTCTCTAGATCTTTTAGCTTCTCTTTATTATATATATATACAGAGCATATATGTACATATATTTTAAGGATATTCTTTAGTCAACCAGGTGGTAGAACACCACAATTATTTCAGGCTGGGGTTTGCACCCTTATTATTTTCCGCAAGTAAAATATTGTGGCCTTGATTGTTACTTGTTAGAGAGTGAAATTTTCTTTTAAACATTAACTTTCTTTTTAGTGTAAAATCCAGTATTCTAAACCCTTATTCCTAAAAAATATAATTTATGTATTCCAAAAACTTTTAATAATTTTGTCATTGTATCATGTAGGCCTATTTGATCATATTCTTGTAGTGTCTCAAAATCGTATTTCAAATCCTTGTGTTAAATTGCACGTGACAGTACAATGCACATTTCTCATAAATTGCCATCCACATTGATGGAAAAAATATTGAACTAGAAATACAGCATTTAGAATGATTAATTAATTATTAAAATGAAGCTAATGATAATAATCCTCCTCATATAGTTTCTTAGCAAAATTCAAACAGCCGCAGGGTTTGTGGTAGCTTGCTACTGGAAATAGTTTCTGCTCTGAAACTAATGTGTGAGCAACATTACCCTGTCATCAGGTGTATGCCTCAGGCTGGTCCTCCTACTCGTGTGCTGAATAAACTAACATTACTATCATTAAACTAAATTAAGCTGTTGCAGTTCTCCGTCCACACAAACCACTTTAATATAGCAACTAATGTCAAGTTCACTATGGCATGCAGTATGTAAGCTTATGTATACATTGAATGTACTTGTAATGCCACCATTAGAGCCAGTGCTGTGTCCTGTTTATTTTAAGAAACTTTACAGAATGGTGATTGGCTACATGACTGTTGAATTTAAGGTTGAAACTTCAAGCTCTAGAAATAGCCACAGGCAGTTTTGAACTTGACTGATACCCATGCATTGGATGTCTTTGAAAAGTTTGTAATAGCTAAAATATCAAAGCTGTGGAAATTGGTACCATGGTGGAGACCACAGACTCGTTGCAGAATTGATTGTAGTATTATACTATTTAATATTACAGCAATGTGGTTGACAAGCTTTGTCCATGTCTGTGTGGAGAGCTATTTAGGTAATTAACACTCCCACCCATCAAAAAAGCTTCATCTATACACAGAAGAGGTAATTGTACAGTACCGGCAACTGGCTGCCTACCAAACCCTACCGAATCCTGCTGGACCGGCCTGGACCGGTCTGGACCGAACCGGCTAAAATGGAGTATCAGGGAACCTCGGCCAAACATTTTGCCAAGTGTACCCCATACGCATTTCTCTCTGAGTATGTATTTTCCGCCCTTGTCCTTTAGTTTTTCATTAACGTCACAAGATAATAATTGAATGAAGGGTATACTTACGTTGCATATTCTTGATAAAGGAGATCGTGACGGAGAAACCCTGACCCGGACTGGGTATTCGCGATTGTATAAGAGCCACATTTTGTGAAGATACATAGATTTCTTCGGTCCGCCTTTGACCACACAGCGTTGAGTATCTGTCTTCTAAAGGAATTTCTGAGTCAAATTCACTTGGAAAAAACTGGCCCTGTGCCTCCCAGCCATCCACGACCTGAAGAAAATAATTATATTAAGTTATGAAAGTTGTATTATTGAATTGAATTACTCAAAACGCACTTTTTAAAAAGTCAAATTAACATATATATATGTATACGATAGCTTTAGTGACTCTGCACTGTCCCATAGGGGCCGAGTTGTGGCGCAGAAACGATCTAACCGCCCGCCGCCCATCCATCCATCCGTCCGTCCGCCCACCCGCCTGCTTGGTGTAAGGACAACATTTTACCTAAATGATCACAATACTTTCTTCGAACTTAGTTTGCTGAAGGTAAAAACTCTCTCCCTGCACCCAAATCAGATCCATAGAGTAGCGCGGGGCATGCAGCCCCCCTTAACTTCGAGGTGCGATTAGACCTACTTTTTGTGGTCGATTATTTGAATGCTTATGCTGTCAGGAAGGGATCACTTGACTTTACTTATAACTAGTGAAACGAATGTCTACCAATTTTAAAAAAGGAGTTACGGCCCTTTTTGTAAAAAATTAAAATGGCCTTCTTACCCCGCCCATCGGGCAAGAAGCCCCCCTATTATAGTCCTATGGCAATTTTTTTGCGAGCGCATTCAGCTTGAAAGTTATTTCTCGGGGTTCTTCTATCATTTTTAAGGCGTTCTATTCACTTTTTCTGAATTTCAGAATTTTTCTGGTCATACATTTATTTTTTAATATTTTTTGCCCTTTTTCAATTTCGGCCAACATTTTTTCTATTTCAATTAGCTATTCTATCAAGATTTAAGGTAAAGTACACATTATTAAATGGTTCCTGAAGCAGCTTCGAGGCCTCAGTGAAGGGGGCCCCATGCCCCATACCATGTGGGGCCTCTCGCCCCAAACCCACATATTTTAATTTGACCTCTATATTTTAAGGTAAAATGCAAAAAACATGATCCAAATCATATTTATGTGATGGTTATAAAGTGAAGCAATGCAGATATCCATTATACTTTTTAAAATTTCCAAAGTTATTTCTGACAACCACTTTCAAAGAATTAATCAAAGTTACAAAAACCATGCACCTTTTTTTGTTTCTTTAATTACGACTATGGTTTGGTGCTGAATGCCTTGAAAATTTGTGACGTCACCTAAAAAGCCTCTAGCTTCAATCCTATCAATAAGAAAAAACACCAAAAATGTAAGTTTAGATATAACCCTGGGGGGGCTTCTCACCTAACCCGGGCTTCTTGCCCCGACCCACTCTATATACAAACATGTACCAGCTATATACCCTAACCCAACTCACTGACCAGTAATTGTGTTGGTATTGGGGAACTGGTGAGCTTGAGAACACCATGTGCTTTTCTAACTTCTAATTTACTAGGTTTATCCACCATGGCACCATGTAGTGATAGCCGATGCTTATACATAGGCCATAATTTAACCTTAATTTAACCACAACTGCACTATGATTATAAGGAGAAAAGAAAGAAGCACCCACGGCCTGACCTTTGAATTCGCTTTGATGACAGGTCATTTTCGGGCTTAATGACCCAATTTGACTGAATACATCAACATTAATGCATGGAAAGCTATAATGACAGCAATTTTGACTGACTTCTCAGAACTGGTGGGAGGATGGCGAAGAAACACTCTTGAGTGCAAGTGAGAAAAAAATATGGGAGTTTGAATTTTAATAAATTGCTTTGTGTGAAGATTCAGTTCTGAAAAAGGACTTACTAATTTTTGATTTTTAATCCCTCTTTAGATTAGTGCCAGGTCTGTCTGGCTTAAGGATTAACCTCAATTAATCAGGATTTTGTAACGCAGTGACAATCCTGGTTATCTTGCCAATTAATACCACATCTTGGGTCAGAATTGTGCATGGTGGCTAATTATGAATGAAAATAGAATTAAATCTTAATGCGACTGACCTTAAAATGTCATGTAATTTGGGAACAATGTCAATGTCATTATGCAAAAATTCGTTACGAGGAAGTGAGCGTATTGGTGACACTTATCAGAGTTGATTTTTGAACTTGGTTGAGAGATTTGATCTTTTTCGTCTAACCTACTTTCCCAAATCTGGGCCACTTTTTTCCTAATACTGGTAGTTTCCCGGGGAAAAAAAATCAGAAGGTATACGGGAAAATATGACTAAATCGGGGTGGGGGAAGAAGTAATATGTACTTTTGGGGGAATATGTAGAATTTAGAGGGAAAATGTGTGATTTAGAGGGAAAGTATGACATTCACCAAGGAGGACCTCTTCAAAATTTAAAGGGAAGTATTATTATATTACCTAAGTCCTGTATCAAATAATTAGTGGAAAGTTATTTTCAATAAAGATTGAAAAGTTGCCAAAAGAAGCACTAATGTCCTGGTTCACTACAACACAAACATGTAATTTCACAAGGAACAAAATAGATGATTGTTCTTACCGCAACCAGTCCGCCTCTGTGGCACTGCACATTGAAGTGGGTGAATTCGATTTTGACAAGCTGGTCTGGCTTTGCAATAACATACAGGCCACAGACCTGATTCGATCCCAGCGATTCATATACATAGTGGCCTTCCTCTCCAACCATTTGAACACAACCTGAAATGAAAGAAAGAGGTTTAGCATACTTTGAAAGCAATAATTGTGGGTTTCAAGCTCCGAAAGACACTATTTGTATAATATATATAGACTCGGACTCTTTCAGCCACTCAGTTTCTGAGGGACATTTCTACCATGACCCACCGATCACAATTGCTGAATATTAAAGTTTATGAGAAAAGGTAAAATAGATTCTTGAGCTCCTCAAAAGTTCAATTTGATTTTAGACTTGAATAGACAGTTTCAACCATCAAAATAATGATTAGAACTATCTGTAAAAGTAGTGAATCTTTTACTTATCCTGGGACAAAGAAACTTGTGAACTAAATCAAACATTAAAAAACACACCAAGCAAGCTGATTTATAAATCACATGGTGGAGGGGAATTTACAGAATCGTCTTAGTAAATAAATGCCAACTCCACAATAGTGAAGAATTAGTTTTTGTTGTTAAAGAAACACGAAGTTTTGACTTACCTATAAGTTCATTGCTTTTTGCACCTAGCCGCTTTGCCAAGTGGAGCCTTTTCTGCAAACAGGAATGGTTTTATTCAGTTATATATCAAAACACGTCACTGTGTACTGTTTGCTGTCTGCCAAATGACCCAATTAAGCATATAATCTTAAATTTTTGAAAAGAAACCAAGTTGAGTGTAGTATAACATAGCCAGTATGGATATTGTATATTGCAACATTTTGAACATTTAGCTAGTGTACTAGTGTCCATGTATCTAGCACATTGCTAGTGTACATGAAAAATCTTGCACTTCTGTAGATGCACTATCTATAGCACATTTGTCTCCATGAAAGATCCAGCATCTACACGACCGCAAGACATTGCATGTAAAGACATGCACTAAAATTTTACTAAAACTTCCTCAAATCCAAGAAAACTTAACTAATTGATTTCAAATTTCTTATGTGCATTACTTATACATTAGACAGCATAGGTAGGCCTACTGGTTATTATATTAAACAACATTTGTTGTTTGCTTTTAAGGCTAAATTGAGCAAAAGTTCAACAAAAACGTCCCTTAATTGGGTCCTGGCGTGTAAACAAATTCAAAATGAAATGCATTGTTTAAAAAAAGCCATGTTGCATGGACGTGTCTGCATATATCATTAAGCCTATGTGATGTGGAATCGCATAACACCGCTGTGAAATTTCAGATGCAGCTAGTTAGAATTATCTAGCACACTTGTTGCAATGTCATAGGAACAGTGTGCAAATGGAAACTGTCTTTTGGCAAATTTCATTAATATCAAACCACGCTCTGCAACAATACTGAATACATGAATATCAGTGCTAATCGAATTTGATTGCAGGGAATACGTAAGAAGCTGAAGACACTCAAGAATATTCATCAGTTAAGATGAACCATTGTCCACTGCTAGGTACACTTTGGCTCAATCATGTAAGTCAAGACACAACGTAATGGACAATAGGCATTGGTTACTACTGGTTAGTGCATGCCAAAACCTGATGGATTTTGTCAAGCACAGCTCTTAGTATAAATAACATGGGGCCCTGTATGCATTGCATACTCTGGAATGAGTGGATTCATTGTGCAATTTATACCGATACAGCGATCTTTATTAAAGCAGATATGGATTTTGGTATTTGTTTTGGTCTAAAATAATCATGTCTGTTGATATTGTCTCAAGTAACTCTGCCTGTTTCTATGGACGGTTGAGAGTTCAGAAAGCATGACATACTAAAACCATTTCTGAACCTGTGCCTATGACCTATGCAGTGACAAAACACTCTGGAACATGGCATGGAATTCTTTTGCTTTTCTGTGTACATGATATGTGATTAAACTCTCAGAGAAACCTTCATTGAACGAAGGAGATACAAGAAGGCAAATCCAGAGATGTGGAACCCCTTCTCCGTTTGAATGGCAAACCAAAACTAAAGCCTCTTAATGTCATACTCCCAGGCAGAACTTTGTCTTGACAGGGTGCTTCAGGTAGTTATCATGAAATTCCATGTCAGACTAAATGAAGCGTTCGTTTCCTTGTCCTCCTCTGGTTAAGCATAAAGACTTAAAGAGGGAATGACCTGTAAATAAATAGGCCAGTGCAAACTAGGCTAGTAGTCCAGTACTGCCTTTCCAAATCTCATGGATTTCTGACCTTTGTCTATTAACTAATTACATTTTTATTATTTTCTTTTTTTGTTATATATTTCTTTCTTCATTATTGTGTGAAAATGTGACAATCTGATCTGAGCATTCAGTATTTCACTAAATTCACACAAAAAAATTCATAGATTAAAAATAAGTGCCAACAATAATAATAGTTCATATATAATATGAGCTCTGTTGAGTACTGCTTAGTGTGGTTTTCCTTACTGGTTTGGCAAAATGGAAGATTGTTATATATGTTGAATTTGTGTCAATGTTCCACTAAGTGAAAAAATAAAAATAAATTCAAACTGGCAATGCTCAGTCTAGTCTTGGATATGAGTTACCTGTAAATCTAGAGTGGGTCGGGGCAAGAAGCCCGGGTTAGGTGAGAAGCCCCCCCAGGGTTATATCTAAACTTACATTTTCGGTGCTTTTTCTTATTGATAGAATTAAAGCTAGTGGCTTTTTAGGTGACGTCACAAATTTTCAAGGCATTCAGCACCAAACCATAGTCGTAATTAAAGAAACAAAAAAAGGTGCATGGTTTTTGTACTTTGATTAATTCTTTGAAAGTGGTTGTCAGAAATAACTTTGGAAATTTTTAAAAGTATAATGGATATCTGCATTGCTTCACTTTATGACCATCACATAAATATGATTTGGATCATGTTTTTTGCATTTTAGCTCAAAATATAGAGGTCAAATTAAAATATGTGGGTTTGGGGCGAGAGGCCCCATATGGTATGGGGCATGGGGCCCCCTTCACTGAGGCCTCGAAGCTGCTTCCGCAACCATTTAATAATGTTTACTTTACCTTAAATCTTGATAGAATAGCTAATTAAAATAGAAAAAAATTTGGCCGAAATTGAAAAAGGGCAAAAAATATATAAAAACTAAATGCATGAACAGAAAAATTCTGAAATTCAGAAAAAGTTAATAGAATGCCTTAAAAATGATAGAAGAACCCCAAGAAATAACTTTCAAGCTGAATGCGCTGGCAAAAAAAATTGCCATAGGATTATAATAGGGGGGCTTCTTGCCCGATGGGTGGGGTAAGAAGGCCATTTTAATTTTTTTACGAAAAGGGCCGTAACTCCTTTATTAAAATTGGTAGACATTCGTTTCACTAGTTATAAGTAGAGTCAAGTGATCCCTTCCTGACAGCATAAGCATTCAAATAATCGACCACAAAAAGTAGGTCAAATCGCATCTCGAAGTTAAGGGGGGCTGCATGCCCCGCGCTACTCTATATAATTACAGTCACTATGTTCACATATTAGGCTAGAAAATTGAATTTCCAAGCATTTTATAACAGAAAGACGAGCATCCTTGGCCTACAAGCAGTTCATGTTATTTTTAATTTTTTCCAGCTTTCCAAAATCTGCAATGCTCTATTTATTGAGATATGAGAGTTTTTAGGCAATGACTTTTACAAATTAAACCCACCATTTTCTTGACAAATTAAACCTACGTTTTTCCTGACAAATTAAACCTACATTTTTCCTGTCATGCTTTCAAATTTGGAGCAACCGCAACAGAAACTTTTGGTAAAATTAAGTTGTCTGCCTCTTATCATCTTAAAAATTATATTATTCGGAATTTGAGATAAAGGAGATAATTGAAAGTGATTTTTGTAACAATATGAAACGATGATATTGTAGATAGGCACTCCTTCAAAACAACATTTTTGTTAGAGAGTGCTAAATTATTTTCCCATCACATGTTGACCGATTTTTTTAATCAAACTTACAATTGAATAGACAATCATCATCATCATCATACTATAAATTCATGGATGCTTTACGCTACTCCTCCCAAACTACTCATTGCTTAGCCATAAAAACTTGCAAGCACCTTATGTACTTTCACTTCCTACAACAACCTTATATGGGTTTCGTCCC
This sequence comes from Platynereis dumerilii, assembly GCA_026936325.1. NCBI lineage: Eukaryota > Metazoa > Annelida > Polychaeta > Phyllodocida > Nereididae > Platynereis > Platynereis dumerilii. The sequence goes on from JAPTHN010000001.1 coordinate 137,169,301, forward strand.
TTAAACTTGTAATTAATTTTTTATTCACAATTTTTTTGTTCACAATTTTTACCACATTCCACGGGTGCTATGCTAGTTCCCTAAAATGTATGGGTATATTACTCTACATCAATATCTTCAGCACATCTTTCAAATTTGAAAGGTTGAGGAGCCCTAAAGCTATAATTATACAAATATAAAATGTTTTCTCCCTCTTGCCTCATGCTCAAAACTATCTCTTTGTCTATCTCACTTCTTGATCTTGGAAACAGGAAATTTATCAAAAACGTGTGAAAGTGTCCAGTTTTAATGAGAAAAAAGTTGGTTAATAGTTGTTGGAATTAATTATCTTTTAAATTACAGCATAGGATCCATTTTGGGACATCTCACAAACCTTGGTGGAGTCAACAAAAAACACTGAACATCTCTGAAAGATTGCTGCATTTAGTAGCTAAATCACACAATATTAATTTGTGAAGAGAAAAAATAATCTAACCATGCATACTTTAAACAAAGATAAAACGATTTATTTATTTAAATACTAATTTTTCAAAAATACAAACAAGAGCCACAGGCTATTTGAGCCGATTTGAAACCATTAGAAAAAAATACTCCCCTGACATTACGTACAATTTAGGTTTGATCAACATCATGTCTGTAATGTTTGCAAATAAACCTTTAATGTTATGTCTGGTACACTGTAACTCTTACAAGCAATTTCAAAATTATAGACACTGAGCCTGAATGTGAAATATTTTCTAGGACATGGTATTCTATAGGGCAGAGGGATGTCACTTTGTTATGTCATTTTCCCCATAGAATACATGTCCTTAAAAAGGCATATTCACTATGTGCAAAATTATGAAAATGGCTGTAATCTATAAAAGTAAAACAAAAATGTCAAGGTCCACTCACCTGGGTTATTGATAGACATGTTACTAGAGAAAACTGCAGGAAGCACCAAATATAGTTGAAAGTCTTCATGACTGGAAAGTGTGAAGCAAGGAGATGTTTTAAGTCAGTGTATATATCTGCAGCACTTGTTTGATATAAGTGTTTTTTTTTGCCAGCAAGGTTTCTTGAAAGGATAGAGTCTGGTTGTGCCAACGATGTTCGAGCCAGGTGTCTTTTATAAAGAGTGTCCACTTTTCTTTGCGAGAAGATTGTTAGTTTCAAATTTTTGAGGTTCTTCAAATGAAAAGTCTCCTTTTTCACCAACAAGTTTCTGTGCAGTTGTTCCTTTCTCTGTACTTTCCAATTTAGTTGAAAAGTAGTACAATTGTTAGTTGGCTTCTCGAATGTAGCTTCAAAGCTTGTACTTCGACGTATCTGCGTACAGTTTCAATGCTGCCGGGGAAAGCCCGCTACCCGGAGCAAATTGTTCTTTTTAACTTGTTCTATCAGCCTTCCTCTGGCTCTTCTGTCAGTCTCTAGTGGCAATTTAGAAGTGTGAAACATGCAATTATCTGTTGCTGCAGCTGACTCTTGTAGTACAAATGCCTGTTGCTGTCCCCTCCTTTCTTATAAGGTGAGGCAGGCCTGCTGCACGCCACACCAATCACAGCTCATTCACAACTTCCTCAGGTCACATGACCCTCTGACGTCAGTACTGCATAAGCTCCTTCACAAATTGACCAATCACAGGCTTTGGTGTTAGTTATTCCAGATATTTTTAGCACATGCCTTATTCAGTAAATCTGCAAGGGATTTACATGATAAGATTACTTTAATTTGCACATCTTACCTTTTTGTTATCGATGTTAGTAAATAAAAACATTGTCAACGCAAAAGGTGAACAATGGAAGATATTTATCATGTTCTTCCCTTCACTTTAAATGTAGCTGTGCATGACTTGTAACAACTTTTGAAATGGCCATGTTATTTACAGTAGCAGCAACTTGACAGGGATGTGAGGCATAGTTCAGAAGTCTAGCCGCATCTGGTCCAAACTCCAGAAGAAAAAATGAAAATGGGAATTGCATTCATCCAAATAAGTCAAACTTTAGGTTTATACTTTTCAGAACAGAATTCATAGACAATTATGACTACATACGTGTAAGTAATAAGGAGTCTTATCACAAGGAAGTAGGCCTATATTCCTGATGATAGGTCCAACTAGGGCTTATTAAAAAAACTATTAAAAGAACATGTTGTCCAATAGTTACATCTTAGTTGTAAAACGTTAATATGTCATTGCATTTTGATATATTAAAGGATGTAAAAATGTATTAGTAGTAATGTGTAAACTCCTCTATCAGTGAATTAATGTGCATAAGTAACAGAATTTCTTTTCCCAGCTCGAGTTTATTTCTGTTACTTATTAAATGTTTTATATTTAAAAAAAACACACACTTTTGTGATTGCATATGTATAGGTTATTCACCACAGGAGAGGGAATATGTGATTTATCACCCAAGGGCTTTAGCCCGAGGTGTGATAAACACATATTCCTGATCCCATGGTGAATAACTGGCTTATACCATGAGACAAACACTCAAACACTCAAACGTGAGAGAATGGCTGGACGACAAAGTATATGGGAATTATATCCCTGTAATACTGGCATGTGATTGGCTGACAGAGGTGTCAAATGGTATAAGCATCTTAAACTTTACACGTATCAATTTATGATATGAAACTTCTTATTTAGCCTTAAATGTTTTAAAATGTCTTTAGTATGTAAATTGGCCGGATGAAACACAAAATTAAATACCAAGGGCAGCTGATTTCAAATTATTTAGCAGCAAAATTATTTACAGTGAACAGAACTTAAAAGGCCCCAAAATATCAGTCAATACTTTTTCTTTTTTATTACCTAAATAGACATATATTTTTGGTAAAGTTGCATTCAGTTGTGTCATTGTAGCATATACCTTTTTTTGCTTTACGCAACATTTTCTTCTTCATTTAGTCTTATTGGACGCTCCAGTTATTTACCATAGAAACTGGTTGTATTTGTTTTAACAGCTGAAATATAGAAAACATTGGATAAATAGGTTATACCACGGCGGGTCAGTATTTCCCTGATATTGTCACTCTCAACCAGTATTTTCCCTCGGCCCTTCGGGTCTCAGGGAAAATACTCGGTCTCTGTTGACAATATCGGGGAAATACTGGGGGCAGCCATGGGGTAACCTATAATTAACTCACCATGGAATGCTGAATAATTGATAGTCTTAAATTAAGTATAAGGAGTGAGGGGTGTAAAAGGTAGATCACCAGAGTAGATCATAAGTAGATAGCCACCTGGATAGATGGAAAAACAGACAGACAGACTGAGACGATGCATAATATGGATGGATGCATTGATTAGACAGAAAGATTTAAACAAATGTAAATATAATATAAAGGTAAATACATAAAGGTAGGTAAAATGATGTATTTAAACAGATGGATGTCCAGACATACATTAATGAATGGAGAGAACTTCTTCAGAAATTAATTGATAGGCTGTCATCTACTGGTGCTTGAAACCTACTTTTCTCTCATAAATAGCCAGTTTCTGGGTAAACACAATTACATGTACTCCTCTTTCTCCCTTGCTAATTAACTTGATATTGAACAGGCAGATGGTAAGGACAGGGCAGGTTCATCTAAATCACCATCCCAGCCAAACAGACTACTGGCCTAAATTAGTAACCAAAATTATTCTGACGTATAAAGTTTACTGATGAAATGGCAAAACGCCACATATACATGTGCGTTGTAACGGACCACCAACTCTTTCTTCATTAATGAATTATGTCACAAAAACAATACAGCTTTATACAGCAGGGCTATCGATAATACTGTTCATCTTGGCCTATATATAATCATAATAATATATCCATAGCAGGAATCTCATCTCACTCATAAGAATTTTTTTTTCAACCCGTAACACCTTCAATAGGTCTGTCTCCATATGGGGATTACGACAGGTATTATCGGTAGGTGGTGCAATGATAAGGGGGGAGTGCTATTTTTGTCTTGGGGAAGCCCACCTGATGACATATTATCTGGTTTGTCTGCAAAGTGAGTGAAATCCTGTGACCAACAGTTAATAATAATCTGGTTGTTAACATGTTATAATCCCCCAATCTGTAAGATAACAACACTCTTTTCTGTTGAACTGATGTTTTGGGAACATAATCAATACAGTGTAGTTGACCCAAGCAATCAAACATTCAACAAACACACTCATTAAGTCAGACTCCTTGGCTTGGTCAACAACACCAATCACCTTGCTGAAAGGCAAAGGGGATTCCATCTGAGCTCCTATTGCTTGGAGACACCACCTGTCCATAAATTCAGAACTACAAAATGGAGACAGACCTATTACACTCCTATAAGCCCGTCAATTCATCTGAGGTTCAAGATAGGGCAACTTTTACGCGTCAACATTCATTATATTCACAGTAACACAAATTATCTCAGGAATTGGGCAAAAAAAACAACACATTTTTCCACATAAAAATATCCCACCTGTATATTTATCTGCCACAACTAGGGCTGTAGTGCATTTCATATTAAAGGCCATCAAATTTGCATCTCTTCATGTAAAAAAAAAAAACAAAAAAAAACTGCAATTGCATCTGTTCTTATGTATACCTGTGTTTCTTTTTACGGAATGTTGAGTAAATATTTAAGAACTGGTATTGAGAGACCACGCAGATTTTGTTGCAGAATATTAAATGCATCAGGGGCAGCACCTGATGACTTTGATGTAGTGTACAACTCCAGAACTGTGAGAAAGGCAAACGGAATCATGAAGGACCCTAGTCATCCCCTTCATAGTGAGTTTGAACTATTGCCAAGTCCCAGAAGGCTGCGAGTAAAGTTTGCCAGAAGAAGTCCAGAACATCCCGGTACAAAGACACTTTCGTACCAAAAGCCATTGTTATGCTTAACTCTGTAAGTTGAAGACATTTCCTTATATGCTTGTATACATTTTTCTTGTTTGCACCTACTGACTGTACCACACAAAAGAATTTCACATATGTGACCAATGAATTATCTGTATCTGTATCTGTATCTGTATCTGTATCTGTATCTGTATCTGTATGTACTGACTGACCTTCTAGATGGCCAATATAACTACCCGGTTACCCCAGTAATTTCTGACCCAAGCCAAAAAAAGAAGTAGGCCTACAAAAGGTCACACTCTTAAATAATATGTCAGACAGGAATTATCGCACCCCTGCTTCAATGGATTGTGTTGTGCAACGAGCTCTTAACGTGTTGATCCACGTGAGTTTGCATCAAAATACTTGAAAGAGCTTCATCTTTTATGTTCTCGGAATTGAACATTGCATAAATGTGGAGGGTTCTCTGCTGCAACAACATTTGGAAATAATCTTGAAGCTTGATTAAACTCATCAGACCACCAGAGAGGACACTTGCCAGCACAATTGGATTATCAAACAGAAAAATTAATACCAATTGCAGCGAATATTATGTACATGTTTTTCTTTATTTTGGGAGACATTTTCTTTTAGCCTTTAAACAGGGCGCAAGTTGATGGACATAACAACGCTCCTGAAGAAACATTGGGGTTAAAAAAATGATTCTGAAATGGGACCTATACCAGCTGAAACTACAGAGTCATACGAATCTTTTAAGACAAAAACAAAAAAATTTGTTCAGAATTTTTTTCAGAAAATAAAGATTTTAAAAATCTAGATTTTAAAAATCTGGTTTATCCCACCACTAGAATACATGTGCCATGGCATATAACACAAGTAACATGCTTGAAAATGTCGTGAAACCTTTCAGATGATCTACATGTATTGCATTTCAAACAAGTTCTGATGATGAATATAAAACATTTACTGACCTTCGTCCACAAAAATGTGACAAAATTGTTTATCACACACCGTGAAAATGCAAAAACGCTATACTCGTAAGTGACAAATTTCCCCAGATTTTCAGTCTTTGGTTGTTAAAAACTGGAGTATCATCCTTAGTATGGGTATGGGAAGGTTAATAACGCATTTGAAAAGTTAAAGCATGTCTAGAATTGATTAACTTTGCCAGTAAGCTGACTCTCATAACAAAGGTCAGTCATATTTTAACATTGATTTATAATCAGCCTGTTTAGTTTATGGCATAATATCTACATGCAATACTTCTAAGACAGAGGAAGGTGGTGGCACAGAATGATGCATATTAATATGTATGGTGACATATTTGTTTAAAACAAACAAACCACATGCAAACTTCTTCACGGATTTGTGCAGGCAGCTACCATTTCCCTCATGCATAACATGCATTAAGACTTAAATAAGCATATACAGTGAGGAAAACAAGTATTTTACCCATACCATATTTTCTGGTTGGGGCACTTTCGCTTGCTCCAAAACTCTGAAATTTCTCAGGTAGATCTGGTCCAACATTAGGAGACATGTAATGCACAAAAAATGAGTGAAAGATTCATTATGTAATATATTTGCATAGGAATCCCAATAGTCTTGGGAAATAAGTATTTGACCCCTTCGTTTGCAAAGGGTTTATCCCCAGACTTATACAAAACAAACACTTGGAAAACGATCAAAACGGAAATTTATTGCAATCAAAACCTATTTCAATTGTTTTCCCAGTTGTGCCTGCAAGTGTCCTCTCTGGTGGTCTGATGAGTTTAATCAAGCTTCAAGATTATTTCCAAATGTTGTTGCAGCAGAGAACCCTTCACATTTATGCAATGTTCAATTCCGAGAACATAAAAGATGAAGCTCTTTCAAGTATTTTGATGCAAACTCACGTGGATCAACATGTTAAGAGCTCGTTGCACAACACAATCCATTGAAGCAGGGGTGCGATAATTCCTGTCTGACATATTATTTAAGAGTGTGACACTTTTGTACTTCCTTTTTTGGCTGGAGTCAGAAATTACTAGGGTATTGCAATATTGCTCAAAGAAGCCTACACCCTCACTGAAATAATATGTAGTGTCTAAGAAATTTCCACACCAGGATTGTCTTCTTTGTTTCATATATTACTACCACCTGTTTTGGTGAGATGTAAAGCTGCTTATCCTTCACGTAAATTAATATATTAATATCAAAGCGAAAGTAAGTTGGCACAGGTTCATTCACAAATTTTATGATAAGTTGATTAGCATAATGAGGCTTTTCGAAAACGATAATACATGTGATTTATTGAATTCATAAATCATTTTATAATTTATTTACTAGAAAACAAAGATCCACAAAAAACAACAAAAAACAAATGTTCTCTTTATTAATGGAGGAACATGAGAGGTAATACATTTTAAATAAGGTGTAGCACTCTGAATAGGGTGGACTGAAAAGAGCTTTTTTGGGATTTCAATATGCCAGTGGTATAGAAAGTTGGTTATGGCAAAAAATGAAAATAGGTCCAAAACAATTTTGTGGCATGAGATTTGTGCAGGGCCATTCCGACCTTTATGAAAATGCGTATTTTCAGCCATTTCGCATGCTTTTTTAGACCATTTTTTTGGCCCGAGTCAGCTTCCTGGGTTTCAGAAGGCTCAATACATACTTAAATCGTCTTTGAAGGCCATTTTAGATATGATACAGGGTGAGGAAGCAAATTTTTCAAAATTTGGATATTTCAAACTTCAGTCGAAATGATAGGTTTTGCTAAGTCATAACAAATTCATAATTTCAGGCCTTAGAAACAAGACAAAAAGGATCCTTTTTGTGAAGTTTGACTTGTATTATCTCCAATCAAAATTCAATATGGCCGTCTAAACTTGGTGATGCTTTGAAAAAAAAGCGCCTTCATATTTTGAAGCAGTGAGCCATGAAAACAATAAGGAGGACAACAACATTGTGGTAACAGGTCTTGTTGACCAACTAATATGAGATGCCCCACACGGAAAAGTAAGGGGAATTAAGGTCCGAGCTGGAGAAGGGCCAGAAGTTGGCTGCCCAGAAATCCCCAAAATTTCTTTAAGTAGAAATCCTGAAATTTCTTGGCCATAAGGCATGGGGAACCATCCTGAGTCTGCTTATAGTTGCCATTGGGGTAATTCGGATCCAGCCATGGCAAAACATGACATCACTGGACCTAATAGTATGCATCAGGTCCGTCCCCCTTTACTCGCATAAAAAAGAAATAAAGCATAATTTTTCTATCTGAAGTCATGACTCCTGAAACCATTGCCTGAGCTGGAAACTTTGCCCTGAATGTCACATCGACATCTTCTTTTGATTTTATATAGAATTTGCCATTTCTTTTGTTGACAATGAATCCGCAACCAAACGTTTATAGTTTGAAAAAAAAATTGAATATTGAGCCATGCTTCCTAATGTAGCCCATCATTTTTTCACCATTTCTATCTTCTGGCCTTCATTGAATAGGCCGAATGGTGTCTTTGGGGTCCTGACATATGATTTCAGGTCAAAATCATTTTACATAGCCGCTCTGGCAGCCTTGAGGTCCAACTGAAGCTCTTCAACCACCTCTCTCATGGAGGTTGCAGGTACCTTGTCAGTTTTGTAGTCAGTGACTCCAGGAATGCTCCATCCCTCTCTTAATTCTCTCCACAAACTCCCAGACATCCCTCTTGTTCCTTTCCCATCATTGATTGCCTTCATGATATTGTATTCTGGTTGTGAGGTCACTCTGACTATGTCAGGGATTGTTTTTTAGTCCATTTGCCACTGAAGCAAATCTGACCACCTCTTCCTTATTGTCTCCTGTGGAGTCATTTTTAATCGCAGCTCATTCTAACCTTCCACAGGTATGGCCTTAATGATAATGCTGTATTGTTTTCACGATTTTCCTGCAGACATGAGATGCTTTTTTAGCACAATACAAGGAAGTTCATGGAAAATTTTGGTTCCCCACCCTGTACACCTTAAACAGGTTGCTTATATTTAAGATATAGCCATTTCTGGGTAAATGTTGGGAATCAGAATTTGGCTTTTTTTTTGCTAAAAATTGCCTGAAAAAATTGAAAATATCTGAATTGACCACACAAAATATGATTCCATGTGAATTGTAATTAACACCCTAAAAATATTTTCCAGCGTATTATCTGCATCAATTTGTTGTCTTAGTTTCCAGAATAGGGGTAATTCCGTATATAGTCAGATTTACAGATTTGACACTTAAGCAGCTTGTGTAACCCTACCATTACACCTCAGTTATTTCATTGTTATTATCGTTTTCATAGCTATGTGTTTTTTTAAAACTGTTTATTCTTTCTTTTAGATAAATTGATCAGAGGAAGCAGGTCTTCAAAAAACGTTGCAGATAAAAAAAAACAAACTTTTAAGCAAGTCCTCTACTAGCAAAACATGATTTGAAGTGCATTTCATGTCAACACCATTATTGTTAAAATACATCCTTATTTTCGAAAAATATGAAAAATTAGACATCTTTGCCACACTTCCAAAGTGGCTATTTTGCATTTATTAAGGCTTCCAAGATGAAAAGATATCTGACATTGGTGGATGTGAATTGATGGATAATTGACCCACTGAATGCTGCAGAAAAAAAAATAGGTAAAGGTGATAGGCTAATTCTTTGTTATATGACCACCTGCACCATATGACATCCGGGAGTGAAATCCCAATTAAAAGAGCCATTACCAATCAGGAAAGGCGAGAAGCACTGGTCAGAAACAATTTCACCTTCCATTTGTCAAGGGACGTTCACATGTTTACCAGGGTACAGACTTTTTGCCTGCAAGTATGAATTTGGATCTAAAATTTAAAAAGTGTTATTTGTTTTTGGTATGTTTTTGATACGAATAGACTTGTGACCCATTGAACAATTCTTGGGATGGACGGTTGAGAAGAGTAGATATGAACAGTGCCTCTAAGCCCCAAATATGTAGCGGACTACTTAGACAAGAATAATCAGTTTAGGATTCGGAAGATTACTTCCCATATTAGTATACAGCCATGCAGATTATGTGGGGTATCATTTTACATCTTAGCTATTCATTATTTCCGCTACTGTAAGATTGGTAGACATGAGACATTTGGGTCCTCTCAGTTGAAGGTGCAATTGGTGTAATCCTAGAATTCTATGCATAGAGTGGGACCAGGCAAGAAGCCCAGGTTAGGTTAGAAGCTCCCCCCAGGGTTATATCTAAACTTACATTTTTGGTGCGCTTTCTTATTGTTAGGATTGAAGCTAGAGGCTTCTTAAGTGATGTCACAAATTTTCAGGACAAACAGCACCAAACCATAGTAGAAAAAATTAAAGAAACAAAAAAATTTGCATGGTTTTTGTAATTTTGATTAACTCTTTGCAAGGGGTTGTCAGAAATAACTATGGACATTTTTAAAAGTATGATGGATATCTGCATTGCTTAACAGTTAAGGTCAACAAAACAGTCCTGCTAAACTTCTATAGAGCGATAATTGAAAGCATTCTGACATCTGCAATAGTGGTCTGGTTCGGCAAAATGACACAGAAAGATCTGGCCAAGTTAAATTCCGTAGTTCGTCAAGCACAAAAGATCATCGGACTGGCTCTACCTTCACTATATGAAATTTATAATGATAGGACTGTTAAGAGAACCAGATCAATTCTAAAAGACTCTAGTCACCCAGCTTTTCCGTACTTCACAGTATTACCATCTGGTCGTCGGCTAAGGACTTTTAAAGGCAGTACACGATTTAGCAACAGCTTCTATCCTTCAGCTGTCAGAATTTTTAATAATGTTAACTCTAGTCCAATTTTTTAATGTTTTATCATCTCCTTTACAGTATTATCTCGATTTTATTCTACTTTGTTCACCTATTTATAATTATCATTGGATTGTCAATTTTAAACTATTTATTATGTATTATTTATTCTTATCTTTTTTATGTATCATTGGTGCTCATTTCATTTTTAGTCATTTCTTGTGAGCTTGAGGCAGCAATCAAATTTCTGATGTGCTGATATTGTATTTGTACATTAGTTGAATAAAATATCTATCTATCTATCTATCTTAACTTTATGACCATCACACAAATATGATTTCGATCATGTTTTTTTGCATTTTAGTTCAAAATATAGAGGTCAAATTAAAATATGTGGGTTTGGGGCATGAGGCCTCGAAGCTGCTTCAGGAACTATTCAGAGTGTACTTTACCTTAATTAATCCTGATAGAATGGCTAATTCAAATAGAAAAAAAAAATGGCCAAAATTGAAACAGGTCAAAAAATATTAAAAAATAAATGTATGAACAGACAAATTCTGAAATTCAGAAAAAGTGAATAGAATGCCTTAAAATTATAGAAGAACCCCAAGAAATAACTTTCAAGCTGTATGCGCTCATAAATAAAATTGCCATAGGATTATAATAGGGGGGCTTCTTGCCCGATGGGTGGGATAAGAAGGTCAATATCAGTTTTTGACAAAATGGCCGTAGCTCCTTTATTAAAATTGGTAGACACTTGTTTCACTAGTTATAAGTAGAGTCAAGTGATCTCTTCCTGACAGCATAAGCATTCAAATAATCAAACTTGAAGTTAAGGGGGCTTCAAGCGCCGCCCCACTGTATATATATATTGGTACCTTTACTGCACTGTAAACTTTGAATTTTGAGTCTTAAATGATTGAGTGAGATGGCTGCACAATTCCTTTGAGCTATCGTAGCTTGTCGTTTTCAGTAATGACAACTGAATGATCATCATAACTCATAAGAACAAGCTATGTTGGCTCAAACGAATTGTGCAACCATCTCACTCAATCATTTGAGCTGACTCAAAATTTCAAATTCTCGCTCTTACCTCTGTTTAAATAATGACTGGATAATGTTGGACGAACATTAATTTTTTTAAAGTTATTTCAGCATGTGGTTTATCTTTCGCAAAACCTTCAAGCGCCAGTTGCAGACGTACAAACTTGGATGAATAAGCTACGTGGATTAGAAAACAAATGCACTTCAAAGGTACACCACATGCGTGTTTCGGTGTAGTCCAAATGACTATTTTATGACAAAGAGACTAAAGAAAGCTATCCTGGTACGAAACCAGTATAGAAATAAGTTCTTTAAACATAGAACCCCCCCAACACTTAGCAATGTATCGAAAACACAGAAATGTGGTAACTTTGATTAAAAGAGAAGAAATTAAAAAATACTTTGAAGAAAAAAGCAAAGGCGGAACTCGCAATAAAGATTTCTGGAAAGCTGTAAAACCGCTCTTCTCAAACACAAAAACCAAAACAGACAGTATTCCGTTAAGAGAAGGGGATATAATTATTACAGACAATACTAAAGTTTGCGATCTACTGGTATTGTAGCTATTGACCTCTCTAAAGCTTTTGACTGCATGTCTCATGAGCTATTGGTAGCTAAACTTCATGCTTACGGATTCAATGTAGATGCCTGCAATATTATGGTATCATACCTGACTAAACGTAAACAAAGGGTGAAGATAGGAAATACCTTCTCGGATTGGGTTCATAACATAAAAGGCGTTCCTCAAGGATCAATTCTAGGACCCCTCATGTTTAACATATTCATAAATGACCTCCTCTTTCACAATCTTAACTCAAGAATTTACAACTATGCTGATGACAATACTCTAAGCTTCTCAAGTCTAAGTATTGAAGATGTAGTAATGAAATTGAAACAAGACTGTTGCAAAGCCTTAGATTGGTTTCAGCTAAACAAGATGAAAGCAAATGCAGAAAAATTTCAACTCATGTTTTTAAATAGGTCTGAACCTGTCAATATAGGTAACATCCAACTAAAAAACTACCATATATAATAGCTATGTAAACAGTAATTTCAACTATTGCCAATGTGTCTGGATGTTTACAAATAAGACAAACATGGACAAACTCGAAAAAACTAACAAGAGGGCCTTAAGATTAGTGGTTAATGACAATGAAGCAAGTTATGAGGCTATTTGCAGGGAAGAAAAGCAATTGAAAATATATAAAAAATGTATAAAGCAAGTGGCTATCCAAATGTATAAAATAAAAAAGGAAATCTCCCCACGATATTTGCAATGCCTATTTAGTGCTAGGGAGAGAAATTACGACCTGAGAGACAATGATCAATTTATTATTCCAAATTTCATGACAACAGGCTATGGCAAAAAGAGTCTCAGGTACTATGGGGCTAAATTATGGGCACAGATTCCTCTAGAGATTAAAGAAAAAAACTCGCTAGTAAGCTTCAAATCTGCTGTGGATATTTGGCTAAGGAGTACAGAGGACACAACCAACATAGACTTCCTGTGAAACATGTATACATGAAAGAAATGTATTTGACGCTAACCTGAATATTGCATAATCTTATTTGTAAATGTACAACTAACTCATGGACGAATTTGAGCTTACTTTGACACTGTGGTGCTGAATTGTGGAAAAATGATGGTGCTCCTGAAATGTACCTCCGGATGCTTCTCGTATTTTGTAACCTTTAGCTTCATGTAGTTAAGTGTAGTTGGTTTCTATAGTAGTATTACAGAGAAATTGTTTGATATAATTAATGGTTCAGTATTATTATTATGGACAATGACAGTAGGCTGTGAGAGCTGCGGGGTATGGCCTTATAGCGGTTACCGCTGGCCTATTCCTCGTGGTTCTCGCGCCAACTTAAAAGAATCAGTTATGTACATAATATTATTCTGTAAGATGATCTGATTTGCCTATTCTGTATAACTTATTATACTGTAAATACTGTTCTAAATGAATGTCGTACAGAAGCTTTTGTTGGGCACTGCGTTGCCACATGATTTAATACGACTTGAAATAAAATTTTACCATACCATACCATACCATGGTGAAGTTGTGATTTATTGACCTCTGATCAGTTTCATCTGAATGCTCAAATTGACCGTATTTAAATGCTTATAACTCAATTCGAGGAATTTCGAAGATTAAGCCAGTATAACAACCACAAAGATCTATTTCTCAGCTTTCTAATGAATGTGGTCTCATCTACGGCTTTTGATGGTTTATTAAGGTTTGAAAAATGTGTCTTTTCCTTCATTTATGTCAGCAGCATCTTTTCCAGAATGGGGTGAAAATGAAGATGCTGAGTGCTCACTGAAGCGCAGAGTGAACATCAAACAAAATGTGTGATTAACAATTAATTAGTGATTTTGGGCCAGCTTTGGGACAATATGAAACTTTTTTAATGACCAAGTAATGATAATAGTTTTACAACTTAATAATAATAATAATAATAATAATATTAAGTACTTATATAGCGCAAATTCCAATAAATTGCTCATTTGCGCTTGGACCGATTAGCTGATATCCATGTAGTATTTTGCGAAAAGATATGTTTTCAATCGCTTCTTGAAGTTATCCATTGTTTTTAATTTTCGAACATTTTCTGGTAGGCCGTTCCAAAGTGTCGGACATGAATAGGAAAAGGCTCTATCTTCAAACTTGTTTTGATTTTGTGTGGCAGGTACCTCTAACAGCAGTTTACCATTGCTTCGGAGGTTCTGGTCATTTTCAGGTTTAAGTTGAATTAGACTTTTGAGATACTGAGGTGCTTGATTATTCACAGCTTTCCATGTGGTTGTCATAAGTTTGAATTGGATCCTTGCAGGGATCGGAAGCCAGTGCAATTCCTTCCGATAACGGCTTACTTTATCATGTCTTTTCAGCCCTTCAATTAGTCGTACAGCTGAGTTTTGCGCCACCTGTAGCTTATTTATCACTTGCTTGGACGAACCATACAGCAATCCATTGCCATAGTCCAAATGAGGAGTGACTAATGCATTGACAGCTGTTTTAATTGAGTCTTTACTGAGTGACTTCCGGAGTTTTGAGATGTTTCGAAGGTTGTAATAAGCATTTTGACACATTTTGTTCACATGCTTATTCATTGACATGTGTTTATCAAAGAGTACCCCTAAATTTCTGGCATGATATGTCGTCTTGATTTCGACATTATCCACACTGATTGATGACATGTGAAGTTTCTTGAGTTGAAAAGGCGAGCCAATGAGAAGTAACTCTGTCTTTTCACCATTGTTACAGAGTTTGTTTTTGTGCAGAAAATTGCGTATTTCTGTGATGCACTTTTCCATTTTCTCCTTTGCATTTTTCTCTTCTAGAAATGTTGGCTTGAAAGAGAGGATTAGTTGTTCGTCATCAGCATACTTTTGATCAGCGACTTCATTTTGTTCAGCCACCTGACTTATTGGAGCAATGTAGGAATTAAATAGGATCGGGCCAAGTTTTGATCCTTGGGGGACACCATATTTTAGTGGCAGTTTGCTTGATTCTGTGTCATTTATGAGTACAGATTGAGATCTGTTGGTGATGTATGATTTAAACCAATTTAACGCAGATCCATCAATACCATATTTGACTTTCAACCTTTTCAATAGGATGTTATGATCAATTGTGTCAAATGCTGCAGATAAGTCTAATAGTACCAGCATTGTAACTTCGCCGCGGCTCATGTTCAACATGACATCATTGTGAATTTTTGTCAGCAAAGTTTCTGTGCTGAAATTTTGCTTGTATGCTGACTGTTTTTCATCATCCAGTTTTCTAAGCGTGAGATGTTTGGTGAATTGTTTGATGATGGCACCCTCTATGACTTTACTGAGGAAGGACAGATTTGAAACTGGTCTGTAGTTCTTCTTAATGAGATCAAGGCCATTTTTCTTCAGCAGTGGTTTTACCAGAGCATGTTTTAGTTCGCTAGGCATTTTCCCTTGCCTAAGTGATTTATTGACAATTTTAGCTATGATAGGGAGAAACTCATCAATGCATTCTAGCAATAACCATGTTGGTATTGGGTCAAGTTTACAGTGCTTCACAGGCATATCAGTGATGATTTCCTTAATTTCCATCTCCGTGAGTGTTTTGAATTGACTTAGGTTCTGACCTGAATAGGTCTCATCTTCATTATCGGTACTAATGCTATCAGTGTCTAACCTCGATCTTATCTTATTGATTTTATCGTCAAAGAAATTGTTGAAATCATTAGCAAGATCTGCTTCATTTACATGATGTGGCAGAGGTAGTTCTTGTTTTCTATTAAGGCTAGAATTGAGGATCTTAAACATATCCTTTGAGTTTCCCCTTGTTTTTTCAATCTTTGTCTTCAGATCATCTGTTCTTAATTGATTTAGCCTCTCATTTAGCTCATTTCGCTTCTCCTTAAATATTTCCCAGTCGGACTGAAGACCACTACGTCTCCATTTCCTTTCCGCCTTTCTTTTACTTGTCTTTAGAATCTTGATATCTGCATTCGTGAATGGTGTCGGTTTCCGAAATGTCACTTCTTTGACCTTAATTGGCGCATGTTTGTCAAGCAATTGTTTTGTAGAGTTGTATAGGAACACAAGACTACTCAGATCTTCAGCCATTTGTTTTTGTGGACCATTCTGAGCAAAGTGCCGACGGATGTCGTTCTTAAATTTGGATACATCAATGTCACGAGTTTTTCGGAAAGCTACTCTCTTTTTTGGATTTGTGCCTTTTGCAAGCTCAATGTTGAAAAGGATGCAATGGTGATCAGAAAGTAGGTCACCAACAACACAATCTTTTAGTATTTCCACTTTTGTGAGTCGGAGACTCAACATGTTGTTCAAGGTTAAACATTTCCAAGATATTCCCAAATTGAATAGCTCTGCCATCATCTTGTTTGTTCCTGTGAAAGTTGAAGTCGCCTGTTATAATTAGTTCATTGTGACACGTTTGATAATTTGCAATAAAATTTGTGAATTCCTTATAAAATTCAGTCATGCTGTACTTATTTTGGTTGGAGGGTTCAGGGCGATATACAAGAAGGATTGTTAGAATTTTTCCACTCAATTTCACTTGAACTTCCATATGCTCAAAAGTCCTTGTCTTTATACTTTCCATTTTAACTGCCTGTAGACCTGATTTTATAATGCAGCCTACTCCACCCCCTTGTCTGCCTTCTCGGGGTGAGCTCAGAAAGTAGTATTGACCATTTCTTTCTAGTTCACCAATTTCAACTTTATCATCAGCTTTCAGCCAAGTTTCAGTGAAAAGAAAGATATCCAAGTTAAATTCGTTCCTTAAATCATTCACAGATTGAGTTTTTTGTCTTAGACTTTGGGCATTCCACAAACAGGCTCTTAAAATATTGTTTGAAGTGTCAGGAGGACGGTTGTCTGAGGAACAGGGATGTTCGACAGATTCTGATAGGATGTCAAATCGGTTCGCAAGATTTATTGAGTAATTGTGAGTACGGTTATTTCTATTCCGAAGTCTTGCCAGTGGGATTGTCTTTGTTGGATCTTTTAATCCAATGCGCAGGACATCAGAGTACAACCTTGATGGTCGCGTGTCACAAGGTCGTACAATTTGCGTTACATGGCGGTTTTGGACCAAAAATTTTTTTCATCAAAAAAGTCTCTTTTAGGTCTTTAATATCTTATTCAAACCAAAAACCAGCGTAATTTCACAAAAATTAGGGCTGTTCGTCTTATTATTTGATTTTATTCACCATACAAATCAATGTAAAGCTCAAACTTTAAAGGCATTTTTCTCAAAAACGACTATATTTCAATAACGTTACTATAAAGTACAAAGTACTCCTTGTATCCCCATGAAATTTTCACTGAAGTTAGTTGAGAAGATGGTCCTACTAATCAAAGCAACAAAAAATGGTCCTCTTCTCCAAAAGACTTTTTATGCGGCAATGAATTTATGTTACTGCGACAGAGAAAAAACCATTCTCAGGCGTCATGTTTAAAACTGTGCCAGAAGCCTGATTATTGTCAAAATCTCAAGTAAAATGTTTAAAAACATTACCAAGACACCTGAGAACAAATTCTGATATTGCAAATAAGATAATATAAGATATTTACATGACGTGTTGCAAATATATCTTATATCAGTTATTGTCTGGTGCATGAGAAATCAACATCTCATGTCAGCATACCATTTTGGAGCTATCTGTGGATTTAACCCATATATACCTCTTTTTTGGCTATATGCGAGCAAGATTATCAAATGTGATTGTTATTTATTCATTTGATGATTTGGCCTGCCCTTTTTGTCCTTTTCGACGTCCATTACATTAAGCGAAAAAATCTTTTACGCTTCAAGCATGTATGTGTTACATTTGGTTCAGCCTTGTTCAGAGCATCACAGAAGTGAGAAAATGATATAAAACAAAGCAATATGTTATACCATAGTAAAATATAGCTCATGAGCATTTAGGCAATAGCCTTATCCACAGGGTGTGGTCAACCTACTTCGAGTTCTCATGGTTTAAAATTAGAACCCCTCTCCAATTTTACGGGTTATTGCAAGTGTTACGAAAAGTTCAGCCTAAAGTAGACAAGCAGCACACAAAGAATTTTACCTGCAAACAAAATCTGATAAATGCATTTTAAAATAGAACTAATGAGCATTTAATTGATATCTATTTGAACTTCCTAGCTTTAATATTAATAGCTACAGACTAAATCCAAGAAAATGTGTTGAATTTTTTTTGCCGGCGGGACAGGTTCATGTCGCTGCACATTTGAGGATCTGCAGAAGGCACTGTAATAGTTAGATAAAAAATGTATGCTTCAAGAGCTTAAGTAGGAACCAGGTACTCCTGCAGAGAAAACCAGATTAAAATATCTTTTGACGCTGGCAAGAAAACTCACTTTCTAGATGATTTTTTCAAATCTGACGTAACGCGGGACACAAAAAAATCACTTGTTTTCCTGAGGTTTTTGATGGCTAGAAGCCTCATTTTGTGATACAGTTGACTTTTTAAAACCTAATATGATATAGAAGAAGTCAGGACTTCCAGTGGTGCATAATATTGCATAACAGATATTTGTAAAGTACATATAATCATCATTTAAATGCAAAATTTCTGAAATTGTACGACATTACGACACATGATCTGATACATTTGTCATTGTTATGTGACTATTATGCTACAGAATTGTATGTGAAAACTGGTTGCTATGACGATTCTCAGGTTTTTGTGAAGGCGCTGGTTTCTATGATGCTTCACAGGACCTTGAGAGGTGACTGGTTGCTAGGATACCTCACAGGTTCTTTGTGAAGGTACTCAATTTATGACTGGTTGCTAGGATACCTCACAGGTTCGTTGTGAAGGTACCTGAGTGATTGGTTGCTATAATACCTCACAGGTTCTTTGTGAAGGTACTCAAAATGTGACTGGTTGCTAGGATACCTCACAGGTTCGTTGTGAAGGCACCTGAGTGATTGGTTGCTATAATACTTCACAGGTTCTTTGTGAAGGTACGTAATTTGTGACTGGTTGCTAGGATACCTCACAGGTTCGTTGTGAAGACACCTGAGTGGTTAGTTGCTATAATACCTCACAGATTCTTTGTGAAGGCATTCAAAATGTGACTGGTTGCTAGGATACCTCACAGGTTCGTTGTGAAGGTACCTGAGTGACTGGTTGCTATGATACTTCACAGGTACGTTGTGAAAGTACCTGAGTGACTGGTTGCTATGATACTTCACAGGTTCGTTGTGAAGGTACCTGAGTGACTGGTTGCTATGATACTTCACAGGTTCGTTGTGAAAGTACCTCAGTGACTGGTTGCTAGGATACCTCACAGGTTCGTTGTGAAGGTACCTGAGTGATTGGTTGCTATAATACCTCACAGGTTCTTTGTGAAGGTACTGACAACTGAGTGGCTGGTTGCTGAGGGTTTGCTGCAGAGCACTGTTGTGTTCTTCACTGCAGGCTATAATTTTCTGAAAAATTCCAGGTGCTTACAGCTGTTGTTCATGGAGCAGACACACTTTTAAAACTTCGGCAAACATCTGAGATGTTCCAAAATGAAAGTTATAAAGCAATTTAAATGGAGTTAATTGATTCCTGAACTATTGACCAAGTTGTTTTCCACATTAACCAACAAGCCTTTTCACACATTGTTGGTAGATTTTCCTATCTAAGAAGTAAAATAGACAAGAAAACACATTTGGGGTCATGAGAAAAAGGTTATTTGGTCAATAGTTTTAGGGCTCTTTAACCCTCTTTAAATTGTTTCATACCTTCCTTTATGACACTTCCCAAGATTTTGTTGATGTTTTAAAAGTGTGTCTGCTCCAAGAACAAGAGCTGTTTTCTTCCAAGGTTCAAATGTATGTCCATAAAAATTCCTTAAAATCTGGAGAGTGAATAGATTTTTTGAAACAAGTATAAGCACCTTGTAATTTTTTTGGTTTTTATGAAGCCTCCTTCGTTCAATGTTTGCAACCTTTTGGGCAAGCTGTTCCAGAGCTTTGGAACTGCATGATGTGCAATGATGCTGGAGTACTTTTCATGTGAATAGTATCAATTTGAATAGGATTTAATCAGTAGCCAGCGAGTTTAACCCTTGTTTCTATCTCTTGTGGATATACACGTGACTTTTCAATTTCCTGTCTTGAAGGGGAACCTTGAAACCCAAGATTCTCATTAAGATTGTATCAATAAGATGACAGGATGGCCCTAATGCATAGGAAATGCATGTGATGCAAATCTGACTTCTGATCTTTCAATCAGCATTAGTTACAAATTGCAGTACTTATCAAGACCTACATTTACACAATGCACGGTTACAGTTAGTCGGACTTAGTCTTCATTGGTGGAGAACAAGAATAAGACTACCTGTTTGCCTTCAACTGAAAGTACACATTGCTACACACTTGCGTTCTTGGTCATAGATATGGAAAAACATACTTTTCACCACAGAATTAAAATTAGCTTGTTAAAACAAATCTTTATGGAAATAACAGTATAACTAGAGCACATTTGGTCCATTACTATTTACGTCATAGACATAAACTTAACAACTAACAATGATAATCATAATTTTTCTGTTAAAAATTTGGTCTTAAGAAAATATTTGGTTATGTTTAAGCAGCTGATAACAAAATATAAATTTGAATTTAATTAACAACAATTACAACTGCTGGCATATTTCTGCCGTATTCCACAGGGCAATTACAATAAACAAATAAATGGTAAAGCCACATAAAATACATATTGAGAATATTCCTTTTTCTTTATCTTGATGGAATTTTGCTGACGTCAGAAGAGCTGCAGTCATTTGAAGGTGATAAAGGTCATGGCTTAAGCATCATTCCTGTGGGCAAGAGTTCTATATTCTATCACACTTAATAATAATAGTAAAGAGTTGATATAGCACACCTTTTTATTTCAGGAAACTGCTAATTCCAGTTCACGGATGTTTTATGAAGCTTTCCAATGTGTTTGTGGTTTGCAATATTCAGGACAAGTTGTTGCAGAATTTTAGGGCTGCATGTGAGAAAGATCTGATTTCAAACTTATTTTTCTTACATGAAACAGGTTCTGGTAATTAGTGGTCTTTAGAAAGTGGTTTTGTTTGGGTTTGGCTTGATAAAATTCTTCAACATATAATGGTGCTTTTAGGTTCACTACCTTCCATTTTCTTTGATTTGAATTAATTCTTGCTAGAAATGGCAAACAGTGAAGTTGTGTTCTAGTATAACTTAACTCTGACATGTCTTTCCATCTCTCAATTTCACTGGAAAAGCTGCAACTTGAGACTTGTTTTACAAGATGCGGGTTGTGCCATACTAGATTCTTTCCTCGGTGGACCAGAGCATCTTCATTGGTTAATGACGGTTATGACCTTTTTTTTGTCGGAGTTCTTTCGAAGTTTTGATATGTTTCTCACATTAAAGAAGGCATTATAGCATATAATATTTTCCCTTTGTTCCATACATTGCAGAAAAACGTTGCTTGACCAAATGGACATCAAATGAATTGTATTTTCAATAAATATAAGCTTTTTTTAAAATACTGACGTAGAAGAAAAAACCAAAAGAAGAAATTACACTAAGAGGTGACCTAATCATAAGATTAAGATAAGGAAATTTAATAAGTGTTAATTTTTTAAAGTTTTTGACTAAAAAATTGGTGACCTTTCCTTCACAATTATTTTTTGAGGCCCCTTGGCTTGAAAGTGAATTCTGGACAGTTGCTCTTCTATCTAGGAACTAAACAGTAATAATTTCTCAATTATATATTTACTTTTGAATATACACGTGACTTTTCAATTTCCTGTCTTGAAGGAGAACCTTGAAACCCAAGATCCTCATTAAAATTTCATAAGTCAGGTGACCGGATGGCACTAATGCATAGGAAATGCATGTGACGCAAATCTGACTTCTGATCTTTCAATCAGCATTAGTTACAATTGAATTGCAGTATCAAGACCTGTCTTTACATAATGCTCAGTCATGGTTAGTCGTTATTACTGGATAAGTAAAAACAACTTTTTATCTTCAACTCAGGTACACTCTTGCCATAATATTATCCACTTATCTTACCACAGATATAGAGACATTTTGGGGTCAAATCAGTTGCATCTCCAAGGAGGGTGCATGCCTGCCATACAAACTTTTTAAATTAGGCTAAAATAAACAATTATTATAGTGGGTGCCCTTCCAGAAAATTTCTTGCCCCCCCCCCCTGTCCCTGGCTCAGGACCCTCTTCTTATGCCTTTGGGTGAAATAATGAAATTTTGTTTTTAAAAAAAGTACACTTTTTTAAACTATAGGCCTAACCAAAATTATGTTATTCTGTGATGCGACACTCTTCCATTGGTAATTTCCAATTACCAGCCCATTGCTTTTGTATGAACTATTGTTTTCAAGGAGCAGGCAAAATGTTGACTCTCTGGTAAACATGCAAGGGGGGGGGGTTGGTCTAGTGGTAGCGTGCTGGGCTGCCAATCGCTGGGTCCAGGGTTCGAATTCAGCTCTTGCCGGGTCACCTGGGCCTATTTTGGACTGCTTTTTCAATCATCCTTCGCCTCATTGCCGTGTCCTCCTAATTAGCCTATGCATAAATACAGGACGTAAAGCCCCACTCATCCATCTATCCATCTGGTAAACATGCAAAGGCTCTTTGACAAATGGAGAGCGAAATTGTTTCTGACCAGCGGTTCTCACCTTTCCTGATTGGTGATGGTAATGGTTTTTAAATTTGGGATTTTAACATCCGGACGTCATGGTGCAAGTGGTCATATTACAATGAATAATCCAATTGCCTTCTCCACATTCATCCTGCAGAAATCAGCTGGCCAATAAACATCAGCTCATTACCGTGTCTCTTGGCCAACGCATGGTGGTCCAGTCTCCCACACTGTAAATTCTTAAATTCTGAGTTAGCTCAAATGATTGAGTGAGACGGTTGCACAATTTGTTTGAGCCGTGATAGCTTGCTGTTTTGAGTTATGATAATCTTTATGTTGTTATAACTTGCAAACAACAAGCTATCTTGGCTCAAAGGAATTGTGCAACCATCTCACTCAATTAATTAAGCTAACTCAAAATTCAAAATTTACAGTGCATGCATGCCGTGATCATCCCTTTTGGGGCAATATATTTGCCTGGTAGTATCTGGCTCCTGTTTATCAATCCAAAAGAAAAATTAGCATTTTGTACAGGGGATAATGAATAATTTATAATTTTTCCCCTAGGGGTGGAGTACCTTCATATAAGAGTTTTTTTTAAAGAAAACGTTTCAAAAGTAGACATTATGCGATTGAGGAGCATGAAACATACAGATGAGGCCGAGGCATCTGTCAAAATAAAATTCTCAAGAATAAGAATTTCGTTAAGTTAACCAGGTCACAGCCTTTTTGTGGGATTAAGATAAAGAAATAAAAAATTCATTGGGTCAGAGGAGGCCAATCCCTGTCCCAAAAATGTCCTTTACTTGGTTGTTGCCTCGCATCATACACTGAAAAGATTGATACCAGGTGCGAAAAACACATATATACATGTAGGAGTGAATCCAACTGAATCATCTTCACAATTTCTTCTCGCTTCAAAGACCTGTTTTCTTGATGAAATATAATAATTCTGAGAATATTAATTACTGCAAAAATGAAAGGGAATTAATTGTCTTAATTTCTGTCAGAAACATTTGGTATTTTAATTATACTGTCTTACAAATATTGTGTTTATAGAGCGTCTGCAGTCACCTTGTCCTGACAGCTTGAGCATTTTGTGATCCGATTCAGACTAATTGTATTGTGCTTGCATGAATCATTGAATGCAGATGACTGAATACAAGGAATACTTGTTTTGCAGATTTCTTCCATGTAAATTTATGTAATGTTGACATCTAATTATTTCCATGTGCCTAAAAGTGGCTGCAAGTACTCAAAATACCGTTTTTTTTTGTCTAGACCATCCTGCCAGAGACAGTTTTTCCAGATTTACAGCTTGAAATACTGTCTCAGAACACGTCATCACATATATAAATTAAATACTGTTTCTGATAAAGCTAATCTGCGAAAAAAATTCTGTCCTTCATATAGCTGCCAAGAAACACTAGCCATTAATAACTTCTGGACACCGGGGCCCCCAATGGGACCTGATATGGCTGTGACTATTTTTCACAAGATTTTTTGTCTGAGTTCAACCATGTGGTCTTACATAACCTGCTTGTGAATTTGCTACATTAAATGTTCCTCTCACACATATTTAAATTATTTGCAATGAGTTATTAAAAATGTACTCATGCTTTTTCCAAATAGAGTATTCCACACCCAAAATCATATTTCACTTCTAACAAATGAAACATAAAAATAACAAATTCTATGCAACATCCAAATAAATTCATCAATTCACTCTGTCCCCGCTCCCCTTGTTAACCAAAAAGTGTGAGAGAATGTAATGTGTGTGGGTTTGATTTAGTGTTGCAGACCGGACCGGACCACCCCCCTCTGGTCCAGAACCATCCGGTCCAGGGGTGAGGCGGTCCGGTATACCGGTACGTACCGGTTTCTGATTTAACGACAAATTTTTGCCAAAAATCATTGTAAAAGGTCAGAAAATTTGTGAAAAATAAAAACTTATTATTTTCTTCCTCTTTGCGCTTTTTAAACAATTTTCACTGTACCGGTACGTACTGGTATGGGCAACCTCTGGACCGGTTTTTTGGAACTGAGGGTGGTCCAGTTTTGAACAGGTGGTGGTATGTGGACCGTACAGGTACAAAGCGGTACTGTCCACATCACTAGTTTTATTCCTGCTCTGGTGATGTAACCTGGACTTGTGCCAGACTCACAGTTTGCCTATTCTCAATTTCTCATCACTCATCACACGGCGGTCGCCAACTCTAGAAAATGCTCCAGCATAGGAATCTTGAACAAAGTTCCCTTTGTTTCTGCCCATGGGTGCCGTTCTATGGCTGCTGAACTGTATCATTCTCTAGGGTTAGCCTTTCACAGTTATGACTGAGAGCAGCTGATTCAAATACAATACAATACAATACCATCCTCATTTAGGAAATCATTCACATTTCCTGGGCTGCTGGTGGGGGTGTCAGTGAACTGAAGCTATTTTGCTTATTGGTAACTACTTTTAATCAGAAACCAATTTTACAGGAGGAACTTTAAAAATAAATTAGTCTAACAATGTAATGAAGTGAAAAATGTTTACATACGTTTTTGCTGTGTAAGCCTTTTTTCTTCTGAGATCCTCCTCTTCATGAAATATGCATGTTAACCTAAGGCCTTTTATACCACCAAGTCATTGGCCATTAAAAAGTCTCTTACGATAAGTGCCTTTCATTCTTGAGCAGCTTCGTGAATATTCCAGAATTATAACAGGAATACGGCCAATGAAGGTTAAAAAATCTAACTGAATGTCAAAATTCTTTGATGAGCCTTTCATTTTATGAACTTAAAATCAAACTATCTTAAGTAGATGAAAAAAGAAATTACACAAGACATTTTAGTAAGTTTTACAGTTGCATAACATAAATGCATTTGTACAATAATACTTTCCCCTTAAAGGTCCGCTATCTAACAAGTAGAGCTAAAGGGCCAGCCCCCAAACCAAGTGCTTAGCAGCAACCTATTACATCCAACCCACTATACTGTGTCCCCCAAGATTTTGACACACTCCAAGTCAACAATCTCACCTCAATGCCACCTGCCACCACGAGCAGGATTCAAACCGGCTACCTGTGAGTAGCCTCAGGCCCATGCACCAAATAATACTATCCCCTTAAAGGTCCACTATCTAACCAGTTGAGCTAAAGGGCCGGCCCCCGAGCCGAGGGCTTAGGAGCAACCTATTACGTATATCAAACCACTAAACTATAATACATTTTAGAAAGCTTACCGATAAGGTCACTTTTCCCTTTGTTTATAATATCTTGAAGTGAACCGTTGCAAATTACTGTTGCCTTGAATGGTTTTAGAAGTTAACCTGCATTTATCACATTGTGGATTATAATTTTAAAATAAATCTGGTAGTGGATGATCACTGATCAATCTGGTACTGTCTCCACAGGACAAAATTTGAAACTGCTAATTTGCAGTTCACAGAAGCAAGAAGGAATCAAGATAGACTTTTCGAAATTATATCTATAGTTGAAGTTGAGGTTTTATGAAGCTTTCCAATGTGTTTGTGGTTTGCAATATTCAGGACAAGTTGTTGCAGAATTTTGGGGCTGCATGTGAGAAAGCTCTGACTTCAAACTTATTTTTCTTACATGAAACAGGTTCTGGTACTTAGTGGTCTTTAGAAAGTGGTTTTGTTTGGGTTTGACTTGATGAAATTCTTCAAAATATAATGGTGCATTTGAGTTCACTACCTGCCATTTTCTTTGATTTGAATTGATTCTTACTAGAAATGGCAGGCAGTGAAGTTGTTTTCTATTACGGCTGACTCTGACATGTCTTTCAATCTCTCAGTTTCAATGGAGAAGCTACAACTTGGGACTTGTTTTACAAGATGCGGGTTGTGCCATACTAGATTCTTCCCTCAGATGACCGGGGGCGGGGGAGGGGGTGAGTGCATCGGTTATGACCTTGTTTTTTGTCGAAGTTCTTTTGAAGTTTTGATATGTTTCTCACATTAAAGAAGGCATTATAGCACATAATATCGATTTTTCCCTCTGTTCCATATATAGCAGAAAAAACTTTGTTTGATCAAATTGACATCAATTGAATTATATTTTCAATATATAAGCTTAAAAAAAAAAACTGCTGTAGCAGTAAAAACCACAAGAAGAAATTCCACTAAGAGGCACATATTAATCATAAGATATTGAAAATTTAATGAGTGTCAATTTTTTTGAGGTTTCTGACTTTGAGCTTATTGTCAAAATTGGTGACCTTTCCTTCCCTTGGCTTGAAAGTGAATTCTGGGCAGTTGCTCTTCTATCTAGGAACTCAACAGTAATAATTTCACAATTATAGATATTTACTTTTGAATATACACATGACTTTTCAATTTCCTGTCTTGAAGGGGAACCTTGAAACCCAAGATTATCATTAAGATTTCATGAGTAAGGTGACAGGACGGCGCTAATGCATAGGAAATGCATGTGATGCAAATCTGACTTCTGATCTTTCAATCGGCATTAGTTACAAATTGCAGTATCAAAAACTGTCTTTACACAATGCTCAGTCATGGTTAGTCGTTATTACTGGATAAGTAAAGACAACTTTTTATCTTCAACTAAGGTACACTCTTGCCATACCCACTTATTTTACCACAGATACAGAGACATTTTAGGGTCAAATCAGTTGCTCTCCAAGGAGGGTGCATGCCTGCCATACAAACTTTTTAAATTAGGCTAAAATAAACAATTATTATAGTGGGTGCCCTTCCAGAAAATTACTTGCCCCCCCCCTGTCCCTGGCTCAGGACCCTCTTCTTATGCCTTTGGGTGAAATAATGAAATTTTGTTTTTAAAAAAAGTACACTTTTTTAAACTATAGGCCTAACCAAAATTATGTTATTCTGTGATGCGACACTCTTCCATTGGTAATTTCCAATTACCAGCCCATTGCTTTTGTATGAACTATTGTTTTCAAGGAGCAGGCAAAATGTTGACTCTCTGGTAAACATGCAAGGGGGGGGGGGTTGGTCTAGTGGTAGCGTGCTGGGCTGCCAATCGCTGGGTCCAGGGTTCGAATTCAGCTCTTGCCGGGTCACCTGGGCCTATTTTGGACGGCTTTTTCAATCATCCTTCGCCTCATTGCCGTGTCCTCCTAATTAGCCTATGCATAAATACAGGACGTAAAGCCCCACTCATCCATCTATCCATCTGGTAAACATGCAAAGGCTCTTTGACAAATGGAGAGCGAAATTGTTTCTGACCAGCGGTTCTCACCTTTCCTGATTGGTGATGGTAATGGTTTTTAAATTTGGGATTTTAACATCCGGACGTCATGGTGCAAGTGGTCATATTACAATGAATAATCCAATTGCCTTCTCCACATTCATCCTGCAGAAATCAGCTGGCCAATAAACATCAGCTCATTTCCGTGTCTCTTGGCCAACGCATGGTGGTCCAGTCTCCCACACTGTAAATTCTTAAATTCTGAGTTAGCTCAAATGATTGAGTGAGACGGTTGCACAATTTGTTTGAGCCGTGATAGCTTGCTGTTTTGAGTTATGATAATCTTTATGTTGTTATAACTTGCAAACAACAAGCTATCTTGGCTCAAAGGAATTGTGCAACCATCTCACTCAATTAATTAAGCTAACTCAAAATTCAAAATTTACAGTGCATGCATGCCGTGATCATCCCTTTTGGGGCAATATATTTGCCTGGTAGTGTCTGGCTCCTGTTTATCAATCCAAAAGAAAAATTAGCATTTTGTACAGGGGATAATGAATAATTTATAATTTTTCCCCTAGGGGTGGAGTACCTTTATATAAGAGTTTTTTTTAAAGAAAACGTTTCAAAAGTAGACATTATGCGATTGAGGAGCATGAAACATACAGATGAGGCCGAGGCATCTGTCAAAATAAAATTCTCAAGAATAAGAATTTCGTTGAGTTAACCAGGTCACAGCCTTTTTGTGGGATTAAGATAAAGAAATAAAAAATTCATTGGGTCAGAGGAGGCCAATCCCTGTCCCAAAAATGTCCTTTACTTGGTTGTTGCCTCGCATCATACACTGAAAAGATTGATACCAGGTGCGAAAAACACATATATACATGTAGGAGTGAATCCAACTGAATCATCTTCACAATTTCTTCTCGCTTCAAAGACCTGTTTTCTTGATGAAATATAATAATTCTGAGAATATTAATTACTGCAAAAATGAAAGGGAATTAATTGTCTTAATTTCTGTCAGAAACATTTGGTATTTTAATTATACTGTCTTACAAATATTGTGTTTATAGAGCGTCTGCAGTCACCTTGTCCTGACAGCTTGAGCATTTTGTGATCCGATTCAGACTAATTGTATTGTGCTTGCATGAATCATTGAATGCAGATGACTGAATACAAGGAATACTTGTTTTGCAGATTTCTTCCATGTAAATTTATGTAATGTTGACATCTACTTATTTCCATGTGCCTAAAAGCGGCTGCAAGTACTCAAAATACCGTTTTTTTTTGTCTAGACCATCCTGCCAGAGACAGTTTTTCCAGATTTACAGCTTGAAATACTGTCTCAGAACACGTCATCACATATATAAATTAAATACTGTTTCTGATAAAGCTAATCTGCGAAAAAAATTCAGTCCTTCATATAGCTGCCAAGAAACACTAGCCATTAATAACTTTTGGACACCGCGGGCCCCCAATGGGACCTGATATGGCTGTGATTATTTTTCACAAGATTTTTTGTCGGAGTTCAACCATGTGGTCTTACATAACCTGCTTGTGAATTTGCTACATTAAATGTTCCTCTCACACATATTTAAATTATTTGCAATGAGTTATTAAAAATGTACTCATGCTTTTTCCAAATAGAGTATTCCACACCCAAAATCATATTTCACTTCTAACAAATGAAACATAAAAATAACAAATTCTATGCAACATCCAAATAAATTCATCAATTCACTCTGTCCCCGCTCCCCTTGTTAACCAAAAAGTGTGAGAGAATTTAATGTGTGTGGGTTTGATTTAGTGTTGTGGACCGGACTGGACCACCCCCCTCTGGTCCAGAACCACCCAGGGGTGAGGCGGTCCGGTATACCGGTACGAACCGGTTTCTGATTTAACGACAAATTTTTGCCAAAAACCATTGTAAAAGGTCGGAAAACTAATTAAGTTGTGAAAAATAAAAAACTTATTATTTTCTTCCTTTTGGCACTTTTTAAACAATTTTCACTGTTCCGGTACGTACTGGTATGGGCAATCTCTGGACTGGTTTTTTGGAACTGAGGGTGGTCCAGTTTTGAACAGGTGGTGGTATGTGGACCATGCAGGTACAAAGCGGTCCTGTCCGCAACTCCGCATCACTGGTTTTATTCCTGCTCTGGTGCGGTAACCTGGGTTCGTGCCAGACTCACAGTTGGCCTATTCTCAATTTCTCATCACACGGCGGTCGCCAACACTAGAGAATGCTACAGCATAGGAATCTTGAACGAGGTTCCCTTCGTCTCTGCCCATGGGTGCCATTCTATGGCTGCTGAACTGTATCATTCTCTAGCGTTAGCCTTGTGACAGTTATTTTTTGCGCTACAGGAGATTATACCTACATGTACCTAAATATTTATCAGTGTTGGAGTCGAGGCCAGGACATCCGAGACCAAGACCGAGACCGAGGCATAAGCATCCGAGACCGAGACCGAGACCGAGGCATTCCCCTCCGAGACCGAGACCGAGACCGAGGCATGAGCATCCGAGACCAAGACCGAGACCGAGGCCGGCTCGACAAAAAGACAATTGACTGCCAAACTATTTTAGCTTGGTATATTATCGGCATTGTCGAAGACAATAAGGGGGCAACCATTACATTTTTAAAGAACAGGGCATGGAACTCATGTCACGGCAATTTTTTTTAAACGGAAACAGCGACAGATTAGATATGTTTTGAGTGTCTGAAAACCTCAATTAAGTTTAATTATCTACTTCTAAATCAAACATTTTAGACTGAGATAGCCATCCACCAGAAATTCATTTCAAGGCTTTTGGGAAAGAATTAATTAACCTTTCACCATGACTGGAAAAAAATTGGTTAGTTTTTAAAAACATTCTGAGGCAGCTTATCACTTTCATTTCGGGCTTTACAAAATGAAAGTGATAAGCTGCCTCAGAATGTTTTTAAAAACTAACCAATTTTTTTCCAGTCATGGTGAAAGGTTAATTAATTCTTTCCCAAAAGCCTACATATATCTAGAAAGTGCTTTAAAAATTACACTTTCTAGATATATGTAGATAGATACTCTTCATTGCTGGATTCCAATTTATTAGGCAGTGGCATATTTGTGTTACATCAAAGTTATTTGGAATATTGTTTGAGGCATGGATGAGATTCTGTCACAAATTTTGTCCCATTCCATTTTTTTTTTAGTTGTGTTTTAAGCCAGACACTCTGGTGTGTGAAGTTAATGATCAGGTACTAACGCATCTTGCATCACATGTAAACAAAATCTTCAAAACTTCAAATGGTTATGGTCGAAATTTACAAGAAATAATGTTCAACTCAATTAATGAAGGAAAATATAAATTCTAAAATATTCAAATACTGTTGGTCAATTTATAATTTCATATCTATCACAAAAAATAGCATCGCTTATAATTTGGAACTAAGCATAAGATAGGCCTAGATATAGACAGTCTTAAAAGACAAGCAGAAAATGATTCTATCAGATTCTAATATTATAGGATAATAGGTTCATCATATTAAATAAACTGACAGATAATTATACTTAGCCGACAGGAAAATTTTGTTTGACTGTTCAATCAAAATTGTACTTTATTAATTTCGCTGGCCTCGGACGTGCCTCGGACAAATATCCGAGGCCAGAGAGCCCGAGACCGAGTCCAAGGCCAAGGATTGGTCATCCGAGACCGAGGCCGAGGCAATCAAAATTGAGGCAATCAAAATATCAGTGTTGGAGTCCTCGAGGCCAGCCTCGAGGACTCCAACACTGATATTTATATATATCGGCTATGGCCTGTGCTGTCATGCAGAACAAGACTGAGAGCAGCTGATTCAAATACAATACAATACAATACCATCCTCATTTAGGAAATCATTCACATTTCCTGGGCTGCTGGTGGGGATGTCAGTGAACTGAAGCTATTTTGCTTAACTGGTAACTACTTTTATCAGAAACCTATTTTACAGGAGGAACTTTAAAAATAAATTAGTCTAACAATGTAATGAAGTGAAACATTTTCACATACGTTTTTGCTGTGTAAGCCTTTTTTCTTCTGAGATCCTTCTCTTTATGAAATATGCATGTTAACCTGAGGCCTTTGATACCACCAAGTCATTGGCCATTAAAAAGTCTCTTACGATAAGTGCCTTTCATTCTTGAGCAGCTTCGTGAATATTCCAGAATTATAACAGGAATACGGCCAATGAAAAAAATCTAACTGAATGTCAAAAATCTTTGTAGAGCCTTTCATTTTATGAACTTTTAAAAAATCAAACTATCTTACAGTTGCATAACATAAATGCATTTATACAATAATACTTTTCCCTTAAAGGTCCGCTATCTAACCAGTTGAGCTAAAGGGCCGGCCCCCAAACCAAGTGCTTAGGAGCAACCTATTACATCCAACCCACTATACTGTATCCCCCAAGATTTTGACACACTTCAAGTCAACAATCTCACCTCAATGCCACCTGCCACCACGAGCAGGATTCAAACCGGCTACCTGTGAGTAGCCTCAGGCCCATGCACCAAATAACACTATCCCCTTAAGGTCCACTATCTAACCATTTGAGCTGAAGGGCTGGCCCCCAAGCTAGCCCTGGACCCCTGGGACAGGGGTCATGAATCGTCCCATTGGAAAATCATGATATTTGAAGAGCATGGTTTGGGAGAAATACATTTTCGCCCTTTATCCATGTGTTTTATACTAATTTTTTGATATATTCTGAAAATTCACATTTTTTGCTACTGACTGCACCTTATTGCATCTTAGATAGTGACTGTAATATGCATGAAATCTTCCTCTAAACCTGAGAAAGTGATTTTTATTCTTATACATTGAGAAAATGGCCACTCCTGATTGGTCCAGACAGAGTGATGTCATAACAAACACTTATGATGTCATAGGTACTTTTGGTGACATCACAATGCTGACATCTCTCATCAAAGTGAGGCTGATGGCTGTCTCTCACAATTTTTTGACATTTCCCTTGTTTAACATCAATTTTTACCATGCCAAATAAAATGCTTTGAAAAGTAGTGCCGTCAGCAGTAAAATATGTAGGCTACCTAAATCCAAAAATTCATCAAATTTGGATAAGAATTGTTTAATCTAGACCACTTCTCCCGATACCATGTCAAAATCTCAAGATTTTGAATGGGACAACCCATGACCCATGCTACTCATGGGTCCCAGGGCTACCCCCAAGCCAAGTGCTTAGGAGCAACCTATTACGTATATCAAACCACTAAACTATAATACATTTTAGAAAGCTTACCGATAAGGTCACTTTTCCCTTTGTTTATAATATCTTGTAGTGAACCGTTGCAAATTACTGTTGCCTTGAATGGTTTTAAAAGTTAACCTGCATTTATCACATAGTGGATTATAATTAATAAATCTGGTAGTGGATGATCATTGATCAATCTGGTACTGTCGCCACAGGACAAAATTTGAAACAATGAAAGAATACGTTTATTATGGTGTATGATTATCTTCCAGGCCGGCAAATATATATAGTAACATTTTTCTAAATGACAAATGCACTGCCTATTTCAGCGTAAAAATAGGATTAGTATTGACATCGATGACTCATATTTCCTGGGCTGTAAGCGTCAAATTATTCCGGATAAAGCATTTTATGAACATTATGCCATGAGTATGCATTGTAATCATGCTGTATCCTTATGTGACAACAAATTTGTGATGGCTTTAATTTGTTCAGAAATGTCACAGAATCAAGAATATTTGTTGAAAATGTTTTAATCTCAGCCTTTATTTCTAACCTCAAGGAAACACCACACCTGTTCCACATCTTTGAAATAAAAACATCGCTTTACAGAACTACCCCGGGCACTCTTTGAGGAGGCCATCCTCTCGTGTTATTAAGGAATCGCTTAACAATTACAGCTTGTGATTAAGGAGTAAAATAATTCTACCAGTTACCAAATTTTGCTTGCAGAATTTGTATTACTTTTTTTTCATGAGGATGAGAAAATAATCAGGAATGGGCATTGCGCTCCACAGACGGCACTCGGGTCCATCGCCGGTAGGGGACAATGAGGAGTGGGAGGAACAGCCAGGGAATTATGCTGACATCAGTTTGTGAATCTTGCATTTGACAAGTTTGTAGAAATAAAAAGGAGAAATGCTGTTTCTGAAGAGTAATAGAGCTAAAACTCCATGAGTCCCTCCGGCCTTGAGTCCCTCATTGTTTGCCAATGACACACAGTGTCATAGAGACTCTTGAAATTGGATTGTTTGGATTTTTCAAAACTGTTCACTGATTGGTTACATAAATTCTTTATAAACATTGACCATTTTCCAAAATTTTTTGCTGTTTGGTTGCGGAAATTTTTCATAAAAATTCATTCTTGTTTATGCCTAAAAACATCTTATGTGATTAATTATCAAAATTTGTTACGACACTTCGTTTTGTTTCTCCCCGTTGTCACTGTATGTCGTTGATAACAGAAACAAAACAATGTATATATATACACTTGCAAAACAACATTAGTTTGTATTCGAACAAAAAGATCAACTCACAGAATTGCATAGAAATGGCAAGAAATGGCTCCTGAATGCAAGTTTCATTGTTTGTTCTGTGAAAATTCTGCAAAAACTTACCTGAAAGTTCTATTACTTTCATCTAGTGGCACGTTTTAAAGTGCAACGTGTTTCTAGATGGTAACCATAACCACAAGGTCAGACCACGAACATGCCCATGATGTGCAGCTTCTTGAAATTGTCAATTAGTTTCAATCTTTCTAGTAATTAGGTATTCATATCAGTCACTAAAAGCTAAAGTCCCAGGGGGTCTGAAAGTAGGAGATGTTGTAGGTGTAAAATGATTGTATGGTCATTATGATATTACACAATACAAGTGCAACAAAATTATCATTATGGCTTGTTGTTCAAGTGGTCTAATGACCTGTCACTAGACCACTTGAACAACAAGCCATAATGATAATTCTGTTGCTCCTGTTTTGTGTAATATCATAATGACCATAAAATCATTTTTGTTTCTGGTCAAATATTACTTGATTCTAGTTAGAGGGACTTGAAATCAATTAACCTGACTATTTTGTGTAATTTTTTAATAAAATTAGGTACTTACACCATGTTTCAGACTGAAATATTCTTCAGTCTGTTTCATAATACTGATATTGATATATTTGTAATTTATCATAATGCTTGCTATGAAGCAAAGTGAAGGGTGAATCAGGACAGTGGTTTTCTGGGCCCTGATCATTGGTTACTTAAGATATTACTTGAAGCTCCAAGGGATAGTTAGACCTTTTGCTCGGACAAAATTTCACACTATATTTTGATTTCTGGGTTGATTTGGGCCAAAACCGTCCCGATTCACCACATATTACATTTAGGTAAAGTATTTTCTTAGCTAAAAAAATTCTGAAAATCGTGTCAACCTGTCTGAAAAACACAACAATTTCCCATATAATAATCAATAATTAATGCTGTCCAGTACACGACAGTGTATTTATAGAATTTCCTTGAGTTCTCTCTTCTTCAGGAAGTAAGGAAAAAAAATACTGAAGTAATATTGCTGTTGTAATAACACTGCATTTCCTCTGACTGTTATAAAAGATGCAATTGCAAAATATTGGTTTTACAACCGAGCCAGTCATTCAAATTATGAGATGTTCTGATTTCAATATGGAGGCATTCTCTTTGAAGCTCTGTGGCATTATGTCTCAGAATTTGAGTATAAAAACACTTTGAAACGACCAACATATGTCATTGTTTTGGGCTAAGTTACTATATTGTTCTAATTTTTAATCTAGGCAGCCTAGATTAGTAACACAGTGCAGGTTCTGTTAAATTGAATCTAAATGCATTTTGAGAATGCAGGATGTACAGTAGCGGACAAAAGTTTAGACTGGGTCAATATTTTGTCTAAATAAGGGAAAATAGGTGCTCAGCTGAAAAAAAAATTCTGCACTGGATTTTCTTGCCTATGTGTCAGGAAAGGTCTGCTATAGAGAAACTTTCAACTATTTTTATCACTTACTTGAATATGTTTGACAAACTAAAATTTCAGGTGGTCTAAACTTACGGTCTGATGCGGCTTGCATCCACAAAGGCCCTTAATGGCATTGTACATTAGAGGAAAGGTGGGTAAATTATTCAATGTTATTTTAGACAAGTTATTCAATCATGTTTCATGTGATTTAAAGGCAATCAGTCATGACACATGAAAATAACTTTTTTTTAAAATGTCTACTTCGGGGTAATAATGGTGATTCAATGAGCCAAAATTGTTGATAAAAGGTAGACTAAAAAGCACCAAGAAAATATATTTCTGACAAATTTTCATCCTTGGAGAACTTTAAAATGCACTTTATCATCATTCTGAATTCGTGCAACTGTACATATTAGCACCAGGTTGGGAAATGAAAGCGTTTCTATGTTAAGTTTATTCAAAAATATATTTTTAAAAAATTCTATAATGGGCATTTTGCATTCAACAAGGGTGTGAAATACCAAAAAAGTTGAGCCACACTAACAATAAATACATGGTAACAAATAAATAATGGTACAGTATAAATATAAATAGGTATAAAATTATAAAAACATTAAAGAATATTTAAAATCATGATAAATATTCTTAAATTAATTCTTTAAAATCATGATAAATATTCTTAAATGTTTTTATAATTGTATACCTATTTATATTTATACTGTACCATTATTTATTTGTTACCATGTATTTATTGTTAGTGTGGCTCCAAGCCTAAACAGCTTATGCTGAATTTGGACTCCAAAATAAACTTGAAACTTGAAACTAACGAAGATCCATGATGATGTCATGTTGAATATGAGCAAAGGTGAAGTAACAATGCTCGTACTACTGGACCTTTCAGCCGCATTTGATTCGATTGATTATAAGATTCTAGGACGGTCTCAGTGCTGTGGAATTTTCTGGAAGCTGATTGTTTCTCATCATCCAGGTTGTTTGTAGTAAGGTAGTATGTATATTGTTTAATAATAGCACTTTCAATTAGTTTGCCCAGGAAAGGCAGATTTGATACTGGTCTATAATTCTTATAGATAAGGTCCAATCCACCTTTTTTTAGCAGAGGTTTTACTAAGGCATGTTTCAGCTCAAGAGGCATTTCTCCCAGTGAGAGTGACTCATTGACAATCTTGGTTACAAGTGGGAGGTATTCATCAATGCATCCGAGCAAAAGCCAAGTGGGAATAGGATCAAGTTGGTAGTGTTTAACAGGCATTTCCCTGATCAATTTATTAATTTCCCTTTGAGACAAACTCCGAAAGTGTCGCAGTGTGTGAGGGGCAGTTTCAGTATCATTAACAGTCACATTTTGTGTAGCGTCCAACTTAGACCTAAGTGTTTTAATCTTTTTGCCAAAGAACTTATTAAAATAAGTTGACAAAGATTATGCAACCTTAATTTTGTTATGTTTTCTTGTTCTTTGTTTTAAAATGAAATGAATTACTTAATTTAGCTTGTCAAGGCTTAAAATTAACTATTCCATAAAAATAATAGATACAGGGAATATTAATTTACACAGACAATGAAACAATGACTAAAGGAACTGATTTGGTTTACATCATTAGGTAACCAGAGTGTTCTCAAGTTTAGTCTCTGGATTTTGAGTTAGATTACTCTTGCATAATATAAGCCAGGATTATTAC
This sequence comes from Platynereis dumerilii, assembly GCA_026936325.1. Classification (NCBI taxonomy): domain Eukaryota; kingdom Metazoa; phylum Annelida; class Polychaeta; order Phyllodocida; family Nereididae; genus Platynereis; species Platynereis dumerilii. Next base: position 137,206,945 of record JAPTHN010000001.1, read on the forward strand.
AATCAATTTTGGCCTACCTAAATTGCTGTAGATCATGTAACTTTTCATCAAAATCGAGCATGTAACCATCATTCACAAAAATCAATTCAAGGACAAATGCAGCCAATGACTTGGATGAGTACTGCTGCGAAACTTGACAAATTGGGCAAATATTTTGAACACTTTTAGGTTTCCGACAGGTTTTCTTCCTTGCAATATTTGTCATCAGATGATAGGTTGATACGTTAATTCTAAATCTAGTTATGAGTCATAGCTCACCTTTGTTGGAGTATTGAGAAAAAAAGCATGTGGTAATGGCAATTAAAGTATAGTATTATTGAAGCTAAAAATGTCTGCAAACCGTGTCAACTTGTCAACTTATCTGACAACAGACAATTTTTAAAACATAATTAACAATAATCGACTGTCCAGTACACGACAATGTAATTAAGTGGGACTTCCTGGAGTATCCCATTGGTACAATGATATACTATGCAATTTCTAACTGGAATGACCATCACACTAAAAGCAAGTCCATTTATGTTACATCCAATTGAATTATTATTCACTCAGTACCCTTATTAGTATTTTGCACCTGTGTGGTCTTTTCTTTTATCAGAAATTAGGGGGAAAAACAATGAGATGAAATTACAGTTACAATTAGAATGCATCTTCTGTGGCAGTTATAATGCAATTGATAACTTAATAGTTTCGCATGATCAAGCAATCAAAATATTGCTTATATTGACACCAGGTACAAGCCAACAGAGACACCAGGTACAAGCCAACAGAGACACCAGGTACAAGCCAACAGAGACACCAGATGAAACAATGTTTTCATCATCAAAACTCGTCACATGCACAAACAAACAGGAAACTTAACATTTCCCCTACTTTCGGGGCAGCCCTGCCCAAGACAGGAGCAAAACGTCAGTCAAATAAATGTCTCGCCAACACGTCTTACAACTCTCAGTCAAGTTTATAACAAACTTTATCTATTATCTTAGCTGAAAACAACAGGCTATGTCAGCTATTGTGCAACCATCTCACTCAATCATTCAAGCAGACTCATCTCATTCAATTTTACAGTGTCACAGAGTTGACAATTGACTGAAGTCAACTTTTCCAATTCGCGGTGTCCAGTGACTCCTAGACCAATTATGCATGACAGTTAGCTGACAGGCCCTCTGGTGGTTAGTCCCTGCATTATGACACCAACTCATGGACAAATCAACTCATACATTACAAGTTGGTAAGACACAAGGTCATCATGTCTCCAAGTTGATGAATATTTGTCTACAAGTTGGCTAAGATATTGATGACAAAGCATATGCGTATACTAGATGCTTTGTCTGCGAGTCAATCAGCAGCAAAGAGTGTCTATGACGCAGTTTGCCTATGAGTGTGTGTGTCTTCAATTTGACAATCCACGCAGGGGGGGGGGGCACAGTACGACCTTGTTGCTACAGGACATGCCAAGACATGCTGAACATGTGCAAAGGGCAATCTGCCGGAATTTCTTGATACACAGGAATTTCTGACCACAACAGTTTTAATAACAAATGTGTAAAGAAAAAACTTACTTGGATGACCTTTTGGCTGTACACTAAGTTCTACAAAGTCTTTGCAATGTTTTAATCTGCAATATATCTAACATTGTAGAATGATAGCTACCATACAAAGATCTCAGATGTTAGAGATCTGCGTTGCCAAATTTTTTCCAACTTGAACAATCAGTGACAGTCACCCCATTAGCAGAAATGTCACGCTTACCAAAAACAAAAGAAAGAAAATTGCAAGAAAATGTCACAAGTCAAGGAAATATGATCTGTATGTTACACTATGTCAAGGTTGCAACCACAACTGGCACAAGGCTTCCTGGAATTGGGATGGTATATTATTAAGGATTCCTTGTATATATATGACTTTGTTTCTTATTCTGTGATGCATGATTCACATCCTGAGCCTTATGTGGTTACTAAATAAATGTGACAGGTATTTTTGATATGGTAATAAATTAGTGAAAAGAGTCCTGTGTGCAAACTACAACCAAGATTGCAAGTAACACATTCTCTGGCTTTTGCAGAGGCACTGAACAGCGTAAGGCTATACATGTGTACCGGAAGCATGATACCCCCGCGTAAAAAAAAAACGTGGATAGAACAAAAAATTTGAGAAAGGAGGCAACAAATCGGGTAGATGATTAAATTGACATTATTGAAAATCAATGGTTTCCAAGGCATGTTATGCAATATGGTTTTGTGAAATTTGAATTGATATTCAGACCAATGTTGCCTGCCCAGTGTCACCCACAAAATCTGTGGATTTTTTGGCAATGCTTTGCAAACATTTATTTACCTGAAGCATCATTAACATTTTCTATAAGCTTCATCAAATTCTGAAAAGGTTCCTGTCAGGCGCCACACAGGGTTCGATCAATTGTCTTTTAATTTATGTCAATAGATACTTTTTGACAATTCATATTCTGCAGGAAAGAACATTTGGAACTATTAATTGGAGAGATTGGCAAGTTTACAGGGACTCATAAAGAAATGTGTAGGCTTATTATTAAAAACAGTCGGCATACAAGCAATTTCATAGCACAGAAACCCTCCTAACAAAAGTCTACAATGACATCATGTTGAACATGAGCAAAGGTGAAATAACAATGCTTGTACTTCTAGATCTGTCAGCTGCTTTTGACACAATTGATCACAACATTCTACTGGCGAGACTTGAAAATAGATATGGGGTGTGCAACTCAGCTCTCAACTGGTTTAAGTCATACATTTCAGCGAGATCACAATCTGTTGTGATAAATGACCAAACATCGGACAGGCTTCCACTCAAATTTGGTGTCCCTCAAGGTTCAAAACTTGGTCCAATATTATTCAATTCGTACATAGCTCCAGTAAGTGAAGTCGCTTCTCAAAATCAAACAGAGGATCAGAAATGTGCTGATGATGAGCAACTAATTTTATCATTTAAGCCAACTTTCACCGGTCAAGAAAATGCAATTAAGAAAATGGAGAAATGTATTACGGAAATACGAAAATTTCTCCATGAAAATAAACTGTGTAAAAATGGCGAAAAAACCGAACTCCTCTTGATTGGCACACAACAGCAGCTAAATAAACACCAAGTTTCATCAATTAGTATTGAAAATGTCTCAATAAAAACAGCAGAGCATGTTAGGAATTTGGGTGTTACCATGGACAAAAATATGACAATGGAGAAGCAAGTCAACAAAATGTGCCGAAATGCCTACTTAAATCTGCGAAACATTTCTAAACTCCAAAAGTCCATGAACAAAGATGTAGTCAAAACTGCCGTAAATGCTCTGGTCACACCTCACTTAGACTACGGAAATGGCCTTTTGTTTGGCATATCTCAGCATTTAGTGATCAAGCTTCAGGTGGCCCAAAACTCAGCAGTTCGCCTCATAGAGAGGTTGAAACATCAAGACAGCGTAGGATTACATAGAAAGCAGCTTCACTGGTTGCCTATTCCTGCTAGAATACAATTTAAGCTGATGACTACAACCTGGAAGGCTTTGAACAACCAAGCACCACTGTACATTCAGACACTTGTCAAGCTCAAGCCCAATCAGGAGCATGACCTGAGGAGCAACAGTAAACTCTTGTTAATAGAACCAGCTATTAACAGCCAGAACAAATTTGAAGATAGAGCTTTCTCTTTCGCAGCACCAAAACTCTGGAATAAGTTACCAGAAAGTGTTCGAGCAACAAAGACTCTGGAGTGTTTCAAGAAAAACCTAAAAACTCATTTGTTTAAAGTGTTCTACGAATAACCCATCTGCCACAAGCGCTTCTGAGCAGTTTACTGGAAGAGGCGCTATACAAATAAATATTATTATTATTATTATTATATATACATGACAGTCGAACTTTGAATTCGTTTGGAGTCGGAGTTGGAATCAAAAATTAAATTGGTGACTCTTGACTCCCAAAAACAATTAATATAATTTACAAAAACACAGCCAAAAGAAATGTGAAATGAATCTTGATTTTACCCAACACTTCCTTGACAAGTGTTAATCATGTACAGAATCCTATGGAAACTTTGTAGAATTAATTTTTATCCCCTGACAACCATGTTATATTTGTGTGCAATAATGCCGATAAGCGGAGTCGGGAGTCAGACTCAAAAGTCGTAATTCAGGAGACGTTGTAGTCCGAGTCGCTTTTGAGAAAGCCAAAGGAGTCGGGAGTTGGAGTCGGTTCACTAACTACCCAACTCCGAATCCCTGGATAAGGAAATGTAATGTCGTACCCTTCTATGGTACTCAGAATAACTAGGAACGCATTTTTAAAAGTTACAAATAAGGCAAAGCCATTGCTAAATATCAATTTGTTTTTGGAACACTAAGTTTTCCCTAAATGTGCATGCATACATCTTTTGATTTCTGAAGGAAACCGTCTTGCCCTCCTACAGTGATTGTACAACTATGATATTTCAGATCTCAATATGTATTTTTCCGAGTGTCAATTTCTTTCATGTCCTAGACTTTGTTCCTTTCCAATGTTACCATATAATAGATATGAGGCTTCTTATCAAGTAGGATCATGCAGGTGTGTGTAAAAGAAACAAAAATATAGACCAATAAAACAACATTAGTTTGTTTTCAAACAAAAAGGATCAACTCATAAAATTGCAATAGATGTATTTGGTGGCATGGAACTGACAAGAAATGGCTCCTGAAAGCAAGTTTCCTTGTTGGTTTTGTAAGAAATTCTGTAAAAAACTTACTGAAAAGTGGTGTCTGTTTCATCTAATGGCACGTTTTAAAATGCAACGTGTTTCTAGAGATACCAAGGTGAACCATGCCCTCAGGTCAAACCATGAACTTGCTCATGATGTACAGTTTCTTCAATTTGTACATAAGTCTTTCTGCCCAAAATTAGTTATTTACTTAATGCTAAAATATCACTGTCTCTGAAGGCAGGAGGATGTCGTAGGCGTAAAATAGCTGTATGCATGGTTCAGTTTTTCAAGCATTTCACACATTAGAGCTGTTTGCAGATTAGCGGTCCAAACAGTTTCAAAATTAACTTTCAACTTGGTCGTGTGATGTCACTGGCTTAAAACTGTTTTGTTTGTGTCAGTTATGGTTTATCAGTTGATTCAGTGCTTATCATATGTAGCAGCATAGGTGACAATAAACAAACTAATTGAATGACTTTAGGTACTTCATCAAACAAGAAGATTAGAAGACCAACAGACAACTGTTGATGATGTGGCAAAGCCAGTTTGCAAATTGAAAATAAGAAAATTAATTTTTTCAGTGCACCGCAAATTCACAAATAGCTATAATGGAAAACATTGCGGATATTTCTAGGCCTACCATTTATATGTTTTACAATGAGATCTCAAGTATTTTACTTATATTTTTAATGTGAGTCTTTTGTGAACATTCCAAAAACTACACTGTCGGTTGGTGAAGCTACTTTTTTATTATCATCACAGGAAACTGTCTTCATAAAAGCGTTTTAGCACAATTTTATTTTTAAATTTTTATGGATTTTATATTTTAAATATAAATATGTTCTCCCCTTTTCACAGTCAAAATCTCCTTAGATGATATATTGACTTAAGAATCTTAAGTTAAGATGCATAATAACAGCCGAAGCAAAAAGGACTTATTCAAGTAAAACTGCATTGAATTAGGAGCTCGAATACGTCATGTTTTCTAGGTATTTGATTGGTTTATGAAAGCTTGAGGGACCTCGTAATTGGCTGTGAAATACCCATGTCATGCTGAAGCATATAGCCTATACAAACAGTGTCCCTCAACCAATAGTATTCACTCAATTTATGAACGTACACTGAAAAAAAGGATGGTCTGATAACAGACAATAATTTTCTAATATATGACCGATCAAGCGATTGTCTAACCAGACAATTGAATTGTTGAAAATGTCAAATATTTTGTTTCATTCTATTGATTGTTTGAACCAGACAATCAATTGAATGAAACAAACAAGTTCTTTGACATTTTGAACAATTCAATTGTCTGGATTAGACAATCGCTTGATTGGTCACATATTATACAATTATTGTCGGTTGTCAGACAATCCTTTTTTTCAGTGTATCAAACTGAAGGCAAATCAGTCCTTTGACGTTTGCTGTAAACCACAATGTAGAAGCTATCTTGAACCTCCTCAATTTAACAGTAACTGTGTATGTGCTAATTGGAGTGTCATATGTTCTGATCAATTAAGACGTAAGTAAATAAGTGAAAAAGAAATTAAGAAGAAATGACTAGAACTAAGTGCTTTCTTGAGTTTTTATTCAACCAATTGCCTGCTCGAATGGAACCAAAAAACATCCTGCGTTATAAATAAATACATGTCTAGCAAACTCTTTTTATGTCTTCATTAAAAAGGCTGTTCATGGTGCCAAGCAGACCAAATCATCCCACATACATTGCAAACTGAGTAGAAGAGGTATGTGTAAGTATTTTATGACAAATATATATGTACATTTGAAGCATGAACTCTTTTTTTTGTGCTGATTTTTCCAAAATGTTTATTTTTTGCAATAAGTCTGGCGTAATGCAATCTAAATAAGAAACTTAATTTTTAATGCGAAAAGTAAGTACAACATCACGACATTGCAAGACACGCCATTTCTAACATGAAAATTGTCATGGATCACACAAATAAATATTTTACACAGATATGAACAAGTTTAGTGCTATCGGTTGAGAACAACTTCAGAAAATGACTTCAGAAAATGATCTCCGGCCAAAACCACTGAAATGCCCACTTTATCAACTGAAACATTGTTAGTTATTTAAGTGGACAATGAAACAATGACTAAGATAACTGATTTGGTTGACATCATTATGTAACCAGAGTGTTCTCTTTAGTGTCTCATTTTGAGTTAAATTATTCTTGCATAACATAAGCCAGGATCATTTTAATCAATTTTGGCCTACCTAAATTACTGTCGATCATGTTACTTTTCATCAAAATGGAATTGAACATGTAACCAGCATTCACAAAAATTAATTCCAAGGACACATGCAGCCAATGACATGAATGACAACTGCTATGAAAACTTTTATTGCCTACCTTGACAAATTGAGCAAAAATGTAAAACACTTCATCCTTCCAATGTTTGTCTAACAGGGTATTGAGATAATAAATCTAGTTCTGAGTTTTACTTCATCTTTGTTGAACAATTGAGAAAAAAATGCCGGAGGTAATGGCAATAAAAGTATTGTATTATTGAAGCTAGACATATCTGCAAGTGGCGCCAACCTTCTGACGAACAAACAACAATTATACACTCAATAATTAATAGTTAATGCTGTCCAGTACATGACAATGTAATTATTGGGACTTCCTGGAGTAGCCTTTGATACAACAATATAGTCAATATACAATGCAATTTCTAACTGAAATGACTCTGACACTAAAAGCAAGTCATTTTGCATTACATCCTACACAAATGATATGCAATTAGTACCCTTATTAGTATTTAGCACCTGTGTGGTTTTCTCTTTTATCGGAAGTTAGGGAAAAGCTATGAGATAAGATTACAGTTAAAATTACATTGCTCCTCCTGTGGCAGTTATAGTGCAATTGCTATTTAAAACTAGTTTCTCATGTCACAGCATCAAAGCAATAAAATAATTTCTTGTATTGACATCAGAGACAAGCCAACAGACCAGATACAACACTGGTTTCATCATCAAAACACCTCACATGTACAAACAGACAGTACTAAGCACGTCCTACAACTGTTGGTCGAGTTGATTATTAACTTTTGACTTGAGATTACAGTATTACCAATGCTGAAAGATCTGTTAATCAAGTCATTTCTTGACCCGAGACTAATATTGCATGAGGCATGGCTGACCGGCCCTCTGGTGGTTAGTCCCTGCATTATGACACCAACTTGTTGGTACGACACAAGGTCATCATGTCTATGGGTTGGTGAATATTTTGTCTTCAAGTTAGCTATCATATAAATGGCAAAGGATATATGTCTACCAGATGCTTTCTATGAGTCAACAAGCAGCAACCGAAAGTGCCTATGACTCAGTTCACCGACAAGTTGGTGTGTCTTCTGGTTGACCTATATTCCACTCGATCGACACTCCACAGAGAGCGTAATGCTGCCCTCCATGCACTATGGAAATGCAATGGAAAATTTGACCTTTATAGCACTGAGCATGCCCAGAGGTGACCCAGTTGCCACTGGGCATGCTCAGACATACTAAAAATGTGCAAAGAGCAATAACAAATGATGGCCATTTTGGGAATTTCCTGATTCAAACTTTCAAGGGCAGTTTTTAGTAAGAGATACTTGAGGTTCACTGTTCAGACATGGTTTTTCTGAATCCACTATTTATTAGAATTTTTTTAAGTACGTCTGACGATGAATGATATGTCAAATTTATCATTATTGAGAGTAGCATTTTTCAAAGTGCGATGTCTATTTTCCGATACACAAACAATTTTTCTCACTTCAGCAAAGCCTTCAGTGAATAAATCAGACACACCCCAAAAGAATTGGCCAATGAACAGACCTTCACTCATGTTATGCAAATTAGGCGATTTCGCTGTTTCGCACTCTTCCTCTGGGGTTATATGTGTGACTCTTACATAGGAAGATAGATCTCTCTGAGACCTTTAAAATGGTAGGTCATACGTCTCTGAGAGGTTAATAGTTGCTTCGCAAATTGTCGGTAAACATTTGAATGGGAGAGAAATACTGCTCGCTGATTGGCTGTGACGCTCTGACGCAAAATCTTATGATAATATGCGACGATGTTGGGATTCGTCTAGGGTAGATTCTCTGGGTGATTTTTCTTTGTTTCGTCACTAAACCATTAAATGTATTGTGTAGTCATCTGATGACAATTTGCATCAGTAGACATCATCTTAAATGTACCACCATAACTCAAGGTGCCCATCCCTTACCCAAATGCTGATCAGCGGATCTAACGAGTATTAATAGCAGTATACAGTATGTAGATATACAAAAAACAATAATGTTACTTCTATAATACAAACATAATGCCACTAAAACGTCTGAATAAATAAAAGATCAGAAAAGTATACAAAAAACTAAATAATACTCTTTTTAAAAAGAACAATCAGTAAATTTTCACATGGTCATTATACAAGAAGAGGTACCGGAGAAAGGACTAGTTGAATTTTGTAGAAAATAAGAAGTCCAATATATATATGCATTGTAATCAAAATCAAGCCAGGCTGACAATCGAAGATGCCGTCCGGCTTTTATCTGATTTTAAAGATGATGATGGAGTATCGGAACGAAACATGTAATCAAAGCGTTCTGACATGGTTAGCGTGCTGAATGCATTCTTGTTGAATGTCTTGGCTTGGGATAGTTCTCCACCGGGTAGAGCCGTCTTGAACATCGTTGGATAAGACACGTCCGAACCAACTGTTGAGCCTGTCATTAATCGCTTAGCTCTCTTTTGCTTCATCTTTGAATGCCTGAAACAGAAGAAAAAGTGAAAATTAAAATAAATCTTATGTAGTTAGCCACCAACCAGTTTGGTAAAGCTGCAGTACCAGCAGCAGTGTTCCCCCGTGGCCTAATTGGTAAGTGCGCTTGTCAACTGGCTTTGAGGGCATGGGTTCAAATCTCACCCTGGGAACTCACTTTAGTCCGAGCCCATGGGACATTAAATGGAGGCGGGTTGTATCCAGTATTCTATGCTGGGGCAACTGAAAGACCCTGGGCATCTGTGAATTAATAGGGTATGTGCCAGACTCACAGTTTTCTCATCTCATCATCATACGGCGATCGCCTGCCTCGATATAGCCCACTAAGGTGCTGCAGAGGCGTAAAACACAAACAAACAAACAAAAAAACTGCAGCACCAGCAGCACCAGCAGCATATATATGTCAGTGTCTAAAATAGCTCACTCTCATCCTGCATCATATAAAAAATATGGCATTTTTTAGGATATCAGACTTACAGACGTCTGCAATTTCCTTAATATAGTCACTACAGACGTCTGGAAGTCCTCGTTTATTACTCTGTACAGACATCTGCGTACTCAGAATTACTACCCTCACAGATGTCTGAATTTTCAAGTTTTAGCATTACACAGACAACTGAGGAGTGCTCAACACTATGTCCGTCTGTTGTTCATTTTACATACGTCTGCACAGTTAAAATTATATACACTTACAGATGTCTGGTTCTTACTCTTTTTGGCAATACACAGACACAGAGGATGTTTAACATTCACTCACTTAGTCTGTTAAGCATTTTACAGACGTCTGCACAGTTAAGATTTTATGATAAAACTTAATGCTAGTGTGGTTCACAGCATTGATGAACCTCATGAATGTCAGGCCGCGGAAGAATACAACACGAGTCCGAAGGACGAGTGTTTATTCTGCAGCATACCTGACATGAGTGAGGTTCATTGCTGTGAACCACACTCCCATTAAGTTTTATTTATATATCCCACAATAAAAATCGACATTTGTCAAAATAATAATATGAAGAGGCTCTATTTGTTCCATAGGCCTAAAAATGATCCCTGGCAACCGCACCGACCAATCAGAGCCTCTAAACATAGTGACGTAATCATTTCACTGCCCATTGTTTTCATAACATCAGATATATATGCATGTGGTTCACAACGATGAATCACTTGGTGTGCATCACATGGTTTTTTGCCAGAACTTCACTGTCTATTGTGGGATATAAGGCTCTTACAGTCGTCTGGTTTCTACTGAATAGATGGTTCACAACGATAAACCACATAGTTCGAATCATATGGCTTTTTTCCTGAATTTTGGGCTACAAACTGATATGAATGAACATAATTTTTTCAAACTCATTGAAGAGGTCATGATAAGTATCGAAGCATTGAACAAAAAATGTATGAAACTTATAGACAAAAAAATATACAAGGCATTTATTTCTAGGAAAGATATCTTTGACCACATTTCTGGCAGTCAAACCTTTGCTTTGAAGTCATTACATTTCTACAAGCTAGTACAAGGATTATAAAATGATTAATCCGTGATGACCAGATGACAGTAAGTCTGAGTGTCTGACAGTACCAGTCTCAAATAGGTATAAGTCCCTCAAAGTAACTCGCTGATGTCCTAGAATTAGGTCAGTCTGCCCCTTGTTAGACATGTCTTATGTGGCAGAGTGGCAGCTGCCAAGGGCCCATCTACTCAAGGAGCAATGCAGGATGTCCATTTTTAACAACCATCAGGTTTATGATTGTTTGATGCAGCCAAATTAACTAAAGACAGGACCCTCTGACATTGGGGGCCCCATCAATATAACAATTTACCAAATTATGTGTGCTCTTGTATTTTGCTTTTCTCTTTTAAATGATAATAGAGACTTGGGGGCCCAATGAGATAATTTGCCACGGGGCCCAAAATACTGCCAGTCTGCCCATGCGTCCAGCTCTAAATCATATTCACCTGGCAAGATGTGTTTATTTTTGTTTCTTGTGTCATTGCAACAGCAATGTTTTGTGGATCCATTCTACATAAAAGAGAAGTAATTCTCACCGAAGACCACTTTTGCGTGAAATTTCCTTGTACAGCTACCAGTGAAGGTAGTGCGACTATTGCACTTGATTAAGATGTTTCTATCATGCGATAATTGGTTTAAAAGTTTGGCGCTTTTGTAGCATCGACAACTTAATGGGTGCATTTGCGAGTCTGCATGTAATATCCAAGCATCCAAACATAAAAGTGCTATCTGTCTTGGGTCCATGTCTTAAGCATCACTCTGTCCCTGTCCTCATCACACTCATCAAACGTTACATGAGCCACATCACTGACATAAACTTTGTTTTGCAATAGTACCTGCACTTAAACCCTTCTTACCTTCTTTAATATACACTGTCATTTGACACCTTTCCCTTAAACTTTTGATCAGTGTACAGAACTGGGTCATATGCTTTCTGTCAGGTGATCAATGTGGCAGCATGTGCCAGACACTTGGCAAGTGCTGCCTCCACAATATGCATCGGAAATACAAAGTGCATTTGTTTTCCAAGCCTGATCTGACATTTTGCATGAACAACAGACGTACATCAATCTCCTTTATATTTGCATTTTATGCACACTGTTTGATATTTATGTCCATTAATGCTAACATTTTGGATCACCGTGTCCTCCTTCACTGTCATATTCAGGCACACAAATCCTAGCCTAAATGACTCAAATACCTGCTTGCAATGGGTTTTCTTGCACTTATCACTAGGCTAATTTTTTTTCAGCTTAAATACCACTCATCAAGATAGTGTGTGCATTGTCATATTGAATATATAGAATTGGCAGCTAAATTAAATTAAAATATTAAGTTTCATCTGAGGTATTACCAATGATCTCGAAATGCCCCAAGTATACTTTAGTATAGTGTTGATATATATCGCCACACCTGTATACAATTGATGACTTTTCTGTGTAATTAATTGGGTAACATCATATACATGTTATGAGAATCTCTAAGTGATTGATTCATATATCACAAGAGATGTAAAATGCCTGTCAATTTGCAAGTTCATCTTTTCAATGCAATAGCAATGATATCAATGAAAGTATAAATTGCAGAAAGGAATCACTTGTGCATGTATTTTCCTGGCAGTTATAGGACACCGTTGTCATTATCATTATTTTATTTATTTATGAATACATGATAAGCAAAGTTAAAACTTTCTCAGAATAATTCTGATATGTCATTAACACGCCAATTATTGTATTCACACGACAATATGCAATCCTAAATTGCATAATGCCATTATTAATGGCCATTTTATTGTTCGTTCAACCTTGTTGAACTTCACACTGCTCTAGATTAGCAGCAATTAAATTTTGACCTTCCTTTTATGGCTTCTGATCAGGTAATCTTAAAAAACTATAGCTTCCAAATTGAACTGCTTAGGTTGTCAGGCTGGATTTACATGTTCCACGCAAAAATATTCCACGTTATATATTTTGAAAAGGTTTCTGACCGTTTCTCACATAGAACCTTAAAAATGGTCACCTTTAATTTAAGGTGCTTGAAAGAGTCATTTTAAAGCATTTTACACTCCAAAAGTGTAGAAAGATAAACAATCATTGTTACTATGTGGAGATCGCATATGTGCCTCACCAGTTCATTTCCACCCTTGAACAATCAATGACACTCACCCCATTAGCAGAAGTGTCATGCTTACAAAAAATCAAAAAAAGGAAAATGCAAGAAAATGTCACAAGTCAAGGAACTATCTATCTGTATGTTACACTATGTCAAGGTTGCAACCACAAGGCTTCTTGGAATTGGGATGGTATATTATTAAGGATTCCTTGTATTTATGACTTTGTTTCTTATTCTTTGATGCATGATTCACATCCTAGGCCTTGTTTGAGGGGGCGATGGATAGTTACTAAATGTTGCAGGTATTTTCTATTATGGTAATAAAACTGTGAAACTAGTGAGCACAGTGTTTACACTACAATCCAGTCTACAGATGACTTGAAGTACTGAATAGTGTCTTGCTTTGGTAATGCTCATGGTATAGGAAACAAACTCATAAACTCACTACCCTCAGCCAGAACCTTTTTACCCTCAGCTCACCACTTCACCTGGCCTCATCTGCCTTTGATTTCCCTCGACTTCCCTCATTTTACCTGAACTTGTCTCCCTTTCCCCCATCCTTGGCTTCCCTCTCCTACCCTCTCCTACCCTCACCTACCCTCACCTACCCTCACCTACCCTCACCTACCCTCACCTACCCTCACCTACGCTCACCTACCAATGATATAATATGATATCCATTTGTGACTCACATTGGTTAAAAAAAAAGAAAGTACAGCAATTACACATCATGGCTCCCCTCAGTTCTCCTGTTGTAGTGCTTACCCTGTGTAAGTGTGAGGGCGTGTCCTGTCATGAGGCCTATGATGCTGCCTATGATTGTCATAAATTGCAGTAACAATTTATATTTGTAAGAACAATAGGAATAACTGATATGAGACATAAGCAATTTCAAATTTAAAAGTGTTCATAAAAGAAATATGTGTAGGTGTATTGTAAGGCAATACATGACAATTAAAATTAATTGATTGAATGTCCACTGAGAGCTAATTTTTGAATCAGCAGCACACAGAGCTGGTTGTGACTATGAAGGACAAAATATATCACATTGACCTACATTTAAAATGTGTTTTAGATCTTGAAGTCCATTTATTTTAATTGAATGTTGCACTTTTAGGGCACAGTGACCCTACAATCCCCTGTTCAACCAACCCTGATTTCCCTGGAATTGCATCTTCATTTACATTTACATTGAAGTCTCAATTCATGAAGGGATTCTAGTATAAAACAATAACTTCTTACACACTTTTTATACAGTGCCAAGTCCTTAAGAGTTTTTAAAATTACCTCTACAGTTGCAACTGTTGAGTTGGACTTTTCAATAAAAAAAAAACCGGTACTCATTTGGGGCTAAAAATGTGCAACCGAGGAAGGACGCACTTGAAAAAATGTCGGGACAAAATTGGTTTTTTAGATTCAAAATGGTTTTTTGAAAAACCAAATTTCAATGCAAAACCAACATGGATTTTTTTAAAAATCCATGTTGGTTTTTTGCATTGAAATTTGATTTTTCAAAAAACCATTTTGTATCTAAAAAACCAATTTTGTCTGAATTTTTTTAGAGTGCGGGTGTAATCATTAATTACATTTGGCTGATGGAGGACATCAATTACATGTCCTATCTTTCACATTGAAAAGACGTTATGATTTTGTCATCGGAGATGTGTGACCTCACTGTGCTGATGACATGGCTTGAGTCTTGAGTGAGTACACCCAATCACATGACGAAATCAAGCAAATGTGAACAAAAAAATCTCTGAGTTGCAACAGTTGAGTTGGACTTTCAATGAATCAAACTTTATAAAGGGGCACCCCATGATCTGTTGTGCCGCAGGCGCCAGGCTGGCTGGAAGACTGTCAGCTAGGATGTTCCCAGCTGGCAAAGTTGTCAGCTGGGATCCAATATTTGGCATCCAACCGATGAAATTTGCAGTCAGGTAATGAAAAAGCAGTTGAGGTGGCTGGCTGGGGAAAAATTATTAAATTTTGTATCAGCTGGCTAGGAGGTGCTGAATGACACTTGGGCTGGCCTGCAACCCAGCTGGCAGCATTATATATTTTTCTCCCAGTTGCATGAAAAAATGAATCTAAGTGTCACAAAAGATGTGCAACCAGGAGCTTACACTGATATGGGTATTATTATAACACACTGTCGTGAGGTGCCCCTGTTTAGGGGAGACCGGGGTAAGTTGTGCCATTTTTTTCATCAGGCTGATTTTCAGAAAAAACAAAACTTAATCATGCAATCTGAAAATCAGACATCAAAATATAATACATTGGCCAGAATCGACCAAAGTTTCAGGGCAGTCCGACCATTTTGAAGGTCATGACAGGCATTTAAAACAAGAATCCATGGATTCAAAGGCTAGTCGATTCGGTATTAGGCCTATATTGATGGAGCAGTGATTAGCATGGAATAGGTGATAGCATTATTCTCTGTATTGCAACTGTCTCTCAGATATGGTTATCATAATTTTGAATAATGCGAAATTTGCAGAAAAAAAGTCAGGTTTTAGACCAGGTATCTGCGAAATTGAATATTAAAGTCAACAGTGAATGGCCAAGCAGCTTTGGTTTTAGTGAAAACGTTAAGCTAAAACATGACAAGAAATTATTATAAAAGATGTAACTCTATAAAGGCTCTTATTTCTTGAAGCTCATCAGTAGAAACAAACAATTGACACAGTAAGACAGCATTTTTGAGAGTTCCGCCATGGCCTAATTGGTAAGTGCGCTTGTCAACTGGCTTTGAGGGCGTGGGTTCAAATCTCACCCCGGGAACTCACTTTAGTCCGAGCCCATGGGACATTAAATGGAGGCGGGTTGTATCCAGTATTCTATGCTGGGACAACTGAAAGACCCTGGGCATCCCTGAATTAATAGGGTATGTACCAGACTCACAGTCTTCTCATCTCATCATCATACGGCGATCGCCAGCCTCGATATAGCCCACTAAGGTGCTGCAGAGGCGTAAAACACAAACAAACAAATGACAGCATTTTTGTTCCAAAGGCTGTAATAATACAATGTACTAAGGCCATCATCAAAAACAGAGCATTTTAAAAGAAATTAGCCACAAATTCTCAAAACATTCTGTGTACTTTATATATATAGAGTGGTGTTGACTGTGCAGTTTATGTGCACCCAAGATACTTATATTATTATAGATCTTTTGAAATCATAAGTTTGTACTTTGTGCATACACAAAATAGACATTCACATTTACTTAGGCCTACTAACCACACATTAGGAAAACATGCATTGATATCATATGAAGGTTAAGTAACCAAAGTGAGGTCTAATTGCCCTGATCTAAAATTGCTTTCAAGCAATGTGTCTAAAATGAGATTAGATTAGATTTCTTTTATTTAATGAAATTCCTTATTTACATATTGTTCAATAAAACACAACAGATTGTGATACCGCAGTCTCTTGTGCATTACTTATCATTATATTATCACTAAGCAGACCAGTTGCACTGACTTTTGTTCATTTCCAACAGCACATTTTTGTTGATCTGTTGTGTTTTTAAGTTGTGTCTGATAGATGTTATAAATTCAGCTTGTGTGTGAAAATGCTTAACAACAGCACTGGGGCTGCAATACCAATGAAACAGAGTTCAGGCCTGTTTGTTTATAGGCCCATACATAAACAAGCTATTGTTGTGATGTTTGTTTGTTTGAAATTCTTTATTCACATCCAAAAAAGACGTACATTTTTAAAATAAGTATGATAAAAGAAATTTGAATTAAAAGACAGAGCACAAGAAAATAAAAAATAAATAATATTTACATTGTGCATAAAAGCGTAATTATGTCTTTGCATTCTTGGTAAGTGAGGATGCTATCATCAGCACAATGATCTCTTATAGAGCAAACCTCCTTGACCTGTTCTGCAATCCTTGCAAGTTCATCATTATTCATATTAGACCAACTTTTGTTCACATTGTTTACACAAAAATCGAAAAAATGTTCTAAATATCTTTTGTTTCCACCAATAATAGAATAACTTCCATGTACACCCATATTGGCAATAGTTCTGACAACAGTATTATCTAACTGACATATATTCTTGATACAATTAATACTTCTTCTAGCAGACCATAATTTTATATCTATACAACCGGAAATCAATATATTGAAACTCAAAAATTCCAAACAGTTGCAATCCAACAGGAAATTATGGTCTTAAAATTAAGGCTACATGGTCAAATTGGTATAAGTATAATAATTTACAGTTATGTCTTGATAAATCAAAATACAGCACTTATTGCATAATTTCTGCTCTATTTGGCTGTCATTTTACTTGATAGAAGACAAAATAAATAAAAGAAGACATGTAACTTATGATGTAAGTGCAATTGAATTGATATTTCTTCAATAATCTGCTCAATTTAATATCACATTAATGAATACTTTTTAATTATTTACTCTCATTCACAATATAAAACACAAAATAATTACAGTTAATTAAAAGCATTGTGTCATACTTTCAAGAAATTATGATATTCTGCAATTGCAATAACTTGATTTTTTTTTGACACAGATCAATGAATAATTGCAATCATTAGACACTACCTGCCAACTAAAGCCAATTGCCCTTAATTGATATTTCCTTTTGACACTGACTGAGCTCCATGAGTAATTGCAATCATCAGACACTACCTGCCAACTCAACCTAATTGATTTGATATTTTCTTTGACACTGCTCAATGAGTAATTGCAATCATTTGACACTAACTGTCAACTCTGAATGTGTCACTGCTCAGTAAATAGTATATAAAGACCAGTCTTGCTACATCAGTTCAGTGTACAACAAGACATGCTTTTAGAAGAACATGCCAAAGAGGATGAGAAAAAAAAAAGAGGATAATGGCTTTTTAGTACATCTTAAGGAAAAGGTAAATCTAGCTTATGTAATGATTTCTACTTGCTTGGCCTAGTCATCTTGTGCCAGTTGTTGTCCATTAGCACCTTCCCATAGAAGCCTAGAGTGCATGTCATGCTCAGAGACATTGTTTAAAGTTAGGCCTACCTAGTACTAATCATGTAGTTTTTAGTAATTTCATGCTAATAAAAAGTTAGTTTAAGCAGCTCTCATAATTGTCACTAAATGCTTAGATACATTAATGGAATTTTTACCTTATTACCTTGGTAAGTCATTACTAAGTTAAGTCGTTTATTTATAACATATTCTTAGTAAGTAATAGGTGATTATTCACAAAAATTCCAGAATCCAAAAAGAAGCTTATATATATTTAAAAAGAATTGTGACCAATGTTCCATTCTAGGATGCAAACTCAGCCATGCAAAGAGAAAGAGCCAGTAGACCAATTGAACGCTTAGTAGTGTTGGTGAATTGATCAATGGTGCGTTCCCGCTTGTTATTACCCAACGGGATCCAAACAGCACCACTGGGCCCACTCGCTTGCCTGAGCGTCATACTCCCGGCTAGCCGGACAGTCCCAGTGGGTCCACTCGCTATGGGCGCATGCATTCGCAAAGTTGCACAGGAGTGTTTAGAGCTCCATCGATCGTAAATATGATCGTGGACGATCGTTTTCGGTCATATCTCGGCCGCTGGGTGGTTTTCAGACAGTCCCTGGCTCCATGGGCGTTTTCTGAGGCAAATCTGCATTACGGTATTTCATATTTCCGATTTTCGCGGGCTTTTTTTGTCATCTCTCTTAGGGCTAGTCCTCGACTAGCCAAAAAGTAGGTCAAGTGGCACAACTTGCCCCGGTGCCGGGGTAAGTTGTGCCGCGTGACGGGGTAAGTTGTGCCACTTCATTTATTCCAAAAACATCTTGAATTTCACTCGTTTCTTCAGATAGATCATTTGTATCATGATTTAAGCATATGACTGACAAATTACATGAAACTAATCAGACATTTATGAGCAATTTTATACACAAATTAAAAATGCTGAAAAAACCAGAATTATTTCTTGTTTAGAGTGTGGTATAACACTTTTAGCACATGTTCCTTTCAGTGTAAGTTATTTCACAACATGTTTAGGCCTTGCGTAAAAATTAAGACAAAAAAAGATGAATAAAATATTAATTCCTATGTCATATCATTGGCACAACTCACCCCAATCAAAACGGCACAACTTACCCCAAATTGATTTTCTGGATGAAACTGGTTGTCAAAAATAAACAATGTGAAATGAAATCGAAAAACAGAAATGTCTAGATATACCTCTTAACTCCATCCTATCAGAGGGACATCACCTTATTACAAATACCAAATGACTGAGAAACCAGAATGTCAGTCCTCGGCACTTCAAGTTTTCAGCCACAAAATTGAATTTATGAGTGTAGCTTATCATACCATTACATTTGGTAGTTTTTTTCTTGGTGCCTAATGATATTGACCAAGTGGGTATATATGGGTGGCGTTGCCTTCTTTGCCCAGTTCTTCATTTAACCCCAACAGTGGGCGGCACAACTTACCCCGCGGCACAACTTACCCCGGTCTCCCCTATAGTCTTAATTGGGTCACTGGCGAGTACACACATAAATTGGAACCACTATCCACAAAAAGGTCTAATAGATCTTTTGAAGATAAGAAGCAAAAGTAGATTAATTAGTGTTTAACAACATACCATGCAGTGGCATTTTAACCAAAAGAAATACTGCCTCAAGGATTTAATAATGTTAATGTTAACCACAGATTGAATCAAAGACAATCAAAAATTTCGAAGTGGATCAGCATTGATGTCATCACACAATGATTATTGTTGAAATAACCATGCACTTAAACTTTGATATAAAACATGATCAATCAAGTTTCTTCAGGAATGCCACAATACCATTATTTTACACTTCTTACGAAGGTGTCTCACTCAATTGTGGCTCTCTGTGATCTTGAATACTTGGGATAGATAGTGATCATTCCATTGAGAGGTCATAGAAGGATTATACCTTGTCTTGTTCTGATATGAAACAATCAGCAAACAATTGAATAAATCAAACTTTCATAGTCTTCTCATGCACAAAATATTTTATAACTTGTCCACTTTAGACAGTTCATTTCAACTGGTAGAATATAGGCCAGAAATAAAGAGTAAAGAACTGAAGAGCTCTCTTTTGGACTAGAGCTGATGTTTACACATTATTCTTGTCATGGGTTGGATGTCAAATATAGCCCTAAGTCCAGTGATTTGAGTGGCCCACTTTTTTCCCTTTTTGATGGTCACTTCATACCACACCCTCAGCACACTACACACATAGTAAATGTTTAATATCAGATATAATATTACTGTTGAGTGTTGACCGAAGAACTCAGTTCCAGAAAAGCTGCATTCGCAAATATTACAGGCATTGATGCAACCATTTTTAGGTTAGCCGGTTAGGAAATGCCAGCTCAGAGTTGAATCACTTCTTTACCAGGACATACAGAATGACTTCTTTATTTGTAAATATTGTCCCATCTGTCAACTGTTTGTCCGTCCATGTGACTGTGAGAAGCCATTCTTAAAATGTTCCTTGAAAGCTATGTGTGTGTACTGTTGTGGAGTCTTCGCAAAGGTTCAGTTTTACCTTCGCAGAATATTAAAAAAAATGTTTGCCTACCTATCCATCTTTATATCTATGCTATCTATCTTTGTATTTATCTATCTATATAATCTATCTATACAATTATCCAAGATTACAAAGGTAGTTGGTGCAATTAGTGGTACTGTGGGCTTTAGGGTGGTCCAACATCCAATGGAAAATAATAAAAGTGTAAAAATTGGTAATGGTACCCCCTAACTTTTTTCCTTTGACCATGTGGAAAACGTGTACAAAATTTCAGCTACATTGGTTAATATTTTGAGGTGGCTCATCAAGGGTGAAGTTTTGTCTCATTTTGCATTAAAACGCCTATCTCTGAATAGCGAAAATTGTGTAAAATCATATTTTCCTTTCATTTGAGGCCTATTAAGACACTAACCAACTGAGGAACAAGCAACATAGCACGCGTTTGTATATCTGCCACTCCACGTTGAAAAAAAAGTGATTTGTCGCTTATATCATTAAAATTGTTTAGCCAATTTATGTGTATTGGGCGAAAATTTGGCAAAACTGGGAAACCAATATAGATTTGTTAATAAATATTACAATTTAATGGAATGGTTTTTGTACCATGACTGAGTCATGCCATACTGCTTTCAATAAATTATTATAATGAAAGAGATGTTGAGAACATCACACTATCAAAACTTCAAAAGTAATGGCAGCCTGCCGTCGGCAGCTTTCTATTACACAGTACAAAGAATCCCTCTGATGTCTAGTGAATTATCTCCTCTGATTCGATTCCATACTGTCTTCTCAATTTCTGACCAAGTGCTATGTCCAGGGCTAATTTGACACATGCTACAGATACTTTTTGAAAAGAGGTGAAGTTAGCAATTCCATCTTTCTCAACAACATGTTCCACATTCAATATACCAGTATGCAAATGACCTATTGAAAATCTTTAGGGGACATCTTGGACGAATGACTAAGTTTTATGTGCCAAGTAATTTATGTCCCCCTTTGGTAATCAGAGATACCCTAGAAAAATTAGTTGGTTATGCAAGGATCCCTGCTCAAAAGTTATTAAGTACTCATAAAATCAAAGTT
This sequence comes from Platynereis dumerilii, assembly GCA_026936325.1. Taxonomy (NCBI): domain Eukaryota; kingdom Metazoa; phylum Annelida; class Polychaeta; order Phyllodocida; family Nereididae; genus Platynereis; species Platynereis dumerilii. The sequence goes on from JAPTHN010000001.1 coordinate 137,228,664, forward strand.
AGTTCTTTGATAATAAAACACAGCACGTAAAGTCATCTTTCCTGAACAGGTATCCCTGGAAAAGATAAACTGCCTCAAACATTGTATTGTTACACGCTGACTATAGCAGGGGAAAAAATTCTGTTGGATTATAAGAACCCCTTTCACAACTGATTGGTCTTACTAATTTAAGGTGTCAAACAACTTAAATTGTATTGGGTGAACTAATAATATAAATGTTCACATCTGAAGCTTCCGGGAGTATGAAACTTCCAAGACTGGCGTATCTGAGGAAAGGGGCTATTTATAACAATTACCAACCAAGAGGATGGGATTTACATTGTTTATCATATTGGACTATAATAATTTATTGAAAGTAGAATGGCATGACTCAGACATGGTCCAAAAACCTTTCCATTAAATTTTAATATTTATTGATAAATCTATATCGATGTCCCAATTTTACCAAATTCTCGCCCAATACAAATCAATTGACATAGCAATTTTAATGATATAAGTGACAAATCACTTTTTTTTTAAACATGGAGAGGAAGATATACAAACATGTGTTATGTCGCTTTTTCCTCAGTTGTTTAGTGCCTCAATAGGCCTCAAATGAAAGGACAATATGATTTTACACAATTTTCACCATTCTGATAAAGGCGTTTTAATGCAAAATGAGACAAAACTTCACCCTTGATGAGCCACCTCTAAATATTAATCAATTTGGCTGAAATTTTGCACACGTCTTCCACATGGTCAAAGGAAAAAAGTTAGGGGGTACCATCAATGAAATTAAGACATATATTTTTTTGGACCACCCTAGTGGGCTTACACTTGATGAATCCCGGGTTTGGTGCCAGGTTTGGCGGTGTCAACTGGCCGCAACACCTGGTCGTATGGCTGCCGTAGCCTCTCAGAAATTGAGAAAAATTCAAACTATGAGAAACCATCAGAAAATATACACCCATAAGAAACCATAAATACGTAAGTCCAGAAATCAGACTCAGCTGATTATCTTACATACATGTTCAAAATGAAAGATGAACCATATAATTCCACAGAAAATTGATTCTTGAACTTATATGGCATTCTCCAGCTCACTGGAAAACTTTAATGTACATGACCTATATGTTCTATTTGTGCACAAATCTATAGATCCTAAAGAAAGTGCTAAATGCTACCAGGCCAATAAGTCTATAGGTCTGCAGGATTGAAATATCAGGCTTTTTGTGTGTGTGCACAAATCATGTATATTCCAAGTTACACCCATGAATGACTTGCTGATCCAAGGATATTAATTCAGCATTCTAAACAGCTAGGCCTAAAATACTATAGTTTGCTTAATTGTACCTGGTCTGTGAACTCTTTTAATATATGCATGCAGTGGGGCACAAATTAAATAGGACAATATAGGGCACATACTGAGTCCATACTGAGGCCATGCATATATGAAAAGCCATGGGTGAGTAAAGAAATAAACTCAGAAATTATAGAGAACTTATAAAGCCACTCACACACTAACTGTCAAAGCAAGCACTAAACTGGTAGGCCAAGTCAATATCAGCGTGTTGACTAAATGTGCAAAGAATAAAGTACTGTTCTGTCAATATTTGTGGAGCTTTGAGGAAAATATTGTATTAATTAACCCAAAATCAATATTTTTTGTATGAGGAGTCATTCATTCTTCTAACTTTGTAATTTGATGGCAGACTCTGATTAGAGCTGTTTGCAGATTGACAAAAAAAAAAGAAGATAATTTTCTTATTGCAAACTGGCTTTGCCACATCATTGACACTTTTATGTTGGTGTCCTAATCTTCTTATTTGATTAAGTATCTTAAGTCATTTAATTAGTTTGTTTATGGTCACCTATTCTGCTAGATATGATAAGCTTTGAATCAATTGATTGACCATGGCATGACTGATATGACACAAACAAATCTTTTCTAAGCTAGTGACATCACACAACCAAGTTCAAGTTTATGTTGAAAATGTTTGGACTGCATATCTGCAAACGGCTATGAAATGTTCTCAGATAAATCATTACTTGGAATTTGTAGATGCTGCACAATCTCAGCAAATTCAGTCAATTCAAAGTATTTGCTATTTTCGGTCATGTTTCACCAAACCCAAATATAATATGTCGTCTGAAATGTCAGAAGAGAGATTAGCACTCCATAGATCTATCTGGGCATCTGCCATGTCAGAGGAAAGCGGTCAGCACTCCATATCAGTCATGCCATGGTCAATCAATTGATTCAAAGCTTATCATATCTAGCAGAATAGGTGATCATAAACAAACTAATTAAATGACTTAAGATACTTAATCAAATAAGAAGATTAGGACACCAACATAAAACTGTCAATGATGTGGCAAAGCCAACTTTTTGCTGAAGCAGTACATTGAAAATAAACCAATTAGTTTTTCGGTACGTATATGCCTGGCCTACTATGGTTCTTTCCATTCAGAGCACCACCATTTTTTCCCAATGTCTAATCATTATATCAGCGATTTTTGTCACTCCAAAAAATAGGTTTTAAATCTAACATTGTCACTCTAATTGTTTTCTTTGATCAATTGATGATTCGTTTCTTTGAAACATTGACTAAACCTGAGAGACCCACGCAGAGTTTCAGGGATGATATGATTGGCCAAATTACATGAAAGATTTTGTAATTAGGAAGCTTTGAAGTTCGCATTCAAATGGACAAGGTGTACCTTCTCTGCACACTATGTCCATACTTAACATTTTTTAAGAGATTGTGCTCTCTATGCATTCACAAGAGGCAATAGCAGTGAGCTGCAAGAGGCAGAGAACTCTGTCAGAATTTACATGCAGCAACTGACAGGAACTGCCCCTGTAGTGGAACCCTAGGAGTGGAACAACTTCCCTGAAAGTAGAAAGTTTGAAACTGACACATTAAAGCCTCTATTGTTACATGGCATAATTTGTTTTACAATATCATTAGTTTATCACCTGAAGCAGAGGCCCAGAGTTTGGAGTATAAACATGAAAGAACTGAATTTACTAATGCATGACCATGAATTCTGCCAGTCTCTTCACAGTTAGCGTTGTTCAGCAACAAACGGACTGGGGTCAGTCTGAGACCTACCTAATCATGAAACTTTACACTGTCAACATTCTATACATAGAAACGTGATTTTTTTTTTTTAAATTTGAAGCCAACAGCGAGATATTGCATTATGCAATATGTTTTGTCAGCTTCATTTCACAGATAGGGTGGGTTGCAACAAATTTACTGTTCACTCGCTCATCAGCTGATTAATTTCATGGTGTAGGTGACACAAACCAGGAGTATCATAAATTCAGATAAGGAACTTGATTCTCATGCACGATATATACCTGAGATCAATATATAAATATCATATTTGGGATCACAATGATTATCTTAGTTTCTCAGTTTTTAAATGATATATGTCGGTGCATGGCTTCGCCATAATTATATTTGCCAAGTCGGATACATGATAGAATGAGCTGACCTACGGCTTCTCTCTGTCATTGCAATATTAAATTTTGATATTGTTTGTTATGTTTATCTCAAACATGGACAGCATATGCTTGATATTTGTAAACAGATCTATTGGATTTGAGCATCACACTAAAATATACATTTGCTAGATTAATAAATATCACTTTCAGATCATAAAGTTACATATGCGCTGCACTAACTTTAAAAGTATTTCTTGTATAAACTTTGAATATTGCGAATATATTTTTGTCTAAGAAAACTGATTTTGTAAATTTATGTCTTGTACATCAGTGGAAATTAATAGTGCTTCCAGGTCACAATAAGCAAAATAAGAACTCACAAATGAACTCGCGTCAAAACGTGACTTTGCTGCTGGGCTCAACAAACATAAGATAACATTCAGTTGTATTTTTAAATTGAAGCTTACTCAAACTGAGCTCTCATTCATAAAAGTTGTCGTAGGCGGACTTGTTTGAAAAAGTGAAGATTCTAACTTGTTCGACCTGAGAACTTTTAGCTTTTTTAAGTTTTTAAACATTTTTCTTTAATATTTTTCCAAGCACCGAAGAATAAGTCACATTTTTCATCAACACTGCCTTATTGTATTTCTTCTGTGTGTATTTATTTATGACGTCTTGTCTTACATTAAAGTAACCAAGGTTGAATCGTGTGTCACTTAAACCTGACTTTCCTTAAAGTTTAAAAAAAATCGATTTCATAGTAAAGTTATAATGATGCTTTAGAGCAATTTTAATGGTACAAATGCCGTCAGCTGTTGAGGCTGTTCTATTCATGTCGCAATGTCTTCGTGGATTTTGACCGAGTAAAATTTTATTCTTCAACAACAATACTGAAAAACTTTCCCCTTTATAGCCCGCCATATACAGTGCCGCCTGTAAGTTAGTGAAATAGGTGATATTTTGTAATTGCGGTGATGCTTAACATTCTCCACCAAACTGTTTGTAGAGGCATGAATTATCATCCGATCAGAGGAAAACATTTTGGGTTATAAAGACCGACATTTGAGGCATGTGGGATAACGATGGCTGCCAATTTTCTGTGCTGTACTCGGAGTTAGGTATGGGTCAAGGTCTTTGATAAGTAAGTGAACCATCCCTCCCATTGAAATAACATTGGGCTTGTGTTTCACTTACTTATCAAAGACTCAAATATCGGTCTTTATGACCCAATAGGTCTTCCTGTAATCGGATGAGAATTCATGCTTACAGGCAGTTTGGTGGAGGATGTTTAGCATTGCAGCAATGGAAAAATATCACCAGTTTCAATAACTTACAGGCGCCACTGTATAGTTGCAATCTATTACACCCAACCCATCATACTATATATCCCCAAACCTTCCTGAGATTTTTTCCACTTTCCGGAAACCAAGAAAACAATCTCACTCCAATGCAACCTGCCACCACGAGTGGATTCGAACCAGCTACCTGTGAGTAGCCGTAAGTGGATGTATCATGTAATGCTTTCCTCTTGAAAGCCCACAAGTCAAGTGCTTAGGAGCAACCTGATATTTTTCACAAATTGATGGTCCCTTGGGTCAGTGTCTCTGATTGACAAGTGAAATGTCCCATAAATGGGCAATTTTTTCGGTATTACTGCATTATGGTACATACATAAGCATGCTATAAATATTTGTGATAACAATTTTTTCAGTTCAATTCCATTATGATAGATGCATAAACAATAAACATGCTATTGTTGAAAGTTGGAGTGAATCTGAACTGTAGGTCACTTTTCGACAACAAATGAAACTTGTGGCAGATGGAACCTTATGGATTTTGTTCAAGGGGAAAGGTCAGACTAGCAGAATTCATGGTCATGCATGAGTTAATTTTCCAGTACTTTCATTTTTAAACTCCCAGCTTTGGGCCTCTGTTTCAGGTATCAATACTAATGATATTCTAAAACGAATTATACCATGTGACAACAGAGGCTTTAATATGTCAGCTCAAACATTCAGGGCAGTTGTTCCACCACAGGGGCAGTTGCATGTGTGCAGCATGTCAGTTGCTGCATGTGAATTCTGGCAGAGTTCACTGCATGTGGAAGCTCACTGCTGTTGCCTCTTGTGCATCGATGTATAGAGAGTACAATATTTCAATAAATGTTAGGTATGAACTCTGTGGGCAGAATAGAGAAAGGTAGTGGATATGTTTTGGTTGTTGAATAATTGATATGCAAGCAAAGCCAACCAATTATTAATTAGCTAATTTTATGAAACCCGATTTCTTGACCGAATAATCGAAAACTGATTGTGACTTCATACTGAACTGTCTGTTCACAATAAACTGCAGAAAATAATGAGCGTCTGAGTAATCGAGTTATACAAACATGATACATATGTATCATGTTTTTATAACTCGATTACTCAACAAGCGCGTGGGTGTGTGACGTGCAATGTTTCTCTTTTTCAACCGAATTGGCATGATCTTGCAGTAGCCTATCATGTGATCTCAAATTTTAATACTATAGGCGTATCACAGACTAGATACTATTTATTTGATACATTGACTTGCACATTTGTATAATTGCTTGTATTTGAATCAAATAGTCTGCCACTCAGTTCAGAGCTGTTTATGTACACCCAAATAACACTTCCTAACACCTATCTAAACATCAGAAAAACACTAATGTACACTTTTTGTTTAACCATGAATACATAATGTCAAATGTTACATACTGAAAACCACGAATCAAGTGTTGTCTATTTACCATACATGCTCTTTCAATGTACATGCAGTGACTTAAGGGGTTCCATTTTACTTGTTTTTCTTTCTAATGTAATGCCTTTTTGTGTTTAGTATATGGCGCCTGTCTACAGGTGGACCGCTGTTACATTGCCACTTCTTTTTCCAGCCTTTGCAGATCAGAACATATGCTGTTATTTGTTGCCACCTAGTGACTAGTGTGCTATTCCGCAAGCTCCTGCGAGCGGTCCACATCATTTCCGTCTGAGGAACTCACAAAATTTTGTCTGGAAGAAACCGGGGTTGTTTCTGAGTGTGCTGATGGCCTTGTCTACTTCCTGAGAGAATGTCATTGCCGAGTCTGACTCTCGTATACATCAATGTTGAATAGAAATTTTGTGAATGTGCAATGAAATTGGGTTTATTTCTTGGGACAGCAATGCTGTAGCATACAAAATCAACTTTTGTGTCAGGTGGCAGCAGCATAATGTAGGTATGTTGCAAAAAATTTTAAGTCTGGAATTTCACATTGAAACTATTTTTATGTGACAGACACTTCAATAAAAGAAAAGTAGCCACCAGAACCACCTTAATATGTCAATTATTAAAGAAGTTACAAGCATTTTTATAGTCCAAAAATGAAGTAATAATTTGCTATGTTTTAGCATTGTAATTACAAAAAGTCTGTGATCAACGACTGTGATCTTCATAACTCTGTTGAAAATGAAGATAAATGAATGAAACTTTCAACAGATGGTTATCAAATTCAGTGTCTTTTGTAGACTAACCAATAACTTTATTTACTATAGCTGAACCTGACTTTTAATGGCAACCAACAAACACACGGTGAAGTATACCACTTATTTAAACATTAAATCCCATTCCAAAGTTCTGAGGTAAATCCAATTAACGTGAACCAAAATCTAACACAATGCAAAGCATCTACAGTCCATTTACGACATCTATTGCCAGTGAAAACAAGGATGGATGACTGGGGCTTTATGTCGCATATTTATGCATTTGTTAGGCTCATTGGGACAGAAGAAAGTAACAAGGTAGCAGTAAATTAATAAGTCTACTGATATTAAATCAGTTGCTTCACATAAAGAGGGTCAGCTTTTCAGCCTGGCCACCAAGGTAAATTTTTAACCAAATGAGAATGACTTTGGAAATTTAGGACTCATATAACTTTTCCCCTATCCATACAATTTCCTTCAAATTTTGCAGTAACGAAGGTAAAAGTGTAACTTAAATGGCCATATACCTCTAATCAATGGCCAGAGCTCACGAAAAAAGCTGTAGCAAGTTGATTTACACTGTCATTTTTAAATGGCTGGAAAAGACAAACAACTGAACAAAGTTTAAATATTTAAAAACTAGGCTGTCAAGGATGATCCCAATGACATTCGCTGTTAAAATCATCAAGCTATGTTGAGTACAGACATAGCCAGAGCTATTTTTGTGAAGGATGTTTTCAAACGCACAGATTTTTGCCAGCACATTGCAGGCTGAAATTTTTCTGGGTCATTGCAGCAGATTGCAACATACCTAGCCTCAGCATACAGTTCTCATTTTCACTAGACTGATATGGCGCTGTTCATCATGAACCTTGACTTGTTTTGAAGTTACAGTCGATGAATGACGAGTACTCACATTAGCTGGTGGAAGACATCACTGACCTCACAACAGGCGCTATCCATTGCATTGGAATGAACTGTAAATTTGTCACTGAGTATATAGTCCAGCGGCTAAACGACAATTTTTGGTCATTTTGTGCACTTTTTGTTACAAGCGTGAAACTTTGCACAATGTTTCTCTAAGGCATAACAAGTGTTTTTGGATATGGAGCCATTTTCAAATATGGCCATATTCAATATGGCAGCTGTTTCAATATGACTACTTAAAAACTTAGCAAACCGACGCTGGAAATTTCCGTTTGTTTATATATATATTGATTCCTATCATTCTGCTGCAAGAGTAGCTCAACATTAATGTTTGACCCACCAAATTAAAGCTTACATTCTCTACTTTCATTCGATACCACATTTTAGTGTTCTTGAAGTTTTGTTACTGTGTTAAAATGTTTTGAATGGGATCAACTTTGTTACCACAAACATCGACATATAATTCCACAAAATCATTAAGTAAAGTTTACCACAACCTGTGTATATACACCAAATTTACCAAAGTAGTAATATACTGTAAAGTATATGAAACAAGGGATCATTTGATATCAAAATTGTCCATCTAGGTTCAGTAGAAGTCAAGTTATAAGGCTTAGCGTCGAGCCGGTAAAATCAGATTTTTTTTTCGTTGTACTCATGACATTACATGTACTATACTGTCATTATTTTATCAAAGGTGACAAAATCATAAAGCAGCAAAATTTGAAACATGACTATATGCCTTAAAGCTAAAGAACATGAACAATTAAGGGATATGCTTAAAAAAATCTATTTAGTACTAGTCGTGAAAATAGGTACAATCATAACTTGTAACCAGAAACACAACCGAACATGAGTCAATTATTTGGGGTTATCATGTATTTGTCTGCTAGTAGTAGATGATGTACCAAAAAAGACAAAGGCCTTTGCAATGATAGTCCCATTCAGTTTCAATTCTGTGCACTTCAGTGCAACCTTAATCACTTGCATTAGCAACAACAGCTTTTTTTTGCTACCACAAGGCACAAACTCGATACATGTGGATAAAGCATCTTCCCCCATTGTCCAAATAATGGGCTTGCTTTCACTTACAACACCAGTGTCCAGCATCAGGATTATCAGGAAGTAATGAACACTTCTCCACTGTATGTGCAGCTTGATAAGCAGCTCAATGAACGTTCTAAGTCAAAGCAGTTGAAAGCACCAAGATTTGGGGGAATGGACTTGATGTATCCATTTTTTTGTCATACAACAGGACTGAAGCACTGCAAAATTTCAGTGTCAGATGTTGTCTTTTGGACATTCCAGAAGGTGGAAATGATGCAGTGCAAATCTCAAATGCAATCCATAATTAATTCATCTGCTTGAAGAATTGTTAATGTGGACACTGACAACATAACTACAACTGTGTCAATCATGACAGTGAACTTTATACAGCTTCATTTGTTTGCATTAAAATTGTGCAAAAATAGTCTGGTACATATGCTTCTACATGTGTTGCCATTTTGACTTCCTATATTCTAGGCTTTTAGCACATGTATGTCAAGTAACATAGAATATTTGAGCCTTTTGTTTTAACCACATTCTTGTGGTAGATAGTAGAGATATCATCTCCCAGTAAGTCTTACAGTTCTGTTTTTATTTGCTTAAATTTACAGGAACCCATTGTATTTTTTGTACAGGAGTTTCAGGTGGAACTCTATGACAGTCACCTTGCTCTCTCATTTCACGTATAGAAGACTTCAAACACGATGTCCAAGTGAAGACTAAGTTGGCCAATGCTCTTTCCAGACAAGGCAAAAACATACTTCTTCGGTAGTCCTGACAATTTGCAGGTTCTTAGTGGCAGTATAATATTATGGAAAATTGCTGCTCCATCAATAGTCAGTGCATCAACACTTGGCATATCTGCTTGTATTTGAGTCTTAAATGCATGGAATGATTTGAAATTTAAGATAAATATGAAGATTACCAATATAATAGAGTGCATGCGGATAAGATTCATTTTCATTGGCAAAAATATGTATATTCCTCAGATTGTCTTCCGATGTAGTTGAGCAAATTGATAATGGTCTTGCCTGAGCACACTAATTTGGAAAGCAGATTGATGACAGGGAATTGACAGTAATTACAGTTTGTTGGGTATGATGGTTTCATTCAGTTACTTGGTCAGGGATCCAATCTGCTGCATGTTGTTCAGTTCTTCAGTAGTGATAATGCTAGAAGTCCAAAGACTATTTTAGCATTATATATTTGCCATAGTGTACAAATTCAGGGTATTGAGCTGGTCTTCTTGACTCAATTGACTGGATGTTTTCTGTTATTGCAGGATTAAAGTTTTTTGTTTTTCTTGGAAATACAACCTGATCCTGGGTATGCTCAAGAAAGGGTTGCCGAACAAGCAGATTTGGTTACGAAGGGCTAATACATCTTTCAGGAATGCAGACTGGATGAGGATTGTTCGTATGGTGCAGTTTTGCTGCTTGACCACTTTATCATAATTGCTCAAGGGATGATTCAAAATCTTGAAAAGCATGGGCTGTACCTCACAACAGCCAACTGGCCATGTATGTATAAATTGTATATATCCAAATATGCAGGGTTTTGCCGATAACCCAAACATGTTTCTTATTTTGTTCTTGGGCACCATTCAATGGAAGGGCTGAAAAGTTCCCTGAGTCTTTTTCATAATGAAGTTTCATTTGAGGTACATTTTTTTGAGTTTATACCAGTAGGAGTAACTACAGGCATATTTAACATTGTCATCCAGCTTTGAAAAGTTGCACACATCATTTACTGATTGTAAGCACACTCTCAGATATTATAGCATGCCTTGTAAGTTTCCCGAAGGAGTATTTATAGGGATCCCCAAAGGAGTGTGTACATACTTTAAGGAAGGACTCTCCTCAACTACATTGTATGTAAGGCAAGGTCAGCATCGATGAGACTTTCTACCCATCTGCTTCCTTCTAGCAGCCACTGGCCTGAAACTTTATACACATGCATACTTTCCCAGTTTGATAATAAATTAAGATTCCTCATATGATTCAGGGAATGGCCACTGAATCTGTTTTACTCAGGGGAAAGGTTGTTGGTTTGCTGCCAGCACAGGAACCTGCATGGCCGGGATTTACCATTACTGTTGATCTCTTTTTCCAACTCATTCCATGCACAATCAAGACAGCTTGTTTACAGTCATCTGGAAACAGTAGCAGGAAAGACAGAATGGCAAATGTTGACATCTTTTTGAGCACTCTGGGAGGCATGATATACTCCCAAGGAGATGTCAGAAACTGCTTCTTCAGAGCCACTACACACTATCAACTGATGCTTCTTGAGCCACCCGCAATAAAAGAACTAAGCTCATGGCATGAGGTAAAGAGCTCAGAAGATAATCAGTAAAAATTAAAGATACCTGCAGGAAAGCTTTGTGTAACCTGGGCCTCATCAAACTTGAATGCCTTCTCGAAGTGATGCACTTCAGATTGGACATTTGATGAAATACCTGATGACATTGTGTTTGATATAACAGGTTAGAGAAGAATTCTTGGATGTCAGAGAACTTTGAAGTCCTTGTGCGGGTATGATATAGTGTTTGGTAAGCCCAGTCACTCAACTGTAATTGTTTGCAATTCTTGATAGTCTGTGGGATGCAAAAAAACTTATACTCCTGTCCCCTGAAAATGAGCTACACATACATACTGGCACCGATGGACAAGGGGTCTGAACAATACAGTCCGTCACTGATAAGACATCATCACATAATTTTCGCTGGAACAGTGATTCAAATCAAGCACATGCTTAATTGGTTGCCTCTGTTGATATATGACGAATTTTGTCATACTGCATTGATATTCCCAAGAGAGATAAGCTATCAATAACATGATAACATTTTGGCTGTTGTGCTGCAATGACAGGGTAAGCGAAATGATATTAAAAGAAATAGATGTATCTTCCGCAATACAGCATCTGAAAAATACTGTAGATGAAAAGCACATCCAATATCACCAATGCACAGTAAATGCACACAATTTTGCTTAATGGATATTAGCTTGGTTTCAAAAATTCAATAGCAATTGACCTGCACATGAGAGTCAATTTAACATATCGAACAAACCTACAGGATGACACTCACATTTATGCATCAAGGATTCAATGTCCTCGCACCTTGCTGTTATTTACTTGCCATGTCCCTCCCTCTGTTCCACTGATTCTTCCTTATAGGTCCCAATGTCCCAGTGCAGGAGAAACACACTATTAGATGTTTGTTACTTTTCATTGATAATTATTTATCCTTGTCCTCATTATTACAACAGCAGATTCATTTGGGTATCGTTTCATGCACAGTTACCAATGATTAGCAAGCTGGAACTACTCCTATCTTAGTTAAATGATGAGTTATCACCAAAATGACTACAGAAATGGGTTTTGCTCATACAAAAACCCCAAAATTGATGTGCTGCATGAGCTGGTAGAGCTGAAGGATAGCACGGTATTATTTATACGATAAAATCCAAGATGGCTGCCAACCGCCATCTTGAATTACATCAGATACATGTGTGCGCCTTTATAATGTTATCACTTGATGTTTTTGACCATGCCATGCCACATAAGTGACTTCTCAGTTATCATAATGGCATGTAATTCACAGTTAATTGAAATTTCATGGTCGCCATTTTGAATTGACGGCCATTTTGAATTTAGAGATTTTTCAGAATGGCTCCATATCCAATTTTTTAGAGTATATTCAGAAGATCATCTGTGCCAAATTTCATGCTTGTAACACGAAGTGCACAATGGTTTCAGATATATTATAACTTGTGACCTCATTGATGTTCAGCTGGTGACTTGTATCGATAGCATTGAATGTATACAATATGGCATCACAAATTGCTTATGTGTCAGAGAGAATAACATGGCATGGACAGGCATATGACCTCATAAGGAACGTGTCAGTCCAATTCTGTAATAAGCGCTTGACATTTTGTCACCCTTCACTGCCAGAGCTGCTTGAAACGACCAGACATGCATGCTCGAAACTATATGTCACATTTGTTGCTCAGTGCCAGAAAAAAGACTGTTGCTGAGTTTTGAAATTCAGGATATAAAGACCGAACACATCCCTCACGCAAGTTTGATTGTAACACAGTTTGAACTCCGAAGTTTTTCCATAAGGCATTTATAAGACAGTAGCGAAAGAAACATGAAATGCAAATGAGCATGGGCGTAGGAAAAAGATAACAGCAAGCCAAATACGGATGCAAGAACAACTCCATGCACATTCAGTCATTCACATTTTGTTTGATCAATGTTTCTGTGTCAATGACACTATAGTGTGGAGTGAGTCGTGTTTATAAATTGCACTGACTTCACCTAATTGCCTAACAAAATGCTACAGCAAAGGTCAACAGAAAATTGAAATTTTTATCCTCACTTATCAGATTAGGCCAATCCATTCATAAGCGACGGTAAGTTCTACATATCATATGGAAAACTTAAATTTAAAGCCTGTTTTCTTAAAAATCCTGCTCCGCTGAAGGTCTTTGTCTCACAATTTTATGCGTGGGTTCGAACCAGTTGGAGAACTCTAAATTTTCAGTAGACCTTGATGAGCAAAATCCCAGCTGGATGTCATTCGGATGAGACATTGAATTAGCAGCCCCTTAATTGTATCACTGCTATCAGCGTCTGTGCTGGGGAAGTAAAGGATCCCTCACATGGGATTTGTAACATGTGGAGGACTCCTCCCATCTGATCAATCAACCCTCATGAGCACCCAAAATTGGGTTTGGAGGGCTGTACTTCCCATATCTATCCATCTGGTATCTATAGTTCTAACCATAACTTTTAAAAGTCACTGCGAGTAAAATATAATAGCTTAACTGACTTTCTGGCTAATAACGCCTGTATCAAATTGGTTTTGTTGTTTGCACAGAGGCTGTATGCCAAAACCAACAAACCAAGTTCGCAATTTTTGTCAAAATTTCAGATCACGTTCTGGTAAGCAGTGTGATTTTCTTCTAATACCCTTATTTATTTGTACGTCCGTTTCCACCTAAACTACATAGGCCTAATCAGCTTTTCTAGCAAATCTAATAAGTTGAGATGATTATTGTCATACCCAGGTTGTCAGAAGGACTGTAAGGCTTCACTCACGGGCATATGCAGTAGTCACGTTGTGTGACATGCACTAATTGACAGTCACAAATGGTGTTACCAGTAATTAAAAGAAATGTATCTATATAAGCAATGTAATGATATACCCATGATTCATCCATTACTGCAAATTTATCAATAAATGAAATAAACCGTATTTTACTCACTCAAGTTAAATCACGTGTCAATCTCCAGTGGGAAAGATTCGAGTTAAAAAAATTCTTGCCAGTTTAAGTGAAATATATAAATTCTTTCTTGGGTGGTCTTGAAATAAATAATTTCTGGTGGGCGTATTTCATAACATGGTGGAGCTTGATTTAAAAACAAATATTTGAGGATATTGTGCGCAACAAAATAAATAATTACTGTTACAATTACTGCAAAATAAATTATTCCCTATCAAGGAAGACTTCTATCTGGTGCTTTACCTCATAGAACTAGAAGTTCTAGATTGAACATTTTAATATCAGTTGGCTTGATATATATATATATAGGCTGTGGCACCTAAATAGGCTCCTCACTGAACCTCTAAAAAGGTGCAGAACCTTGACAGAGCATTGCTTGCTGAGATAGCTCAGTTTCGAGGCAACCTCATTATGATGCAAGTTCAATGAACTAGATATCTTTTACCTTCAGTGAACGAAATTGAAATTCGAATGAGGTATTGTAATCACTTGGGTAAAATTTTGTCCGTCCGACGGGCGGGCGGGTGGGCGTTCAAGCGGATAGGTCATTTCCAGGCCGAATCTGAGCCCCTATTGCATGTACATTGATTTGGTGCACATGTAGCCTGTATGGTATAGTTACACAAGTGCCTTTTGATGGTCTGATCGATGGATACTTTGTACTTTTTGTTTTGAAAAATTGAGAAAAAATCTTTTTTTTCGTTTCCGGGCAAGGACTGCTTATACATAGATGAAATTTTGTACAGATGTAGCCGATATGGTCTAGTTGTGCCTTTTGATGATCTTGGTACTTTTTGAAATATTGAGAAAAAAAAGAAGATTAATTTCATTTCTGTGCTAAGATTCAGTCCTATTGCATATACATGGATGGAGTTTGCTACACATATAGCCTATAATTGTCCCTTTTGATGATCTGATTGATGCATTTTCTGTATTTTTGAAAAAAATTGTGTAAAAAACTAAAACAACTTTTTTTTTCATTTCCGGCCCAAGACTCAATGATATTTGGTACACATATATTCTATGATAGTCTTAACATTTTTCAGTTATGCTCCCCATGATAGAATACCACATTCACTGTTGTGAAGTTCTTGGCTGAAGGTTTGCTGCTTTGCAGCCTATGTTTTTACAGATCAAATCCAGGAACCTAAGAACAACGGGACATCCAGATCTCTTGCCGATAAGTCGATATACGTTGGGGGAATTAACAGAAGGCAAGCTGTCTTATCATACATTGTCATATTATTGGTCTGATACCTTAATTTCTCTAATTGAAACCAGAAGATGAACATCCCAAATTCTGACAAATCTGACAAATATTAGCAAATTAGGATGATCCATAAATTATTATCTTAATAGTCCAAATATGTCTCCTCATAGTCGGTCGAGTAATTTTCTATGTAAAATGACAACTACATCGCCTTATGCTAATTCATTGGTTTGACCTAATTCAATCAGGATACTGACTCCAGATATTGCACGAAGGTAAGGCGATAAAGAGTATGCAGCATCTATCTCATATAAAAGTCGTATATCTGTATACTATGGCAAGTTGTGTGGCTTCGGTTGTCACCTGGGAGATTATCCCAGTTTTGTTTGCCATAGAAATGTGCATGTGTCCACAAAATCTTCATCCACGTTTTATTCTAGGCAACAAGGTATGATTTGGATAACAACATATTGTATTTTTTAGACACTAACTTTGAGGATTCTGAAATATAGTGGTGGTTCTGGTGAACCTTAAATGGTATGTGTGTGTGTTTGTGTGTTGTGTTGTGCTGGTGTACCCCGGATCAGCCGGGGCAGCTCAACCACCATCTTTGTGGAGGGAGCTGCACTTTATTTTTTGGTGACCGCCGTATGATGATGAGATGAGAAGACCGGGAGTCTGGAACATACCCTATTATTTCAGGGAGGCCCAGGGTCTTTCAGTTGCCCCAGCATAGAATACTGGATACAACCCGCCTCCGTTTAATGTCCCATGGGCTCGGACTAAAGTGAGTTCCCGGGGTGAGATTTGAACCCACGCCCTCAAAGCCAGTGGACAAGCAGTCTTGACCATTAGGCCATGGAGGAACATAAAGATATAACTATAGTGCCACCTGTATGTAAGTGAAATTGGTAATAATTTGCCATTGGTCAATGTTTAACATCCTCGAACAATCTGCTTGTGCAAGCAAGGAACATGATATTGGCTCTTGTAGTGCAGTAGCTTAGCATATAATTGTTCACTTTTATGGTAAAAGCACCAAATTTTGCATATAGGTACTTTTGAATGTGCTCTTTCAGGAACAATGGAGTACCAGAAGATATCTGGCCCGGAACGGCCGCCATCTTGGATTTAAAAATGGCCGCCAAAATTTTGCTATTTTCCCTTTATCTCAACCATTTCTGAAGATAGAGAGATGATTTTTGGCCAAAACATGCATTTAAAGGTATATTTCGATATCATATTCACTTTGTGTAAATACTTCGGCCATATGGCGGCCATGTTGGATTTAAAGATGGCCGACACCATTTTTGCTATTTTCTCTTTATCTCAACCATTTCTGTAGATAGAATGATGAAATTTGGTCAAAACATGTATTTTAAGATATATTTTCATATTATAGTCACTTTATTTCAATTATTCGATCATAATGGCGGCCATCTTGGATTTTAAAATGGCCACCACAGTTTTGCCAAATTTTCTCTCTTTCTCAACTGTTTTCATAGATATAGATATGATATTCGGCCAAGTCATGTGTTTCAGGATATATTTTGATGTCATGATCACTTTTTGTCTATAATTTTGCCATAATGGTGGCCATGTTGGATTTAAAGATGGCCGCCACTATTTTTGTTATTTTCGCTTTATCCCGACTGTTTCTGCAGATAGAAAGATGATATTTGGTCAAAACATGTATTTTTAGATATATTTTGATATTATAATCACTTTTTGTTAACATTTCTGCCATAGTAGTGGTCATCTTGGATTTTAAAATGGCTGCCAACACTTTTGCTGTTCTAGTTTTCCTCAACTTGACTATTTCTGGAGATAGAGAGTTTGTACTTGGCCAAAACATGTATTTTAAGTTGTATTTTTATATCACAATCATTTTGTAGTAGTAATTGAACTCAAAGATGACAGCCACCATTTCAAATAGTTTATAATGCAGACTAGTATTTTAATACTCAGATAAATTATCATAGGCATATGATGGCAGAGATGACCTACCTCGTTCTATTGATATGTTATGGTTTCAGAATTTTGAATGCTTTAACATCAGTTCTTCAGGACACAGAGGGAAGGAGACTTTCTATTGATATTGATTCCCGTGACTGGATTGTTCCTTGAAAGCTTGTTTGCATTATTCCAGATAGTCACCCAGTGATTCCACCTCTCTGCAACAAAGTGATCTTTAGGGGAGGAACCTTGGGCAATGTTCCCCTTGTCTCTGCCCATGGGCGCTGTACTATGGCTGCCCTGAGCTGTATCATTGTGGAAGGCTCACCACGAATTTCGTGCCTGCATTGCAGTGCATGACTGATAGTATATATATACAATACAATACAATACAATCTACGGACTCTGGTGAGAGACATTATGGGTCATACGTTTCTAAAATACTGCAGAAAAGGAAACAGCATGTTAGTGAAGTCATGATGAAGACATAAACTAATTGTCCTGCTTAATTAATCCTCTTGCAGAAAAACTGCAAAATCATCCTAGCCACTGGATGCATCCAAGAGAGACCAGACATTTTCTTGTCTTTTTGCTGTATGTGAGTCTGGCAAAGATGATCTGCGCATGTTATTTTCACATGAGAACCAATGCGAATCAACAGCTCTTTCGTCAGGAGTTGTATTAAAACCATGGCAATATAAAGCAAGATTAAGACTGACCAAAAAGTCAGACCCAATTTCTTGTTCCTGACAGCTTTAAACGAATAAACCATGCAGGGATGTTGGTAAAAAAGGACATTACACTGATTCCTAGAAATTTAACAATTCGAGCAACAATGAAGAGCTGTATCTGTTTGTGTCTGAGAACTAATGAATATTTATGTGGTTGCACAACAGTAATATGTCACTTCGACAAAGGACTGATTGCAAAAGGCCTGGAAGTAGGTGACCAGTCTTGATCAGATTTTTTCAACCATAAACACAAGTGGAGGCAGATTCACGCTTGATGCTGCCCATGCACATGATGCAGAAAGGCAGGGTCACCAGATGACAGTACTCTGTGTGTGACTTAGATCCTGATGAAGTTGTGTTGTTAGTGGTGCAGTCGATCAGCGAAGTAAGAGACACATCACTCCTGACACTCCTGTTCTTTCACAGCTTCAGATATGATAAAACATCAGTTTTGCAGGGGTAGAGAAATTACTGCATAAGAAACTTAGTTTGTGTGTAGAGGTAAAACATCAGTTTTTCATCATCTTCATCTCGTGGCTTGCGTGTCCCGGGTCACCGGGTTAGCTCAACGCAACTTCAGTCTAGGAGTAGCACTGATTGTATTGGTGGGTGTAACTATTGTTAGGCTGTGAGTCTGGTACACACTCCTATTAATTCAGGGATGTCCAGGATCTTTTATTTGCTCCAAAAGAGAGCGTTGGATACAAACCTCCTCCATTTTTGGTAAGGTCCAACTGGCTCGGACCAAGTTTTTGGTTTCTCGGTTTTGGTTACTGTCTTGGTCAAGTTGAGTTCCAGGAGCGAACCCACGTCCTCTCAGACCATTCGATTCAGAATCAACTGCCGTAACTATTAGGCTGTAACGATTGTTGCTATATTTGGTTATTATGTACGGTACAAACTCAATGTACATGTATGAGGTTTTCTGGCATATTGAGTGTTTTGCTGTTCTTCACTGCTCGAAGACATGAGCACTCAAAACCAGTTGGTAATGATGCCAAGCAAAGGCTTTTTGCCCATGGTTCTTACAAAGAATAAGCTAGCACATGTTGTCGTCATTCAATATCTTAAAATGCTAATTTCCAGGCTGCACTTACACAAGTTTTAATTGCCAATCCAGTTACATAATATAGCACCTGAAGCATACAAAGGGAAACAGTGTACAGGGCTGGGTTCCACATTGGACAGATCTGCCCGAAGCTGGGAAGGCATGTTATGGCCTGATATACATTATTCGGTGGCCTCTAGGAGCTTGTTGAAAATCTTTGCAAATACTTCAAAGTTAGTGTCAGTGTGCTTCACGGCGTTCCTGCTCGGGTAGCTAGGCTGTACGGAAATCAGACCATCTAGTACATTTTGTGCCTATATCTTTAGGCAGTCAAATTAAATATCTTAACAAATGACCAGATTTTTTTTTGAAAAACCACGTTAACAAACACATGATGTGCATCATGCATTGATGATGCAATTTTTTCAGGGCTGAAATTGTCACTGAATGTACTGAATTTGCTTTCATTGAAGATGTGAATTACACCATATTATATAGTACTCCACCATTATTTTTGTTTAACATGGCTGCCTTTGCATGGCCTAATCAATTAATTATTGAGATTAGAAACATTTTAATTTATAAGGCATAAAATGACTTTATTCATAGATGAGCCTTAATAAATAGAAACATGGATACTAGTGTAAAATGCACTGATTGGTACAATTTAACGATGAGGCATGTTTTGGCCAAGTATAGATAAGCTAAGGAAAATAAGAATAGCAAAAGTGGTGGCAGCCATTTTAAAATCCAAGATGGCCACTACCATCGCTGAAGTATTAACAGAAAGTGATTATGATATCAAAATACATCTAAAAATATATGTTTTGACCAAATATCATCTTTCTATCTGCAGAAACCGTTGGGATAAAGTGAAAATGACAAAAATAGTGGCGGCCATCTTTAAATCCAACATGGCCACCATTATGGCAAAATTATAGACACAAAGTGATCATGATATCAAAATATATCATGAAATACATGACTTGGCCAAATATCATATCTATATCTCTAAAAATAGTTGAGATAAAGAGAAAATTTAGCAAAACTGTGGTGGCCATTTTAAAATCCAAGATGGCCGCCACTATGTCCGAATGGTTAACATTAAGGTGGCTCGCTACTCATGGTCCAGCAATGGTGACGTCACCATGGCAACAGCAGTCTTCTGAGCTATGTGAGCTGCTTTTTTGGTTTTTGATAATTTCGTGCGACGGCCGCTTCAATTGCCATTTGAACCACTTCTATCAGGGTTAGAGACTTCTGGTTTAAAGCATTAGATGCGTTATGAAAAGGACTGCAATCAGAGAGACTTTCAGCTTTATAGTCTAAACGGAATATTTTAAATGGCGATTTTCGGCAAGCAAGTTTAATTTCTCAAAAATGACTTGCAGATATAAATAAATTTTTATAGCAAAATCCATCGCGGTAGGAATCCTTTTCTTATGCATTTTATTGTTCCTCACAATATTTGGAAACAAATGACAAAGAAATGAGAAATCCTATCCCGCCAATTTTTTTCAGCGCAATGGTTTATAAAAAAAGTCAAACTTGTCAAAATCAATTTTTTGATTACGAGCCCATTGGAAAGCTGTTTAAACTAAATATATCGCTTTGAAATTGTAATCAGTTTTTCCATAAAAGTATCTTCTTTAATTTCATGCTTCATTGAATAATATGGAATGCATGACTACTGAATGACAGGGCAAACTTCACAGTAAAAAAGTTAAGAAAAAAATTGTGTTTTTCAGGTTTGCGTGGACTGACTTTCTTGTGCATAACATCAAATAATATGAAAAAAAGGCTGGTTGCGACCACTTTTTTTTACATATCCTTGCTATAAACTATATTTAGGATCATTCTAAACTATTTTTAAGAAATCCTATCTTGGAAAGTTCACGAGTATCGAGCCACCTTAAGTGATTATGATATGAAAATATATCTTAAAATACATGTTTTGACCAAATTTCATCATTCTATCTACAGAAACGGTTGAGATAAAGAGAAAATAGCAAAAATGGTGTCGGCCATCTTTAAATCCAACATGGCCGCCATATGGCCAAAGTATTTACACAAGGTGAATACGATATCAAAATATACGTTAAAATACATGTTTTGGCCAAAAATCATCTCTCTATCTTCAGAAATGGTTGAGATAAAGGGAAAATAGCAAAATTTTGGCGGCCATTTTTAAATCCAAGATGGCGGCCGTTCCGGGCCAGATATCTTCTGGTACTCCATTGTTCCTGAAAGAGCATATTCAAAAGTACCTATATGCAAAATTTGGTGCTTTTACCATAAAAGCGAACAATCAGTTGGTTTTTGGGGGCTAATTAGCCCCCAAAAACCAACTGATTGTTCGCTACTGCACTATTGCCATTGGGCTAGTGCTGACTTCAGGGACCCAGGGTTCGAATTTCTGCAACTATGGATGTTTCATTGTGTGCTTTTATCCTGTGCAATGAGTACTCATTGCATCATCATCATAATCCCTGTCTGTTCTATTATAGGTCCACTGAAAGCCCTAATAATGATCTATACTCATATATATGGTGAAATTGTGTACTCTCTGTGTGTCATGCAATGCTACTGTATAAGATTACCATGCAGGCCAAGAACGGTTTTAGTGTTATCTACAATTTCACATGTGCTGTGGCCACGTGCAAAAATATTGAAGACAAGCGAAATACATTTTGAGGTCTTTTGACTTAGTTTCGAGAGATCAATTCTCCAGGTAAGGTCTATATATGTCATGCAGGATGTGGACAGACACTTTTGTCATTCTTACATAATGGCAACTTTGTGGGGATCAATTGTTTGAGGGTGTGTGCTGGGAAAAGGTCTATAGTTGGACGACATTACAACCTACTTAATGATCATGCATTTAGAAAAGATAAAACACAATGTAATATGATTGTATTAGGGTATCTGGGATAAAGTTTGGTATAATAATTTTTCTAACATAACGTGTAAATGTGCAAATGTGTTTAACTGTTCATAGTATAATAATATTCAGATGCAGCTTTTTATTGTAATATTATACTTATTTTGCATGTTGCACACTATAGCTGTAAAACAATGTTTGCTATTAGCTCTATACAAAATCTAGCAAAATGTAATAAAAAAATCTCTTACAGTCGATGAATGTCAAGTGTTTACAGAACTGGACTGAAATGTTGCTAGTGAGGTCATATGCCTATCGATGCCATGTTATTCTCTATGACTCGAAAGCAATTTGTGAGGTCACATCCTATACTTCCAATGCTATTTCAAAACAAGTCACCAACTGAGTTTTATAGTTCCCCCGTGGCCTAATTGGTAAGTGCGCTTGTCAACTGGCTTTGAGGGCGTGGGTTCAAATCTCAACCCGGGAACTCACTTTAGTCCGAGCCCATGGGACTTTAAATGGAGGCGGGTTGTATCCAGTATTCTATGCTGGGGCAACTGAAAGACCCTGGGCATCCCTGAATCAATAGGGTATGTGCCAGACTCACAGTCTTCTCATCTCATCATCATACGGCGGTCGCCCGCCTCGATATAGCCCACGAAGGTGCTGCAGAGGCGTAAAACACAAACAAACAAACAAACAACCAACTGAGTTACAATGAAGTCACAAGGTACTCAATGACAAATTGGCTCATTTCAATACAATGGATAGGACCTGTAGTGAGGTCCTTGATGTCCACTAGCAGCTGAATGTATTTAGTACTAGTAATTTGTCGACTGTAATTGGGTCACTGGCGAGTAAACAACAACAAGAGCCTCTGAATTTGTGAGAATGGTATTTGCTCGGCTGTTCCTCGGATTTCACATCTCAACTTTCACTTTTGTCCCAACAACAGTTCGACATTTTTCAAATCCTGATGTGCCTACATGAAAATTGAGATACTCAGAAGACCAATTATTTATAAGGGTTGCAACTGGGCGAATTGACAAAGGGTGTGTCAAGTTAAGACTGTTATGGGAATCAGAATAATTCAAATTTGTGGTCGTGGGAGTAATGTGCAGTAAACAAGTAAAAAGTAAGATACAATAATATTATGTTACTGTTAAGAAATTGACACATTTTCCTAAGAAAGTGCAAGTCATGATGGACCAAATTACAGCAAAAAGAGAAGCACAGAATCTGATGTAGATATGTACATGGATTACCATCACCTCAATCGTAAAGCTTCGTAATAACATTTCTATTTCTGAATTTAGAAAAGGAGGACTATATATATATATATTTTAAAAAATATCTTACAATATATAGGCTTAGAGGCTGAAGAAATATCATAGTGTATCTGTATTCCAAGAAAACAATTCTAGTTAGATTGAAAACAATTTAAAAGGACACGTTTGAACTTCAATGATAGGGTTATATATTAATAAAAAAGTATTTTCAAATCTATTTGCAAATATATGTGTAAGGAGAACTCCTACCAGTACCCCATAAGGGGGGTACTGCTCCTCTGGTAAGAATTTCTCAGCATCATCACAACCATTTGCCAACATGTGTGATAAAGAAGAAAAAGTTCGGAGCTAGCCAATCAAATTCTAGTAACAAATTATCATTTATAATAGATAGGTATACTGCAATATAAAGTGTCCAAACGTGCACCTATTTTTTGAAGATTTTTTTTTTTCGTGATATCAGTGCACGACTGTCTCCTCAAAAATGTTATTCAAACAGAGGCCTAAATAAACTAAAAAAAAACCCTATACAAATTTTAAAATTCAGACACCATATCAATGCCAGAGCATTATTTAAGCAGCAAACACACAGCTGAATCGGCCTAACATTTGCACACCTGACTTCCTGTTTTTCATTGTTACCTGCCCAATAAAAAAAAAACAACTTAAAAAAGCAATTGAAAATGCTACTCTAGCAAAGAGTTAATTTCCCATGAAGTTGAAAAAATTATTTCCCATGCCATGGTGTAATTGTTAATGTTACCCTTTGTGAATTTTTTTCCCTGGGGTGACAATTGTACCCCTCCAGCTGCTATTTTTTCCACCTATTCAGGGTGAATGCACGATTTAATTCACAGGGCAATAATATTATTCTCCATTACAAGGTGAAGTTCAGATGTACAAATTCAACACCCTTTGATAATGGTCTTTATATTATAGATATTTATTTGGCATAAAGAGTAGGCCTACAACTAGCAAATACCCACTCCTGATGGGTTTTCTATACCATCAATGACAATTCTATGTGTCATGGAGGAAGATATACAAAATTGTTAAGTTTGTGAAATAACAGGAAATTATATAATACTATCTGCGTTTAAATTGGATGTAACAATTAAGCATGATTAAAATAATTATCGCTTTTATGTTTTCTTTTCAAAGTAGATAACCAAATAATTCCTGAAAAAGAGGCTGGGCAGTGTCATTATCGATTAAAGTTGACGACATACCACAATACTAGTGGATAAGGTGCTCGTCTGGTAACTGAGATGTTGCAAGTTCGAACTTAGTAGATTCTCCATAACTCTTTGCTTTACTTCACCCGAGATTAATGGGTACTTGGGTATAAGCAGTGATGGCAATTGTCGAGTAACTTAGCATTGTGTGTTCTTGAAATGGCTGCTTGGCTGTATACTTCCCGGGGAGTTGAGAAAGGCTCATGCTTGAACAGGCCTGCCAAGGTTGCAGTTTATTGTTAAGTCTGTTGAGATGGACCTCCTCTTTGTAATGGACAAAAAAAAATTAACATTTACATTTAATTTACGTTAATATCGGAATAAAATGGTTTCTTATTACATGTTAATTGAGGAAATCAAATAAGATTTTGCAAATTTCATGCTTTTATATTTAATAGCACATATTCAATCAAATTTATGCGTGGCTGTTAAATTTCTGTCATTTTTATTAAATATAAGAAACCTGATGACACTTTTAGAATGAAATGTCAGATCAAGTTCATAGCATTCCCACGACTTCTAACCCCCATTCTACTGAACTTCGGTGCTTTTCTTGCATTTTTCCATTTTCTTTTGACTTATTGAAGTTGGTGTGATTGACCCTCAGGCTCTGTAGGAGCAAGTGAAAGTTGTACCAGTTGTATCACTGCAGGGGTACCACCATAACACGAAAACTGGGTGAGGGTACATGATCCCCCTCTCCCCTTCTATAATTAATGTGGCATGACCATTTGGAACATTCATTTTAATGATAGGCAGGGAATGAACATTTTGTATCAATTCAAACATAGGGGTGATACGTACAGTCCAGTCAGTCCTTCTTAAATATACACTTTACATGTGATTCAGATTGTTAATCTTCTACCACGCCCTCATGAGGTTTCGGAATGAGATGTTAAATTAGTGGTTTCTCAAACTAAATAACCATGTATAGTGTCACAGCGACGGATGTATAGGAAGCCCGCTGAACTCGAATGCCTCCACCGGATATTTTGCGGCCCATCCACAACTCATCCGAGCCCATGGGACATTAAATATAGGCCGGTTGTGTCCAGTATTCTATGCTGGGCAACTTAAAGAACCTGGACATCCTGAATCAATAGGGTATGTGCCAGACTCCCAGTCTTCTCATGTCATCATACGGCGTCACCAAAAATGAAAGTGCAGCTCCATCCACAAAGATGGAGGTTGAGCTGCCCTGGTTGATCTGGGGTATACCAGCACAACATAAGCAAAAGCAAAAATTAAAGACCCCGAAGTTGGGGACAAATAGCATCCTTACAAGAAGTCAGCCTTGTCTTTTTTTCATCTCTATGTCTATTTCTGGCAGCAGATGCAATGCAATGGAAAGAAATCAGAAAATTCCAGAAGACCTTCTAAAATCTAAACTACTTTTATGGCCAAGTTGTAATATTGGTTCCAAGTGACTTTTGCTGCCTTTCTAATGTGTATCCATTGACATTTTCTAACTAAAGAACCCCAGAAACTACATAGAAAATAGCAATAAAGTAAAGTGTATAAGTAGGCAGATCACATTGATAATATTGAAAAGATTAAAATGATATATATAGTTATTTTGACTGAATTTATCGAAAAGATAACTCTCAACTGGGAACATTTCTAGAATTTCTTTTAAGTATAAATTGAACCTAGCTGGCACCAGAAGTTGACTGATTGGAGGGGAATGCTAGCCTCTGCACCTGTAAAAATTGATTTTATTTTGTATTTTTAATAGGGAGTTTTTTTTTTCATGAATGCCACAAAGGAGACCACATTTTTTTATTTCATTTTGTACAAACACATTGGTGAAACTCCAGTTTAAAACAATATTTGTGGTGTCATTTTGTGGCTAATCAATTAAATCAACATGTACAGACATTTTGTCCATGAAAGTCTATGTGGGGAAACTAAGTCCTAATCAATTAAACATCATTTTATAATTGGACATCACCACAAACAAACGAAACAGCAGATCATAATTCAGATCAAAATTAGAAATTTCCACAAATGTTGTTATGGATTTCCCCTAATTACATCTAAAATATTAAATTATCTAATATCAACCCAATTTTGCCTGACTGATATCACAGCTGGTAGTAATTTAGGATTTAATCAGAATGGTCGTCCTTAATTCGTAATTTCTTGTGCCATTGAAGGCATATTAGTAATAGTAAAAAAAAAGAAGTAAAGATTACATAACGATTACACAACTGCTCAGGGTGCTTTTTTGTGCATTATCGTTTGTGTTCATCGTAGTCGGCGGTGGAATAGGTTAATTTTTTAAAATTAGAAAACACACTGACCCAACGTTAAGTCTAAGTAAGTATACTATTATGAGTAACAACTATTGTATGGTTGCTCAGTTACTATGGGATTTTCATCCATATAAGGTTTCATTTGTATGTTATGGCAATGAACTTCCTAATTAATTATTTTTTTGTAATATTATAACCCATTTGAAATACAAGAGCACAATATGGCCACTGTGTACACACTGCATTGTTTGTTTAGCTGAAATGGACATTGACTGTGTCACATTCAAGGTGTACTTGTGTGAGTTGCCCACTTTGATGTAACTGATGCACCTCAATCCAACATGCATAATTATGTGATGACACAACTTGCCAATATTGGCCAAAACTTAGTTCGAATTTCTGACTTGTATCATGGGCATTAATGGTCTACCTCAAGACAAAAGCCCTCAATTTCTCTGCTGCGTAAATATAAACCTAATCCTATTTGCTTACAGATGATTTCATAATTGTAGACACATGGTCTGAATGTGCATTTTATTTCTTGGACATGTAATCTACAGGGAAAAGTGACATCAACAACATTATGACATCACTTTTCCCAATAGAATAGCATCTGTGTGTAGAAAAAAAAAATTAACATTTGGTCTCAGTGTCTAGAAATATGAAATCAACTGTTAACAGGTGTATGTATTTATATGCTGACCTGCAAATTTAGAGTCACTAAGCATTAAAACAATGTTTGAAACTGAAGAACCATTTGACCCATGGACATGTTCATCTCAACAATGTGCTTATTGGATTTTTAGAAGTGCTCACCGAAAGCAGTAAAACAGTGAGATGGGCTAGATGTAGCTTCTTGTCAGCAGCCAGTCTTTTGAACTAACACGTCTTCATAGCTCTTGGGTGGCAGAGAAAACATGCAATTGAAAAAGATGATTGTTGCACAATCAGTTCTGCTTATAAGCACCAAACCTATTATGAAAGAAGCCCTGCTTCTTTATAACCTATAATGATAATCATAATAGGATTTCGTGCAAGGACAAATCTGTCTATAGTAATTCATATGCTCACGTAACTTTCAGATTTATTTTGCAAAACACAGGAAAAAAGATAGGAGCTAGGTGGAAATGTGTAGATGTGTTAAAAGATAAGTTGACACATGGATAGGTCATGATGGAGATGTATTTCTAAGAGACATGTATGTACCCCACCTAGAGCACTTGAAACAAAGAACTTAGTGTGGAAATTCTAAATAAAAAATAATCTTTATTTTCAAGAATGTGCTAATTTCTCATTGTGATATGGAAGTTGGATAGCCAGAAGACACGAGACTTTATTTCAATTCAAATTTTGGATATAGAGCTCTCTGCCCCCATGTCTATACACTTTGAAATAATTTCCCTGCCCATTATCGAAATGTGGCCACTGGCCAGCTGAAGTGGCAAGATTAATTTGATTTTGTTGGATGTTGCCAAACACTGTACAAAGTGTCACTGAAAAAAGTAAAATAAAAATGCAAGTTAAAAAACAAACAACTTAGCCATGGGCTGATGTGCTTGTTGGTGGTGGGATATTGTTGAGTAAATTACCAAGACCTCCCTCAAAAATCGCCTCAATTCTCCATGACCCATAACAACATTAACCTCCTATTTGTCTAAGTGTACACTGTAAATTTAGAATTTTTAGTTAGCTTAATTAATTGAGTGAGATGGTTGCACAATTCCTTTGAGCCAAGATAGCTTGTTGTTTGCAAGTTATAACAACATAAAGATTATCATAACTCAAACAGCAAGCTATCATGGCTCAAACAAATTGTGCAACCGTCTCACTCAATCATTTGAGCTAACTCAGAATTTCAGAATTTACAGTGTAAAATAAAAAGGGTTAAGGGATGGAAAGACAAACAATTGACAGAGCTCTTTACTTCTTAGCTTTGGATTGCAATTTTCTATGCTTCAGACTTTGTAAGCTTTTACAAATTACCATTTGTAATAATCATTCTTGAACTGTCAGACTCCCCTGAGGAGTCAGAGGGACATACAGTTGACAACCTCCTATCGCAGTCCACAGCCAACCGGCCCAACCCCCTCTCAATTACACCTGGGTGGAACCAGACAGGGATTTTATCATAGGTGCTGTAGCCTAGTGGATACAGTGCTCGCCTGGTAACTGAGATGTTTCAAGTTCAACTTCCAACCATGGCACGGAGGAACTGAGCAGGTCTTCCATAACTCTTTGCTTCGCTTCACCCAGGTGTGAATGGGTACTTGGCTACAGGCAGTGATGGCGATTGTAGAGTGACTTAGCATTGTGTGGGCTGGAAATGGCTACCTGGTTGGGGAGTTGTCAAAGGCTCATGCAGGAACAGGCCTGCCAAGGGTCTAACTGTAAAAAAGTCTGTTGAGACTGACTTCATCAGTTCAATGGACTATAAAAAAATCTACATTTACATTTACATTTACATTCAAGGACCATTTCCTCAATTCCACATGCTGGGTTTGAACTCCCAAGAGTAACTCAACAATCCCATATCCCACCTGCTGCCTACCTACTGAGCGCAAATGCAATCAAACCAGGTATGGTTCTTGTAGAATAATGTGTTTTTTAAAACACTCTTCAGTCTTCAATTGTCATAAAAACGTTCACATGTTGTATAAGTCATCTTTCTGCATCACAGATAGTGACATCTTTAATTATTAATTATACAGTGTAATGACAGTTAATGATACTTCTTTTGTAACATTAGAAAGATTTTCGTCTATTACGCAACAATGCAGATCACAGGTCCAATTAGGAGTAAATGAAGTGGAGATCTGTCATAAGCAGATCTCTGATTGCATAAAAGATTATGGACTTAAGCAGTGGCGGATCCAGAAAGGGTAGTCCAGGAGGGGTGGGGGTCACGGAACTGTTTCAGCATTTGAGGACTTGTGTCTCTGCATATATTCTACAAAATGCTATAACATAATCAATTTCATGAAGGTTCCAGTGACTTTGTGTAGGGGGAACGGGGGCACATTGGGACGCTTTTCACGTCTACTAATGTTGCTCAATGCTGAAAGCACTGAAGAACTCAGATGTTTGCATGAATATCACCAATACTATTGAGCTTAAATGCAAGGCATAATAAACTAGACTGCACCAACCTTTTTGCAGCCAGAGAGTCGTAAAAATGACTGTCCCAATGTTCCCCGGCTAAAACAGCCGGGGCACATTGGGACATCCAATTAAAAAATCATTTTAACATTCCATGTGCAATATATATCACATATAAGTAGTGCGTAAGGCAATATACAGTGCATTAACACCTTGAAGTGCCAATAGTTCATAACTTTAAACAGTTTTAAACATTTAACATAAACTGTCCTGGGTGCGGACATCTATGTAAGTAACACACATGCAGTGCTTTGCGACAAATTTATTCACAGCGCATGGTTATCCACTATATCTCTATTCACTGTGGCCTAAACACCTGTTGTGTGCTGTCCCAGGTCATTCAGTTGTCTTGGACACTTAAACTCTGCCATATTAAGTGCATCCCAATGTGCCCCAAATTCACTGTCCCAATGAGCCCCGATATGACTTTTACACCAAAATGCTAAATTCTCGGACACCAGTGAGTGTGTTTATCACGATAGCAATTCATAACTGTTCGTTACGATATATAAAATTCATACAAGCACTGAGAAAGCCTCATTGTTCATGGTTTGTCCATCTAATGGTTCGAATTGAACCCGTCCATATTTACTTTAGTAGTAGGAAAACAAACTTTTGCTCGCCATACTTCTGCATGTGGCTGTAATTTGTCTATAAAACCATGGAAACATCAGGATGTGAAATTACAAGATATGATTGCACTACCGTATCATATACCCTGCCAGGATCCAAGAAAACCCCACCGTCCCACAGTGCCCCGCATCCCAATGTGCCCCCGTTCCCCCATACAGCAGTAGGCTATCTGATTGTCTTTTTGGACATGACTGTGAATTAAATTCATTTTTTGTTTATAATTTCTTAGCATAATATTTTGCTTATTTATCCATCAAAAAACTAAAGACCCCACACATGATGTCTTGATTCCCTCTCTTTCTTCCCACCACAGTGTTCCCAACTTCCCACCAGCCTCCCTCATGTATCCAATTGATGTCAGAATGAGATTTTGTCATGTACTTGTACACTGAACACACACACATCAAGCACTTTTCCTTTTTTATACTTTTTTAGAAGACTATTCTTTTCAATTATATGTTGTACAAGCTTCCTGTGGTGTGATTCTGAAGTGTTCTTTACATACATTCAATGTTTGGACTCTTTACTGTATGGAGAGGGGAGTTTCTTTCATAAAAGACGACACTGCCATAGTGCTATAGTCAATATTTGACAACTTACTATAAAAGCTCTGGCAAGTTGGACAAGATTTTCATCTTAACTGTAAAGACCTGCTCAAATTTATGACAAGAAGTACAATTGTATACAGGTCATTCATTCTGAATGTCTCCAATATATATGTTTTATACATATTCCCATAACAATTTGCAATGGCATTGTGATATTTGTAAGTCTACATCTATACATATTGTTATGTATGTATTATAGTTCTTGTTAGTCAAAAATGAAGAATTGCATTCAATTTGGTTCTTTCTATTCACTTTACGAATTACGATTCTTTGCTGTTGAATATAGCTCCTGGATATGTCTAATAATACGTCAAAAAGAAGAAAATTTTGTTTTGAAATTTTCCATTTGAGGCTGGATGAAAACAGAGAAAGTGCCTCTGATGAAAACTAAATAAATATTTGATTCTGTTGGATGAGAGTAATTTTGAATTACATACACTTGTTTATACAATATCTGAAATATTGCCAAATCTCTTAAATGCACTAAAAAATTAGAATTTCGAGTCAGCTTAAATTATTGAATGAGATGGCTGCACAATTTCCTCGAGCCAACAAAGCTTGGAGTTTTAAGTTATGACAACTGAAAGATTATCATAACTCAAAACAACAAGCTGCGTTAGCTCAAAAAATTGTGCAACCATCCCACTCGATCACTTGAGCTGCCTCGAAATTTCAAATTTTACAGAGTGCTAAATGTAGATTCTCAAAGAAAAGTGAAGCCTTCAAATAATAACTCATTTGGACAAATGAGAACCAACACGTGTATACTGGATCAAATTATTAATAATCTCACAGAGCCATTTTCCTTTACAATTGCATTGCCATCAAGTTTTGCCCTTATAAATATTCCTTGAATGTAATTACATAGGAATTCCTTTTTGTCCATTATTCAAATATGATTTCTATAGAGTGTGCTTATAAGGCTAAATAAGTCCTGTGTAAGTCGTGTATATTTGCATATATGTGTGGGAAAATGCAAAAAAAATATTCCTGAATTATTCTACAATACAGAATGATTCACCAGACTGCATAGAAAAATATATGATAAAGAAAATATGAAAAGTATGAAAGAAACTGTGTAAAATGAAGTTGTACTCACCTTTTAAAGACTATAAGCCAACAGACTATGATAGTTATTACGACAACCAGGACAACTGAACATATTCCCACAATCAGAACTATGAAATATTCCTGAAAAGAAAAAGCACAATAAATCAATCTGTGGGTTGCTGACTCGTGTGTGGGCATACACTCTAAAACAATTCAGACAAAATTGGTTTTTTAGATTCGAAATGGTTTTTTGAAACACCAAATTTCAATGCAAAAAACTAACATGGATTTTTTTAAAAATCCATGTTGGTTTTTTGTAATTGAAATTTGGTTTTTCAAAAAACCACTTTGAATCTAAAAAACCATTTTGTCCCGACATTTTTTAGAGTGTACTATCAGTTACACCCTGCTCGTTTCGAGGGTACGGGAATATACACCACGAAGGACTCCATACACCACGAAGCCAAAGGCTGAGTGGTGTATGGAGGCCTGAGTGGTGTATATGGTGTCCGCCCGCCAGTCCGAGGGCCCGCGAGTCCGAGGGTCCGCCAGTCCGAAGGCCCGTCATTCCGAGGGCCCGCCAGTCCGAATTTTTGGTGCCCTGAGGGCATTGTGGTGCCCTGAGGGCATCGCCTGTTCCCGGTGCCTGAGGGCATCACTCCGAGGGCGCACCACTCTGAATGTTAGGGTCCCACCGGAAGAGTAACAAGGCCCTGCAGTCCGAAGGTCCGCCAGTCCGAAATGCCCTCAGGGCATTGCCAAGGTGCCCTTGGGGAACTATTAAAGTTTTATAGGCTGTCAGGGCTTTGTGAAGGTTCCAAACTAGTTACCTGATGGCTACTGAATTGCCTGATTGCCACAATGTATTAAATTGCCTAATTGCTATTGAATTGCCCTGATTGCTATTGAATTGCCACAGTTGTACACAATGCATTACAATATGTATCAGATTAGAGTGCCAATCTGATTGTTATTGAAGTGTCATATTAGAGTTTAACTCATTCTTATTCTCATTGTGCAATCATAAGAAGTCCTATTCATTTCCTCTCACCTGAGTTGCTGATTGTTTTTATCAATTCCAATATATAAGGGTTGAGGGTGACAGGTTTCAATAGGCTGAAATCATAACATCGTATCTCCCAAATACAATGCACTATTAAGAGAAAACCAAACCGTTCTTGTCCACTCCATTACCACAAAATTAGCAAAAAGAAAAAAAAACTTGGAAAAAATTAATTAAAAAAAAGATGATTCTGAGATGAAGTGCTTGTGAATATAAGACTTACATAATGTTTTTCCTTTTTTCTATTTTTAAAATGCTAAAAAAGCAGGTTTTTTGCGTCAAAAGTCCGCTCCTTTACCAAATTTTCCAGGGAACTTTGTCCCGACATTTGAGAATGGCCCATAATGGCAAATACAATAATTTTTGTTTATAGACAATAGGCCTACAACTCTACAAAAGATTCATCACTGTTATCTTGCTAATTGGCCTTTACTCAGCTACCAGCTGGTGCACAAATCATTTGGCCTATTGCAGTTTTCGCTAACTTAATCAGTCTTAATCAAGTCAAGTCAAGTTCATTATCAACAATTTATACATGGGCATCTTAGTTTCAACTCGCAATGATGATTATGAGTACAAATTTTACCTATAATACTGAGTGTAATTATAATAATGATAGTCGAATACATAATGATGAATACTTTGGGAATTGCACTGATAGTTCATAAATACGTTATCACTTTTCAATGTTCATTGAACAGCCACACTGCAGCTGGGATGTAACTATTCATCAATCTATTTGTTGCAGTTTTGATTGAGGGCAACCTTTTTCGAGATGGTAGGAGTTCGAAGAAGTCATTTATTGGATGGTATTCATCCTTCAAAATACTGTGTATTCTCTTCAATGATCGACTTTAGTAAATTTCATGAAGACCTTCTTGTTCGCAACCAATAATGTAGGACACTGTTTTATAACCCATGACAGTGTCTTTCCTTGTGGTCGCCTTGAACCATGTTATAATAAAGCCTGTGAGGCAAGACTCAATTGTCGATCTGTAGAATGTGATCATTACTTCCTGACTGATATTGAATGTTTTTAGTTGTCTCAGGAAATACAGCTGCTTTTGGGCCTTCTTCAGGTTTGCACATATCTGGTCTTCCCACTCGATTGAATCATAGGAAGTATATGTATGCTTACACTTCGTAGAGTTTACGTAAATATGCTCACAGATCATAGACATGGAATGGGTAGGGCTATGACCTCACAAAGAACATTTCCGCCCAATCCTGTAAGCACTAAGTAAGTAAAAAAAAAAAAATAAGTAAAATTTTATTTAAAAGTCGGCAGTACAGAAATAACAAGTAACAGAAGCACAAGTGCTCGGGAAGTAACAGAAGCACAAGTGATCGTTTTTGGTCTACCGTAAAACTTATAACATGAGCTTACCGCTAAAATCAAAAGCATGCATAGACTTTGAAATGTCTGAGCATGTCAATTGTGGGATACAAACGCCTTACAAATTCAGTCAGGCTACACAGGAGTCAAAATATTTGGTTACTCTGAGTAATGCAAAAGAAGATTGGCAGCCATTGTTATCCCACATGCCTCAAATATCGTCATTTATGACCCAATGAGAAATCATGCTTCAACAAGCAGTTTGGTTAAGGATATTTAGCATTGACCCAATGGCAAAAAGCATCACCCATTTAACTTATTTACAGGCGACACTGTATGTCATAATGAAGTAAGATAGCTATGAACTTTGAATGAAGACATTTACAGCCAGGAAATTTGATATGCAGAAAAAGTAGGCTGCACTGTGAAATGGGGTGCATCAGTTGCTCCTTACCTATTCAGATTTTGATGTCTATGTGATATGTTTGGAGGCTGGATAATAATAGCATGAAAAAAAAATTTCAGCTCGAAATTCTAATGGGACCAGCCATCTCCAGGCTCATGTTTGAATAAAATCGGAGTATCCCAAAAATTCTAAATATCTCAGGAACTGTCTAGCCTAGAGACTTGACAGTGGGCTAAAAATGTGCAGAATGTCCATATTTATATTCACTTCAACAGAAATTTTCCCTCTATCTCTAACTGTTTTTCCGTTATTTGACAAAAACACAATTATACGACGGAATCAATCTAGAAAATTGGTATTTATGAAAATTGGGCACTACCCAATCTACAATGATGCTGCCTGCATTATTTCTGCCTCAGATAATTCAAAGAGGATACATGTATCCAAAGGTTTTTTTTTTTTTTGGGATGAATTTTGTTCCACCCGACTTCTGCATCAACCCTAAAACAGACTTGTCCAACGAAAAGGTAGTTTTTCTGACCTAGCTCTGAAACTATTGGTTCCAAGACCAAAGTTGCCATTGTAATGAATATAAAGTAATTTATTCCACACATTTTGAGCCCATTATCAATTAAGTCTCTTGGACCGTCGGTTCTTCAGTTGTGACGTTTTTGTTAAATATTGTAATTTATCTTCATTGAAATACCATTGAAATAAGTAATTCCACGGAGGTGGCTGTTTAGTTCCCATTGGAATATCAACCTGAAGTTTGGTGTGCAGGACACCCAACCTCCTAACATATCACATAGACATCAAAATAGGAGAAGGTTGGGGCAACTGATGCACCCTCCTATGAAATGTGTGTCATCATGCTGATGATTTGTCATGATCATACCAAATACTTTCGATATTAATTTGATTTAAACTAAAGAGACTGGTGCTTTAAGCCATTTCTGGACTCTCAGAGCATGAATTTAATGTGGCTCTTTCTTGAAATGTGATTTTCGATCAAGTATAATGGTCATACACTACTTGGGTAATCAGTAACAGACTCCATAGGCTCAAATTCAATGTTACATAATATTCTTAAAAGGCTAATTTTGAGACGAGGGTAACTCAGTTACCCTCGTCCAGTTTTGTCACAGTGATTTAGCTGGGCTCCAGCCTTCCTACATACATCTTTTATGTGCTCGTCGAAATTTAAATTTTCGTCTAATTTCACTTCAAGGTGCTTCACATTTGTTTCACTTACAATTTCAAAAGTCATTAACTTGAATGTGACACCCTTCCCTATGAAATAACCTTGGGCCTGTGTTTCACTTACTTATCAAAGACTTTGACCCATACCTAACTCTGACTATAGAAAAGAACATTGGCTGCCATTGTTATCCTACATGCCTCACATATTAGCCTTTATGACCCAATATGTTTTTCTCTCATCGGATGAGAACTCATACTTCCACAGGCAGTTATTTACAGGCAGCACTGTAACACTTCATTGGTTATTATGACTCACAGAGTCCCAAAATCTGTATGAACCAACACTCATTTTTTGCGGATCAAGTTTACAGGCTGTAAACAAAATAGCACATTATAATAATTTGAAAACCTATTAGCTCCTGTTAAATGCTGGTTTAAAAAGGTTCTATAACTGAGCCGAAAGATAATATAAATGAAGCAAATGGTTCAATTAGTGAACGAAAAGGTTCAATTGTTTCACTTAAGTTCCTTTATTGAACCAAAAGGTTCCAATATCGAACAAAGGGTTCCTATCTTTGTAAACATGATTAGGTTCCCATGTAAGGTTTCATAATTGCTGAATGCCTCGGTTCCATTATTTAACTCCTTTGGTCAACTATTGAACCCTTTTTAGGGGAAAAAATGGAACCTTTTAAAAAGTTCAATAACAAACTTTTTAAGGTTCGCTATGTATACAAGCTTATAGAACCCTCAAAGGCTCCATTAGTGGGATGAGATTGCTCCAAAGAACACAAGTGTGCCCCAAGCCAGAAAAAAGTGCCCCGAGGAACACAAGAGTGACCTGAGGAACCAAAAAGTGCCCTAAGGAGCACAAGAGAGTCCAAAGGAGCAGAAAAGTGCTCTAAGGAACACAAAAGTGTCCCGAGGAACCAAATAGGGACCTTAAATCACAAAAGTGCAAAGAGGGATAAAAAAAGCACCCTAAGCAACACAAGAGCGTCCCAAAGGGGGGGGGGGTATGCTCTGAAAAATGCAATAGTGCCTTGAGCGACAAAAAGGTGCCTTGGATAATAAAGTGACACATGGAAATCAAGAATGCCCTGAGGAACCAAAAAGTGCCCTGAGAAACCAAAAAGTGCCCCGAGGAATGAAAAGTGTCCAGAGGAATCAAAAAGCACCCCAAGGAACAACAAAAGTGCCCTGAGGAACAACAAAAGTGCCCCGAGGAATCAAAATAGTGTCCTGAGGAAAAAACAATTTTCAATTTCAATTTCAATCATTTATTTGCCCTGAGGAAAAAACAAAGTGCCCTGAGGATAAACCAAAGTGTCCTGAGGATAAAACAAAATGCCCTGAGGATAAAACAAAGTGTCCTGAGGATAAAACAAAGTGCCCTAAGCAAAACAAGAGTGTCCCAAAGGGGGGGGGGAGGATGCTCTGAAAAATGCAATAGTGCCTTGAGCAACAAGAAGGTGCCTTGGACAAAAAAGTGACACATTGAAATCAAGAATGCCCTGAGGAACCAAAAAGTGCCCTGAGAAACCAAAAAGTCCCCCGAGGAACAAAAAGTGCCCTGAGGAAAGAACAAAGTGCCCTGAGGAAAAAACAAAGTGCCCTGAGGAAAGAACAAAGTGTCCTGAGGAAAAAACAAAGTGTCCTGAGGGAAAAAAAACAAAGTGTCTCGAGGAACAACAAAGTGCCTGAGGAACAACAAATTACCCTGAGGAATAATAAAGTGCCCTGAGGAACAACAAAAGTGTCATTCCATCAGATATTCTGTCATTCCATCACGGCCAAAATGTCATTCCGTACAGGGTAGCTAGGAAGACTAACTCATGACATGATTGAGAAAATATTCAATTCAATAAGGGACCGTTCAGAATTTATGATTGGGGGGGGGGGTGGTGGTTTTGCTGGAACTTCTTGTCAAAAATTGATACCCCTCCCTTGAGTTTCACGCAGATTTTTTATACCCCAAAATTATATGCTCTGTGATCAGGAGAAGTGAAAATAACTTAGATAACCAACCACGACTATAAAAGGAGACAGAGCCAACAAGATGGGAGTCTGAATCTCACCCACCAGGACTGAACATTTCTCCAATTCTCTCACCTTTTTCCCAATTTCTCAAGCCATGAAGCAATTAACTTACAAGTATGCATTTATATGTGCAGATAGATAATTTAATACTGAAAACGAAAAGGTAATCTTCAACACAAAAGCTCTACTAAGAATTAAGATATTTTCTAAATTATGAAATAATATCAGAATTTTCATGAAAGTTTGATTGACAGCTCCCAATGACATTTCTGCCATTGCCACTAATTGATCTGAAGCTAATTGACCAATAACTGTTCACTCATTTGCATAAAATTTGGAAATGGCAGTGGCCAGTGGTGCATTTATGAGGGGCCGATTACACGTAATCTTAGCCAAGAGTGATTAATAAAGGACAATTGGTGGAGAGAAATACTTTCAATTACTCTAATGTGATAGCAAACTTGATAAGCATACAAATAAATTGATTTACTTAATATAGTAATATAATTGGTGCTTCAAAAGTGAATTTTATATTTGGTGCTTCAAAAGTGAATTTTATGGAGAGAAAGTTCATTTCTGGACCCCTTTCACATTTTAATTAATCAAGTGTGGCCTAATAACCACTGTCCAATGAGAGTTAAAAAGTCCAGTGAAAGTTTTATGGCTTTGTGGCCAAAATTTCGTTGCTGTGTTATTGAGTCTTTAACTTATCCTTCATAAAAGATGATGCGTCCATCCCCTTTTGCTATCGCGCAGACATCCTCGGTACCAGTTGGCTTGCGAGGGTGTTGTGCAGATTTTGGTGTGATGTCATGTACAATGTTGGGTCATAAACAGAGGATTCCATACTCCTAAATGATTAAAATTGCCCGAAGTCCAAAATACAGGTTTCTATTGATCATTTAACACTGCATGGTTTCCTGATAATTACTGATATTTTAATATTTCATTGGTTTTGTCCACATATCTGTGGATTTCATGAATGTTAGAACTGCTGATCTTATCCATTAGTCAATTCAGCTGCTTACTGATGCAGAATAATACTTTTTCATGGCTTCCTATGCGTTTAACAGATTTGTAGGACGTTTTGTTGCATATGGACCAATCAGGTAAGCTGAAAATTCGATAACACTTACAATAGAAACTCATACTAACTGAATCAAGAGAAAGAGGATGCCATTGGATGGATATACAGTATTATACACCCTGCATTTATGCATAATGCACCTGGGAAGGTTAATTAGGAAAGGAGGAGGACATAGGGAAACGACAATTGAAATTGCTGTCCTACATAAGTCCATTGAGACTATCTTGACACAGCTCGATAGAGATACAAGCAGATAGATAAATACATGTAGTTCTATGTAGTCAGATTGATAGATATAATAGATAGGCAGATAGATAGTCAGATTGATAGTCAGAATGATAGATCGATAGATCGATCCCCAAAGGATCATTTATCCTGAGGGCACCAGAGAGAGCTGGTGCCCTCAGGGCATCTCGGATTCGGACTGGCGGGCCCTCGGACTCGCGGGCCTCTGGAGACAATCGTAAGGTATGCCCTGAGGGCACCTGAGACTCACGGTGCCCTGAGGGCACCTCGGACTCGCGGGCCCTCGGACTCGCGGGCCCGCGATTTGGCGGGCCCTCGGACTCATAGGGTGTCACCGGTGTATATTCCCGTACCCTCGAAAAACGAGCTGGGTGTAACGGTTTTATCCTCAGACTTCTTGTTTTATTGATGCCCATAAATTATCTTGCAAACTGAGTCTGAAATGTCTTTCAGTATCAAAGCAACAGCGTTGTGACGTCATCACCAGAGCTGTCACCTTGATGATGTCACAAAGGCTCAAACAATGGCATTGTGACGTCATGACTATTGTTGCTACAAGGATGATGTCATAACAATCCTATGGTTGCAATTGTGACATCATTGTTTATCTCATACACCCTGTCTGGTGACGACAGACAGGGTGTACTATCAGTTACACCCTGCTCGTTTCGAGGGTACGGGAATATACATCATGAAGGACTCCATACACCACGAAGCCGAAGGCTGAGTGGTGTATGGAGGCCTGAGTGGTGTATATTCCCGTACCCTCGAAAAACGAGCAGGGTGTACTAACGGTTTTATCCTCAGACTGCTTGTTTTATTGATGCCCATAGATTTTCTTGCAAACTGAGTCTGAAATGTGTTTCAGTAACAAAGGAACAGCATTGTGACGTCGTCACCAGTACTGCCACCAGGATGATGTCACAGTGGCTCAAAAAATGGCATTGTGACATCATGGCTATTGTTGCTACAGGGTGACGTCATAACAATCCTGTGGTTGCAATTGTGACATCATTGTTTATCTCATACACCCTGTCTGGTGACAACAGACAGGGTGTACGGTGTCATACACCTCAGCTCTCAACCAATCAGAATCGAGGATTCACACTGGACTGAGGATAAGGTGTCATACACCGCGGCTCTCAGCCAATCAGAATCAAGAAATATAGAGGGTGCTGCACTGCATGCGACCTGTGCAAAGCCTAAATATGAACACTTGCCTTCCGGGCGTAGACTCAGACATGCAAAATGCCGAACAAGTCGCTATCAAAGATCCTTCGTACCGTCCAGTATCAACATGGCAAATACAACGGGGTTCTCCTCGAACAGCATGATTAGTGTGTGAATGTGAATGAATGTAACTTAT
Organism: Platynereis dumerilii; assembly: GCA_026936325.1. NCBI lineage: Eukaryota > Metazoa > Annelida > Polychaeta > Phyllodocida > Nereididae > Platynereis > Platynereis dumerilii. Next base: position 137,269,646 of record JAPTHN010000001.1, read on the forward strand.
ATTGTATAAATGCCATTGTATGAATGTATGTTCTAACTAATTTATATATATGTATGTGTGTGAAACTGTCTCAACTGTGTGCATGTGCTTTTGTATGAATGTGCTTTTGTATGAATGGGCTACGCACGAGCCAAATTGCATGATTTTCATGACAATAAAGTATTTATTATTATTATTATTATTAAGGATTCACACTGGACTGAGGATAAATAGATATACTTTTTTGTACATACATTTTTGTCGAAATGGAATTAAAAACCACATAAGAAATTTGTATTTACAGATTTATTAAGTATAAGGAATTCGAGGATCATGTTTCTTCTGTACCCTGTCTGTCTAGCTCTGAGTTGCCTATATATTTGTCACCTCTGTCAGCCAATCACAAGCCAGTATTTCACTGTTATAAATTCCATATTCTTTGCTTTCCACTTATTCTGTTATTTCTATATGATTGAAATTTGTCTCATTGATAGAAAAAGCCAGTTATTCACCATTGGATAAGGAATGTGTGATTATCACCCCTCAATTGATCAATCACATATTACCCCTCCTGACGGCCTTCCATGGTGAATAACCTATACAGTGTGATTTACTATACAGTGTCCCCTGTAAGTTAGTGATAAGGGTGATATTTTGCCATTGCCGCAATGCTAAACAACCACAACCAAACCTTGTAGAAAAGTAAATTCGCATCTGATGAGAGGAAAACATATTGGGTCATAAAGGCCAATATTTGAGGCATGTGGGATAACAATGGCTACCAATTTTCTTTGCTGTACTCAGAGTAAGGTATGGGTCAAAGTCTTTGATAAGTAAGTGAACCACCCCTCCCATTGTAATAACATTGGGTTTGTGTTTCCCGCCTATCAGATCTGACCAATGGCGATCTAGAAGCATGAGATTCAAATGAGTGAGGCGCTGTTACAAGCATCCCCACTTGCGAAGTAATGCAAGTAGGGAGGTTGACTTTTAAAATGGCTACCGATATAAACAAGGTCGCCGTAGCTTGAGCATTTGTCTGGTTAACCACTTTTCTGAAAGAAGAACATCTCAGAAACACGGGGCAACTTTTCGATGTCCGTAAGTTGAATAGAAGTTTAGCAAATTTGGCCGAGAAGCTCCGAAGTGGAGGGTGTGGTTTCATATATATTCTTGAATAAATTATGAAGATGCTCATCCTCAGAGCTCTTTGTCTAGGGTATATTCTCTGGGTGAATAAGGAACATCGTCATGCCCAATATGACACAGGTGTTGTGCAAGGGGCATTTCTCTTGGCTCTTCTGATATAAAATGAACCATCATTAATACCAAAATTAGTATGGATTGTATTGGTTTAATCTCTCCAATCTCCATTTTCATTACATATGTTGTATTTGAATTGCATGGCTGGAAAAAGGAAATCTCTAAATCTCGATGAAAATTTTGGAAGATGGTTGCAAATTTTCAAAATGGCTTTTATTTTGTGCATGGTAATGCCATTCCCAAGGGGCACACAATGTAAACACAATGTTGGTACAAAATTGTTTTTTTTAGATTCAAAATGGTATTTTGAAAAACCAAATTTCAAGGCAAAAACCGACATGGATTTTGAAAAATCAATGTTGGTTTATTTGCATTAAAATTTGGTTTTTCAAAAAACCATTTTGAATCTAAAAAAACAATTTTTCCCTTAAAATTATTTAGAGTGTAATTGGTGGAGGGCTCATCTGTTGTCACGCAGAAATGTATGGAAGACATTACGTTGCCACAATGTGAACACAATGTTGAGATTTGTTAACGATGTTGTGGCAATGTTGATTCAATGTTGCATGACAACATCATATCTTGATGTTGCTTCACAAGAAATGTTGTGACAACGCCATTTCTATCATAGAATTCTATATAATTTACACCAACATTGCAATATTTAAATAACGTTGCTGCAAAATAGAAATGCCCAGTGGGTTGACGTCTATCTTTGGAGAAACATCTTTTCTAATCAAGGAAAATCATCACATTCTGAATTTGCTTGGAAATTCACATTTTGTTCTGGTCCTGCTGGGAAGATATTTCCAAATTTTGAAAAAGAAAAACTGCTTATTCTGCAAAACACTGACAACTTGTCCACAATTCAGTGCATAATCCCTGCAAATGAGGGAATGATAATTAATGTCAGAACTACGTTGATGACATGTGACAATTTTTTCATTGTTTTCTTCAATCATACTTTTTCTATAACTGGGCTAACACTAATCATTATGAACATGACATTTCTTACACAGGAGGAACTGGGGCACATTGGCACGCGGGGCACTATGGGATGGTAGGGTTTTCTTCGTTCCTGGCAAGGTATATGATACGGTAGTGCCATCATATCTTGTAATTTCACATCCTCATGTTTCTATCACTTTATTGACAAATTACAGCCACATGCTGAAATATGGCGAGGAAACGTTTGTTTTCCTACTACTAAACTAAATTCAGAAGGGTTCAATTCAAACCATTCTGTGGACAAACCATGAACAACGAGGCTTCCTCAATGCTTATATGAATTTGATACATCATAACGAAAAGTTATGAATTGCTTTCCTGTTAAACACATTCACTGGTGCCTGAGAAATTAGCATTTTAGCGAAAAAGTCTTATCTGGGCTCATTGGGACAGTGAATTCGGGGCACATTGGGACTCACTTAATATGGCAGAACGTAAGTGTCCAAGTCAACTGAATGACCTGGGACAGCACACAATAGATATTCAGGCCACAGTGAATAGAGGCATAGTGAATTACTATGCTCTGTGGACAAATTCATCGCAAAGCACTGTGTGTTACTTACATAGATGTCCACACCCAGGACAGTTTATGTTAAATTTTTAAAGCTGTTTAAAGTTATTAACTATAGGCACTACAAGGTGTTAATGCACTTTATATAGTCGTACGCACTACTTATATATGTAATATCTATTGCACATGAAGTGTTAAAATGATTTTTTTATTGTCATGATTTCAACTAACATAATGCTATCTGGCTGCAAAAGGGTAGGTGCAGTCTAATTAATTATGCCTTGAATTTAAGCTCAATAGTATTGGTGATATTCATGCAAACTTCTGAGTTGTTCAGTGCTTTCAGAATTGAGCAAAATTAGTGGATGTTAAAAGCGTCCCAATGTGCCCCGGTTCCCCTGTACATTAATTTCAAAACCTTCATAATATAAATTAATTAACCACATTTTGAAATACCAAACTGTTTGTGAATTTCAAAAACAACCTATTACAACATTTAATGTTCATTAGTAAAATGTAAGCTCATTACATTGTGTCTAAATGTCAATATGTGTGACTAATACTTCTAAATGTGCTAAGTTCACGTGCATGAATACTGTCATATCATAATAAGACATTACAATCAATTAAAATCAAATTTGGAGATGGTAGAAGCATAGCCATTTTGCAAATAACGTACATATATGGTTCACATGCAGAGGTTGACCTTGTACAACTCTCTTATTTTGATAATATTATGGCCTGCAAATAATTTTCCCTATTCCAGTATTTGCATATTTTGAAGAAATATATATAATAGTATAGTATAAGTGGGAGCCTCGTCTAAAGTTACATGACAAATTCCAATAAACATTCATCAGTAGTTGTGATAGCAAACTGTCATACATTGTTTCTTGCTATGTGTGATTTCAGCAGTTAGACACAAGCGGAAAATAGGAAAGGATCCTCATCTATAAGTATTAAACGACGCCCGGCAATAACTGTGAATTTGAAGAAAATGTTTTTCAATTTTTCACAATCAACTGTTAAAATTGATAGAATCTGTGAGAAATATGTTAATGCACACTGTTCCATTGTTCCAAGGTATTTTGGCCAATATTCTTTTGCTTTGGAGTATGGTGTATGTATCATGTCTCTCAATGATTGTTATGCCTAATGTTCATACATATGGCTCAATGCAAGTGACTCAGAAGGTATTTCAGCTTAAATAAGCAGCTGCCAGAGGTAGACAATGATGAGATGATAAGACTGTGAGCCTACATCAAGGTAGAGGGAACCGGGGCTGAGTCATTGGGATGTTTTGTACATCTACTAATTTTACTCCATGCTGAAAACACTGAGCAACCCAGAAGTTTGCATGAATATCACCAATACTATTGAGCTTTTAGAAATCCAAGGCGTAAGAGATTAGACTGCACCTACTCTTTTGCAGCCCGACAGCAAAATGTGACGTGATTATAACTGTCCCAATGTGCCCATGCAGATCCTACTCATCTGTTCCAAAGGGGGGGAGGGTTGGTCTAGTGGTACCTTGCTGGACTGCCAATCGCTGGGTCCAGGGTTTGAATCCAGCTATTGCCGGTTAACCTGGGCCTATGTTGGACGGCTGTTTCAATCATCCTTCGTCTCATTGCCGTGTCCTCCTCCTGTCCTAATTAGCCAAGTGCATAAATACATGACGGAAAGCCCCAATCAGCCATCCATCCATCTGTTCCAAATGGTGGGATCTTTCAATGGCCTCAGAATAGAACACTGAGTACAAGGCACCCTCTAGTTCTATAGCATCCGATTGCTCGTAAGTATGATGATATTCCTCCTTTTGTTACTGATAATTGCTCACAGCTGCTCTATTTAAATGATTCTTGAGAATATCGAAATGCTCCTACTACCAGATTTTCACAGAATTATCCAGTGAGTTATGGAATTGATGTTGTGTAGCAGGCAGCACCATGGACATGCAAATCTAAAATTGCCCCATTTAACAGCATAATATCCATTCAGTTGCAATTATACCTGCCTTGCTTTTTGTCGTTTGGTTTCTATTATAAACATAGTTCTTTTTTATAATGTTGTTTGCTGTATTTTTAGTTGAATATTTCTATTTCCATCTTTTTTCAATCATTAAACTTCTGTGTTGCAGCAGATGACAGGATTAAAAGAACGATGCTATTTATATGAATAAAAACTAATTACTAGACTTCCTTATCTTAAAAAAATATATAGATTTTTAGACATGTTCTTTTATTTGTTATTTCATTTTATTGTGCATTATTCTTTTTTGCTATTTGCACAATATTGAAAAGGCTACTGAAATAACTGCAATGTATCAAGTTGATAGTGTCATTGTGACTCATACTTTAAAGGTTACTAAACTTCACCTGGAACAGTTTAAAAAAATTAAAATTAATCAGTCACTTTAGCAGCCAAAACAGGTGTCTTCTCCTATATATTTTACATTTATTTTAGCCTAGTTGTGCAATGATTACCCAAATCTAAAAGAATTATGACTCACACTTCTGCCAATATGTTGACCAAATAGAAATATATAATATTCTATATAGTGATTGTCAATAGTAATAAAAGACAAACTTCGAAATGATGAGTAAGTACAAAGGCATAGGCGTACCAGGCCAGGATTTTTGGGGGGGGGGCAGGTGACATTTGCCCGAATTTAAAGATTTAAATTTAATACCATTTCAAACGAAATTGCCTGGAAATCATAAATTTTCAATAGTAGTTTTTATTTAATCGTCTCCCCAAATTTCTTAGCCTTTCTGCCCGAATCTCACTGTTTTCCAAACTTTTGGGGGGAGACCGCCCCCCCCCCTTGCCCCCCCCCCCCCCCCCACGGAGCATGCAATAACAGGCATGGACCATGCAAGGACAGACGAGGACCCTAAAAGGACAGGTAAAGATAGGTGAGGACCATGCTTGGACAGACAAGGACCATGATGGGACAGGCCAGGATCATTCTAGGACATGCAAGGACCATGCAAGGACCATGCAAGGACCATGCATCCATTCCAATGGCAGGCTATAGGACCATGGCAATGGGATGAGGTGTGTGGTCTGGCAGAAGAGGAAACGGGTTGATCGTACAAGAATCAAATCCGGGCCTCAGAAATTAGCAGTAAGAAATCTACCTCTGAGTTAGATAGATGGATGGATGGATGATTCGGGCTTTAAGTCATGTATTTATGCACTTGGTAAGCTAAATAGGACAGGAGGAGGACATGGCAATGAGGCGAAGGATGCTTGGGACAGCCGTCCAACATTGGACCAGATGACCCGGCAAGAGCTGGACATAACCCAGGACCCAGCGATTGGCAGCTCAGCACGCCACCACTAGACAAACCCTCCCCCCCTCAGAGCCAGATAGATAGACAGGCCCAACATACTTTTAGTTTTAAACGATAATGAATGCCATAATTTGTTCAGTAACACATGAAGTAATTCATTGTTCCAAGTATATAGTAAAGTATACACTTGCTGTTACAAACATGCATTGGCAAGATTGGAATTCCTTAAGCCTTTGATATGAATGCAGAACATTAATTGTAGAGTACTTAACATTGTATTCAATATTGCTATCAAATTATATGGCAATGATTTAATAAGTTAAGTGGGAGGTAATCTTACAAATACCTGAATTCTTGACAGGATATATATGTAAATGTTTGCTATTGTTTGCCAATTGTGATGTATACATGTAGTCCAAATTACTTGCGAATTCATGAATACTTGTCAAATTACATTATTTACAATACAACCACACCTACTGTAACCAGAAACAGGTGTTTATCTTACATATGACGAAAATCCATACTGTAAAAAGACTCTGCGGTTGTCTTTTTTATTAAACTTCCTGTGGTGCTCTTTAAAAGTTACAGAAAATGACGCAAAGAAATGAGCACTGAGAAATGCAATTGACACAGTTAACCACGTGTCCTCTATTTTAAGCAAATTAAAGTTTGCACTCGAAGAATGACTTAATTTTACTATAATTATTGATAATTATCAGAATTAGATGCTAAAGTGTTGAACTGCGTCAATATGCTTTTTAAAATAAATTATGAAAAATGTTCAAGGTTACCAGGAAACGGAAATTGTTTACAGCTATCATTCTATTTTTATGATTATCTGTTTCAGAATAATTCATAAGCACTTTGTGGATTATTTATGCGAAAACTTTTCTTAAAAACTCATTCTGCATATTTATCATGTTAGAATATTTTGATTATATATATGAACAACATTTAAAAATGGTTATGTTCAATATACCTGGCTTGGGACACATTAGGTGATAGCATACTGGGCTGCTTTAGATCTATCCTGTGGGACCGGGTTCGATTTGTAGCCTTGATAACCAAATTGATGTCTTTTACAGGTTAAGAGATCTGTCAATCAAGTAAAATATCTTGGTGTACTTAATGTTTAATCCTTCTGGGCTAGCAGGTGATTCTATATTGGCTTTCTGAGATCGATTTTCTGAGGCACCGCCAGCCATCAGTGGGGGTATTCTATTCTCTGTGACAATTATACACACAGACAAGACACGACTAGCTGCAAATCTAGACAATTTTTTTTTAAGCCGATGTCTCTGTTCACAGTGTTCAAGGGGTCTTTTTGTAATAAATTGTATCTTTATTTTAAAAATATAGAAAATGGAAGAAGTCTTGAATTATTTTTGTAAAAAAATAACTGATTTAGACAGGACAGTAATTACTTATGTGTAGGCCTATACATGATAAAACAGATTATAAACCTATGCAATCACCATTCAGGCATTCATTTATTGACTTTCATTTTGTATGTCGATCATATTTTATAGAATTGACATCCAGGTACTTGCTGCTCTGTGATATTTTATTTACACGAAATACTAGATAAAATAAAATGAATATTGGACTTACCCATGCCATTGTAAGGTGTGTTATCCTATGTCCATGTTTTGTGAAAATGTGTAGTTCAAAATGATTACCGAATCTTTACGTCCGAAATGATATCCGATGGAATATTTACAGGAATATGGACAGTCAGTGTCTAAATGTCTACTGTCTCTGCACTGCAGTGTTCTGCGGTGATGCTATGGATTCAATCAACTGTGACCGTTCGATCTGTTCACGTGGTCTTCCTGGGCACTCAGGTGTGACGGTGATGTTTTTCTGGCTGTCAAGTTCAGAGCACGAGTTTTACTTTGCAGAAGGTGTATTTAGAGTGAAGTAATGATTCTGAACAATTTTACTTTTTGCAAAATGTTATCTTGAGCAGGTCCGAATTGGTGTTAATTATCCAGTTACCTTGTGGTATTGACACTTTTAACTGCTATTATCAATTTAATTTTGCATTGAAGCAATAATGCAATTGTGATTATTGGATGATGATTCCTGACCACTGTGTATCCTTGGAGGTGTTTCAGAAGCTTTTAAAAGATCTTGAATTCTAGTGGTTTATCCTGTTTTTAAATAGTAACTTTTCTTTAGTCCAGAAGTTTCTAGAATTCAATTCCTGCTAAATTGCTGCTGATTGTGATAATTTCAAACAGCAATTTTCTTGAAATAACTCACTCTCTATAATAGTCCCTGTCCCTGCAGGAAATGCTTTGAATACATAAATTGTGTGCAATCCATGAATGACTTTGACTTTACTCCAATGTTTAAGGCCACTGCTCATAGCCCAGAGGCTAGTGGTTTGAGTTCGAAACACACTTTGATGTTTCAGCTTGTCACTGTACCATGCTGGCTCAGTTCATAATGGGCAGTGGGCGACATGCTTGAGTGATTTCTGTTCCAGGTGTTTTTGCCCTTGGCAGGCCACCTACAAGCTCCCACAGATAATGACTTGAGAGCAAATTCAGTCTATCTTGAGTATCTTGAAAAATGTCCCATCTTCCATAGAAAAATCACCAAATTAATGGTTTTTTAAATGTCCCCACACATGCAAACTTAATGAGCCTTGGACCATATCAAGATCATTTCAAAAACAAATGTACCAACTGAAGAATTCAGATGAGTCTCAAAATGTCCCCAGTTCATTCTATATCTTATCTCCTCTTATTTATTCTCACCTTTTCAACTGACTTTTCAAGAGACCAAATGGATTCTAAAATGGATTCTATCAACCTCATTCTGAAGTCTTGCATGGTCACTTTTTATTGCTCTTTACAATTTTGTCTTCTGGATCGCTCTACGGATCAGATGTAGGCCTAGTTTTCAAGAATCTTTGTCTGTTCAGTTCATCTCCATTTTAATCGTATTCTTTCTTCTATTCCAGTTTCTGTTCAGTTAACCACTAGTGCCACCACCACATTATCATCTTCATATTGTCGAATAGCACTAATGTACGGTTAAGAAACCACAAATCCTACATGGGTTTTTTAAGTGTAACATAATGGTTAAGAAGTTACTAATCAACACTGTTGATATGAAATGATCCGCCCAAAGTTTGCAGTGCTTATGTGCAGTTTTATTAAAATCGGTTGGACAGTACTGCAGAGAAAACGCAGCCTCTCTCGCTTTTTTTTTTGGAAGCCACGAAAAGAATTTTTTGTGTTCGGCATCACATCTTTCAAGTGTGACGCATGTGCGGTAAACCAATTACGGTACCCGTACCATAAATGATAAAAATTAAAGATGGTGATTTCATGTTCTTTTTCAATGCGCACATGACGTGTATGGACAGGATCGACAAGCAATCGCAATTTGCCACAATCGGCAGCAAATTGTTCTCGCTTACCGCTGTATCAAAAAGGCAAGAAAATTGGGGTAAACTGATCTGCAGTTGAGTTACATTATTCGATGGCGCTAGCAATGCGGAAAATCTAGATGGTTTTTTGTGGCCGAGGGACCTCGGGCCCCTTGTCGTCATCAATGGTTTTTATGTCAACAGGAAATAGAAATATCAAATTGTTGTGGGGACAAAAACGTTTTATGGAGACAATGACAGACCAAAATGATCATCCCAAATGATTGAATAGCTGTTCAACATTTGCACTTTGTGAATGTATACACCAACTGTGTAATAATTATACTGTAATCAATGAAATACTTACATCCTAGGAAACAACGTTGCTCATTCTCCTCGCCAAAAACGACTTCATGCGCATGCGCAGGTGAGCACACTGTAAACAACGTTATGGCAGTGGCAGGCAGCGCACTGTAAAACATTGATGAGCAAAAGCAAATCTGATGTATATATGCTGCAGTCAATTGCTGGTTTGTGGTCACAAAAGGTGCAAAGTTTAGGTTACTAGATAAGATTTACTATTTGTATATTCGGACAGTTCTTCGTGTCAGTGTGCATAACAGAGATTCTACTAAGTCTTTATATTTCTTTGGTAAGCATAAATCTTTTCTAATACACAAAAATCATAAAAAACATATATCTTGTGCTCAGGTATGTTATAGATGGCGCTGCATGTATCCCTGACACATCCATGTACAATACTGCATGTAAAAGCTCAGGGTGCAAAATTTCATAGTTGCTTTGGCTTGTTAAACTATAGGCCTAATCACAAGTACATGTATATGATATAATGATATACAGTAAATGTCACAATATTTCAAAAATTGTGTATTGAATATAATTTTGTTGGTATTATTGCACCAGGCAGGACAACCCTGGAAATAAGTAGAAAATCTTTCTGTGCTATCCTACATACTTTTTATTGTATGAAGTCAAACAGTTCAGGTCTTTCTACTTTATTATGTTTATCTGTTTATGTATAATTCAAATGTAGAGAACCTGCCAGGACCCCTGATTACTGTTGCGACCTTGCAAGACATCCAATCTTAGGCAAAAACATATGTACTTGCTTAAGATGAAAAGTGTTAATTGCAATCTTGAAGTATTCACCAGTGGAGGTATTGACACTTCACCTGATCATTGCAATCCATTTGACACTTCTCTCAACCAATTTGTGTCATTGGTGTTTGTCAATTGCACTGGAGATTTCAAAAGCCTGTGCTGATTGCATTGCTTGCTGTATCAATGCATTGCCTCTTCAGAATAACTCTCGGAAATTTGGGCAGGTATTGCCAGGTAACCACTTCATTTTTGCTGGACTGATCCTTGAGCAGGCTGTAATAAGGGGTCACACCGAATTGCCCGAGGCCACGTTGCATGCATTGCATGCTATTTTTTATAAAGCAATGGACTACAATGATCTGTAGTACTCTGTATACATGGTAAAATCTGTTGGATGAAATTTGCAGTAATTCAATGGATTTGCTATTCAACCTTTAAGTTGATGGTTCTTCTATAGATTTGTGTAATCATAAGGGGCCGACCAGACGATAGTTGGGGGCCGGGGGGGCTATGGACTTTATCCCCGGGACAAACTTTCTTTTTCGTTCGCGGCGCATCAACAAGCAATTTTTTTTTTGTATGGCACTCGCAGCAAACTTTTTTATCGGAATTTTAACATTACAGTACCCTGGGTACGGGTGAAAACAAACTTTTTTTTTATTTCCATGTGCTGAACAAACTTTTTTTTTTCAGTGTAAAGTGGGAAACAATCTTTTTTTTTCACCAAATGTCCATCTAGCCCCCCCTCAAGATCACCTGGTCGGCCCCTAATAGGCAACTTCTCGTAGCTCCATATTAATATTGGAAGTCCTGCCATTTATGAGTAGGTTAAAGAGCCCAGATTTTATCTTCATTTCAAGGATTTGGTCTTACATAATGGATTGAAGTTATACTTGGAATAAAGTGTTTTGAGATTGAAGTTGTTTGGATGTTGGATTCGATCATGTCATAATTGAGAAAAGACACATTTCTGATAAAATTGACATCTCATTTCTGTGTGTTATATAGGCCTATATTTCTTGATCGTATCCCTTGATTCAGTTAAATGTATTTCAATACAACTTCTGTTGGTACACTGTACTTTAAATTTTCATCTGTTGCAACAACTGTCTTTGTCCTGCTTCAGCTCTCTAAATGAAATATTCTAAGAGGTGAATATCCAGTCTATTTCTGCACCTCTTCAACAGGCTGGTCACTTCTTACTGGAGTCTTCTACTTATTTTTAGTTGTCTCGTTCTGCCTCGAATTCCTAAATACATTAAGCAAACTAGGTGTGGGTCCCCGGAAAGTCAAATGTTCCTCTTGAATGCATAAAACTGGTCTCACCGATCTAATGGGCTCAGAAAAACTTTGGTGCTGTTAAATTGTGCAGTTCTACAGTTAATGTCTGAGGTGTACCTGTGAGAGATTGGTCCTCAACAAGTGAAAAATTTATAGGTCTTGAGAACCAATTTACTGACAGACCAAAGTGTCTGATTGGCTGACTTTCTTATATAGGCCTATGAAATATTTTTGAATTGTAATACAAAGAAGACAGATTAAAAAGGGAGAGTCAGTTAAAGAAACCCTTGCATTATACACTTACTTAGAAAGATCCATAAGTGTGAAAAGTTGTGGGTTTTTAAGGTTAGCATTTAGAATTTGTAATTTCGATCCACCAAATATTAAGAAGAATTGGTGAATTGCTACTTCATTTCATGTATTTGCCTGGCTTCAGTTTTCAGACGAGACCAAATATATTCTCTCGAAGTTTTAAAACAATGACCACTTCAATAAACATACACTGACATATTGGAGTGTACATTTACACTCATAGTAGTCAGTCAAATAACATTGAAAATACAAGAACCAACAGAAAAGCAAGACAACTCTGGAATATAAAACATCTTGAAAAAAAAGGAGGAAAACTACAGCATTCAAAGCGTAGGAGGACATTGCCACAATTTTACTCTTCCAAGTTTTTTGCGAGTTCTTAAGATTCCTAACTTATGATTTATCACACTAACATGTTACTAATGACCATAGGTAAGCCCACTTGACTACAACAAAGAGATCTATTCTTTAGGGTCTTTTGAACATTATCTTCTTTGTCAAAATGACAATGACTCCTTTGAAGTTACAATTTCACGAAGGACATGGCCATGCAAAAAAGACTTTTTTTTTCAACTTTACTTCAAAAATATAATATGTGTAGAAGGTGAAGTTGGTGATTTTGTTTTGTCATCATAATTTCCCAGATAAATGATGTTTGTTACTTTTCAGAACATGCACCTTTAATTACTGCGGCCATTGCCTGTTCTATAAAACTTTTTAACAAAAAAAAGAAAAGAAAAACACAGGACATGAAGCCCTTTCAGCCACCCACTCTCTTTTATTGGGATGACAATCCCATTTATTAAAAAATGCAGATATGTATGGATGGTTCTGAGCTTCCATACGGTATCATGCCCCCTTTTCAAAGAATGAATCCACGCGAGTCATGTTGCGACCGAGTTCATGGAATTTAAAAACAATCAAAGCAAGCCTCTACAGTGTACATACAAAAGTGTCACATTACTTCATGATGTTGGTGTTAATCCTTTAAAAGCAATAGTATCACCATTCTTTACATTGTAATTCATATGTAATTACAGCCGGGGAAATATATTTCAGGGGCATCTCATGACAGTGTGTTATTATAATGCCCATATCAATTTAAGGTCTTGGTTGCACATCTTTTGTGACACTAAGATTCATTTGTTATGCAACTGGGAGAAAATAATTATCTGCTATGCTGCCAGCCGGATTGCCAGCTAGCCCACAAGTGTCATTCAGCACTTCCCAGCCAGCTGATATGAATCATTTTTTTCCCCAGCCAGCCCCCTCGACTGCTTGCTCATTACCTGACTGCAAATTGCAATGGTTGAACCAAAAAATTGACTCCCAGCTGACAACTTTGCAAGCTGGGAAAATAAAGTTGACAAGTGTGCCAGCCCGCCGGGCACCTGCCTCATAACAGGTAATTGTTATAACAGATCATGGAGTGCCCCTAATATATTTACATTATGTTAAATGTGCAACGGGTAGACTCCGAGGTATGACAGAATGTACGGGGATGACATTAGACTAGAGTATTTTCGAAAATATGTACCAAATCATAAAGACCTTTGTGGTGAATTGATTTTTGAATATCACGTAAAAAATGTACCCCTCTACAGAAGGTTACAGCAGTTACAGGGCCTCATGAATATTTTCTGCCAATTAAGAACGTACTTATGCATGTGCAAATAAAAAGCAAAATTACAAACACATAAAGTTAGCCTAATAGGCAAACTTCTTTCTTGCTCCCAGGCATTTTCTAAACCTTGTGCAACAGACTTGCAAATGTTAAAATCACTCTTGAATCAACATTCTAATCACTCGCGGGTAATGTGTTTCGCTGTAGCCAATTTCCTGTTACATGCAGCTCCGAGTGAATTAGTCGAGCGGGTCATTTCTGTAAGATGTTTAGAAGTTGTTAAATGCAGACTCAGAGGTGAGAATTGGCTTTTTCGAAATATGAAAAATGCCAATGGTAAGTCTTACATTGAAGATTTTAATTTGGTTTTATTATTATTGGTTGATCAATGCAATACCATAAAAAAACAATGCATGTAGTTTCCCCAGAAATTCATAATATCATGCAACATTAATGCACACCAATGGCTGTATGCTATTGGATATCAAAAGTTATCTCGTATGAATTACAGTCATAGAAAAAATCTATCTGTATGAAAGTGTAGCACCAGGGGTCCTGCCTTGCTTTGTCCAAGGTCTTTGTCATCCATGTCTCTCTCCTTCTTTTCCCAGGTGTCAAACCCCCATTCTCTGTCATGTCTTCATGAGATGCAGCCACTTTCAAACCTCTTCTCATCCGTTTTTCTTCTACTGACTTCTTTTTGGAATGAAGCCTAAGCATTCATTCCTGCCACAGGACTCACAATGGGAACTTGTCTTAAAATAATGGCAAAGGACCTTTAACCAATGCCTCCACCATTGCAGTGGGTCATTTCTGCTGAATATAAATCTGACGCCTTACTCACAGTATTCTTCATTTTCTTTTCATTCTTAATGGGTATTTTCTAGTTAGTGATAAAAGAGTTCCTCCCTGAAACTTTGGGAAATACTAAGGTTTGTGCAAAAAGGCAAACAGAAACGAGCAGATGATTTAAAAAACCCTATTGAAAATCGATAATATCCCAGTAATTTATTTTTAAATGGTTTTAAATCGATATCTTGAAATTTGGCCAAATGTGGCTTGCTTCCCCAAAAAATTGTGCATGCAGTACGCCTATGTATTCTGCTATTCATTGTGTGAGCTATGGGAAAATAAAATACACAAGTAACACAGCTGTCATTCGATTTATCAAGTAATTGAAATATATATCACTTTTCAGTTGTTTTAGGGATACAATGAAGGCAGTTCCTGGCAGTGCCCACCTGGCAAAGGGTGGTTGGTTGGTTGGTTCTCCCTGGACTCCGAAGAGGGACGGATGAGCCACTGCTGATGACCGGCCCTTCTGGATTTTGATAGTCTGTTGAGTTTATCGGTGATTATAGAGTCGGTTGAAAGATACAATTGTATCAATAGTGTGACGATCTATGATTAAGTTCAGAGGGAATAGGATCAATAGTATTCGTTAACAGACGCATATTTTTGCAATTGTTTGCAAAGCCAAATGTAGACGATATGTGGGGTTTCTATATATTGGGTAAAGAGTTTATGATTGGGGTCATTGAAAACTGGAGGATGTATGAATGGGTCGGTGAAGTCAGGATGAAGATTATCTGGCTAGGGGGCATCTGAGAAGATGATTGGCAAAGGGTGATGGTTTGCTTTAACCTTATTGTCACCAGGTTTCAACCAGTCATCAGCAATTTGATCCTGCTTATAAATGCCTGGCAATTACAAAATCAGTAACTGTAGTAATTATTTATTTCAAGCATGCAAAGTCCCTGAATATGTGCAAAGGCCTGCCATGATAAAAAAGAGGGGAAGGTACCGAATAGATTTCGCATAAGCAGACTGGATATATAATCTATCGCTATAAATTTGAATTAGTCATTTGTGAAATTAATATGATGATTATGCAATTTGAAATCTTTGCAGTCAGGGCCTGCTGTCGTTGTGATGTAAAATAAAATGCCCTTTTCGGGCAACATAACGTCCAGCCGTCCACTGAATTTCGCTTTAAAAATGTGCTGCAGTATAGGCAGTGGCTCCATCCGTGCCCAGTGTAAGTATTACAGCTAACCAGGGAGACGATTTGGCGAGTGCTCGCACTGCTCAGTCACACATAACACATAGGCACACCAGAGGCTAGGCAGATAACATCGATATGAGAAATACATAAAAGTGTATCAGCTGATTGTGCCGTATCCCAGGGGTGCCGGAAGGAATCGCGAGCGGCAGGGGCGGTCAGACGAAAAAGGGCAAATCATGTTCGCGCCAATTTTGCGTGACAAAATTTAAATTGAGAGTCAATGATGATTTGATTATATACTTAATCATTTGTGCCTAAAATTGCTAAAATAAGGCGTAATAATATTTTTTCTTTAAGATCTAAAGGGCACCCTTGCCCCCCCCTGCCCCCTTGGACAAGGGCAGGAGGGGCGATTGCCCCCCTGCCCCCCCTGTTCCGGCACCCCAGCCGTATCCAATGTATGGATTCACAAAAATATAATCAGTTTTTCGTTGTGGTGAATCTGGTGATGGGGAAAAAATGCTACAGATGTTTCATCTCATGAAACTCCACACTCGCCCAAGCGGAGACGCCGGAGAGCCAGTTCGCGAGAACTGGCACTCGAATTTGAGGGTTTACTTTAACATGGCAAGTGAATTCAGCCTCAGTGTGCACATAAACATTTTATACCTCCACGAAAATAGTGCTGGGGCACCTGTTGATTTCGCTAACATGGAAGGATTGCTGATACTACACACATACAGGAACGATCTGGGGACCTGCCCTGTCTACAAGTGGACTGCTCTTGCATTGCCACAGATCAGAACATCTGCTGTCTTGTGTTGCCACCTAGTGACTAGTGTGCTATTCAGTGAGCTCCTGCGAGCGTCCACATACTTTCGACCAGAAGAACACACACAATTTTGTCTGAAAGACACCGGGGCTGTTTCTGAGTGTGCTGATGGCCTTGTCTACTTCCTTAGAGAATGTGACTGCCGAGTCTGACTCTGGTATACATCAATGTTGAATAGAAATTTTGTGAACGTGCAATGAAATTGGAACTTTTTCTTGGGACAGCAATGCTGTAGCATAGGAAATCAACTTTTGTGCCAGGTGGCAGCAGCATGCAGTTCTCAGTTTCACCAGACTGGGACCTGCCACTGATATCACCTGCACTGCAAGAGAGTGCTGACACATTTAGTATGATTAAGATAAGAGAACTGTGGCATCATGGTTGGCATGTTTACAACGTTTTATAATGGCGGTTGGTGCAACGGAATCAAGGGCTATCCCAGGGGTCAAAGCATATACATGTGACTGATTCCCTCTGGGAATCTGGGTGAGTGCGAGTCTGGAAGTTCTGTGTGGTTTTTCCTCAATATTGTTAACAGACAGACAAACGGACAAACAGCTAAACTGAAGGACAGACATCTGTGAATGAAAACATAATGCCCGCCCTGCATCTTGCCTAACCAGTACAGGGTTTAGAACTAGCAGTGAACAGCACTACCCAGTATGGTTTTTTCTTCAATATTTTTGTCACCAGGTTTCACCAGTCATTAGCCATTTAATCCACCTGGTGGTGATTTTGAATAAAACAATTTCCCAGTGAATTCTGTGTAGGCCTACACAGTACCACACACAGGTATAAATACATGTATTTAGTGATGAAAAACACAAATTCAAAGGCAAATGCAATTGAAATACAAGAATTTTTATAAATTTTTATCAACAAGCAGCAGGCACTTGTGAAATTACTACACAAAAAACTATTTAAATCATTCTGACTGATGATTATAAACAAAATTAATTCTGAGTTTTATGTCTGAAATAATTTTTACAGAAAATAGGTAGTTAGTTACAGAATGATTTTTTAAGACAATGAAATAATTGATCTCACACTTAACTGTATAAATTGCACACAAATGACATATATTTTATGATTTTGTGATACATAACATGATACAACAATTTACTGCAGTTCATAAATTAATGAATTGATTCAAAATAAGAACTACAATTTCAGATTCAGGCAAAATGTAGTTGAATAAATATGAGTGACTCTTCCAGTTCAATGGTAGGTTATCAATGGTCCTTTTGGCATAAAATGAGAACTTAAAATTAAATGGAAAATTCTGAAAAGCACACAAAAATTTGGTTGATGGTATGTCTCTATAATAGTATATAGCAGTTGAATAACAGGTTATCGACATTCTGCAAATCTTCTTTTCCCTACATGTTATTCTTCAAAAGGGTCGTCTATTTCATGGACAAGAGACGTATATTGCTGTCGAGAAGTGGCCACATCTTGAAGAGAGATTGAATTGGTGTTCCGTTTGCTTCGGAGAACCAAAGACATGATAAAAGCAAGAATCAGAGTTCCGATAAATATTGCGGCAACATGCCAAGTGAAGAAACAAGCCACCAACATCATTTGGTGGTGATTTTCAGAATCCCAGGGTGTGGCATTCGGTATTGGATTGTAGAGGATAAATCCAGCCTGCCAAAACCAGGTCCCTTGACACAGGGTAAAAAATCCTCTGCCGAGAGCAAGTAGGACACTGTCCTGATAAAACAATTCACCGATTGTCATAGCCGCACCAAGCCATATTGTGTAAAGCAGTAACTTGTGAACCGTGACGTCTAAATTGTTTCGTCCGAAAAGATGGAAGTTGAACAGTAATCCTTCGCACAAGAAAGCCGCTGCAAGGAACACGTACATCAACTTGTCAACGTTTCCGAAATTTGCTGCTAACTTCGGTCTCGCTACACTAGCGGCTGCGACCAGTCCGAACGCCAGGTACATCGTGGAATGCTGCATGTTGCTATAGCCAATGGGGCGACCGACGATTATACATGCCGCGAATATCTCAACAAACACTCCAATCGATGATACGATTATTCCTACGACACTTTCAACGTCTACCTGACCACATCGGCAGTTGACGATCGAGAAAGTTGGTGAGCTTACAAACTGGTTGCGCTGATGGAAGCCTAGTTTTAAGTATCTGTATAAAACTGCTACGATCCACCAAAGTCCTGCGATAAAGAAGAATGATCCAGGAATGGCGTGTCCAATGAATGAGCCCATCTTTGTTTGTGTGTTTACTTCTGACTCCCTTCCTTGTAACTTATTCCGTAACTCAATTCATTGTTTTCTGAAACAAAAGTGACGAACCATCAGTATATAAATTATTACAAAGTTGTTTCTTTTATATATATAAAATATACACGTACCTTTTGGTGAAAAGTTATTTTAGACCAATTGATACTGATAATTTCATTTTCTCCAGGAACGCTATGGTACAAATATACAAGTCTAGTGGTGTGATATCACATCATTGATAAACAGGAGCTTGCAACTTCAATAATCAATATATTTTCAAGTCAAAAATGCTATAAAGCAAACAAATCCCCTACTGCATGTGAAGTACCACGTCTCAAACTTATTTATTGCTAGATTAATTAAATCATACAAACATATCTGATTGCAAATAGATATACTGTGTTAGATAAAGATGGGATAGCTTACACTGATAGGCTTTACGTTCTGTATTTTTGCTTATTCAATTATAGATACATGCGGGTGATAGGACTGAGTGGCTGAGCAGTTAGGGGCCGACCAGATGATATTGGGAGGGGGGGCTATGGCTTTTTGGTGAAAAAAAAATTCTTTCCCTCTTGACACTGAAAAAAATAGTTAGCTCAGCACATGAAAAAAAAAAAATTGTTTCCACCTGAAGCTGAGGTACCGTAATGTTAAAATTGCGATTAAAAAGTTTTTCTCGCGTTCACGCATGAAGAAAATTGTTCGTCTATGCTTCGCAAGTGAAAAAAAAAAGTTCGTCTCAGGAGTAAAAGCCATAGCCCCCCCAACTGTCATCTGGTCGGCCCCTTACAGTTCCACTGAAGGTCTTCGCCTGCTGGGTTTCAAACCACGGTGATGTTTTGAATATATTTTTAGTGGACCTTCAAGAGCAAAATTCCAGTTGGGTGTCATTCGGATGAGACATTAAATTGGCAGCCCCTTGTATCAGTGCTTATGCATGGTAAGTGTAAGATCCCTCACATGGATAAATGTCTAACATGTTGAGGACAGCAGCTCTCCCTGCCAGGGGTGGATTGCACTCATTGCGGTCCCCGTGGCAAACTAATTTGATGGGTCCTCGCATCTCTCCTCTCAATTTATGGAATAGCGATTGTTGCATCACAGAAACAGGATGAACTGATTCCATGAATCACCACTTAAAATGAGAACAAGAACATATTTTTGTTTGTATACTGTATAGTCATCGTCATAAAATGTGACGTCCACTACTGGTATATGCTGAATCGCTGATACTCCAAGATACACACACAGTCACCGACTCAACATCACATGGGAATTACGCTACAGAATTACAGATGTATAATTTTGATAACTTACAAATGTTACAACACTGCCATTATCAATGTAAATTTACTTATCATTTTGAGACTCCACCAAGTAAATATATAAGGAATTTATAATTTTTGTCGTAATAAATTAAGCCATCGCTTATTTTCGAGGTGGAGTTTGGTCCATGTAGATAATTAACCTCTGCTGTCATATTTGAAATTCCTGTTGTGAAAATCATTATGACACATTTGGAAATTACCACAGAATGAGGAAAGTCGAGCTAAGGTGTAAATTTTAAAATTATAGTTTTTTAACTTCAGCGAAAAAATTTTAAAGAAGGCATTGTAATCACTTGGGTAAAATGTTGTCCCTCCGCCGGGCAGGTGGGTGGGCGTTCGGGCTGCAAGTGGATAGATTGTTTATGGGCAAGAACTCAGTCCTTGTACATGGATGAAATTTGGTACACATATAGCCTTTATGGTCCAGTTGTGCCGTTTGATGGTTTGATGGATGGATATTTGTACTTTTCGAAATACAGTGAAAAAATATAACTTTTTTGTTTGTTTTTCCGGCCCAAGACTCAGTTTCTATTGCATGTGCATGGATAACATTTGGGACATGTATACCCTGTATGGTCTACTTATGCCTTTTGGTGGTCTGATTGATGAATATTCTATATGTTTCGAAAAATTTAGAAAAACAGAAAATTATAATTTTTGTTTCCAGGCTAAGACTCAGCCTCTGTTACATGCACTTGGATGAAATTCGGTACTCAGATAGTCTATATGTTCTTGTTGTCCCTTTTGATGGTCTGATTAATGGATATTTTATACTTTGTGAAATATTGAGAAATAATGTTCAATTATATATTATTTTTGTGTCCGAGCTGAGACTCAGCCACTGTTGTATTTACATCAATGAAATTTGGTACACATATAGCCTATATGGTCTAGTAGTGCCTTCAGATGGTTTCATTGATGGATATTTTATACTTTGTGAAATATTAAGAAAAACATTTTCAATTATATATTATTTTAATGTCTGGGCTAAGACTCAGCCGCTCTTGCATTTACACCAATGAAATTTGGTACACATATATCCCAGTCTGGTGAAAATGAGAACTGCATGCTGCTGCCACCTGGCACAAAAGTTAGTTTTGTATGCTTCTGCATTGAGCTCCCAAGAAATAGTTCCAATTTCATTGCACATTCACAAAATTTCTATTCAACATTGATGTACACCAGAGTAAGACTCTGCAATCACATTCTCTAAGAAAGTAGACAAGGCCATCAGCACACTCAGAAACAGCCCTGGTGTCTTCCAGACAAAATTGTGTGTGTTCCTCTGGTTGAAATGATGTGGACGCTCGCAGGAGCTCGCGGAATAGCACACTAATCACTAGGTGGCAACACAAGACAGCATATGTTCTGATCTGTGGCAATGCAAGAGCAGTCCACTTGTAGACAGCATATATCCTATATGGTAGGTAAGGAAACTGTTAATGTGACAATTCCATTGTAAATATACTTAGAATACCATATTCACTGTAACAGTTGTGCAGTTGTTGGCAGAAGATTTGCTGCTTTGCAGCCTATGTTTTATAACAGTATCACCCTGAAGTGATTCAAAGGTAAAGGCACTCTTTTCAAAAGTGATGTGCTATGAGAAGTTCAAATTTTGAACAATACTGTGCGGGTCAATGCAGAATTTTTGTTTTTTGTGTTTACAATTATGCTAACAATAGTTATCTTTTATTAGATCAGATAAAATTTTTAATGGAGGAATCAACAGGTTATGATATTATACACTGTTTAATGTGAATAGAGGAGTATTATTTGTAATCATGATAATTCAAGCATTTTTGTTCGTCTTACTGATAAAATTTATCAAAAGTTGGCAAATGGGACTTCCCTTGCATCATAGCTGGAATTATGATGAATGCGCATAAATTATTATTATTAACTGGGAGACATAATTATTCCAATTATTTCAACAAAAATTAGTTTAAAAAATGTCTTCTGCGGTCATGAAGCGGTCTCTCGTGGGGGTGCGGTCTCTCCTCGGGGTGCAAAATGCACTAAAAATACTACTTGGTGCAGGAGGAAGGCAGTCACATAAGACAAGGCGGTCTTACAACAGGGGGGTCTTACAATGCAGGGACCACTGTAAAATGTTTTGATGATTATGATTTTTTATTTGTAACAGTAACATCAACAAAATAGCATGTAATTGTTGTTTCGGATTCTGCTATAGATCTAATTTTGATGACTTACCTAATATTATAAATGAATAAATATGCTGTATAAAAATGGACAGTTAATGCAGTTTAAAAAAAATACAATTTAGGAAATTCAATGAACTATACTTTTTTAATATTTGCAAATCAGCAAGAAAACAAAGTTCTAAAATGTCATTTTAAATCATAAAAGTTTTTATGCTATAGATCTAACGCTATAAATTGGGGGATATCAGTCATTTAATTCTGTATAAAAAAACACCGGCGTTACAAAATATCCTTCATGATACATGTAGTTGGATCAGAACATGTATACATACAAATGGGAGTAGGGCTGGTATACTAATAGGATGTCAAAGCATTCCAAACAGTATTTCTGTTAAAGGACAACTCCACCCAAAAAGAAACATCTGATCAATTTTTTTCTTGTGAAAGTATAGGGTGCTGCAAGTACGTCCTACCAACGCTTAAAAAATTGGTTTTAACCTGAAATTAGGAAAAATATGTGAAATTGGGTTTTTAGCAAAATTTTGTGGGTCTTCAGCAGAATCAGCATGTTCATGCAGTCAGCTGATGAGTGACGTAGGATAGGGTGGGCCTCCCCCTCTCCTCCAATTAATTGAACAAATTTGAGGTGTGGACTCCTCCTATTTTGTCCAACTAATATGCTTGTGACAAAATGTGAATGAATTAAAAAACTGATATAATACTAGCTGTGAAATGTATGAATTTGCTGCACTTGGGATGAAGCTCTTGTTTGTGCAAATGACAATAGCTGCTAAAAAACAGAATAAAACAATTTACAACTTACAATCTTTCAGCCATGCAGTGAAATCTGATTGGTTGATTTTCTCAAGGTTGAGAGAGTGAGCAGTGACTGATTTGGACCACAATTTGCAAGACCAGACCGCAAAATGTACAATTAGGGCCTAATTAAATGTATAATGGTAAAATACACCATGTCTATCGATCTATCTGTCTGTCTATCTGTCTATCTACATTGTATCTGTCTATCTGTCTATCTGTCTATCTGTCTATCTGTCTATCTATCTATCTATCTATGTCCATCTACACATATTTGTTCATCTTGACATTCTGTCTTTCTGTCTGTCTAAAATACAGTTGCTGCCATTACAAGATGCGTTCTGGACTTAAATATATGAGGCAAATTAACCAGTGCCAAATAAAGTCACAAGAATCAGCCAATCAGCACCCCAGAATTAATAATTATTCTTATGATGACAGTTGGGCGGAGTTGGCTGCCCAATAGACCTCACTGTCGTGTTTCTGTAAATTGTACAGCTGAAGCTCTCTACCAATAAAAAAAGCACTATTGTGTTCCTTTAATTTATTATTATTCAGGTAAGGTAGTAATTGTTATTTACTCTGAATTATAAAACTAAACAGACTTACCAGCATTTACAAATTATTCCAAAGTCCTGCAAATGCATGAATACCTTTTCCGGAATATTTTATTCTAAGCTTGATGAATCAAGGTTCACCGATTTTTTTCAGGTGAAGCTATGTTTAACCAGACCGAAGTCTTATCTTTATTTGTGCGATAAGATACCAGTTGTCCGAATTAGATACAGAGATAAGGAAAAGTGGTTGAGTCAGGTCATGTGGTCACTACTCACATGCAAAATGAGTAATGTTTGAGACATGTTGCAAATGAATTTGATGAAAGATATTCAGGTGGTGGGGGCGTCTTGGAGTTTGGGAGGGGGGAAAAATAAATTATTCCTTGTCTAGTTTTGGTGAAATAAATAAATTCTTTCTTGGCAGTCTTTAAAAATAATTTATATTGGGTATATTTCTAACACTGTTGTTTGATTCAGGAACTAATGTTGTAGCATGTTGCATGCCCAAAGTAAACGATAACAGTTTGCTTTCCTGTTACTGTAAAACGGGGTTACTTTGGCTGTTTCGGAGCACCAAATTTGTGTTCTGACTATTTGTTGAATATCAACAGTTTTGTGCCATAACACAGCCAGTACATTGACGTTTTCATCAATCAAAAAGCTTTCCTAATTCTATGATGGTTCTATGTTTTATTACATAATTAAAGGGTCGGCCAAAGTAACCCTGGAGTTGGGGTAACTTTGGCAGCCTTAGATTTTGATCTTGTAATACCATGTTTAAGTTATTTTGGCCACCCAACAAACCGAGGAATGCATTTTTGTAATCTAGAATGAGTTGCGACTCATTTGCAGATTTCTGAGCAAAAATTAAGTATTGATATGTGTACCACGCTCTGTGTAGTACTGCCTCCTAATTCAGAAGGACATATTGTGAACATACCCCCTTTTTTCAGGTCATAAGAATGTAAGATATGCTGACAGTCATAAAGGGTGTCATTTTAAATCAATTTTTATCAATCATATGCCATTTTACATTTCCATTGTAATGTTCAATTGTTTGCATAATTCATACAATGTAACATTATGTTGACAAACACCACAAAAAATAATCCAAGATGAAATAACTTTGTCTAATGCTATTTTGGATGAAGTCATAATATGTCTATGGTGGTTCACAGCTTCCCCAGCAGCCAGTACATCATCGCTATGTTGTGCTTGTTAAAGTTGAATCCCACACTTGGCAAGAAATCTAAAATCCATGAGATATTCATGAAACTTTGCCAAAAAGTTCTTCAAAACCAAAGCTTTCCAACGTCAAAAAAAATAGACGCGCTATCCAACATAATTTTTGAACTATGATCTTTTCAAAATCGTATGTCATTACACTAAAACATACAGCAAAATACTAAAAAGGTGTGGCATTTAAAATGAAAAGGAGCGTCACTCGAACAATATCCATGAGATATTTATGAAAATTTAAAGGAATATAGCTGAAAATACACTTTATTGAAAAACAACTTTTTGAAGGGGGGTTACCGATGTTTTTTGAGAGTTACGTGGTGTACAACATGATGAAATTATGAAAAACAGTTCAACAAAAATAAGTCCCTAGTAAATTAAACTTGAATATCTCAAGATTCCTTCTCCGATTTTTATGAAAGTTGAATTTAATTATAGGCCGTGTATATCGACCCAAAATGTGTGTATTTATAGTTTAGTGCCATCATTCCTGGCTGACCCAGCAGCCTTCGAGTGAGCCTACCCCTGTTTTCAAAAATCTGTGGCTTTTCCAATGCATATGAACAATTTAACCAAGCGGGGGAGCCACCAGCTGGGTTAATTTTGTTGAACAGTTTAGTTACATGGAGTACAATAGGTGGAGAAGCTGTACTCTGTGGGATTCAACTTTAAAGGACACAAATTGCAATTATTGCATTGGACCATTTATGTTATTTTTTTAGCATCCATGGCAGTCAACATAATTTTCAGGGTCATACACCTGTTTGTCAAATCAAGGTTTATACCTCCTAGACTGCTTTTAACTACAAACTGTTCCAACTCTAGTCAATGGCCACTTCCAGGGGTGGCCAAAGTAAACCCGACACTGACTTGGAAATTTGGGGTAACATTGGCCATATCCCTAAACTCACTAAATTGCACAACATATAAACAAATCCTATGTAGTTTGACACTGTGATATATTATCTTTAAAAATCGTCCACAATTTTCACTGCGTAAGCTTGCACTTGACTCAGCAAGAACAAAGTAGACTAGACACTTCCCTGCAACATCACAATTTTTTGCAAATCTGCTTTTTCCCAGAACGGCCTTCACTAGAAGCACTGGTATCATGACATTGAAACAAAATTAATGTACAAAAAAAAAAGTAGACAAGTAACTCTAGCAGATGTGAGAAGAAATTTCCGGGTATCTATATTGGTTTGAGAGATACAGGATACTGAATCTTTTTCCCATTAGGTGGCCAATGTAGTACAGAACGACCAAAGTAACCCCATTTTATGGTACGAACTATAATATAGTATTAATATTCTGTAGATGTAGAGTAGTTGTCGATTTTGTTTATTTTTATTTTCTGACACACGTATCTTTTTGATATGCAGATTGTCAAATAAAACTTTATATATATATGTAATTTTATCTTCAGAATTTTAAAAGCGCAATTTAATGACTCTGATTACACATAGTATTTTCAAGAATTATTTCTGCAGTTTTTATGTACATCATTCAGAAATAGTTAAAAACTAATAAGCATGCACATTATACGAAACAAAATGTAATAATTAAAGTTGCAATATGGTGCCATAATTGAGTCCATTAGCAAATTTATATGGATTTACAAGTAAAAACGTATCTGAAGCCGTATTATTTCTGGTAAAATTTACCAATTTCTGTTGCAAATGTTGTATTTAATTTTCTCTATCACATTTTCATGCAACATTACCTGATATGAAAAATAATTAGCTGTCATTTGGTACTTATTTTGACGGGAAGTTTTGATTTATTAGCTGTCATATTCGGGGAGAGGTGCAAATGCCTACATGTAATTACAGTAAACGTCAAAAGGACTGATTCAATCAAAACTTGATTAGATAAGGGGCCCGATGATTTCATACTTCTAGGGCATTTGATTGGCTTATAAGAGCTTAACTGGCCCTATAATTGGCAGTGAAATTAGATTACCTATGTCATGCTTGAACATCCAGCACCATATACAGGGCTATTGCAAGCTCTCCCAACCAATAGAAGCTACTAATTTATGCACATATCAATCTGAAGGCGAATCAGTGCTTTTGACTTTGGCTGTAACATTGCAGTTTGTGACATAGAGCCATGGAAGTGGTCAATTTACCTTAATTTTTGAAACCTATACTGTCCGATTTCCTTCTGAATTGACTTGTGGCTCTTCTGTCCATGGCACATAACAGGCTTGAAAACATTTGTGTTATGTGAAAACAATTTTCAAATTCTGACTGTGCATGTCTCCATCCCATGCATTATAAATGTAAAATAAATCTGATAGAAAAAAATATCATTTAAACTGAGCTTTAGAAAAACATCCAGGCACTAAAAGGTTCTAAAAGATAAATACGACTATTCAGCAGGTACAGTTACATTAATCAGCTGTGATACAACAAATTAGGGAGACCAGGGAAAGTTGACGTGTGACACTTAAGCAATGAAAGTATTATACCTCAGCTCTTCTGCAGTGTCAAATTAATGCAATCATCATCAGCATGCACATGTACAGTCTCTGAAAAAAAGAAGTTAAAGTAGTATTTCTTTTCTTTACGACAGAAGCTAACCTACACCTCCAGTTATTTGAAAATTCCAGGCAATTCACTGATCAATATAGTTATTTCGCAATGGGCATGTTCAATTCAAGTAAATCACAGAATGTCCCTGATTGTCCCTCATATATTATCTAACTCTCATTAGTTAAGACCATTCACACAGTGGCATTAATGGCTGCTAAGAGACTATTCCAGCAAATTGGTTGAAATAAACTAGACATTATCTCATTGATTTTTACACCATCAAAAGCGATGATCAATTTATGGCAGGACTTTATATTGATTAATGTAAAACATGTTTTGTTTGAATGCATGCTTCTGTGGAGATTTCAAGTGATGCTCATGAATTAAACATTCCTCAAGTTTGCCATGCACTTTTTCAAGCATCCCCAAACATACTGTGAGTTTTCCAATACACCCTTGCAAATAATTATGTACCAAATAACACTCCGCAACTAATGGTAGTTTGATACTTATTCTGAAGAAGACAAACAATGTGACACTGAAATAATTAAAGTTAATTTATGCCAATAAGATTGTCGAGGGGGGGGGGCTTGGAGTTTTCCTCAACGAGAAATTATTCATACTGCGGTAACATCAACAGTAATTATTTATTTCGAGCGCGGTCCCAAAATATTCATTTCTAAATCAGACAAGACCCAGTTTAGAAATATCCCCATCACAAATTATTTATACAAGACGGATATAATTTATTTAATCAGGTGGGTTTCCTGGAAGACAAAAAATAGACCAATTAGTGGAAAATTCTGCCATCTTATCAGCATCGAAATCCCATATATGCAGAAAGACCTATCACAAATTTCTCTGTACATAATCAGTGAGCGAAATGATTATAACATTGATTTATGTAATAACTATATCCATCATGTTTTACAACTACTCATACCAAAAGACAGTTACCCCATATTTACCAGCAAGGGTGTTCATCCAACAACAAAATGACTCCATGGATTTTGTCATGTACTGTCAGGAGATCCTGACATTCTGCACTTGAGTTCTCACTTCCCAGGGTTACCCCTTTTCAATTCTTTTACATCACATTTGAGATGCCAGAGATGTTTCCTCAGCATGATATTGGATATCAGAGTTGTGCTGACTCAGCATGATGCTCCCTTGTGCACATTTGAGAAAATTGTGACTTTATGAACGAGAGAAATTTAGAGATTAACTTTTGAAAAGTCTCTTTGACAGTTACACACTCTAAAAAATTCAGACAAAATTGGTTTTTTAGATTCAAAATGGTTTTTTGAAAAACCAAATTTCAATGCAAAACCAACATGGATTTTTTAAAACCAAATTTCAATGCAAAACCAACATGGATTTTTTTATGGTTTTGCATTGAAATTTGGTTTTTCAAAAAACCATTTTGAATCTAAAAAACAAATTTTGTCCTGACATTTTTTAGAGTGCAGTGCCTTGCAAAACTGATGGCACTCTCCGCGAACGATTACCTTTTGTTCTATTTTTTCATATATTGCTCTAAAACCAACTGCGTTACTTTTACAGCATACTGCAGTCTCGTGACAATTTTTACATTTCCAAATGACTATTTTAAACATTGACTGTCATCAATTCTTGTATTTCACTTGTTTAATTTGCACCTAGGTCGGTGTGAATAGCCCAGGTGCACGGCTAATGTTTGTCTTTCGCTCTTACCGAGGGTAAATAAATCTTGATTTGATTTACAGCAGTTGCTGTTAAAAAACGATACCTGCTGTGAAAACAACGGTTTTAAACTGCAATATTTGGGCAATTTTTTTTATTCATTACGATAACTGCCATAAAAGTAATGTGGCTGTTTTCACAGTGTACATAAGTAGATATGTAAAGCTTCATACATACCATAAAGTATTCTAAAAAGACCTTTCTGCGGATTATTGGGCGGCTTTAATTTATTAATTTATTCAAGCCTGGCAACCCAAAAGAATTTGATGGTAGCCATTCATTTTACAAAAGGCTAGGTATTGGCCTTTAGGCATGCAGTTTGATGGATGGTTTTTTTTTAGTAACCCCCCTCCTCCCGGATTGGCAATGAAATGCATGTGTGACTAACTTTTCAATATTATAATAATAAGATGAACAAGATAATTAGCACCATACACACATTGTATTCAATATGTCTCATATAGATAACTAAAACAGCACAAACTGTCCTTCGTAGCGTTTTTTTTTAAATCTGAGGAAGAACTTGATGAATAGACCATAGACACTCCCTAATCCACAGAAAAGAGTAAATGTCATTTATCGGAATAAGTGTGATAAGTTGCTTAATATCGTTCGAACTACACGCCAAGTACACGGCCATATCAAAAGTCGCCCGTTGTCGTACAGTATGATAAAACATAATAAGTCTGCTTCACAGCACTTGAGATCTATGTCAAGTCTGCTGTTGAATAATACCTTGTTTGAACCTGCAATATCAAAACAATCCAGTGCAGAATATTAATTTCCCAGGCACTATGTTTCTTTTAATGCCTCGTCAAGAATATCTCCACGAGTATTGCGCAACCAATATTATACCATTCGACAACCGGGTCAGGCAATCACATGCAAGTATTTCAGGGCAATAATTCCCATATTCTTTGTTGTCCACTTAACATCTCATGTTAGACCATTTTAGTGTATATCTCATGGTATAAGCTAGTTATTTAACATGGGATCAGGAATATGTGTTTATCAGTTTATCACACCTCGGGTTAAAGCCCTTGGGTGATAAATCACTTATTCCCTCTCCCATGGAGAATAACCGATATAATACATGTGAAATCATAAATATATATGCTCATTGCTCAAGTTGCAGCAATTTACAACAGAAGTCAAAAGCATAAAGTCTGAGCACATCATGGTTTACCTGTTTCATACTGTTCTGATTCAACCAGTTCTGAGTCTGTACTTCTGACTTAAGCTGTAATAAGCGGCTTCATGACAGGATACACCCCCGGCTCCCTTTTTTTATTCCCGTAATATCGGCTACCCCCCATTTTACCCCCGTTTTGCACCCTGCTTTCCCCCCAATTCCCCCTAGTTACCCCATAGGGTGGGGGGTGTATCCTGTCATGAGGCCTAATAAGCATCCAGTTCTGTACTTGTCTCTTTTACAGTCTGCTACATAGCATTTTACCTTTGTCTGATGAATGGGGTCATGGATCGAGCAGTAATAACAATGTTGACGTGTTCTGCAGCACTATTCTGCCTGCATTTCTGTTAGGATTGATTTTGCACCTTTTAGTTCAGAGCAAATATCTATCAGAAAAGGTTTCTGAGACAACAATTCTTGCCAAATATTATTCTTGGTACAATGGTTTATCAATGCCTATAACCTTTCACCCAGGACTTTGTAATATGTAGTTTTGAGGGAGTGCGTTTTCGTAAACCAACATAAAATCATAACTTCAAAACATTGTAGTGAAATCTATCAAATAGGCGCGACACTGATTGTTTTCACAATCGTAAAAGACGCATAACTGTTTCTACTTGACAGATTGTGTATCTTAATTTACATTTAATGACTTTTATCACAAAATGATTAGATAAGACAATGTGCCAAGGAGAAACAGTAAAGCTCCTTTAATGGCATTTGAAGTCCCTTGGTTAAAAAAATAAAATTTTCAATTAATCTCTAGAAACTTTATTCACTTGTTTTGGGTTAATTCAATTGAAATATCTTGATGATTTTACTGTGACACTATAGCTCCAGATCTGGTGACGCATTTTGACTGACAAACAATCTTCTTTTGATTTTTTTTATCAAATTTTGCACATGATATGGTCAGGAAATGTATGATATGTCCCAAAAGTCACAGTGGAACAATACAGAAAAATGTATGAAATGTCCCAAAAGTCACGGGATTTGACATTAGGTGTTTTATGTCCGTGTTGATACAAATCACACGGGTCAAATACACAAATATGCGCAGTTTTGGATGCCAACTCTATGCAGTTAAAACTGCAGCTAAATACAGTTGTCGCATTGGACTCACCCAAAACTACTCAAACACAGCCATTTGGCCACAAATTCAATGATTATTTTTTACTGTGCAACTAAAAAATGCAATTTTCAAAACAATACTCTGCCTTATACTCTTGTTGGTTTGTCAAAAATCTCCATTAAATTTTACAGTTAAATTAACTGACAACTTTGTTCCAGCTCTTAGAACTGTGAAAGTACTCATAAACCTGAACAGGACAATGAACCGTGAAATTCAGATCGGTACATTGAACTGTAGTTTTGCGGATTCAACAAAGTCATATTACGGTATAATGTACATAATTATATAAAACAGTTTATTTAAAGTATATTTTACAGTTATATCAACTGTCAAACATAGAAAGTAAAGCATGCAAGGAGCTGCAGAATCTACTGTAACAATGCGAATAAAATCTGTTATTTTTACTTTTGCATAAGTGTGAAACAACATACTAAGCATGTGATTTAACTTTTGCACCGCTGTAGGGATATACTGAAGCTGGAATTGGCTGAGAGAACTACTGACTCCAGGCCCATCTCGTGACAGCAGGGATGGAAGTCCATCAATTATACCAAACAATTAATTTTCACATGTTTGTGCACAAATTGCTGCAATGAAATTGATGGATATTTTCCAAGAGAAGCAGGTGTCAAGTTTACTGAAGTATGTTCTACTTATGCAGATTGCTCTTGGGTTATTTTGGTTTTAATAGTGTCATTCTTTAGAACACATCATAAGACTCACGAAAATGTCATTGTGTGTCACAAATAGATATTACAACTTTTGCATAATGACAACATCTTTAAGATATGAATGAATGAATAAGTTACAAATTAAGTTTGATTAACAGCTATGTAAAGCATATGTTATAGATGTCGCCACATGTTCCATGGTTGAAGTCCGTATATCTTGTTTATGTATTGATTGTTTGGCCAATTCAAATGTTTTGTCTGCATATTACAAGTTGCCAGTAAATTAACGGTTGAAGTAATGGTTCATCAACGTGAAATGAATGTTAAATGACATGTTGCAGTAAATTTATCTTGGAGCCAGCTTTGCAACCAACAAAGAACTGTAAATTCCCAGACAAAGTCTGTTAAAAAAAAATACTGGTAGAATAACAATAAATTTACAGTTCCTTTTTGCCACAAAACACGCTCATTTCTTACAGTGCGCAGACATTGCAGCAGTAACGCAGGAGCCTCTTTCGAAAGTCAAAATACATTCATTTGACTTGATACGCTAATGCATAGGCGTGAAGAAGGGCACTTGTTATGCCAGTACAATGTATTGAAAGAAAAAACAACTGAAAGTTTAATCTTTTAACGTTTTATTGAAAGTCAGCTGCCATGAGACTTTGATTCACAGTGCTTTCACATAACGTACAATTGTTAATGTGACTTCGATTGCTCGCTGGCTGCATAACACTTGAAAATCAATGGCATTAAGCATGCAGAATAATTACATCATGACTTTAGTGAAGTATACATTTGAAAAACCAAATTTCAATGCAAAAAACCAACATGGATTTTTTTAAAAATCCATGTTGGTTTTGCATTGAAATTTGGTTTTTCAAAAAACCATTTTGAATCTAAAAAACCAATTTTGTCTGAAATTTTTTAGAGTGTAAAGGCATAAATAACAGGTTGGTGATATTGATTCCTGTCCCAACAAACTTTGATCAACTAAGAATCCACAAAAACTGTTTATATGTTCCCATGGCAATAGACCTTAATCATTACCTTCTTTAACTTCATTAATACACCGCTGAAGCTGATATTTATCTGTAACGATTTCTTTGGCAACTAAAGCTAGAAAGTTGAGTGATTGCTGTAGCCACAACCACAATGTATGCTTTGAGTAACCCAAGATGTCAGAATGTTTGCTTGCTGACATTGTGTGTTATTGGGTATCTGACAGTTTCAGTACAATAGTCACACCAACTTCTTTATATGAAATATCAAGCCAGTTGGCAACCGTGGAGAAAAGTTTCCCACTTTGGGCACCACAAACAACAGTGTCAGATACCTCGCTGCTTTCTAATTAAGCGTTAGTTTGCGGTTATTGATCATGGTGGAAATTGAATTCGCTGGCCTATCTCAAATCAGTGTTTGTAGACTTAGAATTACGGGCCCTGCTGTATGATGATTACGGTCCACTGATTTTCTGACCCTACTGTCCTAAGAAGTCTGTTTATTATATAATGTGCAATCCAAGAACAGTTCATAATCAAAATAAATATTCAACATTTGGCATTTGTGACTTTGTCACTTAGATGACTTGTTTTCTTTAATGAGTTAAAATTCACTTCTTTAATCTTTGAGATTAAACAGAGCATGCATTTCTTTTGATATGTAGAAAGATGATTAATGTGTTTCAGAATAAAAAGTTTTCCATAAAAGAATTGTTTATTCCAAATCATCTGCGTTTGCAAGTAGAGATGCCTGCTGGTCCTTCTCATCTAATGAAATTTCTTGTACCACTGCATCAGTCCGTTGTGACTTATCAACAAATTTTGCGACGACAAATGAAGTAGCTACAACACCGCCGATTATAGCAACAATATGCCAAGTGAAGAAGCAAGCTAAAAGCATCAATTGGTGGTGATTGTCAGATTCCCATGGCCGACCTGGCAAAGGACAATATAGGACAAATCCAGTCTGCCAAAACCAGGTCCCTTGAAGAACAGTGAAAAATCCTCTTCCGAGGGCAAGAAGGACATTGTCTGGATACCTCATTTCACAAAAAGTCACTGCTGCCGAAAGCCAAATGGCATATAAAAGTAAAGTGTGCACCGTGACGTCAAGAGCGGATCTTCCGTAAAGATGAAACTTGAAGAGAACGCCTTCTGCCAACATCGCCGAAGCGAGGAGAATATACCTCACCTTTTCCGTCTCTCCAAAATGCCTTCGGAAGAATGGCGCTAGTAAATTTGACACCATTGCTAATCCAAAGAAGAAGTACATAGTAGCGTGCTGCATGTTACCGATACCTATTGGATTTTCTCTCAGTATGCAAGCTGCAACAATCTCAACAAACATTCCAATTAGTGCAGCAGTTATTCCTAAGATAGATTCAATGTCCACTCTTCCGCAGGAGCATTGTACTGCAGAGAAGGATGGCGAACTGCGAAACGGTTGGGCCAACATTTTACTCCGACTTTTGTGGTGTTTGTATAAGATGGCTATGATCCACCATGATCCAAAAAGGAAGAAAAAGGATCCTGGAATGGCATGCCCAATGAAAGACCCCATGGCAACAGGTTTAGAATGACCACGTATAGTCTGATGCGCGCTTTTATGATTTGATATTTCTTCACACACTTCTATTTACCCGTTCATGTTCCGTCACCCCCTGCTCCTTTTCCACAACTCTGAAAGAGAAAAAATAATTATTTTTGGGCAAATCTACAACAAAAATGACCATAACATTGCAACACCACGTGTATACTTATCAGTTGGGTATAGGGGATCTAGCTCACCCCCCCCCCTCTCTCCCAGACCGCTAAGAAGAAAAGTAGCATTTTGAAGAGAAAATGTGACGATGCACTCCTGTAAATGCCAAAACACATACACCCCCCTATATGCATTATAATTATATTATAGACAACCCTGTATGGATCCGCCATTCTTTAATGAGACAAAAAATAAAAAACACCACAATAAATGATTTTTAACAGAAAAAATATTAATATTTTAAAATTCATTATAAACAGTTCAAAAAAAATAAGTCCCCCTTTACGAAAACGTGAATATCTCAAAGACCTCTTCTCCGATTTTGGTGAAAGTTGGCCAGTTTGTAGGCCTGCATATTGATAGTCTGCGTGTGTATTTGTAGCTTTATTGCTAAATTTTTGTCTGCGCCAGCAGACCCCGAGTGCACGTACCCCTCTTTTCAAAAATCCTAAGTTTTGGTTTTTCCAAAAAAAAATTTACCAAAAGGTGTTTAAACTCCACTCAAATTACTTGTTATTGCATCCAAGGAACCTAAACTGTAAAACTGTTACAAAAGAAGTCCTTAGTTATCTTCTAAACACGACTGAGAAACAAATTTTATCCAGAAACATGATGAGGTTTATCAAGCTGGTGGCTCCCTCGCATGGTGAAATTGTTCATATCCATTGGAAAAGCCATGGATTTTTGAAAACAGGGGTAGGCTCACTCGAAGGCTGCTGGCTCGGTGAGGAATAATGCCACTGAGCTATAAATACACACTTGTAAAGTCGATATATGGGGCTATAATTTAGCCAACTGTCATAAATATGTAATTATTACAAATATCAGCGAAGGAATCTTTGTGATATTCAAGTTTATCCAAAGGGGGACTTATTTTTGTTGAACTGTTTAGATAATATTCTAACTGTACTATACAATGTTGTGAGGTATGTGACAGAAACATCAGCTGTAATTACCAATGGTGTTAACGGTTAGCCTATTTCAAAAAGCTAGTTTGGGGGTAAATCCAAAAACAGAGAGCACACAAATTGAATGCATCCTTTTATACCTCAGTGACACCAACAGCTATAGTAGTTTAAATCCGACTTCAGACTGATGTCGTTATGACATCAGAATGCCCTCTTGGTGATGACCACAAACAGCTTAATGTGAGTACTTGTAATTATGTCATTTGACATCTCTGTTGGCCAATCAAATGCCAGTATTTCAGGGCGATAATCCCGTATTCTTTGTTGACCACTTATCGTAGACTGTTTGACTGATTAATTGTTTATTTCATGGTATAAGCCAGTTATTCACTATGGAATCGTAAATATGTGTTTATCACACCTCGGGCTAATAACTTAGTGAATAACTTATACTTATACAATGGTAAATCAGTTGTTATTCACACCTTCCTAGACAGGAATATCTACTTGAGCTGTGACTTACGTACTCACATTGGGAGTGACATCGGTTATGTCAGTTTTGAAATTGTGGCTTCATCTCTGCATACATTCAAATCGACAGAGCACACAAATGATTAAAGTGTAATAAAGGATCCATAACATCTACACATTTTTTGGACCAACTTTGTCTGGCCACAATTGTTTTTAGCTGATTGTAAATAGTATTACACAACGAACAACAACACACTAGTTTATGAAATGAAATGAGATTTTTATAGATGGTAGGCCTACAGTTCCTTCAGTTTCAAAGGCACTGTATCTGTGAAGAAGTGACCACTAATTTGTGCCAAAAGCATTTACGCACATTTCTTTGACATTACATGTGAAACCATTTATTTGGGCTGGAAATCAGTATTTTACATGACATGATGCAATTTGTTTGCAGAATGTATCTTACAAATCACATTACCCATAGGCCTTGTTTGGATCAATTGTAAGCAAAAAGCTTTTATTTCAATCACCTGGGCATGACAACAGTTTTAACCGCAATAACAGAATTTGAATGTGAATTTGAATTTGAGTTTATTAATTTATATAGCGCTCATATTTGAAAAATATTCTAGGGCGCTGTACAATAAATAAGGATTTTAACAAATTAAAATATATTTAAGGAAATGTAAAAACATGATAAAAGCTAAAATAAATTAATTAATGAGAATAATAATACAATGTTGAATATATAAGATGGTAAGAAGATAAAAACTAAATTTATAAATAAATACTAACAGAATAATTAATTGAAGTGAAGGGTTGACTTGAAGAACATAAAATTAAAACAGGGATGAAAATTTGATGAGCCCACTGGCCACGTTTGTTGCCTATGGGTCAGTTATATAACATAGTAAAATATTCATTGAATAATTGAGTTTTGAGTTTTTTCTGAAGGATCCAATATTATTGCATTTGCGTAGTTCAGGTGGTAGATTGTGTTCCAATGATGTGGGCCTGCGACTGAGAAACTTCTCTTTGCGAAGGTTGCTCGAGTTGTTTTCGGTACAACATGTATTATTTTATTTTTTTTTATTTAGAATATGTTTTAAAAGGGTTACCATATCAGACAACTGTTTTTCAATGGGCCCTTTGTAATACAATATAATATATGTATGAAATATAAATAGGTAAATACAATTAAAAACATGTAAAATCGGTAGTACTCATTGGCGTAACATTATAAATTAAAATCAGATAACAGTAATATATACTTAACATAAAGTCACAATAAGTAAACCAGTTAGAATAAACATAACATATCACTAAAGCTTCTTATCACAGTCATACATAAACACAATTCCTAGTTTATATCACAGTCTCATAATAATTCCGATCATATATATCCTCCTCTTAACCAACAATCATGTTAGTTTAATACCGGTACCTATATTTGTTTCACTGCTCCTGGAGTGGAGTAGTTTACTATGAATCATTCGTTTGCATTACTGGGAGTAGATTAGAGTAGATTGAAGTAGATCAGAAGTACTCCAATTATGTGGTCCCTGTGTAACTAAATTGAAAGACATAAAATGGGAATATCCCCAAATTTAATTGTCATGTCAAGGGATTCGATCAGAAATTCCCTAGCTAATGCCAATCAATGCATTAAATTCATTGCTTTAGTTAACTGCTTCAAAATAAGTGAAGCAATCAGCATCAACACTTTAAAAAATTTCAGACAAAATCGGTTTTTTAGATCTATTCAAAATGTTTTTTTGAAAAACCGAATTTCAATGCAAAAAACCCACATGAAATTTTTTAAAAATCCATGTTGGTTTTGCATTGAAATTTGGTTTTTCAAAAACCATTTTGAATCTAAAAAACCAATTTTGTCCCGACATTTTTTAAAGCAATCAGCACTCAATTGATGGCAATTTGTAGCATATGGATTGTCAACAAACCCTACGTCATCTAAAGTACTACATTACATTTTTTTTGGACGAACTTGGAGTATAGTTTACTCTCAGACTACCAGAGAAACATCACTTCTGGGGTTGCTGGGAGTACCTTGAATAGACGCAGTCTAATGGGCCCAAAGATGTAGCCGATGGTCGTCAAGCTGGATTTGGTGAGTTGTGTTGCTATGGAGCACGCATTAAAGTATGATGATTGAATGAAATGTAGGGCTATATTGTACTTTTCTTAAATTTGTAAAAAAAAGGCATGAGAACAATAAATGCAATAGCCACATTTTTTATTACAAATCGAGTGAAAACTACTATGTCAATGCACATCCTTCATGACAATGACAATGACAATGACAATAACTTTATTAATCCTTATTCAGGAAACTCGTTTTGCAGACATGAAAATCAAATAGTTTAACAGAAAAATGTAAAAACATGTAAAAACATGTAAAAACATGTAAAAACATAGGCCTATATATAACAACAAAAACATATGAGGTATGACTAGAATACAAAAATTATGACTTGTTAATTAAACGAATAGCAGATGGCACAAACGATTTTTTAAAACGATCTGTTCTACAAAAAATTGAGTTAAGTCTAATGCCTGAGGGAAGAAAACGAAAAAAGGTATTTAAAGGATGATTAGAGTCATTCATAATAAATTTAACTTTCTTTTTCATGAAACATGTGTACAATTCACTTGTGTTGTCTATTTCATTACATCCCAGTCTTCTAGCTGATTTTATAATTCTATCAAGGTTGTTGACATTCAATTTTGTTAAATTACCATACCAACAAATAATGCAAAAAGTAATAACAGACTGAATAATGCTTGTATAAAACAGATTGAGGATTTTTCGATCAACATTGACACTTCTTAGTTTTCTGAGAAAAAACAAACGTTGTCTAGCTTCCTTTGTAATTCTGAGAATATTTTCATCACCTTTCAAGTTGTCATCAATTACTGTACCAAGATACTTATACGAATTAACAACCTCAACTTCTTTGTTATCAATTAAGACAGGTGGACCAGTATGTTTGTCTTTACCAAAGTTCACAATTAATTCTTTTGTTTTAGTTACATTTAAATTCAGAAAATTTGAATTACACCAATTGTGAAACTGTAGTACTTCATCAAAATATTCATTACAATCATCATCTAATGATTTTTTGTTCAATAAACCCATAAGGACAGTGTCGTCAGCATATTTCAATAATTTACACTTGTTACTGTGACTTTGACAATCTTGGGTATATAAAGTGAAAAGAAGGGCAGATAGTACGCATCCTTGAGGTGATCCTGTGTTGACAACAATGGAATCTGATGTTACATCTTTAAACCTTACACATTGTATGCGATTTGAAAGAAATTCTTTTATCCATACAATAAGATTGGAATTGATGGTCATATTTTCTAGTTTCTTCATTAAGACATGCACTTGAATGGTGTTAAAAGCCGAACTGAAATCTATAAACAAAACTCGAGCGAAATTGAAAAGACTATCTGTGTGTAGGTATAAATTATTCAATAAGGTCAAAGTTGCATCATCTACACTTCGGTTTTGTTTGTACGCAAATTGATTTTCATCTGATGGTGTTGAGTTAATCAGTTTCTTTAGGATTAAACGTTCAAAAGTTTTCATAACGACAGAAGTCAGGGCAACAGGTCGTAGGTCGTTCATCTCGTTCGGTATCTGTTTCTTTGGTACTGGAACCACAATTGAAGTTCGCCAAATTTTAGGAATGTAGAGAATGTTCAACGATATTTGATATAGTACGTGTAGAATTGGGGCAAGTTGGAAACTACATTGTTTCAGCAGTTTGCCGCTTATGCCGTCAGGTCCTGATGATTTAATAAATATTTACATAAATATATATATATTTTTAAATATATAGAGGTGGTACCTTATTGCCCATATGTTTAATCATTAGTAAGCAGAAGTACCATTAATATTTACCTTCTTGGCTTTTGTTTGATATGTGCTGGATGTGTTCATGTTTAAATATAGCAAGCACACAGATGTGAACCTGTCAATTTGCTTCGATGGTTGATATATATAATTGGTCTATGGGCTGTTTTGTGGATGTTGCTGATCTCTCTTTACAGTCAGAGAATCATGAGTACGTATACATTCAGCTGTTCAAAGGCATTGCAGCTTTTTTCCGATTAGGGAGCAGGGGAGATACATGTGTAGCCTCTGTCCCCCACTTTCTGCTAGGGCGGAGATATAAGCCAGTACAAATTGACATGAATTTTGGCATACCAAGACATCGCTGGTAACAAGCTAGCTTTGTAAAAACCTTTACTTGGCTTAAAATCAGCTTTTTTACATGACATGATGCAATTTGCCTGAAGCATATATCTAACTACTCGTATTACCTATAGGCCTAGTTTGAATCAATGGTAAGCAAATTGCCTTTTGTCTTTCACCTGAGCATGGTAACATGCAATCAGGCCACAATGGGTACATTTGTTTCACTACAGAAGTTTACTCTGAATCATTCGTTCGCATTTCTGGGAGTAGATTTGAGTAGACACAGGAAGTACTCCAAGGCATCCCCTTGTTGTTCAATTAAAAGACGTTAAATGGGAATATTCCCAAGTTGTCATGTCAAGGAGTTCGATCAGGAATTCCCCAGCTAATGCCAATTAATGCATTAAATTCATTGCTTCATTTGATTGCTTCAAAATAAGTGAAGCAATCAACATCAATAGAAAGCAATCAGCACTCAATTAGGCAATTTGTACCGTGTGCATTGTCGACAAATCCAACATAATCGAAAGGACTCCATTACATTCGTTTTGGACGAACTTGGAGTACTTTACTCTCAGAGCACTAAGAAACATCACTTCCGGAGTAGTTAGGAGTACTCGGAGTAGATGTCGTCGAATGGGTCAATGATGTATAGGTTGCCACAAATTGCCAAAAATTAAATGAAAAGCAGGCAGGTGGTGCCCAGAGATGGTGAGCCTCAGGGGGCTTACAATTTTTTGTTGTAGGAAAATGTTGGTTTTATTTTTTACAATGATTAATTTTTGACATTTTTGGAAATATTTACTTTTGTAAAATAGATATAATAGAAAAACAGTTTCGGTGGAAAGACGGTTGTTCTGCGACACCCCATTTTGGAGATAGGTGGAATTAGAGGGGATTTCCATGGGGGGGGGGCATGATTTTGTCCTTAACTGTAGGGTAAGGTGGGGGAAATCCGGCCCTGGGCTACAGTTAAGTTCCCTCATGACC
Organism: Platynereis dumerilii; assembly: GCA_026936325.1. NCBI lineage: Eukaryota > Metazoa > Annelida > Polychaeta > Phyllodocida > Nereididae > Platynereis > Platynereis dumerilii. The sequence continues at coordinate 137,311,239 of JAPTHN010000001.1, forward strand.
ACAAATACAAATGACAATAAATAATTTTCATACAGATTAGTGCTACTGTGTCTAGAGACTACTGAAACACAGAGATTAGGCTGTTACATAGTTTTGTTTGGACTACAACTGAGAAAGAAGACATACATCTCATCACTGAGCAATTTCAATGTGCAATTGAAACTTTCAAAACTGAGGTGTTTTACAGGTACATGTTATATAAACACATTACTTATTGTCATAAATAGCAATGTTTACTCAGCGACTTTACATGTGCAAGAGATTTCACCAATAAGTAAAATGCATAGGCCTATTTGGAAAATAACACCCACATAATTTCTAGTGGTCGGTGCAATTCCGCCCCTTGTCCATGGGGCAAATCCGCCCCCTCTGAATCTAATGTTAAAAACATATGAACACGAGATATGCCTTGTAAGTCACTCTATTTTGTCATAAAGTTCCACTGATGGTGATTATGATTTTAATTGAGATGAATTTAAGAATTTTTGCCATGTTTTAGTGTATGTGGAATATGCCATATGCAAACTTTTTTTATTCTCACACATAAATTGATGAAACGATCCTTATATGTTGAAAAGTACAACCAGGTGAACCAGGGCTTAATTTAAGAATAGAATTTACTTCAGAAGCAAAATGTTTCTCTTCATTTGTAGCCAAAACTCAAGGGGGGCGGATTTGCCCCACACTTCTGGGGCAAATCCGACCCATGAGATTGAACAGTCATATGGTGATGTTGGCTCAAAGGCGTCGAATTAAAGCATGTAAGTTTCCAGATATGTTCAGATGTATATGAGGCAGAATTTACTGTCATGACTTTTTTTGTTACGTCTTAGAATGGCCATTTTTGGCTGAATAAAACTTCACTGATGACACCCAGCCAAATAAATATATATGAATGTGTGATACATTGGTAGTGTAAGTGATTTTCTCAGCTTAGCATTTAAATTCATGGCTTCAGAACTTTTATCTTGGGATTTAAAGCTGATTCAAGTTGGGCATGGGGGACAAAATGGCCCAAAATTATGTGGTGTCCATGCAAAAGACACAAAGTATCATTGTTATATAAAATTCACCGACTGTTGTTCAGAAGTGAATTATATCCTAAGTTGTTGTTCAGATTTTCATTAATACAATTTTCTTTCCCTTTCTTCTTAGTTAGAATACAAATAACATTAAAAAGGGGTTCAAGTAGCCAACTGGCTTTGGTGTCCACAATACCACATCTGACCATACTCAAATATATAAGGGAATTCATTAGCTATCACTGTAATAGGAATTCCCAGTTGAACTTTCCATTCCCATTTCACTGCAAAATGAGTCCATGTTGTTTTTGAGTAAGATTTCTCCAGCACCTGGGTCCTGGAATCTTCAAGTTGCAAAATTTTAAAATGTTACGTCTTGGCAATTCTCTTTCAAGTCTTGATTCAAGGAGCCACGGTTAATCATTAGCATAAATGCATTTGTCAACATATATCACATATTTTTTGAACAATTTCAACCAATCACAGATGGTTTAACTTTCAGTGCAGTGGTGAGGGAGGAGCTTTCTGTTTCAAAGACCACTTTTTTTACAATGTTACGTCTTGGTAAATAGTTGCAATGACATGATATTTAGTCTCAGTCTAATGCTTGATAACACATTACACCTTTGACTTGTTATACCACTGTTATTAGAATAATTTGCATGGCTCAATGCTGAAGAATTTGCAAGCAAAATATCAATAGGACAATATTTGGAAAAGATGTAACATGGACAAAATTGTGTCCATGTTACGTCTTAGCCTTTTGGTGTCCAGTGTTACAGTGGCGTAGCTACAGGGGGGGCAGGGGGGGCGGTCACCCCCCCTGGCTCCATCCTGACCAGGAAAGAAATTATTACATTGTCATTAAACGTTGCATTTTGCCGATGGCGCGCCTCTGCCGCGACAGCGATAATAGCTCCCCCGACAAAAATGTTCCATTTCCATCGCTGACTTGAATATTTTGCCCCCCCTGGAAAATTTCCTAGCTACGCCACTGCAGTGTTACATCTTCTACAACTGACAGTTTTGCACCCTTCATGTGAACATGGCATTGGGGAATTATCATAATTGTCAAGTAGAAGTATCTTAGTTTTTGGAAAAAGTTTCATTCAAATTATAAGTGACTTGTGCACTGCGCATTTTAGACAATGAAGCTATCCATCGTCACATCCTTGGTGTCTCCGTTACGTCCTGGATATCTTCTAAAATGGCTGTGGTGTCCAATGTTACATCTTTTCATGAATTTTCACAAATTGATGATTTCTGTCATTAACTCTATATAAATGATCCAAAAATTTGCAAAATCTCATCTAGAATAAATTATAGTGTAATTGGTTCACAGATAAAATGTATAATTTCTTCAAAATTGCCTAAAACGTGTCATGGTCTAAGACGTAACACTGGACATCATTCGAAATGATATTTGGCTAAGACGTAACAAAAGAGTCATGACAGTAAATTTTGGCTCATATATTCCATCATTCCATGAAATAGAAGGTACGTTTTTCATAAAGGTGAGGGACTAAGTAAGGAATATATGTGAAAAGGGGGGCGGATTTCCCCCACCTTACCCTATGTGCAGGAAGTGCTCATGTCTAGATATGGCAAGCACAGATGTGCACGAGCCAATTTGCTTCAATGGTTGTTATATAATTTTTGTTATGACTGTATTGTGGTTGTTGCTGATCTCCCTTTATAGTCAAAGAATTATGAGTACGTACACATTCAGTTATCAAAGGCATTATAGCTCTTTGCATGCTGATTTTGCGGTCCAATGGAATTTTTTGTTTCATTTGTGAACTGGCTCTGACATTTACCAGCTTCACTTCCTTATCTTCTGATGACTTTCACAACTTAAATAAGTAAATCAGTTTGTTTATTGACACCCATGCTGCAAGGTATGATTAAGCTATGATAACTGATACAAACCAATCATAGAAACGTTTTTAAACCAGTGACACCAGAAGACCAAGTTGAATGTTCATATTGAAACTGATTGGGCTGCTTTTTCGCAAATAGCCATAATGCCACTGTACAGACCCTATGTTTCATTTTGGAATGAACTGTCAATTTGTCATTGAGTAACTTGTAACCTATACGTACTGGTGTGTTGTGTGACTCAGTCAGCGATGTTTGCAAATAACATTGCATGTCAAAAATTAAACTGCCGCTAAATCGCCCATTTTTGCTTTGATGAGCCAAAATTGCTGTGAGTGATCTGTGACAATCATCTTGCATGGCATATCAACTAAATATCTCAGAAATATAGCAATGGTAATTATAGTCAAGTCATTTTTTTTTGGCAGTAAGTTTTTGGCTGATAATTAAAAACATACCTTACTCTTGACAAAAATACTTGTCTCCCCCTGTTCCTGACACCTTGACCAACCAGTTTCATAAACATTTGGAAGTATTGGCATGTTGCAGCCCTGGTTTTGAGGTAATCCCATTGGAATAACATTGCTGTCAACACAGCTCAAGAAGCCATTTTCTTCTATTGCTGCTGTTGTGACGTCACCATTGTTTCAGTGATGTCATAGAGCCTACAATGCTGATGACGTCACAACAGAAGGCTAAAAATAGCTCTACATGTGTTGAAGAGCAGCAGAAATTTAACATTGTAAGTGCCTGTATGATGAAGCTCGGGGATTAGAGGACACATATTTAATCCAGATCATGCTTGGTCATTAGACCGTGGTCACAGTCTTCACGTTGCTGCAGGCAACGTAGACTGAGGACATTGCATTTGCTGAGCACTCTTGAAAATCCTAGGAAGCAATAAGTGATAATAACAAGCAATCAAACATGAACACAAACAGAAAACTGCCATCTGCAAACAGAGAGCAACATAAGCAGTTATCTTGTTTTTGTCTCCAGTCCTGAGATATTTAAAAAGTGGGAGGGAACCTTCATTTCTGGATGTCACTCTTAAAAATATCAATATGTGGTAGTTCTCTTCACCGGTGACAACTATATAACACATAATTTAAACTAAAATGTTACTTGTAGCATGGTTCCACTATCTATCTATCAATCAATCTATCAATAAATCAATCAATCAATAAATCAATCAATCAATCAATCAATCAATCAATCAATCAATCTATCTATCTATCTATCTATCTATCTATCTATCTATCTATCTATCTATCTATCTATCTATCTATCTATCTATCTATCTATCTATCTATCTATCTATCTATCTATCTATCTATGATCATAATGTATTTTGGGGAATTTAATTTCTTTAACTATCTTAAATATAAGATAACATAAACATCATTGTGCAATTATGATGGCAGAGTATGCATTTACAAATATATACCTTGATTACAAAAAAACTGTACCAAGAGGCCTGCAAACTTCATTCAATATAAATGCGATCTGAATTTGTCAAATGTGGACTGAGTCAATCACTGTTCACGAAAGTGTTCTTGGAACAACCAATCAGATAATATATGAATTGCTTGACTGAGCATGATTGACTTTTAAATGTAGTTGTCCAATGCTATTATTTGGAAAACAATAGACATACAAACTGAAATAGCAAATTATGAACAACACAATGATTTACAGCTATCAGTTTTCCCTCTCTTCAGTCTGAAACTCCTTTGATTTTTTGGTGGTAAATTGTTGAAAATCGGCCGATTTTGACACTTTAAAGTACAGGAAAGTTCTGAAAATCGCACATAATACATTTTAAACTATTTCCTATCAGCCAATACCTTTCTTTTTGATGGCAATAGGCCCTAAACTGCCGCAACACGCTCCTGTGTCGCAAATGTAATTCTCAACCTGTGTAGTGTCTCCCATCCTTCTCAGCTGAGAAGGTGGGTCTTCCTATCTACTTGGTCATGGTGTACTCAGTCTAATAAACCAAAAATTAAACATCAGACTTACTCATGGATTGTTTCATTGGCTAAAAACTTACTGCCAAAATAAAGTGTCTTGACTTAAATTGCATTTTGTTTGGAAGGCGTGATAAAACACCTCCATTGAAATTATTTACAAGTTATTTATCAGATCGCAAACAGTTTGTATCCTTCGAAGAAAATTCTTCTATCTTCTGAATATTTCCCGTGGGGTTCCCCAGGGCTCCATCCTGGGTCCCCTACTTTTCATAGTTTACATAAATGACCTGAAAAACTCTATCCGAACATCTGATGCCATACTTTTTGCAGATGACACCACCTTGCTATTCACTGAAAAGAATTACAATACTTTAATTGAAAATACGAACAAAGATGTTTCAGCTTTACAAAAATGGTTTTCTCTCAATAAATTATCCCTCAACACAGAAAAAACTGCTCAAGCTAAGTATCCAACTGTTAGTGACCTCCCTGGACTGAATAAATGGCAGGATTGGTTGAAAAGGTGTGAACAACTGAATAAGCCAATCCTGTGGCTTATTCAGTCCAGGGAGGTCACTAACAGTTGGATACTTAACTTGAGCCATAATAAATCGATAAAGGAAGTAAACAAAACAAAGTTTCTTGGAGTATTCATTGACAATAAACTAAACTGGAAATCACATATAAGCAACAAAACCAATCAAATTGTTAAAGTGGTAACCCTATTAGCAAGTCTGAAGCATACACTTTCAACATTAACTCTCAAAACAATATATACATCATTAATACTACCGCATATTATCTATGGAATCACAGCCTGGGGAAACAGTAAAAATAAAGAAATAAAGAGACTAAATATCATACAAAAGAAAGCCATTCGACATACATGCAAAGCACACTTCAATAGCCACACAGCACCTCTGTTCAAAAAACTACAATGTATCTCTATTAACGATAAACGACATTTTTACTCATGGCTGCTGTATGATTTACTTTAAATCAAGATGGAAACAATCGTTCATCCATACTTTACTAACCAGTTACTCACAAATAGATCAATACATTCCTATGAAACTAGACAAAGGCATAATATACACCAACTCAATATCAAGTCAAACATCGAAACTCAAGGCCTTAATAATAAAATCTCTAAAGCTTGGAATAGTTTACCAACTAACATCACTAGCACCTGGAACATCAGCCAACATGCCTTCTCCCGAAAGTTAAGACGTCATTTCATTCAATCGGTGTATTCATACAAAGATGGCACACCATTCCAGTAACAATACAGGAGGTGGACACAAGTTTGTACATGACTTCTGAAAGTGTAAATAAACCGAAAGAAACACAATTTTGAAAATAGTATGGGAAAACAAGGAATCTTTTATCCTTGCTCTGCCTGAAACTTTTAAACTTTGGACCATAAAGGTTTACACTGAATAAAACTAAGCTTCATCGACAAGGGTACACCAATTAATAAGTGGTTTTCAGCAGAAAAGAAACTTACAGAGCGTTTTTAAAAAGTTAGAAGATTGAAACGTTGAGCAATCCAGTATAGGAACATTCAGGCATAAATTGTCCGGTGATTAAACACAGAAAAAGGCACCCTTTCACCTCTACAAATAACAGGATAGCCAAATACCTGGTAAGCTTAATGTAAAAACTGTTTCCGAAATAACCTTTCTATGGTCTTTCCACAGAGAGAAAAGCGGCAGTATTCATTAGAGGCCATGGCACTTACATAACATTTAATATCTTTAAAAAAAAAAGCAAGCAATATTCCTGTACCTTGGTGGATAGGTCACCAAAGACTACCTGAAGTTACAGCAAAATTGGTATAATTGAAAAAAATCTGCAAATTTATACACTTCCAACCACTATCGCTGGCCGAAATATTGCTCTCAAAACTGATGAGAGGCCTATCTCAGGAAAAGTTTAATAAAATTTAGCAAACTGTTCCAAAATATTTCAAACACATTTCTTATAGATAGATAGATAGATAGATAGATAGACAGATAGATAGATAGATAGATAGATAGATAGATAGATAGATAGATAGATAGGTTGATTGATTGATGGATAGACGGATGGATGGATAGACGGATGGATAGACGGATGGATAGATAGATAGATAGATAGATAGACAGACAGATAGACAGATAGACAGATAGACAGATACACAGATACACAGATACACAGATACACAGATACACAGATAGAAAGAGAAATTTAGATAAAAAGAGCTATGTAGAAAGAAAGATATATAGGTAGATATAGATAGACAGATGCATTGACATAGAGATTGATAGATAAATAATTAACTGCCAACATTAGTCCTGTACTTATTACAACCTACCTTGCAACATGTGCAGCAGTTCTTGTCAAACCAAATATATCCAACATCTAATGGCTCAGTGTCTATTATGACACTATCTCCAAATGGTCGTTTCTCTGTGGCCGATTCTGTTGCATGTTTTGACTTGGCATAAACACTAGATGGCGAGGTGACGTGATGTTTGGATATTCACATTTGGCAGCCATCATGTGGCATTGGGATGCAGTAATAGGAGACGAAATATAGACCCAAACATTGATTCAGTATTGCTCAAAAACACAAAGTCTAGAATGGCTGGCTATATGTTTGATGCAATGATTTTATGTGACAAAACAATAATAATGAACAAAAAACACAACATACATTGTCCACTGATCAGGGTTTGATCTTATCATCTCACCTGTTTGGATGTATGAACTGACCTCACCTGTTTGACCATCTGTACAAGGTTGTTTGAATGCTCAACATAGGTTATCCTAAAGCGGTTAACTCCTATACCTTGTCTTCTGACCAGGTTACCGACAAAAATTTTTGTCATGTTGTAACATGATTCCAGTTAATTAAAACTAGTTATCTAACTCAAGTTCAGCATCGACACAAGATCCGAAAAATGACTTAACCACTTTAGGATAACCTGTATTAAGTGTTGATGCAATCTGGTGCAGGAGTAAAATCTAACCAACAGATGATGTGAAGTTTCTCCCATTAGCGACCGTTCAGAATTTATGACTGGGGGGGGGGGGTGGGAGTTTTGGCCGAGGGGGTACTAACTTTTCAGACGTGTTTCAAGGGGGGGGGGTATTATTTTTTGACAACACTTCCAAATAAGATATTTTAACAAAGAAAAAATGTTAAAAAACATGCATAACCTAATTTAATTTGGACATTTTTATGTGCAAAAGTCCGCGACATGACGCGAATCTGTACGCGTGGCCATGAATAACAGTATATAAAAATGTGTATTGCTTTGTATGTCGAGGGGGGGGTACTAAAAATACGCGTGGAACCTAAGGGTGGGGTACTAAAAATCCTCATGAAACTCAAGGGGGGGTATCAATTTTTGACGGGAAGTTCAAGCAAAACTCCCACCTCCCCCCCCCCCCCCGCAGTCATAAATTCTGAACGGTCCCTTACATTTCAACAAGACATTTTCGAATTCACTTGACTATTTGTCATTCCAATATATACACTGTACATCATCCTCCATTTTTGTGGTGAACTGTTCTTGAAAGTTTAAACTGTATCAACCCAGGGGAGGGGGAGAGTACTCACTATGAAAGGGTGTATATGGAGGCTCCGCTCCGCTTTATGCTTTAGGTTTTTTAGCCTTCTATGATTTAAATGGTGTTGGTTCTTTAGGAATTCAGATAAGTTTGGTTCCCGTTTTTGCAACCCCAACATGGTTAAAATCGGCTTGAATAGACGATTACAATGGTATAAAAATCATAAAGTTTAAATTGGTTGTGGATGTTTTTACTAAAGGATTAAAATGGTTTGTGGTTTTGGCGTTGGTTTTCGGAATGGAATGGTTCTGGTTTTCTAAATCGCAATGGCGCATCCTCATGCCAAAGTCCGCGAAGTGCCTCAACTGTGTGTACTTTTAGTAGCAAAAGGATAAAGAAAAAGATCCATGAACTGTTGCAGTGTACCTTGCTCTCCTTTACATTTTAGATGATATTCTGTTATGGTGAGAAACAATGCATGTAAAGCTCATCACACAAACTTGTGCAAATCCCACATTCATTCACTTAGCTGACTAAGATAACCTCCGTCCTTCTGAATAAAGAAAAAGGTGATCGTGCATAATAGTGCACATTCCATATCAACGATTATCCTTGATGTTGGGGTACAGCATGTAGCAGTAAAAGTCACACTGGCCAATGTTATCTGAGCAAGTGTGTTTGTCCACCTCCCCAATTAGATGGCTGCTGGAAGTGGGTGCAGTTTACAACTACATTCTATAACAAATAGGCTGTCTCTGTTCATGACTGACAAGTGGCTGTCAGGCCCTGGAAAAATCGAATTGGGTCAACAATTACATAATATAACAGGTCACAAGATCAGGTCGCATAGCAGCTGTCTGTATTACTACGCCAAATTACTTTGTTGGTCTTCAATCTACTTTAAACCAATTAGGCATGAAAAGTGTACAAAAAGAATGATTTGTCACTTACAGGGCTATACAAAGCAGCGTTTTTGCTTTTCGATACTGAAAATACCCATTTGTATTGATTCATTTACTTTGTGGAGTTAGATTAACCAGGACAACTGAATAGTTCAACATTTTGTAAAGGCTGTGTAACACTCAACAGAATGTCTGGTATATGCCACAAGTGGTGCCATCTTTACTGTGTTGTTGTTTTTTGCTACAATGTATACATCCTCCATGATGAAAAATAGTTCCAAATTAATTTGGTTTTCACTACCTTTCTGCTTAAAATTGAAGTCAACCAGAGTCAGACTACAGTGAGACTAGACACTTGCAGAGTTTTTGGAAATAGACTAGGCCATCAGCAAATGCTGGGACAGTCCTGGTTTCTTCTAGATAAAGTTGTGTGAGTTTAGGACAAATGTTTTCTGTTGACCGCTCACAGGAGCTCGCAAAATTGGCTCCTAGGTAGCAACAAAGCGTTCAATCTGTAGACAGACAAATAGGTCTCTTGCACTCCAAAGATAACTTATACAGTATCAGACGAAAGTTTAGACCGCGTCAGTATTTTTTTCAATATCGGGGCAAATAGTGGCTTAGCTGAAAAAGTTCAGTAATAAAACAAATTGGAATAATTATTCGGAGCATATTTAAACCAGCTCCAATTTCAAAATATTTTATTTGCAACACCATTCTTATTTGAAGTCAAAAAGTTGATAAGAAATCAGAAATGCAATAATAAATTGGTAGGGAACAAAGTGCAGAAGGGCTTATGACTTCATCTGTCCTCCAAAACCTGCTGGACAGGTCCAGACTTTTCCCAGATCAGAGTGCCATTAAAATCACACAACTAATTTAATACCCCAGCTTTACCACAGAAAATACGACACCAAATTAGAAGCAGCCAAAATAACCCCGGTCATGTAATAGTACTACGTGGCTATTCTTTTAATATATTAATCCTATTATTAATTCAAGGATGTTTTATATCAGTTATACAGTCTGTCACGTTTATATACAGTATCAGACGAAAGTTTAGACCACGTCAGTATTTTTTCAATATCGGGGCAAATAGTGGCTTAGCTGAAAAAGTTCTTCATGGACTTTCTTGCCTATGCATCAGGGAAGTTCTACAATAGAGCAAACTTCATCTATTTTTATCACTTACTTAAATATGTGTGATAAACAAACATTTCAGGTGGTCTAAACTTACGGTCTGATGCTGCTTACATCCACAAAGGCCCTTAATGGCATTGGACAGTGGAGAAAAGATTGGTAAATAATTCAATGTTATTTTAGACGAGTTATTCGATCACGTTTCATGTGATTTAAAGGAAATCAGTCATGACACAGGAAAAAATATGCTTTTTAATATATTTTTTATAATTTCACCTTAGGGGTAATAATGGTGATTCAATGAGCAAACATTTTTAATAAATAAAAGGACAACTAAAAAGCACCAAGAAAATATATGTCTGACAAATTTTCATCCTTCTAATGGCGTATGAATACACTTGACACCCAGTCATACTGAAAAAAATAGAGTTTTTTCCTGGGTTTTGTCTAATAGAAACTATTTGAAGTATCATAAAACAATGACCAGGGTGTTTACATTGACCTGAACATGTGTCCTGATAAAATCAAACAACTTTTGTTTGTTCGCTTTACTTATGATGAAACTACAGCCACTTTTATGGAAGGCGTAAAACTGGTCCATTCATTAACATTACGTTTCAACACACTTTCCAGAGTGCACTCTAAGAAAAAAAGGTGCGAGGGGTGGAGCAAAACACCTGCAAGGTGGATGTAAAAACCTTTGGGGTGCACAAGGTTCATCATCATCGTTTTGGTGCATCAAGCACGGGGTGCTTGAAAAAAAGGTGCATCACACATTATAGGGTGCATCACACGAGAGGTGCATCACACATTACAAGGTGCATGGGGTGCTTCACCATCCTTCTATGATTTCTGAAATTGGATATGGAAAATTATGAAATAATTGGGTGAATGGGTTATTGCATAAAAATGCCAGGCAGTGCTAACTGACAAGCTGGTCTGCTGTGGGAAGGCGAAGGTGGTGACCCAGGGCATACTTAGAAATGGCCTGGCGGGAAGAGGAGGCATTACATGAGGTGAATGGGCAGCACTCTGAGTTTTTCCCATCTGCTCTATGTCAACTTCAGGCCTTATGGGAAGGCCATACCCCCTAGATACACCACTGACTTGATTGACCTGCCTCCAGTCGCACATTCTGGTAAGTGTAGACATGCCAGCTTCAACGGAATGCTGAAGATGTATCTGTGAGGCAGCTGACAGCAATATTTACACCAGAGCTGCTCTCTTTTACATCTGCTTATTCATTGATGGGCATTTCTACTGAACACAGACGTAATAGGCAGCTGTCCCAGTTTCCAATTTGATACCCATTGAGACAGCAGTGCTGATGGACACTTTTTTTGGAGCTCTACAGCTAACTTCAAAAATCAGTTGATTGGAATAAGTCACTCAGTTGAGATTTATGGATGTACATTTTAAACATTCATAGGACAGCTTGGTGTACATTTGATCTCATTATTTGAAACCTTTGGAGTACTTTTGGACGTTTTAAAAATCCAATTAGAAAAATACATTGGAAATTTACCAAGAAAGTCAGTGAAGCATGACTCCTGGCAGAGATAGACTCCTTTGAAAAGACATTCAAATACACACAATGAAGTGTGAAAATTGCAGAACAAAGGATGGCACACTATGCAGAGACTGTGCTGGTGACAATGTTCATTATGTTGTTAGTGAACCTTTGGCTTACATTAGTTCTTATATGAAGACATGTTCTATGATGATGCTCCGTATGGCAGTACTTACATTTTATCAAGAGGATGTAATTCATGATGCTAAAGTTAAGCTCATGAAATCAGTGGAAAATTCCAAATTGGACCTAAGGGAAATCAAGGAAACTAGACAAAATACAGCGAGCAGAACTGCCAGAGAGAAGGAGTTTGAAGACATCATGAGCATCATGAAGATGATTGATGAATGTGAAGAAACAGAAGTGAGCTTTTTTGCAGAGGACCTTACCAAAATTCCCCCTGCAGCTCCAGAGACAGCCGGAAGTATGCTCTCAATTGTAGAAGTCCTCAGTAAGCAGAATTCCAAAATTGATGAGCTACAGAATGCTATAATGCAAATGAAGAGTGAAATAGACGACAACAAGAAGACCATAAAGAGACTTGAAGACAACCCACAGACAATAGCTTTGCCTTCTACAAGCGGATCAGTTCCAAATGCAGCAACAAATGGTAATGCTCGCAGGAGGATGTACAATGATGTACTCAAATCGTCACTAATGTCAGCAGGAAGATATCAGGGGGATATCAGTGAAGCAGAAAGTGAGGTCAACTCTGAGGCAGATGGATTTACCGAATCTGTAGGTCATGGGACAAAGAAGAAATTGCAACGAATGAATGCACCAAGGAACAGTGAGCGGCCTAAGGACAAACCTAAGCAAGGGTCAGCTGAGTTATCTAAGTTACTGTGCCCTGGCCCTGAGACTGTCTATGTCCAATTGACTAACATCAATCCCACAGTAAAAACTGAGGATATTACAAAGTATATTGAAGAGAAGTCAGGTGGAAATGTCAAAGAGGTGTCCATTAAAGACACTTCGTCAGTTGGTTGGCCAACAAAGAGAATTCTTGTGGAATTTAAGACAGAAAACAAAGAGCTGGTCACCGGTGATGACTTCTGGCCAGGTACAATATATTTTAAGAGGTGGTATCCAGCTAAGCCAAGAAGAGAAGGTTTTCAACCAAGTTCATGATGGGAGAGTTCACAATCATAACTTATAACAGTACAGGATTAGGAGAGATGAATCGGAAATTTATTGCAGAACTGTTATCTGATTTAAAACCTGGAATACTATTGTTACAAGAGACATGGTTGTTAAATTCATCTCTTGCCATTTTAGGAAATATTCACAAGGATTATCTATTCTGTGGTACATCTGGTGTACCCGATGGAAAATTGCTCCAAGGACGTCCATATGGTGGTGTGGCAATTCTTTTTAGAAAAGAAATTGCTCAGTATGTGAAAGTCATTAAAGACATTAAGTGCCCAAGGATATGTGTTATTGAGTTGGAGTCAAAAAGTAGAAAAATACTACTGATAAATACATACTTTCCTGTGGACAATAGACGCAAAAACCATGTAGATGAAGAACTCTTGTCTTGTATGGATTCTATTGAACAATTGATGGAAAAATACCCCGATCACATGGTTGTCATTGGAGGCGATTTGAATGTAGACTTTCGAAGGAAAAATGCTCATGATGCATATTTGACAAACTTTTGTGATGACAAGACATTGGTAGATGTCTGGTCCTTGGAACATATTCCTGATGCAGATACCTATATTGATTTGGCTAATGGATCCTCATCGTGCTTGGATCGTTTTCTTATAAGTGAATCTCTGGTGCCTCATGTCGCTGGCTGTGGAATTTTGGACTATGCTGAAATTTTGTCAAATCACCAGCCTGTTAAATTTGAGTTGTGTGTGAAAGTTGAAAAACTGACAGCAAGTGAACAGGTGTCAGATGCATCGACAAAAAGAATTGCTTGGCACAAAGTGCATGCAAGCCCTGCTCTGGTTGAGGAATACCAACATAGAATACAAGAACTGCTTAACATCGATCCATTTGAGGAGCTTAGTTGTTGCCGTGATGTAACCTGCCAGGACATTACGCATAAGATGCTCATTGATCAATGGTGCAAGGATATTGTAAAATGCTGCCTGGATGCCTCTGAATGCCTGCCCGCTGTTGGACAACGTGTTGGAAACAAGTCTAGATGTATGCCCGGTTGGACTGAGTATGTGAAGCCCCATCAAGAAGAAAACAAGAGGTGGCATCGGTTATGGATTCAGTCTGGCCGACCGCATTCTGGAGAAGTTTATGAATGCATGAAATATGCCAGGAATCAATACATGTATGCGGTGAGACGGTTAAAGAGAAAGGGGAGAAAGATAAGACTTGAAAGGTTGGCAACAGCTGTATCCTCTGAAAATTCCCGGGATTTCTTCACGGAGGTCAAAAAACTCAAACCAAAGCATGTTTCAGCTCCAAATATGAATGGATTTACAAGCGCTCAGGATATAGCTACCCACTTTGCCAGCAAGTGCAAGTCTCTTTATAACAAACATGCAGTGGATCAAAATCGAATTGGTAAAGTGGATGAGTACATTGCAAATGGACTAACAGAAAGCATAGCTGTGGATGTACATTTGAAAACCAGCCCTCTTGACATTGCCAATGCTGTAAGTAAACTGAAGAAAAATAAGTCAGATGGTGATGTTGGCTTCAATTCTAGTCATCTCATAATTGGAGGTAACCATCTTATGACTCATTTGTCTGGTTTGCTTAGAGCCATGTTTACTCATGGTCATCAACCGAGTTGTTTGCTTCTCAGTACTATTTCATCCATACCAAAGGATGTACGTGGAAATTTGTGTGACGATGCAAACTACAGAGGCATTGCGTTATGTAATGCAATTGGTAAAGTGGTGGATTACATTATTCTTGAAAGAAACAAGCAAAAGTTACAAACTTCTTCACTTCAGTTTGCATACAAACCAAGGATGGGTACAACAATGTGTTCGCTTGTAGTGAAAGAAACAATTGGATACTATCTACAACGTGGATCTAATGTGTATAGTGCCTGCCTGGATATGAGTAAGGCGTTTGACCTTGTCAAACATGACCTCCTTTTTGAATTACTGATTAAAAGAGGTCTTCCACCCCTGGACTTGCGTATCTTGGTGGATTCTTATGTAAGACAAAGAGTTCGTACCTGCTGGAATGGACAATACTCGAAAACTTTCTCCTGCACAAATGGGATCAGACAAGGTGCTGTCACCTATCCACACTTATTCTGCATTTATGTAGATGAGTTACTCAACAGACTGGAACAGAAAAAGTCAGGCTGCTGGATTGGTCCTTACTACAGTGGGGCCATATGTTATGCTGATGACATTATGTTGTTGAGCCCAAGTATGTCAGGATTAAGAGACATGATCGCAACCTGTGAAATATATGCACATGAATTTGGTATGAACTTTAACTCACAGAAGTCAGTGTGTATCAGGTTTGGTTATCAAGAATGCTCTCAACCTCTAGTAATGAAATTGGGTTCCAGCAAAATCAAATGGGAAACAAGAATCAAGCACCTTGGGAATCATCTTCAGTACAACTTATCAGAAGAATGTGATGTTGCAGCAAAACGAAGAGACTTTTATGGGCGGGTAAATGTTCTACTTACCGCTTTGTCTGATGCCAATGAAAAAGTAATCTTGCGTGTTTTTAACATGAAGTGCTGTCACTTTTATGGAGTGCAATCATGGCGACTAAATGATAAACATGTGGTAAAATTTTATACAGCCTGGAATAGAGCAGTACGACTGATACTGAAGCTGCATCCCGCTACTCACACACGGTTCCTGCCTGTATTTGCCGGATGGGACGTAAAGGAGAGAATCATGAAAAGCAGCCTGGGGATCATCAAAAAGATGAGAATTCACAAGGACTCCTTTATTAGATTTATTGGGAGACACTTCTCCAATGATAAACAATCGATTATTGGAGAAAATGAAAGTTCGAATCCAACAAGGCTGAGCCATCAATATGGAAAACTGTCTACTTGTGATATGGCTCAGATTTCAGTAGTTCGAGAATTAAAGGAGTGTATCACTGGACAACAGACAATTAACAATTTGACCAGGAATGAAATTGATGATATTATAATATCAATTTGTGTGGACTGATTAACCTAAATTTTATATTTTAATTAAATTTATTGTATTTAGTCACATGTAAACCTCAATTGGTTTGAATAAACATATATATATATTCACCTTAAAATTCACCATCTGCAACTGAGGCCAAGCTACTCTCACCTGTCTGTACAGCAGACTGACTTGTCAATAGGGGCAATGCTACATTAATTGAGGAACCGCCAGAAACCAGATGCCACACGGATTTACCAACAGTTCAGAAAATCATGACCAAGAGTGGTAAATGTACTATTCACCAGCCTCAGTGCAATGGGCAGCCCATGCTAATGGAATCCAGAAAAACTCAGCATCTTTAAACAAGTCTGAATCAGGAATTTTGATTTGGTTGAGCAAACAGCAATTTCTTTGTCTGACTCAGGAAGTCTTACCTACAGCAAATAAGATTGCATAATTGGTTAGACTATACTGTTTAGGTTTATTGCACACCTTTATAGGGATTGTTTAATAAGGTAAGTAAAGTAATTGGGTTAATCTACATCATGATAGGTCTTTAATGAACTGGCTTGTGATATTTTCTTACATGGAACAAGTGGCGTCATCTTTAATGCAAAGCTTTTGCAAAAAATTCTTAATTGTTATGCATGTGGCCCCACCTATAACAGACGTGAACTCGTAAAATTAGTTTTTGCATAATTTTAATATTAAATTAACAAAATGTATCATAATGTTTATTTGAATATGTACTACACTCTTGAAAGAACATATTCAATTACAATGCATGTGGCTTAAAGCTCATGCGTAATTGTTTCAGTCCTCTGAAATTCAGACACATTCTGACCAAAATGTAGCAAGCAGAATTTTTACATATACAGAATATCCAAGTCACATGAGCATTCTATTATAAATTGCTGAGAAGGTGAATACGCCTCCTTTGCTTACCTCTCACAATGGTCATCATTTATCTGAGGATGACGACCAACTGGAGGTAATTTGAAAGACGGTGAGATTGTCTCGCTGTGAACCGTACAGAACACCCATATAATACATGAAAGTTATAAACAATATATACCAAGTGAGGGACCACTTGTAAGCACCCTTTCCTAAATTTGCTCATGCCATGAACCCCAAAAGGTTCTACAAACCACTTACCCTGAAGAACCTTGTAGGGTTCTTGTAAACTCCCCAGGGTTCTTTGACCTAGGGTGCTTCCCAAGCACCTTACGAAAAGGTGCTTCCAGGCACCCCATGGGGAGCTGTATTTGTGACGAGGCGAAGCACCTTATTTGGTTGTTCTAATCCCTTTTCGTTCTTAGAGTGTGGCGTCTGTAATTGTGTCTGTACTGTGGAAAAAGAACAACAATTGTTTGATTTTATCAGGACACATGCTCAGGTCAATGTAAACACCCGGTCATTGTTTTATGATACTTCAAATAGTTTCTATTAGACAAAACCCAGGAAAAAACAAAATTTTTTGCAGTATGACTGGGTGTCAAGGGTATTCATACGCCATTAGAAGGATGAAAATTTGTCAGGCATATATTTTCTTGGTGCTTTTGAGTTTACCTTTTATTTATTAACAATTTTGGCTCATTGAATCACCATTATAATCCTCTAATGTGGCTGTCACACCTTGACGTCCTGAGGAACGTCCAGATAACTTACAAGTGACGTTTTTTTAATTCCTTTTTTGGGCTATTTTACCCTAAGGACGAACATAATACGAGTTGGAAACGTGTCTAGAACGAGTTGAAAACGAGTGGAAAACGTGTATAAAACGAATGGAAAATTTTTACAAAATTTTTGGATAATTTCTGCCACCTTTGTCAGCAGAAAACTTGAAAAATTGGACGTGTTAGAAACGAGTGAGAAACGTGAATGACTTATGAAAAACGAACGAAAACCGATCAGAAAACGATCAAAACTTATTCATAACGATCCTCTAACTTACCAATTCCTTATGAGAAACTTACTAGGCTATACAATCTACACGTTGATGAACGTCAATGATTTTGAACATGTTCAATAATTCTCCGTTCCCTGGACGTATAACAACGTGTTTCAATGTGTAGCAACGTGTTTGTAACGTGTGAGAAACTTATCTATAACTTATACAACGTATACAAAACGTATACCAACGTGTTAAGCACGTTATACACACGCAATCTAAAACGGCAAGGTGTGACAGGGGCTTAAGGTGAAATTATAAAAATAAATTAAAAAGCATATTTTTTCCTGTGTCATGACTGATTTCCTTTTAATCACATGAAACGTGGTTGAATAACTTGTCTAAAATAACATTGAATGATTTACGGACTTTTCCTCGAATGTACAATGCCATGAAGGGCCTTTGTGGATGTAAGCAGCATCAGACCGTAAGTTTAGACCACCTGAAATTTTTTTATCACACATATTTAAGTAAGTGATAAAAATAGATGAAGTTTGCTCTATTGTAGAACTTCCCTGATGCATAGGCAAGAAATTCCAAGAAGAATTTTTTCATCTAAGCCACTATTTGCCCAGATATTGAAAAAATACTGACGCGGTCTAAACTTTCGTCTGATACTGTAGAAAAAGAGTGGACTGTTGCACTGTGAAAATGGCACTTCGCTGTGTCATGATCATACCCAATATTTTCAATGTTAATTTGATTTAAGGCGACTGATCCCACTTGTTTGTGATTATGCATTTGATTTTCACTCTAAAATCAGTTATGAAAAGTCAAATGGCCTTCTCTTGATCATTACTAATCCAACAGCTCTATGTTTCCCAAGTTGAAAGTAGAGAAGATGACACTTCATCAGCTAACATGAGTAACAAAGTGAATTTTTATATGCATTTTTCACAATAAACTGGTCCTCCTTTTTGTTTATATCAAAGTGACAGACTGTTAGCTAAACTACTGATTTCTTAAGTATGACAATTTGCAAACAACTTTCCTTGATTATCTACAAAAACCCTAGATAGGTCTGGTCGCTCCAACTTTTCATTTTTTACAGGTATTAGTCATTTCTGGGCTAACGTCATTCTTCGCCAATGTTTTCATTTCTTTTTCAATTTTCTGTCCCAAGATGTTATCGAACACTGGAAATAAATGATAACTGTCGCTGTAACCAATTTACTGCCATATGAAAACTCCAAGCACACCCCTTGAAAATGTAATCGTCCATCCCTAAGACGAATTTGCATTCAATTCTGGTTGGTTTTTCTTGTCTTGGCTTCCATTTTGGAAATCTCTTAGAGAATTTGCGGCTACGTCCAGAAGGTAGGATGACAAACTGGCAAGAATGAAGGAAAGCTTTTATAAATGTTTTTTCCTGTGTACGTAGCTTTATGTGCTTTATATGCAATGCATATGTGCAAAGTAAACAGTGCATTATGGGTCATACCTAGAAAGTCAGTTGTTCATGCTTGTGGGATCTGTAGACATCTACATACAGATGGAAAAGATAAATACGACAGTTGCCCGAATCCTTGTATGATCGGATGTGACAGAAGCAAGCAATGTTGATGATGCATATTCAGAAACTAATGCCTTTTTGCTCCTTGTTAATGCAATATGATGCAGTTTTTGTGACTTCGAAGCATTTAGAATATCTGATGCTTATGCGCAACAGCTTACAAATAATTCTGCTGCTGGAATTTCTTTGTATAGTACTTATTTTTAAGGCATTGCAAAATCTTTCCGGACACATTCCTGTTATATCTTCTTAATTGGGATTGATTGGTCTTAAAATTATAAGAATAATCAAAATGGAAAGCATTACTAATTCCAACTTACCAGCAGCAGGACTACCACTTAACAATTATGAGAAAAAGTCATTTGATATACTGATGCAAGTGTATATGTATCCTTTTATTTTCATGACTGGCATCATAGGAAATGGCTTATCATTTGCTGTGATGACCAGTAAGTCTCTACGAGGACAAGTCGCCAGTTTCTATCTGGCTTTGTTGGCTGTTTTAGACACAATTGCTCTGGCTTCCGGAATCATTCCTCAATGGATTTTGCTTGTTTTTGAAGTGGAATACAGGACATTAAGTCAAGCCGCTTGTAAAATTAGCAGCTTTTTTGACTATTGGATAACTGACACAGTGAGTTGGATAGTTTCACTCATTGCTGTAGATCGGTTCATGAACATCATCTTCCCTCTTCAAGCCAAGATTTGGATGACGTTAAAGCGAAGCATCTGGATGTCCGTCACTGTCATGATCTTTCTTTTTTTGATCAATGCACAATTGCTTTTTGTGAGAAAACTAGAGATGAGGCACACATTCACCAACAGAACTTACCTCAGTTGTGGATACGTCAACCCTGCTGCTTACAGGATTTTTACCTGGATTGATTTGGCCTGTTACACTGTCATTCCTTTCACTGTTATCTCTTCGTGTAATTCTGCCATCATTTTCAGACTAACCTTTAAAAGATCAAGGTCAGCGGAACAGAGAATGACTTCAATAACTTTGACCTTAATCTTGGTCTCACTAATTCTACTGGTTTGCACTCTGCCTTATACAGTGTACCAGCTGTTAAGAAATGAACCAACTGACAAAGTGACTGCTTTAGGCCAGTCTGACTTCTTTTATGCATTTTCAAATGTGCTTGTTTATATCAATAACTCAGTTAATTTCTTTGTTTATTGCCTAATTGGTACATCTTTCCGACGAGAACTTCGTAAACTTCTTTGCAAGAATCAAGTTCAGCCAGTGCCATAGCATAGAAATTCTTTTATGGAGTTTTTTTAATGATCCAACTGTACCATGTATGTAACTTATATTCGTTGTATTTCTGTAACTGGTCTCGAACTACAAATTGTATTTGTCAAGATGGAAAAAGTCGAGCATTTAATTGACATCAAGAAAATGTGAACTGTGTTATGAAAAAAAAGTTATAAGGGTGTCTGAAAACAGCATGATTTTATAAAGATGCTGTAAGCCATTGTTCATGTTTCTATTTGATTTTAATCGATATTTTTTGAAGATTATGGTTGTCTAACCTGTTACCTTTATTATCAAAAGAAGTTGTTGACTGATCAAACTATAATCTTTCCAGTAAAAACTATACCGCTCATTCCGTATCAAAAGATTAATTGCAACCTAATAATTTTACTGCCAAACATTTGCGCAAAGAGCTGAAAGACGTCCATAAAAGCATATGTGTTTGCATTATCTCATCAATTATTATACTACACTCAATACTTTGACTTAATTTATGAAAATTGAAGCAAATATATTCTTACGTATTGTGCATGTTTAATAGAAAGATCTTCATAATGCAACTCATTGCAGCTGTCTTCAGTTTTTCATCACAGTCGCTTGTTAAAATCTGGGTAATATGCTTGTATGAAAAAAATGTAGCTTAACCTCCTTCAACTTTGATTAAAGTAAAGTAAATTTCTATTTAAAGTCGGTGATGAAAAATACAAAAAGCAACACAAGCTACAAAGCTTTTGACCGACAAGGTAAAATCAACAACAATATCAAATGGCAAAATGATGAGATGAATTATGTACAGATGAGTTTTCAGAAAGCATTAATCATTGATTAGCCCGTTTGTGTCTTCACAATATACAATGTGGGCCCTTATTTTACAAAGAGTTCCTTAGACATAGAAGACATGTTCCACAATCACAGATATTCAGACTATTGCTTTTTATCAACGCTGACTTAAAAGAGACTATGTCCGGGATGCACTTAATGTGACAGGGTAGAATATTCCACAATGAGGGACCTTGATATCGAATAGATCGCTTGCCATACTGAATTGTGTTAAATTGTGGTTGAATTAACTTGTTATTATCTCGCATGTTGTATGGAGATACCTGTTTATTGAAAAATGAACTTTCAACAGGCGGCGCTAAGTTGTTCATGACTTTGAAAACAAATTCAGCTAAGTTATACCTATGCTTAACATAGAGCATCTTCTTATTCGTTTTCAATAGAATATCATTGTATGTACTCTCATAGTCATTACAGACTAATCGTAAAGCTCTTTCATTTAATTTTTCAAATTTTCGGTCCTGTCCGACAGAGAAAGTGTTATACGCGACAGAACAATAGACAAAGTTTGATGTCACGAGAGCCTCATAAATTCTTAATCTGCCTTCATAATCAATGTGCCTACATATTCGTTGTAAAGCTTTTATTTGTCTTGCTACCTTTTTAGTTACTAGTGGTACTTGATTTTGGTAATTCGACTTGCTATCAATGTGAATGCCTAGCAACTTGACATCTTTTTCGGATTTAATAGTATTGCCCTGTAATTCTAATTCCATTTCAGAATTATTCCTGCTAATACATATTGCTTGAAATTTGTTTGGGTTTGCCTTCATAAAATTTGATTTAAACCATTTGATTGCCCTCGCAGAGGCTATCTCGAGTTTATCTTTAACTACTGACAAGTCATTATGAGAGTAGGAAGGAGTATTATCATCTGCATAATTATAAACTTCACATAATGTGCTTTGATCTATCAAGAGTCATTTATAAATATTCTAAAAAGCAGTGGTCAATTACTCAGTTTTAAAATATTTCACATCAGACTTTAGTTACACTGAAGTGCCAATAGTATCATCTGGTGAGCCCATTATGATGCTAGCCTCAGCGATCCTGAACTAACTTTGCGATTAAAAAAATTGACCAAGAAAACGTTTAGAGCAGTGATGTAGAGTATGGTCAGACGAACATTTTGATGTATACAACACAATGATAGACTCTAAGTATCTACTTCACTATGAAGTTGAATCCCTTGATATTAAAGCAATTACATATAATTTCAAAGGATTCTACTTCAAACTTTTAAACAAGGTTCAAGATAACTTTATTCAAAAATGAAATAGTATGCAAACATACCTCAAAACAACTTACACACAAGATGCACAATATGTATAGAGTTCGCAATACATGTTATAAATCTTTGAAATAAACACAGGAGACACACATGATATCAAGTGAAAATCCTTACATTATAGATTAAAAAGTAAATATATGGCATACACTTATCTGATTGAAATAAATAATGATTATTTTTTTATTAAATAATAATAGCAAAGTGCACTACAACAAAGTACCATCATGGTTTAATTTAAAATAATAATATCATGTAACTATGATGGTTTAATCCTGACCTTTGGAATTCAATAATTTTGTGATAATTTCATAGCACAAAGGTCGAAGTTTTTAACTCACCAGAGCTTTCATCCATCTCTCATGGACTTCCTCGAGTAGTATTCTAACAAACGTCTCATGGAGTCAAACTGATTGGTACTGAAGTTCAGAAAGTCTACTTCAACATGAATTCCTGTGATGCCCTCTGCTAATTTTATTGTGTAGTGTATGAATGATATATTGCCTGTAATTCTGAGTATTCTTCTTCAGTGTGACATTGTAGGGCAGTGTCGCTGCTGTTGGATTATTACGGCATAAAGTTTATCCCCTTACTCCTATTTTTTTTTATCTAAACTGGTGATAAGTAGCTGGAAATTGTATTTCTTAAAACTCTGTCTTGGTTTCCTTATTTCCATTTTAAAGATGTTGGATTAACAGGTGTGAGGACTCTGGCTGCTCTGTTCAATTATCAAATTTCTTTTTTTATATTTATCTATGCTTCATAATTTATGAGGGTAGATTTCTGAATAAACTTTGTGTAAAGCGTATTTCTGATTCATGTGTTTGCTTCATATGTTTGTTTGCCTGGATGCGTGCAAGTTTTGCTAATGATAAGTATTCAGAAAACTCTTCTATTGTTTGTTTGGGAATAATCTGAGTTTGAATATGACACAATACAACAGTTCTCAGTGGAATTTATCTTTCTATTTTAAAAACACCTTGTCTGACACCATTGCACTTTATCAACTAAGACATTAAGCTACTTAAAGTTAGCAATAATAAGACAACGCTAAAAGTGATTCTACCTGCATGTTAAAGCTGTAATGGAACATAGTGTTGGATTTAATCACACAACTGAAGGAATTCCTCTCGATGATGAAGTTTTCCAACAGGAAAAGTCATCTGCCAGACTATTGCAGATGTATGCTCTTCCTGTTATTTTCATCATTGGGATTACCGGGAATGGATTATCATTTGCAGTCATGACTGGCAAGTCACTACGAGGACAAGTGACCAGTTTCTATTTGGCCTTGTTGGCTGTTTTAGACACAATTGCTCTGTTCTTTGGACTTGTTCCCCATTGGATTTTATTAGTTTTTGAAATGGACCTAAATACTTCCAGTCCGGCTGCTTGTATAACTTTCACTTTCATTTTCTTTTGGATAACCAGTGCAGTAAATTGGATTGTATCTCTGATTGCCGTAGATAGGTTTGTGAACGTCATCTATCCCAATCATGCAAAGAATTGGATGACCTTAAGGAGAAGCATCTGGATGGCAATCACTGTCATTCTTCTTCCGTTTCTGATTTATTCGCCTTTGCTTTTTGTGAGAAAGCTACAAATAAGGCACACAATTACAAATGAAACTTATCTCCATTGTGGATACGTCAGTCTCAATGTTTTCAATATTTATTCTTGGATTGATTTGGCATGTTTTTGTGTCATTCCTTTCACTGTCATCTCTTCATGCAATGCTGCCATCATTATCAAATTGTGTTGGCAGAAATCGAGGTCAGCGGAACAGAGAATGACTTCAATGACTTTGACTTTAATCTCTGTTTCATTGGTTTTACTTGTTTGCACTCTACCTTTTGAAGTGTACCAGCTGTTAAGAAATGAATCAGCAGACAGAACAACAGCGCTACACAAATCTGACATTTTTTATGCATTTGCAACTGGGCTTGTTTTTGTCAACAACTCAGTTAATTTCTTCATATACTGTCTGATTGGAACATCTTTCCGTCAAGAACTTCGTAAACTTCTTTGCAGGAATCAAGTTGAACCCATGCCATAGGCTAGAATCCTTAAAACATTTGCAGACAGACCTTTTTTTCCTTAATAATTTCATAGAATTCTATGAGTAAAGTGTTGCAGACGAGCATTGGGTGCTATTGGCATAAAAATTGAAATGGCAAAAAAAAGGTCTGTGAAAAGCAATTTCAAAATTCTAGACTTTTGAGATTTCTATCCACAGCTTGAGATGGGCAGTCACAGCTGCCTTGATTATGCTAAGATACATGTATCCTCTCTAAAGTCAGAAGTATTGCAGCTGTTGTACTGCACAGTTCCCCCGTTTTTTTTATCAAGGGAGCTGGGCTCCCCTGAGTTCCACCATCTCCTGGTCCTAAAGCGGCTAGTCTGCTACACTTTAGGGAGACCAGCAACTGGCACACTGGCCATGCAGCTTGCAGCATACATATGGTTCATTTTGGATGTTCAGATGGCAGTCTCAGCATGGTTTTTCTTCAATAAGTGGGGATGTTTTGATCACTTGAGGTTTTTTTCTTACTTTACAATATTAAACAAGTTGCCAGGTTAGTCAAACAGCTTGTTTTGTTTCTGTCGACCCAATCAGTGTATAAGACTTTTGATCACTGCCCCAGTTCCACTACAGGAGAATATTGCGGTCAATAGTTTCAAAGGCCGCTGAATAGTCTAAAAGCACCTGCAATTACTTCTCCTTTGTTCTTGTACTCATTATGGAGAAAATTGCGTGTGGATTTGTGTGATATCTGCAGATGGACGAGATCAATACAGTTGTTTGCCTGAATCTGTGTATCTTTATAAGGCAGTGGCAAGCAGCTGTATGCATAATTCTGAAGCGCATATATCTGAAACACTTAATTTATTTCTTGCTTGTACGATTTGATGAAAAGCTCTCTCGGAATTTGAGCATTTAGATTTTTTTCTGAAGCTGATAATGCAACATTTCATCTAATGAAGATTTTTTTCAATATTGATCAAATTGCAACTTACTCAGATACTTTCCTTTTACCAATGACACATAGATTTTGCTGATTGGTCTTCAAATTATAACTGCCATCAAAATGGAAAACCGTGATAAATCCAACTTACCTACTGAAAGACAAACTCCTGACAATAACCCGGAAAAGTCATTTGAGGTATTGATACAGGTCTATGCCTATTCTATTATTTTTGTCATTGGTATAATTGGAAATGGATTATCTTTTGCAGTGATGACCAGCAAGTCGCTACGAGGGCGAGTGTCCAGTTTCTATCTGGCCTTGTTGGCTGTTTTAGACACAATTTCTTTAGTGCTTGGACTTGTTCCCCAATGGATTTTACTTGTTTTTGAAGTGGAATACAGGACATTAAGTGAAGCCGCTTGTAAAATTGTCACATTGTTTGACTTTTGGGTGACTGATGCAGTCAGTTGGATTGTGTCTCTAATTGCCATAGACCGGTTCATAAACATCATCTTCCCTCTTCAAGCCAAGATTTGGATGACGTTAAAGCGAAGCATAAGGATGTCAGTTACTGTCATAATCTTTCTTTTCCTGATCAATGCACAATTGCTGTTTGTCAGAACTATACAAATAAGGCATTCTATTACAAATGATACCTACTCGCATTGTGGATATATCAGTCCTTATGCCTACCAGATTTTTTCCTGGATTGATTTGGCCTGTTTCTGTATCCTTCCTTTCACAGTCATCACTGCAAGTAATGCGGCCATCATTATCAAATTATGCTGCCAGAAATCAAGGTCAACAGAGCAAAGAATGACCTCAATAACTTTGACTCTAATTTCGGTATCTGTAATTCTCTTGGTTTGCACATTGCCTTTTGGGGTGTACCAGCTTTCACTAAAACAATCACCAGACAAAACAACCGCATTACACAAATCTGACATCTTCTATGAATTTTCAACTGCTCTTCTTTATGTTAATAACTCAATTAATTTCTTTGTTTACTGTCTGATTGGTACGTCTTTCAGAGAAGAGCTTCGTAAACTTTTTTGCAAGAACCACCTTGAAGCAACATCACAATAAGATGTCCTACTTTCGAATTCCTATCAGACTATGTTAGTCACATATTCTGATTGGATACTGATTAAGTTGCTGCTTTTATATATTTTTTAACTAAACTTTAATCATTCTTATGGCTTCATAAAAATGCTGTATGCATGTAACAAGTTGTAAAAGTGACTTATGCTTGTTTACATTGCAGTAATACATGTTCCATGAGTTTGACACATTTATCGTTTTATCTTGATGCAGACCTGTTGTTAATGTTTCAACTTGTGTATTCACACGCCATTTTAACTAAATATTTTATAAATAAATGTCTAATCTTTTACTTTGATGCGTCATGTGAGCTGAGTCACGCTATGCTTTCCCATTTTTGTGTTTTGAGATTAAAATAGTAGTGCACTTTATTAATCGTCTTACTTGGGTCTCTTTTTATTAAGATAACGCAAACATTTTTGACATTGCCAATATTTTTCGGAAAGTTTGCTTGGGTAAAATCCATGCGGTAAAGTGCCATGATGCCAGGTATTTTCCACTATTTAAGGATTTTCTCTGGTTTCCAATGTATATCCATTGTATTGTCTGTCTGTTTATTTTTGTTCATTGATCCAGTGTGTTATTAGCCATCGTGTTATAAACAGTGCTTCCTAGCAAATAAGCTATAAATTAGGTAGGCCTATTTCAGTCTGACACTAAAAAAATCTTGATCAGGAGTCAGGAAGGTCACCCTAGAGACACTATTTGTCAGCATTTTGATTGCATATCCACTGGTAGAAAGTCATAATATTATGCAAAGTGTAAATCATATTGTAAGCAACAGCTAGCAAAAGCTTGTGGACTCAGGACTCACTTTGAGAAATTTCACTATACGACAAATGATGGTAAGAGGATGGAGATGTCCAGAATGGTCAATCAACACCAGTGCAGCCCTCAATGACCTCACAACCTTCATCTGTTTTATTCTGGTAACATAGTCTTCAACTTTGACAGCAATTCCCAGTTTGTACAGCTGTGGTGAACCAGGGAGTAGTCGGCCACATTTATAGCAGCTCTACTTCATATTTATACAGGAGGGACAATGACACTGATGTGCAACTGACTGTGAGTTAATTTTGAATTAAAATTAAATCCAGAAAGGTTCCTGTATGAGGTATTTAAAGACTTAAAAAACGCTTATATCCTAAAATATTCAGTGTTACCCAAAACATGCCAATTTGCACAGTAGTCAGCCACCTGAAACAGTAATTGGTCGGCTTTATAGTAGCCGGCCGGTTTGATTGAAGGTCCCACAGAATCTAATTAAGTCATCGTATCTCATTTTGCCTGTTCAGAATTAGAAAAAGACATTTAAAAATATTTGTATCTGTCAATTTATATGAAAGCGGACTTCAAAAACCAATGGGTACCATATGTAGTCATGAAAAAGATTGTCACTTCAGCCACAATCGACAGATTTATCTATTATAATAGTCATGAAAACCAAAAAGATCGAAAGACATTATTGTCCCATCAGCCAGTAGTGCCTCACAAACCCCTACTCCTTCCCTTCATCAAAGGTCAAGACTCCCATGCAAATAAAATCACATTTAATCTATATCAATATATCATTGTCGTCATCATTGTCATTAAAGAGATATTTTGGGCACCAAAATCTCATCATCAAAACCCTCATCATCAAAATTGTTAAGGAAGGATTGCTAGTGGATACTCATGCATCCGCATACAAACACCTCTGCCCTGGCAATCATCACAGATTCACAGGAAATCATCCTATCCCTTTCATCTGGATCAGCTGCTACCTCTTCTTCACAAGACGTACATTCTAATCATGGATATTTCAGAGTGCATTGCTGTCAAGTTTCTTCATCAGTACTCTGGGAACTTCTGATTTGTTGGTACAGTCAGATTTTTTGTTCTCCCCCTTTTCTTCATTCTTCTCTTCAGTCATTGCTGCTTTTTCTTTTTCAGTGAGATGTTCCTCATCATGTCACTTATTTTCTTCCCTTTTCATTTTCCCCTTCTTTTTGGCCTTGTCATCTCTCCATTTTGCGTTTTTGGTAGCTCAGCCCGGTTACCTGGAGCTTGAAGAACTTCATGCAGTTGTCAGCCATCTTGGCTCAATACTGTTCTGTTTGTCATATTGGCATATAGTGGTTGGCCACCCCTCCAAATAAGGACATTTCAAGAAATTTATCATTTATTCTGCTTTATGCTTGATCGAACGGAGACAGGTGTCAAAACGAATGCATTGAATGAACATTGACCAATATAAGGGTATTGGACACTTCGGCAAAAAGACTTACGCAACATGCAAAAATTAAAAACTACCGGGGGTTGCCGACTACTGGGGGGTTGCCGACTACTGGGGGGTGGCCGACTACTCCCTGGTTACCCTATTTAACTCAAGTCTGTTTTGGTAATCTGGTTTCCATAAAGGAAGAGGTTTGATTTACAGGTGTGGCAGACTGGCATATCTGTTGCATCATGAACTTTCTTATGGAGTTTTCAGTCAAAGATTTGGCTTGTTTTCTGTGTGTAAAGGCCCATTTGTGATCCTTGCCTTTGTCTTGAATGTGTACAAAGGGTTCTGAAGATAAATATCTGGAAAAAGCTAATTTGCGATACATTTTAAATGTGTACATTGAATGTATCCCCAGTCTGTTTTGGTTATCCGGTTTCCATTACGGCAAGCAATTTGATTAACAGATTAGGCAGACCGGCATATCTGTTGAATTATCAAACATCTTTCGTTTTCTGTAAACAGATGAAGGCAAGGTGTTCCGAAGATAAATATCTGGAAAAAGCTTACATTGTTGTTCATTTCAGATTATTCTGGTTTTGAGGGGACAACATGTTTGAGGTCTAGATCTCCTAGCAAGAATTTCACACTGTGGAATTTATTATTTTATGTTTAAAATCTTCTAATGCATGTTGATAAAATCTGAACTAAGGTTTTCAGCACCTGAAAGCTATCTGTAATAAGAGTACCCTGCAAGTAAGTTCTTATTAAAAATGGAAAATAGTTTTGATTTTGAACAAACTACTGAAGAAATCGAGGGATTCATACTTGACGTTCAAGTTTCTCACCAGGAAAAGTCGTCCGTCAAAATATTGCAGGTGTATGCTCTTCCTGTTATTTTCATCATTGGTATAACAGGAAATATAATTTCTTTTGCTGTGATGACAAGCAAGACGCTGCGAGGACAAGTTACCAGTTTCTATCTGGCCTTGTTGGCTGTTTTGGACTCAGTTGTTCTGTTGTTTGGACTAACTCCCAACTGGATTTTGCTAGTATTCAACGTGGATTTCAAGACTTCTAGTCAAGCTGCTTGTAAAACCTTTACTTTTATTAACTTTTGGATAACCAATGCAGTAAGTTGGATTGTGTCTCTAATTGCTGTAGATCGTTTTGTGAATACGATCTTCCCTCATCAAGCCAAGAACTGGATGACCTTAAAACGAAGCATCTGGATGACAGTCACTGTCATTCTTTTCCTTTTTCTGATTTACTCTCCATTTCTATTTGTAAGAAAACTGTATATAAGGCGCACCAATACAAATGAAACTTACCTTCATTGTGGATATGTCAGTCTTCATGCTTACAAGACTTTTTCCTGGATTGATTTGGTCACTTTCTCCGTCATTCCTTTTACTGTCATCTCTTCATGTAATGCTGCCATCATTTTCAAATTGTACCTGAAGAAATCTAGATCAGTGGATCAAAGAATGACTTCAATAACTCTGACGTTAATCATGATATCATTGATTCTTCTTGTGTGTAATCTACCAATTGGGGTGTATGAACTGTCACGAAAAGACTCATCTGACATAACAACTGCATTGCAAGAAGGAGATTATTTTTATGCCGTATCTTTTTGTCTTCTTTATATTAACAACTCAATCAATTTCTTTGTATATTGCCTAATCGGTTCTTCTTTTCGACAAGAAGTTCGTAAATTGTTTTGCAAGAATAGAGTTGAAGTAGTGACATAAGAGTATGACATTATAGGTGAAGTGATCAGGCTGATATCCCATCCTTAATAAAAATAATAATAGACGGGACAGAGCCACCGGCTCACTGAGCGGAGCGAGGGGTCTCATCCCTTGTGGCAAACATGCGAGGACTGAACCAGATGGTTCAATCAAAAGAAGTGATTCAAACATCCGATAATATCTTTAAAATTTATTTTTTTGGGTTCAGGCGGTGCCGTATTCATGCTTCGGCATTTACATATTAATAAAATAGTTATTTCTATAGCGCTAATTCCAGTAAACTACTCAATAGCTTAATGATACTCATGGACAATTCTTAATGAATAGCCAATGAGGTATGATTTTGAGATCCATGATCCGTAATGTGCTTGTGATCCATCATCCTTAATTTGCATATATGATCCACTATTATATCCTTCATTGACATATATTTTTTGTGGCACTACTTGTGATGACATATGATGTCACAATCACAACACATCACATCACAACAGTACATATTACATAGTGGCAGGGGATCTGGCTGGTTGTCGAGCACAGGAGAGCTGGAAAGAAACGTGGGCGGCAGGGGCGGTTGGGCGAGAAAGGGCAAATCTAATTCGCATGACAAAATTTTAATGTAGCGGCAATAATAATTTTGAATATTATATACTAATACATTTTTGCCTAAATTATTGTAAATTAAGGCAAAATAATCTTTTTTTCTATGAGATGAAAAGGGTAATTGCTCCCTCTCGCCCCGCCTGTTCAGCGCCCTTGTCATTAAGCTAATGATATTTTTTTATCTTAGCCATAACTGAAAAGAAATATTGGCAAAATGCCCATATTAATGCCCTCCATTAATGTTATTGTGTAGTGTATGAATGATATATATGCATGTAATTCTGAGTATTCTTTTTCCGTTTTATATTGTAGCACAGTGTCGCTGATTTTTCAATGTTGCATGATAAAGTTTCTCCCATTAGTCCTATTTATTCAAAAAAATCTAAACTGGTGATGAGTTGTTGCAAATTGTATTTTCCTAAATTCTGTCTTGGTTTCCTTATTTCCATTTTAAAGATGTTGGATTAACAGGTGTGAGCACTCTGGCTGGTCTGTTCAATTATCAAATTTCTTATTTTATATTTGTCTACGCTTCATATGAGTGTCGATTTCTGAATAAAGTTAGTGTAAAACGTATTTAGTATTGATGTGTTTTCTTCAAATGTTTGTTTGGCTGGATGTATCCGAGCAAGTTGTGCCAATGGTTTGTACCCAGAAAACGATTCTATTGTTTATTTGGGAATAATCTGAGTTTGAATATGACACAAAACAGGAGGTCTTAGTAGGTATCTCAGAATTTATCATTTCATTTTAAAAACACCTTGTCTGACACCATTGTATTATCTATTCAACATTTTGTTACTAAAAGCTAACAATAATCAGACAACGCTAGAAGTTATCAGACAACACTAAAAGTGATTCTACCTGCCTGTTTTGGCAGTAATGGAACAGAGCGCTGGATTTAATCACACAACTGAAGGACTTTGACTTTAATCGCTGTATCATTAGTGCTACTTGTTTGCACATTAACGTTTGAAGTGTACCAGCTATTAAGAAATGAATCAGCAAACAGGACAACTGTGTTGCACAAATCTGACATTTTTTATGCATTTGCAACTGGGCTTGTTTATGTCAATAACTCAGTTAATTTCTTCATATACTGTCTGATTGGCCTAACTTTCCGTCAAGAACTTCGTAAACTTCTTTGCAAGAATCAAGTTCAACCTATGCCGTAGGCTAGAATCCTTAAAACATTTGCAGAAGAGCTTTTTTCCCTTAATCATTTCATAGATTTCTGTGAGTAAAGTGTTGCAGTCGTTGCATTGGGTGTTATTGGCATGAAAAACAAAATGGTAAAAAAACGTATAGAAATCTTAAAAGCAATTTCAAAATTCCAGACTTTGAGATTTCTATCCACAACTTGAGATTGGCAGTCACAGCTATCTTCATTGTGCTCAGATATCCTCTCTAAAGTCAAAAGTGACTTTGACCTCCATCCTTTCTAAGTGCCTTGAACGAGTAGGTCTATGGCTGCTAATGCCCCATGTTAAGGATAAACTTGATCCTTTGCAATTTGCATACATCAGCGGTCGCTCCACTGATGATGCCATCTGTACCCTCATACATCTCATCACAAAACATCTTGATGCTATTGCAGGCAACATCGCCCGGGCCACCTATATTGACTACAGCTCAGCCTTTAACACGATCCAGCCACATTTGCTCATAGACAAGCTGTCCAACATGAATGTCCCAAACCATCTTAAGCTGTGGATTCTGGATTACCTGGTAGAGAGGCCCCAATATGTCAAAACAAATCATGAAACATCGGATTGCATCACCTTAAATACAGGGGCACCACAAGGTTGTGTTTTGTCCCCAGTAATATTCATTTTATACACGAATGATCTTACCTGGAACACAAAGGATGTAACTATCATGAAATATGCTGACGATACGGTCATCCTTGGGCTTATCTCTCAGGATGAGGCCACACAATACACAAAAGCAGTACATTTTGTCGATGAATGGTGCCAACAGAATTTCCTGAATTTAAATGTGTCCAAGACTAAGGAGATGGTGTGGGATTTTCGGAAATTAAGTTCCCAGATCATCCCAATCACCATCAACGATACTGCAGTTGAAGTGGTCAGCAGCTACAAGTATTTAGGTTTAACCATTGACAACAAACTTTCGTTTGAACAACATGTAAGAGGGCAGGTAAAAAAAAGCTAACAAGAGGATATACTGCATCAGGTCAATGAAAAATCTCCGAGTAAACCCAGATATCATATGCATGTTCTATAATGCCACAATCCCGAGTGTGGTCATGTATTCAGGGACGTGTTTTTACAGCATGATATCTGCACAGCTTAAGAAAGAGCTTGAAAGACCCCAAAGGACATGTCAAAAAGTCCTTCCAAACTGCTCTCTGGTTGGAATAACAGAGATATACAATCAGAGACTTAGATCACTTACAGATAAAATAATGAAGGACCCCAGACACCCTCTTGCGAATGAATATCAAATGCTTCCCAGTGGTCGCAGGCTCAGAGTCCCATGTGCCAGGACAAACAGATTTAAAAACACTTTTATTCCTATATCCATAAAGACTCAGAACTCCATCAGGGTATCTTGATGCAAAAATTCAATTTGTCTATATTTTTTTAATTTCTTGAATTTTTGGATTTTTGGATGCCACCAAATTTCACATATGTGACCAATAAATGTATGTTATGTTATGTTATGTTAAAAGTATTGCTTCAAACTGAACAGGAATGGCTGAGTTCGTCATATTTTATTGGATCAAAACAGACAATTTCATAAGATCATCACAGATCTTCTGATTAGAAAATGTAACAAGATACATTAAAAGATGATCTGAAATTCTCAGACGATAGATGTCAGTCATATATGCATGTCACCTTTTAGAAGAATTACTGATTTTTTATGTTTACTTTAAAAAATCATTAATAAAAGGCGCTAAGATTACCAGCATTTTGTGACTTGTGTATTTGCTTTCCAAGTGACTCTAGATTAGATTTTAACATAATATGCAAGCACATTACGCGGCGCTCAATTTAGTAAAATTACAGTTCAGTTAAATTCGAAGTTCAGATGCTCCACACAGCAGTGGATAGGAGCCATTTTTTGGATGCACTACACTAATTAGTACACATAACAGTATGACCTCCTCCCGGTATCTGTTTTAAGCAGTGTTGGAAATAGGAAAATTTTGGTCAGAGGAGCTCTTCAACCCGGCAAACCATTCCACTCATGAAAAGTGGCTGCACATCCACCAACCTTGACTGACAGAATTCAGATTATCTTTTCCTAAAATGAAGGCTGAGAAAGTCAACAAAATAATGGTGCTTTCATCACTGATCATTGGGAGAGCTGTTTGTACTACACAGTCCCCCGGTTTTTTTTATCAAGGGAGCTGGGCTCCTCTGTTCTTGTACCCATTATTGAGAATATTGCATGTGGATTTGTGTGATATCTGCAGATGGACGAGATCAATACAGTTGTTTGCCTGAATCTGTGTATCTTTATAAGGCAGTGGCGAGCAGCTTTATGCATATTTCTGAAGTGCATATTTCAAAAAAACTTGATTCATTTCTTTCCTGTACGATTTGATGAAAAGCTCTCTCGGAATTTGATCGTTTAGATTTTATCTGAAGCTGACAGAGCAACATTTCATCTGAGGAAGACTTTGTCCAGTATTGATCAAATTGCAACTTATTCAGTTACTTTCCTTTTAACAATGACACATACATTTTGCTGATTGGTCTTCAAATTATAACTGCCATCAGAATGGAAAACAGTGATAAATCCAACTTACCTACTGAAAGACAAACTCCTGACAATTACCAGGAAAAGTCAGTTGAAATATTGATACAGGTCTATGCCTATCCTATTATTTTTGTCATTGGCATAATTGGAAATGGATTATTTTTTGCAGTGATGACCAGTAAGTCAGTATGAGGGCGAGTGTCCAGTTTCTATCTGGCCCTGTTGGCTGTTTTAGACACAATTTCTTTAGTGCTTGGACTTGTTCCCCAATGGATTTTACTTGTTTTTGAAGTGGAATACAGGACATTAAGTGAAGCCGCTTGTAAAATTGTCACATTGTTTGACTTTTGGGTGACTGATGCAGTCAGTTGGATTGTGTCTCTAATTGCCATAGACCGGTTCATAAACATCATCTTCCCTCTTCAAGCCAAGATTTGGATGACATTAAAGCGAAGCATAAGGATGTCAGTTACTGTCATAATCTTTTTTTTCCTGATCAATGCACAATTGCTTTTTGTCAGAACAATACAAATAAGGCGCACTATTACAAATGATACCTACCCGCATTGTGGATATATCCGTCCTTATGCCTACCAGATTTTTTCCTGGATTGATTTGGCCTGTTTCTGTATCATTCCTTTCACGTTCATCACTGCAAGTAATGCGGCCATCATTATCAAATTGTGTTGCCAGAAATCAAGGTCAACAGAGCAAAGAATGACCTCAATAACTTGACTCTAATTTCGGTGTCTGTGATTCTCTTGGGTTGCACATTGCCTTTTGGGGTGTACCAGCTTTCAGTAAAACAATCACCAGACAAACCAACTGCATTACACAAATCAGACCTTTTCTATGAATTTTCAACTGCTCTTCTTTATGTTAATAACTCAATTAACTTCTTTGTTTATTGTCTGATTTTACCTCCTTGCGAGAAGAGCTTCGTAAACTTTTTTGCAAGAACCAACTTGAAGCGGCATCACAATAAGGTATCCTACTTTCGAATTCCTATCTGACTATGTTAGTCACATATTCTAATTGGATTCTGATTAAGTTGCTGCTTATGTATTTTTAACTAAATTTTAATCATTCTTATGGCATCATATAAAATGCTATATGCATGTAACAAGTTGTACATGTAACTTGTGCTAGTTCACATTGCATTAATACCTGTTCTATAAGTTTGACAAATTTATCCATTTATTCGTCTTGATGATGACCTGTTGTTACTGTTTCAACTTGTGTATTCATGCAATTTTAACTAATCAATTTATAAAAATGTGTCTGATTATTTACTTTGATGCATCACATGAAATGGGTCACACTGTGCTTTCCCACTTTGAGATGGTTTTTTTAGGTTAAAATAGCAGTACACTTTATCAATCTGTCTTACTTGGGCTTATTTTATTAAGATAATGTCGGCATTTTTGAAATTGCCAATAGTTTTCAGAAAGTTTGATCGGGTGAAAACCATGCGGTGCAGTACCATGGTGCCAGGTATTTTCAAAAATTTATAGGATTTTCTCTGGTTTATATCCAATGTATTGTCTGTTTTATTTTTGTTCATTGATCCAGTATGTTATTAGCCCTCTTGTTATAAACAGTGCTCCTTGCAAATCAACTATAATTGAGGTCGACCAATTTCCCCTCTGACACTAAAAAAAATCTTGATCATGAGTCAGGAAGGACTCTGCAAACAGTAATGGAACTTGCCTCAGAATTTGGCTGTAACATCGAGTCTGTCTGCTCAGACAATGCTAACAACATGGAGAAAATGAGAGCAGTGCTGAAACAGGATGATCTGTGCCTAATGGTTGAATGTTTAATTGTTTATTATTGAATTTTCTTGGTAATGACAAACGAAAGACAGATATTGTAAAACAATAATATAATCACTGTTCCGTAATGGAATCCTCATAAACAAAATGCATGGATGATTCTCTGAAAAGTCACATTCCTTCAAGTCCCTGATACCTTGCAACACCATGAGGAACGCTCAACTGGACACTTTGGACATATAGACGACGGTGCTTCTGGAACATGAAGATGACATTGGTAATGAGACAAGTAACAGATACAGGATCCATTGATTTTAAAAAATGTTCGTAAGTGGCAATATTACGCAATTGCCAAATTTGTGTATATCTTAATAATTGAAGGTCTACAAATTCGTGCGCATGCCAAATATTAAAAAAATATATACTTCTGTGCAGCATCGCCACAAAATGTCATGAGCTTTTGGTTTTGCTTAACAATGATCGCCTGCAGTAAGTTTGCAGAGCAAAAAATATTTGATCAAGCTATTCATGTATCTCATTTTGCTGTATATCTCTTTCTTCCAATGTACAGATGTGAGAAACACCTGACCAACTTGAGGTAGTACATGATTCTTAATCAAGCAAGACCCAAATTACAGGGCCCTGCTTATTGCCTGCTCATTACATACCTGGTACAGTTCAATGTACTTTTTCATTGATTCAGCCAGAGCCACAGCCATAGACTCTGTCACCTGGTGGAGCGCCACAACCTGCCAGTCGTATTTATTGACCTAGTTGTTCAGCTTCTATCTGCCCCTACATCTTCTGCCGCCATTTTATTGACCTAGTTGTTCCGCTTCCGTCTGCCCCTACATCTTCGGCCGCCATTTTATTGACCTAGTTGTTCCGCTTCTGTCTGCCCCTACATATTCTGCCGCCATTTTATTGACCTAGTTGTTCCGCTTCTGTCTGCCCCTACATCTTCGGCCGCCATGGAACGAGTCTTTTCAGGCTTTGGCCTTAATTGTGCACCCAAAGCCAGAAACAGTCTATCGAATGAGAAGGTTAGTCAGCTCAGACTGTTTTGTCATACCCATTGCGAGACATTTGGGAAGTTAGGAACGTTCTCATCGATTGTTACGATCGTTAAGGTTTGAATAAAATGTTTTGGTTAGCCTTGAAATTGTTCATTTTGAGTTTTTTCCCCGGTTTTTGGCCATTTCAACAAGATAAAAACAAGTCAATTTCTCCAATGATAGAGTAAAAACCAAGACTTAGTCTGGTTTCAGAGGTATTTTTACTTTACTTTGACAAAGTGTGCAAAATACTAAATACATACCACGCAGCAAGACAAACAAGGAATGAAGGCATTTTATGGATTTTATGTTTTTGCCCTTTTTGGAATTAATTCTTCGAGAAAACAACCAAAATCATTCCATACCTGATGGGCTCAGCCTCGTCTCCAACCATATTCATATTACAGGTGATTTCGTGAGCACGCGATTCTAAGGATTTTGGCCACAAAATACATAGTATTTTTGGTTGATCTGATTGGTTCAGGAACAACAGAACGTCACACATTTGATTTATCAAACGTAGTAAGTGCTTGTTTGGCATTGATTTCTCACTGCCAAGTGTGATTGACAAGAATCGCATGCAAATGAAATCACCTGTAATAAACATGAGACAAGTGATTTATCTACTTCAACAAAGAGACTTAAGAGAGCAAGGCAAAAACTATAAATGCAATGACTTACAGTTGTGCTGGCAAGTCTTTAACATTTTGGAATGGCTCCTTTATGCAGCATGACCTTTGTATTATGGAGAGTCATGCAATGTTTGCTCCATTGCTCAGTTGTTGTCAAACATGGATTAGTTGTCTGTAGGTGGTGCCTCTTTCCAATAACAATGATTGTGGTAACATCTGGTGTCATCAGGTATTAATCTATCAAGATTATTTCTATATGTCAGATACACGGTAAGTGCATTTGAAAGTACACTGTATGATTAACTAATTGTGAGATCAAACATGCAGGGAAAGAAAAACAAGTGATGTTATTTCTCTTGATGATTTTTGAATTTTGATGATTTTTGAATCTTAGCAATCAATGACAACACCCTGTTTAACTGAAGCATAAGCTTACAATGTCTTCAAATGCACTAATATTAATGAAAATTTATCTGGACACTTGGCTTGGATTTTGAAAATGGGTTCTGGGCATTGAAAACTACAGGTGTGAGTAGACAGGTAGGACTGACGCCTTCTTAATTCCACAACGTTGTGCCTTGTTTGCAGCATAAACTGTGTGCGTGATGGGTCATACACCCTACATAAGTGATTGGCATGTTTGTTTGACAGAATAAGAAAAAGATAAGCAGTTCTTATGATGCATACTTAAGGATGCTCGTTTTATATCTTGGCTAAAACTTTCTTTGTTTACTGGAATTTAGAAGTGTTTTACCTTTGAATGTGACGAAACATCTCTTGCACAAATGGTCTGAAATATCTTAGGAAAGAGTTTAAATCAGCAGAATTCAACATTAATTCCTCTTGGACAGCCTCTTATGGTCTGATCTGCTACAAACATCAACAGGAAGAAGAAAATACTGCTTGTCAATCTTGAAACACTATCAATGTCTATCATATCAGTCATCACAATGGAAAACAGTGTTGAAATTAACTACACAACTGAGGGACTACTTCTTAATGAGCAGGTAATACATGAAGAAAAGTCATCTGCCTGGCTAATGCAGGTGTATACTCTTCCTTTTATATTCATCATTGGTGTCATTGGAAATGGATTATCTTTTGCTGTAATGACCAGAAAGTCACTCCGTGGACAAGTAACCAGTTTCTATCTGGCACTGTTGGCTGTTTTAGACACACTTGCTCTGGTTGTTGGAGTTGTTCCCCAATGGATTTTGCTGGTTTTTGAAGTGGAAGTGAAGACTTCAAGTCAGGCTCTTTGTAAAATGTACACTTTTATTTATTTTTTGATAACCAATGCAGTAAATTGGATTGTATCTCTAATTGCCGTAGATCGCTTCGTGAATATAATTTTCCCTCTTCAAACCAAGAATTGGATAACATTAACGCAAAGCATCTGGATGTCAGTTACTGTCATCATTTTTCTTTTTCTGATCAATACCCAATTATTATTCGTGAGAGAAATACAAATAAGGCACTCCATTACAAATGAAACCTACCCCCATTGTGGTTATGTCAGTCTTAACGCTTTCAAAATATTTTCCTGGATTGACTTCGCCTGTTTCTGTGTTATTCCTTTTACTGTCATCTCTTCATGTAATGCTGCCATCATTTTCAAACTGACTATGAAGAAATCCAGAACAGCAGATCAGAGAATGACTTCAATAACTTTGACCTTAATCTTTGTATCATTGATTTTACTGGTGTGCACCTTACCTGTTGAAGTGTACCAACTGTCAAGGAAAGACTCCCCTGGCATGAAAGCTGCATTGTTTGAAGCAAATATTTTCTATGCTATTTCCTTTTGTCTACTTTATGTCAATAACTCAGTCAATTTCTTTATATACTGTGTTATTGGAACAACTTTTCGACAAGAACTTCGTAAAATTATTTGCAAGAATCGAGTAGAAGCAGCGCCATAAGTCTTCTTGGAAAGTTTTCACACAAGGTAGGAAGCTTATTGGAAAAATAATAATGTAAGGTTCTAGTTTTTGTCAGTTCTACAGTTACACTTACAGTATACAGGATGTTTTAAGACTTGCATTGTGGAAGGACTCAAACTAGATTCAACTGACGAAAGTGTTAAAAGAACCATTCAATAATCAGAATGTTTAGTGAAACACATATGTTTACAAGGCCAATCAGTGAAACAGTCAAACTTGGTGACCTGTTTTTCAATAATTCAGAGCATCTTCAAAACTCTGCTTCCACTTACAAACATATGTAACTATGTCTTGAGTTTGCTGGCAATTAGCATCTATAGAGCAAAGAAATCAAAAATATCCCAAGGGATATGGTATCATCAGCACACAGTATCCCTACAAAAAGTCCAGGATTTTCGAAATGAGGCCCAGAAACTAAAAGTGCACTATTGTAGAGTAAGGTAAGGAGAACATTTTAAGACAAAAACGAAAAATTTTATTTCGAGAATTTTGAGTTAATGTCAATTTTACGATTTCTTCCTATACTGTATAATTTTCTCGTTTTTGTCTTAAAATGTTCTCCTTACCTTCCTTTACAATCATGCCCTTCTTGTTTTCAGGCTTCATTTCAAAAATCCTAAAGGTCAGAAATATTTTCCTTTAGCCACTTTGAGGATATTGTATCGTGTATTTGTGAATCCATCTTATGGACCTAATTGATTCCCTTTTCTGTCTTCAAAAAAAGAGATAGTAGAATATTAAAATCTGCAGCATTAGGAGTCCAAAACCTTGTTTTAAAAGCTGAAAATGTAGACCTATTGACAAATGTAAAAACATTTCATGATTATATTTCCTTATAAATATATATTTTTTTTTTGCCGGAGACTTTCATAACATGTTCTCATGCAGTGGTAATATACATTTATAAACTATTTGTGATACATTATAGATACAGATCTTCCCAATAATCGAAATGATTGCTTGCAAAGGACATTAAGACATAATGGTGCAAAAATTTGTAATAGTTACCGAAATGTAGTTTGTATAAAGGACACAATATTTAGTTAAATATACTTAATCATTAGTTAAGTAATATTTAGATATAATTATTAGCTAACCAAGTGTGAATTGTACAGGGTGACCCACCTCAACTTGTGCATTGATGTTGTAACCAAAACAGTGTTTGCTGAAAAAGTTTAGGATTTCCAATGCAAAAACCAAATTGGATTTTCAGTAACAAGAGCCAAGAGAAGAGTATTATGCAAGTTTGGTTCACTTTTGGTTAAAATTGGACTCAGAAAAAGATTTCAAATTTTCGCATAGCTTTTTTTCTGATTTTTTACAATTTAGCTTTGTCAACTTTGGAAAAATTTTTCGGCTCACATGTAATGCATGTACTGTATTACAGAAGCTATAACAAAGCAGTGCCAGGGCTTTTCTTTGAAGGAGGTTTGGGTTTACGGAGTCGGGAAGCCCAAATGCTGTCCTGATGCAGTGCACCTTTTTCATACCGGTAATTTCCTGGGGTCTATTACCAGTGATGGGTGGGCAAAAATTGTTGTAACCTCACAATAAGCATTTGAATAGCTTAATTTTACATGGGAATATCATTAATTACTTTCAATTTGAGCAATGATGT
Organism: Platynereis dumerilii; assembly: GCA_026936325.1. Lineage (NCBI taxonomy): Eukaryota > Metazoa > Annelida > Polychaeta > Phyllodocida > Nereididae > Platynereis > Platynereis dumerilii. Next base: position 137,353,605 of record JAPTHN010000001.1, read on the forward strand.
GTTTATCCGCCACTTTATTAATAGTTCCAATAATGCACATAAATTGTCATCAATGAATCTTATATCTCCAAGAAAAATTACTTGGCTTGGATTTCTGGGCCAAATGACAGGGTGAATTTGTTGAGGGGAATCTTCTGCACCTGGCAGTATTAAAGAACCACGTGTTTCTATTACAAATGTTGGTCAAGATAAGACTAGATATTGAGGGATGGAAATTTGTGACTTTTTAGATGACACCAAAAATGGACTTTGGTAGAAGTGTTGCTATACTTTTTCTCTTTGCTTTTAAAACCTGAGTGTCATATTTTATGTTTCTATTGACTCTGACAATCATAATACCTTACTATTTTGGGTTTGAAATCATCTGACTGTCGGTTATGCTAATTGTTTGGCCATATTATGACTTGTTTGTCTCCGACAGGTTGTCATTCTAAATTTTCTGACTTGGTAACATACATTGGACTCTAAATCTCACAAACACCATCCATTCGCTTCCTCAAGAACCTCCTTTTGCATATCAAAGTCATTTCAGGCAGTTTTGGAGGACTTAGTTGATGCTGGTGCACTTTGAATTCTTCGCGGCTGATTTTTCGGCACAAAATAAAACAGCGACACATTTTCACTTGCCTGTTATTTTGGATAGAATTACTGCAGAGGCTTTTAACTCACTTTATTTAACAGCCATGACTGCCAATTCGATAAATATGTTTTCAAAAAATGCCTGTCTCATTTTTGTTGTCTTCAGTAAAATGTTAAAGTCATGCACAAGTTGAGGTGGGTCACCCTGTACCTTGTAGAACCCTAACCTCTGTGTTTTCTATTTACACGTTTGTTCATGAAATAACACGCTGCTGTTTTACTATTATAATGCATGTTGAGTATTTCTTAATCCATGGCATATTATACTTCTATGTATTAGCCCTGTTGTTAATAGTTAATATTACTACTGTATTATGTTTGTGTCAATAAAAATATTAAAATATTGAAAGCGACATATAATTTCTGGAATACATTCTCTTGGCAGACATCCTATTATTAAATTTAAAAAAATAAATATTTCCAAAACTGTCTTCAAGAAATTCATGAAGTTTGAGCCAATAGAAGATATTCAGGGTCACAGAGCATTTTATAAAAAAAAAAAAAATAGAATTTTTAAAGAAGAAGGTGGAGGAGGAGAAGAAAAAGAATGAGCAGAAGAAGAAGTAGAAGACGAAGAAGAAGAAGAAACAGATATCTTAAATTTGATGCTTAGACGTGGCGGATATCAACCTCTCCATATGAACAGGAAACAGTTCAATTGCACTGTATTGTGATGAATGTTTTATACTGACGACTTGTATTGATAAAATAGCACATTTTTATCAGGAGAAATTACTGTAAACAATGGTGGCTTTTTCAGACATGAAGTTTAATCTAAAATATTAATCTCCTGTCAACTGATTTTCAAAGTATACTTTTTTAATTATTATTTGAAAATAATCAAGGAGATCAAAGAATAAAAGGAGATCAAAGAGTACTTTAAAAATCCTTTATTCCTTCAAAGATTAACAACCATGGGCCACAGTTCCCAACTGGGACTTATAAATCATCAATTTTACAAATCTGTGCAAAGGAGCCCACTATCATCATCAATAAATGCAGTTTACATTTACAATCATTTATGCACATTTTACATTTATTAAGTTATATATTATAATTATACAATCCCTAGTGACATGGAATGTTACATGTGAAGTGAACTTAAGTGTTAAACTAATCAAAAGGAGGCAGCCAGGGTGGGGTAATGGGAGAACAGAAAAGCAAAAGTAAGACGATCTCACCAAGTCTCGTCTGAGATCTCTTGCTTGTAGGGCCCCCTGGAAGAGGGCCTCTAGTGGCGACAATTTTTTATTTAACTCTGGTAGAGGGCCTCTAGTGACGACAATTTTTGACTTAAATCAAGATTAAATATTTACATATTTGATCAATCATTAGATAATCAAGGAGACAAAAGAATAAAGGAGATCAAAGAGCAATTTAAAAAAAATTAATTCCCCCAAAGATTAACAACCCTGGGCCACAGTTCCCAACCGGGACTTATAAATCATCAAGGTGTGCTCCCAATGAACAGAAAAACGAATAAGTTAGATGATCTCACCAAGTCTTGTCTGAGATCTCGTGCTTTTAGTGCCCCCCAGGGGAGGGCCTAGTGGCGACACCTTTTGATTCAACTCAAGATTAAATATTTACAATTTTTAATCAATCATCTAATTATACTTTTCCTAACCCTAGTCTTATGTCTACCATTTTGAGAAGCAGCTGGGTCTTTGTGATTGCAATTTACAGGTGAGCCAGCCAGCAGGTTTGTTTAATTTTTTTATGTCTTCTTGATTGTATTTACATGTGGTACTTGTTTGCAGACGAAATTGGTATGTGAGGAGTCATACACAAATATCAAATGAGATAAAATCGGATGCCTGAAATGTTTGCACTACCGGATATGTCTGAAATAAGCTCTGATAATGCATATTTCAAGAAACTTATGATATACATACACTACTAAATTCTCTGGATTCCTGGCATTGACAAGCTTGAATGTTGCACAACATCAGTTATGAATCTAAAATCTAAAATATCTTAATCACAAGAGTGTCAGTCAGCAGGATTTTTCAAACTTGAAGAGAGCTTCTGGTTCTCTGAATTAAGAAAGAGAGAACCTGAGAAGAAAACACCTATATTGATATTGACTTATCTCCCAATTTGAGCTGCTATTAATCAAAATGGATCACAGCGCTGAATTCAACGTTTCTACTACAGGAAGTCTCCTAGATGAGCAATCATTACATGAACGAAAGTCATCTGCCTTGCAAATACTGGTGTACACTCTTGCATTTATATTAATAGTTGGTGTTGTTGGAAATGGACTCTCTTTTGCAGTGATGACCAGCAAGTCACTTCGCGGGCAAGTAACAAGTTTCTATCTGGCCTTGCTGGCAGTTTTAGACACAATCGCTCTGCTTGTTGGAGGTGTTCCCAGATGGATTTTGCTGGTTTTTGAAGCAGATTTCAAGACTTCAAGTCAAGCAGCTTGCAAAATTTGCACTTTCATGGACTTTTGGATAACCAATGCAGTAAGTTGGATTGTGTCGCTAATTGCCATAGATCGGTTTGTCAACATCATCTTCCCTCATCGAGCCAAGAATTGGATGACATTAAAACGAAGCATATGGATGTCAGTTACTGTCATCCTTTCTCTTTTTCTCATTTACTCACCATTTATTTTTGTGAGGGAAGTCAGAATAAGGCACAATTTTGGAAACAAAACTTATCTCCATTGCGGATATGCCAGTCTTCATGCTTTCCAGATTTTTGCACGGATTGATTTGGCCTGTTTCTGTGTCATTCCCTTCATTGTAATCTCTTCATGTAATGTTGCCATAATTTTCAGACTGTACTTGAAAACATAGGCTGCGCGGCAGCATACCCTCGGCTAATCAGTGGGTATTCTGGAGGGAGTTAAATCAAGTGGCCCTCAGGAGGCGCTGGCTTTGAGGGGGCAAGGTCCCTAAAAATTTTTAATTGATGTCCGTTTCCACCAGGTCACAGCAAGTGCCATAATGAAAATCTGTAAAAATTTAAGCGAGAATCAAGGCCAAAATTTGTTTTGGTAATTTGTTGAATTTCCATCACCACATTGTTTTTCATGAGTTTCCCTGACTTTCCTTAACTGCAGAGCAGACACTTAAATACAGTTAAAAAAAACTTAAGCAACACTTGATTTGTAAACAAATTAAGACAGGGTTTTGAGGGGGGAGGGTTGGTCTAGTGGTAGCGTGCTGGACTGCCAATCGCTGGGTCCAGGGTTCGAATCCAGCTCTTGCCGGGTCACCTGGGCCTGGTATGTTGGATGGCTGTTTCAATCATCCTTTGCCTCAGTGCCGTGCCCTCTTCCTGTCCTAATTAATTAGCCTACCAAGTGTGCAAATACAGGATGTAAAGCCCCAAACATCCATCCATCTTAAGAATACTGTTCTTTTATTGCATACAGAAGTTCATTTTTAAAATTTCATTAATTTTAAAATTAGAATTTATTGGATATGACTGAAATTTGTCTACACCCATTCTATGAAATCTACAGATCTAATAGTAATATACAAATACTGTATGTTATTAATGCAATATTAAAATCCGGTTGCACAAGGAATTAATTATTCGATCAGTCAGTCAAACAATTAATTAAGCAATCATTCAATCAGCAGATCAGTCAATCAAACCAACCTGGTTTTATACCAGGTTGCCACCCTTTAACTTCGGATAAAACAAGAAATTTGGTTGAATCTGTGATAAGCGATAACACATGGAAAGAGACCTTTTTTTATCAAAAAAATCTGTTAAAGTCAGTTTAAGAATTCCATTAACGCAGCAATAAATGCAATTGATGTCAGGAAAATGTGACTGATGAAGCAGGAACAATCACGGAAAAACAAAGAGAATTTGCTCCAAAGCTTACTGTGCACTAAATTATATAATTTTAGCTATCTTTATTTAGTTTCATTTCAAATATTAGCTCCAATAGGCCTACATGTAAACTAGAAGAATAATTCTAATAAAGCAGCTTCCAATCAAACACTGGAACAACCTTGCAAATAGATAATACATGTACAAACAACCAGGGCCAGGCGACAGTCAGATTATAGGTCCAAATAACAATAAAAAAGACCAAAAGCTCCGTAAAGTGGCACATTCAGTCCCATTTGCTGAATTTAGGTGTTTTTGATACTAAGACAGTATGTCTGAATCTCTTGGATGACATGTTGATCTATCTATCAATCTATCTATCTATCTATCTGTCTATCTATCTATCCATCTATGTATGCATCTATATATATATCTATCTATCTATCTACATGTGTCTATCTATCTATCTATCTATCTATCTATCTATCTATCTATCTATCTATCTATCTATCTATCTATCTATCTATCTATCTATCTATCTATCTATCCATCTATCCATCTATCTAGTCTATGTAGTCTTAGCTATTCTTATCATAAATTAAAAATATGGAATATGGGTTTAAAAACATAAATTATAGATAAGATGTCTCCAACCAAAACCATTGTAAATAGTAAGACTAAAACAAGGTTTATGCCAGTATATATATATCTTTTAAGACTAAGCAAGTTGCAAGTTAATACAAAGGTTAAATGCTGGTCAAACTTTGAAGAATAACAATAGCTGTAAAGAAAAACAGAACAAAAGAAACATGTCCCAACTCTGTTGTACAGCCTGTATTGGTTACAAAAAGTCATATCTCAGCTTCTACTTGGCCTAAATTTTTTATTCAAATTGGAAATTTCTTTATTTGTTCAATATAAAACTAAAAAGTTGGTGTCAATGCAGTTTTGATATATTTCTAAGAAAAAAGAAAATTCAGTTAAAAAGTTGAGGGTGCTGTGCACTGCTTTTGTTCTCCTTTGTTCCTAGCTTTGGTCAATGGAGAGGATTAGTGACACAATGTTACATAACATGAATAGCTGGAGGGGAGGGGTACAATGAAGCACAGCCACAGTGTCTCCACTTTTACCCCCTAAACAATATTTCTTTAAAATGCTAAAAATACAATTGGAGTGAGTTTTAAAATGAATTAAAAGACAGATTTATCCAATAATGTCTTAAGATGTAAAATAACACACTGAAATTTGCAGAAATGGGGTTTGCATGCTAAGTAATTTTCTTTAATAACCCTCTTTATATACATAGTGGTCTTATTGCCATTCTGTCTTATATGTTCATATTTAATTTTCATTAAAGACCAAAATAAAAGTAAGCTGACAGTACTTCATATGTTAAAATGTACATAACTGAGGTTAGATTTAAACCATTAAGTTAGAATTGAGAGTTTAAGATTTCTTTTCAAAGGACTAGCAGGGAAGACAATTACCCTGTGACATAACATTACATAATCAAGACTTCTCCAGTGCTCCATTCAACAAAAGCCAATCTGTCTGATTCATTCACATTTAATTTTCATGCAAACAACTAAATAAAAGGGGCTGACATTAATTTATCTTCTAAAATTTACATCACTGAGTTTAGATATTAACCATAGAGTTATAATAATTGGGAGTTAAAGATTTAGTGTCAACATTTTAAAATATTAACACATGTTAATGCATGTTTTTGCATATATTTAATTAATGCTTTGAAAATCCACATAATTATATATAAAATTTATATATTTCCTTTTGATAACAGTATTTGGTATATTTTTAGCAATTTCTGTCTTCATATTCAAATATCTGATGGTTTAATAGATGTATGCACGAAAACCATGTATTTCATGGATATTTATCCATTTTGTTCATATTCAAGAACATAGCATAACTTTATTAGACACAAAATGGACAGGAAGTGGGTATTTTCACATTTTTGTGAATTTTAAACTTGAATATGAAAAGACAGAAATTGCTAAAAATAGTTAAAAAATGTAGACCTTTGAATTGTAACATTTCAGTCAAATTTTAGTCTTGGTCTCTCAAAAGTGCCAAACAACATGTCCAAAGTATCATTTTTTATCACATTCTTCTTCAGAATTGATGTGGTTAAATATAATAAATTAACATTATTTCATATCTGCATAATTCAGAGAACCTTAATGAAAAGGATTACCGCGAAGAAACTTATGTGTATGATGTTTACTCATAACCGTTTAAAATGCCATTGGTTTGACATTGATGACTGATGTCATCATATTTTTGTCTTTGAGCTTTGAAAGTCTTGAAATTGTGATTTGTCCAACTTTGACGTCCTTTATCTCTGGAACTAATCATTGCATATGACCAGTACCTGGCATTGCTACCTCAGCCACAAAAGCAGATTATAAATCCGAGATTAGAAGCCTGTAGAAAATAGGTTTTTGAGTTGTAGCTTTTTGAAAAAGTTGCATCAAGCATTTGCGCCAAATGGAAAGGCATTTTGAAATGCCTGTAGAAATAATCCAATATGAAAGATTGCCCTTAATACTGGTCCAAGCCACTGTGTGGAACCCAGATATCAGGTTTAGAAACAACCAAGGTGGTATCTTTCACGAAATCAAAAATATTAACATTTGAAAATTGACTTTCATATGGACAAAAATGCCTCAAAATCGTTTTTATAACTTTTCCAGACAAACCTGAGATCAGTAGAAGACAAGACAGGCCTATGAATTTTTATTGCCCATGCAGGCTTATGGGTCGTGTACCATGTGCAACCATACATATTTATATTATTTACATGTATAATTTAAAGTGTAATATCTTGATAACCATTGATTTTCAGTGATGTTTCACATTTGACCCCCCCCCCTCCTTGGCTGTCATACACATCTGAGTTGTGAAGTAGGCTAATGCACCCTCCATTCTTTAGTGAGACTTTACCCAGATTACATCATCTTATATAAGGTGATTGAGGTACAGCAGACAATGGCCAATTCATGCCTATAGGGGAGAGGGTTGAGCAGCTGGGAAGGGGGAGGCTAAAAGGTCCCTTTAAGAGGAAGAATTTATAGGTGCTCATACAAAATGTTGTAATTCTCCAAAATTTTCATAACATGTACATACAATACAATGATTTATCAGACCACATTTCATTTCACATTTCTCCCAAATCCTGCATTTTTAAAAGGAGTCATACATATAATAATTACTATAGGCCTATACATGACATTGTATAATTATGCATTTTTGACAAATCCCAGGTCCGTTTTGGACATCCCATTTTAGGCCTGAGTTTTCTTCATTTTTCCTCCCAGGTGCCTCAGACTTTTGATGTGAACTGAAAAATGGCCATTCTAATGCATGTGCTTATTCCATTTCGTATAATCCCTTTGTCTCAGCCATAATTAATTACTGAAATCGCGATTTCGTACAGCCGTTTCGCTTTTACCTCGTTTTGGACCTCCTATTCAACGTCTGAGGCTTCTTCATTTTTCCCCTCAGGTACCTTAGACTTCCCAGGTGAACTAAAAAACGGCCATTCTAATGCATGAGCCTATTTCCATGGATTTTTTTCCTTCCTGCAAACCGTAATATACAATTGAAATCGCAATTTCATATAGCTGCTTCTGCTCAACTTTTCTTTCCCCAACTTTTTTTCAATAGAAAAATTTGCAAAAACTCATGCAATGGCTGTAAATATTAGTCCATAGTGTGTCTAACGACAATAAGCTTTAAAGTAAAATAATCTACCTATTACCATTTTGGCTTTTTCGCGCAGAAATGTTGGAAAATAGGGATTTTTTCTAATTTTTGGGTTTTTATAAAAATTTATAGGACCAACATTCCAACTGAGTCAAGCTGTTTAAAGAGGCATTAGTTAGACACCTAATTGAAAAATTGCATAGATTTAACTCCAAAATTGACTGAATCATACAGGTTTGAAATAATAGTATTTTTTCATATTTTTGGTAAATTGTCATCCGTTCAACTTTCGAAGAGCATTTAGACCCACAAAAATACATCTTGGGCACTTAATGCATACGATGTATGCAAATTTCAGTGTCAAAAGTCCAGCAGTTTTTTAGTTATGTCCAAGAAACAAAAAAATACAATTTTTCACATTTTTCAATGATTGTGACAAAGGTATTTTTATCATGGGGATTAGACCTATAAAAGGCTCAACTGGGATAAAAGATACTATATTTACCCAAAAATGATACATGTACATGCCATAGTTTTGGCTTTACACCCAATACACAAAAAAAATATTTTTTCACATTTTTCAATAACTGTGAGAAAAGTATTAATCTCATGTGGATTAAACCCTTAAAAGACACAACTAGGATAAAAGATACAATAATGTCCAAAAAATAAAAAGTATACATCCCATATTTTTGGCGTTACTCCCAATACACAAGTGGGACGCCCGTTATCCGGACGCCCGCCCGCCCGTCCGCCCGCCCGCCCGCCCGCCCGCCCGCCCGCCGGACGGACAAATTTTCCCAAAGTAACTACAATACCCGTCGGCAATGTATACATTGCCGAGGGTAAAAATCCAGATTAATGGACCAAAGAATGACTTCAATAACATTGACTTTGATATTGGTATCATTAATTCTACTAGTGTGTACTTTGCCAATTGAAGTGTTCCAGCTGTCAAGAAAAGACTCCCCTGATATAAAAGCAGCATTGTACGAAGGAAACATTTCGCATGTCTTTTTGTTGTGTCTGCTTTATGCCAACAACTCAGTCAATTTCTTTGTATATTGTCTGATTGGAACAACTTTCCGACAAGAACTTCGTAAAATTATTTGCAAGAATCGAGTTGAAGCAGTGCCATAAGTCTACTTGGAAATTTGCTGCACAAGGCAGGAAGCTGAATGGCTCCAGAAAAATAGTAATACAAGGTTCTAGTTTCTTACAGTATACATGATGTTTTAAGACTTCCACTCAAACCAGATTCAAAAGACAATTTTTTTAATGAACCATTTAGTAATAGGAATGTTTAATCGAACACATCGACAAAGGCTAGCAAGGTCAATCTTGTTGAAACAATCAAATGTGTGTTGTGATTATTTAATTTCATTGAGGGTAGCAGTAGTCCAACAAGAATAATATCTTGTCCAAATGCAATAAGCATGTCAAACACTGAAATAGGCCTACAGTAGTAGAAGTCAGTGTTAATTATCTGCTGAAGTTCAGAGTGCTTGATGTTTGCAATTCTTGAGTGTCTATATATATTGTTGTTATTGGTTTAATACCTTTTTTACCAGGGACTGTTGTTTACAGCATTTTAATATTTTATTGTAAGTAGTCATGCATTTCTAATGAAAATATTATCGATATACTCCAGGCAGTATATTGGTGAATAATAATAAGTAAAAAGTAATGCTATGACTTATTCCATTTTCTATTTACATTGCTGGGCCTGCTGGGCCTGTGGCTATATCATGGCCTGGAAAGAACTTTACTGTGGAGAAATTCTTGAAGAACGTTTCTGTTGTTTTAAAACGCCTGTATGGTGGCAGCAGCTATGTTTAGCAGTTTAATGCTCCATCTGCTGCAGTTTATGCAAACAAAATAAGCATTTGTCAGTCTTTTATTAATTTATTCTCCTTGTACATAGTGTACATATGTTCAATTTTGTGTTATTATATTGCTGTTCTATACCACAAATAGTGGTCAGAGAATAATAAAAACCTTGAAACTTTGAACCTCAATCACATGGATTTCAATGATACCTCAAATGAAAAAAAAAAAGCAATTTACCAGAATAGAAATTGCATAGATTATTATCCAAATTCAGTAATAAATATGCTTATTGTCATCACTTTTGCATTTACAGAAGCTCTTGTTGATAAAATATGACCATTGTAAATTGTAGCTGCTGCTGGGGGCAAATGTTTAAGCTACTGTAGGCCTGATGGATTGAACCGGCGTTCAATCCTATCTCAGTAACGCTTATTCCTGATTTCTTTTGAATTTGCACACGTGTTCCGAGGGAGGGGGGTACTAATTTTTGACAACATGTCTTATCAGGTGTTTAAGAAATTTTAACAAAACAAAAATATCATGAAACGTGCATACACTTAGAATATCCGTGTTTTTTTACGCATAATTATTATAAATGTCCATGAATCTGTAATCTGTATGCGTGACTGTCCAAGGGTACACTTACATGTGTGTATATTGGTTTGTATGTCGAGGGGACTGAATTAGTGTTATGACTTTTGTCGACCTAAAAAGAACCAGATTTAACCTATTATACGCAGGCAATTCACACATTTTGCCAAATTACCTATAAATTAAATGAGGAGACTGAAGAAAGCCACTGCCAGAAAATGTGGCTCTTATTCAAACCTTGATCAATACTGGCTATAGTTATTGCTTAGAACATATTTTCTGTGAGAGAAAAAGATGATATAGATGCCACCGGTAACTAAACAGAGTGCACTCCATGCACTAATTGCAAGGTTCAAAGAACTATCAGAAACATTATATTTACAGTTTAAACAGTTTTTAAAAATGAATGTCAATCTGCAGTTTTATATATCATCATGAAAAAAAAGAAGCCAGATGAAATTGTTTTCTGAAGTAAGTGCGTATGTTTATCTTAAAATTCAAAACAGGTGTTGTTTGTAACACAAAGAAGTTAATTCTACCTAAAAAATTATATACTTCTTAAGCAAGGACTTTGGAAACTGCATGTGAATAATGGCAGGGGCGGACTGGCCTATGTGGCAAAGTGGCAGCTGCCACAGGCCCGTCCTCTCAGGGGGGCCCATGCAAGGTGCTAAAAAATTAAAAATAAAGAAAAAACACAAAAAACGCTATCTTTTTGCCAATTCTGTCAATTTCTGTGACAGCATGTTGCAATTAAACTCTAGGTAAGGGCCCAGATCATTTAGGGCCCGCAAAGGAAAGGGCCCTTCCACTTTTGCATAAATTGTTTAATGCTGAAAATGGTAATTTGGGGGCCCATTGATTTATTTTGGCCCGGGCCCAAAATGTCCCCAGTCTGTCCCTGAATAATGGTCACAGCTTATTACAGAATCAACTTTACTTTCAGACCAAAATACAAGGCTTTACTAATCATTAAACCATGGAATTTTGCAGTGTGATAAATTAAAATTTTGAAATTGTTATATCTCAAAGAACTTCCAACGTTCTCTTGATTGCCTTCTTGAACACTGCGCTAGTGGCATATTTGTTCAATTTTTAAAACCCCGAACTTTATTTAGGGACACTGTGTGCGGAGTTGCACCTTTGTGCCTTGAGACCAGGAAGATATGTTTGCATGGAGGAGGGAGAGTGTTTCTGTCCATTTTGTAAAAATGTAGTTTAGAATGAGTCGCATGTCATCACTCGTTGTGGCTTGTATAACAGTATTAGAGAGGACTTTTTAAAGTAATATATGCTTGTCAACTGGCTTTGAGGGCGTGGGTTCAAATCTCACCCCTGGCACTCACTTTAGTCTGAGCCCATGGGACTTTAAATGGAGGCGGGTTGTATCCAGTATTCTATGCTGGGGCAACTGAAAGACCCTGGGCATCCCTGAATTAATAGGGTCTGTGCCAGACTCTCAGGGCCGATTTCACCAACAAAGTTAAGCCAGGTCTAAGCCTTAGACCTGGACTTAGAAGTTCCAAATTTAAACTGTAGGATAAATTTCAGTGATAAAATTAACTTTAAGCCTGGTCTTAGCTATTTGGGTGAAATCGGCCCTAACTCTTCTCATCTCATCATCATACGGCGGTCGCCTGCCTCGATATAGCCCACTAATGTGCTGCAGAGGGGTAAAAAACAAACAAACAAACAAATCAGTAATTAATAATATATGCTAAAGCCATGTCAATTGTTACTGATTTACTCATCTAAACAACTGTGGTAACTTTGTGGTACTCTTTAAAAATAATGATTTGTCTTTCCATGTTGCCAAAGCCTGTGATGAAATTTTAACCGAACGTCAATTGTTTTTAACTGAATGTTTTTAGTCAAATATTTTTAATATGCTTTTGGTACGACACAATGTTTTATTGAAATATTATAATATTTATTATACTACTGTCACTCATAATTCTTTTTACAATGGATCGTCCAAATTGTTTTTATATGTTATGTATTTTGAGTGATGATGAACAAATCACAAGGCTTCACCAAATGTTACCTTTTCCATTCTTAATGGGTATTTCCTAGTCTTTACATAATTATGCTTCCTATACACACAGGGATCAAATAAAGACTACAAAACTTGTTAATTGTTACAAATCAGGACACTCAGAAACAACTTAACAAAACTACAGATTTAGATAAACATATCTTAAAAACAGATTTGCAAAGTCGCAAGTAAATGGAAGAGCCAGTGACTAAAACTCTGCCACACTGCTGTGAAACATAACTATTTCTTGTTCAAATAAACAACGATCAAGTTTATAAGGGATCCATCTCAGATATTATTGTCAATTCAAATTGCCAATCAACTAATATCTTCATTGCTCAATCATTTTGCTTTATATTTATCTGCATGCCATTTACTCACACTTTCAAAAGCATTAGACCAGTATTTTTTGATAACTAGTACTACACAGCTCCCCTAAACTGACACCTTCCTTTCCATAATCTTTTCTGCTTTCCCAAATCTATTGGGAAATTCTAGTATTCCATAAATACGTTATATAAAATCATCACAAAAGGATTTTAAATGACCTCAAATTGTTAACTGCATAGTGACATATTTAACCTTTAAGATGAACCAAATATGTAGAACTACATCAATGTACTTACACCATCCCAATATGGCGGCCATCTTGTGGCGGCCATCTTGGATGGCGTAGAAGCAAGAGGGCTGTGCTATAAGGGAAGCTATTCATGGCCCGAGGGCATGAATAAATTAAGCTAATGAGGTAATTCGATACCTTTGAAGTATGGTAATCAATCAAGTGTAGTTAATTGACCTGTCAAAGTTGACATGCGAGCTGTCATGCGAGAGGGCTTCATATAAGCCATCTGTCAAAGCTGACATCAGCTTAATTATAAGGTGGCAAGTTATTGTCTCATGACATTTAGTTGTATTTGGGTGGTTATAAAATTGCTTTAACTTATTACCATCAAAAAGTATCCATTTGTATCTTAGAAAAAAGTCAAAGCCTTAGACACCTACAATATTTAACAAAGAATGTGTCTATACATTGAAATATCATGTATTTCTTTTTTTAACTAAAAAATAATGTGTTCATATGTTAAACATCATATATTTCTCTTTAACTCTACACTCAAAAATAAAAAAGCTTTGAAAAGAGTACAAAAAATAAAAAAGCTTTGAAATGATCCCTAACATAAAAAAATATATACTCATTAGGTCATTATGTATTGGTAAATGAACTTACTATTGATCAGACTGAAAGGAAAACTATGGGAAAATGCTACAATACACAAACTTTAAAACCACTACTGTTTCTAAAATATTCTCATATAACCAGGTTACTGCATTTAACAACATGGCAAAGCAGAAGTTGGAGGAAAACTGTGAAATGTGCTTAAATTTCCAATCCACAAACTTAGAAAAGAACCATCTGACAGCTGTGACTGTCAGACGAAAAAGGGTTGTGTATAAGCATGGGTATGGCTAACCTGTGCTTAATCTCTCTTCCTGAACTTTGTCAAACAGATCAGCATGGTCATACTCAATAACATATTGTGAAATATATCGGGTATTTTATTCGACTAGCTTTAATGGACTTCGATAATGACGCATGAGATAGATCGGCGCGTAATAACAACATTGACAAGACCATTAAAAATGCTCACTATAGCACTTAAACGGTGTAGTAGAGCACCAGTGAGCAAAATATAGCACTGGTGAAACATTTAAATGCGTATATATGCCTACAGAAACCACAAGCGTACACAGGTGCGTAATCACACCTGTGAAAAGGAAAAGTAAACATTGGGAACATTCGCATTTTTCTTTAAGCTACAATTCCTACCTTATCCTATGCGTGCTTCTTCCTGAATCCTGACTCTTCGCGTACACTTGCAATAGTCCATTCCCCGTTGCTTATTCGGTAAAATCCAGTTCAATCACTCTCGTAGCTGAGCAGCCTTTTTCCTCGCTTGTTTGAGCAATCCACAAAATTTTTGAAACTCATCGCGTCCCTCAGAGCTGCACTCGACGCCGTGCATGCTGGGAAGGCTGCTGACGCTCACGCAGCCTGGTGAAGGCGCCCAAGGCGCCCTCTCGCCTCTTGTCAGTACACTGGCAGCTCCGTGCGTCAAATCAATTTCTATCTAATTTCGCTTTCGAAGCTTTATTTCGTTATGCCCAGAATCCAGTCATACTATTAATTAGAATTTATTTAGCCTGTTATAATATGACAAAACTTTCAGGGAGAGTGAATATACTTCAGTTAGTGGCTGCCAGGCAGAGAGATAACAGGTAGTGCAGTGCGTGAATTAGCAGAGTTTCACTATTAAAATGGATTCCCCTGCTTCAAAAACTCACAGAGTTGATGAGAAAGTGTTAATTGATGACAGAGAGAATCAGGAGACTAGGGTAATTGTCAGGGATGATGAAAGTTTGAGTTTAAACAGTCAGTATCATTCCATTGACATAAATGAGACCCACAGTGTTGTTGACCAGGATGAAAGATTGAGTTTAAACAGTGGTCATGATTCCATTGACATAAATGAACTACAACTCGATTTGAATCAAAGACCTGATTGGGATGATGATGATGATGATGAGAGAGACTCCAACAGTATATTATATTGGTCACTGTGTGGTAGTTCATACCCAAGGGCCCAAGTAATATATCTCGTGCAGGTAGGAATGTGTTTTTTAATAATCACCTGCTGTCTAATTAATTTAAGTCTACAAATTGGAAATAGCAATTTATGGTCTATCCTCCTATCCTCAACTCTTGGGTACAACCTTCCTCAACCCCAGGGGATAGATAGAGCTAAAAAATTTACAGCTAAGAAGAATCCAAACAGATCTGACTCACCCCCTAAGTCAAATGCGCTTTGATAGTAAATTAAGATCACATATTAGAAAAAAGCATAAATTGCAACAGTTAAATTACCAGCGACTAACCCAAGGTTTGTTTTTTTTTTTTGCTCAAACAAAGCTCCCCTTGATTGAAATGGGTAACATTCTCCATCAATATTTCTATCTATTTTCTTTGATGGTCAGAGCTTTCATCATGCTAAGTCTGCCTTTCAGATATCCAAAAATTGATTCACAGATAATTCAATTGGAAATTTGTGTTTTCCTTCCCCTTAATTATAAGGAGGTTAATGAAGCTTGCTTGCTGCACATGCAGGAATTGTTTAAACTGCTAGGTGTGCTATTTACTCTGAATTCCCAATGGGCACCTTTGCAAGCTGACCCATGCACAGGGAGATTACAGGAGGGTCCATTTTAGGGGGTAACTTTTTACAACAGGGGCTTAGCAGGCTTCTGTAGATTGAACACCTTCTTGGGTCAACAGGGTCTCCATGTAAAGGCTGGCTGAGACAGGAATTGCACAGTAATAAAATAAAATAAAAACTATTGTTGACTCGGTCTGTTTTAGGACATTTTCTTATTATAACATACAGGGTGAGGATTAAGCACTGCACCTCTGTTCTACTCACTGAAACTTAAAAGTGAATGCTGACAAAAGGTCATTTCATAATCGGACTCCATTCACTAATTTCCTCTGCTATGTAGGCACTTTGCAATCTGCACTCTTTCCAGAATCTCTCTGACAGCCATTGACTTCGCATCTCTGCTCAATTTGCTTCTCAACCTATACTTTACTTCACAAGAGGATTATTTTTCACTCACTCACTCTACAATTCAGCATATTTTGCTTCACCAGCTCACACCAGGATTTTATTCATCACAACTCGGTGACTTTATTCAATTTCACAGTCCTAGTTACTAAAATTTGAAAAATGGCTGCCTTTTTCTCGACAGTACAGTTGCCTGCATGCTCGGGTGTCATCAGTGACGGTGTCTCCAGCCTGGAGCTCACCCTTCAGCTCGCTCAGAGACAGGAGCACCACCGCGTCCTCATCAAAGGCAACACAGGTGCCCAAGTCAGCAACATGATCGTCCTGTTCTGGAAGGACCTGGAGGCCCTTCTGGACCAGATGGTCATCAGACGCGATGCCCTGCTCACCCAAAAGATTCACCAGCGAATCATCATCTCTCCCGAGCTGGAGCTCGTTAAAACAAGGCTTCCAGGTGACCCCTGGATCATGGGGATCGCCGAAAACCGTCAAGGGGCCCCTGCTTTTCTTCAGATAGACCACGTCAGGACTCTCATCCCCCTGTCAGAGGCCCTGTACGACCTGCTGACCGAACGCATCAGGGACATTATCGAAGTGGGAAAAGTCAGGTCATGTGAACCAGCCGTTCTACAACGTACACGTCACATGACCCTGTTCATGAGGAGGGCCCTGGAGGGCACCCTGCCCGAAGGTCAGGCTGACCGGTACTTCGTCTCCCCAGATGAGGCCCGAGTTATGGACAAACCCTGCCATCGATTGGCAACAGATCAAGAGACTGTCGTAATCAACCCAAGGGCCAGGCTTTTCAGGCCCTACTCAAATATTAATGTGAGTGCGCCTGGAAGCCTGTGCAACCCAATAGAAATTGTCGAATACACTCCACCAACCCACACCCTCACAAAGGTGTACGTGAGAATTCCGTCGGCTGACGCAATCTGCAGACACTTCGCCATGAAACTGTTCATTTGGGCCATCATCAAAGATGTGGGGCCCCCGGGGCATGTGGGGTACTATGATGTGATCAGCTCGGAAGCTGCTCATGGGCGTGTGGCTAGGAATTGGCGATACCTGCAGTATCTGTGTGATGTCACTCTCAGGCATCTAAAATTTACCATGCCCACTCCCACCAGTAAATACATGAAAAGCATCCTTTATGGAGTGGGTCTGGGGTCTCCTTACCACCTTGCCCTGTGTGCCTTAAACAAGCCCACATGCCCAACCCAAAAGCAATTTATGGAATCAATTGTGTTGGATGCACTGTACTGTAGCTATGTGCACAGCTTTTCTGACGAGTAATCCTAATGACAATTTGCCTACTTTGTGGGGAAGGGGGAAGGGGGGAGCCTGCTGTAAATATGTATATAAGGTGCCTGCATTTCTAAACTCGTAATTAAATTTCTTTCTAAATGTCAATTTATATTTTGTTGGTATATATTTCTTTCTTACTCATAACTCTATTTCAACCGGTGTAATTGTGCCTGAATTTGTAACATACCAGATACATTTAGAAATGACTGGGTCAATCAAAGGAAAAATGAGGTTGTAATCCAATCCTCTTTGTGAATCTTAAAGGCTATTATATTGACAGCAAAAAAAAGAACTGCTGCTTTTGCTAACACCTGTCTAGTTACTAGACAGAATTGCTTTTACATGGTAAAGCACATACACATGTCTAAAAAATGATTTGGTGAACAAAGGAAAAATGAGGGCTATCTGAAGCCCTTATTGTGAATCTTAAAGATTACAGGTATAAAAGTCTAAACTGGGTTACCTCAATGGAATTTATGTTAGGGGTTCTGATCGGATTGACTTGGTTAAACATGCTGAAAAAAATCTATTTTGCTCTGTCTCTGTTGGAAGAAGAAGAAGAAGAAGAAGAAGAAGAAGAAGAAGAAGAAGAAGAATATGAAAGAGGTGAGGTGAGAATAAGAAGAAGAAAAGAAAGTTTAGAATAGAGTAAGAAAATTAGAAAAAGATAAGCTGAAAATTAGAAATATGACAAACTCCAGGAATTTCATTTCAAAAAAACATTTAATAATCATTTCTCTCATTTATCGTTTCTGTATACACTCATGACAATAAAATAATCATAGTAGAAGGTACATAACCAAATCTCCTTTACTTTTTAAAAAAAAATACAGATTGTTTAGAACAAAATTAACCATAAGACCTTTCTTTCTTTCTTTCTTAGAATGGTATTCAGAAAAGAAATTCTCAACATCCTTACACTATATTGTTAACACTGATTTAATATGTTTCTGTTTAAATGAAATAGAAAAATTAAAATCAATTACTCCACACTTTGTTTCAAATAAAAAAATTTTCTAAAATCAGGTCATCTCAATTTTAAACAATAATTTACCATGGTGTGTCAGTACAGTTTAATTGCAAAAAAAAAAAAAAAAAAAAAAGAAAAGCAAACATTTGTTCAAATAAAACAGAAATTTCCACACAGTTCTCCAAAATGTCCTTTGACAGCTGTCAAAAAGTTATCATTCAATTTTCCCCTCATATTCTTATTGACTGCATCTTTCAGCTTTATACTAACTTTATACTATATATTGTTAATGCTAACTCGGTAATTTTCAGGAATTTATACTATATATTGTTAATGCTAACTCGATAATGTTACTGGAATATAATTCTTTTTAAAAATATATATGCGAAATTTAAAAAACAATATTTGGTCACAGCTCGACAGTATAGAGTAATTCCGAAATAAGAAAAGCACACTTTGTTTTAAATAAAATAGAGAAATATCTACTCAGTGAACAAAATACATTTTGACAGCTGTCAAACAGTTTTCACTCGACACATGCGCACACACACACACTCACAAGCAGTTCTCAGCACCATCCCTAAGGTGTAGGGGTAATTCATTTGTTGTTACTACAAACAAATTAGTAGAATCAACACCAGCTTACATAAAGAAACTTCATTACTCCAATAACATAGAATAAAAATATATACACTAACAATGGTTAATAATACACTTTTGACAGCTGCTAAACTGTCACTTTGTCTGCACCAGGTAATACTGAATAGTAAAAATTTAAAAATCATTCAACAAGCTAAATATAATTCTAGAATATATAAAAAAAAGAACCAAAAAAAATTTAGATATAAATATGTCAGCCTAACTATATACAGGTACTTATCAACCTCGAGTTTTGACAGCGGACAGTCACTTCTCATACTTGTATCTCTAACTCGATGAATGGTAAGAAAAAAATGAAATAATTTCAGAGAAAAGTATACAACAGCTATACATCAAACTAACTAACTAACTTATTTACACAAAATCTGTTATGTCAGTAAAAAATGATGCCACTTTTGGTCCAGTCATAAACTCTGCAAGAGTCCGAGAAAAAACAGTAAATCCAAGTGGCTCTAAAAAAAAAAAAAAACAACAAATGTCACAACAGTAAATGTTTCTCACACTAGTGTCTTGGCCTTAGCAAGCGTCCTTCCGAAGGAATAATGTTCGACACATCGATATCAGCCGGCAGAATTCTTCTTTTTGCTCGCCTTCTGCGTACATTTTCTTCTGCAGGGGGGTCCACGAGAAGGGGAGGGGTCGGGGGCAGGCCAGGGGCCGGGTGGTGCGCTACCCGCACGGCACGAGGACCAGCCTCTGGAGGCGCTACAGCGGGGCCCGGGGCCTGGGGAGGCAGAGCACCGCGGTCTGCAGGGCCAGCTTGCCTCGGGGGCTGAAAAGCCCGGGGAACGAGTCGGGGGGCTCCATCAGCCGCTGGTGCGATCACCGGTAAAGCGGCTCTCTGAATGCCGTCTGGTACATTCAGGGGGGCAGGGGGGAGTCCGAAAATCATTGTGGTGGGCAAGTTCCAGGTCCAAATCCTTGTAGCGTATCCCTGAAAAGAATCAAAAAGTGAAATTAGATACTACACAACAGAAATACACGAAAGTTTTGATAAGAAATACTGCTGACTCAAAGGAAATTACACTCTTAGCCCGCTCTTTGCTGGGATCAAGAACATCAGTTCATATTAACTGTTCTACAGTCAGTGCAATTGCCAGACATAAAATTCACATTTTGTCATTTACATAATAATGTATACGTACTCTATTTAGACGTCAAGCAGCGTGCTGTCAGCAGGTACAAGTCTTATTGTGTCTGGGGTTCGAACTCTACACTGCTCATTGGCATAGCCCAAGTTACTGCTAGCCTCATCGAGTTGTCTTGCGTACTGTGATGGTTTCTTCTTGCAAATGTCACAATTTTCTCTGATCGTTGACACTGCTAAACAAGGCAGTAAAAGGACATTACAGTATCCCTCGGCTGTCTTAGCTATCCAGTTAGGGTATACTTGGTCGTAGGCGTCAATACGTATAAGTATAAAAGAAGAAATCACCCCTAAAATGGCCATCAAGATCACAAGGGCTGCCGCTGTCCATCCACAGGCCTTCTTCCAGGTCGCCGTCTGGGGTGGCAGGCTTGCCGGCGTCGTGCTCGCGGGAGCGCTTCCCCGGGGTGCGTCCCCCGTGCTCAGATCTCGGGCTGTCCCCATCTCGGTGTAGCCTTCCAGGGTGTACGTGGAGGCCTCGCACGAGTCGTTGTCGATGTCTGCAGGGTCGATCACAGTGCAGTGAACCCACCGGTAATTCAGGGTCACACGCTCGCAAAATTTCTCAGAAAAACAGTCAATCCGTACATCCTTGAATCCGAAGGTGAGATCGAGGGTAGCCAAGTCGAATTTGTTCGTGTCCGTAATCGTCATCGTGAGCCATTTGTCCTTTCTGATCTTGTAGGGAATCTTGGGAGCCGAGTCGCTGTCAATACAAGTGATGCCCTCATTGCTGCAGTCACAACTCCTCGTCTGACCACAAATAAAAGTGTCACCAAAGTCCAAGTGCAACAGCACAGCCACTAACAGTAGCACTCCTTTCATAATTCCAACTTCCAAAAGTAATTCTATCCAATATATCAAGCTTCTTCCTCTCTCAGTCAACAAATACAATCTGTCAGTAAATTTGTCCTCAGCAGTTTACCAAAAGTTGTTTTGACACTTGACAGCATGCTACCAGCATGATGCTATTATGTAATCGCTTGCAGAGCATGCCTTGCACCCTTTGCTCTTGCAGGATCCAGGGTAGCTAGACTAGGCTAGACAGTCAATGTTACATAATATTACTCGCTTTTGAGACTGGCTGTCTGCTATTTTAGCAGTTTCATTCTTAAGACTGCTATAGAACCTTGTATAGAAAACTATAAGATCTACATAGTCTGTGTAATATTTGGAACAATTAATATGAGTAATTCAGCCCTTTCCCAATTGGATTTTTTTCTTTTGTTTATTTTGTTAAATCTTTGTCATTGACAATACAAATGTCTATCATATTTATAAGACCCTTGGTTTTTTTCCGAATAATTGACAATGTCAATGCAATTTTTTTGTTTTTTTTTGTTTTTTGGGTGCTCTCTAAGCAAATAGAATAAAAAACAAGCATAAAACAAAAT
The DNA here is from genome assembly GCA_026936325.1 of Platynereis dumerilii. NCBI lineage: Eukaryota > Metazoa > Annelida > Polychaeta > Phyllodocida > Nereididae > Platynereis > Platynereis dumerilii. The sequence continues at coordinate 137,375,320 of JAPTHN010000001.1, forward strand.
TCTTGGAAAAAAAAGCAGTTTAGTGGACCAAAGAGATTTTACAGTAGTTTATTATCATTATTTTGTTGTCTTTACAATTTTAGAACTTTGTACCATGTGAGGGTTTACTCCAGCTTTTTCAAAGACTTCAAATGATTGTTCTTACAGCAGACAAAGCTGAAGCTTGTCAATTACACCCCACAGTTGGGGGTACTTCTGTTCACAGGGGAGTAATTGTGCTTGCCCCTTTTTTTGGTTTTGAGGCATGCAATGCAGCAGTGAATGTAACTTCTCCTATTGTTGGCACATGTCAAAGTGAGATTAGTCACTGTATTGTTGCAGGGGAACTGTTGCAGGGTAAAGTTTCAGTGTTGCTACACAAATTAGGGTTAAAATGAATGCCATACAAAGGTGTACAGTATTTGCACTTAATTGAGACCAGTTGACTGCCCCATCAATCAATTTCCATTGTACGCATGCAAGGGTTCACTTAAATTTCAGGGAAGAGACAGATCAGGTTTTGGTGTTGTTGAAGCAATTGACAATCACATCAGGCAATGGGGATTATCATAGGGGGAATCTAATTGCATTCTCTCACTCTCTCTTGTATTGTCAGGGTCCCTCCTCTCAGCTGTTCTGAACTCAAGGATCAATGATGCATAAACAAAAAGAATTGTGGTAGGAGCTGATGTCACAAATTCAGCATCAGCCAAAGGCATGACATCTTTCTCTCAGTTTTGACAATACGAGTAAACAACCAGAGTAAATAGGTGCCTGGAAATACCATGTCACAGGAGTGAAAGTCGTTTTATTCTCATTGAAAGAGCAGTGGACTTCATACCTACTCATCAGATTTTCTCTTTTACGTTAAACATCAAATAAGAAATACACGTTTGCAGCCTTCAGACTCAGCACTCGACATCTCCAGTACGTCCTCTGCTTACAGGTAAGTCTTCTTTATGTTACTCGGGTTCTAAAAACTCAAAAAATACACAGCCATTATTTTGCTGAGTGGCCTTTTGATTCGATCACTGGGGATGTTAGGAGAGAAGGGGATGCTGCCAGCCCGTTTGAGTGCCTTTTGGTTACTAAGTACTCGTTTTAATGTAATTAAATGGTCATAAAGTGTGACCACGAGCAGTCTCTAACTAATTGTGCAGGTTACTTTATTGTGTTCCCATCATTGGTTCTGTTTTCGTTAAATTCCCAAAGCGCTTGCTTCATTCAGTGTCCAAATTTGACACGGCCTCGATTCCTGTGTGATATGAGGCCAGCATTGCTTAGCTTAGACAGCATTTTGAGCCGTGCAAATCATTCAGCTGGGAACTCTAATATTGACCCTAACGAATTATGGACGTATCTCTCCCCTAAATGCATGCATTCTGTTGCATTTCGTTAAATCTTCAATCCCCCTCTCATTGAGAAGCCAACGCTCTAGTCGGAGGAGATGAATTAGATCACTATGACAACTCGCTAGAGGGCGCTGTAGGTCGGTGGTGGTTGAAGACACCACCTAGCGTTAAAAAAGTATAGCAGACCTAAATCATCAAAGTTCAGAAGGCTAATCTTTGCGCACCAAAACTTTATTTCTTTTCTCGTAATCTAGGGCTTTCAAGGGCGTTGCGTGTTCGCAAAGTTCTAGGTCTTGGGGATATGGGGGGTGTCGCTTAACAATGCGGCTGTGACAGGCCACACACCAAATGACAGAAGGGAGACTAGAAATTTTTTTAATCTTTTCGTTCATGGCAATATAGACGAAGCTCTGCCGTACATTTGTTGCAGTTTACAGCCAGTGACTGCTTTCGAATTCCACTTTTCTAATGCCATGTCTGTCTCTCTGTGCAGGACGGCAGAGGTCGCGCTTGAAGCTTTTCACTCTGCTCACATTCCCTGCGACTGTAATAGCAGACGACTCTTCTTTCAGAGCGGCTGCTTTTCTATTGCGACACCCAGCTTTCCAAAAAACACTAGAGAGGGCGCATGTGAAGCTTTTCGCTCGACGCATATTCTCCGCGCCACCAATAGCAGACGCCTCTACTTTTAGGGCGGCTGCTTTTCTTATGAGACACCTAGCTTTCTGAAAAACACTAAAGAGGGCGCATGTGGGGCTTTTTGCTAGGCGTATTTCTCTTGCGACAGCAAGAATAACCGATAGGTGCGCTGCGCGCAATATGTCGTCTGCATCAGCAGCATGAGTCTAGACTAGCACGCCACCTAGGCCTCTCGTCCAAGCCTCAGGCAATAGCGCTTGGGAGTCTTTGTTTATATTGCGTAGTGTACTCAAAGAACACAACGCGTGCACTGTTTAACAGGGAATTCTTCGTCCATCTTACTGCTACGCAGCAAGTGCTTTAGGCCTCCCGATTAGCCCTGTGATCTGTTGGTGGTCCTGAGACTATAGTTTGTCACGTAAAGCCGAGGACAGGCGTTTTGGGTTAGATATCTCAGCAGTCACAAGCTCCACAGGAGAAATACACATACCCATGTATAGCCCAGCTCTGTGGCGATATCAATATAACGGTTTTGTGCATTTTTTTGGTGATTTTTTATTTTATTTTGGCCTATATTTGTCAATTCATGAAAATGTCACTCCAATTTACCACAATGTTACCATTTGCTGCGCTGTCAATCCGACATTAAATGTGTGATGACATCACAAAAAATGCATTGCAGAGCCATCCCAGGCTTAGTTCTAGTCAATTTTGTATCAGTAAAACCACCAATGTCATTTTTTTTTTTTTATGGATTGTAGAAACAATGCTAAATTTCTGTCTCAATGCTTGACAAACAATGCTAAATTTCTTTCTCAACGCTTGATGCGACAAACTGTATGCTTTGGACCTTTGTAAACAACTCGGTTGAACACTGTTGTGTCATGTCATTGCCACCAATGTCCTCTCAGCTGAACCTGCTCGATCAGCTGTGCTGACCAATTGCTGTCAATAGTCAGTGGTGTCACTTTGCCCTTTCACCACCCATCCCAATGAAAAACAAAACCAATGTTGCTTTTGCTGATGAAAATAAATTTATTCTCTCATTCTATTATACACAGTACAATATAACCACATATTTGAATATGTATCACGACACAATCTTACAGAATAAAATTTTAGTTTTTCGCAAGAAAACCCAACACCTCATTGATGAATGTCAAAATAGGAGCATTCCACCTCACAACAGTCCACTAAATATTTATCTAGAAAATACATTAACTACTTTCAATAAAATAAAAATTTTTTTTAAAAAACTAGAACCGCGCGCGGTGATGAAATGTCAGCAAAAAAAAAAAAACTATATATATATATATATATATATTGGAAAAAAAAGCTTTAGGCTTTTCACATCAACAGAGTAAAGCATTTTTTTACTTTCCTTTCAACTCATCAGCTTTTTCAATCAAAAAACTAGAACCGCGCGCGGTGATGAAATGGCTGCAAAACAGTGGCAGACAGTGTAAGGACACCGATAAAGGTGTGTTCTAAAGCTCCTCAGCATTAGGTACGAGCACCGAATAGTCGTCTGCATTCAGCCCTAATGCTGTCACGCTTTTTCTTCAGCTTAGCCAGCACTTGCTCCCAATTATAACCTCTGCACCAATAGTAAGCAAAAATTAAACAATAAAAAGCACAATGTTTAGTATTTAAGAGTTCCTTATTTAGCATTTCGCATTTGTGCTCCTTGGTGAACTTCTCAAATTCTCTCCCATAGGTTTTACACGGCACTTCGCCTAGGCTGTCGAACAGTAGCACTGAGTCATGGGCGACCACAAGCACAACCCAGTGACCAATATCAGGGCTCCTCGAATGTCCCGTTTGGCTGGAACCGCTACCATTAAGGGGCGACCACAAGAAGGACTTCTGAAAGCCAGCTCCACCGTTGCTCGCCTCGGTGGCAGGAATCGCGACGTTTTCCTGGGGGAATGGCCTGGTAGCTCTGCAGCGCCTTCCGTCCCCTGCAGAATCCCCCGATTTACGGGGTTCACCGCGACTAGGCCTACTTCCGGAGCTCCGTTCACCACTCCTGCTACGACTCCTGCTGCGGCTCCGACTTTGGCTCCTGGTACCGCAAGGCCCCCCATCTCCAAGAAGAGAACTCGTCGTTCTACGAGATATCCGCCGTGGTGCATATCCTCCACAGACTCCTCTGACGTCTCCTGCTCCAGACAACCCTGTCCTCCGAGCCTCCAGGTCCAGCGGGGGATTCCTCAACGCGGCTGCAGTACTGGGTGAGTAGCCATTTTCCTTAATCGTGACATTGAGAATGTAGCAGCTTTGAGTAGAGTCCTTGCTGATGTATGGTAATATTTGGCAGGGTGCTATAGCCATCACAAAGTCACACGTTTTCGGGTCCTTCCACAAAATCTCATAAATGGCCGAAGTGTTCATGTTAGGAAAGGTGGACGTTTCTTTCAAAATCCAATTCTAGACAGGCGGGCGTCTTGATCAGGGTAAGCATAACCACGCTTTCAGGAAGGGCTTTAGAGAAACGTAATTCCACCCGAACTGAGCCGTCACGTGTGGTGGGATACTGTGTGTCTTGGTTTTGGGGATTTAAATCCACTACAAACAGACTGTACCCTCCGGGGAACTCTTCAAGACTGATTCTCTGACCGTTTGGAGGGGTTTTACTCTTCCCCGCATACAGACTCGTGTAGCCCTGAATATATTTACCCCGTTGGAAATCAAAAGTGAGCGGACCTCTAGCCGTTGGGCAGCCGGACAGACTTATGGTCAAATTATTTAAAAAATAGTGATGAAAAAAAAAAGGATTTTTTTGGATATTGCCAATTAGACTGTCCCCTGCTACGAAGGCAATTGCAAGCGAGCTCGGGATTTTGGATTGAAAACAATCCTCCATGTAGTACGAGGTGATTCCGCGGGCTAAACTAAACTTGCGGATGTCCTCTTTCAGGTAAAAGTAGCGAGCACGTGACAGCCCGGAGCGGAGCACTTGCTGGTGGCCTACAAGTACCTGCGGGCTAGGCGTCACCTGTTTCACTATCAGAGTAATATCCTGTATTTCCAAAACGTAGTCAGTGTCTTTGTTATTCGCTGTTATTAGCCTAAACTCCGAACTGGTGGGGACAAGCATTATGTCTACGGAAACCGAATTTAAGAGATATTTCCCCGTCTTGAATACATCCACATCCAATTTCGACTGTACTTCCACCAATTTACTGCCTTCCATGAGCATGGCCCTCTTTCTAAAACCTTCATTGCCTCCGTACGCCATGGAATTAGTGTCCATATACCCGGCAGCGTCTTTGTAAAACATTGAGCATTGGAGTTCCTCATCGGACATTTCCCTCTCCTCCAGTAGAGTGTTCATCATAGCCATATAGCAGTAGCCCGTCACACCCCCCATTACGACCGTGTCATTATAGCGTACCTCGGCTTGGTGCCAGAGTGCTTGGGATAAATTATTCACGGGACCCACCGAATACGGTCCTTCATCCCCTTGTTCGACGCCTTCACCACCACCGGCTTCTTCGACGTCCTCATCCCTTGTAGTCTTGGGTTTCTTCGGCACCCTACTCCCGTCGGGGCGTAAAATACGAAGAGTAGTCCTGACAGTCACGTCGGAGAGGTCCAAGTACGAAGAACCGGCCCCGGGAATTCTAAATTTGACATTGCCCTCCGTTGAGAACTGATTCGAAGCTTTGTACTGAATATACTTGCAATCCTGCACACCTAAATTCGAAATTGGTGTGGTGAAGACGTCGAGGGCTGTTTCGTAACCGAGATCGGCTTCCTTTAAAACTTTTTCTCCGCTGGCCATATTGACAGTTTGATGATTCTCACTCTCTCTTTCTCTTTCTCCAGACCTAAGGCCTAACCAAAAATATCAGCTTTGGCCTTCCCCTTTCTCGGCTGTTTTCCACCGTTGACTGCGGATTTCTTTCGAGAATTTTTGTCACTAGTCTTGGTTCGCTTGCCCGTGCTTTTGGTCCTGCCACTACTCGTGCTCTTCCTTTTCCTCTTACCCTTACCTCCCGATGATTTGGAGGCGACTGAAGGTGCCACATACTTGGGTGTGTTTTTGTCCATTTCCGCTCGCGCCATGTTGGTGAATTGCTCCACGGGTGTGACAACTTGGAGGGGAAGATCTTTAGAGGTGCTGGTGTGCGGTGTCCCCGCCTTATTCTTCAGTACCACCAGTTCGGGTTTTGCTCCCCACGCATAAGGTTTTCCGACCGTTTGTTTGAAATGCTCCACCCAGGCGTCATTACCTATGGCTGCCACGGACTTGTATTGGGCATCCATTTCAAATCTAGTGAGCAGCGACTGACGAGTCTGTCGTTGTTCTTGTTGTGCAGCTCCTGCAATGGTACGTTGTCGCTACCGCAGATTTCTATACTCAGCTCACTCAGACTAGTCACTCTTAGAGGTACGTATTGAACTGAGGGAAAACGCACGCAGCTGTCACGTTTTATCTCGCCCAGACTGAGAGAGGCTATGATAGGCCTGTAGGAATCCCCCAAGCAGGAAAGTTTGCACTCCTTACAGATCACGTATAAACTGTCGTATTTTTGACCCCTCTTGATGGTCGGGAGGGATAGTTCTATCAGTCCTAGACACCAGCACCCTCGTAGCATGCCCTGTTGAAGATTGTAGCGCTCGGCCAGCTCACAGGTGAACTTCACCGGGGTGTTGCCCGTATGCGTCAAAGCGTCCCGATTGCTCTCTAAGAATATCAACATAGTGTCCTTCTCTTTACTGGCGTTTTTTTCTTCCACCGGTTCTCCCCTTTGCAGCTGTTGTACTTCTTCTTCTTCCGCTTCTTTCACCCTTAGTGAGCTTCACTATAGAACTGGCGGCTAGCCATTCGTTATATTTTCGAGGCCAGCTTTGATATTTGACCAGCTGCTCCCTCACACCATTACGTACACGACTCTTTAAGACTTTCTCTATCTTGAACAGCGCGTTCGGGTCATATCTAACCGGGGTTATTTCACCGGAATAGAATTGGCCGGCAACGTCCTCACCCGAGAAGTCCCGCAGATAATACACGGGGACACCTTCGTACATCCGTCTGTCCCTCACGGTGTACACTTCCCCCGTAAACTGTTCATCATACGCCCTGTCAAAGGGTTTCTGCCTAAAGTAGGCTACACGCACAGTCTGTCCAATGGCGAATGCGTATTGCGTCCTCCCGCCAGCACCCGCCTCGTCCCGTGCACCCGGCTCATCTCGAGTCCTTCGCTTCCTTTTGCCCTTGACGACCGGAGCGTTCGCCCTTTTCAGAGCCCTCTTGAGTGAGTCACGGTAGCTCTTAGAGTGTGTGACATACTGGTGGTCCCACACGCTCTGCTCGTTAGCCTCGGTTACTTTGGACGGTTGTATGCCTATACTGCTGTGAGGAGTGTTGTTGTAGGAGTCCACAATGGCCTGTAGGCTTCCCTCATAGGCGTAAGAGTTTGAGTGCTGGAAAAATTGAAACAGCTTTTTCTTTAGAGTTTTAATCATAATTTCCGAGTAGTTGGCTTTGGTTTCGGTGTTGGCCAGTACATGCCTCACCCCCCTGTCCTTGAACAATTGCTGTACGCGGCCATTGCGGAATTCCATGCCGCGGTCCGTTCTCAAGAACGAGGGCGTTAGACCGGCTCTGTCGAAAATCGCCGTGAAAGCCCTCTTCATTTCGACTCCTCCCTTATTTTTCACAGGCTCGACTCGACAGAAACGGGAGAAAATGTCCACAGTGACCAAGATATAGCCGTTACCCGAATTACTCTGGGTGAACCGATTACCCGTCAACACCAAAAGATCCGCATCCCAGTTGTGGTTCAGACCCTGTGAGATTACTCGTCTGTAGGCCGGCTGCCTCTGTCTCACGGCCTTGTGGAGAGTCACAATGTCCTGCCCTTCAGCCCACAGTTTTATTCTTCTCAGAGGAATGCGATAACGACCCTCCTTCTTTATGGCCTGGTGTAGCTTAGAAACGCTGGTGAAACTCCCCGAAGCCGCGGGGTCGTAAAATCTCTTGGTGAGGTAGGAATCTATGTTGTACGGTAGAGCCATGAAGATTGACTTTTTATTAGTACTATTATCGCTCCCAGTATACGCCCTCGTCCGTGACTCTACAACTCGACCCAGGCCGTGTTGGTTGCTGCTGACGCTCTGTTGCCTCCGACTCTCCTACCTCCTCTGCTCGTTTCCTCGACTTTACCGGCTTTTCCTACACCCGAGTCGGTGAACTTTTTAGCCCCTTTCCTTTCGTGTTTGTTCTTCAGGAAGTGCAGCACCCTCCTGAGTTTCTTATTGCCTATTAGTCTCAAAGGCACGTTTTTCTCCAGCAAGACGGCGTAGAACGTTTTGTAATCTTTCGGCAGAGGGAAGCCCGAAGACTGGGTGTGGAGCAAAGAGGCCAAAAAGTTTCTTCTGCCTCCTTTGCCTCCTTTGAAGGGTGCTAGAGCTTTGTAAATGGCCTCTACATTGCGACGAGTCAAGTCGTTTCTGAGGGATGCCTGGACCTCGCTAAGCACCGTGCGCTTCTTCCCCTTAGATTTGACTCGTCTGGAAGGCCCTTACGGGGGCAACTCTGTCGAGTCTTTCTCGGAATCCTTCGAGGGTATGTTCTCTTTAGAGGCCTTGGTCTCATTATTCTCTTCCTTAGCCGGTGTCATTCCAGTCTCCGAGAAATGGTTCGACTCGTCGCGTTCGGGGAAATGGGTTGTGGCCCGCCCCAGCATCCCGTGAACGCCTTCGCCCCGAGTCGAAGTTTGACCACCTTCGGTCGTCGGAGCTTTGGCGGGGTCCGTTTGAAGGGGAGCGTCGATCCGACGCTCCCCTTCGCTCGGACCCCGTAGCTTGCGATCCTTCATCATGCTGAGGTATTTTTCTTCGGGTACCACGTAAACTTTCCTGTTGAACTTCATTGACGAGGTCATTATTGGAGAGGTCCTGGACTGATTATATTAGAAGAATAAGTAGCGTCCTCTTCGCTACGGACAGATGATGCTAAGTGGCCCTCCTGACTTTGGGGAGGAATTTCCTCCGAGTCACCGGTGCTTAATGGTTTAAGGATTTCACTATCAGCGAGGTCAGTGCGAGCGTCGTCACCTTTTGCCTCCTCTTCGGTCTCCTCCTGACTGAGGTAGTCACTAGCTAAGCCTGACGAGTACTCGCTTTGACTCTCGCTTTCACTCTGAAACTCACTCGCGTCACCATTCCCTTCGCTATCCTTCAACTCGGAGGTCTCGCGTTGCCTTTCTCTCAATGACTCGCGTTCCTCCTCCTCCTCCTCTTCTAGTTCTTCTAGTTCGGCTTCAGTCTCATCCGAAAAGGTTTCGTTAGAACAGGAATCCGAGGCGGTCGGTTCATGAGAAGCTGATGATGCTGATGATGATGATGATGACGATGATGATGATGATGATGATGATGATGATGATGACGATTCACTCTCGCATGATGATGCTGATGATGATGATGATGCTGATGATGAGGATGATGATGATGATGATGATTCACTCGCGTCTGACAAACCCTCCGTCTCAGAGTGGCTGGAGGACTCCTGACTTTTGGTACTATGCCGGCGTGTGATCTCTTTGTTGGCACGAGTGCACCGGCTGAGCTTATCTTTAGTCTCCTTCTTAGACCTCCTCAGTTTCGGTAAGCTCTCCAGTTCGCGCAGGTAAGGGTAGCACAGTTTCAGAAACCTCGCGATGGTCTTGCAGTGTTGACGTAGAGACTCCTTGGCTGGAGAACGATGACGAATGACAGCCAGCCTCCGAAGGACGGCTTTGCTCTTGGCGAGTTGTAGACAGGTGTCCGAAGATATTTGAAGGCCCCCTCTTAGCACATTCACGATTAATTCTATAACAGCCAGCGCGTGTTCTCCGTCTATCCTCTCGAGTAAACGTCGAGTGAGCTGCGGGGAGACTTTGTCCGTTCGCACCAGTAGCCTGAGGAAGGGCATGCTCCGCTTCAAACGAGTTGACATGTTGGCAATTATACAGCGAATGACTGTCCCTTACTTTTTCGTGTACAGAATCAGAGCGTCTGAGGGGAGGATGCCAGTGCTCAGTCTTATGTCCTCATCGCCGGAGCCTGTCAAGTTGTTGACGAGCAGGTAGCCTCGCGGCACACGAGTGGCGTCCTCCCACGCCTCCAAAAGTCTCTTCGGGGTGGAGGGGAACATCTGACGTGACAGGTGATGTATTTGCTGAATGTCTCGGCAGGTCTTCATCAGAATGAGGTAGCTGCTATTCAAATTTATGGTTCTCGAATAGCGAGATTGGTGAAAGATGTTCTGAGACAGCATTATAACCGAAATGCGACGGTGGTGTACCTCTCGCGTGAATAGTGCACACATCTCGGAAGATTTGCCAATCTCATCGAGCAGGTCATCCAGTATGAGTAGACTGTGGTGGTGGGGGTCTTCAGAACCTAGGCTTTCAATCAATTCCCGCCCTGGTAAACCCTCGTGTAAGGTTAGGTTTTCCACGTCAGCCTCCAATTGAGTAAAGACTTTTTGATACACACCATAGGCGTATACTATTCTTGCTGGAGGAATCTTGTACATGGCTGACGCGTTCCTTAGTATTTTCATTGTCAATACAGTCTTTCCAGACATCGAAGGACCCACAATCATTGTAGAGGAGGGGCATTCGAAACGGAAGACATTCTCACCGTGCAACGAAAAGCCCGTACCACGGGACACGACAGCACTTGCTTCCTCATTCATGTTGATACCTCGTAAACCAGGGGTGGTGTGAAAGCCCTCTTTGAATGTTTTTCTTTATCTTTTTAAGAGCGTACCCGGGAGATGGCGTTCCAGGAGTGACTGGAAGGGGAATCACCAGAGGGCCAAAAGCACTCGCAATGAATGCGCGAGTCAAGAGACCTTCAACTCAGTTGAGTGAGGACAAGGCGCGACTGTTGACTGTTGACTGTTGATGTCTGTCGAAAGGAAGCAGTCCGTCTTGAAAGCTGTCACGGGAAGAGGCGTTTGCGACTGGGAAGGCTACCAGGCGACCTTTAGTCAGGTGAGTGCTATTCTCAAAAATATGATTTTGGCTTCTCCTTCAGCTTCTTCTTTGCCTATAAATTGAACATTAACCTATACAATTTCCCCCTTATTCAGGACCTATTGACTCACCTGGAGGTGGTATGCGAGCGACTGGTGAAGATCTCATCCATATGTACAGCGGCCAGTGATGGTAAGAAAAGGAAGCGCGAGATGACAGAGGATGAAGATGAGGAGGATGAGACAGACGACGATGAGGGAGAGGAAGAATTGAGGGCACATTTGGAGGCGACTGCTAAACGCTATTTAAGGTAAGTTTTCTCTTCTTTTAGAGACACTAATGCGAAAGAAAATAATAATAAAAAACTCCCCCCTTGATTACACAGTACATAGTACTGAACCCTGTCCTTTGTTTTCAAGGTTGCGAGAACGTCGAATGCGCAGCAAGAAAAGACGTGTGAGTAAGACCGCAAGTCCCGGTGTGCAGCGAGTTACCAAAATGGTAGTGGAGCATAGAGTGGATGTCCCCGTGGCTACACGTCCGAGACACGAGTTAATGGAGACGAAGGAACCGGTGGAACGGTTTAACCCTGCGGAGTCTTCGTACCCTAATTTCATAAACATTACCGACAACACCTCCTCAGTCTGCTCCTCCTCCTCCGTGCTGATACCACCCACTCCTCCTCCTGTGCCAGTGGTCAGACAGGGGAAATTAAGTAAAATTCCCACGCCCTCTAGGCCTTCGAATTGGGTGCCCGATTCTCAACCGGATATCCCGCTGGAACAAGCCTCCCCTCGTCCGTTTCACTCAACGCCCGAGCCCGGTCCGTGCCCTCCTGATGATGTGATGAGAGCTATGGGGTGCAACACTTCTCACGAGTGGAGGATGACCTGTGAAAAAATGGCTGCTCATTTACGGCCTTGTGAAATAAACATCAGGTGAGTTATTCTCAAAGTAGAGTGGTATACGAGGATTTTGTACTTTTCGAGTAAAAAAAAAAATTGGTGAATTTCTTAACTAACTTAACACTTCAAAAATTTCACACCCTCAGCGCCATTCGAAGGGAGAGCAAAATGGAAGAAGAAGAAGACATAGAGCCAAAGGTAGTACAAATAAACGAGACACCCCCCGAGACCACCGCGGTGGCTGTAGTGTCTGTGGCTCAGCCTGTTGTTCCTGAGGCTATGAAACACGGAGATGACAAGGCAGAGAGAGAAACCGTCAAGCTGCCGCGTGCTAATAGCCCTACAGGCGAGCTCTTCTCTTCATGCAGCTCCTTTCCCAGCACCATTCCCGAGCACGTTTACACGGACTCGTCCTATGACAGAGACATGGTGGCAGCAGCCGACGAGTGAGTGTCTTACTTATTATTTTTTTTCATTATGGCTACATAAATACGTGTAATGGACTTCAACTTCTAAACCATTCATTCATTCCCTCTCCTATAGGGCAGAGAGGATGATCGAGAAGGCGCCCATCATAACAGTACGGAAGGAAGACGACTGTGGAGACGAGCCTCAGCCAGGGTGTTCAACTGCGAAACCAGACGCGTCCGGCAATAAGACTCCTCGGCAGGGTTTCAGACTGCATGTCCCCGAGCCAGGGGAAGGTGGTAAAGTTGCTGAGGATGGCCTCACATCCAGGTGAAGTTCTCGTTTTAATTTCCAAAAAAAATTCCTGAATAAAGATAAAACAATGTAGAGAGGAGGACTAATTTACCTTTTTTTTTTCAATTCCAGTGAACGAAAGGAAATTTGGAAAGCGATGAGCACAGTAGGCAAGGTGAGCACAATGCCTGAATCCGACATTGAAGGGGATAGCGGCTTGAAGGAATTGGTTGACATTTTATACAATGCAGGAGAATGCGCTGGGGAGGGAGGCATAGTGGAAGGACTTAATGGGCTTGATGAGGAGGAGGAGGCTGAGGAGGGGGATAGGGCAGGGGCTGTAGAGGCAGGGGTGCAGGAAGATGAGGATGAGGCACCTGTTTTAGACGCTGTAGACGCTCAGGTTGTGAATGAGAGTGATTTGTGGGATGACACACCTCGGGGTGAGCTTCCCGGGTACGAGTTTGATGACAGGATGCTTTTTAGAGGACGTGATTATGCATTAAATTTCCATAGGAATATGCAAATCGATGCAAGACATCTAGAATTTGCTGATGGTCTAGCAACAGAAATTGTCTACAAAGTGTACTTTAATCAGAACTGGCATAACGTGGTTTTGGCAGAGGTTTTGGGGGAATTGTTGGACATCATGGACGCCATAATCGAGAGGCTTAGAGCGTGCTACAGTGACAATGATCTGGTGAGGGTTTATATTTCGAGCAAGTCCTTCTATGCACCTCGCACAATTGGTCTTATGCCCCTGCGTGAATTGACGGTGGGGTTGGTATCCGATGTGATAGAAAGCGTGCTGCAGTCAGACGAGTCCCTTGTGCTGGATGAGCCCCTGGACATTCACGTCGCTGTGGTGAGGAACCCGAGAGGGGCTGGGCGTGCGGAAGGATTGCTTTACATCTTCGGAGAGGGAGATTCTCTCCGTCACTCAAAGGCCATTTCACAAACTAAAGTGTTGGACAATCTATGTCTGGCGAGATCGGTTACTGTAGCACTAGCTAAGGCACGCAAACTGGAGTGCGAGGAGATTGGCGACGGCGTTTTACTCAGACAGGCCCAAAATCATTTGGACCAGCTGTACAATGTCCGTCGCCAAGTGCTGACAAGAGAGGCCCAATCTCTACAGACACTCGCGGGCTTCACTCTCGATTATACGCCCTCTTTTACGGACATTGCAGCTTTCGAAAGGGCTGTGAACTCACAGATTGTGGTGTTCCAGTCAGGTACTGATTTGACGCCGGTTTACGTGGGCAACTCTGAGAGGCAGAGAACTATCTATCTGTTCTATGCCAAAAGGGATGGTAATGACAAAAGCCCAGGACACTTTCACGCTGTCGTGAATCTTCTGAAGGTGTTCAGAGGTGTGACCTTCTGCACAAAGTGTAAGGCCTGCTATGGAAAGAAGGACAAGCACGCGTGCGCGAATGAGTGTAAATCCTGTGGTGTTAATTCGTGTCCCATTATAGAGGAGGAGAAAAAAATGTGCACCACCTGCAACAGGTTCTTGAATTCTCAGGCCTGCTTTGACGCTCACATTGAGAAGGGTGTGTGTGCCAAATCCCTCCGTTGCCTAGATTGTAACTATTTCTACCGGCGGGGCGCCGAACACCGTTGCGGCTATAGATTATGTCAAATATGCCAGCAACAGGTGACGGGTGTACACTATTGCTATATACGTCAAAAGAAACCTAAAGCCATTTCGGCGAAGTACATGTTTGCGGATTTCGAGACGGATCCGAATGGCGAAATTCATGAACCGAATTTGGTTGTGGCGCATTGGCAATGTGAACACTGCGAGGGTGTCAGTTATCGTGACAACCCTCGATGCGCTCACTGCGGAACCCCTTGTGTCAAGTGTCGCGGTCAGGTGGGACGTCATAGGAGGGGCGACGATCTTCGTCACACCTGCATGATGAGCTCCGAATGTGGCATGAGAGGTGTCGAATTGTTTGGGGAGAATATAGCTCACGAATTTTGCCTGTTCTTTTTCGATCGCCCTTTTGAGGGTTACACATTGCTGTTCCACAATGGTCAGGCGTATGACGCTTATTTCCTGATGAATTACGTACTGAACAACCTAACAAGGAAACCCCACATGATACTCAGGGGTAGCAAGGTTATGTGTATCGACACAGGCAAATTCCGAGTTATTGATTCCCTTAACTTTCTGACAATGCCATTGGCACAAATGCCCAAAGTGTTTGGGTTGGGGGGTATACGCAAGGGTACTTTCCCTGTCTTCTTCAATCAGAAGGAGAACTGGGACTACATAGGGCCAATGCCGCACCCCTACTGCTACAGAGTAAATTCCATGAAGCCTCGGGCCCGGAAAGACTTCATGGAATGGTACAGGCAGCAGAAGGGGGCTGTGTTTGATTTCCGTAAGGAAATCTCTCAGTACTGTCAGGATGATGTGAACATCCTGCAAGAGAGCTGCAATGCCTTCCGAGCATGGCTCCTCGGAGTCTCCTCTAGGGAGGAAGTGGTAGATGTAGGGGAGGGAGGGGAAAGGAAGACGCGTACTCGCGGGGTGGATCCTTTCCAGTACAACACGCTAGCGGGGGTGTGCATGGCCGTGTACAGACATCTGTTTCTCCCTGAGGAGTTTGAGGTCAAGACGGAGGAGGGGCGTACACTTAGCGAGGTCAGCACATATGACAGAACAAAGTTCTACGATTCCGACGGTAATGATGTGGATGCCTCTTCTGTTGAAATAAAGGAACGAACTTTCAAGTCCACCCCATTCGCTCGCATGCCTGCAACGGGGTTTGGTGGTCTGGATAATCACAGCATGCTCTCCATTCTGTGGTTGGAGTATGAGGCACGACGTCACGGAGTGGACATCAAACACGCTCGCGCAGGTGGTGAGCATAGGGTACCCAACACTAGAGCGTCAGGAGGCTGGTTGAAACTCGACGGCTACCACCGCGATGAGACCACCGGTAAGGAGACTGCGTGGGAGTTCATGGGATGTGTATTCCATGGCTGTCCAAAGTGCTATCCAGCAAATCCCTTTGGCACTAGCCCGACACACCCTCACACGCAAGAACCCCTGGACGTGCTGTACAAGCGCACCCTGAGCAGACTAGAGTACCTGAGGAAAGAACAGCATCTGGAAGTACACGTCATTTGGGAGTGCGAGTTCAGGGCTCTTAGAGCGAGTGACCCTACCATTGAAGAGTTGGCTGAGAAGTATGATCTCATGCCCCGCTTGGACCCCCGAGAGGCCTTCTTTGGAGGGAGAACAAATGCGGTCAAACTCTATAGAGAGGCAAAGGATGGCAAAAAGATTGGATACATAGATATTTGCTCCCTGTATCCCATGGTGCTGAAAAACGACATTTACCCCTATGGTATTCCAGAAGTCATTGTGTCGCCTGACACGACGGATATAACACCATATTTTGGTTTGATCCAGTGCCGGGTTAGAGCTCCGCGAGCTCTCTACCATCCCTGTCTCCCAGTTCGCAGTAACGATAAGCTCCTGTTTCCTCTCTGTCGCACGTGCGCAGCAAATCTCAGTAAGAAGAGCTGCACGTGTAGTGATGACAAGAGGGACCTCATTGGCACTTTCACCACGGTCGATCTGGAGGACGCCTTGGCAGTTGGCTACGTGATTATAAAGGTGTATGAGGTGTACCACTTCAAGAGGAAAGCCAAATACGACAGAGCAGAGGAGGGCTCTGGGGCTTTTGCAGAGTATGTGAACATGTTCTTGAAGGGTAAGCAGGAGGCCTCGGGTTGGCCACGACCAGACATGACGAGCGAGGAAAAGGCAGAGTACTGCAGGGAATACGAAAGAGTTGAGGGCGTTGTGCTTGACCCGAATAATATAGTATACAATTCAGGGAAAAGGGCAACGAACAAATTATTACTCAACAGTTTCTGAGGAAAGTTTGGCGAAAGTAATAATCACCGCATTCACAAACTGGTGAAGACAGCCCCGGAATTGCTTAGGGTAACAACCGATTCCTCAATCAAATTGAAAGATGTCAACGTGTTAGCGAGAGATAAATGTCTACTGCAGTATGCTCATGCCGAGGGATTTCTACCCGAGATGTCTCACGTGAATGTCTTTGTGGCTGCATTCACCACCTCCAACGCGAGACGGCGGCTTTATAAAACCCTTCTAGCTTTGGGAGAAAGAGTTCTCTATTTCGACACCGATAGTGTCGTATATGAGTATGATGAGGGTGATGAGCACGAGTACAAACCCCTTCTGGGAGACCATCTAGGTCAATGGACAAACGAGTTGGGTGAAGGTGAGCACATCACCCGCTTCGTCAGCAGCGGACCAAAGTCATACGCGTACTTGACAAACAAGGGGGTAGTGATAGTCAAATTAAAAGGGCAGACATTAAACCATGAAAATTCGCAAAAGTTGAACATGGAGGCGATATGTCAACTTGTGTTATTCTGGGCTGACCCTGACACCTACCCCCTACCCGAGGGAGTAGAGGCTTACATAGAAGCGCGATATGACAAAATCAGGCGCTGCAAAAGACGCTTTGTGCTCTACAGTAGAGAGGAGCTCAAAAGATTTAGAGTGACCTATTGCAAAAGGAAACTAGTAGAGGGTACTTTTGACACTCTACCCTATGGCTACTAAAGTTCTGTTTTTTTTTTTTTTTTTTTGTTTTTTTTTAAAAAGTACACAAACGTAGGTCAGTTTTGTATTTTATTTTAATCGAGCCCCTATACTATTTAGAACATTGGTTTACTATTGTGACTTATCATTTCAGACACGGGGAAAAATAAATAAAAATGCTACCCAATAGATGAGGACAGAAAACTATATTTTAGTTCTAAATGTTAGTGAGTCGAGTAATACTGATATATTATTATTGTTTAGAGTTGTATTATATCTATATTTTTTGTGATATTCATTTGTACATTTTCATTGTTAACCGCTACAACGATTTTTTTTTTTTTTTAAAAATGTAAATAAACGCACTCTTCATTTCACAAACTACATATTTGTTTTTCATATTTCCATGAGCAAAGATGTGAAACAAACAACATAGTCAATATTTTCAGTTGAAATTATAATCTTTAATTCACCGCAAACAACTACAAAAGTTCTACAACATAGTCAATATTTTCAGTTGAAACTATAATCTTTAATTCACAGCAAACAACTACAAAAGTTCTACAGTTCAGATATTACGAAATAAAAGCGAAAATTCAATTCATTTCATCACAAGCGACATCATAACAATAGTGTAGGAGTCTAGTGTACATTTTACCAGAACCAGATACGTGATGAGCGATAAGATTGTTCCTGACTTTTTCCAGACCACCGAAATACAAGAACATATTCACAAATTCGGTGCAGAGGTAGACGCTCTTATACGAAAGTTTCATCAGCACTTTCTTCACCAACACTGTGAAGGGTATGTGTTCGAATTTGAACAGAACTAGTTCAATATCCTCGGGATGAGGAGGGCCATCGTCGGGCAGGGACTTTATATTCTTCAGTTCCTGACAGGCTTTAAGGTATGCCAAATGTTCAATCACTTCGTATTTGTTTGGTCTGTCGACTGTCACTTTTTCGTAGTCGTAGGATAGCTTATAGTCGCACTCCATGGGTTGAGCTTGCATATCGTGAAGGTTAAAATTGTGAACGCTGGAATCATCCTCGCATTGACTTAGAGTCAGAAACACCTTTGCAGAACGAGTGCCGCTGGTCCTGTGGGTCCACCTGTAGCCCTCAATGGTAATCGACTCCTCATTCTCACCTCGCGGAGTGGTGATTTTGAGATTAACGACGACAGAGAGTTTTTCGTAAACACTCACGAGTTTCAGGAATTCGGCTTCGGACAAGTTGATGGTCTTGAAGTGACTGATCGGATCGGTTTCTTCCAATGACTCCTTTTCGTGTACTGGATGCATGAAGCCGACGTAATACAGAGTCTCCTTATCATCACGAGCGAACTTCGAAGTGAGCATGTGCTGCTTCTTGGTCAACATTAGTTGAAAATCGGACTTGCCTTTCAAAGCTTTCTGGAAGTCCTCTAGATGTTGGCCCAGTTTTTCGAAAGACCTCTTGGACAGATGCACATTGCGTCCTCGTGATTTCGCCGGTGCGCTATCCCGTCCTGCTGGAGGTTTCCTAGTGATAGTAAGGTAACCACTCTTCCACTTATCACCAGGGTGGGCTGTTGCAGAAATTTTTTCACTCAACTGGTAGCACACGGGACCCGAAGGAGGCTCAGGGTCTTCGGCAGAAGTACTCGGCAGAGTCATGCTAGTCGCGGGAACCTCAGGCGGAGGCATAGCAGCGGAGTCGTCGGCCAAGGCATTTGCCTGGGTGAGTTGTGCTGAAGCCATGGTAATGTGTATCTTTTCCTTTCCAAAGAGAGAATGGTTTATGTCTGGCCAGCCCCTGCTTTATATGCTCCTTGGCCATTACGTGTCACCACCTGTTCGTGTCTAATTACAACAAAGTAATCTTGCATACACGCTACCTTATAATTAAGCTGATGTCAGCTTTGACAGATGGCTTATATGAAGCCCTCTCGCATGACAGCTCGCATGTCAACTTTGACAGGTCAATTAACTACACTTGATTGATTACCATACTTCAAAGGTATCGAATTACCTCATTAGCTTAATTTATTCATGCCCTCGGGCCATGAATAGCTTCCCTTATAGCACAGCCCTCTTGCTTCTACGCCATCCAAGATGGCCGCCACAAGATGGCCGCCATATTGGGATGGTGTAAGTACATTGATGTAGTTGTAGATCTACAAAGAACACCGATAAATATATAGGACTATACAAGAAATAAATTACTAACAGTAACTTGTGTTTTACCTGGCTGGAAATGTTTGTTGCTTTGATGAAGGATTGCTTAACAGAGGAAATATAAATAATTTAACCTGTGAAAAACTGAAGGTGTTGAAGTAAGTCAATTAAACTATGAAATGAACACAAAAAAGGGAGAAATGACTTGTATTTAAACTGTGAAAATCCTAATATTTGTGAAGTCTTTTTTAAAAGAGAAGTCTTTTTTCCATGAGTTTCACAAACAGCAATATAGAAACAACATTACTACAGGGGAACAAGAAGTGCAACGAAATGACAATGTGTTTGGTGCTCAAGTGGCTTTGCCATGTCACAAATTTTCACACTTGGCTGAACAAATTCTGTGTATCACACTTCAAGAGTATTCCTATGAATTTGAGACAACACCTTTTTATACAATAATGAAATAATTATTGCATGCTTAGAAGCAACTGTCATCAACAATTGATACACACTGCACACACCTGACAGATGTTTATGGAGGGGGGAGGGTAGGCATCTATTTTTTTTATATCTTATCATTCAAATTGATGTATGACTTGGAACTAATGACTTGAAATAATTATTTTTATACATTTAATTAAATAATTGGTCATATCGCTGAATGTTTAGCCTTTGTCAGTTTGTAGCCATAATTTCAGTGTTCCCAAATTTTTTACTAGCGAAAGTTGCGGAACCCCCCTCCCCCCTTACCCCCAAAAAAAATTCTGCGTGTGGTTTACCCAGATGCACAGCTTCCGTGTGTGAGTGAATGAATGAACATTCCAGTCAGAATGATTGGAGCTTTATCCTGCATTCTAATAAGAAATTAGGGCACTTGACACAGGAATGAGGTGAAGGATATTTGAAACTACTGTCCTAGGAAAGTTCAGTTGACTTGCCCAGAGCTGGGATCAAACCTGCGACCCATCGCTTGGAAGCACAGGGCACTATCAACTGAGGTCAACATTTATTCATACAAGGCAAGAGGCATAAGTAATGAAACTTATATTTCGAAAACATATTATTTCAAGTTACAATGAATTATGATCAATGAAAATAGCATTTGGTAAAATATATAGACAAAGTTGTTGTACACATAAATTAGGAAATGATTGCGTACTTTTGTGTGCTCTTGTAAAACAGCGCTTCTCTAAATTCCTAAATATTTTGAGATTTTTCCCATGAAGGGGATGCAATTGACAACTGTGACGAGTGGTGTCCTTTAATATAGTATACTTCAGGTGGAGACCATTAGATTCCAAGGGGGAGGACTAAAGAGTTTTCCTAAATGAGACATGATATTTTTCACAGTAAAAGTGCCGGTAAAAAAAAAGTTTCTAAACCAAGCAACACCCTTTTAGAAGAAATGCCCCACCCTAAATTATTTATTTCAAGACTGCCCAAAAAGAATTTATTTATTTCACCAAAACTAGACATGAAATTATTTATAACAGAAACCTCCAAGCCCCCCCTCCCTAGGGAATTCTTATGGTAGCCAACTTGTATAAGTCCATCCATTATCTACAAAAAGGTGTTGCTCCAAACACTTATGGATTAAGGTCTTCAACTTCGGAGATATTTACACTCAGTGTTCATTGGGGCATTGAAAAATTGCTTGTCACAAGACAACTTGAGCAACAAACCACATGGTCATTTCGTTGCACTTCTTGTTCCCCTGTAGTAATAACCAAAAGGGAAATTCACAGAAATACACTACCTGTACGGTTTACAATTGACACGTACAATACCACATTCCACAATTAATGCAAAAAGTTATTGTGAGGAGGATTTGTGCCATAGACACTGTGTACTCACCAAGTGACCCAATTACATTTTGCTAGTTCGCATATATATAGGGCAAACAACTAACTTTGCCATGTAGCCAGTATGCTGTCTTATAGTAAAAGTAATACACGTGAGAAATAGAAATCAATCAGCTAAGTTTGCTGAGAGACTAGGCAGTTTCTAATTTTAGTGCATTTTTTACTAAAATCAACAAATCTTTTGATTGCTAGATATTTAATGATTGTAATTTCGCATCAAGATGTCTGATACATAAATACAGCATACTGACCATATTACGAGTATATTGTAATTAAACTTCACCTACACATAGGTGAAGTTTCTTGTAATCGGTATTATTTTTATTTATTCAAACTCATCGGAGAATTTTCAAAAAATTCATATACATAGCCTACAATGACCTTATTACAAATTCTGAATATGAGTGACCTTGACCTATTTTTCAAGGTCACAGAGCCTTTCAAAGTCGGATTTTGCTATATTTGAAATGCATGTATCTCATCCGGTTATTACCTGTTTTCATTTTCCTGGAAAGGTCCCAGACACTTTCTTCACAGTTTGACCTACTTTCATGAAAGTAGGTCAAGGTCACTGTGTACAAAGTCCATTTTTATGTTTTGAGGTCTATCGCGGGATCTCAGAATCTGTAAGTCGTAGAGTCATACCGATGGTGCCAAAACGTGCCCAAACTCACGGGACATCTGCCCGACTCATTATTTTCCATCGGCAGTACCGGTTCTTGAGTTACGTAACTTTAAAGTCATACCACGTCACCAAAACCGGTGACCTTGAAAATTTAACCTTGAAATATCGATGTTAGCTCATAACATGTTATAGTAAACCCCCCCAAACATACACCTAATAAGCCCAAAATGACCTTTAAATTTGACCTTGACCTCATTTTTCAAGGTCATTTGACCCGAAAAAGTTAGAAAAAGTGCCATTTTCAGCAATTTTTTTCACCACGTTCTTTTCAAGATATCTTGTGATTTACTGGTGACAGGTAAACATTGGCCTGCTTATTCATAATATCTAATCATATCTTGTGTACCTCCTTCGCTGGATTTATGAAAAAATGTTTAATATTGCTAACCGACAAAGGTTAAAAAATGACACATTTCTGCGTTTTTGAGAAGGAAATATTGATTGTACAGGGTTATAATGCATGACTGACCCCCCCTTTTTCATACAATGCCTTTATGAAAATCATATTATTTTGACCTACAAAATCATTTTCAAGGTCAAACTCAAGGTCAAACATGTCAAAAAATTTTACATTAATCCTGGCAAATTATGTATGTTTTTATTGAACCGTTTTGGTTATACAGTGATTTTAAGATAAAAACTACATTTTTTCAGGTATTTCTAAAGTTCATCTTTCTGAATTGTACCATAATTTCAATCTGCGATAACTCCGGTTCTAATTAAGATACAGAGAATCTGTAAACAGATTTGAAAAGGCCAAATTCGCCTCTAGTTTTCATCTTCTGAACATTTTGTCGTAGCTATGACGGTTTAAAAGATCGCCGGACACTGAAATTTTCATGTATTTCTGATGGTCAAAGAGATCACATGACCCTGAAAAATCGATGTTCTCAGAAATCGCAGAAGATGTACCGGTGGATGTACTGGTAGACGTACTGGTTCATGTATTGGTCCATGTACTGGTTCATGTACTGGTTCATGTACTGGTTCATGCACTGGTTCATGTACTGGTTTATGTACTCGTTTTTCTGTGCATACTTGCATGCACTCAATGTACAGGAAACATTCTTGTATTCTTGTCTGCATGCATGTTACATAATTATGTATAATTCCTGTGTACTTTTCCATGTACCTTTTATGTGCTCATCTACTTGTGTCTGTTCGAGTTACTGGTACCACAGTAGGTGAAGTTTTGTTACCGCTCGCGGTTGCGTCTACTAGTTACATTTGTTTCCAGTACAAAATTTAAGATTTTATGATCAACTAGACGCTTCACATATAGAGCAAATGGTTCACAGTGCAGAGCCGAAGGCAGTAGATATCTGTGAAGGAAGAGTTTTCTTTGTCATCACTAGCCAGTGTTTTGCTGCAATAGATCCTATATTCTTTGTGGTCTACTTATGCTCTCATGTTTGACTCTTTGAGTGATTGTCTCGTGGTAGAGGCCGGTTATTTACCATATGTGTATCACACCTTAGGCTAAACTCTTCCGCTAAAGGTTCTTGATGGTATATGTATCATGTAAAGAACCCACAGCCGTGAAAAGGTTCTAAATTTAAGGGTTCAATTGAATTGAAAAGGTTCAACATGTGGTCGGAAAGTCCTATGATAGGGCCCTATACTCCCAACTTGAGAGAAAGGGGTTCCATTGTGAGAGTTAGGCCTATGTGCAGCTGGATTAAGCTGTTTTGTTTGCTGTGGGAACTTTTTTAGAGTTGAGTAATGAACCTTTTAAGGTTCCTTATCTATACCAGCTTATAGAACCCTTAAAGGTTCCATATCAAACCTTTTTGTTAAGAGTGCAAAGCCCTTGATGAATAAATGACATATTCCCTCGCGAGGTGAATAACCTCTATTTATTGCAAAAAACTAATGTGAGGATAACTTTGTGAACAATAATGTGTAAGACAGCAGGTAGGTCTAAGAACAACAGTCCAAGTACTTCTCATTTGTTCATGAACTCATCAGCAAAAATTTTGTTTGTGAATCTCTTCATATTTGAAGACGGACAATTGTCTGCCTGAATCTTATCTTTGCATAAGGCATGGCAAATAGTGTTTATAAGGGATTATTATGAAAAGCATAATTATTTCGTTTCTTTTTGATGCGTCTGTGCTTCTCTTTTTTTTTGATGTTGCTTAATACCAGGAACATTTGGGCGTGGCTCTCTGCGATATTCACCGATGGCCCAAAGCAAGGAAGTTACTTCACTGAATTGTTTTACGTCTGAAGAACATATTTTGTTCCTTTTTCGAAGCACTATGTTGCTGTCTCTCTGAATTGCACACATTTGTATTTTCTTCAGCTGAATGTGACACATTTTATCTCCAGTAGAGGTTTGCTGGAAGATTTAATTGCAGTCCTATTACAACGTCTTTCCGAGACAGCCAGAAAATTTGGCTGATTGATATTCACATTTTAACAGTTATCAAAATGGAAACGGGCACCAAATCTAACACAACTACTCAAGGACCACCTCTTAACAATAACCAAAAGTCATTTTCAGTATTAATGCAGGTATATGCTTACCCTGTAATTTTCATCATTGGCATCATTGGAAATGGATTATCTTTTGCTGTGATGACCAGCAAGTCACTTCGAGGAAAAGTGTCCAGTTTCTATCTGGCATTGTTGGCTGTTTTAGACACAACTGCTCTGGTTATTGCACTTGTTCCCCAATGGATTTTACTGGCTTTTGAGTTGGATTTATGGACTCTCAGCCAAGCTGCTTGTAAAATCTTCGCATTTTTTAGCATTTGGGTGACTGACGCAGTAAGTTGGATTGTTTCTCTAATTGCCATTGATCGATTCATGAACATCCTCTTCCCTCTTAAAGCCAAGATGTGGATGACGTTACAGCGAAGTATCTGGATGTCAGTTTCAGTCATAACCTTTCTTTTTCTTATGAACGCACAATTGTTCTTCATCAGAGAAATACAAGTGAGGCACACCATTGCAAACAGTACTTATCTCCATTGTGGATATGTGAGCCTCAATGCTTACAAGACTTTTTCCTGGATTGATTTGGCCTGTTTCTGTGTCATTCCATTCACTGTCATCTCTTCATGTAATACTGCAATAATTATCAAACTGTGCTGGCAGAAATCAAGATCCATAGAACACAGAATGACTTTGATAACTTTAACTCTAATTATGGTATCATTATTGCTCCTGGTCTGCACTTTGCCTTTTGGAGTGTACGAGCTCTCAAGAAATGAATCACCTGACAAGACAACTGCACTACACAATTGGGACCTTCTTTACGACTTTTCAACTGGCCTTCTTTATGTTAATAACTCAATCAATTTCTTTGTATACTGTCTGATTGGCACATCTTTTCGACGGGACCTTCGTAAGCTTCTTTGCAAGAATCGGGTTGAACCAGCGCCATAATGTAGCAATCTAATACATTCTAAAAATTAAGGACTTGCCTAGCTGTTCTGATTGCAGCTTCCCACTGACATGCATTGTTGTCTGAATTGGGTTTAAACTAATTCTGCGAGTTTAACACATTAATCTATTGGTCTCTGGAAGGAGGTACTGTTAATTTCTATCTTTTAACATTTAAAAGCATACATCCTTATATTTGGAAGGATTAGCTGACATGTATGCACTGTAAAATCAGCTACCGTCACTTTGTCATAAAATGACTTTCTTTAGATCACACTTTTAGTTGTTGTTAAAGAAATGCTGCTGGTTTTACACTGTAGTTGGCTTTGAACCATACATGTTATCTTGTTCAGTGGCCTCGTCCACAGTGGCGTCATTAGAAATTTTACTTTGGGGGGGCTGATAGCCTAAAGATTAGAAGCTTTGTCAGAGACCCGAAGGATCGATGCGCGAACCATCCCAAAATCCTAAGATTTTAGATGTCTGCTGATCTATGCACACATAACAAATAGATACACTTCAAAAATAATGAAACATATAGTGTACATTGCACAAGGTACAGTGTCTTTATATGGGGCTTGGTTATTCATTCACTACCAGTTTCATACAAATTTTTCTTGCCCAATATTTTGGGGAGGGGGCTGAAAGCTCCACTTGGGGGGCTCAGCCCCCCTAGCCCCCCCCTTTGTGACGCCACTGCTCGTCCACCTTATCCTTATATTATGTTCCGGTTACAAAATGATGTTACCATCAGCTTGGTTATAAACCTCACGCAGGCCTAATTGTTTAAGTCTATAAGAAAATAATTCCTAAATGTGACAGAGAACAAAAGAGAGAGAGAAGTGAATTCAAGTTTAAAAGCATTCTAATAGTTCATTTACTAGCTATACTGTTGTATGACCTCAGAAATTGTTCCTGTTCTCGAGATTAGTATTCCATTGCCATACAGTGGCTGGTTGCTTTCACTTAAGTGCTGATGAAATGTTTTGAGTCTGTTGCGATGAGGTATCTGTGAAATTGTAGGCCTATGTGAAATGTCAGTGATCAGTAATGTTGTGACATCAATAATTATCAATATTGTGGGCTTGCATTCAGATATCTTATGCCATGAATCTGTAAAATATTCTTCAGAAACTGTATGTCATGAGAGTAAATGCTACAATCATACAGTAGATGTTCAGTTACCTACAAATGTATTATATGTAAGAGATCATACTCAGTATTCAATATCTTGAAAACTGACACAGGCGCCCTTCAAAGCTGCGTTTTATCACCCAGATGCTGTTCACTCCACAAACAATAATAGACGGGACAGAGCCACCGGCTCACCGAGCGAAGCGAGGTGTCTCGTCCCTTATGGCAAACATATGAGGAGTGAACCAGATGGTTCAATCGAAAAAAGTGATTCAGACATCCCATAATATGATCCTTGTACTTTTTTCTCATCACGCGTGACTACCAAAAATGTTCGAAAAAAACATTCACCAAAAATGTTCGACAAAAAAAATTTTCCAAAAATGTTCGAAAAACAAAAAATTATTTTAGAAAAATTAAAATTTTCGAAAAAATTGCCGTAAAATGTTTTAAAAATTACCAAAAATTTTCTAAAAAAAAAATTATCAAAAATGTTCGCAAAAAAAAAAATTTTAAATCAAAAATCTCTGGAAAAAAAAAAAATCATTGTAGAATGTTCGAAAAAAAAAATGTTGGAAAAAAAAATTTTCCAAGAAAAAAAAATTAGAAAAAAAAAAATACTGTAAAATGTTTGAAAAATAAAATGTTCAAAAAAAATAGGTTCGAAAAAAAGAATTTTCCCCCAAAAAAATGTTCGAAAAAAAAAAAAGGTTACATTTCCCCTCAAAGCTTCATAAACATTTTCTTTTACAATATTGCCTTTCCACCCTACACCCTACGTATTTCTCTTTGTCCCAATTTTTTTTAACAAACCTGAATACAAAAATGGATTTCGAGAAATAATTAGGCAATTACAATTTAGAGTCTGTCTTTAAAAATTAATTTTTTTGCATTCAGGCGGTCCCGTCTTCATGCTTTGGCATTTACATATTATAAATACAAAATAACCAATGCACATGTCATTGGCACTTTGATTCTAGTATAATGATCACTGTGCACTAACGAAGGGGGTACCCTCGCCATTAGGGCAGCCATTACAACTGTCCATTCGTGATTTCAATGACAAATTGCAAGGAATTTAGGAGGAATTTCACTTCAGAATTAAGAATATAGTTTTAATGGCTTGAGAAATACAATCTGTCCAACTGCCAAGCTTCAACTTGCAGCCTGAATTATGATATTGATGAAACAAGAAATTGGGCGAGGTGAGGGTACCACAAAAATCAGAAATAGGCAGGGCGAGGGTACCAGCATTTTGGCGAGGGTACCAGCACTTTTTGGGCGAGGGTACTAGCATTTTGGCGAGGGTACCAACCCGGAAGTGGCGAGGGTACTGCAAGATTTGGGCGAGGGTCATTTCCGGTTGGCGAGGGTAACCTCAAAAAAATATTGGTGAGGGTAATGCAGGACATGCAAAGAAGTAAGCATAGCAAATTGTTCAGACAGAGGTAGTCCATGAATCAGCTACTCAAAGTTGCTCTTGGTTGTGGGAAATCACAGTATGATTGTGCTGACACATGATTGCAATTGTGAAGATTACAATTAGGAATTCCAATTAAGAACATAATTGCAATACCCTATTAAAAGATGAAAATGTTCAACTTAATTGATCACCTGCTGCACAATTACAGACGTACTTCATGCTTTATTCTACTTCATTAATTGAGTAAGCCTGAAAATAGTGGCTTTATCTTAAAAGGTACCTATACAAAAATGTTAGTTGCATTGCAGAAACCACCAACAAATAACTTCAATCCATTTCAAATCATTATGAACCTTTCAACCTTAATATCTGATAGGCAAATTTTGTGAATTATATCACATTCATTAAACTGAGATAAGGACTTTTTCTGATGAACCAGTAACATTTGACATATTCACAGACTCAGCACCACGTCTGTAGGGAGGTGTTGTTCTCAAGTAGGGAGGGCTTGAGAATAAATTAGTTATTTTTTCTCAAGAACGTCAGCCAGAATACCCTTGTCTTAAGCAGTACTATCCTCAGTGAGAATTTCTTAAAATATTTCTTATTTCCTCACCGTATAGTACATTTTACTTACAATAAACAGGTTAGGTTAGCATGCCCTGAGTATTAGGATGAAAACACAGAATTGGGCTCTTGGTCTTCAAATTCGTTGTCACTGTAGACCAATAGCTAATAATTAAAGACAATGTATGGCTATTTCAAGAACATTACAAACGTCAGCACATTTAGTTCGGGTCTAGGCCTAACTGTACCTGCTACAGAGACTACTAGAAAGTGATCTCTTTTTTGGTTCATCTGATTTTGCAGTGCTATTCCTATAGGAGAATATTTTGCATGCATAATAATTAGGAATGCGTTGTTGATTTCAGCATGACATAGGTAGGCCTATCTCCAATTGCAAGTTCCGTTAGGCTGTTATGATCCAGTCAAATATCTTGAAAATATGATGTCCTCTGGCTCCTCAACTTACACTGAAGTTTTGCTTGAATCATTTTAACATTTGCTGTAATGAAAGTAGATTCATAGGGGGGGGGGCCTGGGGGGGGGTATTTTGTTCAAGTGTACAGCTATGCTAGGCTCAGTAGGCCTCCTTTTTCAACTGAAAAATTCCTAAAGTTGGTCTAAAAATCCATGTATATATTTTTCATTATTTGGCATGTTCACAAATTTGTGGAGGTGTAAAAACGAGCATGTACGAATTCGTGGACATGATAAAACGAGCATAGGTGCTCGTGTACATGTAAAAACAAACACTCGTGAATGTGCTTTATTATTCATTCGTGTATCTGCTAATACTAACATTCATGGAAGTGCTATATAATTAGGGTTTAGTGTTAAAATTAGGTTTAGAGTTAGTTTTAGCCAAGTTTGAGGTTGCAATGTTTGTAATTACACATACACAAATTCGTGAATAGCAATATTTCACACTTACAGAATGCTAAATTCGTGTATATGTTCGTTTTTGCAGGTTTACAAATTCGTGTATATGCCAAATAGTGAAAAATATATACCTCAAAAATCTGGTGTAATTCCTAGAGCTGGCCCTTAAATTTGATTATGAACTTTTATTGAATCACAATATTATTTTTTCAGGTTAATATCTGGGATTCATAGAAACCTGATAGATAAACTGACACAACAAATTGTCAAATTCTGTTTTCACAATGCAGATATGCCATAGTGTATTTCAAAGGTTTACGGTAGGACTTATATATGTATTAACAGGTCAGACATGGACCACTGTTGTAAGGGGAAGAGCAATTTTTTTTTGTTTTTTTTTTTGCACAGGATGAAACATCTGTTTTACTCGGGTATTCAGGGTCGTAGGATGGAATGAAACCTCGATGAGGCAGAGACCACAGGGACTCCTAAACCAGGTTCATGCACACATAATAGGTTAACGTCATGTGCATTGGTTTAGGAACTCCTGTGGCACTGACCAGTCTGGAGTAATGTGCACCCAAGTAAATAAGGAATATTAGAAAAAAAAAATTAGAAAGCGCCTTTTTGGCTAAATTCTAGTAGTGAGACTGGGAAGCTGCTCCCCTACCCCCTGCAGGCTACTGCCTTGGTATTTGATAGCTGCAATAATTTGATAAATTCTTAATTTGACAAATTTGTCCGATGTCTCTATATATGGTCAACATTAATATATAAATAGATAGATAGATAGATAGACAGATAGACAGATTTATAGATGAGAAAAGGCTCTCAGATGAGCTGATGGGTGTTAACAGCTGATACTAGATAGATCACCATTGCTTTCGTGGCAATGGCAAAACAAACTGCCATTATCTTGCAGTACCCTCGCCATGACATTTATTGGAATTGGTGTTACCCTCGAGAGGCATTTGTTGTTACCCTCGCCCTAACGATGTTTTTCAAATGCAAAATATGACAATAGTGTGAACAATCACACGTGGAATACAAGTCCAATGGTTAGTTTACCAATAAAACTACGTGCTTGATAAGTATAGGTTTTAGATTTGATGAAATAAGCTCAGGATGATAGAAAATTATTTTGAATCGACAGTGGTAATGGCTGCCCTGATGGCGAGGGTACCCCTCTCGTTAGTGCACAGTGATGATGTTTCACTGTAGGCCTATGAAGAACACTTTTACCAGCCATAGAAATTTTCTTAATCTGTAATTCAGGAAGTTATTGTGGAATTCAGAAATGGTCAAACACATACGGCAAAATACATTGTAGTTATCATTTATTCGATGTTCATATTGATGATAATTACAGTATGATATTAATATTCTCTGGACCTAATAATAATATACTATCTGAATCTGTATTGTCATATTCATTATTTCACGTATGGTTGATGAGTGAGAAATTAAGAAGTTGTGAAAAATATTTATACTTGTCATTAGCGTTAGGGGGAGACCATTTATTGTCAAGGGGAAGGGGGTAGAGGTTGGAGCTCTTTGTTTCCGGCCGGCACCAACAACTATGAATATCATTCTATTCTCATATCAACAGGGTGGCCACTCGACAGCGATGCCTTGGCATCATAGAGTGGTCACCCTGCTCAATTTATAGCGGGGCAGATTTGTCATGAATAGGGGAGTAATATTGCATTTATACATAGAAGCATGAAACTAGGCACAGAGTTTAAAAACATCTTAAAGAATATATTCAGATAGGGAGCCACTTCAAATTTGACCTGATTGACCCATGGCAGCCATTTTCCAAAATGGCAGCTAATTCTATCATTTTCCTACATTCTGTTGAGCGCCTATAGTTTAACCATGTGAAAACAGTACTCATTATTCCTTCCACAGATCTAAAAAACATAATCCCTTGATTTCTGGATTGAACAGAGAAATTTCAGGGTGGTCAGGGTCCATTTTGTTGGAATTTTTATAGAAATAGAGCATTTTCGCGGTTTCCCATAGTTTCATGGAATCTCAATTGATGTTTAAACAGACTGCATATTTGAATTCCTTGAAAAAAGAGCTTTCAAATGAGTGGTAGCATTGATAGTTTCCGTGAAGCGTTTGTCAAATGAACTTGAGAACCGAAATCTTCAAAAAACATTTTATTTTCATTTTTTCCATTTTCATACAAAATGGACGCAACCCATAGATGCGGGTACTCATTTGAAAGCTCTTCTTGCAAGGAATTCAAATATGTAATTAATTTTGAGATATATTAAGAATTGGCGAAAACATCCGAAATCGCGAAAATTCAGTGTTTGAATCAATATTTCTACCAAAATGGAAGCCAACAAGCTTGAAATAATTCAGGCTACCAAAAAATGTTATAGTAATGTTGTGAATACCTAGAGAAGCAATATCAAACACTATTTGCATGAATTCTATTCGTAGGAACCACACAAAAAGCAGCAAAATTGAAGAATTGACCGCCATTTTGGAAAATGGCTGCCAGTAGCCATCTAAGCT
This sequence comes from Platynereis dumerilii, assembly GCA_026936325.1. Classification (NCBI taxonomy): domain Eukaryota; kingdom Metazoa; phylum Annelida; class Polychaeta; order Phyllodocida; family Nereididae; genus Platynereis; species Platynereis dumerilii. The sequence continues at coordinate 137,407,103 of JAPTHN010000001.1, forward strand.
AAATCTGAGGTGGCTCCCTATCCAGATATGTTCGTAAAGATGTTTTTTAAGTGTACACCAAGTTTCATGCTTCTATGTATAAATGCACTATTTTTTTACATACCTGCCCCGCTATTAGTAAGATAATCTCTTTTGTATGAACGGTAATACTCGCAGATGTAAAGAGAAAATAAATGATTTAAATTGAATTGAAATTGAAATTGAAATTGTTTTGTATGTATTGCATCTAATCATATGGCATGTATTATTATATATTGAAGTGTATCGTACTGATATGTGTTTCAGGTTTCAGCTAAACTAAAGAAGAAGTGCAAGTAAAAACAGATTATAATGTAAAAAGAAAATGTGCAAGTGATCGTCAGTGGCTAAGTCGCATTTAGTTTTTGTAAATATATATATTTATCCAAACATTGCCGTTTACATGCATGCAGGCCTAAACAAAAATTAGAGTATAAGTCATACTTTGAAAATTTGTATTCAAATGCTGTTGTTGACTTGTCATGCATGTTTTTTTGTGTGCCATAATTATCATAAATAAACAATGTTATTCCAGATGGATTTGTTTGTTTTTTAATTAATGTCCCATCTAAATAGCCTACCAAGTATATACATAAAGCTCCAATGATTCATCGATCCATCTGTCTATCTATCTATCCCCGCGTCTTCCCTGACTGAGCACAGTCTGCTATTCAAGCAGGCGAGCAAGCGTGGCTACAGACTGACAAAATTCACCTCGAATTGGGTATTGAATTGGCTTCTAGGTCAGTGGAACTGCTGCCTCTAAAGTCCGCGCTGCTGCCTATCAGGTCCGTGCTCAGCAGAACACAGCAGAACTTCACTGGGTGCTTCAAAAATGCATGTGAGCGAGGACCAGAAAGGCAGCACCAATTAAGAAATGTTGTAGCCTGCTTGCTCACGCTCGCAATTGAAAGCAGGCTACTGTAGCTTAGCGTCTTCCTATATAAATTTTATTTCAATAGTGGTCTTTTGCTCGTTTTTTTTTTTAAATATTACCTCAAACATACTTTCACATATTGAGGTTCTATCTCGATGCTTTTTTTACGGTGTAACGTCAGACGTGAGAATCATTCTAGGGTATCGTTTCCCATAACGAAAATAATTAAAGTGTGATACACTGTACTTGAGGCGAAGCCACTTGAGCACGAAACACATTGTCAATTTGTTGCACTTTTTGTTTCCTTATAGTAAACTTCTGGTGTACTTCTGTCAAGGAAAGACTCTCATAGCATGGAAACTATATATATAGTATTTTATTCGTTCATACTTACACGAACAATGTAAGATATATTTGAAGGTTAATATGTACATATAGAATTCAGTAAAATCTTAATATCAAGAATGTCAAAATTATTCAATTCAATGTCATTTTCTAGGGCAGCTGACAATTCTTTGATCATGACAGCTCTACTGTGCATGACAGTGTCTTTTTTCAATTGCACTTTTGGCCTACGACGCATAAGAGTTTCTATGTCCCAACTCCATCTGTTTGCAGCATACAGCAAGTTCCGGGAGATTATGCCACCATAATCGAAGCTGTTTTTTACCAACATCATCAATTTTATGTTGCCTCCGTGCAACATGGAAGTAATAGCTCCAAGGTAGCGAATGCATAATCTGTCAATGAAGGGGTGTTGATTCACAAGGTAGTGGAGCAGAGCTGAACGTGTCGTCCAGGGAACTCTCCACAGTTGACGAATTGCTTTTCTCCATTTCACATGAAATATTTCTATGGTCTTATTGTCAGTAAGATACCAGCATTGACTTCCATAGAAAAAGCAGTCACTGTTAAATAGCTTTGCACATATAGACCGTTTTACATAGTAAAAGTTCACAGAAATTCCATTAATTCTATGTACAAGGTCAGAGCATTTCTGCTGTACATCTAGTTTATCACTGAGCAATTCATCAACATAATTCCCAAGATGCTTGATATTTGGTTTCCAAGTCAAAATCTGACCATTCAAGGACACAGCAGGGGGTGATGCACTTTTTCTGGATCGAGCAGGAAATTTAATGCAAACTGTCTTTTTGCAATTAAATTTAACAAAGAATTCACGGCCAAATTCACCACAAATGTCTAGCATTTTTTGGAGACCATAGCATGTTGGGGCTAACAAAGTTAGGTCGTCAGCATATGAAAGGGCACCCATGTACTGGTGACCAATATAACATCCATATCCAGCTGAGGAGAGGCGATACAATACCTTGCATGAAGCAAATATCCAGCTGAGCAGAGGCGATCCAATACCTTGCATGAAGCAAATCATTTTCATTCAATTCCTTTCTTTTACCTTATGTCAATATTTCAATTAATTTCTTCACATATTGTTTAATTGGCTAACTTTATCTTTTTGACAAGGCCTCTTAAACTTCTTTACAAGAATCGGGTTGCACCAGTGCCGTAATCTGATAATGTTGCTTTTCTACAATTTGCATGCAGTTCTTCTATCATCAGACCATACGACAAACATGGCATTTGATTGCTAATGTTTGAGGCCATTGAAAATATGTTGTTTTGTTTTCTTGAAACTGAGAACTGTCATGCCATGCTTGCATGCAGAAGGAAAACCATGCATGGGCCTACATATCATCCTTTGAAAGCATTCTATTAATAACTTTGTCAGCAAGTTTTCTCCCTGTTGTTGAACTACTTGTTTCTCTGACAGGAAAAGAAGTTCACAATAAAGCACAGAAGGATTAGGATCTGCCAACAAGTTTTCCAAAATGACAAAGAACAAGAAGTTATTAAAATAAAAAGCTTGCAATAAAGAAAAGCAAGAGAAAGATCTAGATGAAGTTCCTATAACTATTAAAGACTACCTAGACAAAAGAGCTCCTAGCATCAAATATTATTATGATTAATATTATAATAAGACCAAGTGGGTATGGTGGCATTTTGAGATGTATCCAGAGTTCTCTGTACCCACGAGTGTGTCAGCACGAGTGGGTACAGAGGACTCAGGATATCATCACGAGTGGGAGTACATCTCAAAATACCACCATACATCCATTTGGTCTTATTTATACCCCATTATGTAACGCCAAAGAAAGCTGAACTCCACTCAGGGGATCTATACTCAGCAGCTGCATCAGCCAATCAGAGCACAGATTGGAGCTCAAGTAATGATGTCACAATGTTGTGACGTCCACAACATGGACATGACGTCAATGCAATGACATCATTGAAACCATTATAAAAAACCATTGACAATGCAATACCACATGGGATATATCCACTGCTTTTTCATGTGGTATTGTAAACATTATGGGGTATAGTTGTATTCCTATTCATTTCTAAATATACTTTTATCAAATGATTGATTCTTAAATACACTTGTGCCCTGTTTCGTAACAGCCTTTCCCATAAGTTGCATTTATGATGCCTTCTGGAAAGTTTTAAATCAGTCAATTAACCAATCTGATGAAAAACTCCGATCACTCCTCTCCTTTTTTTTATCTGTATGTTCCGGCGTAAAGGAAAGAAGTAGTTGTTTGTCATCAACATATTTTTCATCATTTGCATGTATCTATCGTGAACCACTTACAGCCATTGGAAATACAGGAACTAAGGAGAATTGGTCAGTGCTTAGTTCCCTGTGAAACTCCATACTTTACCATATTCCCATTTTTTATATTTGAATGAGATCTGTCGCTTAGATGTGCACAAAAATCTTTTAATGAAAGCATTCTTTGCAATACTTTTGCAAATCCTATAAATTGAGGAGAATATAGCGAACAAAAGCAGCATACAGATAAAAGTGCACCGGCCTCATTGGTCCTCCTTTGTTCATCGACTCATCTCCAGGATGTTTTGTGTTGGTCATCTCCAAGATGTTTTATGCGGGTCTGTGTGATATCTGCTGATGGACTGATTCAATTGAGTTGTTTGCCTGGTACTTATCTTCAGAGGCAATGTGTCAATGATGCATTACTTCTGACATGAATATTGTGTTCCTTTTCAATGCAAATGCAGGGTGTGGTTCCGTGTGATTTCTACAGATGGGCCAAAGCAAAAGTTGTTTGCTCCAATCTTTGCATATTTTGACTCTTTTCACTATGATGCAGTCTGTCCGAATTTGTCACATTTGGATATCTTCTGCATCTGAGAGCACAACAATTTGTGTGAGGAAGAATTCTGGTAGAATTTTATCTCAATTTTATCTCATTGCGACATCTTTCCGAGACACCTTCCTGAAGCTTGTAAAAATCTTGCAGTAAGTGAATCTGGCTGATTGATCTTCAAATTTCAACTGCTATCAAGATGGAAAGGGGTAATGAATCTAATATGACTACCGAAGGATTTCCTCTTGAAAACTACCAGGAGAAATCAGTTTCTTTATTAATGCAGGTCTATGCTTATCCTGTAATTTTCATCATTGGCATCATTGGAAATGGATTATCATTTGCTGTGATGACCAGCAAGTCACTTCGAGGAAAAGTGTCCAGTTTCTATTTGGCTTTGTTGGCTGTTCTTGACATAACCGCTCTGGTAATTGCACTTGTTCCCCAATGGATTTTACTGGCCTTTGACATTGAATTATGGACATTCAGTCAAGCGGCTTGTAAAATCTACTCATTGTTAAGTATTTGGGTGACTGATGCGGTAAGCTGGATTGTTTCTCTCATTGCCATAGATCGCTTCTTGAACATCCTCTTCCCTCTTCAAGCCAAGATTTGGATGACATTGAAGCGAAGCATCTGGATGTCAGTCTCAGTCATCATCTTTCTTTTTCTGATCAATGCACAATTGCTTTTTGTGAAAGAACTACAAGTACGGCACACAATTACAAATGATACCTATGGTCATTGTGGATTTGTGAGTCCTTATGCTTACAAGGTTTTTTCCTGGATTGATTTGGCCTGTTTCTGTGTCATCCCATTCACTGTCATCGCTTCATGTAATGCTGCCATTCTTTTCAAACTCTACTGGGAGAGATCAAGATCCACAGAACGGAGGATGACCTCCATAACTTTGACTTTGATTGCGGTATCAGTAATGCTCCTGGTTTGCACTTTGCCTTATGGGGTGTACGAGCTCTCAAGCAAGGAAGCGCCTGACAAGACAACTGCTTTACACCAATGGGACATTCTTTATGACTTTTCAACCGGTATTCTTTTTGTTAATAACTCCATCAATTTCTTTCTGTATTGCCTGATTGGCACATCGTTTCGCCAAGAACTTCGCAAACTTTTTTGTAAGAATGAGTCAAACCAGCACTTAAATGTTGCGTCCTAATAAGGAATTGCCTGTTCACTTTATAAACTAACATAGTCTGAATTGGGTTAACACTTATCCTGTGGGTTTACACATTCATCTGTTGGTCTCTGTTTATTTTCCTCTTTAAAGATTTAATATTGTATTTCCTGGCACTTGTATGGTTTAGCTTTGAAATTCATGTAAACATTGTCAAACCGGCTGCCATTAACTTCGCTACAGTTACCATCAAAACAAAAATTCCTGTGGCAAAGCATCAGCTTTATAAAGTAAAATTAAAATAATTTTGTATTCATAGCTGCCACTACTGATATAATATAGAAATTACAATAAAGGCATATATTATGGTATCCCGTTCACTCTCTGTTCAGTTAGGCCACACATAATTGATTCTTAGCTTCGCGGACCCGCCGACACAATAGATACACTGCCGATGTAAAAAAAAAATTGAAAAAAAAAAAAAAATTTTTTACATTATAAAAAAATTTTTTTTTTTTGTCCTACCGACCGACCCTAGAAAAAGTGCCTTGAGAGGATCCGAGAAGCTAAAGATCAATTATGTGTGGCCTTAGCTTGTTTGGGCTAATCTTTTATGGCAAGATATGTTCTGGTGATAAAATGACAAAGTATTACCATCTGCATAATTACGAACTACACATACGCCTACTGTTTGAAAGTCTATAAGGAAATCATTTTTTAAATGTTTGACGAAGAAAAAGTAAGTGAACACCAGTTTTAAAGTATTCTAATAGTTTTATTTGATGTACTGGACCAGGTGCACTCCTCTATTTTAAAATAATATGATTACATATTTTGTAAGTTTGTAATTCTACTTTGTCTTCAGCTTTTTCAAAGCTTTTTCAAAGCTTCTAACTGTATTTTTTTTAAATGCTAATGTCATAAATTTGTTTGCATAGATGTGTGTTTCTAGTTTATAAATTTATCAAAAAACGATGTACCTGAGAACGATAAAGTACTATATTGATGATTTTTATTCCTATTTTATGGTATTTCTGCACTTCGGCAACAGGGAACAAACCATGTTAAGTTCATTCAGTGATTCAATACAATATATATCATGTTGTATTGTTTCAAATCATATCGTATCATGTTGCATCATGTTATAAAATATCTTGTTTTAGAGTGTCACAAAACTTTTTCCTGCCATATTGTACCACAATTATTATTGTATCTTAAATATTGTATCATCTCGTAACTTATTGTATTGTTGAGTATTATTCCCCACTGTACCTAAATCTGTAAACTGGAACAGACCCAGTTATATAAATCTATTATTCTAGTATGGCTGATGATCTTTGTAGCTAATATGTCATAAATATATCTTTTCGGGTTGCAAGTTACTTAAAATCAGACAACTATCTTAAAACACTGATAATTATTTCAGAATGCTGTGCTGCAGTTTTGGTGCATAAATCGGTGAAAAGTTGCATTATCATTTTGACAATAATATAGGGTTCTCAAATATTTTCACCAAATTCATCACCTGGAAATGTATTTCATGAAATCAAAATTCCTATACTGTTGTTGAATTTATTATCATAAATAAACAATGTTGTTCCAAATGAGCTGTTTTAATTTTTTCCAGGCAACTTCCAAACTTGCTGATTTGTTTGTTTGAGTGTTTGTGTTTTACGCCTCTGCAGCACCTTAGTGGGCTACATTGAGGCAGGCGATCGCCGTATGATGATGAGATGAGAAAACTGTGAGTCTGGAACATACCCTATTAATTCAGGGATGCCCAGGGTCTTTCAGTTGCCCCAGCATAGAATACTAGATACAACCCGCCTCCATTTAAAGTCTCATGGGCTCGGACTAAAGTGATTTCCCGGGGTGAGATTTTGTAATGAAATTTACTTCTATTTAAGTGTTTCTAGAGTTGTAACATGATCGTAACAGTAGTTTTAAACCCAAAAAGATGGTTTAAAAAATGTATATTGACCACCCAAAAACACAAAATTTAGATAATTTCAGGTTACCATGAAGTAAAATCATAGAATGTATCTTCTCAGGTGAAAATTCCTTTATTTTAGCTGTTTCAGTATTGTTTTCACCCAAAACTAGCCAAAATCAGTATTTTTGTTTGAAATGATAAAATGTCATAAATATGGATAACTGTGCTTTTTAAAAAAGCATTTCTTAGATAATAATAAAATGGGATATCGAGAAAATTATATAGATTTATTCCAAAATGATCTAAAACCATGAAATATGGACACCTTATGGCCTGAATGTGAATTTCCATATTGTTTGATGTAAGTATAAAACAAATTGTGTTGAAGGTGGAGTATTTTTTAAAGAAATCTAACCTTTTTTGGTGTATTCAAACTTTGGAGGGTTCTGTAAGTTGGTTCAAACACATTCCCAACCTGGGCATGGTGCTTTGCATATCAGAGACAAGTTTCTTCACTTCCATTTGTGATAGAGCTTTGAATTGATATAGCTTGGATCTAGAATTCACTTGAGCATCACTTGTCTTCTTTGGATTGGAGTCCGGTTTTGATCTGATTGTTTTGATCTGATTGTTTTGATCTTTTCGTCAAAGTAACTGTTGAAGTCATTTGCCAGATCTTTCTAATTGGTCTGAATTGGTAGAGGCAATTCCTGTTTTCTGTCAAGGCTAGAATTGAGAAGTTTGAACATTGCTTTCGAAATTCGAATTTCCCTTTGTGGCTTGAATCTTGGACTTAAAGTCATCAGACTTTTCAATGAAAGCATTCCGTTTTTCTTTGAAATTATCCCAGTCTTTTTGAAGTCCAGTTCGCCAGCATAACCTTTCTGCCTTTCTCTTAGCTGTTTTGAGGGGCTCTATGTCTTGATTGGTAAATGGATTGGGTTTGCGTAAAGTAACCCTTTTCTTTTTCAAAGGGGCATGTTGGTCAAAAATGTCTTGAGTCGAGTTATAAAGAGCCACAAGCCAAGGTTCCTCAAGTAGACTGATTGATTGCCAATGTTGTACTTTTTGTGAAAGATGTTGCTCTATGTCCTTCCTGAATTTTAAAAGATTTATTCTCCGAGTCTTGAGGAAAGCAATTTCCTTTTGAGGATTTTTTCCTCTATTTACTTCAATAACGAAATGCATACAATTGTGGTCTGGGAGCAAATCACTGACAACACAGTCTGTCAGAGATGTGGTTGTGCTTGTTATAACAAGATCGAGTATGTTTCCATCCTTGTGTGTTGACGATGATACATGTTGAACAAGGTCAAACATTTCAAGAATGTTGTTGAATTTAATACCTTTGGCATCATTAGGTTTATTTAGGTGAAAGTTGAAATCCCCAGTAATAACATGCATAGAGTAGGTGGGGGCATGCAGCCCCCCTAAACTCTATTTATAACTAGCGAAACAAATGTCTACCAATTTTAATAAAGGAGTTTCGGCCTTTTTTGTAAAAAATTGAATGGCCTTCTTACCCCACCCATCGGGCAAGAAGCCCCCCTATAATAATCCTATGGAAATTTTTTTAGTAAGTGCATTCAGCTTGGAAGTTATTTCTTGCTGTTCTTCTATCATTTTTAAGGCATTCTTTCTCTTTACCTGAATTTTTTTAATTTTTCTGTTTATACATTTATTTTTTAATATTTTTTGCCCTGTTTCAATTTCGGCCACTGTTTTTTTCCATTTTAATTAGCTATTTTATTAAGATTTAAGGTTAAGTACACATTATTAAATGGTCCCTGAACATGTTGCAACAACGTGTTGGTACTGTACATGTTGTACATAACTTCCTGTTTGATCAAAACATTGGCTTGGAGAAAGCACATGTTTCAGAAAAAGTCAACTCCTATAGAATCAAACTGCTGTCAGCTATAGAAAACCACTTAGAACTGTGTATGCAGTCACTGTGGACCAAACCCATGCAGAGTGTAACCTTGAAACATCTTTGATATTTGACTAACAGCGTCCAAAATTTCAGTGTGAGTTGGCAAAAAATTCTGTGTTTACATGGTCATAGGAGAATTTGATCTTACCTTTCTTGCAAATAAGTATCCTACAATTTGTCTTGCCTGCCATTCCAAATAATATAGCTATAGACCGTGAACAATTCCATGCAGATAAATGGATGCTCAAATGTTTCAATTATCATTTCTTGGGCAAAAAGTCCCTGGCGCTGTGACATATTCCTTTGCTCTGACAGTGTCTCGAGGGCCAGGTTACAAAATAGCAAGCTGGATAACCTTGTTTAGCATTATTTGGCATTGACTGTTTGTTGTAATCACCTGTTTCGAACCTCAGTTCAGTGGAGTGTACCAATTCAACTGTGATTTCCATATGTATGGTTGTGGGACCATGCCTGAAGCAGCTTTGAGGCCCCAGTATAGGGGTCCTCGTGCCCCATGCCATGTGGGGCCTCTCGCCCAAAACCCACATATTTTAATTTGACCTCTATATTTTATACTAAAATGCAAAAAAAATTATCCAAATCATATTTATGTGATGGTCTTAAAGAGTAGCAATGCAGATATCCATTATACTTTAAAAAATTTCCAAGATTATTTCTGACAACCGCTTTCAAAGAATTAGTTACAAAAACCATGCACATTTTTTTGTTTCTTTAATTTCTACTATGTTTTGGTGCTGTTCGCCTTGAAAATTTGTGACATCACCTAAAAAGTCCCTAGCTTTAATCCTAGCAATAAGAAAACGCACCAAAAATGTAAGCTTAGATATAAACCTGGGGGGGGGGGGGGCTCTCACCTAACCCGAGCTTCTTGCCCCGACCTACTCTAGCAGTTTCATAGTTGTATGATTGATAGTGTGAGAGAAAATTTGTAAATTCGGTGAAAAATTCAGATAGGCTGTATTTATTCTTGTTGGAGGGTTCAGGCCTGTACACAAGAAGAATGGTGATTTTTCCACCATTAATTTGCAACTCTACTTCCATGTGTTTGAAAGTCTTTGTACATGTAATGCTTTCCCAATTTCCACTTGGTCATGGGTTTTTAGCCAGGTGTCAGTGAACAGAAATATGTCCAAATCAAATTCATCTATGAAATCTTTCTCACATTCAGTTTACATTGGCCACGTGCTTCTGCTTTAAAAAAGTCTCTAAAACTTTTAAAATCAATTTCATTGTGACCTAAATTTTGAAAAGTCTAGAAAAGTCTTGAAATAAATGCCATTGTGACATTAGTTGAACAATTCTGCAGAAGTATAAGAACTAATTTCATTGTAACAAAAAAATGTTTTCTAGATGCATTAAGCATAATACCTCCCATGAAAGGTTCACAAATATTCAGAGAAAAAGGAGGATTTAAGGAGCTTGGAACAATGAAAGGAAAAAAAAAGAAAGGAAGAAGAACAAATTCACAAAACAATTGGGAGGGCCATGTGAATACTTGCAACCAGGCTTGTATATAGGCCTATTAATTTTTAGGGAGAAGCTGTTACCCTGGTTTTCTATGCCTATGTATTTGAGCAACTTACTCAATTCAATTCACCAAGGTGCTGTGCAATGTGAAATCCAAGTCCTCGGCCAGAACAGTAATTACACAGTATATACCCTGTGGCTTTTCAGCCTTTTTTGTGAGATCTTTGATATATATTATTGCATGACACAGCTGGACATGATTATGCCTCAGAGCAACAGGTGAATAGGAAAGTGCATCTTATTTCTTTGCAAAAACTAATGTGCATTTTCCATCCCATTATAAAATTATTTTTTTCGCTTAGAAAACGTTCTGATAGATGACACAAACATGCTTTCTATTATCTTATCCATTAGTGGTCATCAGCGAAGATTCACCAAATTTTCACCTTTACAAAAATATGTAGTTATCCTGAGCGACTGTCTCTCACAAACAAAGAGCTTTTGTTACGGTGCCATTATCATTTAGGTTGACATTTTCAACAATTGGGCCAAAGACAGCAGATCGGTATAAGAGCACCATCATAATTACTTCTTATTTGTTGATGGACTCGTGTCCGAAAGTGATGTCTTTGGATCTGTGAGATACAGGTGCGTCATAGGACATACTCAAATCAGTTGTTTACCTGAATCATGTCTTTGTAAAGCTAGTGGACAAGCAGTTTTAATGATGCATATTTTTGAAAAGCTATTATTACTTTCTATGCAAAGTTTCTTATCCCTCTTCCATGTTGCCCATTACCAAAAGTGCTGGATGTGGCTTTTGTGTGATTACAATGGAAGGGCCAAAGCAATGGAGTTAATTGTCTGAATCTTTTTACAGTCGTACAAACAAGTTATCTTTCTTTTCAATGCACCGTGATGCAGTCGCTCTGAATGTGTCAAATTTGGATAACTACTGCAGCCGCATGTGCAACATCTCATCTTAGGCCGACTTTTGCCAACTGCAACTTTAGCCTCTACCTCGTCCCACTGCAACATATTTCCGTGACAGCTTCTTGTCACTTGACAAATACTTACAGCAACTGGATTTGGCAGATTGAAAACAGCACCGTTATCAAAATGGAAAGTGGTAACAAATCGAACTTGACGACCGCAGGACAGCCTCTTGACAATATCCAGAAGTCGTTTTCAGTACTGGTGCAGGTTTATTCATATCCTGTAATTTTCATCATTGGCATCATTGGAAATGGATTATCTTTTGTTGTGATGACCAGAAAGTCCCTTCGAGGAAGGGTGACCAGTTTCTACCTGGCTTTGTTGGCTGTTCTGGACACAACTGCTCTGGTTATTTCACTTGTTCCCCAATGGATTTTACTGACTTTTGAAGTGGATTTATGGACATTCAGTCAAGCTGCTTGTAAAATGTTTGCTTTTTTTAGCATTTGGGTGACTGATGCAGTAAGTTGGATTGTTTCTCTAATCGCCATCGATCGGTTCATGAATGTCCTCTTCCCTGTCAAAGCAAAGATTTGGATGACACTAAAGCGAAGCATCTTCATGTCCGTTGCCGTTGTCATCACTCTTTTCCTTGTCAATGCTCAATTGCTTTTTGTGAGAACAATGCAAATAAGGCACACTATCACAAATGATACCTACCGACATTGTGGATTCGTCAGTCCTTACGCTTACAAGGTTTTTTCCTGGATTGATTTGGCCTGTTTCTGTCTCATTCCTTTCACGGTCATCACTTTATGTAATGCTGCCATCATCATCAAACTGTGCTGGCAGAAATCAAGGTCAGCAGGACAGAGAATTACTTCAATAACTTTGACTTTAATTTTGGTGTCATTAATTCTCCTGGTTTGCACATTGCCTTTTGGGGTGTACGAGCTCTCGAGAAATGAATCGCCGGACAAGACCACTGCATTAGAGAAATGGGACCTTCTTTATGACTTTTCAACTGGGCTCCTCTATGTCAATAACTCGATCAATTTCTTTGTGTATTGCCTGATTGGTACATCTTTCCGGCAAGAACTTCGAAAACTTCTTTGCAAGAATCGAGTTGAACCAGCGCCTAGTGTAACGGACCAATAAGGAACTGACAGTTTCATTCACACTTTATCAGTAATTTGGACTGAATTGGGTTAATAGGCCTGCTTATTCTTTGCGTTTGACATATTCATCTGATGGTGTCTGATGTGAGATATTCTTACTTTTTTACTTGTATGTTTAATACTGAACCACATTGCCTGAATTTTGAATGGATTAGCTCTCATGTTAACGTTGTATAATGGCGACCATCAAAACGACAATTACTGTCAAAATGACAATTCCTATGGCACATTTTTCTGTCATGAAATTTATTTTTGTAATTATAAAGGTTGTTATCATAAGGACACACAGCGGGTTTATACAGTAGTCATCTATAACCCGTGTAATAGCGGTTCAAGCTTATTTTTCCACTGCAAGATATGTTCTGATGGCAAAAATTATAAACTTCGCATATATGCCAATTTTGGTAAGTCAATAAAAATATCAATTCCAAAAACGTTGAAGAAAAAGAGATATAGTTAATCCAAGCTTTAAAGATCAATATTGGATGTTCTGGCTGCACTCATCTTTTATAATATTATTTAATTACCATTGTTATATCACATTTAATCTTTTTGAAGTCTATAATTCTACTTAGCATGTTAGAATATTTGATGCTGTTCCACAAAAGACATATTTTTATTTTGCGCTTGTCAGAGCTAAATTTATAAATCTGTACCATGCTAATGATGTGAATTTTTATGCTTCAACTTGTTTTAAGTTCTATTTTTTAATAGTGTGGTGTGTAAATTTACAAAAAAATCCTGTGTATGTCTCTTTTCTACAAAATTCTTCAAATTCTTCCCAAAGCATGTGATGTGACGGCTATTGCAAATTAATCATGTAACGCTAGTTTGCCTGATCGTGATTCGGAGGCTTCAGCTGATTTGGAACCAAAAAGGGTCATCAGCATTTTCTGTTTGTTCTCACAAATTTATGTGTATATATATTCATGAATCCATTTGATTACCCATACAATGATGGAATTTTCAATGCATACAATGTTTCATTTATAACCTGTAGATTTCATCAAATTTTTGATGACACATATATGCAAGTTGGAAAAATCATAATCTTATTTAAAGCTAACCCATGTACGAGGGGCGTTCAGAAAGTTCGAGGCTTTTTTTTATATGGACACTTATTTTCAATCTAGAACTATGAATTTTTCACAGGATAAAATTCAGCATATTTGGAATGGATTTCCAAAATTTTGGACAATTTCAACATTTTTAATTCATTCTGTGGTTGCCACGGAAACTGAAAGTTCAGCTTCTTGGGGCAGATAATACTGAAACCACTAAAGCCAATGAATTTTGGCTGTGAGAGACCTCTCTCTATCACTTGCATTAGTGAGATTGACAATATTTGACACAAGAAATATAATATTAGCCTTAAAAAATACTCCCAAGCTCACCAAAAGCATTGATTCATACACCTGACCCATGGAAGTAAGTGTTCCTTGAAGTCCTCCAAACAAAGTTCTGTGAGAGAATTTCGGTCATCCAAAGCCTTTTGTCCTCCAGTGCCTGAAACTATAGCCCCCATGGACTAAAGTAAGGGAAAACCAGGACTTACGAGGGGCGTTCAGAAAGTTCGAGGCTTTTTTTTGTATGGCCACTTATTTTCAATCTTGAACTATGATTTTTTCACAGGATAAAATTCAGCATATTTGGAATGGATTTCCAAAATTTCGGACAATTTGGACATTTCAAAGTCATTCTGTGGTTGCCATGGAAACTAGAAGTGCAGCTAGTTGGGGCAGGTAATACTGAAACCAAGAAAGCCAATGAATTTTGGCTCTGAGAGACCTCTCTCTATCACTTGCATTATTGAGTTTGACAATATTTGACACAAGAAATATAATATTAGCCATTAAAAATACTCCCAAGATCACCAAAAGCATTAATTCGTACACTTGACCCATTGAAGTAAATGTTCCTCAAAGTCCTCAAAAAAAGTTCTGTGAAAGTATTTCAGTCATCCAAAGCCTTTTCTCTTTCAGTACCTGAAACTCTAACCCCCATGGACTAAAGTAAGGGAAAACCAGGACTTTTGTAATGCAACATGTCACAGGAATAGCTGGGATGGATAATGTTGTCCATTTGGGTTTCTTGTTCATACCAGCGAATCCATGCTTTCACAAGTCCTTATGCAGTCAGGGAAACACACCCTTGCCACCTGAAATTCCCTTGCTGAATCTGGCATGCGGGGGTGCTTTCCTGCATGCATGGGTTCAGTGTAAGAATACACACATTTGGTGTGCTTGAAAGTATATTTAGAAGCCAATATCATATTTCCTGTGTCAAATATTGTCAATCTCACTAATACAAGTGATAGAGAGAAGTCTCTCTTAGTTACAATTTGTTGGCTTTCTTGGTTTTAGTATTACCTGCCCCGACTAGCTGAACTTTCAGTTTCCATGGCAACCAGAGAGTGACTTAAAAATGTCCAAATTGTCCAAAATTTTGGAAATCCATTCCAAATATGCTGAATTTCATCCTGTGAAAAATTCATAACTCTAGATTGAAAATAAGTGTCCATATAAAAAAAAGCCTCGAACTTTCTGAACACCCCTCGTATGTAAAGCATCATGTCACAGGAATAGCTAGGATGGATAATGCTGTCCATTTTGGTCTCTTGTTCATACTAGTGAATCCATGCTTTCACAAGTCCTTATGTAGTCAGGGAAACACACCTTTGCCTCCTGAATTTCCCTCGCCAAATCTGGCATGCAGGAGTGCTTTCCTACAAGGGTTCAGTGTAAGAATACACACATTTGGTGTGCTTGAAAGCATATTTAGAAGCTAATCCCACATTTCTTGTGTCAAATATTGTTAATCTCACTAATACAAATGACAGAGAGAAGTCTCTCACAGTCACAATTTCTTGGTATTCTTGGTTTCAGTGTTACCTGCCCAAAGAAGCTGAACTTTCAGTTTCCATGGCAACCACAGAATGACTTAGAAATGTCCAAATTGTCCAAAATTTTGGAAATCCATTCCAAATATGCTGAATTTTATCCTTTGAAAAATTCATAGTTCCCGATTGAAAAGAAGTATCCATATGAAAAAAAGCCTCGAACTTTCTGAACGCCCCTCGTAAGGAGGGTGACCAAATATTTGTTTCCAAATCAAACAACGTCCTTCTTAGAAATTCCCTAACAATAAATTATTTATCTCAAGAGTGCCAAGAAAGAATTTAATGTTTTCGTCATTTATTTAAAAGGACACTCTTATTCAGTTGCCCTTTCAGGTTAATGCACAATTTTGCAAATATCTTCGGCCAAAATGACAAACTAAAAGTGCAATTTAAATATTCTGTGGTACTGATATCATATCTTCCCATATATTTTTGAGCTACTGTTATTCAGTTTCATCTATTAACATTGAGCTGTTTGGCTTCTTATTTTTGTTTTATTTTTACATTATATCTGTCATTATTTTTGAAATTGAACTAAAGTGCTATTTATGAAAATAGAATGACAAAATTGAGAAAAATGTTTTTTTTTGTGACTCTGAAAATAGTGTATTCCTCCTCCTTGGTCTATGTCATGAGATCATAGTGGAATGGTAATTGCATTGTCGAATTTCACAGTTTTTGTAATATTGCTAATGTATGCAACCCATGAGCGGAAGTACCAGTCATTGATAGACATGGTATATCAGGGCTTGTCAATCGATTTAATCAATCCATATACTGGCATATGACAAATCCAGGAAGTGCCCCAGACATGTGTGTTTTGATATATTTGTCACAGATTCTATGTAATTTCACAGTTGACTATGAAAAACATTTTCTCAAAATTCACTGTTATTGTTGGGTGTTGTTAGTTCTATAACTTGCAGTTTATCATATATTTTTATCTTATGTCTAACTGCTAAAAGCACTAAAAAAACATAGTAACAAACAATGTATAACAGTTTGTGATCACTGCTATGGTTGCATTCTAATTGGAATTTGTCATGTGATTTTGGAATAGGCTCGAACTAGTTTTGTATTTCTTCAAAATATGCAAATACTAAAAAAGAAAAAAAACATTGCATGCCAGAACATCATCAAAATAATCCTGTTCTTGAGATTAGTAATCCGTTTGAAGAGATTGAGCTGAGACTGGTTGCTCTCACTTCAGTGCTGATGATTTGTGTGAGTCCGGGAAGGAGTTTAGTGATCTGCATCAGTTTGCCTAGAGATCAGGCAGATGCCTTGATGATGCTGTTGTGACATTAATTATTATCACTACTGTATGCTTACATTCAGATGTTATTCTGTGCAAATATTTAATGCCATGAAACTGTAAAAATAGGATTCAGTAACTGTATGTTATGATCAAATTGTAGCAAATTGGAAAGACCTCAAAATTGCGTGCTTGTTAACAATGCAGTAAATGATATATCCATGCATTTATTTATGATAATGTTTTATGTCTATCTAATGCTTATTTCTGCACGCTGTAAAATTAGAATTTTGAGCCAGCCTAAATGATTGAGTGAGAGGGTTGCATAATTCCTTTGAGCTAACATAACCTGTTGTTTACGGAACGGAAAGATTATCATGACTCAAAGCAACAAGCTATGTTAGCTCAAAGGAATTGTGCAACCATCTCACTCAATCATTTGAACTGACTAAAAATTTCAAATTATAAAGTGATTGAATAAAATATATTGTGTCGTTTCATTTCGTTTCATATCGTACCAAATTGTACCATATCGTAGCATATCATATCAACTTTTCATATTGTACCATGCATATTGTATCATATCATATTGTAGCTTATTGTATTGTATTGTATTGTATCATATCATATCTTTTTGTGCTGTTATGTATTGTTTGTCACTGTACGTTTAGATTATGGGACAGAAATAGACATCTTGTATGCGTAATGATCTGTTATTTCTGCACTTATTGGTGACAGGGGACAAACCATGTAAAGTTCACTAACTGATTGAATAAAGTTTTTTTTTTCTTATTGTACTATATCGTACATGTATAATGTATATATATCGTATATTTTCATATCATATCATAGCTTATCGTATCTGAATAATATATTGCTACATGTCGTATCTTATCATATTGTTATGTATTATTCTTCACTATATACTGTGTGTACATTCATATTCTGGGACAGATATAGATATCTTGTATGCGTAATAATCTGTTTTTTCTGCACTGATTGGTGACACGGGACAAACCATGTAAAGTTCACTGAGTGAATAAAGTATATTGTATTGTATCATATCGTAGCCTAAGCTTATCGTATCTTAATGTATTGTATCATATGGTACATTATCGTGTTGTTATTGATTATTCTTCACTTTCCATTTATATTCTGGCACAGAGATAGATATCTTGTGTGAGTAATAATCATTTGTTTTTTCTGCACTAATGAGTAATGATGACACAGGAAAAACCATGTAAAGTGATTGAATAAGGTATACAGTGGTCCCTGTGTTATAAGACCACCTCTTCTGCGGTCAAGAAGCAGTCTTTCGTGGGGGTGTGATCTCTCATCAGGGTGCAAAATACCCATTAAAGTACTACTTAGTGTGGATGAAGGCAGTCACATAATGGCAGTCGATCTTACAACAGGGGGTTTTATGACGCAGGTACCACTGAATCATATCGTTTCATTTCGTATCATATTGTACCATATTGTACCATATTGTACCATATTGTATCGTAGCTTATCGTATCTTATTGTATTGTATCATACCTTATCTTATTGTGTTGTTAAGTATTATTCTTCACTGTACATTTATATTTTGGGACAGACATGGATATCTTTTATGGATAATAATCTTATGTCACATCCTTCACGACAATACGCTTTCGGTTTGAGACTAATTTATAATCAGAGAACTATTTGTAAAAACTGAAATTTATGTAAAAATGGTGTGCTGCAGTTTCAGTGCTCACAGATGATCATAAATTGTTGAAAAGTTGTGCTTTCCTTTTGTCAATAATACAGGATCCCACATTACTTCACTAATTTCATCACTACACTAGGCAATGTACTTAAAAATTAAACTTCCTATTCTGTTGACTTGTTATGCGTGTTTGCTGTGTAACATTATTATCATAAATAAACAATGTTGTTCCAAGTGAGCTGTGTTCTTTTGTTGTTGGCCAACCTTCTTATGATGACTACCTCTGTTTGAATTCCTATTTTAATACCTGAATCTTATCGGGCTTCAAATGGTCAATACCAGGAATTTCCATGAATTCCCAGGAATTCCCATGAACCACTTCATCATGTTGATTCCCAATTCCCAGGAAAATTCCCAGGAAAACACCGAATGGGAATATTGGAAATGCTAAGCTTGACACCCAACACCTGTAACAATTTGTATCAACGCTTAACATGGGTTATCTTAAAAGAGGTTAAGCCGGACTTAGGTAGTATGAGGCCCTAGGCTGAAACTCAATGTTAGACCCCTTGCTGGTCCTTACCTGAGACCGCCAATCACCACAGAATTTGCCCGTGATTGCCACTTTCTGTTTGTGGGCTTTTAGAATTTATTTTTTAAAATATTGTCATAAAGCCACTTAATGGATTGCTTGATTGTAAAGTTTTCTGTACAAAATTAATTGCTCTAGTAACAAACCAGAAAGAAATCAGTCTGCACACACTCAGAAAAAAAGGTTACACAAACATCCATATGTGGTTTTTTGGCTTGTCACCAGTATAAAACCACTTCTGGTTGTTTAAAAAACCCTTTCGATGTGGATGTTTAAAAAACCACCATCTTAAAATCCACTTTGGAATAATAAAAAACCTTCAGAGGTTTATCAACAAACCGATGACTCATTGTTCAACACAGATTTTCTGGTTGTTTATTAAACCATTTGTGGTTTATGGAATAATCAAATGTTTCATTAGTTGGTTTTGTACATATTCATCCTTGGTTTTTATAGAAACCAAGTGAAGTATATATTCACCCTTTTTGGGTTTTACAAATATCCATAACTGGATTTATATTATTCCATCATGGAGTGCATTTTAAATCAAAATAGGTTTCTCTGGTAATCATTTGGATATTTTCATCATTCCTATAGGGCTTTCATAACCATATCATGAATTTAAATAAAAGTTATCATGGTTATCCAGCAAACCAGCTAAGATTTTCAAATGTCCATGAATGATTTTTCACCGCACCATCGGTGTTTTGAAAAAAAAAATCTAGTTTATTGAAAAATGTCATCTTTCTTTTTTTATTTTTTGAGCACACAGAGAGAACATACTTCTAAGCAGAAAGACTATAGGAAGGCATCTGATGTTATTTATTCATATCTATTTATGAAACTTTAAAAATACAAGACCAAAATAAAATTAACATGTATAAAGAAATACATATACTTAAGTGTAGGAAGTAATAACAGGTCTATAGCTACTACTCAAACATATTCAAACATAAACTCCAGGAAAGCACAATAGACATAAAGGTCAAATGAAATGCATCTTTTTCATACTTAAATTTTGTAAAAACACAAAAATGAACAGCCATCCTAGCTGATATATGTTACATTTGTTAATGTAATAGTCCATGAAGAATGCAATGTAATGTCCATAAATGTGAAAATGTTCTTCTAATTTTGGTGAATGCTGGATGTCGTACACGCGGTAACGAGTATACTGGTGCAAGAAAGAACCACGGTAAAGGCCCATACTGTCATCCTCGGCAATGCTGATCGTAGCTGACGTGTGTCCAATGGACTTTGAGATGGACCACAATTCTTCAAGGTTTGCTGTAGATCACTTGGCTTCCTTCCTGAAATGCAAGCAATCACAATATTACTTTTCTAAGTACATAACAAAATATTATGCAGTGCTTATTGCATTGGATTCTTACACACATTGAAACAATGAGTTTTAACTTCCTGTCTGATTCTGAAACACCCTTCACAGCATTACATAATTGTGCCACATACAGTAGTTGAACGTTTTAACTTGAAATAGAATACAATTTTATTGCATATTTTATGGCAGTCGATCCACTGGTTTTATCACAATATCTAAATAAGCTAGGAAAGAAAGCTGAAATACAAAAACAGCTGTCATTTGCTCACGATGGTATGTGCACTTTGCTAGCTACGTTAAAATGCAAAGCAAAGGATTGACTTGCAATGCCCTACATTTAAGAATTAAGAGAAAGATAACATGAAATAAAAATAGAGCACAGAAACAGTATGACACAAAATTGAGAGACCCACCTTTTCATTTGTCTGCCTCAAGGGCATCACCAATCTGGGTCAGAGAAAAGTTTTTCACGGATGATTCCTGAGACCTATCCAGACCCACTCAGGAGGTAAGCTCATCCAGTTCCACTGGTTGGATGAGCTGAATTTCTCGTAGAGGCTGAAACACAAATAATTTAATAGTTAGCTACACTCTATTATAGCTCTGGCAATTGATCTGAAGAAATCAAATTTTTCTCAGTGCCAGACTGGACCTATGATGTCATAGGTGGATGCTCCATTGCTTAGCACTAGAGGATATTCAAAATTGGTGCAATCAATGATGCCATAGGTCAAACTGGCCAATAGCATTCGTTGTGGACAGTTTCATCATAGCCTTGCAGTTTCATCATGGCCTTGAAGTTACATCATTGCCAGAGTGGCCAATAATACACACCAGCAACTTAGGTGCAAAGTTTGACTATTCCTGGGGAGGGGTCACTCTGCTGAAAAGCTGCCAATTGATCCATATGTTTGCATATCCACGCCGGATACTCTGGTAACCAACAAAGCAATACAGGATTAAAGTAATTGTTTGCAGATTTACAGTGAAACAGACAGCCAACAAAACACCAAATGCTTTAGAACTTGACAGCTGCATATCAAATCTAATTGAGACCAGAAACATGTTTATAAACAACTGTGATTAATTGCCAGTTATCCTATAAACCATGCTTGGTTGAATTTCAGGTACTTTTAGTGTTACCAAATTAACTATCCCCCTCCCCAAACTTAACACCTGAGTTTTTGCGGTGGTATCATTGGCTAATCTGGCCATGACATAATTGTAAGACTATGATGAAGTTATGCATATGGAATGCTATTGGCTAAGTTCACCTATGACATCAGAGCTAGAACCAAAGTTGCATGGGTTCCAATGGAGTCTCCAGCTATGACATCATAGGTCCACACTATGAAAAAAAAGATGATTTCTTCAGAGCAATTGCGAGAGCTGTAAGAAACATCCCACCACAAATCATTAGTTTCAAGACTGTCCAAAAGTTATTTATTTATTTCACCAAAACAGAGCAAGATATTATTATTTAATAGAAACTGCAAGCCCACGTCCTTGAGATTAAATGGTGGCCCCCTTAGACAGAGACATATTATGTATCAAATTACATGTCAATTATAAAAACTGTTTCCATTGTAATTTATGGAAAGTGATCAAAGACCATAAAATCCTTACTTCCCTAAAATAAATGATCATCAGCAACTAACCAGTTTTTTAAAATGTGCGCACTCTCTGAATAAAGACCTTTACATAAAATAGAGTGAATAAAAGTTAGATAATATTCCCATGCGGCTCATAAACAAAAGAAAATGAATCATAAAATTCTTACCTTGGAACTGAGGGTAAACCAGGATGAGCTTGCCTCTTCATTCAATGAACAAATCAGTCAGACATGGTCACTGCACTGTCTAACTGACTCTCACGAAAGGTATAGAATAGTGTCTCAAGTCTGACAAAATCACCTTGTGATTAGCCTCAAAACAGCTGTAACAGTGTCAAACACAAAGATTAAGAGTTTCATATCCTTAAATGTGAAGCTGTGAACAATGTTTAAGATCACTGAACCTGGACACATGGTGTCTCAAATATTCATTTGGTTTGCAATAAAACCAATTTAATCTTTTCTGATTTTGTAAATATCCAAGTGGTTTATTGTAAAACCCTTATAAACCAATATTAACCAGACAGGATTTTCAATGATTCATTTGATTATTCATACAACCTCAATAAACCATTAACATCCATTTGGTTTTTTAAACATTCAACTGATTATGCAGAAAACCCCAAAAAACCAAGTTTTTTTCTGTGTGATAAGTTTGGGGCAATTTGGGGTCCCTTAATATGCATTTGAGCCCAACCTGTCCTCTTGACTTCTCTCAATTTATTTTTGACTTAATATTCTCAGATTTCGGCAAATTTAATTTTATTAAACCAAATATGAAACCCCCCCCCCCCTGAAGCCCTGAAGTGTGAAGCCCTAGGCTATCGCCTACTCAGCCTAATGGATATTCCAGGCCAGAGGTAATTTTACTGGTATTGCTTCAGTGCTGAACATGAGTAAGGTAACTAAATTTAATTTAATGAACTCATGTTACAACATGACAACATATTTTGCCGCTAACCCTAAGATAAGTTATAGGAGTTAACCACTTTGGGATAACCCGTGTTAAGAGTTCATACAATCAGGCACTGTGATCCTTCAATGTAATTTTACTGCATTGTTTGGTTTGTAGTTCAACAATTTTTCGCCATTGGTGGGTGTAGGAAGATGATAGCAACTTCTGGGATCAATGAATTGGAGACAATAAGACATCTGGTGTCATATTGCATTTTTCCAGTCAGGCTTATACATGTGTAGGTAAGGTGGCACTGTTGTTCCACTTCCTGTTTGATCATAACAATGTCTTGTGAAAAGCACATGTTTGAAAAAAAGTAAAATTACTATGAATCTAATTGTTGTCAGCAACATAACACCATGCAGAACTGTCTATGTAATCATTGTTGGTTATATCTATACTAAAGTACACCTTCAGACTTCTTTGATTCTGAATTAAATGGCTTCAAAGTTGCAAGGCAAGTTGGCAAAATTTTTCTGTGTTGACATGGTTTTAGGAGAATTTTGATCTCTTACCTTGCATATTGTCGTCTACAGGGCAATTCGTTTATTTTGCCCTCTCCAGGTAAATCCCTTGCAATGAAGGTTTAGTAAATAAATAATTCCATTTCTATAAATCGACTTGAAAATGTCTCAATTGAGATATCTTTGGCTAAAAGTCCATGGCTCAGCTCTGATATCTTCTGCTTTGACAGTGTTCATGAGGCTCTTTCAAGAAACAGGTGACAAGATTTTAATCTTGTTGTATTGTTTTGCACTGATTGCTGGCTATAATCCCCTGTCTTGAGCCTCAGGTCAATAGACTCTGAACTTGACACCCATTTAAATGTGATTAAAACTGGATTCTCATTCAAAGGGTTGTGTGAGCATGTTATACTTCCATTCCCCTATGAATGCATCATAAGCTTGCAGCTATAGATATACACCAGGCAGACGAAAGAAAAAAAAAGAAGAAGTCATTATTTTGATCCCTTTTTCGTTATGATATATCTATATATTCAGAATTCTGTGCTAGAGAATCTATGCAACATTTTTTGAGTGATGTGAAACTTTTTAAAATTAAATCAGACTGAAGTGACTTCCAGGCAGTTTTGTACATTTTGGGGAATATATTCACCAGACAACATTTGTTATTGACTATGGTGGCCCAAGTTCATTAAAATTGTAAAGCATGAAAATTCTTAAGAAGCTGTGGACTGAAAGTTCTGCGATTACAGGCTTAAGCAGGCCCATTGTAAAACCAGCTGCATTACTTTACGGCAGTTACCGTATAACAACGTTGTTTTTTTTGTATGGACACTTATTTTCAATATTGAGCTTTGAAGTTTTTACAAGATAAAATTCAGCAGGTTGAAATGGATTTCCAAAATTTTGCACAATTTGGACATTTTAAAGTCATTCTTTGGTTGCCATGGAAACGGAAAGCTCAGCTAAGTGGCACTGGTAATGTTGAGGGAAAAAAGCCAATGAGTTGTGGCTGGGAAAGACATCCCTCTCTCACTTGTATTACTGAGATTGACAATATTTGACACAAGAAATATGATTTTATCTTCTAAATATACTTTTTTTTGGAAAGCACTCGTGCAGGCAAGATTTGGCAAGAGAGATTCAGGTAGCAGGATGTGATTCTTAACTACATTAGAACTTGTGACAAAGCTTGGATTAACTGGTATGAACAAGAGACCTGAACAGACATCATTATCCGTCCAAGTTATGCATGTGAGCTTTACATAAGTCCTGGTTTTCCCTTACTTTAGTCACTGCGGGCTATAGTTTCAGGTACTGGAAGAGAAAAGGCTTTGGATGACCATAATGCTTTCATAAAACTTTTGTCTGGAGGGCTTCAAGAAACAATTTCTTCAATGGGTCAGGTGTATGAATTAAAGCTTTTGTTGCACCTGGGGGTATTTTCAAAAGGTCATAATATATTTCTTGAGTCAATTATTGTCAATCTCACTAATACAAGTGATCAAGCGAGATCTCTCTCAGCCACAATTCATTGGCTTTCTTGATCTCAGTATTACCTGCGCCACCTAGCTGAACTTTCTGTTTCCAAGGCAACCACAGAATGACTTGAAAATGTCAAAATTGTGCAAAATTGTGGGAATCCATTCCGAAACTGCTGAATTTTATCTTGTAAAAAATGCACAGTTCTAGATTGAATAGAAGTGTCAATATAAAAAAAAAGCTGTGAACTTTCTGAATGCCCCTCATACCTGCCATAAAAACAAAGGTTTTCTGTCGTAAAATGGCTAGTTTTGTATTCATTACAGCAGCTTCCGTAACATTAACGCAGGTGGTTTTACAGTGCAAGAAGGTATGTATGGATTGGATAGAGGTTGGTCCCATGACATGTAGTTCTATCTGAGTTGCATTTTTAAATGTCTTAGTGCTTCGACCGGATACAAGGCTTGTTTGCAGTGAAAACTTTGTATGTTACGACTAATGTGTATGGTGTGATGCATGCGTGTGATTGCTTTAAACATTTGTACAGTCAGATATGGCAGGAACAAACAGTGCTGATGATGCATATGCATATTGTCTTCTGCCTTTTTTTAAATTTCTGAATCCTTGCAATTGGCCACTATATATAATGCCCAGTGTTCTAAGTTTGAATGTGAAACAACATATCTCCCTCATTTTGGTCTAAAGTATCCACTCAAAGGGATTAACAAATTTTGTCGAGCATTGTTTTGTTCTCTGCCCGAAGACTTACCACACCTAAAAGCAGACTTAAAACCAAAGTGCATTGCGTCTGATCGATTTTTCACCTCTTGCAGTCTTCAAAAATGGAAAACAGTGTTGAATTTAACTACACTACTGATGATGAGGGACAGCTACCTAATGAGCAAGTGATACATGAAGAAAAGACATCTGCCTGGCTAATGCAAGTGTATACTCTTCCATTTATATTCATCATTGGTGTAATTGGAAATGGATTATCTTTTGCTGTGATGACCAGCAAGTCACTTCGCAGACAAGTTACCAGTTTCTATCTGGCTTTGCTGGCAGTGTTAGACACACTTGCTTTGGTTATTGGAGCTGTTCCTGAATGGATTTTGATGGTTTTTGAAGTGGATTTCAAGATTTCAAGTCAAGCTGTGTGTAAAGTTTGGTCTTTCACTTACTTCTGGATAACCACTGCAGTAAGTTGGATTGTGTCTCTAATTTCCATAGATCGGTTTGTGAATATCATCTTCCCTCACCAAGCCAAGAAATGGATGACCTTAAAGCAAAGCATTTGGATGTCCGTTGCTGTCATCATCTTTGTTTTCATGATTTACTCTCCTCTTCTCCTTGTGCTAAAACTACAAATAAGGCACACTATCTCCTACGGAACTTTTCTCCAATGTGGACACGTTAATCTCCTATACTTCAAAATATTTTCCTGGATTGACTTGGCCAGTTTCTGTATCATTCCTTTTGCTGTCATCTCTTCATGTAATGCTGCCATCATTTTCAGACTGTACCTGAAGAAATCTAGATCAGTGAATCAGAGAATGACATCGATAACTTTGACTTTAATCTTAGTGTCATTAATTCTCCTGGTGTGTAATCTACCAATTGAAGTGTACCAACTGTCCAAAAAAGACTGGCTCAGCATTTTATCTGCATCAAATGAATCAGGTTATTTTTATGCCTTTTCATTTTGTCTACTTCATGCAAATAACTCCATTAATTTCTTTTTGTACTGTTTGATTGGCACATCTTTCCGACAAGAACTTCGTAGACTCCTCCGCAAGAATCGAGTTGAACCTGTGCTGTAAGCGAGCATCCTTAGCAAGAGCTGTTTGTTTTCCAATACTACATAAAATTGGCACCTCATTTGTGCCAATATCTAAATGTTCTAAATGTTCCAACTGTTGGTAAAATGTTAACATTTGTGGGATATAAATGGGCTTATCTTAGGTAAATTCGTGAGCAACTAGAAAAATAACATAGTAAGTATCACATCAATTAGCAGCTGATTAGTAATATAAGCCAAAAACTACATTGCAAATGGAAATTTTTTGCCACTCATTTTAATTTTTTGCTAAAAAAAACTCAATGTTACATGCACACTGCCCTTAAATTTTAAAATTGTGTGTTTGGTTCCGAACAGGTCAATGACATTGTAAAACATTTCTGTGTTGTTGTGTTACTTTTGTAAAATCAAAACTTCCTCTGATAAACAATCCACGAAAGTTCAAATGTTCAACAATAAATAGAATTGGCGCATGATTGTCTCAAGTTTCAAAATATTTCTACTATTGATAAAGTATTTGTATTCATACGATACACTGGTGTAAATGGACTTATCCTGAGTAAACTCACCTTTTCAGTTTTAGTGTGTGGTGCATTCTATTAAATGTCTTTATTTAATTTTCACTATTGATTTAAAATAAAACCTCCTTTAAAGGATTGTGAAACACTGCTATCTAAAGGATTGTGAAACACTGCTATCTACATACCTTTGACCTTAACTGATCTAAGAATCAGCAGGAGAGGGAAGGTTCTGCATTGCTGAATTTCTTGTTTCTCTCAGAAGCCCAGCACCACCAGTGTCGCATTTCATTGGTTGATCTGATCTGGGCCAATAAATTGGGCCAACAAAGGTCTTGAAAGCTTTTAACCTTTTCTACCTTAACATAATCCAAATAATTGGATGTAGTTTAGTGTTGTTTCCCTAGTTGTCAAAACCTGTGTTATCTCATCCTTGCACATGGCTAGACTAACTATGTCTGTGTTATATTGGCAAGAATTAAAAATCTCACTCCGAACCAAATCCTACTTTTAAAATATTTACTCTTCCTCCGCAAGCATGGGGTGCTGTGAGTGTACAAAATGTATCCAACTATTAAACATCTGCTATTTTTTCAAGCAAACATATCTATAAACTGTGGGGATCAAGAAATAAAGCAACAGAGAAAACACAACTGAGCTAAACTGAAACATTGGAAAATCTTGCTGATGATTCACAATATCCGATGTCAATCACAGCCTGGTCTGTCAAACATGCTGACAGCTCCTCTGTTACAAACCTGCACAAAACTGCCCAATCACAATTGCTGTTACTATGAACAACTAATGTTGCACACAAAGTCACATCCATTTCTGATATTAAAAAGACAAGGAAATCCTTTATGTAGGTATGTTACAAAACACTGGATTAGGTGTGAAATTCTTTCCCATGTCACTTGTTAGAGCAGTTGTGTCACTATTGGATGGTATACCTCCAGAAAATATGATTTTACTGATTATTTTATTAATTTGACCAGATGTTATGATTACATTGCATGGAGATAATCCCAAGCTGTTGATCTATTATAATTTTTTGGCCATGCCTCATTGGTCTTACATGGTAACACCTTAACAAAGTGAACACTCAAGTTCAACGCCTTTAATTTCAGATATAATAGCACCAGGATTCGTGAAAAGTAACCAGGATTCGAGAAAAAACATTTCAACTTCAATTTTGTGAAGTTTAAATGAAATCCTGCATTGCAGAAAAAAGTTGTACATTGCTGTATTCTGACATGAAAATGGGGGATAGCATCCAGTGTTAATTCATCCCTGATAAGACCGTCCCAAGCACCTGTTGTGTTGCATGTGTTATTGTATCAGTAAAGTTATTTCTGTAATTTCCTAGAATAATGTCTTAGTTTGTCCCTATCCACAGTGGCAGATATTTTTTTTGCAGGAAGGGGTGGGGGGTGGGGGTTGGTTCAGTTTAATATGGCCAACTTCCACTCAAAGTATCACAATGAAAATTTCCGAACATCTAGTTGTTGGTATATTCATTGAAAATTTCAGATCTCTATGTGCAATACTTTGGTG
This sequence comes from Platynereis dumerilii, assembly GCA_026936325.1. Lineage (NCBI taxonomy): Eukaryota > Metazoa > Annelida > Polychaeta > Phyllodocida > Nereididae > Platynereis > Platynereis dumerilii. Next base: position 137,435,947 of record JAPTHN010000001.1, read on the forward strand.
TCAAATTAAATCGTCGCAACTGTTGTTGAATGTGAGTCACAAAGATTCTGTGATGATCAATTTCAATAACCTAGCTGCTAATTCCAAAAATTGTTTATATATCAATGAGTCTCGAAAGTTAACCATTTTACATGATTAATTGTATGGATGTATGACCCAACTACAATAAAAGACGATGAAATTAATACAATTTAAGTGCCCATGCTGACCATAAAAGTCTTCCTAAAAGGTGTTTTCATTCAGATTTGTGAGATTATAGATATTGAATGAAGGTTCATATATGAGTTCGGATCCTATGTGTGATAAAAACCCCATTTTTTCAGTAGTTTAGGCTCGCATGCTTCATTTAGCATGTTCAGAGAAGGTGCTTCCTAATTTTTTTGTTAAAATCAAATAAAATTAAAAAAATTTTAAGTGTTCACAGGACAACTTTTGGAAGTTATGTGCATGTTATGTGAAATTTTCATAAGATTAATCCCATCTGTTATGTCACAAAACGAATATTTGCATTGGTGCATTTTGCAGGGAAGTGCAATCTGTATAAGGAAGAACTTTGCAAATATAACTCAGTAAAATGTGTATTGGGTAGTAAAAAGCTAATCGTGTTCACGGTAATTACTAATAGGCCTACGTTTTCCCATAATATGGGAAAATTATCATACAGATTAGTATCATTTTAATCTATGATTAGGGTTTTTAAGTTAATTACAAGTCTTCAATATAATATATTCTAAAATCTGTCCAAATTTCAAGCAGTTATCTTACAAATCAAAGAAATATCGCCTCTCAGGTCACAACTTCTGTGCATTTACATATTAATCAAAGGGAAAATTTTATAGGTTTTTTGCAACAAAATTTGCAATATCTCCCTTATTTCTCAATCGGTTTCAGTGATCTTTGTACCATTGTCTTAGTTAACCTTAGGTCTACTATTTAATATGGGGCTTGGATCTGTAGCTAAATTAATTTTTTTTGTAACATACCTACTTTTAAAAGGGTCCTCGAGCCCTCTGTGTCAACTGACTTAAGGGACCGTCAGAATTTATGACTGGGAGCTACTGGGGGGTTGGGAGTTTTGCTGGAACTTCCTGTCAAAAATTGATACCCCCTCCTTGAGTTTCATGCGGATTTTTAGTACCCCACCCTTAGGTTTCACGCGTATTTTTAATACCCCCCCCCTCGACATGCAAAGCAATACACACGTATATACTGTTATACACGGCCTCGGGTACAGATTCGCATCATTTCGCGGACTTCTGTTTGTAAAAAACTCCAAACAATGAGTTTATGCATTTTTTAAACATTTTTTCTTTGTTAAAATTTATTACCCCCCTTGGAAGTGTTGTCAAAAATTAATACCCCCCCTTGAAACACGTGTGAAAAGTTAGTACCCCCTCGGCCAAAACTCCCACCCCCCAGTCATAAATTCTGAACGGTCCCTAACTGGAGCATGTGGAGGTCATTCTGGGCTTCTGAATTTTTCAGTGAGTTCTGCAACAGCATAAACAGGAATTACAAGATGCTGAGGATGTTATATGTGCACTGTTCGTGTCCTTCTTGGACTCAGGAAGTTCGACCACATTAATTACACCATCGCTTAAAAAGCTTCATTGGTTACCCATTAAATATCGGATTACTTATAAATTAAGTATAATTGTTTTTAAAGCATTACAAGGCATGTCACCAAGCTACATCAGATCCTTGATTGAAATCCAGGAACCTGGACGATACGAAACACGTTCAGGAAGAAGACCCACCAGGCTGAAGGCACCATTGGTTAAATGTGTGACATTTGGAGGAAGAGCTTTTCCATCAGCGGCCGCCAAAACATGGAACAGTCTCCCTGACCATCTGAGATCGACAAATGGAATTGACTGTTTCAAGTCCAAACTTAAGACTTACCTATTTCAAACATGCTTTCAATAGAGCGCAGTGGAATGAATGACATTACATCAGACATAGCGCTATACAAATTATTTATTTATTTATTTACTGTGCAGGTAATGGTTCAAAACATTGTCAAATATTGTTCGAAAATTGTGCCAGCCAAGGTTGAATCTGTTATCTGCATAATAGTGGCATGGGAAATCTCAGAAGCTACCCTTGTTAATTTGAATGATGGGCCAGTGAGCAACCTTGATAATATAGTTGTACAGTGTATATGTGTGCCAGAATCAACCCAGAAACTACCCAAACCCAAAGAATATCACCTGTGATAAAATTTCTTGGTTACTGCTTTGCATAGAAAAATATTGGGTAACAAAAAAAATGTACTTGTGCTCCACCTTCTGGAATAATTTGCAAACAACTACGTATCTCAGAAGCAGTAAAGAGTTCTGTAGAATTTCTCCATGAACCTGCAACAGAAAACGATACTCCACAATCTTGATGCATGTCTATGATTGGACACGTCATCAAAAATTTTATATCAGGCAAGACCGTGATGGGGCTCCAAGTTGAGGTATATATTTTTCAATATTTTGCATGTGGACGAATTTGTAAACCAGCAAAAACGAACATGTAGACGAATTTGGCAGTCGTGGAAGTGTCAAATATTGTCATCCACGAATTTGTAAAGGTGCAATTACGAACATACTAACCCTAAACTTGGCTAAAAACTAACCCTAAACCTAATTTTGACCATAAAACTGAAACCTGTAACACCTCCACGAATGTTAGTATTGGCAGATACACGAATGAATAATAAAGCACATCCACGAATGTTAGTTATTACATATACACGAGCACTTATGTTCGTTTTTACACATCCACAAACTCGTACATGCTCGTTTTTACATCTCCACGAATTCGTGAACATGCCAAATAATGAAAAATATATACATGCCAAGTTATCATTCAACTTTTTTCCATCAGTCTTAGTTAAATGCTGAAACAAGTCATTGTATATGCCCCCTCATTTTTGGCTTGGTGAGAATCATTTTCCATTAAAATAAACTTCAGCAGCCATAAAAACAATAACGTTTCATTGCAAATGAGAAGTTTTGACCAGCCACGTTTTGACCAGCCACGAAAGATGCACGGTATTACAGACTGCCCACACACATTTTTCTCTAAACAAGTCAATGACACGAAAACTGTCTCTCTTGTTGCCTTACTATGTAAGAAATTCCAAACTTCCTATGAGAAACAAAACCATGACAAGTGAAAAGTTCAATATCTGTTTATTAATAGTGCAGTTGGTTTACAATGTTTACAAATAGTGAGATGCAATCCTAATCTGTAGAACAGGTGTACAAAACTTCCATATACTGTTCGTAAGATGCAGTAAAGCCCCTTTACATTCTGATATTACGTTTAGAATAAATGTGAAACCTGTACATTGGGAACAGTGACAACTACTGGTATTAAAATTGCTGATGATACCATTTAGTATAAAAGTGGAACCTAATAATTTTGCAGAACATCAAGCTTTTTCCATGATAAACTGACATAAATCGACAATGTTGCCATGCTGAATACATTTTTTTTTTTAAGCAAGGAGACCTTTGATAACCACCACATTGATACAAGGTGGAGGGCAATCTTTTAAAATCCATGACATATCCCTATCAGCATGCCTCGGTGGTCCAACGTCGGCCCGAAGCTGGTCCGATGCTGCTGACATCGGACTGACGCTGGGCCGACGTTGGACCGCCGAGGCATGCTGACAGGGTATATGTTTGGCTTTCTTTGGTGTATTCTAAATTTTGGTTATCTTTTTCAAATATATAGTGTCACTTTTTTTAGGCAATAGAGCAATATCTTGAACAAAAAGATCCCGTTACAACAGCTTTGAGCTGCAGCTATCGGAAGCAAATTTTTGAAGGTCTACATTTATCCACATCTTAACGATTGCCGATCTGAAATTTGCCAAGGCTACTTAATTTTTTTTCTAGATATGATTTGTTTGCAGTCCCTTGAGATTAATTATGTCACCAAAAACAACATTTTTGCCGTCCTCTGTTCTGTGTCCTGGTCACAGAACAGCATGCACTCAATCCTAGATTAAGCCCCGAGCGACAAACACAAAATAATAATGCGAAGAATACACCTACCAACAACATAAAATTGTGTATTTTTTAGTTTGATAAATAAAAGTTTATACATACGTAGCATAGAAATGGTAAAGATACAATTTCATAGAAAAGTGTAAGTTTTGTGAAGAAGTATCCTGTCCATAAACGAGTGTGACCACCTTATTGTGGTATAATTTTGACACTTCGTGTATATTGCAAGGCATCATGTGTTTTGACTTCAAGTTAAAAATGTGCAGTTTTAAGAATATTCTTTACAAAACATGAAGCCCAATTTCACCAACAGAGCAAAGACAGATCTAAGACTTAGGGCCCGACATAAGTAGTACAAAAATCACCATATGATCATTTCAGTGATAAAATGGCAGAACTGCCTCGTAAGCAAAAGACTTGAGACCAGGTTTAATATTAACCTACAACCTGGTATTAGCGCTGTTGATGAAATTGGCCAAAAGTCTACAGATTTAGTATTTGGTTTAAATATAGTTCTCTTGTCTTGTTTTGTTGACATAGGCAGCATCTGACTGCAGCGACATTGGAGACGTATGAGAAAGAGTCGTAATTCGGGTGAACTTGAAGATCCTTCCAAATGAACTTCTGCAGTTTTCTTCAAGGATATAAGCGAGGTAAAACTTGCTTGAGTAGTGAATAAGGAGTAAGGTGTCTGCGATGTCATGCGCAAGACGAACTTCCTCGGACGTTGAGTAACGCAAGCTGAGTGGCAAGGTGGACATTTGGTGGCGTTCAATAGTGAGCAGGAGGCTCAACACATAATATGGCAGGCTGACAAAAACAAATACTAAAGATGTCACTGTTATCAGTGTTCTGCATTGCAGGGGTGCTGGTGGTGCCTCCTCGTGTCTTTGAACGACAAACGGCTTAGCAAAGTCTGTGGTGCGGAGACAACATGCAGCGCAGTAGGTTATAAAAATGACAGGCACAATATAGTCAACGGCTACAGGTAGAACAAGGGCTGTATAAAGGTCATAAAATACAGGATACTTTGAGGTGCATTTGCGGTCTGCCGATACATTACCAATTACGAGTAGTGGGAAACAGGCAGCAAACGAGGTCAGGTAGACTGCCAGTGTGACGTACAATGCACGCCTCTGATTGTAGACGCTCTTCAATGATTCAGGACCCCTCTTTGCTAAAAATAGTTCCACACTCATTGCTACAACCAACCATGCTGATATTAATCGACTCATTTCAGAAAAAAAGCTTCCGACACGACATCTCCACCTGTTTGCCCCATGCAGAATATCATCCTCGGACGTGTCCGGTAAAAATGTGCTTAGATTGTCCAAACTCTCTATCGTCACTGCAACTGTGTCACTGAGTACTGTCCCAAGAATTAGATATGATGTGGAATATTGTTTCATAGGACTGACCCTCATAACCCGAGCGCATAAAATATTACCGACGATGCCAAAAGCGGCAATTCCGAGAGAAACGTAGGAAGTGAGTTTGTTTGAATCATCCATGATGTTGGTCTGTCAGCTGTCTGCGAAATACTGCATCATCTGCAAGAACATAAACAAACATGTGGGAGTTAGAGACATATTTGATAAACAAATGATATATTGAGTGTGGATGATGAGGAGAACAATATTTTTTTATTGGATGAAACAGTAATATTGGTCATGGCATGGCAGCACAAAATATATGTATCATGTAAGAATGTGCTGAACTTCTAACCATTATTTTTTTAACCAAAGTTTTTACCAAACCTAACAATTCAATTACTTGTATGTCTTGTTATTGGTTCACATTGTCTATACCCCAGAACCACATTGCAAAATTTACAGAAATTTCAATAAGCATGTGATTTTGGGGTTTCTTGGTTCATCTGATAGGTACAGTTCATAGACCAATCAAAGAAAAATATTACATGTACGCACATATCAAAACTATGTTTTTAATAATAATGTGCTTCAGACCAGTTCATCTTGCCAAATTTATGCAAGACACTGTGTACCGTTTGCTTTATAGTTAATCATAAAATCTTAAATTTTGGAGTATAAACCATTTCAATTACAATTCTGTATTTATGTATTAGACATCCTGGTGTGAAATTACAAGCATTAAATATTTAGCAATCGAAAGATTAGGTGAATCTAGTAAAATATGCACTAAAATTTACTAAAACGTCTAATCTCTCAGAAAAAATAACTTATTGATTCCAAATTTTGTATGTGTATCACTTGTACTACAAGACAGCATATTGGTATATAGCAAAGTTTGTTGTTTGCTCTATGTATGAGAACTAGCAAGATGTTGACAAAAAAACATTAATTAGGTCACTTGGTGAGTACACAGTGATGATTGGTCTCTCAATGTCTTCATTCCTGTAGAAGCCAGAAGCATACGGATTAGGAAGTTGTCGAGGACGTCACCGTGCCATACACAGTGTGATACAGGTAAAGCATGACATGCTTAGACGTTTCTATGCTTATGGCTTCTGCAGTAATGAGTAATACATTGAATAAGTGATCTTTTACTAATTGCTTTCATGATATGACTTGCTATCTGAAATGAAATTGATAGTTATCAATACCGATGTCAAGAAAGTGCGTGATGTCTATCATCACTATTGAGTGGTTCTTTTCATTATTTTTGGCACAGAAAGTTGATGTATTCTTGGTGATCAAATGACATGATATCGATTCTTATTTCTCCTTACACAAATCTTTTGGCTTTACACATAGAAATCGAACACTAATTGGTACTGCTTGTGATAAGATATTACACTATCATGAATCTGCTGCACATTCAGATCAATGTTGTCATTTCTTACAGACTTTCGATGATGATGCTATATGAGTTATGTAAATTACGTCAAGTCACTGGCAGTTAACCGATACCTCATGGATTATAGTAAAAAGGAGAATATATTTATTTCATATGCAATTGAGAGTTACACATCAAACTTAGATGGAGTTTACATGTATTTGGTCTTGGCCACATGCTGAATCAACTTATGAATAATGACCTAATTGTTAAAGTAAAAAAATGAGCAACAACCAATTTAAGCCATCTTGATTGCAATTCCATGCATGAGTCACACCATGCATCAGTATGGTCATCCACATATCTCACAAATGATAAATTTCTTCTAATTTCAATGTAAAAGGCAGGACCTGTAGGGATATTACAGTCTTTCACTTTGATAAAGAAAAAATGAGGACCAGTTCACTGTGAAAAATGCACTTCGTGACACGTGATAGCTGATGAAGTGTCATCTTCTCTAGTTTCAATATGGGAAACAGAGAGGCAGTTTGATTAGTCATGATCAAGAGAAGGCCATTTGACTTGTCATAACTGATTTTGGATTGAAAATCAGGTGCATAATCCTTTCATTTGGCTGTCACCAACAAGAGGGATAAGACTCCTTGACATATGTTCATCCAGCAAAATCACAACGGACAATAATATACTATTAGAGGGTGGGTGTATCCAATTGTATCAACACTAGTTTCTAAAACTAAAGAATTTAATGAAAATTTGACTTCATGATAAACACCATCATAGTCCAACAGCACACAACAATTATTTTGAAAATATACAGCAAAGTTTATCAATGTGTCCCTACATATACATAATAGCTCATAATGTGCTGTCATATAGATGTGGGAAGATGTTCAACATGCACCTGTACAGGAAGTTTTGCCAAAAAGACTGACACATGTCTTAGAATAACCAACAAAACACATTTAGATTGGCAGTCATTGCATTCTTGTCACCACAATGTCGCTTTCATGTGGAGCTGGAAATGTTTGAATGCACATCTAAACAGAATTCTATACGACTGAAAAGCAGTCCTCCCTTTAGTGATATGCATAATGATGGCGCCAGTTAGTTGTCAGTTTTGCATCTAAATGAGCATCTCGTGTTTCATGAAGAAGTTTATGCCTTTATGAAAAGACGGAGAAAACCAATGCCACAGCATAAATACTTTGTAAGTTGAATAAAAACGGTAGAAGTTATATGCATATACAATGTAAATAATACAAAACATCAAATAAAATTGTTATTGAGTGTTTCTTTTCGATATTGTTGGTATCGAAAGATTTGATGTTTTCTTGAGGATCAATTGACATGATAATGATTCTTATTTCCCTTACATAAATCGTTTGGCTTTACACAAAGTAATCGAACACCAATTGGTACTGCTTGTGATAACAAATTGCACTATCATGAACCTGCTGCACATTGAGACCAATGGTGTTCTTTCCAGAGCACTCAACGACGTTTGTTGGAATGTCGGATGGCTGTTTCAATCATCCTTTGCCTTAATACTGTGTCCTCCTCATATCCTAACTAGCCTACTAAGTGCATGAATACAGGACATGAAGCCCCAATCATCCATCCACCTAGTACATTCTTGTTTTGTTGCGTTTCTTACCGTTCCATAATTAATCTTAAACTGATTGTCTCAGAATGAGGTTCAGTGGCTATCTCAATACAACACTGCACATCTAGTTTTAATGTCACATGAAGAAATTTATATAATATGCCTTTCTGAAACTTTAGGGGGAAATAACTTATATTATTACATGACCATTATGCTAGAGAGATACTAATTGGCCAAAATCAGTCACATGACGCCATCATAAAATTTCATATTGCATGGTTCAAGTGCAATATGAGATTTTTCCAAAAAAAAATTTTTTATTCAGATTTTTTCATATTGCATAGTTAGAGTGCAATATGATTTTTTATAGAGAAAAAAAATTCCAAAAAAAAACTTCTTTTTTTTATTAAAAGAAATAATACATTTTCACTTTTTTTTTCTGAAATTTTTTTCAGATACATTATATTAGAAGCATAGTAGTCATGTAATAAACAAATATGGCACTTATTATCGTGCAATATGAAATGTACTTGCACTCGTAAATTCATATTGAACTCGGGCTGTGCCGTCATTCAATATGAATTTCCTTGTGCAAATAAATTTTCATATTGCACTCATATCATGCCGTATTTGTATAATATGTAACAGCAGAAGGCAGGAAATGCCTGCAATATGATATCAGAACTAATATATCATATAATTGTATTATTTTTAATGGCATCAGACAGATGTATAAATGCTATGTAGGCCTAAAGAGGCTGCTTACTTATTCTGTTATCTCAACTCACCAAGGTCTTGTCTGCTTAGTCCGAGATGAGCTTTTAAGTTTGTTTGGAAACTTACATTAAGCCTTGCTGAGCTTATTGTCTGTCACTTTGATATAGAAAAAGAGTGGACTGTTGCACTGTGAAAATGGCACTTTGTGTGTCATCATGCTGATGATTTGTCATGATCATACCCAATACTTTCAATATTAATTTGATTTAAGAAGACTAATCCCGCTTGTTGGTGACAGCCAAATGAAAGAGTTATGCATCTGATTTTCACTCTAAAATCAGTTATGACAAGTCAAATGGCCTTCTCTTGATCATGACCAATCAAACAGCCTCTATGTTCCCTGTTGAAAGTATAGAAGATGACACTTCATCGGCTATCATGAATCACGAAGACTGACTTCATCAGCTATCATGAGTCACAAAGTGCATTATATCCCACAATAGGCAGTGTAGTTCTGGCAAAAAACCATGTGATTCAAACCATGTGGTTCATCGTTGTGAACCACATGAAAGAAGTCCTGGCGTTGCTGTGTAAATAATGGACAGTAGAGTGATGACGTCACAATGTTTTGAGGCTCTGATTGGTCCGTGTGGTTGCTACGGATATTTTTGGTGCCATTCAAACAAAATAGTGCCATATGAAATCACTCTATTTTTGTGCTGGAGGTTTATTTTTATTGTGGGATATAAATAAAACTTAATGGGAGTGTGGTTCACAGCAATGAACCACACTCATGTCAGGTCTGCTGCAGAATAAACACTCGTCCTTCGGACTCGTGTTGTATTCTTACGCGACCTGACATTCATGAGGTTCATTGCTGTGAACCACACTCCCATTAAGTTTTATCATATTTCACAGTGAACTGGTGCTCATTTTTTCTAGATCAAAGTGACAGACTATAATAAACTGTCTCCACCGAAACAAGGCAAGCGTAACATCTTCGTCACACCAATTTTGCATGTCAACATTATTTTCCGAGCACATTATATCAGTTTCACTTAATTCATGAGGTCGTATAGCCTGCAAACATCATTTTGATTCAGAGCTAATGAAGGGGAAGTCAACAGACTAATGAGATAAATTGCCACGTATGCACATTGTATAAGAATCCATTGACTTGTAACAAATCCAATTATTTTTGTATGGATAAGCTTTTGCAATTGATTTTGTACAGTTTGCTCTTCTCCTCTAGCTGAAATCATTCTTCTGGAAGTGAACAAATATTCACAATATCCTGATTTCAGTGTATGAGGATCAGGGGTGCCGGAAGGAATCGCGGGCGGCAGGGGCGGTCCCATAAAAATGGGCAGATCATATTCGCGCCAATTCGCGTGACAAAATTTAAATAGAGGCACTAGTAATTTGGAAAATATACTTACTAATTTGTGCCTAAACCAGTAAAATAAGGCCTTATAATGTTTTTTTCTTAAAGATCTAAAGGGCACCCTTGCCCCCCCTGCCCCCCTGGATAAGGACAGGAGGGGCAATTGCCCCCCCTGCCCCCCCTGTTCCGGCACCCCTGATGTGGATAGTTTTTAATTTTAGCGTATTAGTTAGACACCGATTTAGAGGGTTCTAACATGCATTTTTGTCAGTTAGATCCCGTCCGGAGGGACAAAAATGCATATTAGGACCCGACAAAGAGGTGTCTAACTGACTTAGACATCATATGCTTCTATTACTTGTTTTAACTTATAATTTTAGCAAAATAAACCGGAATCTGATTGTTTGTTTGCTGTTGTAAACAGTGTTAATCCCTATATATAGCCGGGCGCTAACATGCAATATTGTCAGTTAGATCCCGATTTTTCCAATGGTATTACATGTAGTATCTTAGTGATGTCTAATTGATGTATTTCCTCTTTGTCAAGGCACTTATATACCACAGGTCGCATCGTTGGGGCTTTTTGTGTGACGCTTCCTATATGTGCACAAATTTAGCAGATCAAAATTAAGAACTCTTTGTTAAACTTTACAAATATATTGATATGAAATCCCTCACAGAAATCTCAAATTGTTGTGATGAACAATTCAATAAGGGTTGTTAAAATTTGTTAAAATGACTGGCATTTTTATCTCCAGGGAGCTGGTGCTAAGATTACTGAAATCGTTCTTATGGACTTGAATGCAGTAAGCAGGGAGGAGTGCGCCAGTACTTCAACATCATGCATAAGTACACATAGAGTGTCTGATTATACATTCATTAAAAAAAACACCATATCATTATATATCATTTATGCAAAGTAAAATTTCAGACATCTGGAAAGTGTTCGTAAAATTTGAACGACACCATATTTTGAAAAAAAAAATTTTAAAAACATGTCTCAGATCGTTTGGCATAGGCTTTTGAAACTTCATATGGGTGTCTGAATAAATTATTATTACTTTTTGTAATATTATTATTTACACCAAATCAACAAATCCCATACTGCTATACTAAACGTAAGCCCTGAATGTTCTGTTGTTTTATAGCCATCGTAATGTAGACAGGACCATATACATGTAGGATGGAGTGCATCAATTATTAACAGTAATTTGCTAATGCTTTCAAAAAACTCTAAGTGTGCTTTCCACCGTTAATGGATGGTTTCTGATTCATACATTTTTGTTGGCGTGGCATATTGGCATAATCAACAGTCATAATCAGTACTAACGACTTGATTTACACAACATTTTATGTTCATTTGTTTCATACAACCCACCATTGACTACATCTGTATTTTTATAGAAAATGTACAGAATCCCTGGGACTATCTGATATGGAATAATTCCGCAACTTACAGATGATTTCATAATTGTAGATGTTCAGCCTGAACGATTTTTTTAATCTAGGACTTGTATTCCATAGAAAAAAGGGACAGAAAAAAATATCACATCACTTTGCCCTATAGAATAGCCTGTCCTGTAGTATTTTTCCCCTGAGTTGAGAGCGGTAAAATACACATAGGAGTATAAAATTCCACTAATCTTCTGCTAATGCATCTGTTTCTCAGATCTGGTCCCGCACCTCAGTGTTCATGGCATATCTGGTAACTTTTTAGGGGTTTTTAGCAGAAGTAAAAGCTTATATATGCACCTTTTATTAAATATCTATGCCACTGATACAAATCCCAGTGTCACCATGACCAGTATGGTTTTCAGAATGATAAACAGTTCATTGCATGGTTTATCACTGCTGTTGACAGCTGCAGTTCAGGACCTCAACTCAGAGGAAACAGACTGTCGAAAAAAAATCATGTATAGGCTCAGCGTTTACAATCATGAAATCACAGATTTGTATGAAAAAAAAACGTTCTTATGACTCTACTCAAAACATTCATACATCTCTTCATTCTCTTGTTTTGTTTTGAAAGGTCATATATACTGGCAGTCTGGCATGCATCATGTTGTTTCTTATTTATGAGATATTTACACTGCAAAGACATATCCATGACACTTGTGTACAAAAAGGGGAAGTTCACTATGAATAAGTAACTATTTAGAACATAAGCTATAAGGCAACTATTCTTTCTGTATATTTTCTCCATGAATCTGTATTGCTGCAAATAAACAATGTCTGAAGCCAATATCACCAATGCAATACCATCTTAGATAAGTATTTTTTTTAGCCTTTTGAGGAGGATGAATAACTACTGAATTTCTCAATATTTCATCCTCCTTGATCTGTATATATGATGCATCTCCATAAATATATATATGAAGATAAGATGTGGATAACCGGTATGTGGCATTATACCATTCGACACCTCTGCCAGCGAATCACATGCCAGTATTGCAGGGAAATAATTCCCAGATTCTTTGTTGTTCAGTTATCGTCTGATGTTTGACTGTTTGAGTGTTTGTCTTATGGTATAAGCCGGTTATTCACTATGGGATCAGGAATATGTGTTTATCACACCTCAGGCTAAAGCCCTCGGGTGATAAATCACATATTCCCTCTCCCGTGGTGAATAACGTATACGAATCTCTATTTCAGTATCTGGGGAAGCCCAGTTGACGACATGTGTTTGCAGGCAAACATTGGAGCTGTGAAATAGAAGAATCTTTCAAACTGAAATGTTTATAATGCTCTGTTGACAGCAAGTAAAACAGAAGGCTGCCAGTCTGGTAAAAATGAGAACTGCATGCTGCTGCTGCATGGCACAAAAATTAGTTTTGTATGCTTCAGCATTGTAGCTCCAAAGAAATAGTTCCAATTTCATGGCACATTCACAAAGTTTCTCTAAGGAAGTAGACATGGACATCAGCATACTCAGAAACAGCCCTGGTTTCTTCCAGACATAATTTTGTGAGTTCACCACAAGGGGTTGTGTGGACCGCTCACTGGAACTCGCGGAATTTCACACTTGCCACTAGGTGGCAACAAAAGACAGCATATGTTCTGCCAAGGCTGGAAACATCAGTGACAATAAAACAGCGGTTCACTTGTAGACAGGAAAGCTGCCTAAAACAAAGACGGTTTATTGCAGTGGAAGAAATAACAATGCAAACTGAATGCCAACAATGTCAAGCTAAAGATATATGCCTTTTGAGGGGATTTTTTACAACAAGTACCGGCAACATTGCCCCAGCCGCACATAAGTTTGGAACTGCGAATTGAGAAAGACATATTTTGAAAAAGCCTTTGAGCTTTGAATCCAGGCTACAACGCTTAACTTTCCAATTTATCATATTCAGTCGGTCTATCAATGGTCAGCGTTTTCAAAATGATGCAGGTCCGCATATTATTAACCTGATTTTAAACCAATACTTGTAGTAGTCAATTTGGTGTGCAATCCAACATACACTTTTTTTACTCTTCAACCTTACTTCAATTCATCAGATGTCAAAAAGTTATCTATATTGCCTTCTCGGTCTCCATCTGATTTATAATATTTCTTTGACTGTAAATTATATAGCCTTGTAAACTAACTCCATGCTGGGGCATCAGGAAACTGAGCATTATCAATTATGCATGTCACTGTTACTTTGACAACGTTTTTATAAACCTGTGTTTTGGTTGAGGGCTGAATGATGGAAAAATTAAAACACCAATGTAAAATGGCAAATATAAGAAGAACACGTTTTTTAAACTAATCCATTTTCATTTTGTTAAGCATGAATTGATTCCCTACAGTTTGCCCTTCTCCTCTAGGTGAAATTGATCTCCTTGAAAGTGAACAAATACACTGCTTCCTGATTTCAGTGTTGTATAACTGCGGTTTTTGTAACTGTTGTTGTCATTGTTTTTCTGCACGTGTCAGTTGTGTAGTGCAACTGGTCATGTTTTGGGTATTTGTTTCGATTTCTCAAGGGCTGCTCAGCTTTCAGATATTACTTTGGTAACTAATCTTGGTCGATGACTTTTTTAAAATCAGCCTGCATGTGTCTTAATTGCCACAAAAAGTAAGACATGCACTTTCCTAATTCTAAAGTAGTGGGAACCGGGGGCACATCGGGACTCAGGGAACTTTGGGACGGTGGGGTTTACTTGGTTCCTGGCAAGGTATATGATATGGTAGTACAATCATATCTTGTAATTTCACATCCTGATGTTTATATTGTTTTATTGACAAATTACAGCCACATGCAGATGTATGGCGAGGAAAAGTTTGTTTTCCTACTGCTAAAGTAAATATGGAGGGGTTCAATTCAAACCATTCTGTGGACAAACAATGAACAATGAGGCTTTCTCAGTGCTTGTATGAATTTGATATATTGTAATGAACAGTTATGAATTGATATCCTGATAAACACACTCACTGGTGCTTGAGAAATTAGCATTTTGGCATAAAAGTCATATCGGGGCGCATTGGGACAGTAAATTCGGGGCACATTGAGACGCACTTAATATAGCAGAATGTAAGCTTCCAAGTCAACTGAATGATCTGGGACAGCACACAACAGATATTCAGGCCACCTTGAATAGATGCATAGTGGATTACCATGCTCTGTGAACAAATTTATCGCAAAACACTATTTGTTACTTACATAGATGTCCGCACCCAGGACAGTTTATGTTAAATGTTTAAAATTGTTTAAAGTTATCAACTATTAGCACTACAAGGTGTTAATGCACTGTATATTGTGTTACGCACTGCTTATATGTAATATCTATTGCACATGCAGTGTTAAAATGAATTTTTTATTGGGACAGTCACTTGATGACTCACATTTTGCTGTCTGGCTGTAAAAGGCTAGGTGCAGTCTAATTCATTAAGCCTTGCATTTAAGCTCAATAGTATCAGTGATATTCATGCAAACTTCTGAGCTGCTCAGTGCTTTCAGCATTGAGCAAAATTAGTAGACGTTAAAAGCGTCCCAATGTGCCCCGGTTCCCCCCTGAGCTGCTCAGTGCTTTCAGCATTGAGCAAAATTAGTAGACGTTAAAAGCGTCCCAATGTGCCCCGGTTCCCCCTAGAGGCTAGACTTTATTTGATTGCCTGATGAATCATTATGCAGACAGGTGAATGATATACAGGGGCTGTCAATAAAAGGCAATTTGTTTTTTTTAACCTTTCCGTTTGCTTTCTCTGTTAATGATTGCTTTCTGATTCATGTAATTTTTGTTGGTTTGGCTTAAGCTATTGTCATAATCAATAATGTCAAGCATGTATTAAATAACTGAACGACTAAACGAAGAAGCAACATGATTGTAATAATTCATAAATTGTCTTTCAGTATTCCCTTGATAGTCTTTTAGATTATCTATGGCTTAAATTATGTATTATTAATGATAAAACGTTCTGCAGAGATCATTGATCTGGTTTCATATAGCATATGAATGTCGATAGTCATGTATATATTCATATTATTTAATTACTCAAACTTTCGAAGTTTTGTAGGCCTATACTGAGCATTTAAATTATTACACAATGAGTGTATCTTTGATTGAGGGTGTTTGGAATAGACCCAATGGCAAAATATTGCCTCTTTTATTTACTTTTAAGCAGATGAATCATTATGCAGACAGGTGAATGATATACAGGGGCTGTCAATAAAAGGCAATTTGTTTTTTTTAACCTTTCCGTTTGCTTTCTCTGTTAATGATTGCTTTCTGATTCATGTAATTTTTGTTGGTTTGGCTTAAGCTATTGTCATAATCAATAATGTCAAGCATGTATTAAATAACTGAACGACTAAACGAAGAAGCAACATGATTGTAATAATTCATAAATTGTCTTTCAGTATTCCCTTGATAGTCTTTTAGATTATCTATGGCTTAAATTATGTATTATTAATGATAAAACGTTCTGCAGAGATCATTGATCTGGTTTCATATAGCATATGAATGTCGATAGTCATGTATATATTCATATTATTTAATTACTCAAACTTTCGAAGTTTTGTAGGCCTATACTGAGCATTTAAATTATTACACAATGAGTGTATCTTTGATTGAGGGTGTTTGGAATAGACCCAATGGCAAAATATTGCCTCTTTTATTTACTTTTAAGCAGCACTATGACAATGCTGCAGACAATTTTCGATGTCGAGCAGTTTCTTTTGGCTGCAAAAGCCAGGAAGTCGCTTTATATATGGATCATTAGCAATTCTTCCTTTACACCGTGAAGAATACTTTAGAAACTTATAGTGACACGAATACTCACATACACGAAGTTAATGGTCTGTAATGAAGTCTGTTGTTTGCAAAGTTCTGTATAAGACATATAAATGGCATGAGAAGAGAGTATCTGTACAGTACAACCCAAAATAAAGTAAGAAAATTTCCCGCCAGAAGTCCTCTGTTTACCTATTTTGCCCTCTTTTCTCCTCTCCACCCCAAATCTCCTTACAACTCCCTTTGACTTCTTACAACAACCTTAGCCTACATTAAGAACTCTATTTAGACAACTACCAATGCAACTGCAATTTGCAGAGGTGCAAAATATTAAGTAAAACAATCACAATGGGGGTGATTGAGTTCAAATTGGTGTTGTTTAAATGTGATTTTAATGTAATTTTAGAAGGTAGTTTCAAGTAGGTCAAAGTAGGAAGTGATTCAGAGGTAGTCAAAAAGTGTGAAAGGGTAAAGTAGTGGCTGATTCTTCCTTCCTGCTGGGGTAATCGTACTTTATTTTGGGTTGTACTGTATATACGAGTGATGCCATATTTGACAGCAAATATTAAGTACATTTAGAGGCTAGCTCATATAATGGAATTGTATCTCACGTGCCATATTTTGGTGTGGGTTTATTGCAGTTCATTTTTTGTATTTGACATCATGAACAATCATAATGTAATATATACTGCCAGAATTCATAGATGACTAAAATTAACCCTCGATCTCTCAATTTCAAGCTATAGCTCTATTTCAGCACACCGAAGTAGAAATTTTCAGGGTAGGTTATAATTTTGAGCAAAAAATCTACAAGTGTCTGAAATGACATTAAGCCAAGGCACATGCCTGCCTCCATGCCAAAAAACTCTTAAAATGTAAATGTAAATGTAGACTTTTTTATAGTCCATTACACCGACAAAGTCAGTCTCAACAGACTTTACAATTACACCCTTGGCAGGCCTGTTCAAGCATGAGCCTTCCTCAACTCCCCAGGGAGTATACAGCCAGGCAGCCGTTTTCAGCGCACACAATGCTAAGTCACTCTACAATCGCCATCACTGCCTATAGCCAAGTACCCATTTACACCTGGGTGAAGTGAAGCAAAGAGTTATGGAGGATCTGCTCAGTTCCTCCATGCCATGGGTGGGAGTCTTGTGAAGTGTTGTGAACCACTTAAGGTGGCTCGCTACTCATGTAATGACGTCATCTGAGCACATTTCCGCGCAGCCAGGCAGGCCCTATCTCTCGTGACGTCACCACAGCAGCAGAGCTCTGCTGGTCTTATTTTTCATCTTTTTTTAATTCTGAAAATTCCATGCGACGGCCGCTTCGTTTGCCATTTGCGCCACTTCTATTGTGGTTAGAGACTTCTCGTTTGGAGCATTAGATGCGGTATGACAAATACTATAATCTGGCAGACTTTCAGTTCTCTACTTTCAGTAGAAAATTTCTGCAGGCGATTTTCGGCAAGCATGTCTAATTTCTCAAAAATGACTTTGTGACATAAATAAATTTTTGTATCAATATCCAGGCCCGTTGGGCCATATGTCTGTATCATTATATTGTTCCTCACTTTATTTGGAAGCAAATGACAAAGAAATACAAAATTCTATCTCGTCATTTTTTTTTTGTGCTATGGTTCTTAAAAAATATTTAATTTTTAAAATAGAAACTTTTTTTCGGAACCCCTAGAAAAGTTCTTTAAACTAAATATATTTCTCTGAAATTTTAGTCAGGTTTTCCATCAACCTTCCTTCTTTAATTCCATGCTTCATTTAATAACATAGGATGAATGGCCACTGAATGGCAGGGAAAACTTCACAGTAAAAAAAGTAAGAAAAAAATTGAGTTTTTCAGGTTTGCGTGGACTGACTTTCTTTTACATAACCTCAAATATTTTGAAAGAAAGGCTGGTAGCGACCACTTTTGTTTATATATCCTTGCTATAAACTATATTTTGGATCATTTTAAACTATTTTAAAGAAATCCTATCTTAGAAAGTTCACGAGTATCGAGCCACCTTAATGAACCTGAAAAAATGACGTTCACAGCCACTTGAGTTTATCTGGACTGCCCAGTCACATACAGAGTGGCTTCTCAGTTTGCCTAGTCTTTGGATTATTTTACTTGTCCATTCAGATAGAAACAAGGGACTACAGTAGGCTGCACATCTCGATGAAAATCAATTGTGCAACCTTGTTTAAGTCAATCTGTCACATATCCTGCCAGCATTAATTTTATCTCAGGGGAAGTCAATAGACCAATTATATATAATGTATTATTGTGAAAACCATTGTCATTTTAACTTATTCAATTACTTTCACACGTGTAAGCATTTGTGTTGATGTTATGTAGTTTGCAATCTCCTGCAGCTAAAATTAAACTCAAAATTAGTTTACAAAGATCAATCACTCAAACAAAACAAATACACACTGCGTCAAGTTTACAATGCATGTGCACGTTTTTTGTCGTCATCTATTTTCTGAAGGTGTCATGGTTGTCCAGCAACGAGTCATTCTGACGGTGTTTGAACTTGTCAAAAAACTGTTTAGTTTTAAGAATTAAAACTCCTTTGATTTCATACACTGTATATCTCGATAAGTCTCTGATAGGTGTCTATCAAATAAGTTCAATTATTCATCCATTTATAAGAAATAAAAAATACATAAAAATGAATATATGTGAAGATATTGATATGCATCTTTATTAATTCTTTCTGTCACAGATCTGGGAATTTGAATTAAATATCGGTGTTTTTCATAAATTTATAGGTATATACGCAGACTCCGGGGCACTTCCTATCTCTTCCATGTTAATTTTAGGCCGGGGGGGGGGGGCATGACCCAATGACCATTTAAAAATACGCCACTTGATATATATGCCAGGGTATGGACGATGGGGATATTGATGATTTTAATTGAGGAAAGTGGGAGATGCTAATTGTTCGAGAGGCCGAATCAGAATTCACAGGGCACTTCGAATGGGTTATTTCATATATGGTAGCCCCTTAGGGCTGCTAGCCCCCTCTCCCTCCTCTAAGAAATAATCTATACACCAAAAAGTGTCCAATAGTTTTGTCTCGCCAATACATGGAATGTGAGCTATGAATTTCCTCTATTTCAACAAAGCTATCAATAGACAGACAGGTGAATGGCAAGAGTCCATCAATTATTTAAGGTAATTTGCTAAAGCTTTCGAAACTACTCAGTTTGCTATTGTATGTTAATGCCATGTCAATGGATGATTTCCGATTCTTTGTTGGCTTTTTGTTGTTGCCTTGGCATATTGGCGTAATCAAAAATCATAAGCTGGATTAGATTACTTAATTTCACAGTATATAATAAAACAACATGAGATAATTAGAAAGTCTATTAGATGTTAGTTATATCTATTTCATAACTGGTATTTTGTATTGCATGAGAAACTGTAAGACTACAGGATCTTTTATTCTTTAACTCATTAGTTGGAGTCTTAGATTACATGGACTAAATAAGATTCATTTATATAACCCCCTTATTTTTAAGTTTTAATATATTTGGCAGACAGTGTACAATTGAAATGTCAGATCATATCCACTAGTTGCATTTAGACCTCTTTGCAGTTTGGCGGTCCACTTGAAAAATTATTTTCAAATTGCAAGCAGTCTTTGCCACGTCATCGACAGTTTTCTGTTGGTCTCCTAATCTCCTTATCTTCTTATTTAATGAAGTACCTTAAGTCATTTAATTATTTGTTTATTGTCCGCGATGCTGCTAGATATATCAATAAGCACCAAATGAAAAATTAACCATAACTGACGCAAAAAAAACATTTTTAAGACAGCGACATCACTTGACCAAGTTTCCAACTGTTTGGACCACTATTTCACGAACAGCTATAATAAATTTGACATTGTGTGTTTTGAAAATAACCACAATATTCCCTAATCAGGTTTATTTTTGAAATGAAATTAATTTTGAGACGTCAAGAGTGAATATCAAAAACTAGCTGGTGATTCTGTTGCACTTGCAGCTTATCAGTTTACATTCATAGGAGTAACATGACAATGAATGCAGCTCTGTTTCATGACAGAGAATCAGATTACTGGAAATGTCTATTTTTGTAGATTCAATCTCATTGATTGCTTTTTCAATCGAATATCTTCAAATGAAGGTTGAATGCAAAAGGGGTCCATTCATCAATTAAACATCTGAAAATATTACAGGCAGGACAGACATTGGCCTACTTCGGAATCAAACATTTCGAATCATAGGGCTGCTATAGATTAGATAATATTGGTAAACTGCATTTTTAATACAAATTTAACTGCATACATAAGTATGTTGTGGCATTAAAAAAATACTATTTTCTGATATTGCTAAACATGTTGTTTCAGGACAATTATCAAGATCATATTCTTCAAGCAAACATTGTTAGACCCACTTGTAATGGCACTCTTTTCCTTGGCTTTTCATAATATAACATGTTTCCTGAAAATCTGTTGTTATGCCTGTCGGACCAAGACATAACAACCCAAAATTCTGAATTTGAAATTTAAAAAAAATTGTCCAACCAGACTTTTAACTCTTTTCACTTTGATCAAAGTTGAGGCCACGGCCAAGTTCTTCAACAGCATAATACATCACACAGATTCTTTGTCTAAAACCTTAAACTTCATCCAAGGTCACGGTGTTGCGGAAGTAACAAAAGGTGAACCTGCCTTTTGGGGACATTACAATTTCTGACTCTGGCATGACAGTAATTTTTTACACTTCACAGTACCACAGTACTTATACAAAAGATAAATAATTGATGAAGGAGGAATGTCTGAATGCTTAATAATAATAAATTACCAAACCTTTTGACCTTATTGCTTCTCTTTTAGCAACATAATGCGGTTTGATCAAATGGATGGTATTCGGTGCAGGTAATTGTTTCTTCACAATCGCTTGGCTAACCATGCACCAGATCACCTGATGACACATATTACTACTCGGCAATACACAGAGTTTCCTGATATATTCGATGATGTACTTCTGCTTCTCAGTCTGCCTCTTGTTCTCGAGTTTTTCGTGGCCTAATGGTTAAAGTTGCTTGTTTGTGCTATACCAGTCTGGCTGTGAGGTCGTGGGTTTGACTTCCACTCCTGGAACTCAGTTTGGTCCAAGCCCATGGAAAATTTAATGGAGGCGGGTTGTATCCAGTATTCTGTGCTGGGGCAACTGAACGACCCTGGACATCCCTGAATGAATAGGGCATGAGCCAGACCCACAGTCTTCTCATCACTCATCATCACACAGCGTTTACCAACACTGGAGTATTCTACGGCACGAGAACCTTGGGCAATGTTCCATTGTTCCTTTTGTCTCTGCCCATGGGCGCCGTTCTATGGCTGCCCTGAGCTATATCATTGTGGAAGGCTCACCACAAATTTTGTGCCTGCATTGAAGTATAACTGACAGTAATTACAACACAATAGTGTCTGCCTCTTTTTTCAGTATCTTTGACTTGGAGGCCATGGAGGGTCATGATGTTCACCTACAATAAAAAAAAATAGCACAAAAAAAAATAGAAAAATTCTGATACAGGTACCTAGCAAAGTCATGACCTTTCAGTGGCTTTCACATGATCTATTTCAGTGTGCCAGCGAGATGAACAGTAATATAACTGACCCCGAGGACTGCAGTAGGCTATTTGAGCACATAATTTCTGATTTATTTGTATTATGAAATGTATAGATCAAATATTGCTAACATAAATTTGATTGCAGGGGAATTCAATAGGCCCATCAACAATATAATAAGAATTGACAATTTAATTTATCACCTTTTAACTAATCATACTATTAATATGGCTGAGCATTTGAATTGAATCTTTTGTCCTACTGCTCAGAGTCAGACTGGTTTCCCAAAAAATAACAAAGGCACTGCTACAGTGCAGTTGTTGTCCTGATCTATTTCCTGCGTGCGTTATGGCTGTTGTGTAACTCTGCAACAGGTTCTATTGTTGGTTTTGTGGCGATTCTTTGGTTAAAAAAATTGCATTTGAAAATTAACAGACGTACTGTTGAAACTTTCTGATGAATGGATTTATAGTAATTTTTTTGGGTGCAAAGGTTTTCAGATACATGGATTGTTTTTTGTTTGTGTGGAATGACTGGTTATCCACATTGCTCAGATTAATATATATATAATAATTATAATAATATGTATTTATATAGCACTAATTTCAGTTAGCTGCTCAACAGCTCTTTTCCAAATCAATTCACTTACATGAATTCTGAAACAGATTAGTTTTTGGATTATTCTTGAAGTTTTCTCATGTCTGGACTGTTCTGACTTTCCAGGCAAACTGTTCCGGCGTTTTGGTGCTGCATTGGAAAATGCCCGATCTTCAAACTTGTTTTTGTTGCTTGGGGCAGGTTCTGCTAATAGCAGCTTGTGATTGCTCCTCAGGTTAAGCTCCAGTTGAGATTTGACTCCAACAAGTTCTTGAATATATTGTGGTGCCTGCATGATTGTCCACTGCCTTACACGTAATTGTCATCAATTTGTGTAATATAATTATTTAGTAATTTAGGCCTACAGTGTGTGATTTCGGGAAGTCATGCACTGACCAGTACATCTGACCAGTGGCTCTTTCCATTTTATTCATACATGTTTGACTTGTAATATCAAACATATTTTCAAGTATTGTCTCATCTTCTGTACCAATATCTATCAATTTGTTTGCTTAAATAATTATTAACACTGCTGTTATCATGCCAAACCAAAAATACTTTCTTAATTACATGCACATTTCCATGCTGCTTTTCCACAATAGAGACATTGATAAAGTGGCTATCAAATGTTTCAGACTATGAAATAGTCAAATGTCATCAATAAAGGCAGACCTATACCCTAGCAGAATGTTTTGAATAAAGGTATAGTAGAAAATTTTGTTCTGTTCGTACCATAATATCCACTCCCAGATTTTCATGAATTTCTCCTATTTTACAATACAGCGAGTAATTAATGAAACATGATGCAGGCAGGTGAATGACTGAGTCTATTAATTATTTAGGCAGTTTGTTCAAAGCTTTCGAAACTGCTCAGTGTGTTTTTCTACATTAATGGATGATTTCCGATTTATTAATTTTTGTTGTTCCATCATTCGGGTGAAATCTAAAATATCACAAGTTACTCTTAATAACTTAATGCCAGTCTGTCACAATAGATAAGTATTACATTCCATTCAATAAACACAATTTTCTTAGTGTTATTAGATTTATCAGTAATAGCCACCTTTTAATTCACCACATATTGTCATCAATACGAGTATTATACTGGAAACTGATAATTTCCTACTCAGAGTCCCAGGTACATAAGCATTTTTATGATTTATTTAGGAAGCTATTATACCTGTCATTCAGATTATCTATAGCATGCATAACTTATTTATGTAGAAAGATAACTTCTGAGAAAAATCATTGATCTCTTATTTTATGGTATGTGTGTCGATTATCACGTAATCATGTAATTTGTTCGGAAAACTAAACCAATTTCGGAGCTTGAAGTACCCCACCCTTTCATGAATGTATTTTCATTCTTAAAGCATAATGTCAGAAGGCATTAGTTTATTTTGCTCAGTTACACTGAAATATCATAATACTGCATGACTTTCTACAAGCGAAATTAATTACTTGAGAAAGTAAATGCTATAAAACAAAATCTGGTTTTCTGTTCCTGGTGGATTTAATTTTAAAATTGAAAATAGACTAAAGATAATATCAAATGCAGCTGCTGACTCTATCAGAGCTTATTAAACAAATTTACATTATGGCCTATTTCAAAAATAATGAAGCCAAAGTGTGACATGACTATCAAAATTCTAAAATGCTTATATGTATCAAATGACCAACATGTCCAAGTTCTAGAAACTGTATTTACCATTTTGGTTTGGTTTGTGGAAATAACTGATAAAAGCGGAATATTCCCAAATTTTATTTATTTTTATTTCCATGGCAGTAAAAGAAAAGTAGACTAAATGGTAACTTTTCTTCAAATTAAATGTAATTTTTCTGTTGGATGACAAAACTCATATATACTATTAAGTCTCCATGGCTGTTTTCATCCAAATTCACCAAATATTTTATGAGGAAAACATTATTTTTCGAATTTTGTTTAAATATTTAAAAAAAAACTTACATATTTGCTCCTCAGATGTACACATTTTCCTTTAAAATGATTTCATCTGTCCTGTGTTATGCGTCTGTATTTGAGCTTTGAATTGGTACCAAATAAGTGCCACCAAAGTGAATACGAACAGAGCAAATGATGATAGAAGCGTGTTTTTTAGCCTATTTTTCCAGATAAAAAGCCAATTTTGGGTAATGCTGTGACGCATAAGTCAAAAAAGTGTTCTGGTTTTGACCCAAATCGATTTTATATGCATTATCAATAATAACTGGATGAACCATAAGAGTTATTACAAAATTAAAGTGAAATTTGTGTTAGTTATTGCCTTTTCCAACAAATTGGCCCCAAATTTTGAAGAAAGCTTCACAAAGAGCAAAATTTTGATAATGAAACATTTAAACATACTACAAATACTGATATGTTGTGTTGATAATCACTACAAGTAATACTAGAATGATTGCGTTACTCCTTACAAGAAAACCGTGAAAATATGATCAATATTATTCCGTAGCGTTACGCTTGCGACAAAGCCCCATTTAAGAAATCTTTGTATTTTACCACCAGAAACCAGCTGCGGACCTGGATTACTTGATTGTTTCTCACTCAAAACTACACAGATTTTGCAATATTACAAGCTAAACCAGATTTAAAACGGAGCATTTATTGCTCTGTGGCACTACAAAGTATTCTGGGCGTTACGCTTGCGACGCATTCACCTACCGTGCTGTTCATCGGAATTTTTCAGTGAAATAAATTTTCAACAACCATAAGAAGCAACAAAATGGGTAAGCAGATATAAGACTAGGTCTCAAGGGCCAAAAGATTCAACTGACACATGTCAAAGGGACCCTAGAGCACCCAGATCAGTATGCGTCAAATTTGACTTAATTTTTGGAAGTCAACCATCGAATCCAAATTGCTCAATAATGTCAACACAGGCAAATATGAATACTTGATTTGATGGATTTATGAAGCCTGAGGATGTAGAGATTCCAAAAGTGTTGAGAATTGCCTTAGAATATGTCCAAATTTGTAAAACTGAAAAAATTCAAGTGGTCAAAAATGTTATGTCACGTTTTATTTGTGAAAAAATGCTTGTTTTTCAATGTAATTCAACTCTATCTCAATAACTATGAGACAGAATGTCATGAAATTTTCAGGAAAGTTGCACAAGAATGTAATTAAAGCAATGGTGTACCATGAAGTTGTCACATACAGCCATTCTCATATTTTGAGACCCCTACAGAAAATATGCTGCGTGGCTTCATTATTTTTGAATTAGGCCTTATGCCGACGAATACAGACAACACCAGATGCAAGGAATGTGAAATCGCTGTTACAGGTAATTTCATTAGTATGCGATTTTCAGGTTCTTGGCCACAAAACACATAGCATTTTTGGTTAATCTGACTGGTTTAGAAGCAATACAACGTCACACATCTCATATATCAAACGTAGTAAGTTCCTTTTTAGCATTGATTTCTCACTATCAAGTGTGAATGACCAGAATCGCGTGCTAATGAAATCACATATGAAATGAACCATTATTCCCTTGTGTTCAGGATCAGATGTCCACATTTAAGAGTCATAGAGAGGAGGATGAAACCAAGCAATAAATCAACAGTTCCGGAAACGTCGTTCAAGAATATGTTACCTTTCAAGACATTTTTGTCACTTTCACAACATTACTAATGAAGCAATTTCTCAATAAATATTTGATGAAGATCTGTTCATGTATAGTAGGCCTATGGAACCCTCCTGAATTAGGTTGTGATGGATTATATACCTTTATGGAAGGTTGAGGAAAAAAGAATTGGTGTTCAACTGTACATTGATTGATGGCATCCTTAATTCTGTTAATAGATATTTTTAACAGATAGTGTGTTTGGAATGTCTGATTACCTATAATTGTGTGCAGTAATTATAATCCGATCAGTTTCATTTTGTCAAAATAATTAAAGCACTGATAACTCTGTTATCGACCACCAAGTTGTCAGTTTCAGAATGTGCCATCCATCTTATTTTTTCAGACTGATGTCACACTGAATTATACTTCTTCTGAAAACTGCATGGTGTCGACAATGTAATTACGGAAGTTTTTAAGACTAGTTTGTGGATAATGTTAGTGTTTTTTCAATTGCTATGACATTTGGTATTGATTTGGTTGCAGATTCAATATATACTATTTGGCCTTATGGTGTGTTCTAGCATGTAGATTTTCCTAGGGTCAGGTAAATTCATACATGGAGATTTGGGGCAACAGTGGCCAGTGCTTTAGTTTAGTTTTATTCATAACACATAATAGATTAATCATTTGTTGTGTAAAGCTGTGACATACGTATTATCCACAATTAACGAAGAAGCTTGCACATGACCAGCCCAAAACAAAGAAGACACTGTCCTGCAAATGCAAAATCACACTTTTTGCAAGCCTGCTTCATTCCAAAACAACACTTTAAAATTGGATGAACTGAGTGAGCTCAAATGATGGATATATGGTTGCACAATTTGTTTGAGCTTACATAGCTTGTTGTTTTCAACTAAGATGACACCCAGATTATCTTAGATGAAAACAACAAGTTGTGTCAGGTTAAACAAATTGTGAAACCATCTCACTCAAACATTTGAACCTTCACAAGAACCACTGGTGTCATACAATGGAGAAACAAAAATAAGGTAGATAAAGAGCAAACAAATGAGCCTTGGAGATGCAAAAAGAAATTCCCTGGTATCTATATTGGTTGTACATGTACACACAGAGGACACTGAAAATGTTTTCTCATCTGATAGCTAAGGTAGCCTGGAATGTTCAAAATAACCCCATTTTATAGCAGCCTATATCATGTAGTTTCTTTTACAGACAGAAAACAAATATGAAGATTGGAGGCAAATGAAATTGGTAAATTTGATGTTTGGATAGCTCTTTACCGATACCTATAGGAATAAAAAGATGTCCTCTCGAAAATAGAAAAAAATTGAATGAAAAAAAAAGAAAGAAGAATTTATCTTTATAATGACAACGTTAATTCTGCTAATTACTTAATTTGTACTTCACTACAGATTTTTCCACTATAGATAAAAAAAGTCAGCTTTTTAGGATTAATCACAATTTCTAACTCCCCGTCACATCATGCAACAAACCTGCCTTTCATTTATATGTAATAGAAAGTTGTAAACATACAAATCCACCGTACTCACCCATCAATTAAATGACTGATGAAGCACGAATAGGTGAATGCTTGCATAATTAATTATTGAGAGTAATTCGCGGAAGTGTTTGACCCGGATTGCTTCTCTTTGAGTGACAAAATGCGGTAATTGATCAAATGGATGGTATTCGGTGCAGGTAATTGTTTCTTCACAATCGCTTGGCCAACCATGCACCAAATTACCCGATGACACATATTACTTGATAATACAGAAGGTTGCCCCTTTGTTTACATTGTATGTACAAAACAACAATTTTGGTTAATAAAAATTTGCATCACCGTTATCTGAATTCCATGATAGTTTTTCATGTATATGTCAAAATAGAAGAATTTACCAAAGAATTTTACAGTTGGTCATGAGCTTCAACAAACCACTGATGTGAAAAACACAGAATTTTCCTGTGATACATTTAGGCTTGTACATGATGTTTTTACCCCTTTTAACAGTTATTGAGCAAGAGAATATGCAAATGTTAATTCAGTCAATAGTTATTGGTTAACTATCAATCAATACATTTTATTGCTTCTGTTTTTTTGGCACTTCATCAAAAACTATTTCAGCAAGTAAAGAGTAATTATTTGGACTTGATTATTTAATCAATTGGACAAGAAGGTTGTTTTCTCATTAGCTATAATTGATATCACACATCTTTAAAATTGTTTTGGCTTCAAATGGCTCATTAGAGATTTTGAAGTAGAGAACAATTTCTTTGTGAACTCCTTTGGGATGGTAGGTTGATATCATTAAATTGAATGTAATTCTTTTAGGGTTCCGATTATTTCCTAGAATGTTTAGATGACACACCACAAAATAGCTTGGAATATAAGTAGTGGCCTTAGTCAGCAAAAGGGACGCACAGAAAGCTCGACATCATAAAGGAAAGGATTTATGGAATAGTTTCACAATTTTAAAGATATAGTTAATTATTATATTTGGTATTACCGAGCACCGTTTGCTCAATGCGGAGAGATCCAGAAAAGGCTTGGGTTCGGTATGGTGTCCTATAGTGACAATTATATAATTTAATTAATCCTAAAAGCATTATTTCCTACATAATCACTCAACTGTAGGACATTTTAGGTCTATACATATACATTTCATTTTTAAAATTCCCTTTGTTAGGTTAGCAGAGCTACTTTTAAAAGCCAAAATCAATGTGTCTGTGATGTGTCATTTTCAGGAGCATATTCTGCAAATATTGCTTGACGAAGTACTGTTGACATAATCGACATTGTAGGTACAGTGTATATTCTCTATTCGGATTCCTTACTGAACAAACAGAATTTGGTTGTGTAAACTTCTTTCTTTTGCGTGAATATATGATATGATAAAATATATATATAATATTTTACACTGGGTCAATGAATGCCAAAGCCAATAGGGTAATTTTGAGTCATTTCATCAAATTTCCAACTCAACTGATTAAGAATGCCTTGAAAATTTACAGGAATCTGGGTCTGAAGCTCTTTGAGGAGCTATCAGAGGTAGATGCTAAGATGAGATGGTACAAATGAGAGTCCACTTGTAACAAGGTTACCTCCTTTTTCACAAGGTTGAGGTCTTTCACTTGGCTCAGCATAGAACACCAGACATCAGGCACCTCTTGGCTTTACATCATACACAATTAGAAGAATTGAGTTCCTGAAGAAGGATTCAATCATTCAAACCATGCAACAACATCAGAGCCAGTGATCATATGAATATCTGTAGAACCATCATGCCTGCAAGTTGAATTCTGACATCAGAGCCAATGATCACATGAATATCTGCAGAACCATCATGCCTGCAAGTTGAATTCTGACATCACAGCCAATGATCACATAAATATCTGCAGAACCATCATGCCTGCAAGTTGAATTCTGATTTTTTGGGGTGCAATATAAAGTAGCCTACTAAGATGAAATGAATAAAAATGGTCAATTTCACATTGTTTGGAATTAAGAAACAATCTTGACTGCCAAGTTAGTTACATCATGGAAATTGTTCATTAAATTACAAAGGCTTGCTTGTGGATATTCTGATAAATGACGCACTGGGTAAATCATCCACACAGAGTCTTTCAGTATGTCGGGGCAAAATGTTGAATGTGAAACAGCTCAGTAACATGTCAATTAGGTGATCAATGCAATGTGTAATTGATGAAGGTAATGTAAATAATGAAGACACCTTTTGTCTGATTTGCACATGGAGTTAACACGGACACCAGCTAATGTTACAATCGTTTTTTTTTTGTTTTTTTTTCACTATAAACAAACTTTTCTTTCAGTAAATTCACCAACAGGTTTTCCGCCATGCTGATTGTATCCTCCACTGTAAAATTCGAACTTTGAGTCACCCTTTATGATTGAGTGAGATGGTTGCACAATTCCTTTGAGCTGTCATAGCCTTTTGTTCTAAGTTATGACAACAGACAGATTTCTTAATTATTATTATTAAAACAACAAGCTATGTTAGTTCAACAAATTGTGCAACCACTCAATAGGGTGGCCGGAAAAAAAAAATTCTTAAATTCATATCGCATACCCCTGCATTTATGTGAATTGGTAAAATAAACATGCTGTTAAAGTTTTGGAAAGATCCTTTAAGTCTAAGTGGTCCCCCAAGGCCTCTTGGTTTCTGAAAATTAATTTAGAAAAATGTCCTTTTTCATAATTGCAGTTTTACATATCTCGCTTATTATTCGACATACAATTATAATATTTAAACCATTGTTCTGAGGAGAAAATTAGCTTCAATTTGAGTACCAGGAAGCTGTACTTACAATAAAATTGAAGCTAGCATGATTTCAAAAACTCAAAAGTTCATGTCAAAGTAAACCGCTTAAATAATTCTTCTAAATTTTCAAATTTTGCTAAATTGAAATACTACTTGAAATAAGGCATACTTCTATGATATTAAAAATTCACAATTTAATGCATGCTATGAATTACCAAAATAAGGCACAACTAAAAAAAAACTTCAAAGCTGTAAGGCCAATCTTAGATTTTCAAAGTTTTTGAAAAAATCTTACAGAGCTTCCAGTATGACACAAGGGAATAATACAATGAAAGCATGTGATGTTTTGAAAAATGAGGGGAAGACAATACAGTGCCGCCTGTAAGTAAGTGAAACGCATGACATTGTGCCATTGCATCAATGCTAAACATCCTTAACCAAAATGCTTCAGGAAGGACGAATTCTCATCCGATGAGAGGAAAACAAAGTGGGTCATAAAGGCCGATATGTGAGGCATGTGGGATAAAAATAGCAGCCAATTTCCTTTGCTGTAGTCGGAGTTAGGTATGGGTCAAAGTCTTTGATAAGTAAGTGAAACGCAGGCCCAATGTTAAAACATAGGGAAGGGTGGTTCACTTACTTATCAAAGACTTTGACCCATACCTAACTCCGACTACAGCATAGGAAATGGGCTGCTATTTTTATCCCACTTGCCTCACACATCGGCCTTTATGACCCACTTTGTTTCCCTTTCATCCGATGAGAATTCATGCCTGCACAAGCAGTTTGGCTGAGGATGTTTAGCATTGATGCAATGGCACAATGTCATGCGTTTCACTTACTTACAGGCGGCACTGTAATATCTTTAGGGTGCATTGTTTGTTAAGTGTTTGGTAATAAGGCTTTACATCCTGAATTACTGCACCAAGCTTATTTTTAGGGGCAGAGACCGAGGTAACACGTTTTGTCCTCAAATTGCCAGTAAGGCCATATTCACAAAGATGGTGAGCATAAATGAAGAAGAGATGCATCATCCTGACAATAATCCTTAGGGTGCATAGAATTATTAACAGTTTGGCAGGATTTGTGAGAAAGAGAACTTTAGTTTGAATGCCAACTTGATTAGTTTCTGCCACGAACGACTGTCGACTGTGCATCGAAATATTTCTAGTGGTATTTTGAAATTTTAAGACGTGAGGATTAAATTTCAGTATGGCTCCAAGAATTAAAAGTCTCCTTAGTGTGGAATTGGCTTCCAGGATCATAAAATACCACATTGATTCAAATTTGGTGGCGTCTGAAAATGGCAATGTGTGAAAAATGTATTCTTAATTGCCATGCATGCAGTGCAGATTTGTGTGTCTCTGCAGCAAGGCTATCATATACCATGAAAACCTGTAAATATTCTCACTTTCAACAGGAAATTGTTCCTTATACTTTATTCTTAGTAGGATTTTTAATTTAGCTAAATTTGACAATATAGACTAATGATTTCAGGGACTTGGCTTGACAACATGAAATTTTGAGAATTGTGTAATCCTGCCAGCTTCAAAGTTATAATAGATATAGCTTCCTGGTACTGAAATTGAAGATAATTTTCTCCTGAGATCAAAAAGCGAGATATTAAAAACCGCGATTACGCAAAAATGATTTTTTTTTGTAAATTTTGACCTGAAACCAAGTGGCTTTGGGAGACCACTTAGACTCGAAGGATCTCTCAAAAAATGTTAACAAAATGCTTATTTCACCATTTCGCATAAAAGGAAGAGGTACGGGATATGAATTTCAGAATTTTTTTTTTCTGGCCACCCTACTCACTCAATCATTTAAGATGACTCAAAATTTCACATTTTACAGTGTTTGTTTATCAAAAAAATCCTTAAGTCATATAATATGAATTAAGTATTTTTTTGTACCGATGGTCTCTCCATTTAACCCTTGCAGCCGCAACCAATTTTGAGTACGCAAAGCTGCAATGGGGGCCTCTGAGGCCCCTTCCCTTTCTCAAGCCTCAAATAAACAATGTTTCAAAAAATGTACTTCAAAAATAGTATTAGCATATTATATTAAGTCAAAATAGGAAACTGCAGTGAAATTGGGAAAAAAATTAAATCTTATTGATAAAACTACAATATCAAGATTCCATTAAATTTTTGCAATTTTGTCCATGTTGGTACATGTTTCGATTATTCAGTATTTTTTAAAGTTATTTTGAGACCAAACAATTCTGTAAAGTATTGGAATCGTGTTCTGATTTCATTATAAAGCATTTTGTGCCCTTAAAATGTAAAGAGATCAGAAAAGGAGCACTGAAAATGGCCTGCAAGATCCATTCCTTCAGGTGTCCATTTCGGGCCAATTTTTTTCTGAGAATGAAGGTCCTGCACGTCTATCATACCAACTTAATTTACAAAATCCTCACTGTAGGAGTTTTTGATGATGCTGAATCCATTTATGTAGGTTTAAGATCACTAAAAAGTCAATGTTGTGCCTTTTTAGATAAATTAATCAGAATTTTAATTGAAATGCAAATATATATGATATTCATTGCGTTGAAATGGACTGAAAGACACATATCAGCTCTCCAAATATGAAAAAGTGACTATATTGACCATAATCTGGTCTGTAATAAGTGACAGCACAGTTGCAGTATTTTTCTACAACTCATATGACATGCACAAGGTTGGGGGCCTATGAGGCCCCCATTGCGGCTTTGTGTCGGAAAAACGCTCAAGCTATCACCATGCAGAGACCATGTTCAATATCAATAAATTCACAACGTCTGGATGTTGTTTTAGATTAGTTGGACTAGGATTACATGAAATCTGAATGCGACTGACCAAATATTGTGCGAGACATTGAAGCGTAAAGTCCAAGGGGGGCCTCCAAGGCCCCCATTGCGGCTACTGAACGGTTAAATCAAATTGATCCGGAATCAAAATATCATTTTTCATCCATTTTGTCCGCTGCATATATCAGCATCCACCGACACACTGTCATTGTTTTCACCATTTCGACTTATATTTTATATATATATATTCCAGCTTGATGATTTACTCCTAAGCCAATTAATAATTGAAAGATATTGTCTAAAGCAATGATATTGATTATGTCAAAATTATCGAAATGGACAAATGTTTTTGTATTCATGAATAACCATAGTGTATTATTCCAAATGCTGCAATCGATATAATGAAGGATGCCTTTTCTAGCATTCAGGCATTGAGTTATGGATAATTCATATCATAATTGCAGAATGCCATTATGGTTTGCCGAAATCTTCTTGCTGTTTATCGGTAGTTATATTGAGCGATGTTTCTTGCCAGAATTTTTGCTTTCTCATTGTTATTCCAAGAACAAGACTCTGAAAGCATGACTAACAAATAATAAGTAACATTAGCTGGTGTCTGTGCTAACTCCATGTGCATTCAAGACAAAAAATGTTGTTCATTATTAACATTTCTTTCATAAATTACATGCCACATTCATTACAGGATTGACAATACTTATTCCAAGGACAAATCGCTTGTTGAATATATACAGTCCCTATGAAATCATAGTTGTGACTATCATATAATCCTATTTAGTTATCTACACATGTTCTTTACAGCGAAACACTTTGATATAGAATTAAAGTGGACTGTGGCACATCGATACTCATGATAGCCGATGAAGTGTCATCTTCTCTACTTTCAACATGGGAAACAAAGAGGCTGTTTGATTAGTCAAGAGTAAGCCATTTGACTTCTCATAAGAAATTTTAGAGTGAAAATCAGATGCATAATCCTTTCATTTGGCTGTCACCAACAAGTGGGATAAGTCTCCTTCAATCAAATTAACATTGAAAGTGTTGGGTTTGA
This sequence comes from Platynereis dumerilii, assembly GCA_026936325.1. Taxonomy (NCBI): domain Eukaryota; kingdom Metazoa; phylum Annelida; class Polychaeta; order Phyllodocida; family Nereididae; genus Platynereis; species Platynereis dumerilii. Next base: position 137,470,593 of record JAPTHN010000001.1, read on the forward strand.
TCATGACAAATCATCAGCATGATGACACACGAAGTGCCATTTTCACAGTGCCACAGTCCACTTTAATTCTATATCAAAGTGTTTCGCTGTAATGCTTGAGAGATTCAACCGTTGATTGTGAACAATGTTCGGATTCCATTGAAGCTACTTTTCATAACGCTCTTTTCCCGAGCTCGCCATTTTAGAATGAATTTATGTAAGCTTCAATTGTTCTGTCGCAAATACCTGTTGCCGAATTGTTTTTGTTTGCGGGAGCTATCTATATAAGTATTAAGACCTTATTTCTGACCTCACAGTAGTGATGATTCAACTTATCTTTCCATTAGATGCCTGGGAGGAAGACTTGTATTTGGCAAACAATATAACTTAGAAGTAGTTTTAAAAATGCAAGTACATATGCAATTATGCATTGGACCCATGTATTTTGGAGCCTATCATAAAATTTTTGAGTTTGACATTCCATCAACATCATAACAACCCGCACAAGTTACGGTTTGAAGTTATTTCTACATGAATAAATCTGTCAGCTTTCCATTACAAACATCAACTTATGAAGATGCCAGGGAGAGGAAGAAAGAAGAAGGTAAACACTAAACATCAACTCACCTGAGTTCGATTGCTTTTTTCCAGTTGCTGCACCAGCGGCAGGTTTTTCGAGTTGTTTGTAGGAGATATTAAGTTGATTTGGCAAGTGCTCTAACTCTAATGACTTGTTGTGAGTCCCACAGATGACTGCTTTTCACAAACTGCTAATAGGGGGCATGCCATACAGCCATATTCCTGAGCATTATGCCAATCTTCATTGTGATGCTAATCAACCGGTGTCGTCATCACCAATAGAATTTTAGCCGCTGTTGCTGCTGCTCCCGATGCTACCTGCTTTTGCAAGCTCTCTATTGATTCTGTTAGCATCTCTCCTATATATGTCCTGTTGCAGCAGTCAGTGTGTATTTGATTTCACCTGTGTCCTGTGTCCGATATAAGCAATATGGAGTATGCAATGCATCAGGGTTTGTGTAGGTCCTATATGACCTAGTAAATTGGCAGTAATCAAATTTCAGTGCACTTATATCAGACCTGTTGCAAGGCCAATGACACGGTTTGTACAGTAACCGATAATAGACCAAGAAAATACCAATTTTCTTACACGAAATTTTTTTATCTTTTATGTAGTGTGTGATTCAAGGTTATTGAAAGGTAATTTTGATTTGCAGGACATGGTTTTTTCCCAAACTTTTCAGGTATTATTACTCATCCCATTCCAATAACATTGCCCCTCTTGACACTGTTGACATTCCAGGCTATAGCTATAATGTGCTCAATACCACACAAATGCACTATAAAGTTTCCTTCAGTCAAGCAAACTATGTTTATCCACTTCAATGTCCTATGAGCATGATGAGTATATTTATCTGATTCAGTGCAAAAATTGAACAAACAACTCATCTTCACTTAATTGTTTGGCTTTTCAGACTGATCCGGACAAAAGTAGTACAAAAGTACCATACTTCATTACCTCGATGAACTTATCATTAAGACAGTGACACTGATTGGGCCCTTTACATCAATAGCACAAATGTCAATTGGAGAGTAAACTGCTTCAGCAAAGGCTGTAAGGCTATTGGCTAAACATGCGTTCGGCAAGAAATGTCAAAATTTTGGAGGTTATCTCAAGTTTATCATCATTTAGTTCAAACACATCAATCCCAAATTGTCCGTGTATTTCAAAAGTTGCCTGCAGTTAATTTTAGTACAGGCTTGATGGTAACAAATTTCCACATCAAATGATGATCCAATGTGTGTCTTTAAGCTATAACTTCATAGTCAGCCTATAAAGGAACGATTTATTTTGCAGGTATGGATGCAGGGAAATAGGGGGACGCATCAGTCCTCCCCAAGAAGATGTGATTATTAATATTTTTCATGCTGATTATATCAGAGTGGAGTGGAGAACCCAATAGATCCAACCACCAAAATTTTCTGGATCCTCCCCCTCTCCTGGGTACTAAAATTGTATATAAAATCATGCCAGTAAAATTTGGGAACAAATGAGGAAAACTCAACTGCCTCTGTGTGTGGGCAGAGTGCTCATCCGCCCACTCCAGTACGAATGACCAAAATTAGCACAACAAGCAAGACTAAAAACAACTGTTCGCAATGTTACCATGAGCATCACAATCACTCATGATGCCGATGCAGCTGATCCACAACACAGAAAAGGCTTTTGAATCACACAATCAGAAAGCATAATTGAGACTTTTCAGAATATCTAGATCAAGTGCCAAGAAGTGGGGTTGGATGGAAAATCTTAAAGGAAAAGGATATTTTAACCAAGTTAGGGAATATTGCATCGATCCGTCATTACCTTACAACATCAGCAGTGAAGACTCTAGTGTGAGTTTGTGTTGTATCAAGAATTGACTACGCTGATGGACTGCATGGTGCATTGTTTCTCTGAAGGTTACCAATCACTTAGGAGTGCAAAATGTAGTAGCAGCAAGGATTATCACCAAAACTAAACACACATGCCTCATCACTCCTGTTCTGTAGGAGCTGCACTAATTGCCAGTTTTTACACAAAGAGTCGAATTAAAGCTTTTAATCATGGAATACAAGACGTCCCCATGGCCTTGCCCTATACAGCATATCAGACCTGGTAACTTTGTGTCAACACACCTGATCCCTTCGCTCATCTGGTGAATTATGGAGTCTACCTGACTCTACCGAGAGCATGACCAGTTTGACCACACTCATGGAACAATCGAACGTACCAGCATGCTGTCCCTAAAGAGTGAAATGTGCTGCAAAGGTTCCTCAGAGACTGTTTAACACTTTGTTTGAAAAGCATTAAACGAAAACCCACATGTTTAAAACGGCTTTTAATTTCTATTCTATATACATGGCTATTGCTAAACAAATGTCAAAATCTCAAATTTATCATCATGTAGTTTAAACACATAAATGCGAAATTTTCACTGTAACTCAAAAAGTGACTGCTGTTATTTAATTTTACTGCAGGCCTAATAGTAAAAGATTGCTATGTCAAATGATGATCCAATGTGTGTCATTATCCAATGCGTGTCTTTAAACTATAAATATAAAGTCTACTTATAAAGGAACCATTAATTTTGCACGGATGGACGCAGGGGGATAGGGGGATGCATCTCTCTTCCCCACCCAGATGCGATTTTAAATATACATCATTTGACATAGCGATTTTAAATATATATTCATACCAATTATATCAGAGTGGATTCAGTGGAATCGCATAATGTTGAGGATTAAGCATGCTGTGACATAGGAAACCAATAGATCCCTCCACAAAATTTTCTGTACCATCCCCCCTCCTGTGAACAAAACTTGTAAATCAAATCATGCCAGTAAAATTTTGCAAACAAGACTGAAGCAGTTTTAGATAAAGATAACTCAACTGCCTCAATATTTTGGCAGAGTGCTCATCGGCCCACTCCAGTATGAATGAAAGAAATTAACGCAACAAAAGTAGACTAAAAATAACTGTTGGCAATGTAACCGTGACCACAAACAATCACTCTTGATTGTAATCCATAAGTGTACAACACCATCGTACACAGCAAAGTGAGAAAGCTAAACAAACACTGAGAATTCAACTTCCACCTTCATTCTGTTGAGAAAGATTGCAGCGCAGCGTACAGTCGAAAATTCCAGGTTAGAATTTTATTTTTTGTGTTGAGAACAAAAGTTTAAACTTTCATTTTTTGTGTTGAGAACAAAAGTTTAAACTTTCATTTACGTTTTCATAATTGTAGACATTCAACCTGAAACTACTTCTTTCATTCAGCAGAAAAAGAGATGTGTAGTGAATAAATAAAAGAGTGACAGACAGACAGACAGACAGAAATGTTTATTTGACATGAATCCACACAGTTACAATGAATACAAAAAACATGGTTTTATAATTTAAATGTCAGGAGACATTCACTTTGCCATGAATATGGCGCTAGCATGAATGCCACCTATTAGAACAGAAAATATCAATTTAAATTTTAAATGAATTACCAGAAATTTTCAAATTATGACAAATAAACTGAAAATCACAATTAAAAAAAATAATAATAAATGATGATAGGTGAAATGATAAATGAAAGGTGAAGGGGGATAAATGAAGATGAGATGAGGGTCGATGGGATGAAATGAAATGAAATGGTCAGCAAAGGAAAAAGGATGAAATAATATTACCTATAGTTGGAGGATTGACATATAAAACAATTTTGTATGGAACACTGTTCCTGATACTGGTGGATCAAAGAATTTTTAATATACAAGGAGAAGCCAAACTCACTATGAGTTGTGGCCTTTCCCAGGATGGAATTTGAAGTAATATTTAATAACTTGGGTAACTGGTATCTGACACTATTTTCGGCATATGCATGATATAGGCGAGGTAATCTAAAATTTTTATTTCGTGTATTGTATGGGTAATCATTTTGGGGTTTTATTAGAATATTTGTCACTGAAAAATATTTCGGAATTTGATTATTTTCTAATCTGTAAAAAAACTTATATAATTTTACTTTCAAAATATCATGAACAGTAAGCAAACACAATTTTTTGAATAAGGGCTGTGTATGGGCATTATATCTAGTATTGGCTACAGCTCGAATTGCCCTTTTTTGTAATTTAAATATGGAGTTTGCTTTGTAGCCCCAGCATAGAATTCCGTAATTAAGGTGAGAATTAATAAGGGCACAATAAATAGTTTTCAAAGTATCCTGAGGAAGGAATTTCTTCAATCTATTTAAAATACAAGTACACTTAGCTATTTTTTTACTTATTTTATCAAGGTGATCATTCCACTTGAGATGCTCATTAATAGCTATACCTAGAAAATTAAAGGTACCAATGTATTCCAAGATTTTGGAATCTATAAATAACGCTGGGCGATTGACAACTTTACCAGGAGTGTGGAAAATCATACATTTTGTCTTATCTATATTCAAAGATAGCTTGTTAGCTTTAAGCCAAGACAAAACATTTGCTAATTCAGTATTCAAGATCTGAACATTGTCTTGAGAAGAATCAAGAGAAACAAATAAAGTGGTATCGTCTGCGTATACAATGAATTTGAAAAAACTGCTTGATCTGAAAACATCATTTACATAGATGAGGAACAACAATGGACCCAAGATTGAACCCTGGGGGACACCAGTCGAAATATTTAAGTGAGAGGAAGAACAATTTTGATATTCGACATATTGTACGCGATTACTGAGGTAACTGGACAGGAGGGCCCATGCGGTGCCACTAAAACCATAGTAATGAAGTTTTTCAAGGAGAATTTCATGATTAATAGTATCAAATGCCTTTGATAAATCCATAAAAACTGTTAGTGGTACATTTCCTGAATCCATTTCATTCACAATACGATCAGTTAATTCTAAGGCAGCAAGTTCTGTGGAATGAAGTTCTCGGAAGCCATATTGACTAACATAATAGAGATTTTTACTTTTAAAGTAATCATGCATTTGAACAAACAAAACCTTTTCAAAAATTTTAGAAATGGTAGGTAACACAGAAATTGGCCTGTAATTTTTTATATCTGATTCAGGACCCTTTTTATAAACTGGAGTTATTTTGGCTATTTTTAATTTGTCTGGAAATATACCACTGTTAAGTGTCTGATTAATTAATATCAGTAGAGGTTCAATAATTGTACCCTTAATCTTTTTCAGTAAGATTGAAGAAATATTATCATATCCGAAGCCGGTTTTAGATTTTATTTTGTTAATCATACCATCTAACTCATTAATTGAAATTTCTCTAAACTGAAAAGTTGAATTTATCGGAGGAAATAGATATTTACTAAAATCAAGTCACGGGGGAAGAGCACTACCTGATGTCAAGGAGGAGCCTATTTCAGTAAAAAACGTATTGAATTCATTGGCAATTGTTGTTTTGTCAGCCACATTTGTACCATTGATTTTAAATATTTCAACTACTTTATGTTTATTTTTCGTTCGATTGACTATTTCTTTAATAGTTTTCCATGTGTTCTTTATGTCATGTTTGAACTGCTCGAACTGGCTGTGATAGTATAGTTTTTTAGCAGCACGGATTGTCTTTTTCAAGATATTATTATAAGTGTTAAGATTGGTTTTAAGCTGATTGTAAAGGGTTGATGATACTGGTGTTTTCTTTAATGTGAGATACAGTTTGTCACGGAAGGCAATTGAATTTAAAATTGCCTTGGTTATCCATTTAGTTTTTTTAAATTTATGCTTATTAAATTTTAGAGTTCTAGTTGGCATATTCTTTTGCATTCCTTCTGAAAGAATTTTTGCCAGTAAATTGTAATTTCTGTTTGGATCAGCTGTTGCCCCCCTGTCCAGTTGTTCTACTATGTTTTGAGAAGTGAGATATTCCTTGAAAGCCTCAATTGCTTCATCACTTTGGGTAGTTATAGTAACATATTTTGGATGGGATTTAGGTAATGCAAAATAATCTAAACAGACAAAATAAGGTTGATGATCAGAGATTTTGTGTGTTAACACGCCAGATGTGGTCTGAGAAAAACTATGTGATATTTTACAAAAGAAATTATCTATCAGAGTGCCAGTATTTCTTGACAAACGTGTGGGTACAGTAATTTTAGGTATAAAGCCAGCACTATGAATAGATTCAAAAAACTCATTTATGACATGCCTTTCATTTATTTTAAGCAAATCGATATTAAAGTCACCTGTAAGAATTATTTCTCCATGCAAGTTAGAGATGACAGAGTTAAGTTCCTCAATAAAGGTGACATAATTTTCAATGAGTTCACGAGGCGGGCGATATATATTACCAAAAATAACGTTTTTTTCTTTGATTTTAACTCTGACAAATTGTCCTTCCCAGGTTTTTGATGGACTGACATCAATATTCAAAACCTGACAAGGAATTTCATCTCTAATATAAATGGCAAGTCCACCATGGGGAGTAACCGTATAAGGTTGAGAAATCAAAGTATAATTGCTAATCTCAAACATGGAAGTATTCCTTTCATAATTAACCCAGGTTTCTTGTAAAAATATAATTTCAAACGTACTGTTATTTATGGATAGTTGTTCTAGAAAAACTTTTAATTGATCTAACTTGGCGCTCAGACTCTGAGTGTTGAGGCTCAAACATTTAAACACATTCGTTTTACTTCTCAAAACATCAACTAGCATTTCATTGTCCATATATGGAGAATGACTCAGTAACTGAGGTTCTTCTTCAGACATTTCATTTTCTACAACTGTAGAAAGTGTATATGCTGATGACCCAGTCAGGTTACTCAAGATTTCTTGATCAAGAGTCATACTTAAATTAATAAATAGAACTGCACCCAGTACATAATTAACCCTAAAACACCAGGGTCATAAATCAAAGTGGTTTCATAATAGCCTCCAAATGATAAATAATCTGCTGACCTCAGATGTATGATTAAAAAACTATTGGAATAAAAAAGAATCATGTGAATCAGGGGTGAAGTATGATGTGACTCACACATGGAAAAAGATGACAATTGGTGTAAGTAAGTGCTCCAAAGTGTCATTTCAAATTACACTACTTCAGATGGTTATTTATAAATTCATATACGATAAAGTCAACTTAATTTTTTTTTTAAATAGCAAATCATCATCACGGAAATCAAAGAAGAAAAGTTTAAACAAATCATAACAATGTTTAGTTTGGACAGGCAAATTGACAAAACAAAAGCAGGTAAATCAGATAATATCCCAATTATATACACATCCTCCAAACTTAAGTTATAAAAATCATAAAAAGAAATCAGAACAAAAAATTATTCAAAACATTACAATCACATGTGGAAACAATCTGTTGCAAAATCAGCAAGACCCACAAAAAAAGTTATATACATAGTTCCGAGCTGTGTATGATTTCGAATGATCAATTGTCCATAGATCATGCATCCGTTATTGATCACGAAACGACGTAGTACATTACTTTTCCATTAACAACAACTGTAAGTTATTTCATTGAATTAGCATAAATAATTTATCAACATCTTATTTTTTACAATGAATATTATCATCAAGGACAAATGAAACATAACACCATCATCATTCATAAATCATCAATAAATTTACCGTGACATCTTCTGTTCTTAATCCACACTGCCCTAATTGAGTCATGATACACATATCTCATCATCAATAACGAATAAAACATTATCATGCATTGCATGAATCTTTACACTTTCACATCATCAGACATAATGCAGTATTATCAACATTTAATCATTCAGTGAAAATTCACATGATATAACACATTAGCATATTCACGGACATTTTGACATCATATCAAAGAGTCAATACATATTTAGCCAATTGTTTGTATTCGCGCATATACGGAAACACGAGAAGCGGTGCACCAAGCAAGAACAGACAGGATCCTCAATATAGAATTATTGACAATACAATCATGTTCAAAAAGTAATCAACGCAAAATAATGTAGGCTGTATGACATGAGAAAGAAAGATACGATATTGTCCCGATTTTTTGCTTATAAGGTGTGTACAAAATGTGGAATTGTAACATATGATAATAATTGAAAGAGCCATGGCTAGTCATTATATTCATTTACCTTAATGAGATTCACAAAGCATCATCATTGCTTTTTTAAATGCAGCTGCTTGAAGTATTTTGGCCATTTTCATTTTTTTTTAAACATTTTAATTCATGTGACACAAAAATTCCCATGCTCTCCTGTCTTTCCTCTTTTTCAATACAGATTTAATGTTCAAAGTTTTTCCCTTTGTAATGAACTCGTAATAAATTATGAAGAAAGAGACAAGATTATAATAACCACAGCACATTATGATGACATTCACCAGCATATTTTAATGAAAATCACAGGACTTGACAAGCCCTTTTTCATTTCATCATGGAAGAGAATGGAATTGTCAAAAGCAATAATGTCACTATGTCCCATGGACTTCCATAAGCTTACTTGTTAATTATTAAGACATCAGATTGAGAAACTGCATGAGTCAATCAGAGATAAGATGGAATTACAGGGTACAGGTCCCCAAGTTATTGTAAAGGTATTATACATCAATAGAGTAGTCGATCACATGAATGTGAATTCCATCACACAGATATTACAACAGCAATCCAACACACCCAATTTAAAACACAACATGATATGTTTCATACTTGTAAATTAATGTGATAACATATTCTCAAGGGTAGTTCCATTTTTTTTTAATCACAATTAAAGCAAAATTCAAAAAAAAAGTTTGCCAGAGGATAAAGTAGTAGTCACCGTCACTAGTCAGTGTCATCAGTTAGTCTTTTAAGTGCTGTTTTACTGTACATTATCATGAATTACGCAAGAGAACAATCACTACGCTAAAATGTCAAATGATCACGGACTTCCTCCAGTAAATGACCCATGTGATTTTGGCCTTGCCAGCCCCCATGGTTCAGAGCCAAAGAATCTGAGAGGGCCACCCCAGTTCCCCAAAATTTATCAGAGGATGTGGCTTCACCTAACCTGCGATTTCCTGTGTCAAGTAGAGCAGTCTTGCAAGCATCATCGCTATTAAATTTCAGCTCTAGACCCTTTTTCATTATTGCTGGAGCCTTACTTTGCCAGATGGCCTCATCAATACCTTTGATCTGGTAAGACAGTGCTTTAGCTTGACCTGGAGATTTAGACATCAAGATCTTGCGGGCCGTTATCTCATCCTCGAAGAGAATTGCCTTGTTGTACTGGAGGTACATTTCCGTTGAATGGAAAACAGAACATTACATATTATGTTGTGAACACCTAGGTATGTCACACCACTTGGACAAGGTATGCTTTTTATGTGGGGGATTATCCACAACCATACCTAATAATTGCTGCACTCACTCTGAACTCAGTGGCCCATTAGAGCTTTTTTTCCTAAGGCATTAACAGTTGTAAATCTCCATAATCTCAAAAATGACTTTAGTCGCCTGAATTGGATGGTCACAGTTTTAAGTTGTTGGTTTCTGTTTCAGACAGTTACATCTAGAAAATTGTTTACTGTTGAAGAGTGGTATCACAGTTGGCACAATTCCCTTCTGATACGAATTTTGACAGTTGCAATATGTAACTGCTTCGAATGTTTGCTTGTTTAAAACTGTTTTTCTTAGTGGCCAGTAATCTTCTAAGTGTCCATAATCGAAATTTCAAGTGATTACAGCTCATAATCGCTAGGAAAAAAAGCTCTATTAGCCATGCAGCAGCCCTTCAAGTTCAAGTAGTAGGGGCACCCCATGATCTGTTATGCCAATTATTTGTTATGCAGCAGGCACCCGGCTGGCTGGCAGACTGTCAGCTAGGATGTTCCAAGCTGGCAAAGTTGTCAGCTGGGAGTCAATTTTTGGCTTTCAACTGATGTAATCTGCAGTCAGGTAATGAGAAAGCAGTTGAGGTGGCTGGCTGGAGGAAAAAAAAGATGCAGATTACTGTTATTCACAATTTGTCATATTTTTAAAAGTGAATCCAAGTTGTTTCTAATTTTGGGAAAGGGTGAAATTATGTGAGGACTGGATGTCATATCTGGCGTCCCTATTGCCCAGCATTGCAGTATATGTAGAATGGGCACAAGCTGTGACATAATTTCTTACTGGGTCGGGTTCTCCAGCTCTAATCCAATGGGAATCCACCTCAACCACACTTTTGATCAAAATGCTGAAATAATTTGGATTTTCCAAGTGTAAGGACTTCAATATTCTTAAATTGGTCATTGAGTATGTGGAATTGCAAAGATTTGTTACTCAGACCCTAGACTTATGTATTTATTATTTTTACATGATGTGTGTATGGTGGTAAGGATGATGTCACAACATTTTGAAGTAACTTCAAGATTTGACGTTACAATGCAAGGTTGCGGCAAAGTTATTACAACGTTGTGAAAAAAATCTAAACGTTGTTCATTTTGTGAAATTTATACAGTATACATAACATGCAGCCACATTTTTACGTGACAACCGATGAGCCCACCGCCAATTAGCAAACTTGTGTAAACTTACGTAGTGTGCCTCTTGGTTTTGAACAAATGCTTTGATAATGAGCAGCATGATTCACAAAGTAAGAATTTCATATATTGAAATTGTCCGCACTTTCCCTCCCCATAAATGAATTTAACGTAGTGTAAAAGTAAGCTTACATGTAAATATGTTCTACACAATCATACAATAATAAATATTGCACTTAGAGGAAGGTCTGTCAGCCAACCAGTGGATGATAAATAGTAATTCAGATGTATAAATTGTTTGGCACCGTGTATTATATGAATTGTTTGGCCGAAGTAGTAATAAAAAATCAAAACTGGACTGTGTTATTGCGATAAGGCATACCTGCTATCCGGAGTGCACTCACCAGTTTGTTTGAAATTTGACAAAATCACACTTATATAGATTCATATACTGTTGCAGAGGTAACACAGTCTTTGTAAACAATATCCTGGCCTTTTAGGTGAGAACATAAAACAAATTTTGCACCCTGAGATATAATTTTATGTTGATTTCTCAGGCCATTCATTAATTAACATACGTGCCTCAAGCATAAGTCTTGATTTCAAAAAGTCCAGTACACTTCTTATACAGGTATCAAAAGCAGGCTCACTGTCATGCAAAAAGACTAGGCCTACAATATTGCAGCCTACTTGATACTTGAACACTGTAAATTAAATATTCGCCACAATTTGCACAAGAAACTGTTAAATTTACCGGGGTTGGCAATTGTTTATAGAAAATTATCATATTATAAGGGTTGGGATGGTAGGGCTTTATAACCTGTAGAACTTTACGTGTCTGCACTGACTATAGGCTGGGACCATGTTACAGTTTTGAAGATTCTGCGCAGAACTACAGTGCCACCTGTAAGTAAGTGAAACGCATGATATTGTGCCATTGCATCAATGCTAAACATCCTCAACCAAACTGCTTGTGGAGACACAAATTCTCATCCGATGAAAGGAAAACATATTGGGTCATAAAGGCTGATATGTGAGACATGTGGGATAACGATGGCAGCCAATTTTCATTGCTGTAGTCGGAGTTAGGTAAGGTTCAAAGTCTTTGATAAGTGAGTGAAACACAGGCCCAATGTTATTTAATAGGGAATAGAAGGGTGGTTCACTTACTTATCATCAAAGACTTTGACCCATATCTTTCATGTTAAACAAATTTCTGCTTATAATTTTTTGTAGACATTCATAAATTTCAATGTTGTCAATGTCATCGCCCTTCTTTGACGGAAATTATCCAAATCACTTGTAAATTATAAGTTCAATGGCTAAAACTGCTCTTGAAATCATATCAGAGGCTAAATGATTGTGTCTGAAATGGACTTTCAACTGATTTATGATATGAATTGCATTGTGAAAATTATCGACTAAAGTTGTTCCGATCGCCTCCCTGTCGAAACTCCCAAACAAATGCTCTGGTCTTTAGAAACTACATTTTCAAGTGTCCAGAAAAGATGGAAAAGTTGACAAAGAACTGAAAGAGCCATTCTTCAGCACTCAATGATCCCATGATAGTCCTCTTTGACATTTTTAGAACCTGTACATCAAAGAAAAGATTTTTTCCCACCATACTGGAAGTTGAAGGAAACACATCTTCAAGCGTTGCCAAGAATTAAGAAAGCTTTTGGTCTTGGTAGAAAGGCAAGAGGTTTTTGGGGGTTGTTTTTATAACGGTCTTTTTGACTAGTTTGCTTTGTAAGGAGCTATGTCAAAAAGAAGAAGAAAATAGATGCATCAAAGGAAGTACTTCAGTACATGTCCAGACAGTGACAAAGCAGTGAAAGGTTCTTCGGTGTGGTACAAACATTTTCTCTTGAATATATATATAGACGGATCTTTCATCTCATTCCAAGAGTTTTAACCAAAAATTAGTATATTATGTACTGATCAGTGATAAGTAACATACCACAATCACATGATACGGGTGACAGAGTGCTTAAGATTCCCACTTTATGTTGTGAATAATCGCAGACAAAAACATGCCTTCAACTTCATATCGGAGACTAAAGTGTGCCTAAATCATCATATCGGATACAAAAGCATGCTCAAAACTTCATATGGGAGAAAGAAACTTGCCAAAAATTCCAAATCACGAGCTAAAATATGGGCAAGAGCGAATCATGTCCTGAAAACTTGAAAAATAGTATATGGCAGCATCTGAACATGTTTCTGGGCTCAATCCCAGTTAAATGGGCAACTTTTAGACTTGAAGAAGCCGAAAAAGTGACTCTCATTATCATGGAAATAAAAAAAGCCTGATCTATCTTTCAAATTAGTCAAAAATTTTCATAAACATGTAATAAAAAAGTCACGTTACACCTCAGCCCCACAACACAACCACTGACGAAGATGATGTGACATCATCGAAAATTATGGACATTTTAACCACATCCTCCAAAGGTAAATTCATCATCATTGGTTCAGAGGATAGAGAATCTACACATTAGAAGTAATAATAAAGTTCATAACAAATTTCAATACAATTCTCAGATTAAATTTTCAGTCATTAGACTTTACAGAGACATCATAGAAATGACTGCCAATAATGTAGAATATGATGCATTTTTGGCCGTTTTCAAATAACTGCGATTTGAACCTTCTCATGGTCTCAAAACCACAGGTATGGAATTGACTATAAAATTGGTGCACTCTACTGACCTCAGGTTCGAGAAAGGTGATTACAACAAGCAGTCAATGTCAAACAACACTAAATAAGATAATCCAGCTTGCTATTTAGTAACAGGGCCCCTTGTAATACTTTGACTGACTTGACTTGTGTAGTGCTGGTGTACCCCGGATCAGCCGGGGCAGCTCAACGACCATCTTTGAGGAGGGAGCTGCACTTTTATTTTTTGGTTACCGTCGTATGATGATGAGACGATTGGAGTCTGGAACATACCCTATTAATTCAGGGATTCCCAGGGTCTTTCAGTTGTCCCAGCATAGAATACTGGATACAACCTACTGCCAAAAAATAAGAATACATAGCAGAACTTGGGACTTATAGCCTAAGAAATAAATTTGAGCATCCATTTATCCACATGGAATTGTTCATGGACTATGACTATATTGCATGGGATATCTCTTAAACGGAATGACTAACAGGACAAATCGGAGGACACAAATTTACAAGGTAAGACAAAATCTCCTATGGCCATGCCAACACAGAATTTTTTTGCCAACTCACATTGAAACTGCGGTGGCAGTTAATCAAATATCAAAGACATTTCAAGGTTTTACTTTGCACAGGTTTGGTCCACAGTGACTACATACACACTACACAGTTCTTAGTGGTTTTCTATAACTGACAGCAATTTTATTTTATATGAATGACTTTTTCTGAAACATGTGCTTTCTCCAAGCCAATGCTTTGATCAAACAGAAAGTCATTTACAGTGCTACCACATTGTTGCACCATGTGTTGAGGCCTCCCAGCCTCTCCTTTTCATCCCAGCAATCATCCACCTTCTATCCATAGATCTATCAATCTTTTCACATCAAGCTGGCTGCTGTCGACAAAACGAGAAAAAGAAGAAGTGGAAAAAGTAAATGTAAAGTAAGTAAATGTAGGATTGGTTGAAGTCAGTCCCAACAGACTTTACAATTACACCCTTGGCAGGCCTGTTCATGTATTCATGAGCTTTTCTCAACTTGCCGGGAAGTTTACAGCCAGACAGCCGTTTCCAACGCATGCAATGCTATGTCCATCAAAAATCACTCAGTTTGTAGCTTTCCCATTTCGCAAGTTGCCTAAACTCATCTAAAAACTTTTTACGTGTCATGAATCATGAAGGGGCATGTCATGTATTGCATACCATACCTGTAGGACCATGTGATTTTATGAGAAAATCATGTGACAAACACTAATAAACAGTAAGAAACATAAACACTCCTTGATCAAAGAATAAAAGAAAAGAACATGGGGCCTATATATTCATCTCTTATGAAAATAAAGTTAAGTTATTCTATTGTCATGTAAGGGGGTGACCACTTAATAATATCAATAATTTCTTGCTCATATTTGGTGAAATAAACAAGTTCTTTTTGGGCAGTCTTGAAATAAATAATTTCTAGTGGGGGGTATTTCTAAACAAGGTGTTGCTTCATTTAGGAATGAATATTCGAGGACTTTGTGTGCTTGACATAAATAATTACTGCCACTGCTACCGTGAAATAAGTAATTTCCCGACAAGGAAAACTCCAAGCTCCCCCCCCCCCCCGATTATCAAAAAATAGCCATCCTCTAACTTAGGCAAGACAAAATTACTTTTTAGCTTCTCAGATCGACCAGCCCAACAGATTTTCTGCCAATAGGTGTTTTTCCTGAAAGGACTAAAAATGTTTGTAAGGGTACCTTAAGAGGCACTAAGTTAAGGTAATCCTTAGCTTAGTACCTCTTAATTAAGGGACCCTCCCTAAAATGTTTAGACTTTTCGGGAGAAATACCGGTAAGTTTTTACCCTTAACTACATACCAACCTTAGAACAAGTGCCTCAAGAAGACCCAAGAAGGTAAAGATCAATTATGTCTGTCCCTAAAACTTTTTCTCTCACAAGGACCATGTCATGCTGAATGTTTTCACCCAGAATCCACCATTTCTGGATTCATGCTTCCCAGGAAGAAAGAAAATGACTTCTTTTATTCGGGTGTTAATAAATTTAAACTCTTTAAAAAGCATACATAACTAATTTAATGCCCTCTGGTGATAAATCACATATTTTCTCTCCCGTAATGAATAACCCATACATATATCACTATAGAAATGCAATGGAAAATTTGCTCTGACCCAATTTGCTATGTTAGTGGAACTCTCCCTTTTCCAGCTCTCCGGTGTCCCCGTGTACATTGAAACTACTTCCGGAAACATCCGCCATTTTGTCGGCCTGTACAATGCAATGGGGCCGGGATTTTCCGAGGTCCATAACAGTGTTTAATCAGCCTGACATCACTGGATTAGCCCAAACTATTCTATATCTGTATCTATTCAATGGATCCCGCCAGTTTATATGAGACATACCTGTGATTAATCTGGATATTTCGCCCGATGAAATCCGTCAGGCCGATTCCCGCCACATTTTGCTGCCTTCATCCCGCCATAACTGAAGATTTATGAGGTCAATCGACTGGATAATGGTTGTATTCCACGGTAAACATTCCAAATAAGACTCGGCGATGCAATCCGGATTGTTTTAGTGGTTCTAGAACTGTCCTGGAGCCGGGAATCCAAGCGTCCATCCACTTCGCAATGGTACAAAATGGCGGCGTGTTCCCGGAAAAAGTCTATATGTGTGCCCAGACGCCGGAGAGCAGTAAACAGAGAGTTCCACTAACACAGCGAATTGGCACTAAGCATGCCCAGGAGTGACCCGGTTCTCTCTGAGCATGCTCAGACCTATTGAGCATGTGCAGAGAGCAATAACAAATGGTGGCCATTTGAAATTTCCCTGATTCAAACTTTCAAGACCAATTTTCACCTCAAGCTACATGGGATTCACTCATCAGACATGGCTCACTTTCGAATTTTACCCTGAATGATAAAATGATAAGGGCAGTTTTCATAGTGACATATACAGAAAGGTTAATATCAAACGATAGGCCTATATATACTATCATGTCCTGTCCTCATCTCGAAAAAAGATTCTATACAATTTGCAATTTGTCAGCTTGTAATCTGCGTGCAGCATTACTACACCCAAACAAAACTGTTTTATCTCATGACTTTGCGAACTGTTCCTGATACTGAACATTGAGCTGAGTTATTTCCCCGACAATCAGCAATTTTAGTATAAGGAACAATGACAACGTCAGATGATGTAACAAGATAATTGTCATGTTCTATGCATGCTATGGATGACAAAAAAGTCACATGGTTGAACAGGTGCACTTTTTCTCTGGTAGTGAGTTGGTGGCCAGTTGTTTGACTTACCCTCTACTCTAGCCCATCTTACCTTGTGAGGTCAAGTCCCTATAATTGCCATGCTGTGCTTGATAACTCATATCCAGTTGATAAGGTCATATTCTACACTTGTCATTTTTTATTACAGTGAGGTCATAATACTATATCTCCCACTCATTCCATGCCAAGTGCACATGGGCATTCACGGCATTGCAAACAATGGCATCGTATACATCTTGTTACAACCATCTTCTACGGCGAGGTTGCAAGTTGATGTCCGCCGAGTAAATATGTTGCAACACATAATTAAATTGGGGTATTTCAAAGTAAATACATGCAGTGCTTCCAAACATATTTTACCCCTGCTTTCAGCTACTGAGTAGCCCTATACGATAATAGGCTGAGAAGCGATAAGCCATAACCATGTCTCATATTGCGATGTCGATAAATTGAGCGATAAATTCACAAGCAAGAGATTTGTGGAAACAAACTCACATTTTTGGGCAAAAATACAGTAAATTTTAATAAATATTTATCGCCCCTTTTATTTGTACGATAACATTATTGCCCTACTTGATATAGCGACAACGATAAATTTGCGATTAATTGTGCAGCCCTACTTGCGAGGGTGTCGCAAATTAGCGCACACTAGAGAAACCTCTGAAAAACCCGTAAGATATTCATTAAAACTTACGCTGGAAACCTAGAATATCAAGGACTACCAAGTAATCTGTGATCACGATGATCTCGCAAGTCAATTTAATGGCAATGCAGCTTGGCGAACACCAGTTGGAGAAAATGGGCTGTATGCAACAGCCTAGCATGCAATACCATCACAGAAATAATACAAAGTGCATTGGGCATCATATACAGATAGGATCTGAAGTGACAGATAATGTCTTCAGTATGCTGAATGTATAGACCGGCAGCCCAGGGGCTCTAGCCTAGTAGTATCCTATGGTCCATTGCCTGCAAGTGACTATTCTTGAGTCTACAGAAAAAACATTGCAGAAATCATTTCATGTATGTCACTCACAAATAATGACATTACGACAAGGAAAACCCAAATCATTACATCATTATTTACATTTATTAATATACGATCATTGGCGTATTGATAAACCCAAATTAATTGATACAAAACATGATGAATAATTGATCAGCTGATAATATGATAACATTATGCTTGATTGCAACTAATAGTTGGGCACTAATGGTATGTGGGCATTGCTTATAATTACTGTCATCCATTAACTTAACAATAAGGAGATGATCAAAAGGCATGACCTGATTTAACCTCAAATAAATGGATAGCCATCACTAAACAGTAGCAAGGGCAAATCACTCTGCATGAAAAATTAAAAGTGAGTTTGCGGATGTGAATACAGTTGTGACACTCTTCATTAACACACATCGCCAAATGTTTTCGAGCACTGTGTCAATGTCAGCAACTTACTGGGGTGACGAAAATTTACACTAACAGTCTTCGAATAACAAAGAATGTTCTCGTAAAAGTGTTGAGCGAGGTCAAATCTTAAAACTGAAATGTCACCAGGTCAAGTCATTGAATGAGTTACACGACTCATCACTGACAGGGCTAGAGAAAAAATGTGAATTGCCAGGCAATTTCATAAAGTACGACAAAATCTCCCACGAATGGTCGCGAATCAAGCGACTAGTTCCAAATCAAAAATTTCTGACCTTTCTTCACAAATGTACGTCAGATTTATAAATTTCCAGGCAATGACATACCCGAATTCCCTACTTTTTCCAGCCATGATCATTGATCACTGAGGTCACAAATTACCCAATGACAAATAGACAGTTCACATGTGATGAATAGGGCTTGATGTGATGTCATTTATAGAAGTACATTGTACTCATAATTCTTCGACTGTAACAATAACTTGTAAGATGGATGGATGATTGGGCTTTATGTCCTGTATTTAAGCACTTGGTAGGCTAATTATGTCAGGGGGGAGGACAAGGCAATTAGGCGAAGGATGATTGAAACAGCCGTCTAACATATAGGCTCAGGTGACCCGGCAAGAGGTGGATTCGAACCCTGCACCCAGTGATTGGCAGCCCAGCACGCTACCACTAGACCGACCCTCACCCCACTAACTTTGTAAGAAAGTTATGTCTCACATAAGTCTAGATGTATTCACTTTTATGAAATATTCTCATGAATTGAATCAGAGACTACCGCCATCTGTAAGTGACAGGGTGGCGGCCGACAGGCTGTAAAACGATGGCTTAATCAATGCAAATGATTTTTAAGGTGGATGAAAACAATTTGAATGTAATCTCACCAAAAAACGGACAAGATGATACCATGCAAAATCTTGTTGGAAACAGCAGAGCAAATTATCTATCTGATCAAATTAATATGTACTGTGTGATCAAAAAAATTTCATTATAGATGCTAGCAGATAAGCGGTCCAAACAGTTTCAAAATTAATTTTCAATTTGTTCATGTGATGTCCCTGGCTTAAATATGTTTTGTTTGAGTCAGTCATGGTTAATCAGTTGATTCAGTGCTTGTTATATTTTAATAGCGGGGCAGATTTGTCATGAATAGGGGAGTAATAGTGCATTTATACATAGAAGCATGAAACGTTGCACACATTTCAAAAAGGTCTTAAAGAAAATATTTAGATAGGGAGCCACTTCAGATTTGACCTGGTTGACCCATGGCAGCCATTTTCCAAAATGGCGGCTAATTTTCTCATTTTCCTGCTTTCTGTGAAGTGCCTATAGTATTAAAGTATTGAAACAGTGCTCATTAATCCCTTCTACAGATCTAAAGAACATTATCAATTGATTTCTGGATTGAACTGAGGAATTTTAGGGGAGTCAGGGTCCATTTTGTCAGAACTGTTGAAGAAAATGTATCATTTTCACGGTTTCCCATAGTTTCAGGGAATCTCAATTGATTTTAAAACTGACTACATATTAGAATTCTTTGTAAGAAGAGATTTCAAATGAATGGTCGCATCAATAGTTTCCGTGAATTTTTTGTCAAAATTAAAGAAACAACAAAATCTTCAAAAATCATTTTATTTTCATTTTTTTCCATTTTCGAACCAAGTTTACGAAACCCATTGATGCGGGTACTCATTTGAAAGGAATTCAAATATGTAATTTATTTTGAGATTTATAGAGAATTGGGGTAACTATCCGTAACCGCGAAATACAGTGTTTGAATCAATATTTCTAACAAAAAGGATTCCAACAAGCCTAAAAATAGACCAAGGCTATCAAAAAATGTTATAGTAATGTACTGAATACTGAGAGAAGCAATAAAAAACAATATTTACGTGTATTCTATTTGTAGGAACTACACAGAAAGCAGCAAAATGGAAGAATCGGCTGCCATTTTGGAAAATGGCTGCCAGTAGCCACCTAAGCTAAATCTGAGGCGGCTCCCTATCAAAATATGTCTATATAGATGTTTTTTAAGGGTGCGCCAAGTTTCACGCTTCTATGTATAAATGCACTATTTTTTTACATACCTGCCCCGCTATATCTAGCAACATAGGTGACAATAAACAAATTAATAATTATAAGACTTGAGGTACTTCATCAAATAAGAAGATTAGGAGGCCAATAGAAAACTGTCAATGTTGTGGCAAAGCCAGTTTGCAAATTTAAAATAAGAAAATTAATTTTTCCAGGGGACCACCAATCCGCAAAGTGCTCCAATTTGTTTGCTATTGTCTATTCAGCGAGAATTCACACTTATTAAAGCTGTGACAACCATAAGCTACTGTTTGACTTGATGAGAAAATGTGACGACATTTTTTCACAACAAAGTTTAAAAGGACCCCTGGTGAAAAGGTTGAAAAGCATGCTCACATTGCTCAGTGCTTGTGAACAGATAGATAGACAGAAATATAGATAAATTGATAGATAGATATGGAAAGTGCAGCCCTCTATGCCCAGTTCTGCATGGGTGCTCATGAGGGCAACAGGGTTGATTGACGACATGTGAGGTAACATGAAGAGTCCTCAACATTATACGTTGTCCAATCGTCCATTGAACACGATCTGGGCTTAAGGACCGTTCAGATATCCCTATCAGCGTGCCTCGGCGGTCCAACGTCGGCCCGAAGCTGGTCCGATGCTACTGACATCGGACTGACGCTGGGCCGACGTTGGACGCCGAGGCATGCTGACAGGAGAATTTATGACTGGGGGGGGGGATGGGAGTTTTACTGGAACTTCCCATCAAACATTGATATGCCCCCCCCCTTAAGTTTCATGCAGATTTTTATTACCCCACCCTTAGGTTTTATTCGTATTTTTAATACCCCCATTTCAACATACAAAGCAATACACACATGCATACTGTTTACATGGTCACGCGTACAGAATCACGTCATTTCCCGGACTTTTGCTCATAAAAAAGCACTAATAAAGTGGGTTTATGCATGTTTTGTAAAAATTTTTCTTTGTTAAAATTTGTTACCCCCCACCCATGAAGTGTTGTGAAAAATTAATACCCCTGATACCCCCCATGAAACATGTGCGAAAATTAATTTACTTGAGATGTAACATTTTTAGAAAGAGGTCATTTCACTTTGCCTTAAATCCCCATGTTGTTGCCTTGTAATCACATGAAGACATGTATGTGAGCTGCTAGAGATATTTAACTATTCATCACACCAATACTACTAACCGGCAGTCTACTGGAACTGGCCATGCAAACAGCCAGCCACAAGCAGCATGCAAATGAGTATGATACGGCAGAACAAAATTGTTTTCTTTCACACTGTGGGAATCTTAGATTAATAACAATAGCATCGGATAACAAAATGAATGTTTATACTTTTGGAGGAACAGAACAAAGCGACAAAACTGGTATTGATAATTAGTCACAAAAGATATAAACAAAAATTAATGCCTATGAAAAGTTATCTAACCAATCAGTTAGAATTATTTGGCAATGACCAATGTTTATAAAAACATTATGTAACCAACAGTTAACATTTTTGGAGAATCCAAATAATCCAATTCAAGGAGTCCCTCTGACACTTCGTGTCATCGGCATAAATAGGGACTCATGGAGTACCAACAGGATACTCAACTAAACGTCAGGTGATATATTTTTTGACCAAATTTTTGTTCCTAAATATTGCGAGCACTTTACGAAACTTGCAGAAATAAAATTCCCATGCTTGTGAAAAAGACAGGAGGCGGTGGCAACATGCCCTTAAGAATGCCTAATTTTATCTACCAAAGTGTACTACTGTCATGTATGAAAACAATGCCTTAGATCTAGCATGTTGAGCTAACTTGGTCTTTGGAAAGCAGAAACTATTACAGCGAAACACTTTGATATAGAATTAAAGTGGACTGTGGCACTGTGAAAATGGCACTTCGTGACTCGTGATAGCCGATGAAGTGTCATCTTCTCTACTTTCAACATGGGAAACATACAGGCTGTTTGATTAGCCATGATCAAGAGTAAGCCATTTGACTTCTCATAACAAATTTTAGAGTGAAAATCAGATGCATAATCCTTTCATTTGGCTGTCACCAACAAGTGGGATAAGTCTCCTTCAATCAAATTAACATTGAAAGTATTGGGTTTGATCATGACAAATCATCAGTATGATGACACACGAAGTGCCATTTTCACAGTGACACAGTCCATTTTAATTCTATATCAAAGTGTTTGACACAGTCCACTTTAATTCTATATCAAAGTGTTTCGCTGTAAACAAAAATGAATACACTTGAATGGAAATTAGATCAGCAGAGAAGGCTGCAGGGGGGGGGGTGTGTAACATCATATTTCCGTCAAAAGAATGCCTATTTGCTGAGGCTACTTGGTTAACCATGATTTTTTTCAGGGAAATATGTACATGTATTAGATTATTTTCTTTACAGTGCATGCGAAAGCAAATTGACTTTGGTCAGACATTTTGTCTGACGAGTAGAGAGCTCTGGTCAGACAATTTTCATTTTTGTCAGATAAACAATTTCTTATCGGTTTAGGCCTATATCAAATTTAGGCCCTTACTTCCTAAGTAAAATTAGCATACATGTCCAGGGGGGGGGGTGTCCTCACTATGAAAGAGTGTATATAGAGGCTCCGCTGCTTCTTGATCTGACATCTTCACACAAGGTGGGGTTGCAGCTCACTACAATAGGCCACCTAGTGTGAATTAGCTGACATCTGTCAAGGCATATTGAGCCCATGGATGTAGCACATAGATTTGTGGGCCTAAAAATAATCTAAATGTTAGCAAAATAAAACACTTCCAAGGGCCACAAGGATCTAAAAAATATTATGTTGTATAAAAATAAGCACATGGCACAATTAGACTTTTCGAGAAACTGAAAACACTAAATACAAGAGTTATTGGGTATAAAATTACATATTGTACATAATATAAGATAAGGGTTCAGTGCAGATAGGTCAGGTGAGCCAGTGCAAAAAGGGCAACCCAAGTTGCTCCTGCTGTTGGCAGTTGCTCTCCTGGTGGCCGGGGGGGGGGGGGGGTTAATTGCAAAAAATACGGGGGGGGGGGAGTGCTCACTCAGTGTCTTAAATTGAAGTAAATGAAAAAATAATAATTTCGAGTACGTATTTGCCATGCATGGAATTCTGAAAGGGATTATATTGCAAAATTAGGATGCCAGAAAATTTGGACCTGGTCAAGGCACTTTAATACTTAGCTTGGGAAATGGGGCCCCTGAAGAGCTCACTTCAGCGGAGAATAACTGGAGACATACATATATGGTTGGAAGCGACGCACATGAGTAGCATAAAACCATAATAAAACATTACAAGGGTCAAAATTTGATAAGTCTGAAATTCTTGTCTCCAGTGTTTAACGATAATTCATGATGGCAGGAAGACCAATAGAGGACCTCTTGTTGTCATTTGTCATAGACAAGGATATTAGCAAAACTTATAACACAAAAAATATGTGGCAGAATATTTTTATCCCATCCTAAAATAGCATTGAAGTGGCCAACCCCCCTGAAAATGGCCTGTCTCCACAAACACTTTCTTTGAAAGATCGCATCACAAAAACTAGTACAGGATTCTGATTCAATTAAACTCTTCCATACATGGAGACTTGACTGTAAGTCTTCTAAAATCTGGTCACCAATAGCTGAAATAATATTCTGTATAAGAGCAGGACGTTGTTGTGTCAATGTCTCCAATATTGTGTCATAAGCATCAAGCCAGATTTGTTTCTTAATAAAAAATCAAGGGACACACATTTTGTGAGAATATCTTGTGTATGATGTTGTCTGAGAACCCAAGAAAATAACTGAACTATCTGTAGCTCTGTATCATTTATGTAAACCAAAATATTAGAGTATTTCTGTTGGCATGTCAGTAGACCTATCTCAATTTGTCATTAGCAAACACCTTGCTACTCTATTTTCACTGCATATTTCTGGACAAAAATCACTGAACATGTTTCTGGTGTTCATAAGGTCATTGCATGCGCATATTGCCAGACTGCCAGTGTTTCACTGGTGTCTCCAAAGATTTTTACTGTAATTATCATTAGCATCACGCTGTCATTAGCATCATGTCAAAAATTGGGTATTGGCTTTATCTTACTAAAATTTTGTTGCAGGTGACCGGAATTGAAATCAGTTGAATATATATTATCAATAAATGTTTCAACAGACTATTACATAACATTTTTGCATGTTCCTTGCATCT
The DNA here is from genome assembly GCA_026936325.1 of Platynereis dumerilii. NCBI lineage: Eukaryota > Metazoa > Annelida > Polychaeta > Phyllodocida > Nereididae > Platynereis > Platynereis dumerilii. The sequence continues at coordinate 137,495,215 of JAPTHN010000001.1, forward strand.
GACATGCTTAGTATGAAGTTTGATTCTGCTCTGAAACTACTAACCAAATATGGGGTGCCAGCAACATTTTACCATTGTCTAGCATCTAAAATATGGTTTAGCAAAGACATCGGGCATTGGAGGGAGTAGTGGAGATCATCTTTATTATTCAGAATCCAAACTATTGATGAAAAGAGTATTTTTGTTTGTTTTTGTAAATTTCTGGTTCAAGGATTTGTTCTATCTCAATAACTATTGGTCATAGAGACCTGAAATATAGCTCATTGTGTGCAGAATAGCCACTTTCCTATTTGTTGGTAATACATTATTCAGCTCTAAATGGTACGGATTTCAAGTTGTAGGCATGATGCTAATGACACACATATTTGGTATTTTATTGATGAAAATGCAGTTTCTCAAAAATAATTGGCATTAGAGACCTGGAACTTGCCCAAAATGTGCCAGCCACTTGCCTAATCATTGGCAATAGATTGTTTAGCCCCAAATGGTTAGGATTTTTTAGTTAGAAGTGTGATTTTAATGGCAGTCGAAAAACATTACAGCTACGTTTATCTCCTCAGTACAGATCAGAAGGGCATTGGGACCCTTGGACATGAAAGCGCAGTGATAGCTAACTGTTTGACCTACCCAACGCAAACTTTAAAAGGCATTTCTGGAGCGAAAAATTTTCAAAAATTTTTCAGCTTAAATTTCAAGGTTTTCAAATTTTGACCCACAAACATATGCAACTTAAAAAAGATCTTCATTTATTATAGCTTTTGGAAGATTGGCGGTCAGTTTCAAAATTATCTTTCAGTTTGGTTGTGTGACATCACTGGCTTAAAAATTTTTTGTTTGCGTCAGTTATGGTCAATCAGTTGATTTAGTGCTAATCATATCTAGCAGGGTGACAATAAACAAACTAATTAAATTACTTAAGGAACTTCTTCAAATAAGAAGATAAGGAGACCAACAGAGAAATGCCAATGATGTGGCAAAGCCAGTTTGCAAATTGAAAATTAAAAACAGCTTAGTATTTCCAGTGGACCGTCAATCTGCAAAGAGCTCTTATTATATCAAACAACTCCCAGCAACGACAAAAAATTTGGATAAAATAATTTTCACAATCAACTGTCGAATTTGACAGAATTTGGGACAAAAATATATTGATACCGGCACACACATGTCCATAAATATGGCGTTTTGGTGATATTCTTTTGCTTTGTACTATGCTTGGGTGCACTGAATTGATTAGTATGGTATGTTCTCAGCAACATATCAACACGAAACACAAAGTTAAAATTTTCCCTTTGGATTTGCATAAAGTATGTGGAGGTTGTTGGTTTATAGATTAACATATTAACAACATATAGTAAGGTATTGGTAAACACTCTTTTGACTGTCAACATGGCAGTGACAGGCAGACCTTTATAGCTGATTGCGGATCAGTGTTCAAAACAGTTTCAAAATTAACTTTCAACTCGGCCGGCCATGTGATGTCACTGGCTTACAATGTTTTGTTTTTGTCGGGTATGGTTATTCAGTTCATGTCATATATAGCAGTATAGGTGACATTAAACAAATTAATTAAATGACTTAAGGTACTTCATAAGATAAGAAGATAGGAGACCAACAAAAACTGTCAATGACGTGGCAAAGCCAGTTTGCAAATTGAAAATAAGAAAATTAAAATCAGTGGACCGCCAATCTGCAAAGAGCTCTAAATACAGTTTCTGTTTCCAAAGTCTGATAGATAGATAGATAGATAGATAGATAGATAGATAGATAGATAGATAGATAGATAGATAGATAGATATTAGGAGACAAATGTTATAGATATATATACGGCCTATAGATATATATTGATAAGCACATAGATAGCTAGATATATGATTGATAGGTGGATTGATTGGCAGATAGATAGAAAATAGCTAGATATAGATGGACAATAGCAGTCAAACTGCAGACAACTAGACATGAAGATACACATACCGAAAAAAAAACAACTTTGTAAATGAAAAAGATGCAGCCCTCAAAAACACGTTCTTGATACAATCTTGCAGCTCACATAACATGCAGAGTGACAAAGATTGACTGCAAAGGAACTGTGACAATTATTGCTGTAGGTTGGTGTAGGTCTACCACAAAAAGCATCGAAATTAACTCCCCCACATGCCAGTGGTTGTCCACCCCAGGGGGTATATGGCATCACCAAAGAGGGAAAATAGAGATGGGTGAAACTGGAAAGGGTGGGGGTAGTGACCTGCTCCGGTGACCTGCTATTCATTGGCATGCAAAGGGTGGGAGGGGGTATTTTGGAGGGTATACAGTGTGCCATCCTACACAATTGAAAGCAATCTAGAGCTTGTTGGCTTTTGAGGTAGAATAAAAAAAGACAATGATAAAATTAAAAGAGAGGAAATGGAAAAACTAGTAGAATCTAACTCCATGACTAATATCATGGTGATAGATGCATTGTAGGTGGCATATGGAATATGACAAAATTATGGAAAATTAAGGCATGGTCCCCTGCATTTATTGCATTATACATATGAATATTATTTTTCACAAAAGTGAGAAATGAGTGATACATGTACTTTATATCAAGATAACATAATAAATAATTATTTTCAGTATCAGTCATCACAGGGTAAAAAGCAAAATTTAGAATGCAAGAAGGGATTCCCAATTCCTTGTTGTCAAAAATGTATACATGTACACAAATTCCCTTTCAACTGTATATTCTCTGTCTGTAAGTTGTACAGGTACATGCATATTGGAACTTTGGAAGCATGGAAGTCAACCATGATTAGGACAATGTATACTGTTCCACATAGTAATACATGGATATGCACTTCGCAAATAATTATTGTCTGTCATGCATATCCTCAATTTATCTTGGAAATTGGACATGGTGTACAAACTAAACCGTACATTGGCTTCCTGGTCCTTATTAAATGTAACCAATTCAGGCTAAATATACGAAGATCAACAGATATAATAATATCATATAGATAGAATCTGGTAGATAGATAGAAAGATATATAGACAGTCCAAGATAGATCGATAAAACGATAGATCTAGATCGACAGAGAGGTAAAAGATAAATAGATAAATAAATAGAAAATACAGAGAGAATTATAAAGAAACAGATAGATAGATAGATAGATAGATAGATAGATAGAAAGATAGACAGATAGATAGATAGATAGATAGATAGATAGATAGATAGATAGATAGATAGATAGATAGATAGATAGATAGATACCTATGTCTATCATGCAAAGTATATTGCTTGCTTGGCAGCAGTGTTATCCTTATTATATCAATTTCACTTTACCAGCCAATTTTTGACCAATTACCAAAGTATATGTATAAGTCATTGAATTTAAACCCAGTAAACGCCTTTTTATGGAATAATAGGCCAATATTAGGGAAGCTATACACAAGTGTAAACACAGCAATATAATGTTACCTATACCAAACTAACATATGATAAAGTGGTCTGGGGATGTATATCAGCTGCTAATCACTGGGACCAGGGTACGAATCCAGCTCTTGCCAGGTCTCCTGGGCATATGTTCGACAGCTGTTTCAATCATCCTTCGCCTCATTGCAGTGTACTCCTCCTGTCCTTTAGCCTACCAAGTGCATAAATACACAAGACATAAAGCCCAAATTATCAATCCATATCAATGCATGTGGCTAGCATACCTGTAAAAGCATGATGGTCCTGGGTTAGATTCCCAGTGGAAGAACAATTTAGTCAAATATCTTTATCGGCAACATTTGGACAAGAAGTAAAAATTGGTCGCTTATCTCACATTGTCTTTATGATCAAACTTGTACGGAAGGGGGGCACCGGGGGGACGTATACCCCACCATTTGCGACCAAAAACACCCTCTTTTCGAAGCGTTCCACGACCTCTGTCCCCGTCTCTGACATCTCCTCATCGCATGAGAGACAGAAACTTACCTTTAAGGGCTACACTTTTTACAACGCGTGTATATTTCTTCCATAAGTTCGCCGGGGGGGGAGGGTTGGTCTGGTGGCAGCGTGCTAGGTTGCCAATCGCTGGGTCTTGGGTTCGAATCCAGCTCTTGCCGGCTCACCTGGGCCTATGTTGGACGGCTGTTTCAATCATCCTTCACCCCATTGCCGTACCCTCCTCACCTAATTAGCCTACCAAGTGCATAAATAGGGGACGTAAAACGCCGATCATCATCGATATCATCCTGCAAGTTTGTCTGCGCAATAGCTGACAAATGGCAGCCATCGCTGTATGAATAAATTGAATATTATTTTATAACATTTCGAAATGTGGTACAATACAATATAATTCCATTTATAAATATATCACTGCGCAACACTAATTGTCCATACAACCTCGTTGACAAAATCAACTTAACTGGTCATTTTCTTTGCGCACTGTACCAAAAATATCGAAGTTCCTCAAATTAATTATTCAGGTTCTACCAGCAAATTAGCAATGGACAACCCAAGTTGCAGATCACCTTGGCTACATCTATAGCAATAGCTTGCATTCAGGTACAAAAATCAATAGGCCTACCCATGTATGTGATTTTTCACCAGCTGCATCTCTGCTTGTAATTGTATTAAGCAAATATAAATGATCAGCTATGTTTGACTTGCTTGTATGTTTAGGCCTTTAGCAGTTAAAGCTGACATTTTGTTTAAAAAATAAATAAATAAAATTAGATATAAAATTTTCTTATATTTATATGATTTTTCATAATCTGCAGAGATTTTTTAGCCAATATAAATACATGATGCAATATGCCTTAATGAAATATTTCAGCTATCAAATATACAATTGAAACTGAAACTATAGGCCTACATGGACAGAATAAAAATTTATTGGAATTTACACAATTTAGGTTAATCTACAATGTACATTCATGGCCTGAATATTAGAAATTCTTCAAGATGTTGTTTTAAGGAGTGGCTTATCAAAATTTCATATTTTGCAATTTGTGTAATTCAAGATATACATGCAGTTAGATGCTGCAACTTCAGGATGTATGAGCATCATCTGAACCTTATGTATTGGATAACATTGAATTGCTTCTATAGATCACATTTCATTGTGATGAGACCCATATTCTATGGATACCATTGGGTGGATGGTAGTGGCCAAGTCACAAGTGGGTCAGAAATGAAGTGTCACTCAATATATGTGGTTTATTTTATGTAAATGTGCTGTTGCCGCCAACTATTGCTAAGGGAGGAGGAGGCGCTCCTATTTAAGGAGGGAGTTGGATCAGAGACATTCAAGGGGCTACAGGGCACAGCAGGCTGCAGCTCATTGCAGCAGTAACATTTAGTTACATTTCGTTCAGATCATATTTTAGCTACAATTTTGTAGAGTTAATTGATCTGTGTTGCTTCAATACTCACCCAGAGTGACATACGCCTGTTCTTTTTAGCTTTTCCTTTATTGGCGCCATCAAGTCGGAATACAATTTTTCGTCTGCTGAAGCAAAAATTCTTCAGGTGAACTGGAGAGGGCTTCCTTATTCTGCCACAGGTGGCGCCCCCTCACGACTCTCCATGTTTACATTCTGCACCGTGGAGTTGTTGTGCATGAGGCGGTCCAGTCGTCCAGGAGGATTGGTTGAGATTGCCGCGAGGATAGAGCGCTGGCAGACTGGCTACTCCTAGGAGGACTACGTCTTGAAATTAGGGTTTTAACTCTAATATTGGATTAATTCTACCAACAGATTGCAGCGTTGCACACACGGCGGCATTATTGCTGCTGGCACAGCCATCAGCATGGCCGAAGAAGGTGAGTTCTTTTTTCTTGTTGTTGACATGTGGATTGTGTTTTTGCCTCTGTCAAAAACAACACACTTTCCATTTGCCCCCAGTCTTATGACAATATGAACACCCCAGACAATGGTGCAGTTGTCACGTCTTGAGGAGCCCTCAAAAGTCCTCACGTTGTGTAAATTCTATTGATCGAATTTTCGGTTGCTTTCATTTCCCGCGCTTAAAGCTGTGTGATGCTGCTGGGACCACTGGAGCATTGAATGTTGAGAATAGCACTACTCAATGTTGATCAACAATAGCTGCAAGACTTCACCATTTCAAGAGATACATTTGAAGAAACATACTCCAAAATACCTATTGAAAGTCATTAAATGTCTCGTTTTGCACCTGTGCTTAATGATTCATCAATGAAGACGTTCAGCAGACGTAAAATCTTTTTGGAACTGACTCGATTGCAGCGCCATGCTGTCGCCATAGTCGCATGCTGCTGTGTAGAATAGCACTGCTCACAACCAGTCACAGCCACTGCCTGAAGGATGACTCAAACAGTCAATTGATGCACTGCTGTGCCTATTCTAGATAACTGGGGTCAATGCTGCAGCACTAAAAGGTCCATAAAATACTTGGACAAATAGAGAGCATTTTATTCTGGAAAACTGGATCATATTTTATGTGATCATCTGCACTGCTACTGTTACTTTAATTTGGACAAAACGTCAATATAGAAAGATCTTTCAGTGGTGTGCTATCTTTAGGGAATTGAAGATCATTCTTAGTGTCATGTTGCAGTGCTACCAAAAAGGGTTATATAACCTGTGCAAATAGAAGCACGTCTCTGTTGCACTGCACATGGTAATTTTGACCATATGCCAACAAAATTCGTCTGCCTATATTTCGCGCCATTTCCACAGCCCACGCAAAATGTTTTCATGTGACAGCTCAGGAGGTAAACACATGGAATACAAAATAGCACACACCTGCCTGGCACCTCAGGAAAAGGGTTGGACCTTTGAGGGGTGTTTAGAATAGAAGGGTTATGTCAAAACAACAAACTATTGTAATGCATTGTGTATGTTTACGAAATATTACACCAAAAGCCCCTGCAAATGTCTTTGAAATGTACAGCAGGGCTTTTAGGTTGCCCAAACAGAATAAGTTTAGTCAGATAACTGAATATTATGAACATTATATAATCATGTTGCATGATTTTCGTTTTTGTCTCTCTATGACCAAGTAACTGTTTAATTTGAAAGAAATATGATAGGCATATGAACTATCAATATATATAATATAATATTTTCATTATGAAAAAAGATAGCAGACTGTTTTAATTTTCCATTTTCTATCTCAGTGGTGTAATCCACCCTTTCACAAACTTAATATTATGGAATTTTAAAGATATTCTAAGCATAGCTTATATATTCCATTTTTGTCTGTATAAATATATACCTATTTGCGCTAGAGATTACACCAAAGAATGGTTGAGTTACATAATTCACAAAAGTATGTTTGAACAAACATTTTTAATAAAAACCAAATTTTCCCTGAATTTCCAAGTTCCAACCTAAATATTTCATATGTTTACACGTAGAAAACTGGGTAAAACCTCTGTATAAACATATGACAAATGTTTACTTGTTGCTCTAGATACATAAATTGCCCATTATATTCAGAGAACAGAAATGCTATTGATGCATAGAGTGAAAATGCCTGGAGTCAGAGAACATGTGGCTCTAAATGTCTGTGAAGCAGAAGACATAGATGGATTGCTATAGATTAGTCTATAGATAGTATTGGATACTGGCCTATAGCTGTACTGCCTATAGATCTGGTTAGGCCTTTACTGAAGTACCTTTTGTTTGTATTTCTTATGTATTGTCTGTATTTTTTGAGGTTTTATATGATATCTTTATACAGGTATTTATAATTATTATAAGGATAATGGTACTACTGTATCAATATGGTCAAGTTCTATTGTTGATTTAATCTTAGATAATGTAGTAATTCAATGTTCTTTTACTGAAGTGATAAGTACATTGGCCCACGCCTTGTCTGTATGATGCACCCTGCCAAGACAACTGCCTGGGAGTATGGTATTGGTGGTGCTATATCTTGTTCTGATGTTAATTTAATCCAAAATTATGTGCCCAATGTGTTGTTATTTGGTTGAATCAGGTTCTGTTACAGTGTTGTCCTGCCAAGCATGGACTAAAGTAATTACATTGGCATTCCCAAAGGTGTTTCATTATGGCCTAGTAATATTATTGCATCAGGAAAACAAAATCTGCCCATGACATGCTATCATGTAATGAAAGACTATGGAACCCTTCATCATTATTGATCCTATTGTGTTAGATGTGGACCAACGTTTTTGGTTTAATCCATTGAAACATAATCCTCAAACAAGATCATCTATCTATCTATCTATCTATCTATCTATCTATCTATCTATCTATCTATCTATCTATCTATCTATCTATCTGTCTATCTATCTATCTATCTATCTATCTATCTTTAGAACAATCTTTCTATCTATCTTACTATCTAACCAGCTAACTATCCATCTTTACTATCTAACCAACTGACTATCTGACTCTGTTTATGTATCTATTTATCTATCTTCTACCTTTTCTACATTTCTGCAGGCCTGTCTGTCTTCATCTTTCTTTCTTTTTTTCTATCTCAATCTTTTCTGTGAGCAATACCAGTTTAGATGAATTTTCGTGAGCGACCGCCTGCCATTATAACCTGTCTAGGTGTCATTTGTCAAACTGCAGAAAATGCATTTTCTGGAGAATTGACATTTCCTTTGATGCCCATAATGACCTTTCTGTTCCGGTTGACCTGTCCTTGAGTGCAAAGAAGTTTCTGGGTGCACTTGCACTCATTTGGTGATGCTCAAATAGGCAGATCAATAGAAAAATGGCAAACCTATCATTTATTCACCATGACTATTGTTACATCTTACTACAGAGCCAGTAAGTCTGGAGTAAAATTGTAATCCATCAAAATATATGATGCTACAAATTGATTAATTAAAAAATGGAACAAAAAGCTAATTTAGGAAAGATGATGTGCAAATTGCAATAAATTTATAGCAAATGCGTGACTTTGTCAAAACAACTTTTTGCAGAGAAGTTGCTCTTTCTACTCAGAGAATCTTCGCTGAGGTGGCTTCTCTTTGCTTTAATTGATCTACAGTACTTTACAATGACTAATGATTAAATAATCTAAACAATATTTCAGTCAAGTTCATTGCCTTATAGAACTATCTCCAACTATTTATGGATGTGCAACTAGTTTTTTTTCAGTGTATGTAATTTTGGCATCTATATTTTTGTACTGAGATTTGTGAAAAAGATGATTTATAGTAATACGTGTATCATGTGTATTGAGTTGTATTTTGTGTGGCAGTTTGAACATTTGTTACTTTGTGATCAATGCAGATCCAAATAAAAAAGAAACAAAAACTATAAAAAAATGCATCAAAATCACAAAAATATTGAGTTGACCTGAAATCTAGTCCACATATTTGCTGCTGAGTGCTAAAATGAAAAAAAAAAATACAACAAATGCCATAGAAATACATGTATTTTCATGCAGGTTTGATGCTATCCAGCTGCCCAAAACACTCTTATCAGTGCTGATAATGGCTAATAGCTGTTGAGGGGTTGTTAACTAGTGATAAGAGCATGTATATTATGGCTACCTGATAATTTATTGGTCTTTTGCCCCACTTTTGAGGTTTAATGAACCAAACAAGAGATATTAACCCTAATATGATATTTCAGGTCACAGGAAGTATTGAAATAAATGAACTACCAACATTTTTAACTTGCAAGTACCATATTAAATAAGCTTGCCTTGCAACTTATGAGAACTTCTATTGTGCTAGCATAATTTTGGAATTTGATTTCTTTAATAGTTTGAAAGTTTGTGAGAAATAATACATTTTAAGATTTAGATCCAAAATCCCCGTTGATATTCAGTCTTTAATACCCTTCATATACCCTTTAAATGGCTGTATAGATTGATTTGTTATTTAATAGAAAGTTATGAATACTTTCCAGTCTTTTTGATTAAAAAGGTCCCCCAGAATTATAACTATGGTATACAACCTTGACTTTCATGGTCTATGTATTTCCTTTGAGAGACAGCTGTTCTGACTTTGAAGGAATTCTGAAGATCCAATCTTTTGCAATCTTTGTGCTTTTGCTCTGAAAGTGACTATATTGTGTAGTTAAAGTGCTAGGTAACTTGGTTATATTCATAAACTTTTGACAGCTAGGGTTTTGGAAAATGTTGAAATCTTTATGTTGAGACTAAATGTTATATCATATTTCATCTAATATGACTTTAGTTGTGATGTGTTTGTAAATGGATACTTGGCATGAAATGTTCTTTAAATATAGATTTTATCTAATATAGTATTTTTTACCACAAATTAGCATGATTATCACATCATTTCTTTTACTGCAAAATTCTTTCTTGACAAAACACTGCAACAGCTTGTGTGGGGGGAGATTTCTTAAAAAGGAAGAAATTAATTTTCAAAAGGTTTTTCAGGAAAAATAGACAAACAAATAGACATGTTAATTCCTCATTCAGTTTGAAAATTGTCACTTTCCATTTTCCACTACTTGCCAAGATTCTGAAATACAGCAGTTTTCGAGCAGGCTTGGTCGGTTCACTGAGAAGACCATACAGATCATAAACTCTCAGATAGCCCAGACTAAAGCCATCAAGCAACTTACCAACTATTAAAATCACATTAAAAGATCATTCAAGACACTGCAACTGGTTGACCTTGGAGAAATGTCTTTTTTTTAGGTAGGCAATGGTCAACTTTTGAGGTCAGCAAAGCAGTTTATAGGTTCCTTTCCCATGGAATATCTTTGTCATTGATGAAGAACAGTATATTAAATCAGTACTGGACTATGACATTTGAAATCTGAATACATTCTCAGCATGAAAATGTATTTACTTCCCAATAAGGACACCTTCCAGTTGCACATGCTGTATGCATGCACACGAGTGCTGATACATGTACTGATGTATATATTAGACATGCATCCATCTTGCCATATTGAATGATGACCAAATTCACTTGTATCAATGACATTACTTATGCATGAAGGGAGCACACCGTACATATCAATATTATATTTTGCATAAATGTCACCCACTGTAAAATTTTGCTGCATATAGATCTATGGGTCTAGATCTATTGCAAGGAAATATTTTTCTGGTTGGTACTCAATTTAGTCTCCAAGTGACAAGATTTCACATTGAAACTGGTCTATGAAATTATCATCATCGAAACCAATGAAATGATCATCATGTATTTTTGTAACCAAATTTGTGATGACTATCCGCCTGTGGTGGCTGGACTGGTTATGATTTTATTAGTTGTTTTTGATTTCCTCTTTCCGAAGATTTCGTAGTCAACTCGGTTTGTGACAAGAGCTTCCCATTGAGAGCGCACTTTCCGGCGTATACCAATTTCTGTTCTTGTCTTGCAATTCACAACTTCACATAGAAAAGAATTAAAGTGAATTTTGCTGAAGGTGTCATTGCTGACAGTGTCACTGCATTTAAATTGGTGAAGTAATCTCATTTTAGCAAATCATCTGAAAATGAGATTTTCTGACATTTGCAGCTGTTTAAGGATGAATCATTAAGTAAGTGAGGGGAGGGGGGTATTTCAATTTCACAATTTGACAAATAAGGGGGGGGGAGTGGAAAAAGTAGAAAAATAATTTTGTTTAAGCAGATGGCTCTATATTCGTAAGGCCCACTTAGATTCTTCACTCTTGTGTGTGTGTTTTAGCTTAGCTGTGTTAGTAAGGAAAGGTTTTTTTGGGTGTTCTTTTTTATTAGTGTTTTCCCCTTTTGTTTACCTTTCAACTTTTTTATAAGATGTTTTATTAAGGTCATGAAAAATGAGTTTTACATGATGACATGTGGATTGTGGATGTGCATTTTGGTTAAGAGGAAATTCTTTGTGTCTTAGTGACAAAGTCTACTTTTCAAGTATTGTGAATCAGCTTATTAAAAGCGCAGAGGGATTGAATTGTAATACTTTAGCAATGATTATGTTGAGACATTGTCTTCGAATCTTCAATTCAATCAATTGATATTTTTAAATTGCAAGGTTTCAAACTTTTAATATATACCTTCGGATGTTGAAAGGAGAAAGGGGAAATACAGAAATGTAAATTTTATTTTGACATTGTTCTCTAACATAATTAGGGGTGGACATCTTTGCAAAGTTCGATATGATACATATCGTCGATACTCATCGCGATACACAAATTGTGCCATAAACAAATGTTACTGAAAATTTATGCAGTGAAACTCACATTCTGCCTCTCAAAACCAGATCTTGCTTGAGACAGTAATCTGAAGTGGCAACAATCTCATGTGTTTCTCAACACTTGGTGACATTTTAAACCTAAACTGTGCAAATTAATACATTTTTCAAGCAAACTCATGCAGTTGAGGCAGTATCGTTTCGATACGATATTGCTAATCATTCGATTTTGATTATCGTATCGAATGATCAATATGGTTTAACCGATATGTCGTGAAACGATGTCCGTCCCTAAACATAATCACTCTTTTACCTGTCATAAGAATTATGATTTCCCTTTGCTTTTGGGAAGCAAGTGTTTTGCTCCTTGTGTTGTGAAGGAAGCACTTGTCTTTCTGTTCTTTTTAAGTCTTTAATGAGAGCTGAAGTGTTTTAGGAGCAAAAAGTTACCTGTGGGCTAGTGTGGGGCAAATAGCTTTCTGTTTTATGGTTGGCAAGGTGCTTCATGGCATGTTTTCAAGTGCTTAGAAGTGACTTTTGTTGTGAAATATTGACTAAGTCAGACTTCATGGGGTGATTGAATTGTTTCAGAACATTCCCTTTTGAACGATGTTGGCAGTAAAAGCATGCTGGACATAAAAGATGGTGCCTCAGAGAGTTGACTTAGTTGGGCATTGTACATGGTGCAGTATTTGCTCCCCAGAAATTATTCCTGTACAACGAAAACAGCGTTCAATACTCCCGGAAGGCCAATGCATAGATGGCTCTTACTGCATCTTGTTGGTTCTTGCGCCTTTGGGTGGTTCCTGCTGATTCTTGTCGGCTCCTGCTGGTTGGCAATGGTTCTTGTTGCTGCCTCTCGTAGTGGTCCTTGCTGATTCTTACTGGTTCTTGGTGGCTCTCACTACCTCTTACTGATACTGAAAGATTCTTTCTGCAGTATCTGGTTCTTGCCTCTTGGCAGCCATTACTGCCTTTGCTGACCCTTGCACTGAAAAAAATGACAGCTGAAATTCTTGTCAAAAACTTGTCAGTTTGACAAGATTTGTCTTGTCAATATGACGATGTCAAAAACGACGAGGTTAACCTTGTCAGTGACAAGGCAATTGTAAAAACTAGTCAAAAAACTAGTCAAAAGTCGTCAAGTCTTGTCAAAAAGTGAATGAAGAATTTGACAATTGGGGAAGACAAGCAGCTTGTCAAACTTCGTCAAACCTGGTCATCAACTTGTTGAGTAATGCCTGAGCTAATAATTGATACGAAAACTGGTACTAGCATACAAGCTGAGTAATATATAAAATCGCCACCCTATTAGGCCTGTTACAGCTTGATCTGACTAAAAAGTAAAATGCATAAAAACCGGAAGATCCACAAGTGAAAGAATATCTGATGTTTGGCAGCTGGGAGAGCCAGACTTGCACATTGGGTCACAATGTATCATGTCTCACTCCAGTCACCTTCAAATTATGAGAAGTTTAGTGCTAAGCCTTCTCAAGCCTCTCCCAAAAGTGAGGCAAGCTGTTGAGAAATTTACTTCATATCAAGAGAATGCACATGCTACTTTTTGTTTCTTTTGGGCTACCTCAAATTCCATTCTCATTCGAAGACAAAGCTACTTTCAACCAAATAAGCTTTGTCACCTTCTTTGATATACTGTACTAAATGTTCATGTCAAGTTTTACTGTCACTGGCCAATTTAGAAGTGAGAGTTACTTAAAGGAAATTGTCCTGTGTAACACTCAACATTTCACTAAAATGTGCTCATTCAAGGAACAAGTGGCACCACCTATATTCAATACCACAGCATTGCTGCATTCAATGCAATGAGATCACTTAACAATTCATTCACAGAAACTCAGGTCATGCATACTTCATGTTAATCTGTTTTGTATTTCATGTCAATAAAATATAAGTAGTTAAAAGTATTAAAACTGAATTTACAAAGTTAACCAATGAAACATAAATTGGTTTAAATTATGCTTTGTTCTGCATTTAAGATACAGAAAAAAAACAGGGAAAAAAGGGAAAAGAAAGGAAGATGAATAGACAGAAAGATAGATAAATAGACAGAAAGATAGATAGATAAATAGATAGATAGATAGATAAATAGATAGATAGATAGATAGAGAAAGATAGATCTATAGATAGAGAAAGATCGATAAAGATAGATAAAGATGTATAGATAGAGAAAGATAGATAAAGATAGATAGATAAAGATAGTAGATATAGATAAAGATATAGAGAGAGATAGATAGAGATATAGAGAAAGGTATAGAGAAAGATATAAGAGTAAGGTATAGAGAAAGATATAGAGAAAGATATAGAGAAAGATATAGAGAAAGATATAGAGAAAGATACTATAGAGAAAGATATAGATAAAGCGACAGATAAAGAGATAGAGATAGAGATAGAGAAAGAGATAGATAGAGCAATAGATAGTGACATGTGACACTATATAATATAATTATATGTGGTGTTATGTCTACAACTTGGTTAGTTAATTTTATTGTGTGTCTAAGAGTGGGTAATGACTTTTTAAAGTAAAAATGCTGTGTGTACGACTTGGCGTGTCTGGGACGTGAGTTGTATTCTGTCAAATAGATCACAGTACCAACAATGAACATGCTTTTTTCCAGCTGTTTAAATGAAAATTATAACTTCAGATTGACAACTTCACATATTTTGTTAATGATCAATGCATATTTTAATTCAGAATCACAGCGTCGACAGAGTTAAGAAGAGAAAAGTCTTCAGTGCCAGCTTGACTGTTTTCCAGTTATGTCAAGCATCAATATTGTCAGCAGTATAATTGTGCAAATGAAATAGTGTGCATGTCCATTAACATCATAGAAGTAAATCATAAATTCAATAAGTACTGGATAAATGTCAATCCAAAACAGTAGTTATTTTTTTCCATGAACAGGGCTTGTAGAATATCGTCAGTAGTCAAACTGAGTAACATAAAGCATTCCATATTGAGGGACCATGTTGCACAAAAAACGATTCTTGGCCATTTGTGTGTTAAATAATCTCCTTTGGTGACAACAATGATCCTGTATGTTTTTTTTTTCTACATAATCGTAAGCCCTGAGTGAAGTATAAAGGCACAGCTATTGATTAATTTCCAAACCAGGTAATCGTTTTGTACTCCCATTTTTTTACGTAGACTTGTTGAGAAATTATCCAGGTGCTTGAGGATAAGCGTACTGCTGTGAATTTTTTCTCAAATGCAAAGGTACTTCGGCAGCAATGGGCTTAATCATTCTTATTGATCCATCTATTTTTATGGGCATGGCGACAATAAGGCATTAAGCCCAACGAGAAAGTGCAATTAAACACCACATCCAGCCAGCTCAGATTAATTCCAATTGTCTTTGGTGCGTTTTTATTCTGCATCAGGTATCCACCAGGTCAGGCGAGGATGCCTGAAAATAACAAGACGGAAAACTACAGTCAATGAGTCCGCAACGACCAATCTTTGTTTCACATTATGAAAAATATGGGTATAATTATGCTATTAATTTAGCATAGTTATTTTTCACATATTTTAAAATAAGCAATGTTGAGTGAAAACAGGTTGTGATAAAGTAATAATGAGAACCAATAGGTTGGCAATAATGGTGGCATATCATCTTCAATTCCCAGAGGATAAAGAGAGTACATTTGAAGCGCTCGAATTATTTAAATTACCAAATGTACTCCGATTTTGCAAAAATGCATATACTTTTCTACAAGGGAGCGTATTTGGAGCATACGGATTTGCATATAGGGAGTATAAATGAAGCATAGTTTAAATAAATCGAGCACTTCAAATGTACTCTTCTTTCCTCTGGGTTACATTCACTCAAACCAGGAGATTCTTTGTCAAATTCTAGGTAGAACCATTGTAAGATTCATTAGCAGGAAACTAGATGGATTTATGCATTTTAAAAAACTCAATTATATTATAAGTTTTTTTTCACAAATTGTCAATGTTGACAGTGTTGTCACAGCATTGCATGCTAACATCATGACTATCACGACCTCATTTCAGAACATTGTGGCAACATCATTTCTACCATACAAGCTACACGTAATTTGCACCAAAATTGAGACAATGTCCCAACATTGTCACAACACTACTGCAACGCGGATGTGCCCATTGGGGACTCTCTTAATACCCTGAGGTATAGCGCATGCAGTGCTTGCGCAAAGTTGGAAGGTTTTTTAATATTAACGAGGTGGCAAAATAATTCTACCCTTCATTCAACAAATGGTATAATCAAATTAAATGTGAAAAATATAATTGCACATATTCATTTTTATCATAAAGTAAGCAATATTAAGCAGCAGAACTTCCAGCAAGTTATATCCCAGCTCGACCTTCTCAATCAGTAGACAACAATTCAGCAGAGCGAAGCCCTGATGTTACTTGTTTTAACAAGATGGAGACAGATTAAAGTCACTCACCTCATCCTGCAAATCCATTCCAATGTTTTCTCCAAACTACACACAAATACACAACTTTTGATGACATCACTTCGGACAAGCTTTTGACAAGATTTGACAAATTTATGACAAGTTTTGACAAACTTTTTGACAAGTTTTGACAAATGCCCTTGTCAAAATCTTGTCAACTCTTTGACAAGGCAAAACTTGTCACTTTCTTGTCAATTTGACAAGTTTTTGACGATGCTGTGGCAGCTCATTTTTTTCAGTGTGCAGCCTCTAACTGCACGATCCTTTGTGTTTCTTACTGGTTCATTGTGGCTCTCCCTGCCTCTAACTGAAACTGGCTTACCGAAAAATGATCTAGCTGGAAATAATATTGGTTTCTTTGCTGCATTCCGTTATCTCTTATTACTGGCTCTTAAAGTAAGGTTAGTTGAGTCTTGCCAGATCTCATTGGCTGTTATATTCCTGACTCTTGTTGGTTCCTAATAGAACTTCATACTGATCTTTGCTGCCTCTTGCTGGATCTTGCAGACCTCTGATGGTTCTTGCTGGTTCTTTGTGGCTCTTGCTGCCTCTTCCTGATGATTGCTGTCTGTTGTTGATTCACATTTACCTTTCTAGCCTTTGTTGGTTCTTGCTCATTTTGGTTTGGGCCCTACGGTCTCTTTGTCCTGTGTATACTGTATACACCATGCACAACAACATCATTATAAGCATTGATCCACAGCAGTCATGTCAACATCACTGAAAACAACATTGACACAACCAGATACATGAAGCATTGGTTGTGCTAGCATCATTCTTGTTATTAAGAGAGAGTAGCATCAATAACACTATTTGACAGCATTTTCAATAATGTCGCTCGAAAGACAGCATTTTCAATAACGTGGATAGAAGGATAGGTCAGCTTTGTGAGAGGTTCTGCCCATCTTGAACCTCTTGTGTGCAAGGCATCATCCATGAAAACATTGTCAGAATCTTCAACAGCATTACATTGTATGGAGCATTGGTCATTAGACATTAGTAGCAGCAAAGAAATGAGAGCATTGACATCAGCTGTAGCAAAACAGTATCAAGCCATCAACAGACACATCAGCATAGCACTGCAGTACTGTATTGTAGCAACAGCAGCATCAGCAGTGCCCTACATCAGCAGCAGCCGCCTTAGCATCAGTATTGTATGCACTGACCGTTGCCATCATGCTTGATCAATAAACAAGATCGATGGCTCCTGAGTGCGGTGAGGAAACGCTCTCCCCGGCTAATGTGTGAAACCGTTTGCTCGTCAAACTCTGAGCGAGCTGAACCTGGCTGCGCTGAGTGGGTTTATCTTGCTTTTTTTCTTGGTTGACTCAATTTGACTTTCGATTCTGGCTGAGCTGCTGTGGGATGGCTTGTTGTCTGGATGATTCTATTCACTCTGAAAATAAAGCTTTTTCGGAAAACCTGATTTTTCTTTTGTCTTGTCCTGACCACCGTATCATGCAATTTGGATTTGTGGAAATTCTGGACCTTCAGCTGCATTGTCATAATGCTGTAGGCTTTAGAAAAAAACCAAACTTCTTTACGAAGTCCTCGGTGGTTGTTTTTAAAAAACCATTTGCTATTTGAAAAATCAATTTTGTCCTGAAACTGTTAGTGTTCAATGATTCATGTTGTTTATAGAGTCTTAGACCTTTGCCTGATATGTAGCTGAAATACAGGAAATGACAGCCTGATTTCAATACTGGAAACTTGGAAAGCCACAATTTCTTGCAGCATTGAAGGCTGAATGCATGGTACTTTGCCCATGTGGTTCTGTTTCTTGTCGATAAGAGCTTGTAGCAGCGAAACGATACACCGGTGCCAGCAGTTAAAGGATGATTCAATGATTCTTCTCCTCATTGTTGTTGACCCTTGTCCATCTTCCTTGGCTATCTAGGTCCTATATATATAGCTGTCCCGGAATAGTAGAAGGGTAGGTCTTAAATTTTGCATTGTGGTGTTGCGTTGGAGGTCCGGGGCTCCGGACGGGCTTTGTCTTCTTTGCCCCTGAGCTTTCTTCAGTAAGTTGTGGCTTTCTTCTTGAGCTGCAGTTGAATATTTAAAGCAATTTTGGCGTATCCTTAAATTGACCTTTCAGTGAGAAAGAAAGGGCTTGCTTCCTGCAAGAGTCAGTTTTCTGATTGAACTTAAATACTTCATGAAGTGAACTTCTTTTCGCAATGCTCTGCCTCCATCAGACGGAAGATGTGTATATTTAGCAGGCTATTCTTTGTATCAGGGTTGCAACTTGCTCCATACATTTAAATTCCAATAATCGGTTTGCATTTGTCTGTGATCAATCCTGAAGTGCTCACTCTTGAATGTGACAAATTCGATCTGTTTGATTAAGTGGGATTGAAAATGCTGATGAAAATGTGTGATGTGTTTGATTTAAGTCACCCTGCTATTGAACTGCTGTCAGAAAAAAAGGCGAAAAAGCATGAAAAACAAACAATTGAAAAACTCCTTCCTTGTTTGCTCTCCTGTTGTTTCAAGCCAAGTTGATGGAGCTGTTGATATTTTGTCTGCTATTGGAATTTCAAGAAAATGCAAATTGGAAGTTGGATCTTGATTGTTTTAGGGATATCATGCCATTGGTCAGTGTGCCTTTTTAAGACTTTTGGGCATGGGGACCTTCAGGGTTTCTTAGACCCAGGCTACTTTCTCTGATGTTCCGCTCATGAGTTATATTGAAGTTGTTCTTTTTTGCTAGTGACTGTTCTTGAGGTCCACACTATATAATTATTGCTCTAAGAAATAGGCTATAAATTTGTTGTGTCCAGTAATTTTCATGTCTCTTTTGAAAATCTTTGAGGTTGACCCATATCTCATCTGGACATCAGCAAGGTGAAAGTATAAGGTTCCTACACTTGATGATATTCAAATGTCGAATAAAATTCTATATATATATATTTTTTCCTTTTTGATCTGGTATGTTTAGTGATATTGCAACTGAACATGCTAAACAGTCAAGTTGATGTTCACTAAAGTGGATTAAAGTTGAATATTGTTGAAGATCATTACAGATAGTATGGTAATCATTTCAAGAACAAGCCTGACAAGGTATATTTTTCCTGTAGCAGTGTGTAGGCACCACAACCATCCAGTGGTTTCCACAGATCTTTGTAAAAAGTTTATTTTCCAAAAAAAGAGAACTTTTCTGTCTAAAATACATCTACAGCTATTGACCTTATCTTCTCCACAACAAAATGACACAAATTGCCTCCATCTATTGTGTGGCTGGCAATTTGTATGTTCATTGAACCTTATCTGGTCTGCCAGAAGTACTCAATGCAATTAACTGGTCCATTGTCCCCAATTTCTATCTAATTAGTGGGAGTTACTCACCCCAGGGAAAGTTAATTAAACAGGAAAGACTGTGATTAGAGCTGTTCATTATAACTTGTGGTGATTTCTGACTGAAGTTAGTTTGTAGTAATATGCGGTGATGTAAAATAATGGGCTTCATCCTTCTGCTTTAATATCGAGCAGTGTATCGATTTAGACATAGCGTTGTATCGATTTGGCTCTATCTATCTATCTATCTGTCTATCTATCTATCTATCTATCTATCTATCTATCTATCTATCTATCTATCTATCTATCTATCTATCTGTCCATATATGTTTATATTATATTGGTGAGGCTATATAATACCTCAGGTAAGATTCATTGAATTTTATACCATTGTTTTTAGAAAGCCATCGTACTAAAATCCATTCACATTAATTTCCATCGCCTGGAAAAATAAGTCAAATCTTGTCCTAAAGACTAAATGACATTGTATCCAAGTTTGTCAAGGCTCTGCATTGCTCATGTGTGCCACTATATATTGTCTAAGCACTTGGGAGTAGAAGAAGTTTAGTGTATTTGAATACCCTGGGATATCAATATGACAAGCCATTGCTTATTTCCTTTCGAAACTACTTGAAATTCAGTGAACCATACATACGTAAACTAGCTGTTTTTCCATCTCATTTTTCTTGCACATGTGTGTGAAAAATGTCAGACTGAAAAGAAAAATCAGAATTTCTCAGCAGGACTTCGTTTGCGAATGCTCTTTTATCCTGTTTTGTGTTTGGTATAAGCTTGCTGATATCATAAATTGGAAGAAAAAAGGTAGGAAGTCAATCTTTAAAGAGGTTTGATTATGACTTACTATGGATAAGGATCGAGAGTTTGACTCAGCAGGAGGGAATATTTTATTTAACTCCTTTAGAGTTCTGCAGCACTTGTTGAGTGACTGGGGTTCATTTTGCCATGTTATAAAAATATTACAAACTGTATAATAGTGTATACTTCTGAAAATTATCATAATAGACTCATAAAACTAGTTGCAAAACGTGCGGAGTTGAAATGTAGGGACACAGATATTTCTGTTATTCATATTATTGGTCTATGGTGATATATTGCTATTTAGTGAATTTATTTTTTCAGAGCTTTTTTTGGAGATCAGGTAAATGAAGATTCTTTTTGGGCAGAGTTAACTGTAAAGCTCCAAAACAGTCCAGTCCAAATTTAGAAACATTTGCACTACTTGCCAAAGATAGTTAGATAATTAGTCATTGCCAATTAAATTTTTTTCTGGCATCAACTGATTTGCCAATATTTTGTGAATGAGTAATAAAGGCGTTTCCTCTTCCAATCTTTGAGGTAATTGCAATCTCATTATTCTACATAATCATCCATAAATGTAGGTAGCCTAGGCTGCCAAGATAGGTAGCTAAGGTAGGTAGGTAGGGAGGTAGACAGGTAGGTAGATAGGTAGGTAGACAGTTTTAGATGGTAGACCCATTGTCATCCCTCAGGCCAAGAACCAGCAAGCAATGGCAACAGTGCATGTCTCAAAACTCTCAATGCATTTTGTATGAGATCAGGTTGTCCAATATTAATTAGGGTTCTGCTGTTTGACTAAGTGGTGACTCATTACAGAACTTGTGTTGTGCTTTCTTGCCCTTATTTGCTATTCCTCTGACCACAAGGGGTCACTCAGGGGATCATATGAAAATGACTAAAATATGTTATGGGTACATATTATCATTTGTTGTTGATAACGATAATGGACCATTCTGAAAAACTTGATTGTTCCAGATCATCAGTCTGTGCAGAAATTATTTCTGATAGACATAGATCAGAAATAATTAGTTACTAAAGTTGCTTTGCTTGCCAATGTTACATTTAACATTCTGAATGGTGTGGCAATTTTCACAACAAACAAGATACATTGGTGTTGGACTGTTGGTGTCACCTTATTGAATTATTACTTTATCGACTTTACATTTCACTGCTGCAGTGTCATGTTACATGATGTGGAAAAATCAATGAACTTGACAGGTTCTCAATTTCAACAAAACAAGACTGATCTCTAAACCCATGATACCAAAAAGAGGAAAACTGCATGACCTGTCACTTCACTTAGGCCAACCAGTCTGAAGTGTTAAGTAAATGTAATGTCAATCTGAGCATGACAATTTCTTTTGACATTTTTACCTGGAGATGATTTTGTGGTTAATTTTTGGTTCAAGAATTCATGAAATCTGATAGTTCATGTTTCCCAGGGGTCTTGGCTGTTGGAACGTGTCTTTTCAATTAGATGTCAGCTTTGGCAAGGGCACAAAAAAGTAATGTGAGTTGAGTCATTGCAACAGATATTACCATATAATGCTATGAAAATAAGGATATTTCAATCATATTTGCCTTTGAAGAATTGAATTGTAATGAACCCCTATTATGTCTATTTAAATAGCCCCCATACAGGAGGGTTCGTGATCTCTGGTCCCTAAATTGTTGGTCTATGCTGGGCCAGAATTGAGATGACACCCTGACCTGGTCTGCTTTGAAATTTTACTTTCTGGATTTACAGAATAGCTTGGTGATGAAGACCCCTTTGCAATATATATACATGAAAGCAGTTTTCTTGATATTCTTAAACATTATGTTAAAGTGTTATTAAGTCTTGTCAGCAAGCCATTTTGATATGTTAGATTCTTTATTTTATCTTGTTATATTATGATTTATAATGGTTTGTCATAAAAAGACCTTAGCACCAGATCTCACTGTACAAATAGAATATGGAAGTATGAAAATGACCACCTCTGTGCATATGTAATGCCAGTGATTTCACCAATTATGGCCAATTACAGGAACATATTGAATGTCATGTGTTCAAAATTGAACTGTTTTTGAAGCTTGGTATGCTTCTACAGATTATATTAGAGTTTCTAATACAGAAAATGGCTAGTATTTGGTTACATGTTTAACCCCAGGCAAGATAGATTGACACAGACTGACGAACAATCAGGAGTTTGTATCAGATAGCTCCAGGAGTACTTCTTTATCATAATCACCATGCTTCAGGCAAGTGTAAATGGCAGATTTTCAGATTTTTTTGTATCTCTATAGCTTGGGGTGGTTTTATATCTAACCTTTTTGACCTCCATTGCCTCTAGTCTTCTAATATGTAGGTCAATATGGCTGAGGAAAAAGAATAAAAAAAGAAAATTAAGTCGCAAGATGGTACATTGTTGTGCCTCACAATTGGCTCAGTGTTAACAATGTATGTTACAAGTAATTATATGGCAGCTAGGCTAATTGGCTACAATTGATTTGATAGTATCAATTAGTATGCATAAATAGTCTTGCTTATTATGTGAACCAGTGTCATTGACATTGATATTCTGAATTAACAGATAAATATGTTGAGCGAAGTTGGCGAAGATCCATCCCGATGGGCACACGACATAAACCCCCGACGTCACGTTGATAGTTGGTGGAGGTCTGGTCTGTTGGTCACATAGATATGTATGGTAGAGATTATGATGCCACAACGTGAACATGACGTCAGGGTTTTTTTTTACAGCATTGCCACAACGTCGCAAGCTGACGTTGAACCATTGACATTGCCTCACAATGTTGTGAAAACGTTGGCAAAACAGCACATGCTAACGTCATATCTTTGATGTTGCCTCACAACGTTGTGACAACATAATTTCCTACCCTACAATTCGACATCATTTGACGAACAGGGTGACATTGTTGCAACGTTGCTATAACGTTGATGTGCCCATAGGGATGTTGTTTCTGAACAACCTTCGATATCGCTGAGAGATTTACTTTCATTCATAATTTTGCATAATTTTGATGCGATATCAGAGCTCTACAATATTTACCAATTGCAATTGTGCATTTTACTTGACTATATAATTTAGTTCCTCCATGTATCAACCTTTCTAGAATCAAAATATTGAAAGTCAGGTAATAGTACATTCTCAATCAGACTACAGGAGGATTTTCTCCCTACCTGGGGTTATGGCCAGTGGTAGGGCCAAGGGAGCTCTGATGATGCTAATAGAATCTGTGTGGCCCAGTAATGCATTTTCATGCCAATTTGGTCACCAATAGAAGTTGCCTGGATTGGCCTTATAAGCCTCTTTAAGCCATGTTAAGTATTTTGGACAGTTTTGTGAGAAATGGCATGGAAAATTGGTGGCTTTGACCTTTGTGAGGTTTTACCTAAGAACTTGCAAGGTATTATGTCATTGTGAGCTTATGTTATGGAATTGAACTTCATTTCTGGGTGGTTATTTGTCATGATCTTAAACTTATTGTATGATGACAATATCCATTAGACATATATCTTATTTTCTGTCTTCGATTTTTCTGCTAGCTTTAGTCTTTCCTTCTCATTATTTTGCTTCTAAATGGCCCACACCGGTGCTGATGGGGCGTAAAACACAAACTTACTCACTCCGTCTCGTTATTTGCATTCACGAATTTGATTTATAATTCCAAAAACTGACTTAAAACTTAAAATTTCCAGAACAGATATATTATCACTGATTATAATGACAAATGTAAGTGATCCACTTCAAGAATATTCATGAATCAATTGAAATGAAAAGGATCTACATTGAAGGATCAAATTGAAGGACCCACTTGAGTGATCCACTTTTAAGGATCCACTTATGGCCTTTTTGCACTTTGCATTGGTGGATCGATATTCTGTGCAAACTGGGAACTGAACTGGTCACTGCCATGGCCAATCACTCAGGCACTGGCTTTCTTTGTGTCTTTGTGAGGGCTGCTAGAGAGTAGAAGGGGGGGAGGGGGTGTAGAGGTATCCTCAAGGGGGTGAGGACATCTGAGGGGGGTAGGCAAGATTCTGTTGGTCAGTGGGTCATCTCAGGTCACATAAGACAGGTGTGTGATGCTGGTGGTAATGTTTTGACCAGCTGACCCTTTGCTAAATTGTTGTGTCTGTGAATTTCTTCAATGTCCTTTTCACCATTTCTAGTTTTCTGCGGTATTTGTCTTCTTCTAAACTCAAGCAATCCAAGTTCACCTTTACAGGCAAAACATATGAATAAAAAAAGAGCAGTTACAATGTATAATTTAAAACTAACCGATCATGATGAAAGGAATATAGAAAACCAGCTGTTGAAGAGGGACATTTTGTCCAGTGACTTCATGCGCTTGTATTTTATTCTCGTTTCTTTATAATTAATCAGCCTTATTAGTTATTTAAAGCCTCATTCAATAAATCTGTACTTTGTGCAAATTGTATAGGTTTTCAAATTTAAATATTTGACTGAATCATGTGTCGACTTGATTCTATATTATTTCAGAAAATATTCATGAAATGTGCATCAGAAGCCATGGATACACAATCTGAAAATCTATTTTGCAAATTGTTATTCTGAATAATGGCATAGATACATAGATAAACATGACGAGGGCTTCATTATGATGAAGAATTCAACAGTTTTGGCTTCCTCTAATAACTAGCGTAGGAAAACATGGAAATTGGTCATCGTCTATGCTAACATGTGGACATAGCCCCACTCTACAAATGTTTAGTCAGGTTAGGTTAATATGCTATACATTTGGCTGGAGTGTTTGGATAGGACAGGTGCAAAAGGCTGCCATGTTGCTCCATGTTGCTGACTGTTTGGTCAGTGCAGTGGGCATTTGTTGACATAGAGATAAGGTGCTAATTAATGGGATGTGTTTACTTGCCATTGCAAATATTGATGGTCAAGTGAAAATGTTACAATTGTATTTATAGCAGTAGTGCATATTTTTGGCTACTCTTGGTCAGTCTTGGATTGGGTGGATATGCAGCTGCAAAGATTGTTTGATGGAGATTATAAATATATGACATATGTATCAGATAGAGACTATTAGAAAGATACAAAGATTGATAGTTTAGATACATGGAGGTAGGAAAGAAGAAAATGTTGGCTCCTGGATAGACAGTGTTATAAGTGTATGATTGGTTGATAAAGGGATCCATATATTCAGAAATTTACTGAATTTCTGGTTGAAATACATTTCAAATTTTGTCAAATTTATAAAGAGAGAAAGGTCAGTTGCTAGCATGCCAAAACAGGCGATGTTCTTGTGCTATTATATGACCATAATCATGTACTTTTCTCAATTTGATGTCAATTTACATGTGTGTGCAATTGTATACTAGGTCAATGCATATCGTATGCACTATGCATGTACATTCAAATTCACAGTATGATTTGACATGTCCATTTTCATGTATGACATGCTATTTGATTATCATGTTTGATGTATTCGTGCTATTTGTCATGCTTATGAGTGATACAGTCCTGGACAAAAGTCTTGTCGCATCCAAATGTTATTGACAAAACTGTTAATAACATGGCTTGTGATTGACTGATTTTGGCAAGAAATGGCTTAAATGAAAGCCAAAGGCTTCTGCAACTTGCTTATGCTGCAAAAATAAAGTTTCAACCTACTATGAATATTCCAGAAATTAATAATAACAGTCTGTCACAAAGTGCTTGGACAAAAGTCTTGTCGCATGCACAAGTCAATGCTAAAAATGTGTTTTAATGAATAGGGAAACTGCAAAAAAGGATTCAAAAATGTTGGAGAATGTAGTCATGGTGTAACTGAATGTAAAAATATCATTTCGCATGAATTCCTTATCTTTGAAGAAATTCTATGGGGTTTGGGTAAAATATCAACATTTTATGATTAAAAATCATCAAGGAATGCAGATAATGCAGGAGAATATCATCAAAAGCTCCTTAATATCCTTCGGAATGATCTTCCCTACCTCCTGTCCCATTTTGGTGGGCATTTGATGAGCGTATATCATTTCAGGTGATGGAGCAGATGCAAATGGAGCTTCATAATCGGTCGAAAAATCAACATAGGGGCCGAGTTGGAACTGATGTATTCCAATAATCATTATTTTGGGCCTACATTTGATGATGCTTGTGATAAGGAACATTTATATGTACTTTGTTAGGGATTAATTGGGTTTTTGTTCTTTTTGCACATGGGTGGTACCTCTTGGTGGCACAGGCCGAGCTGCACAGTGATAAATTTTTCAATTTTTTTATCCAAAACAACATTATAACTGCACCAAAGCTGCACATATGATGCAAATGTTCTTTTATAGCTTACATGAATTAAATTTGTCCGGACTTGATTGAAATTGACCATGATAATGAAAAACAAAAATACTGTCTCGGAGCAAGAAATTGATCGAGATGGCAAGGGGACAATATAATTAACTGTAGCATTAGACATGAACAAATTTTAGTCCTAAATTATTGTTAACCACTGCTATGGTGAGGCTTTGAAGCCAAATGGCATACTTTGTACCAGTGCAGCCCTCACTTCAATTTTTCTTGTCAACGTGGCGTGTACCATTATACCTGCTCTCCCACCGGGAATGCTATAATCTCAATTTCCATGATCCCATGTCCTCCAAATTAAGTTTGAAGGCAAGAAAGACAACTCCAAAGAATATTTATGAATTTTAGGAAGCATTGGTCTGTATTTATGTCACTTTTGATGATCATTATTGATGCTGTGTTGATATTTCACATGAGTGCTTGCGGAACCCCCTGGATATTGTTCTACAAGATCATTAAGTTGAACAAATTTGGTTTTTTTAAATTCTCCTACATCATGACTAAATGCTCTGACAATTTTTCATCATTCTAACAATTTCACAATTATTTTAGACAATTTTTCAGCATAACATCTTGCATGCGACAGGACTTTTGTCCAGGCACATTTTGGACACACTGTCAATATTAATTTCTATGATATTCAGATTAAGACAAAACTTTATTTTCGCAATATAAGCATATTGTAGAAGGACTTGGCTTTCATTTGAGCCATTATTCATTAAAATCTGCTCAGTACAAGTCAAATTATTGACAATTGTATCTGTGACATGTGCTAGCGACAGAACTTATGTCCAGGACTGTATATCTATTGCATTATGATATCCCTGGGCATTACAAAGGGGCATTGTAATGCACAAGTAGTTTTTCTTCCTTGGCAAACAGCTGCACTCCACCAAGGGAGTTAAGATCAGGAATAATTCCTTTTGAGGTGTTTTGCATCTATTGGCAAATTCATTTTGCATTTATGGCAAATTCAATGTCTTATGATGCCATTTTCTTATAATCTTAAATTAATATTGGACCGATGATATAGTACAATCCGGTTGCTTTATTGAAGGTTTACCCATTAATTCCTTTTTGCATCTAAGTAGCCCACACTGGTGCTGATGGGGGCAAAAAACGCTCACTCACTCACTCACTTACTCATTCCCTAGCCTCTGTTGTACGTTTAAATGCAATTAGATCTCTTCAGATTTCTGTATTGTTCTTCTTGTAGAAAATAATTATTGGCACATTTATTTCCAGACAAGTGAAATGTAAATTTGACACATGTAGATGTTCCTCTTCTGTAGATACAATTTCTAATGCTGCTGAAACACAGAGAATACATGTCACATAAATGTGTAGAATTATTTAACATGAATGTTGTATCACAATTCAAAACACATTAAGATCTGTATGAACTCTTGCCTGACTGAATTACATCATGAAAATGATGTGGAAATTTCAGAACTTTCATCAAGTTAAAAGTTCTATATTGTTGACATGGCTCGATGTTTAGCTTTTAAAATTCTACTCAGAATAGGCTCAACAGTAGATGATTGTTCAAAATATAATGGTATTTTTTTTATGTAATTTGTCTTATGTAAGTCTAACCTAGATTTTATCAATTTCACATGCTTTTATGCATTGTTGAATCTTTTTTCTTCCCCAATTTTCAGGCTTTTTCCTGTAATTTCTTATTGCACATGAGGCAAGCTTTTTTACACTTTGCTAGATAAAATGCTCAAGAATATGCATTGAATTTATATTGTTTTGTATTTTGAGAGGTTGTCAGTGGTCTGTATGAGATGAATGTGCGTACAATGATCATGCAACTGTGATTTATATATTTAACTGATGTATTGAAGTGAATAGTTGAAACAGTTTTGTCACCCACTGTTTGATATATGGCCATGCAGAAAGTAATTTAACAGACAAATGAACAGTCAATAGAGAGTGAGAAAATATAAAAGAAAGATGGAGAAGATTGCCTGGCAAAAATGTAGACATTCTACATCCATAGTCTGGGTGTGCAGTTTACATGAAACATGCATGTACAATCACTATATATATCTTAATACTTGAACATATTAAAGACTCACTTATATTAAATGGATCGAATAAGGTAAAATGGCCTCTTACGTAGCAACAAATACACTGAAAGATAATTTAGTAAAAAAATAAAAAAATAGAAGTTCATTTTCTAACAAATAACATGACATGAAAATACTGGCAGGGGATTTCAGTGTAGCAAGTAAAGTTCATTATTAGACAAAACATGTCAAAAATAGCCATAGCTATTAGCCTAGTACTTGCATGAAAAGTGATGATTATGAAAATGTATGCTCTGATATGCACCCATGTAACATGTTACATTTGTTGTGCAACTTGTTTCTTGGTCATCATGCATGTTTTTGAGCCTTTAATGGATTCAAGTCAAGTGCACCCATTAACATATAGTAATTATCATATGATGAGCTGTGTGGGATGCATGTGTTAGATGTATGGTAAACATATTTTGTTGTTCATGATACTCTACATGCAAATTGGTGCCTATTTGTCTTTACCATATCACTGAACAAAAAAAGATGCAGTTTCTGTGTACATACTTAGATAGGTAGGTAGGTAGATAGATAGATAGATAGATAGATGAAGAAGTATGCCTCTTCACTCTTCAGTTCTTTTTAGTCACAAGACCACCAGCTTTGTTTTAAGACAAGATGCTGTCAAATGGAGTCCTTATAGTCTGACATTCCTTTTAGGTCTGCTGGAGAAAAGTCTCATATCTGCACGATCTAAATAGACTGACCCATTTCCCATTTGTGATTTGCTCAAGGTCTGACAAAACAATTGCCCAATGTTGTGGCCCAAACGTTTAGCTAACATTGGGCCTAAGAATATCCAGTAGATTGGACCAACTAAACATGGAAAGGGAGCTGTTTGGGAAACTCTGCCAAAAGATGTGAAATGTATGAGGCCTGGCTCTGTAACAGCAGGGCTCTTTGGTTAACTGGGCGACTGGCTGTCAGTGGCGCACAGTAACTTTTACACTTCATTTTTCATTGTCAGTAGAGAAAAGACCAGAAAAATAGGCAAGGGGATAGATATACGTGCATGAAAAGTGTCAATTATCTATTCCCATAAGTTGCCAGAATCTGGGAGGTCTTTCTGGGACATTGTAACACCATCTTGACAACTGCATACATGTACAATGTGTGGATGTCATGAAAATGATGAGCTATAGATGTACAATGTGTGGTACTACATGCTTTTGAATTTCTGGGGTGACTGGGGTCTCATCCTGACTGTCAGTAGTACTTGCAAGGGTGATGGTTTGAATTGTATCTGAAAGATAGTTGAGATACATGTAATATATACTAATTCATTAACTTTAGGAACGACATCACCTTTTTGTTGCCATCTAATTAATTGGGAAGTTAATGAAGCTGTTGCTAATAATGAAACAGCCAAAGATAATTATCAAGATGACTGATTGGTGACTGATAATGTGCAGATGCAAGTATCTTTCAATAAATGTGTAAATGGAAGAATCAGATCTATGTACTAAAAGGTGCTGTTTACCTGAGGCTGATACAATTGCACTTGGTGGTTAGACTAAATGCTCGGCTGGAACTCCTGGAAGACTTTCACCTGAACATCAATAAATTTAGCACTTTTCCACTTACAGTCTGAATATGAGAATCCATTATAGACATAAAGGGAATAAGTACTCCAAAATAGATACAGGTCATATGCACATAAAAGTAGGTACTTGTCTGGCTAGAATAATATATAAAGTGTATATTTAGATTTTTTCCTATTTAGTTTTATGTAACAACTTGATGGTATGTTTATGTGAGAGAAAACTCTTAGGTTAGCCATTAAATGAAGGACCTAGTGTGCAATGAAACTGTGTATCCCGAAGTACTTGGTGTGCACTGTGCATCCTGTATTTACTTACTTTATTTCTGAAGGTTGGCTTTGTATTGTGGCTAATATAAGAAAA
Organism: Platynereis dumerilii; assembly: GCA_026936325.1. Classification (NCBI taxonomy): domain Eukaryota; kingdom Metazoa; phylum Annelida; class Polychaeta; order Phyllodocida; family Nereididae; genus Platynereis; species Platynereis dumerilii. The sequence goes on from JAPTHN010000001.1 coordinate 137,526,201, forward strand.
AGATATGTGTGATAGAAGCTCAGAAGTGTCATTTTAGTCTTAAGATGCTCAGAAGTGTCATTATGGTAGCTCGGGAGCGTCATTTTTGAAGTGTCAAAATGTAAAGTTAATAGAAACCAGTCTTGTAACGTGTAAGAGACTTGTGAAAACCTTTAGTAATATAGAGAACGATAATAATATAGTACTGAATATTTGGTACTGGTTACTGTATTCAAGTGTACTTCGGGTCTTTGCCTTATTGTGATCTATTCGGGAATTGGGAGTCAAAACCAAAGAGCCTGAGCCTATACTTCTTCCCTTCAAAGGAATTCCCCGGTTAATGAACATCGCAATTCTGCAGTTAAATGAACTATTCATTACCATTTACGTCATGCGCTTCTTCGGAAAATCTTATGTCTACGCTTTTCCCCTATAACATGCAGTTGTAGCATTTCATAGTACATACTTAACATGCTGGTGATCATGTTGTTGTTAGATCAACTGTTAACAAGGACTAGTATCACTAGAACAACATACAAAGGATAGTAGAACATAGTTGAATATATACACTTGAGATGTGGCTTGTGTATCCTGTAGTTGGCAGACAATAAACAGATAAACAGATCCACCAGACAACCTCAAATTGTTGTTAAGTTCAAGCAAAACAGTTTGCCAGACTCTACTGAGTTATTGTTTACCTGCAAACTGACCTACCACCCTCTTGACCTACCTGTATACAGTTTGCCCTAGCCTAGCCAAGGTGTTTGTAGTGACTTACTAGTAAGGGCCCCAAGCTCAGGTGATATACTAGTGTTCAACACTGTTGCATTGCAGGTGTCTGTATTGTTTGTATTGGCAAATGTAGTATTTGGATTGTTCAGGTTTCTCCGGGGTGATCAGTGAGTGGGTGAATGAGTGTGGTTTTTTTGTGCCTCTGTTGTGCAATATGACTATGTTGCGATACATTAATCTGGAGGGTATTTGGTCTTGATTTCTAAATCTACCTGCCGTGATTGGTAAATCTACCTGTCTATCTATCAATCTATTGTCAATGATCTGTTGACCAATTTATCTGTCTATCAAGTATGATGTGTCTATCTTACAAAGTGTCAGGGTTGCCGTGATTTAAATCAAGTGATTTAAATCTTGATTTAAATTATGATTTTTTTCAATAAAAATCATGATTTATATATATATATAATTCGATTTTTTTATTGAAATCAGATTTAAATCTTTCGATCTTTTTGATTTTTTTATAAAAATCAATAAAATCGCAACCCTGCAAAGTGTCCATCTGTCTATCTTAGCTGTGAAAATTGTTTTCCCACCCTTGGGTTCTATTGCCCTCTTCAAGTCAAGGGCCTCACAGTGGCCTTGAATGACAGTGTCACAGAGGTCATGAAGAGTTTAGAGGAAGTGAAAAGGACCTTTTGATAAAAGTGACATTTTGATTTGACCTAGCAATTCAGATGCCATCACATATAAGCAATTTAATGCTGGAAATTTGAACAGCATAGAATACCTAAATTACAATGACTTTGACAATTTGACAATTGGCTGAGGCATTTAGGGTTGAAAATAGTAGCATTATTGCTTGCACTTAAAACACTGAATAGTCATAATCTTGTGATTTCAGTCTGGTGACACAGAAATCTAATGTTTTCCTCTGATATATTGTTAGTGTATAGTCAAACTGCAATTTTGTCACTAGTCAAACTGCAATTTTGTCACTTTGAAAAGCTGCTTTTAGTATTGATTCAAAGGACCAGTGCCATAAATCTCTGGCTCTTTGTCAGATGAGGGCTTCAATTCATCAAATTCCATTGGCTATAGCTGAAAGTTAAATGATGTGGAAATTATTTCAATCTACTTGAACATACAGCTATTCATATGCAGCTCTTGATCTGCCCTATTATATTCTACAGGGTGACAATGTGACCTTAGAATGGAGCTTTTTGAAAGTCCACTGAAGTGACTAGTAAAGTCCTTCGGTAAAATTTGACTACCAACAAGGCTAACCAGACCACCCAATAGTAAACATGGTAAAGTATGGAGGGTTGGGTCATCTAAATACCTTAGTTTTTTTGTTTTCCACAATTTTTTGTGAAAAGTAAATTCTCACTCAGCAGTTTTCTCAAGACAATGTCTTCCACATATGCTATTTATAACAACACATCTGGTTTTGGTTGGAGTTTTGACTTTGCAAGGCTATCCCATGGCAAGCTCATGACAGAACTTAACATTTTAGGTCAGGAATGTCACCAAAACTCCATATCAGTAAGCTCCTGTAAAACTGTTATTTTGCTGCTGACTTTTTCCTCCAGTAAGTGACTTAGTAAAAGACTAACTTTATGGTGTAATCTTACTCCTTCAAGTACTGTTATTCAGCATTCTTGTTATTGTAAGTTATTGGTCCACGGGTCTGGAAAAAAGTTCCTGTTACTTGACCAAGTTGAACATTGTTGAAGTAAATTCAAGTAACTGGGCCAAAATGGTTAGAAATGTTCTGATTCAGACACCTAAGTTCTTTGATTTATGAGTTATTTCCTACTGTTCCATTTAGAGGATTTAATTATTCAGTCCCCAGATCTTGAAATAAACTAATAGTCCAATCCAAATTTGATTCCATGGCTTTTTGTCACAATTTACTGTTTATCACATCTTCATAATCATTTCAGAAGTTACTTGCCCTGTAATTGGCTCACAGTCTCACTATATGACTGATGACTAGACATAGCTTATTGTTTCTCCCACTCATAGACATATTCTTGGCAAATTGAGAAATTAGTATTCAAAGCATTGGTGTATTGGATACGTCGATTTACTAAGAAGCGAAACATCAAATGAGTATTGAACTATTTTTCTGAAACAGGCTCACTGACACAGTTAGAAAACACTTTGGCTCCTCCTTAGTTGTCTCACTATTCTTAACAAAATAGTCCTGGAATTTGGGTCAGAAGAGTTTTTAGGCCATCTGTATTTCTTCATTGTTAAACATTTGGTTAGAAAAAGAATGAAAAACATTTTCCAGAATAAAAGCAATGAAAAACATTAACCAGATTACGATATTGACACTGTCAGTTTTTATGCCTCCATAAAGGATATCAGGCTACTGTTTACATGGCAAGCATTCTTAACTCCTTGTTATCTGCATTGTGGTTTTTAGTGGCAATTTCATAGCTCTTGAGTTAAGGATTATTCACTTAACTCTTTGATCAATAAGATTCCTTTTTAAATATTTTAATTTTTATTCTTCCCCGATATTGTTAGTATTTTTCTCCAAAACCACTTGTTGCTTTGGGATCGTGCCAAACATTGTACTTAACACCCTCTTGCAAAAATGTAATATTTTTCTTGATTTCTTGTGCCACTAGAAATCAGGAAGTAGCAGATTGTTATAAAAAGTTGATGCACCTGCCATATTTTATTTTCACAGACACTGATGCCAGAGCAATAGATATTCCTAGGTCTCGATAAGGCCACACCAAAATAATTTTATGGATGACGGAATCGCCGCCTCTAAAATAGGGAAATTGAAATTAATATTAATTTCAAAATTAATTTTGCGCCCGCATGGATCACAAGAGTCTGGCAAAAAAAAAATTAAATCCCTCAGATTGATAATCGCAGATTGACAACTATTGGATGTACAAACATGGCAGACCCCATTTTAGAAAGCTTAGAGAATTCCCCGTGTCCCTGTAATTGATTAGTAGCTATATGGTTAGTTTTTGTTGTAATCAAGGACATTTAAAACAAGAAAATCCATTAAAAACTTAATTTAATTTGGCACTTTTATTCTGTGAAGGCCTCCCAGTCTGCATCTCTTCCTTTGTTTTATTGACCTATCCATTCTCTTATTTATCTGGGATGCTATAATAGTATATTCTATGTGTTAATCTATGTATCTATGTTATAATATGTAGGCCTATATATATATTAAGGTATCTATCTCTACATAGATCTATATTTCTATGTTCTGTGATGCCATTTGAAAGAGACTGCTTTAGCCTTTAAGAGACCCCCGAATTGCATAATGCCTATATCTATCTATCCATCTATCTATCGATCTATTTTTCATTGCATATCTATGGCATATATCTCAAGAGATGTCAGCCTGCCTACCACATTAATTTGTGCACTATGACTATATATGTATCATATTTTCTGTGTTTTTAGTGAGCGATAAATTGAAATTTATGTTATTCATGCCCCTCAAAATTATTCTGGCTGATATCCATTGGAAATGAGTCCAGAATCCCATTCGATGTATTAGTGTGTAAGGCAAGGGAGTCACATAGTCAGACTGGACTGAGCCACAACATGTGTCAATTTTAAAACGTTTTTAGTTCTGTTAGTTTCTGCCTTGACCATGTAAATACATTGCTTTTAATCTATTATTTTTCACATGTGTATGCATTAAAATTTGCGCTTCTAACCTGCATAATTGTTTCGAATTGGAAGCATGTTGCAGATTAGTATCCCAGGGCTTTTGAAGTATATTTCGTTAGGATGGCAACTAAATAATCTTGATTGTAATTCAGACTGTTCTAACACTGATACAAGGGGCCGTCTAGTTAATATCTCATCCCACAACATCCAGCTTGGATTTTGTTCATCTGTTTGTGTAACAACACTAATGCAATTGAGGCGGGAAAGAGTTAAGCTATATGAAAATTTTTTTAATTTTTCGCTCGCCCAAAATCTATGGCTTTCTGCGAATAAAAAATAATATTTAAAAAAATATATTCGCTCGCTTCCATTTCAAACCTTGGCAAAAATTAACTTAGAAAAAAATTAAAATTAAAAATTCGCTCGCTCGCTCCACTTTTTCCCCCAAAAAATCCGTCATCCATAAAATTTATTTGGTGTGGCCTAAACAGACATGATCCACATAGGTCCAGATACAGCAAGTCTGGCGCTCTGGATCATCTCAAATAATGCCAGAAAGTCTCTGGGGATGCTGACATTGCAGGGTTATGTTTATATTGTTGTGTTGTGGTCAAGTGAATGTTATTGTTTCAGAACCACCTCACAAAACAAACACAGTAGGTGTCAACATAAAACTGCCAAGTGGCAAGTCCAGATTTTATTAGCGTTCAGTAGAAAACCCAAACAAAACAGATGACTCAAAACAACAAACTTTTGTGAACAGAAAAAACATTACCAAAATATACTAGTCCCAAGAAAATCTACAAATTTTGATGACTAAAGAAAAAGGTTAGCCATCAATTTTGTGAGCACTTCCAGAGGCACAATATAGTTCAGAGCTTAGTGTATGTGATTCGTGTGATCCAATACGGTTCAGAGCTGCATATTTTGTGATTTGTTTGGTACAAGATGGTTCAGAGCTGTATATTTTGGGATTTGTTTGGTACAAGATGGTTCAGAGCTGTATATTTTGGGATTTGTTTGGTACAAGATGGTTCAGAGCTGTATATTTTGGGATTTGTTTGGTACAAGATGATTCAGAGCTGTATATTTTGTGATTTGTTTGGTACAAGATGGTTCGGAGCTGTATATTTTTTGTGATTTGTTTGGTACAAGATGGTTCAGAGCTTCATATTTTGTGATTTGTTTGGTACAAGATGGTTCAGAGCTGTATATTTTGTGATTCATGTGGTCCAAGACAGCTTAGAGCTGTTCCAGACTGAGAGCAGAGTCATCTTACAGTCATACAACCTGTAACCCTCAAATATCCCAGCAGATAAAGCAAAGGGATCTAAACCCATGACCACTGATCAAGATTTGACATCAATCCTGTTAAATTACCCAACAAAGCAACAACTGAAAAAAAACTTATAAATCTTTTGAAAGTGAATTGGTTAGGAGGAAGCCCCTTCAACATTATCAGGCCTAACCAGGGCTATGCAGGTGATGCTGAGTTCAGATAAGGACGGCATGGAATTATGTCACAGAGGCTGTTGTACCTGGTCATGTTGCCTGGATGTGTAATGTTGTTTCAATCTTACTAGGTGGCTGACAAGGTGGCCTACAGTCAGATTTGTAGTATTGCTTTGTTTGAGGGTTATATGTAGAGATTTACCTTTAGGCAAAACATAACACTTTTACTGTGGGCTTAGTGTGCCATGGAAATAGTCCCAGGAAAACTTAAGGTCATTCAAATCATGTTTCCAAGCATTATAGATACTGTATAATTTGCATTTCAAGAGTTAGGGTCAATGAACTTATATGGACTTAATTGTACTTGCTTAATATGCAAAATGGTAAACTGTTGTAGCAGCTTTGTAGCAGCTTCATTTAATAAAATATTAACTGCATGAATTTGCCATTCTTTTGTTTACCTCTGTTCTTGGTATACAGGCCAGTACTTGCTTGTATGCCTTATATGCCTTATATACAAGATTATCATGATAAATATATTCTTTGTGCTGAATTTAAGTTATGACCATCCTCACAAAGTTACTATAGAATTTGATCATGGTGTTACAGCCATCATACATAACCTAAGCCCAGGGCAATCAATAACGTGCTTCAATATGATTTACAATGAGGGATAATCTGATTATCAATAGTTATTATAAATCCCTGCATGACACTGGGGATTGATCATCCCTTATGATGAAATCAGTGCTGAATCCTTGTTTACCTATTTAGTTGCAGAAGCTACATTTTCCTTTTATATAGATAATCATGAAAATAATAAGAATGTGGGAAATTCTTGTTTTGGATTGTTTAACGCATTCTTCGACAAAGTTCAACTAGATGTGGGAGTAATTATTCCATTGTAGAAGCTTACGTTTAGTATTTATATTGCAGTGGGAATTTGGAAATGTTTTTAAATTGTCAATTTGATCATGGCAGGTATTAACATGATTAAGGACCTGCCATGATTTGAAATATATCTCTATTCTCAATTTGATATGCAAGCATGGTAATAGGCATTTAAATTCTATAACTTAGTCTGGATGTGTAATATTTTGAAGTGGTGAATGTGTACTTCAACTTGATGTGCAGGCCAAAATGTGATTGATATGTGAATAATATGTGAATATTATTTTGACCACAGGGGGTCAATGGACTGCATATCAAATTCTATAGTAAAACTGTTTGGCTGTCATTTATGTTTAGACATCATAGTATGAATAGTAAACCAGCTGTCTTCACTTCATTTATGTTCAATAAGCTATGTTTAGAATCACCTTTACCTCTGGCCAATTTTATACTGACCAAGTTTGCATAATAAATCAATACATCTATTTTAAGTCCAGCAAAGGTGGATGTATTAAGAATTTAGTTTGATTTTTTAGTTGAAATTTTTGACATGTGTGGTTTACTTTGATATAGTAGCTGTACCTGAAAATATACCAAGTTCTTCCCCTAATTAAAGGCTATGGCATGATATACGGTGATTGATTTTAATAACAGCCAAACCAGTAAGAATGGTTTAGAATGACTGATATTGTTATGATATACTGAGTATTACTGACATTATTAGAGTTCATTATCTCTGTTATGTCACATTCATAACTATTTACATGCCATTACCTCTCCAACAGCTTCTAAAATATAATTTGTTACCATGGCAACACAGATGTTGTCCTTTATAATTTTGCAGAAAAGTAAGAAACTTGTTGTCAGTCATGTCAGAAGTGATTTGCTCAAATTTGTGGTAATTTTGTGGTATTCTCAACCGTGCCATTATATAATAGAAAAATGCATGGAATAAGAAACTAGTTTTCTGATGCCTAACTTTGAAAGATAATCTCTATACTGTTATACAAGAGGTGTTCAACTTATTTTGACAAAGAGTTCATCCTAACACAGAATCTGACAAAAGTTACTTTTTTCCTGGCTGATGACAAAAACTGTTAACTGTAGGTCTTGTCAATGTAAGACATAAGTTTGAAATGTTTTGGAAGAGTTTGTGCAATTTTATTAAACTTTTCCTGAGATAGGCCCTCCCGTCAGTTTTGAAAGCAATATTTCGCCCAGTGATAGTAGTAACAAGTGTATCTGCAGATTCTTTTCAGTTATACCAATTTTGCTTAAACTTCTAGGATTTCATCAGAGGGTCTTTTGTGACGTGTCCACAAAGTTACAGGAATTACGCTTGGTCATTATCAGATATTTAGCGTGATTTAAGTACTATGGTCCCAAATAATCTTCTTATTGAATACTATCGCTTTTTCTCTCTGTGGAAAGAAATAAGGAATGCTCTTTCAGTGGTAGATTTTTAATTTGAGCTAACCAGGTATTGGGCTATCCTATTACAATTTCTGGAAGTGGAAGTGTGACTTTTGCTGTTTTAAATCACAAAACAATCAAAGCATGAATTTCGTATGGAAATTACTTAACATTTCAAGCTTCTAACTTTTAAGTGCTCCGTACATTTATTTTATGCTAAAAATCACTCATTGATTGATACAGTCTTGTGGATGAAGCTAAGTTTTATTCAGTGCAAGCATTGTTTGGGTCCTATGTTTATAAGTTACAGCTGGAGCATACATCTAATGTTCCTTGTTTTCACACACTTTCTTAAAAAATTGTGTTATATTTAGGTTTATTTTTGTAACTTGCACATTCATAAGTTATGTATAAAGTTGTATCCACCTCCTGTATTGTTACTGGAATACTATGTCATCTTTGTAAGAATTAAAAGATCAAATAATTTGGTCAATGATCTCATTTTGTTTATCAGCCCCGATTTGGCCATGAGCCATGCCCAGGGAAGATAGGTTTTGAATCAGTTTATGAGGGTGACATCCACTTTGTACTTTGTGCAGTAGTTCACAGTGAATATTTAGCTTAAAGAAACACAATATTCAGCTTCCATGATACAAGACAGTATGCTTGAGGCAGTGAAACCCCTCCTCAAAAGGTGTTTTATCACACCTTTCAAACAACATGCACTTAATTACAGTTGTAATACTTCTGAGTTATAAAAGTGATATAACATGCAAGATGAACAGCATATGGATCAGTCACAGCAATTTCAGCTCAAAGCAGCAATAATTTTCAATTTGGTGGCTCTTTTACTTTTTTTCAAAATAAGTTGAACACCTCTTGTAGTCGTAAAAATCAGAGCATAAAGGTTTAAGAAACTGTTACATAGTAAAAATTAGGATTTTTAAGCATTTTATGAGCCATATTACCCTTTTCTCATTACTGGAGTTATATACTGTGATTTGTGACATTTTCCTTACATGCAATATCATGGGAAGGAAAACTTTCCTATGTCAGAAAAAATAACTTCTCATATGGCACAAGTAATGTGCATATTATTTCTCTCTGATTAGTTATGCTAACACACAAGTGTTGAAATGATGATGTTGTTTAGTATTCATGCACCTGCATACTATGTAAAATGTACATTCAATACAGCAACTACTTGCAGAAGTTATGAACAAGACTTACAAAAAAGCAACCTCTTCCAGATGTCTGGATGACTGAGGCCCACTGAGCACAATATGTGTCTGACTGAAAAGAAAGCCATCAAGGTTTTTGTTGTAGTGTGCTTTTAATTATACACTACAGGAGGTATGATGTATTGAGACTATAGTTGTAGCTAAGACCATTCAGAACTTCTTGTACCTCCTCAACGTTATGCTGTTTTCAAAAATTAAGATAATTTCATCATAAAGTTCGTTTTGGAAGTTATCAATGAAGATAAGATATTTGAGCAGATGGATTATTTGATAGTGAATAGTATACAAATTTATAATTTGACTTATTTTATTATAGGGTTGAGGAATCCAATCCACAACCCATCTTACCCGATATCCCAAGCTACTTATTAAACAGCTCGGACCGGGTCTACCACTACTTATAGATAGAAGTTTCTTATGATGTACAGTGTATCACCTTCCCACATCAAAAGTTTTTTTTAGGCTTGTATAGCTATTGTAAGGCCTCCATCCTGATAATGAATTCTGTAGTGTTTTGGTTCATGTGCACTGACACTGGCTGTGTGCCCATCTAATCATAATCCAATTAGGTTAATTCACTTGGCTTAGGGACCATGACTTCATTGTTGTGTTGTCACTATTGTGCAACCAATCAAGGTAAAAATAGCCCCATTTTCTGTGCCTATGGAATCATTGGGAGGCAGTGACATTTACCCTGTTTTCTCATAGGTAATAGCCAAGGGTAATAGCAAAGGGCAATTCTCTGTTATCTGACCACCCAGCTGCAGTTCTGTGAGCTGGCTCATCACAGACCATTAGCTATTTCGTGCTTCGTGGAAATTCGTGCCTTCAGACTATTTTTGACTGCAACACTAATGAGCCTCATAGGAAAATACTGCTGAAGGTGATCCCACGCCATTTGGATGCTGTTGAATCAGTTGAGTCAGTGGTTGTATCCATCCAAATACATTGTGGGATTATGTGGTGTTGAATATGGTAATTTTGTAGTTGTCTAACGAATAGCTACAGGCAACTTTAGGAAAGTGACTTCCTGATGGGATGAGATCCAAAATGATGCACTGCTTTGCATCATACAATTAGGCAATATGAATATTTTGCAATTTAAATGGCTTTTAATCAATTATGGGTTATCAGAAAGAGCTAAGAACAGGCTGAAATGTGAGTTTCCCTTTAGTTGCTAAAACTTGACAAGTACAGCTCGTGCCATCTATACTTGACTTGATTCCACTGACAAATAGTACTGATCAGTCTATGCTTTCTTTCTGTCTAATTTGGTCCCTGGGATGCCCTCAATGACCACTGTATCCAACAACTCATAACAGAGGTCTGCACTTAATGCATGACTTTGAGCAATCCTTTGAACCTGTGAATTAAGCTGCAAGCTATGGGATCAATCAATGGATTACAATGAAATGGAATCCACTGAATGGATTACTGAGCTTTGCTGAGGCCTCCTCCTCAATGCTTACTGGGAGTATAAGTTGCTTGAGGCACTTCAAATTGTTTCAGCAATGTTTTTGCCTTGTTCCCTTGGCTATGTTCCAACTACATCCATCAAGAATTCAATTTGCTACCATTTTTCCACTACTATATAAACAGTTAATGGAGACCAGGCATGCTGAGCTCAAATCTAGCAAATGTACCCCTGGGAAGAGTCTTCTCTGTTTGACTAAATTGCCCAATTGCATTGTAATACATTCCCAATATAATAGTCTGGGATCTATATTCTGGTGTCTATGTTCAGAGATGGGTGAAGTCTGTATGAACTTATGAAGAATTTCATTTGTGCACAATGACTTCAGAATAATCATTCCCACAAGTGGACCCATGCTTTTGCAGCTGAGAGGGAGGTGTATGCAATGAAGATTTTTTTAACCCCCCCAAAAATAAACAAAAAACATAAAAATTGTCAGAAAAAAGCAAAGACAGTTCTTCGTATCAGCAATCATATACTTTTAATTCTATTCTATTACCAGCTAGACTAATTGATAGACCTAATCTGATTTATGATACTACAGACTAAATGCATTTAGTTCTTGTCTGAAAAATAAAAGTGTGAAATTTATTGTTGTTTTCATATCAAGTCTAGTCATTTAAGGCCAGACTAATTGCATTCACTTAATCTTGTAATGAAATGTAATGAAACTAATTAACTTGACTGTAGAAAAGCTGCAGATAAAATGAAATATGATGCCAATACCAGACAAAAATGATGGTGAAAATCCTTAATAATGAAATTGATATGCTTCAATAGCCTTGCCACTGAATCAGTGTTGATAGCCTGGCAGAAGTTGTTCATTAGATCAAGTCTAGAATTTTGGTATCTGAAACTTGGTAGTCTTGTGGAGTACAAATCCCAATGTTCTCAAAGTGATGTAGTGAGGAATTTTGTGATCATTTCATGTAGAATCTTGGTATGTGATTTCACTGATTTGTTTGAAAGCTGGCATGCTAGCCTCCCTGACCATTATTGGAAATATTTAGAGATGGAATGTTGAAATTTAAACAATGATCCATGGCAGGCATTTGTAACATTTATTCCAAATACTACATCTTTTCAGAGAAACATTTATCAAAGGATGGTACATCTTGAAATCAGTTGAAATCAGTTGAAATCAGTTGAATGAGATCACAATGTTATTGATGAAATGACGTCATTGTGCTAAATTTAGAATTCAGATTGATTCCATTAAGGTAAGGGGTGGGGTGTTCATTTTGGATGCAACAATAATTAATCTTAATTGGTTGTGTGGCAGCAAGTTCTCCCTGCATACGAAACCCCCAATTAAGTGGTGATTGAGTTTCTCATGATATCTGGGTCAGAACTCCATGGAATCCTGGATTGGTAGCTTCTGGCAAAGGGTTTTGCATCATGAGTTTTCATTTTGTTGCTGTTGTTCTGGTGAGTGACCCACTGATGTGTTTGGGGTTGGTTATCCATCAGATGATTTTAGACTTTGTTGTTCTATTTCTGTCCCAAAGAGCAAAAAAAAAGCCTTCTTTCAATGATCTACATTTTACCACCCTATAAGGTATTTCATTTCATCAAGAAACACCATTTTTAACAGAACCCAAAACATAACGTGAATATGACCTAGATATTCTTTAAGGCCAACATAAAACATTGTCCTTTGGGAATGCCCATACTATTGTGTTTGCTGAATAAGGCTGATCTTAGTGATCTAGTGTCTTGGTTTACCCTCATGTCAAGTTTGTGTCCCTCCCTCTGGAAAAACAAACATAATCCTACTAGATTTCTTGTGGTGCAAAAAACTGCCTGTCACTTGTTAAATTTACTGAGTAAGCAGGATGCTGAGGAAATAAGGAGGAGAAAGGGAATTATAGTTTGTAATAGGAGATGTCTTAAGTTTTCTGTGGGTGCCAAGTTGTTCAACAAGAAATTTTATGAAAATTCACCACAAATAACCAAGGAAAGCCATATTTCTACATGGACACCAACTATGTTGAGCAGTCTTGGACTATACCCAATCACACACAAGTTACAACAGAAGTCATAACCTGGGTCTATGCTTATGACTTCTGCTGCAAAAACTGGTTCAGGAATGAAGGTGTCTTTTTGGATAAATTGGAGAACTCCTCTTATGGAGAGATTTTATAAATTAGCACTGATCATAATCACCTTAAATGGCTCATGAAGCCATGATAATGTCATATCAACACTTTCATGCATGTCCAGATTCCTTGAGTTTCGATGCAAGAAAAATGAAAATCATGACCATGTTATTAGTATTGTGTGGCCATGTGAAAAATTACCTATTTGCTGTTGATGGTGCTACAGTGCCGCCTGTAAGTAAGTGAAACGCATGATATTGTGCCATTGCATCAATGTTAAACATCCTTAACCAAAATGCTTCTGGAAGGACGAATTCTCATCCGATGAGAGGAAAATATTTTGGGTCATAAAGGCCGATATTTGAGGCATGTGGAATAAAAATAGCAGCCCATTTTCTTTGCTGTAGTTGGAGTTAGGTATGGGTCAAAGTCTTTGATAAGTAAGTGAAACGCAGGCCCAATGTTAAAACATAGGGAAGGGTGGTTCACTTACTTATCAAAGACTTTGACCCATACCTAACTCCGACTACAGCGAAGAAAATAGGCTGCTATTTTTATCCCACTTGCCTCACACATCGGCCTTTATGACCCACTTTGTTTCCCTTTCATCCGATGAGAATTCATGCCTCCACAAGCAGTTTGGCTGAGGATGTTTAGCATTGATGCAATGGCACAATGTCATGCGTTTCACTTACTTACAGGCGGCACTGTATAAGGTTTAGCTTTATGCTGCAATGTTATTGCTGCTGAAGACAGAAACTATACGCTCATCTGCCTTGTCTTCTCTTAGGCAGTTGAGTGACATCCTCAGACCATCTCCCTTTGCATTATGGACCAGTCTGCTATGGATGTATGGCATAATATAATATACTGGACTGAATTATACATAGATGCAGACATGTATGTGCACCCAGCTGATATTGTATATTACCAGGAAACAGCATAAAATTTGTATTTTTTTTACATTGTTTTTTGCCATAATATAGCTACATGATATGGGATCATTATATTCATGCTGCATATTTCTATGATTGAGAAAATTACAATGGTATGAGCTGATGTGATGAGTAGAGTATATAATATTATATTGCGCAATTGCATTGTTGCAATATGCCAATGATTGAATGAAATGTCCCGCAGAGTATGCAATTTGATATCAAGAAATCGTGCAGTATACATATCGGATAAAGTCATTTGTAACAAATGTTAATTTTCTATTACAGGTTCATTGCATTAAATTTGAGAATATTTATTAAATTTTGATTAAAAAAACGTCATGTTGAATCATGACGAAAATATTGTGACTTAGCTGTCATTGGGATATGCCATATATTTGAGAATTTTGGCAAGCTGGTTCTTTTCCTATTGTATAATGTAACCATTGGCAGAGGCAAGGACAAATCTGGAGGTCTTTGTGTCATCACATGGACTGAGGGATTTTCCCATTAATTTATTGTAGATCCATTTGCCCTTCATTTTGCCATGTATATGAGCTGATGAGTTACTGAAATAATTTATAGACATGTCTCATGTATTTGATTGTATGCTTCAATATTTTTCAATTTATTCTGTTTGCTCGACCGATATTCCTTGGTTTAGACATTTTCTTTTGTATGATCACCATTAGAGTTGAGGGAGGGTGTAAAATTTGTTGATTTGTATTACATGTAATATAGACAGTGAATATCAGTTGCTGTTAGACTGCAAAATTGCAAATTGTGTTTAAAGAAGTGACTGGTTGTATGCTACTTAATATACCACCCATAGATGGTGTTTGGTATAAGTGCAGAAATTTATGAAGTTCAGCATAGTTTGGATACAGTAGTAAATACTGGAAATGTTTCCATCTGGAATGCACTATGAATTCACCAATATCCAATGATATCTGTGGTCTTGTGACATTGGCATGGCCGAGATAGTCTGTATCAAGTGACTATTATAGCTGTTGCCTTCTTGACCCTGACATTTCTTGAAATTCTCCTCATTCTTTAACTATCTGTCATCTTCAATACTACAATCTTGACTTCTTATTCCCACGGCTGAACATGCTAAAATGTGAGATGTGAATTTTGCTGAGGTCAGCAGAATTTTCAGGGGGTTCCCCTCCAGGCATCCACCCACTGTATATGATAGCCGCTTGTCATAGTGTAATCTGAGAATTTCAAGGATTTTTATGAATATGTGAACAAGGTTTAATGGAGTTTTTAAAACAGTTTTCCAACAAGGTGAATGCCATATATATGTAGTATTGTAGATCCCCATTGAATTGACAGACTCAGTGTAAACACTAAGATATTTTCGTCATCCGTTGACATATTTGGGTGATCAGGAAATCTCCGTATAGATTGAGCATGTTGAGCCAGCAAAAATTAAAAGAAAGGAAAAAGAAACTGAAACAAAAAAATACTATACAAAGTATTGAATATCACATGTATGTATATTTGTATAAAGTTATCATTATAGTACACACCAATCACTTACATACACACAATATTTATTGAGCATTCATTGAGTACATTGGTAGTGTTGCTTGACAGTTTGGTATTTACTCTTATTTACTATAGTCCATGCATATGATCTACAGCTCGACATAACAGAACACAATACTACTCATGCATGTTCATGTATAAGCAAATATAGGTTCATAAAACAACATCTGTTGAGCAAAAATTCTACTTGGAAAAAATGCTTAACAACAACTCGACTCTGTTCTTGAGGCATGACATCGATTTCCTCTGTGTATGTCACTGTGTTTACTCAGGTGGTCCATGTTAATTTTTGAGGGACTTTAATTAGTATACATATGTAATGTCTGTAATACTATGTGTGTCATAAACACAGTAGAGATTATTAATTGGGCAGTAGTTGGGAGTAGTTGGTCCTATAGTCTTATGCCTATCAAGTGAATATTGCATCTTTAACCAATTGCAATCTGCCTAGGAACTCGCCTCAGACTCAGGGGCTAAACTTTATAACATCCCGGAGTGGTAAGACCAAATTGAAAGTACACCTATATTCTTATATCTGAATCTGCATCTTCAAGAACTGCCCTGCACTGCCCTGCAGTAAGAGTTTCTCAGAGTTTCCTTGAGGTGTAGGCTCCTGAAATATCCTACTTTCAATGTTCTTTTGTGGATTTAAACATGAGTTCGAAAACAGGAAATTGATATGATATGAAGTGAATAAAAAAACTCTGTTTTCTTGATGTCTTAAGTTGCTTGAAAGCTAGATCAATCAGGGAATAAATCCTGCTTACATTTCTTTTAACTTTGACAATCTTGAAAAGAAAAACAAACAGCTCCCAACTCACCTAAAATCATAGATCTGGCAAACTAAAACATGTTAAAAAGACAGGTCCAAATGCTGGAGAGAGGTTAAAACTTTTTTTAGAACTTTTACTGAAACTTAGATAAAGCACAGGTGTAACTCAAGCTTTTGATGATGTTCTTAAGATGATCTGGAGTTCAACATTATAATTATGTGTGTTGAAATCTACCTGATATTTTACAGCAGAAAATTTTCTGTTGGAGAAGAACATCTAGCACTTTCTGCTAGCATAATCAGTGATAACAAAAATTTACTGATGTTTTACCTGTTGAAACGTGAAAGATATAACCAGGCCTCCCAGTTCTTTCATTACATAGCCAGACGTATTATAAATATGCCTAATAGAGTTCTATGAAGTTTTGATAACTGAGTTTGCTAATTGATACATTTTGTGAAAGGTGTCATATTTTACCTATATGTCTGTGGCAGGTAATATGCTATAAATTATATATGTTATTGTACACTGTTGATGAATTGTTTTCTTAGGTTATTGATAGATTATAGATCAAAAATCATAAAGATCAAAACAAGATTAAGTATCCAACTGGTAGGGATAACCAAACTTTCTCATTGAATACAGTAATTAATTGTCTTTTGATGATGATGTATAACCTAACAAAGTTATGAATACCTGTAAGTGATGATGAACATGGCTTTTACATATACAACATACTTTCAGCTTCGTATCTGGTTAGTTTCCCAGTCACCTGGTTTGTGTAAGTTATGATGTTATCTAGTGAAGTGTATACTATGGTTGTACTCACTTGGTGTTGCAGTATAAAGATCTCAAGTCAAAATGGCCAGAAAAAGAAAGAAAAAAGATCCTTGATGTAAAATTTTGAAAGGTAGAAAAATAGCAAGTAGATGAAAGAAATGTGAAGAAAATGGCATCGTGCTTTTGCATGTGGAAAGAGAATTCTGGCTTGAGGTGAAAAAAAGGTTGTTCTAAAGTGCAGTTGTTTGTGATGTATCTTTTTATACCACTGCACTGTCAGACTGTCATTTCTTCAATTCTGTAAAATGTTATATTTTTAAACTTTAGATAAAGTCGGTTCCAAAGTACATGTGAACATGAGACAGACTTTAGAGTACTGATTAAAAAAAAAAAGTCATTTTGTGGAGAAAAGGTTGAGAAAGTGCTCATGATTGGTAAATTTATATGATTCTTATATTTCTACAAATAGGCCTAATATTTATGAATCTTACGAGTAACTCAACAATCATGTTGATTTTATACAATTGCAACTTGAAATTTATAGAACCTCTTCAACTGGTTCAACAGTCCAAGTCACATCTGGACACAGATATTGTTTTGTCAAATGTGAATTATAAAAGTCATTGATCATACATGACTTTCTATTAAGAAATAAGCAATGATTAACTAGAAAATACTGTAGTTATACAAGAAATATGGGAATAACTATTATAGCAGTCAGTTTATGTGAAACAGATGCCTAAGACTGAGAGGGACCAGACAGACAGATTGACAGTGTCCTTGGCCTGTCTTGTAGAGAAGTCTGCAAGAACTTTTTACTCATGAGTAGAGTCTTTCTTTATTCCACATAACACCCATACATTGTGGAGATTGAGCTAAAAGATTGTTTTGACCCTTTGTCTTACTGGAAGGCTAAAACCAAGGGTTAACCCTGTTGAAGTAAAGATTTTGAAGATGATTTCTAAAAAGTTCCAAGTAAAAATTGTTGAAAATGAGGAAAACATTTATTGAATCTGTGTTACATCTGCATTTCATTGTGGATGACTGTCAGTTCCAGGTGATGTTTTACAGAATATTTGGCAGATCAGCATAATGGGGAGATTTGGAGAATCTCCTTTATCTTTAACTGGATTTAGAATTAAATGGCAAGTGGTATATTTAAATATTTCATATAGAACTTGTAATAACTCCATTTGCAGTGTTTTGGCAAAATTGAAAGTGGTATGTCAATCACAAATACTTTTTTCCTTTCTACCTTTTCATAATCTTTAGTTACATCTGCCTTTGACTATCAATATTTGTATTAAATCATAGATCTCCGTAGCTTTGGATAGATTCAAAAAATGACCAGTTATTAGTTAGAAATTGATAAAGGCAACAACTCATTAATTGGGTCATTAGAACACTAAGACTTTTTTGGTCACCATGGGCAGTGACATAACCTTACATAACCCTATGCTCTTAAATTGCATGTACTTCACATGACTGTAACCTACTAATGAGCTTGTGATCTATAATTATGGGGACATCACATTCATCTCCCTACCAGCAGCTAAAAATAGCCTTGTCACTCTCTCACACTCACATGTGGTTGGCTGTGGTTATGGTGACCTGTTTGTGGTTTGAAATTCTCACTTTCAAATTTCATTGATTAAATTGAGTCATCAGCTATTTTATTTTCACATGCATTATATGACAGGCTCCTCCCTGATCAGGAAATGCCATGATAAATGACTATGACATTGTGAAATGAATTCAAATGATACAATAAATTGGGAATGAATTATTAATTATATTATGTCATTGGTGTGGCTACAGTGCATGGTAAATATCAATATTAATGTCATAAATGAAATATATTTAAAATTTAACCTTAGAAATTCCCTCAATAGCAGCTTGCATCTGCAGTGTGGTATCTACTGAACTTATCTTAATTTTGCAATTTGCAACAATATGAAAATGCAAACGATCCCAGTAAACAATGACTGATCTTCTAATTCTTCTCATAGAAACTTTCTTGCCAGTTTATTCTATTACATTCATTGTTGAATGAATTTAAGTCAATTTCACTACAAATCAGGACACAGTGAGATTTCAAGTGATTCATCCCTGGGCGTTCAATACTGAGGAATGCAAAACAATATGAATTGCCATTTGACTGCACATGATGAGGGGGAGGGTGCAGGGGCAGAGGGTGTGGGGGCTGGGGTTGTTGATGTTGTGGTTACAATGTTGAGTGATATGATTGTTGCCACCTCAGGGATCTCATTTAGTTAATTGTCATCATGGGGAACAGTATGGATACTAGTAAGATGGATCCAATTGATCTTGATAGGATACCTGCAGATGGAGGTTGGTTGATTGTTTGTTTTTATCTTAGATATTTTAGAATCATCTGAATTGTGTTTTCAATTAAAATTTTGAATTTAGGATTTACTCAAGAATTGCAGTTAATGATCTTTGCATAAAGATGCCTATGTTTCTATGAATATCTAATAACAGTTCAAGAAACAAGATTAAATGTCTTTTGCACTTTGAAAATGTTGGGTATTTAAAGATTCTGATTTTGGGTTTTGCGTCTGCATGGGTTCTGTTGATTATTTATTTATTATAAGCTGATAAGGAAACCCAAGGGACCATGGCAGGATTGCTGGCTGTTTGAGATAAGCAGAAATTAAAATTGATTTAAAGATTTATCTATATACTTGCAAAAATTAGATAATTGTGAGTTAATAAACTTAAATTTACTTATTATAGCATGTTGAGCACTTCTTATATGAGAAAAAAAAGGCTACAGGAGCTGACTATCAAGCTACTAAGCTACCTACAGGTACTCTCACTCTCTCATTCTCTCACCTTTAAAAGTGAGTGAGCAATCTGCATTGTTTATGCATCTAGGGCTTCAGGCTCCATTTACTATGCTGACTGGTGGCTGTGGAAACTATAATAGGGTTTCCTGCACTAACATAATTTGCAATTACTCACTAATGGTGGCAAATGACCTTTGAGAATCACAACCTGATAGGCAGTTTGAAGAAATTTGAGACTCTAGATAGCACTATGTGCAATTATTATGAGTTGGTTCAGCAGTGTTCTGGTTATGGTTTCCCCATAATTGTTGCATATCAGTGCATTCTACAAGTCAACAAGATCTACCATATTTTCTTGATTTGTAGTTCATTTGCACTGGCATGAAGAATATATTTTCAATAATGTAATACACACATTTTATACCAGAGTGTTTTGATTTGGTAATTTTACAAGAATAAGAATCTCATTCGTTTTATATTATCTGTGTTTATCTGTGCAATAGTTGTAGCATGGATGATACATAAAATATTAATAATCATTGTGTTACCTGTAATATTGACCCATCTTTATGGTTTCATCCATAAAGATACTATTACTTATTTGTATTACCAACTGAATATGACTTTGATCAATTTTACAATACTGTTTATGTCCATAATAGATACCAAGTTATCTGGAAAGTATGACATTGTATCATACTATGACATTTTAGACTCTGGTAGTCTGCTGTATGGTAATTTGAACATAAATGTATGAACAATATGTTGTACACTATGCTGGAGTTTCTAGTTCACCTATATTCAGAATGGTGGTACAAATATACCAAAATGTTTCTACATCAAATGGAGTGTACTTGTAGATTCAACATGTTCAACCCAGAACCCTAAACATTTTGTCATTGTTGAAAAAATCCCACATTTTTGGAATGAACCCAAAACATACAATATACATTTATGCAGATAATTGTACATAGTTTAAGTTGTGTAAATGTAGTGAAATCAGCAAAAATAAGTAAATAGTATGCACTAAGTTCATTCTTGTAACCCAAAGTTTATTGACACTTAATGGCTAGCCAATTCTAAGGAGACATGCAAATGTGTCAGTATTTTTAGTATACATGGTGATTATTAACATTAAGGGCAATTTTCGTGCACATAGGTAACATGGGACCACCATCAATTCGTCAGGACTATATACACCTATTTTTTTCTGCAGTTATAATCAGTATTGATGACATACGTATTGCAGAAGTTTATTGTTTGAAGGACATTGTGCAAGGCTGAATCTTCCAGAGCTCTCTGTGGAAATCACAAGTCCATAATTATATCACTGAGTGCTCCAGGGTTGCGATTTTTATTGATTTTTATAAAAAAATCAAAAAAATCGGATTTTTTTTATTTAAATCGGATTTTTTTGATTTAAATCGGATTTAAATCATTAATGGAAAAAGTTCATTTTCCGTATCAATTTCACCAACTGTTATTAATTTTTATGCATTGACGTATTATGAATAACACATATATGGATGTCAATAAGGCATATATATAATAATTTCGTTTAAATTAGAGAAATTATAATGCAAAATTATGAAATCAAGGCAGGTGATGTATTAAATATATTAAATATAATAATCATAATCGATAATGTAAGCTACAGCAGCAGTTCCACATTTTGATACGGATGTGTTAATAAATGTCTTTTTCACTGAACATGAATCATAACTATACAGCTTACTTGTAAAAAATAGAAGTACACCTTCTAAAAGATAAAAAGGGATGTCAAAACGAGTCACCATTTTCCCTACTCTGCACCAGTCTCAGCACTCAGTCTCACGATGCCTGTTAATTTTGTTTCACATGTAGTGTATTTGATATCAGGTAGGGCTTTGGGGACAGTGCTGCATTTGCCGAACATGGCTTTGTTTTTCATTGCAGCAATGAAATTGTTTAGAGAATCATGAGGATACCATGATTGAAATAAAATTGTTTAAATCTTTATTTACATGTATGTAGTCATTCTACTCGGACATATTTATCAGAAATATTTTATCATATATCTAAAATTATATCTTATATATATACAAGGGGTCTGTGTGATATGTCATTAGACATATTTATGAAAGAGTATTGCTAAATGGTAGGTTGTAAGCTGTAATATCTCACTGCCAGCTTTATGTGTGCTTTTTTAAGCCTTTTTATCACAACTTTGATTTAAATCATGATTTTTATTGAGTGATTTAAATCATGATTTAAATCAATGATTTAAATCGAATGATTTAAATCCAGCAACCCTGGAGTGCTCAGAGACATACTTTTTTTTAGCAAATTCCCTCCTTTGCATTTATGCAAAACTACTTGTCTGTGTTAGGGATCAATTGTACTATTTCTGATAGTCCATGGCGTAGTTCTTGATAATTACTGACGTTAGCAGAATCAGGAAAGAAAAAAGGACATTTTGTATAAATATAGCATGGGAATTACATAGTGTGCATGCTTGTAATTGTATTGACGCCTGCTGAGCTATTTTTGAAATTTCTATACTTTTTAGTCCTGTAACTGACATGTTTTCACATACAACATGTCAAATGTCAAATTTACAAATTGAGCCTTTGGTCTCCACTTGTCATGTACCAATGTGACAGCATTTTTGGTTCATGTTTACCTGGAATCCTAACCTGAATGACGTCACACCTCTGAGTGAGGCAATGCCAAATGACTTCAATTTGGGAATGCCCTTTGATATTACAAATGTCCTCTCAACTAACATACATAATTAAAATACACATTTGACCACATTTTGACTGAATAATACAGATTTCATCATATCAGTGTTATTTTAGTCTGTACTCTGGCAATCAATATATTATTCAAATCTGTGTCACTACACTTCATGTATACGAAGTACTATTCAAATCCTGTTGAAGGCAAATCTATAATTCAAAGCTGCTCCAGGCTTGCATTTGTTAGCATTTATCTGACTTTTTGTGGTAATCCATGTGAGCTTAAAATGTATACTTTTACTAGAAATAAATATTTTGTTTATTGATTTGTAACTAAACAAGCTAAAGCTGAAATTATTAATTAATAAAAGTCATCACCATCAAAACAACTTGTTATAAGTATCCGTTCAGATTGATTTGTTATTTTAAAACTAATCTAAGCCTTGATATAAATCATATATTTGTGATTTTAATCCATGCAATAATCAGAACAAGCTGCAATTGCTGTTTAAATATACATATGGAAGGTACACATTTGTACATTTATATTCTTTTGGTGAATGGAATTTTAGCTACATGTGCATTTTGCTGTAGTCACTTCTATATCATCTAAGATTTCTTGTAAAAAGAAAAAAAGAAAAAAAAAGACTGAAGCTGACAATGGCTCTCCTTCCTCCAGTTTAAGTGACTTACTGAGCCAGTAGTGACTATTCAATTAAGCTTGTTTAATTTACACAGCTGATACTTTTATTGCTGTGGTCTAAACGTGTCTTTTGTCCTGAATTTGGCACGTGCCAGTAAATCTCTGGATTGCCATTCGTGCCATTCTCTGTTGCCATTCTTTGTTGCCATTCTCTTCTGCCATTCCTTTCTGCAAACAGTTTCTATTGACAAGGAAACACTTTTCCCAGAAAAGGATACATTCAGAGAATGAGCAAGGCTAAATAGAAGGCAAATACAGCAAAAGGAAGTCAGTGTACTGAGTATATCGTCTTGGAAAAATTAATATACATAGCCAGTATTATTTGATTCTGTGTATCTGTTGGACGGTTTCATCAGTGCGAGGAACTTTTTTTGCAACGAGCATAATTTTATTTTGAGGCAGATTAATTTTTGACATTAGATTCTGCTAAAAATTAGAATTTACCTTTTCCTAAGATGTCAAATTCTTCCTATATTTTCTTTAATTTCTTCCTCTGTCATCTTTTTTGTCTTCTTTCTGTTGTAAAATCCTAAATTATATTATCTTCTTCTTATTTTGTTCTTCAAAGTTTTCTTCTTCTTGTTTTTGCTTCTTCTGCTTTCTCTTTCTCTTCTAATTCCTATTCTCCTTCTCTATCTTCTTCTAATTTCTCTTCTAGTTTCTTTGCACAGCAAACATTCAGTGGACGATTTAATCATTGTTTTCTAAAACAGACAACTGCAAATTCTGAAACTAGGCAAACTAATTTGAAGAAGAAAAAGTAATTCGAAGAAGAAACTAACTAAATGGCAATCAATTATCTTACCTTAATCTTGGCAAAGAAGTAAATTATGGTGTCTAGACTCTTCAGAGTTTCTATTTATATTTTGATCGTTACCACCCACTTGGAATTGTTTCATGATTCAATGGTTATGTTTCTGTTAAAGTTTTTCAATTATGCATAACTTATTTTTGTCACTTTTTTTCTTTTTTGTTCCTTGTTGCCATAATAATATTGATTTACTCTTGGAACCTAATTTTTATGCTGGAATGAATCTGTTTGATTGGTTTGAGAAGATTAGCAAGATATCAATTGGGCTTACCCTTCTCCTTGCTGTATACAATTTTGGATGGTAGTAGTTGTATCTTGTCAGACAATGCTGATGTGCTGGGCAAATCAAATATAATGCTGAACAAACATAAGTAAATAGAAAGCTGGTCTTTTGAGATTAACTTGATATGCATATGTTTCCAGACTTTGTAGTTTCTCAATTAAAATCATTAGTTTACAAGAACACTTCTGTATTTTGTTGTGAACTTACGTTTTGGACTTGTGCCAGATGTATTGGGATGAAGCTTTTGCAGCTCATGATTATCTCTGTTTCATGAAGAACTCCAGACTTAAAGAAAGTAAACACTTCCTTTGCTTCAACAGTCTTAAGCCAGATCAATCCATCTAATGGAATGGAAACTTTCAGTACTCCTTGCCAGATACTTTGAGGACACTGTAGACTTCTTGGAAATACTCCCAGACAAGTTTCTGTGGCAAAACAACACCAGAAAAGAAGTGAGAAAGAAGTTGTAATCACTGTCCTTTCACTTTTCTGATTACAGTTATTGTCGCACTGTGGTAGAAGTAGAGCAATCCATGACCTAGTTGCACTCATGATGATGACTGCAGACCTGTTCATGTGACCTGCCTGCTGGATGCTGACACGCTGCTGTCCTGCTCTGCTTGGTTGTCAAAGCAACAGCGTCGTGTGTTGCCTAGCAACGACAGTAAATGTAAGATCTTAGGATTTTTGCAGTGGATTTTGCCAGGAATTTGGCAGAGGGTGGATCATCACATCCTGTGTGATTAAACTTGATTCCTTCGCTAATATTTTGTGGATTTTATTTTACCCGTAATTAGTGTGAATCAGCTAAAGATGTTTTCTTTGTGCGAAGAAGGAAGTATATCCCTATAGATTTAAAATCGACATTCCGTATGGAATCAAAACAAGAAGTTAGTACCTTTGCAGTACAGATAGGGCAGCCAGTGCAACTGAAAGGTATCTTCTTGAGAGATCAAGACACAATATAACTTATTGATGGCTTAGGTGGTTTACTACACAGTTTTACCTGAATGTGCTACTTTTATATCTATCTATCTATCTATCTATCTATCTATCTATCTATCTATCTATCTATCTATCTATCTATCTATCTATCTATCTATCTATCTTGTGGGCAGGTTATATAACGATTTGTGCCAATGGCTATCTACATATTGCATGAGGGAGGCCATTAAAAGCATTCCATGACATCTAGTTACTGGCTTTGCACTCAAGCAGCCACACTGGCTCCATGGCACTCTATAAATAGTCTTAAATACCCCTGGACACCAGTGTAGGCAATATTGAACAACATAAAACTACAGATGGCTAACTAACCACATAAAGTGGTCTTATACCTGGCATACAATGTCAGAATCCTCTCATAACTGAGTCTTGTAATTTGCTGGTGCGGTCAGTGACCTCTCTTTGTTGTGGTTTTGCCCCACCAAATATGGCTGCCAATCTGTCAATCCAAGATGGCTGCCCCAACCAATATGGCTTCTTTCAAAGTTGCACATGGCTGTTGTCAAGAACTGCTGTGTTGCTGGTAAATTGCTACAGCTCCTGCAGCTGCAGTTGCAGATTGGGCAGCTGTGCAGGAAGGAGATGCAATTTCTGCATGACATACACTCTGTAGATTAGATGTGTAACTGCTGCTCATGCTGGTGGTTACACTACTGATGTTACTGTTGATTAGATTTGTAAAACATACATAAGATTTATGGCTTTTTTATGCCAATATTCTGGGACATCATTCATGCAATTTACACCAAAAGAATGGGTGCTAAGATTGAGGATATACACATATATGATATAAATTATAGAATAATAAAACTGATGTAGACCCTACATGTAACTGCAAGACAGGTCTTCATTGAATTCAAGAAACAAGCTGTTTCATTATGACATTGTATTAAAAATTTTATGAGATAAAACTACAAGAAGATCAGATTTAGGATCAAAACAAACAAAGGGAAAGAAACACAAAGAAGAAAAATCACCTCAAGGGAGAACAGTTTTGCTCAGTCATATGGGAGTCTTGGAAGCAATTGCAGATTTTATTCCTATGAGGGATGCTGTTGTTGAAATGACATTCTTGGCATCAGCTTTGTTTCAGCATTCAATCTGCTTCTTCTCTTTGTTGAGCTTTGTGATGCTGGTATCATTGCTGCTGATGCTGCTGGCTCTGATGTTAATACAAAAGACCAGCATTTACCATTACCTGAAAATCTGGTACAGTGGAATCTCTATCACGAGACAGTCTCTTTTGCTGGTAGATTTTTAGGTGAGGATTTTGGTAGGCTCTTCGGAGTGTCCTATGACTCTTTTGTAAGATTCTTTTATACAATATGACAACTGGAATAGATAATTGCCAAAGAAAGGCTGTCTTAGGTATTATAATGTTGAAATTTATTGTATCAAATCGAAGGTTAAAAGGCAAATACACCTTTTAGGTGTCAGTCTGCCATATGTTCTTTTTGGTCCAATAAACTTGAAACTTGAAACAAATTGACCCACTAAATTTAACTACGCTAACATTATTAGGCCCTGATTTAATTGCTTATGTTCATTTCCTTGATAAGAACAAGTACTCTGATTTGAACGGTATAACTTGGTCTGATAAAGAATTTAAGGGAAATCGCCTCTTATATATCTGGTCTTACATAGCATTGAAGCTCAGCCTTTCGGACTCAAGGCCCGAACATCATGGGCATTTATATTGTCCTCGACACGGATTCGTCTGGGCCATGTAAAGTCGGTAGAGTCCTTTTGTCGGTCAAAAAAAGGAGAATGGTGTGTTCTTGAGCTGAAAAATACCTGAACAGATTGCTGTCTAAGTATAGATCATTCTGTCCAAGGCATGCATCTGCATTGTCCACACAGTCTCCTCCCTGCAGATTCCCTATAGGGCTATATTGAGTCTATAGAGCCTTATAGCTTGTCTTGAATGCATTAAGAGCATTAGTCAGATCCACAAGATTTTCTCCTCAATCACTGCAAGGTCTGGCAGCCTGACACCCATCACTTTTGATTACTCTGCTGCCTAGATCACTTAACTGCAAATATTGCTGCAGTTTATACCACTTATGGTTGTTATGGGCAATGGCAAGGTTTTGCAGCAGCAACCTTTACCTTCTTTGGTTTTGCAACTTGCAAGAATTGCTTCTCGACATGTTACCAAATCACAGGTCTATTTATGTCAACTACTATATTTGGCAACATATGATGTGATAAGTTGTTGAAGCCAGAGTGTTTTTCTTGCACTGGTCTATTCAAGAATTAGTAATGAGACTACAACTGTCACCTGAACAAGTTTTTGTCGTTTCATTGAAGATTGAACATATTTTGAAATTCTGGTTAATATTCAAGAAGCTGAATTAAGGTGATACTGTCATACTGATGCAATTGGTCCTGTCTAATAGTGTCCATCAATCTGTCTGTCTGAGCATCTTTTCTGCAAACCTTATGCAATATCCAGTATCCCCCTCCATCTCTTCTGTATTATATAATTTGACCTTTGATCTAGGATGGTTTTGGGAATAATACCAAAACAACAGAAGCAGTTGTGGACATCTATCTTCCTCCAAACAGCAACATCAATCATTTCTCTAATAGCCCCAACTCAAAACATTGTCATATGACACCTCACAAGACTTCTGTTATGACTCAATTTTCTGCGTTTCAATGTCAACTTCAGTTTTGAGAATCTTCTATTTTTGCCAAGAAAGAGTGACCCATTTTCTGCCCACAAATCAACACAATTATTGTTGGTCAACAAGATTAGGCTGTTATCTAATCTGGGCAGATCGTTGCCAGGAAACAATAAAAACATGCAGCCAAAGAAAGCATTGCCCCGGCAACCAATGGAGATTTAACCAGACTAGGATCTATCCTGGAAATCTAGTAAAAGAAATGGAAATTGTTAATGACTTTCACAGAAAAGAAGGAGAAATGGTTAAGGCATAGTCTCACCACAAAAGGATATATTTGTCGATGGACAATAACCTTAAATAGCAGCTGAAGATGGAACATGATTGTGGTAATGTACAACAACTTATGTAAAGGTTCTAAACTTCTAATAGTGATCAATTGCAGATTCATAAATTATTCAGATAAATTGTATCATTGGTCCAGAATATTGCTTTTAGTGTTAGAAAACCATGTTTAAATTGAAACATTTGGGATAATTTAATTTCAGTCAATGGTTGAAAGGTTCACCTTGGCAAAAAAGAAAATTGAAGGATGAAAATGAAAAAATTATCCAAACTGAATTTGGATTTTTGGAAAATTGAAGAAACGAAGTTTGTATTCCACATTGGTATTGCAATTTTTCTGATACATCTACACCGTGTAATAAGGAATATATGTTAGACTGGAGACTTGTGCAGTCAATTTATTGATTTTGTAGCATAGCTCGTTCTACTGACAGGAGACAGCTGATAGACAAGTCTGGTGTCTTTTTCTTTTGCTCTAATGGACAGAGTCTGTCACATAGCATTTCATTGACCTAGCCTTTGATACAAACCTATTTATTGATCCAAAAGGCAGTGCTTCAAGCTCTGAACATCATAGCTGTGATGTCGATGCTGCTGATGTTGGTTCTGATGTCGGTGATGTGAAATAGTTCCATCACTGTGCTGTCAGCTGATGGTTTGGCAGAGGTATTGAGGAATTGCAGAGTTCATTGACATCTTGTGGCATCTTGATTAGGTTTATTAGATTTCTTTTTCCAATTTGATGCAATGTTGACTCAAGGGGTTGGTGCCTGGTGGATGGTTTTTGTCATGATTCAGTCATGCCGCGCGGCCACCAAAATTGTTGACATCAGTCGAATAATAGATAAATAATTAGTTTACTTTGTGTTTCTGATCCTGATGTTGGAATGATTTGAAGTATTGAGACTATGACACCACTCTAGCTGACCATTATATTAAGTTTGTAATACAGTAGTAGATTCGACTGCTCAGCAGATTAGTATCTCTTGCATCTATTTCAACTTGAAAAGTATGATTCACTACCTTTCACAGAGTGAGGTTTGGCACATCTCCTGAAGTGATTAATTTGTACCTATTCCTCCTGTACATGAATCTGCATTCATGAATGAATTTAGTAGTTGCTTTGAATCAGTCGAGAGATTTGACGATTAAAAATAAAACTCTCGGCATCACTTGAAAAACATGCCGATCCTTGTGAAATCATCATCTTGATTCTGTTTCTGGCGATGCGGTTACAAAATTGCAGAGCTTAAAGGTGGTTTGTTGAATTTGAGGATCAGCACAGCCATTAGAACTAATTGACAAATGGCTCCATAAACATTGATGAAAAAGAATGAATTCAGCCAAAGATGACAAATTAGGAATTTGGCAAAGGAGAAAATCTCAAAATTGCATGTTAACATTGTTAGCTCCTGAGGTTTAAAAATTATATTTGTTATGAAATAGCTGAACCTTATGCCAGGCTTTGATGCATGGTAAGAAGCATTCTCACAAGTCAGAGTCTGTCACTGCGAGCTGCACAGGGAGCAAGAGAGGCTCTGACGTTGTGAGAATGGGTAAGAAGGAAAGAACATGTATATAAACATGATTAAAAAAAAGTTATGTCATTTCATTTATGCCACTGTTGTTTCATTGCTATAAAAAGGCAACTAAAACAGAAGGCTAGTCACCCCTCTTTAAAAGAAATAAGATAAATCTGCATTATGAAAAATAATTACATACTAAAACTGAAACATTTTTGCTATGATTAGAGGCTGAATAATAAGATCACGAAGTGCACAACATGTGGTTTAACATGCATTTTCACTGCACTTGTGTGATTGAAAAGATGGCCTGTGCTGCTCTATGCAGCTGATGTTGATAAATAAGAGCTAAGAATAGATTTCTGCATCTGTTTGCAATTGATCAGTGCAAAGTGAGCCAGATCCGTATTGATCACTTGAGTGACAGTCAGTGACTGAGAAGTGTTGGAGCTCTCTCACACTCAGTCAGGGGCGGATCTGATATTTGGGGGGGGGGGGGGGTTAGAGAGACCAAAATTTCGCTGAGGTCAGTCAGACTTAATCATGGTTAAATACACTACTGATTCTAATGAGCTGATGAGGGAATATGTAGCTACATATTAAGTACAATACAGCCGCCACACAGTGCATTTACAGTGTAAATTTAAAATTTAATTGGTGATTTTAGCTTTTAAAAATGTAAAATTGATTTATGAATATATGAATAGACTGACATTTCATTGATGAGTGATTTAATAACTTCTGTTTGTTGGAATAGCAACAATTTGCATCACCCCCCCCCCGCTCCCTCATCTTCACAACTGCCCCCCCCCCCCAACCCCCCTCTCCAGATGATTACAAGTGTTGTAATAAATGACTCATGTGCATTTGCATATTAGCAAAGTCTTGAGTCCGCAAAACAAGAATAGCCCCTAGACAGTTGGACCCTTTGGCCATTACAATTGTAGATTCTGATCAGGGGGTGGATTACTGTGGATTAGACTGTGGATTACAGCAGATGATCCCTAGTGTCACTGACTCTGCTCGACTCTCCATATCCTTACTGCATATGTCTGACAGTGTTTCTGTATCTATCTATCTATCTATCTATCTATCTATCTATCTATCTATCTATCTATCTATCTATCTATCTATCTATCTATCTATCTATCCATCTGTCTATCTATCTATCTGTCTATCTATCTATCTATCTATTTATCTATCAATCTATCTATGTACTTTACGTGTTTCCATGCCACTATGAGAATAGATCTATAAATATGTAAGCCTTGTAAGGTGTATTTTGTGCTGATTACCTTGTTGTTTCTTTCTGAAGAAAAGGTGCTCACAGACTTGGGAACTCATTCACCATGTTCACTGCATATTGTCAATTTGTCATTCCCATAGTGTGATAATCTGGAGCAATGAATCATTCCTATGGATTCTGGATTAGATGTGGATTAGACCAGATAATCCGCTGGGTCAGAGAGTCAGTGACTTTTGCTACAGCCAGTCACTCTTAGCCTGGCATCCATAGCATATTGACACAATCATAGTGTGGTTATTTTGGCATTGATATCTACTATTGTCTGTGAATGACTCCGATCTTGCCTATCACCTAGGGTAATGAATCACCCCCAATGCTTTGTGATCAGCGGGTGATGAGGGACCTGGCATTTGAATTGATGCATCACCAATCCCTCACCATTTAGATGCCCCTGATGCTATTATCATCACCCGTTCATGGTCATTGGTCATCATTAGAATTTCACAGAAATTATGTATGCTCTGTGGTGAATCTCTGTTGAATTATTGAGATCCATACATGTATTACTGTAGTGACAATAGATCCCTTGGGTCAGTTATTAGATGCTCATTAATCATCTCCTAATTCCTGTACAATATGTATTTTTGAAGGATAATCTGGATTCTTATATGAAAATATAATATTTAGGGGCTTATAAAGATGTGTTGACAAAGCTGACACTTTTATTTCAGTGAATGGTTCACAATCAGTACATTTTGTGAAATAGTGATAGGCCTACAAGGATTAAATGCATTTCGTGAATTTAGTCAATACTATTCATCTGTGTTACAGACTTTGAGAAAAATCCACTTGAAATAACTGAATGATCAACTCTGACCTATCTGTTTTTGTCTACTTTTGAAACTAAAACCTTTTTCATTGGGGTTAAAGTGATCATAATTCACAAAACACCTGTGTGATAACTTGGTTTGTAACTTTGATTGATGATTATTGAATACTACTTGATGATGATAGCCATTTTGTAAGCCATATTAACATGATTAAGCCAGTATTGATTTCATTTATGTTCATAACTCATCAAGCTGATCAACCCTAAAACATTTTACAGGGTTGCAGCAAGCTATTAATCATGACACCAGATAAGTCAGTCATTGCACATTATCAGTTTGCAACATCAGTTGCTGATATTTTGATTGATTTTTGTGGCGACTTGTCATCGATTTTTGTCTGAACAACAGATTAATGCATTAGTGAAACTACTACTAGCAATTTACTACATGCCTTTTAGCAGTTAGGGATGTTTGGGTGTTTGGGAAATCGAGATTCTGAATATTATTGATTAATATGTTGATGTGTATTTGGAAACGTATGTAAACAGCTGACTTGATTGTTCCAATCCTATCTTATCTTATCCTATGTCTCATCCTATCTTATCCTGTCATATCCTTTCCTATCCTATCCTATCCTAGTCTATCCTAGTATATGGGTCAAAATTTGAAAACCTTGAAATTGCAGCTGAAAAAATTTCGAAAATTTTTCGCTCCAGAAATGCCTTTTAAAGTTTGCATTGGGTAGGTCAAACAATCAGCTACCACTGCGCTTTCATGTCCAAGGGTCCCAATGCCCTGCTGATCTGTACTGAGGTGATAAACAAAGCTGTAATGGTTTTTGACTGTTATTAAAATCACACTTCTAACTAAAAAATCCTGACCATTTGGGGCTAAACAATCTATTGCCAATCATAAGGCAAGTGGCTGGCACATTTTTGGCAAGTTCCAGGTCTCTAATGGCAATTACTTTTGAGAAACTGCATTTTTATCAATTAAAATACCAAATACGTGTGTCATTAGCATCATGCCTATAACTTGAAATCTGTACCATTTGGAGCTGAATAATGTATTACCAACAAATAGGAAAGTGGCTATTCTGCACACAAAGAGCTATATTTCAGGTCTGTATGACCAATAGTTATTGAGATAAAACAAATCCTTGAACCAGAAATTTACAAAAACAAACAAAAATACTCTTTTCATCAATAGTTTGGATTCTGAATAATAAAGATGGTCTCCACTACTCCCTCCAGTGCCCAATGTCTTTGCTAAACCATATTTCAGACGCTAGACAATGGTAAAATGTTGCTGTCACCCCATATTTGGTTAGTAGTTTCAGAGAAGAATCAAACTTCATACTAAGCATGTCAGATGCAAGGAAAATGTAAAAATGTTATGTAATAGTCTGTTGAAACATGTATTGATAATACATATTCAACTGATTTCAATTCCAGTCACCTACAACAAAATTTTAGTGAGATAAAGGCAATAAGCCATTTTTGACATGATGCTAATGACAGCGTGATGCTAATGATAATTACAGCAAAAATCTTTGTAGGGACCAGTGCAAAACTGGCAGTCTGGCAATATGTGCATGCAATGACCTTATGAACACCAGAAACATGTTCACAGTGATTTTGGTCCAGAAATATGCAGTCAAAATAGAGTAGCAAGGCGTTTGCTAATGACAAATTGAGATAGGACAACTGACATGCCGACAGAAATACTCTAATAGTTTGGTTTACATGAATGATACAAAGCTACAGATAGTTCAGCTATTTTCTTGGGTTCTCAGACAACATCAGACACAAGGTTTTCTCACAGAATGTGTGTCCCTTTATTTTTTATTAAGAAACAAATCCGGCGTGATGCTAATGACGCAATATTGGAGACATTGACACAACCACCTCCTGCTCTTATACAGAATATTATTTCAGCTATTGGTGACCAGATTTTAGAAGACTGACAGTCAAGTCTCCATATATGGAAGAGTTTAATTGTATCAGAATCATGTGCTAGATTTTGTGATGCGATCTTTCAAAGAAAGTGTTGGTGGAGACAGGCCATTTTCAGGGGGGTTGGCCACTTCAATGCTATTTTTGGATGGGATAAAAATATTCTGCCACATATTTTTTGTGTTATAAGTTTTGCTAATATCCTTGTCTATGACAAATGACAACAAGAGGTCCTCTATTGGTCATCCTGCCATCATGAATTATCGTTAAACACTGGAGACAAGAATTTCAGACTTATCAAATTTTGACCCATATCTTATCCCAGTATATCTTACCAATTATATCATATCCCAGTATATCCTATCCTATCCTATCCTACCCTAGTATCTGTCTGAAGCACCGAAAGTGCATGTATTGTATAAACATTGAATGAAATACCATTTGTCAGGCTTAAACGATGTTGATTTTAAAAGACAAGAAATCTGATAAATAATCTATTTTATGGGGAGATAGTCTCTTTTTGCCGATTTTTTTGTCAAGATATATATTGAATTACAGGCGAAAGGTGACAGAGTTTAATATGATAGGTCAAGCAAGACTTAATATTTCTGTGCAAGGGGGTAAAAAGCAGTAAAACTACCGTTACATAACTGACTTTTTGTAAAGGAGATATGCATGAAATATAAGGCAAACTGGGTTGAAATATCAAATACATAGTGCACTGATCCATTTATGCGTAAGATACCAATGGAAAAGTTCTGGAGAGTCTGAAAATGTCATAAAATTGCATTTATTAACATGAAAGAAAATATGAGGTGACAGATCACACAACCCTTATTTACCTTATATCAATTCATTGCCATTGATAGGGGTGCCAGCCTATGTTGGGTATGGACAGGATAGATGCTCCTTTTGTGGTAAAAAGCAATTTTCCACTTGCTGTTGGTATCCTGTATTGGAATAAAATCTGAAGGATTTTGCTTAAATAAATTAAATGAAAATCATACTCGTAATAAAAACAAGAAAAAACAGTCGACCTTAGATTTGATTTTAAATTAGTTTCCTAGCGGAAATTCGCTCTAGGGTAGTGACGTAGATGGAACATTTTCATCAGGGGAGCTCGTAGCTGGTGAAGCAGTGGCGCGTCATTCCAAATTTTAAAAGGGAAAAAAATTCCTGTCACCAGAGTATCATTTTGGCTTATAGTACAAGGAGGATTGAAAAACAATTGGCATTATCAGGGATTAGACCCCCCGGGGGTCTAAACTTATAGACCCCCTTAAACTTATGTAAAATACAACTGAATGAGGTTCATTCAATTTACCTCCCATATAAAAGCCCACACACAATAAACTGATTAATTAGTTTCATTGTGACAGCTTATCACACTTAGCTAACGATTACTTGGTGGCAATGGTTATCTGTTTGCAATGGTCAGCTTTGATGGTGTCAAAGAGATTATGCCTTTTGTTGGGTGAATGCATTCTCCTTGTGTGTATTATATTGTACTGCTTTAGGCCCCTTTTCCCATACCTTATACATTGCAGACGGGCCTAAACCAGTACAATATTATATTGTACTGGATTAGCCCCGTTTTCCTATACCTTATACATTGCAAACGGGCCTAAAGCAGTACAATATATAGACACTCAGAAACATAAAGACAGAATATATAGATAGTCGGCAAAATATTTTTCTGTATTATATTGTACTGCTTTAGCCCCCTTTTCCTATACCTTATACATTGCAAAGGGGCCTAATCCAGTACAATATTATATTGTACTGCTTTAGCCCCCTTTCTCTATACCTTATACATTGCAGACGGGCCTAAACCAGTACAATATTATATTGTACTGGATTAGGCCCCTTTTCCTATACCTTATACATTGTATACGGGCCTAAAGCAGTACAATATAATACAGAGTAATAAGAGTATTTATGTATATAAATATAACATAGAGTAAACATTTTAATAATATTTATATATTTTATATATATATTTCAATAATAATACTTTATAGGGGGAGACTCCCCCCTACGATCTAAAGAGGGCGATATATTTGATGGGGTTAGAGAAAAAAATGGGGTGTAGTTTTTTTTGGGGGAAAGAGTTACAATATTTGCCATTTTTAGATATTGGGTCTAAACCTTTGGACCCCTTCTGTATATAAACATATATGGATACGGGCCTAAAGGTTTAGGCCCCTTATACATAACAAATCATATGTAAACGGGTCTAAAAGTTTAGACCCCTTTATTGAATGAGCCCCATTAAGTTGTGCACCACAAGGGTCTAAGGTTTAGACCCCATGGAAGCAATAAAAATTGGTTTAGACACCTTTATTGAATGAACCCCATTCAGTTGTGCAACATATGGGTCTGAAGGTTTAGACCCCATTGATGAATAAATATTGGTTTAGACCCCTTGATTTGAATGAATCTCAGGTTTGCAGAAATTTATTGAATGAACCCCATTCAATTCTAAACCAATATTTATTCCTTGATGGGTCTAAACCTTCACACCCATATGTTCCACAACTGAATGAGGTTCATTCAATAAAGGTGTCTACACCAATTTTTATTGCTTCAATTGGGTCTAAACCTTTAGACCCATATGGTGCACAACTGAATGGGTTCATTCAATAAAGGGGTCTAAACTTTTAGACCCGTTTACACATGATTTCTAATGTATAAGGGGCCTAAACCTTTAGGCCCGTATGCAGATCTGTTAATATGCCGAAGGGGTCTAAAGGTTTAGACCCCTATGCCAATATCTAAAAAAGGCAAATATTATAAGTCTTTCCCCCAAAAAAAACTATACCCCATTTTTTTCTCTAACCCTATCAAATATATCGCCCTCTTTAGATCGTAGGGGGGAGTCTCCCCCCCAAAAAGTATTATTATTCAAAAATATTTAAAAAAAATTTATATAAATATTATTTATATTTTTACTGTATGTTGGATTTATATACATAAATGGACTTATTACTCTGTATTATATTGTACTGCTTTAGGCCCCTTTTCCTATACCTTATACATGGCAGACGGGCCTAAAGCAGTACAATATTATATTGTACTGGATTAGGCCCCTTTTCCTATACCTTATACATGGCAGACGGGCCTAAAGCAGTACAATATAATACAGAATAATAAGACCATTTTTGGATATAAATAGAACATAGAGTAAAAATATATTGAAACTCTGTATTATATTGTACTGCTTTAGGCCCCTTTTCCTATACCTTATACATTGCAGACGGGCCTAAACCAGTACAATATTATATTGTACTGGATTAGGCCCCTTTTCCTATACCTTGTACATTGTATACGGGCCTAAAGCAGTACAATATAATACAAAGTAATAAGAGTATTTATGTATATAAATATAACATAGAGTAAACATTTTAATAATATTTATATATTTTATATATATATTTCAATAATAATACTTTTTAGGGGGAGACTCCCCCCTACGATCTAAAGAGGGCGATATATTTGATGGGGTTAGAGAAAAAAATGGGGTGTAGTTTTTTTTGGGGGAAAGAGTTACAATATTTGCCATTTTTAGATATTGGCATAGGGGTCTAAACCTTTAGACCCCTTCTGTATATAAACATATATGGATACGGGCCTAAAGGTTTAGGCCCCTTATACATAACAAATCATATGTAAACGGGTCTAAAAGTTAAGACCCATTTATTGAATGAACCCATTCAGTTGTGCACAATATGGGTGTAAAGGTTTAGACCCCATTGAAGCAATAAAAATTGGTGTAGACACCTTTATTGAATGAACCCCATTCAGTTTTGCAACATATGGGTCTGAAGGTTTAGACCCCATTGATGAATAAATATTGGTTTAGACCCCTTGATTGAATGAATCTCAGGTTTGCAGAAATTTATTGAATGAACCCCATTCAGTTCTAAACCAATATTTATTCCTTGATGGGTCTAAACCTTCACACCCATATGTTGCACAACTGAATGAGGTTCATTCAATAAAGGTGTCTAAACCAATTTTTATTGCTTCAATGGGGTCTAAACCTTTAGACCCATATGGTGCACAACTGAATGGGTTCATTCAATAAAGGGGTCTAAACTTTTAGACCCGTTTACACATGATTTCTAATGTATAAGGGGCCTAAACCTTTAGGCCCGTATGCAGATCTGTTAATATGCCGAAGGGGTCTAAAGGTTTAGACCCCTATGCCAATATCTAAAAAAGGCAAATATTATAAGTCTTTCCCCCAAAAAAAACTATACCCCATTTTTTTCTCTAACCCCATCAAATATATCGCCCTCTTTAGATCGTAGGGGGGAGTCTCCCCCCAAAAAGTATTATTATTCAAAAATATAAAAAAAATATATATATAAATATTATTTATATTTTTACTGTATGTTGGATTTATATACATAAATGGACTTATTACTCTGTATTATATTGTACTGCTTTAGGCCCCTTTTCCTATACCTTATACATGGCAGACGGGCCTAAAGCAGTACAATATTATATTGTACTGGATTAGGCCCCTTTTCCTATACCTTATACATGGCAGACGGGCCTAAAGCAGTACAATATAATACAGAATAATAAGACCATTTTTGTATATAAATAGAACATAGAGTAAAAATATATTGAAACTCTGTATTATATTGTACTGCTTTAGGCCCCTTTTCCTATACCTTATACATTGCAGACGGGCCTAAACCAGTACAATATTATATTGTACTGGATTAGGCCCTTTTCCTATACCTTGTACATTGTATACGGGCCTAAAGCAGTACAATATAATACAGAGTAATAAGAGTATTTATGTATATAAATATAACATAGAGTAAACATTTTAATAATATTTATATATTTTATATATATATTTCAATAATAATACTTTTTAGGGGGAGACTCCCCCCTACGATCTAAAGAGGGCGATATATTTGATGGGGTTAGAGAAAAAAATGGGGTGTAGTTTTTTTTGGGGGAAAGAGTTACAATATTTGCCATTTTTCGATATTGGCATAGGGGTCTAAACCTTTAGACCCCTTCTGTATATAAACATATATGGATACGGGCCTAAAGGTTTAGGCCCCTTATACATAACAAATCATATGTAAACGGGTCTAAAAGTTTAGACCCATTTATTGAATGAACCCATTCAGTTGTGCACAATATGGGTGTAAAGGTTTAGACCCCATTGAAGCAATAAAAATTGGTGTAGACCTCAGAGTCATTCAATCAAGGGGTCTAAACCAATATTTTTTCATTGATGGGTCTAAACCTTCACACCCATATGTTGCACAACTGAATGAGGTTCATTCAATAAAGGTGTCTACACCAATTTTTATTGCCTCAATGGGGTCTAAACCTTTAGACCCATATGGTGCACAACTGAATGGGTTCATTCAATAAAGGGGTCTAAACTTTTAGACCCGTTTACACATGATTTCTCATGTATAAGGGGCCTAAAGGTTTAGGCCCCTATGCAGATCTGTTAAAATGCCGAAGGGGTCTAAAGGTTTAGACCCCTATGCCAATATCTAAAAAAGGCAAATATTGTAACTCTTTCCCCCAAAAAAAACTATACCCCATTTTTTTCTCTAACCCCATCAAGTATATCGCCCTCTTTAGATCGTAGGGGGGAGTCTCCCCAAAAAGTATTATTATTCAAAAATATATATAAAAAAAATATATAAATATTATTTATATTTTTACTGTATGTTGGATTTATATACATAAATGGACTTATTACTCTGTCTTATATTGTACTGCTTTAGCCCCGTCTGCAATGTATAAGGTATAGGAAAAGGGGCCTAATCCAGTACAATATTATATTGTACTGGATTAGGCCCCTTTTCCTATACCTTATACATGGCAGACGGGTCTATAGCAGTACAATATAATACAGTATAATAAGACCATTTTTGTATATAAATAGAACATAGAGTAAAAATATATTGAAACTGTATTATATTGTACTGCTTTAGGCCCCTTTTCCTATACCTTATACATTGCAGACGGGCCTAAACCAGTACAATATTATATTGTACTGGATTAGGCCCCTTTTCCTATACCTTATACATTGCAGACGGGGCTAAAGCAGTACAATATAATACAGAGTAATAAGACCATTTATGTATATAAATCCAAAATAGAGTAAAAATATAAATAATATTTATATATTTTATATATATATATTTTTGAATAATAATAATTTTTGGGGGAGAATCCCCCCTACGATTTAAAGAGGGCGATATATTTGATGGGGTTAGAGAAAAAAATGGGGTATAGTTTTTTTTGGGGGAAAGAGTTATAATATTTGCCTTTTTTAGATATTGGCATAGGGGTCTAAACCTTTAGACCCCTTCTGCATATCAAGATATCTGCATATGGGCCTAAAGGCTTAGGCCCCTTATACATTACAAATCATATGTAAACGGGTCTAAAAGTTTAGACCCATTTATTGAATGAACCCATTCAGTTGTGCACAATATGGGTCTAAAGGTTTAGACCCCATTGAAGCAATAAAAATTGGTCTAGACCTCAGAGTCATTCAATCAAGGGGTCTAAACCAATATTTTTTACATTGATGGGTCTAAACCTTCACACCCATATGTTCCACAACTGAATGAGGTTCATTCAATAAAGGTGTCTAAACCAATTTTTATTGCTTCAATGGGGTCTAAACCTTTAGACCCATATGGTGCACAACTGAATGGGTTCATTCAATAAAGGGGTCTAAACTTTTAGACCCGTTTACACATGATTTCTCATGTATAAGGGGCCTAAACCTTTAGGCCCGTATGCAGATCTGTTAATATGCCGAAGGGGTCTAAAGGTTTAGACCCCTATGCCAATATCTAAAAAAGGCAAATATAGTAACTCTTTCCCCCAAAAAAAACTATACCCCATTTTTTTCTCTAACCCCATCAAATATATCGCCCTCTTTAGATCGTAGGGGGGAGTCTCCCCCAAAAAGTATTATTATTCAAAAATATATATTAAAAAAATATATAAATATTATTTAAATTTTTACTGTATGTTGGATTTATATACATAAATGGTCTTATTACACTGTCTTATATTGTACTGCTTTAGCCCCGTCTGCAATGTATAAGGTATAGGAAAAGGGGCCTAATCCAGTACAATATAATATTGTACTGGTTTAGGCCCGTCTG
Source organism: Platynereis dumerilii (assembly GCA_026936325.1). Taxonomy (NCBI): domain Eukaryota; kingdom Metazoa; phylum Annelida; class Polychaeta; order Phyllodocida; family Nereididae; genus Platynereis; species Platynereis dumerilii. The sequence continues at coordinate 137,567,214 of JAPTHN010000001.1, forward strand.
CAATGTATAACGTATAGGAAAAGGGGCCTAAAGCAGTACAATATAATACAGAGTTTCAATATATTTTTACTCTATGTTATATTTATATCCAAAAATTGTCTTATTATTCTGTATTATATTGTACTGGTTTAGCCCCGTCTGCAATGTATAAGGTATAGGAAAAAGGGCCTAATCCAGTACAATATAATATTGTACTGGTTTAGGCCCGTCTGCAATGTATAAGGTATAGGAAAAGGGGCCTAAAGCAGTACAATATAATACAGAGTTTCAATATATTTTTACTCTATGTTATATTTATATCCAAAAATTGTCTTATTATTCTGTATTATATTGTACTGGTTTAGCCCCGTCTGCAATGTATAAGGTATAGGAAAAAGGGCCTAATCCAGTACAATATAATATTGTACTGGTTTAGGCGCGTCTGCAATGTATAAGGTATAGGAAAAGGGGCCTAAAGCAGTACAATATAATACAGAGTTTCAATATATTTTTACTCTATGTTATCTTTATATCCAAAAATGGTCTTATTATTCTGTATTATATTGTACTGCTTTAGCCCCGTCTGCAATGTATAAGGTATAGGAAAAGGGGCCTAATCCAGTACAATATAATATTGTACTGGTTTAGGCCCGTCTGCAATGTATAAGGTATAGGAAAAGGGGCCTAAAGCAGTACAATATAATACAGAGTTTCAATATATTTTTACTCTATGTTATCTTTATATCCAAAAATGGTCTTATTATTCTGTATTATATTGTACTGCTTTAGGCCCGTCTGCCATGTATAAGGTATAGGAAAAGGGGCCTATTCCAGTACAATATAATATTGTACTGGATTAGGCCCCTTTGCAATGTATAAGGTATAGGAAAAGGGGGCTAAAGCAGTACAATATAAAACACAAAGAAACCACTGGCATAATCTCTTTAACACCAACAGCTCACCATAATTACCATTGCGAACAACTTACCAAATCATCATGTTGCCAACAACTATAAGCATTAAGGAAAGTGTGAGAACCTGTCAAATCAAACAACAGTTTCTATTTATATAACCTGTGACAATCGAAGTGATTGTTTAGATTGTGTGTAGTTTTTTGCCTTGTCATTCAGTATTCATACAGTACTAATGGACTAAATATATTAACCCCCTGGGGGGTCTAATCCCTGATAATGCCAAACAATTACAAGATTGTTGTATTTTCACCACTGATCATTGTGGGAGCTATAGCAGGGAAGAGCTGCCCCAATTTTCTGATCAATGGAGCTCAGCTCCCCCAAGCTCCCTCCAATTTCCACCACTGCAGTAATGATGTCTTCTGTGCAAATCATCCTTATTAGGCCTATATTGCATCACTTTTCATGGACAACCATTGTGGAAACTGTTACTCAATTGCACCATTGCACCTACAGGACAGGTGCATGTGCACTCTCCATGCTTCCATCTCATGCCATTTGCCTCATTATCTCATTTATAGGCAGTTGACATGCAATTGTATGTCTTTTCAATTTTAGACATTTCGAGCAATTATTTCGAACTTGGCTCAGTGACCTTGTGTGCTAATGTGGCTATGGCAGTCATAAATGTATGCATGCTAGAAAACAAGTTGAACTATTCATACAGGTGAACATGTTAAATTGTTAATACCACACTTGTTGATAATTGTCACAATAGAATTAGGCTCCAAGTAGTTTAACCTGGAACTCCTGTTGGGTCCTTAAGCAATTATGTAATAGATGGATGGATAGATAGGTAAGATATCATAGGGAGTAGATACATTGCAGATACATAGATACACTGATACTGTGATACAATGTACATAGAATCATAGATAATGTAATATGCATTAAATGCATTTGTATTGAATACTGAAAGTAAAATATGAATTTACTTGTTGGTGACAGCATGACACTGTGTATTCAAAAGCTCCTTTTAAAAATGGTTCATACTTTTTGTTGAATTTGAATTTTTCCCAAAAATAGAATAATGACTGACTATATTCTGGGGGTGTGCAAACATTTCTTTTCTTTGAAAACCAATGTTAAACGCAAGTTTGAGTAAACTTTGTTATTCCAATTGAATTCTTGGGCATGAATTAGTTTGTAGATATGCTGTGTTATAACTCAATGTCTGAAAACTAGGCTTTAAATACATCTTTTCAGTATTCTTCAATATTTTTGCAGAATCTATACATTTTAAGAAATTCAGCCTGGTTATAGCTGTGTGTAAACATGTTATGCAAGGAATTGTACACATATCGTGAGAAGGAGTTGTTTCTGAAAGCTGGATTTCTTTAGAAGCTTTTGTGAAACTTTTGTGAATTTGTATTCAATAAGAAAAGGTTCAGAGGTGGCCAGAATGTCATTATCCCTGTGTGAAACATCAAAAAGCTGATAGAATAATTGGATGGCTTGCGAGATCTTCTTTGTATTCTTTTGTTGATTCTTTCTCATCCAACCATTGGATTTGTTGCAAGTTAGGTATGTTGCAAAGTTAAAGGATATATATATTGAAGATGTGTTTGGTCTTTCCTAAATTGACAAACCAAGGGATTTTGAGTGATATTTCTGAATCAATTTGTGTGAAATGTTAGAATTTTCAGTGACAGTATGCATTTAGATACATGTAGGCCTATGTTTATTAATTTTGTCTCAGAGACATCTGCCAAATGTGGACAAAGAAATCCTGTTGAAAAATCCATCCCTCTGCAAATCATAACCTATAATTTTGAATATAAAGCTTCTTAGTAAACAAGCACTCTTTAAAGGGCAGAACCGGCCATGCTGCTAATTTTTTTTTCAGTAGAATTTACATGATTAATATACACATATGGTGGATGGGAAAAATAACAAGAACATTCATTTTAAAAAAGAAATGAAATAAATCCGGCTGCATGTGTGAAGGAGATTATGATGGAAGAATGAGTTTTCAGTAAATTGCAGTACACAAAAACATAAAAAAAATCTTAGGTGCAAGTGAGCTGACAGTCTAATGACAGATGACAGGGCTCCAGGTGTGAAAGTGAATTGCACCTTAGGCCTAAATTGATTGGGATGGAGCAAATACAATAATAGACAGAGTGTCCAATCAACACCCTGTAATTATGAGTGAAATATGCACACACTGAACATCTCAATTGCCTGTTGCAGTTTGATGGCTGTACATATATAACGCAAATACACAAAAAAATGGCGGCTCGAAATCACCCAGCGCTAGGCATGAGAGGGATGTTCATAAATGTAATAATATTGCATTTAATTTTTAAAAAGACACAATTGGTGAAATCTACGATATTATAGCTGAGAAATACATATAAAATAAACCCTTGGAATGGTCTGGTTAGGCCTGGAGGCTCGTGACTCACATCTGACGGATATCACTGCATAACCGTCCTATGCATAGCATGGCCGGTAATTAACTATAAACTTGTATGTTCAGTCAGTCAGTCTATGATATTGCAAGATACATGTACTGTGAAATGGTGCACAGTATGCAGAACAGTCTTCAGTATCCACAAGGGACAGGATTGGGTTACCCCTAGAGATCCACCAGGTGGCATACTTTGCTGACTAACATTTAAGAAGCAAAATACATAATTAACAGGTGCATACATATTTGCCAATTGCCATGTATAAGTACACCTTGTGCACTATTCATCTGTACATAGTCATCCATATATGTATGTATACTCTAGTGTGTCGTTCTTAGAACTCGCTTATGAATACAAAGTATATTGACAAGCCCTAGAGATCAGAGAACAGGTGTCTATAGTCTGTAACTTATCAAATACTGTTAAGAATTTGGCAAATGTTTAGAGATAGTAGGTTAATTGTCAGATATGGACTGGAATTTAGTGTAATTGGAACAAGAATGTAAATTTCGTTAATATCACATTCATAGACTCATTAATGGTGTAAATAGATCATAGATGTATCAAGTACTGTGCAATAATTGTAATTTATTGAAATGGATCAAAAGGAATGCTACCCGCTTATGAATGTCCTTGTTTTGGCTTGTTTAGTTTGTCTGGGAATTTATTTAGCATCTCAGAGGCTAGATCCCTGTTAGTCCTTGGGCCAGACTCCAAATAATACTGCCTTTGTAGATTTCTGATTAGAATATTAAAGACTAACTGTAGAGTCATTGGTTTCATTATTAAATTGTACGATATAAGCTGAAAAGGTTATCAAATTAAGTGAAATTTTACTCTTTATCGATGGTGTAGTGAATAGACATGTAAAGATGTTCCATGTTCATTTTGTCTGAAACACTCTAAGACTTGTAGAATGTTTTTTTACATATAATAGTGAAACACAATAGTACTCAGCTGTCTATAAATTTCAACATGTTTAAAAAGTTTAAATGTGTTTAGAAAAGAGGAATATGTGTATATTTTTCGTTTTGCATTTGTAATGTCAGTGATGTTCATATGGCACAATTTTAGACTTGTTTCTGTGTTATCAACATTGAACAATATGTTATATGTTCTTGTTAGAATTAGAGGAAAATGTACAAAATTGGTGACCCGGATCATGTTTATTTTTGTCTCGAAAATATACTGACTTATGAAGTGCTAAAAACCTTGAAAAGAACTCTTTTCAGCACTGTTTCACTAATATTTACTTAAAGCATATTTTTAAAGATCAGTAAGTGTAAAGTAAGTCCAGGTTGAAAAACATTATTGAGGACAACTTTCAGTATGATATTATGTTGTGCTTTCTATTTGTATTACTTTGAAGGGAAATTCTAATAGAACTTATAGTGCAAAAAATGGAAAGCACAATATTTTGACTATCTTTAAAAAATTTAAGAGAGTACTCTCTACAAGTTAAGCATGAACATCACTTATCATGCTTATCAGATTTAATTAATAGATTTATTATTATTTTCACCCTTAACCCATGAGTCTGTTGTTTCAAATTACAAATATATGTTTCCATCATGTAAAGAATAGTATAGTACTTGTAGTAGTCTTGTTATTATGGTATTTTACCTCCATGAACCAGATTTATTCTTTTCGGTCTGCAGGGTAAAATATTTTCTTTTGGTGCACCCATTCCACTTAGAATGGTAGTGCAGGTGCGAAGGGTTTTGTATAACCCTAAATTTATTAGGAATAAATGTTGCACTTGGTCAAAGGCTTTAACACAGTTTGATAGAAAGGGGTAGGGCTGCTGCCTATCATGGATTCATGGGTGTGGACCCAATTTAACAAGTAGCACTTACCTATTGAAAGTTTCTAGGGCCTGTTTAGGTGTGATCTGATGATATTAGGATAGCTGTTGTGAGGAGGAAAGTCACCTGTAATCATGAATAACAGTGAAGACGAAAGTTCTAAACAAGAGTAACTATTGTAGAATTGTGGTATTATGATCATTTCACTCTTTCCATCTATAAAGCAAAAGAAGTCATTGAGCAATTAGACTTTCCAGTTTGAAGATATTTAATAGCCTAGACTTAATCAATGTCTGAATGAGACAGGTTGATTGAATGCTTGATTGACACATTGATTGACACATTGACAGATAATCAAAGTAAATAATGTCAGGGTGGTTATAATGACACTTAGTATTCTAAACATTCTAAAATTCTGTTTTATAAGTCACCTGCTCAAGTCTGAGGCTTTTGGCTTTGAAGTGCATTTGATGTGACACTGCTCTTTTATATTTTGCCTTTTGAAAAGTTTTTCAACTGAGTCTCTATGAAAATGGTTGAAAGCCTGGTAGGTTGCTTTTCACAAGAGTGGCTGAAATTTTCTCACAATTGAATTGAATTCATTGAGGTTCTGACCAACCAAGTACCAACAAACTTCAGGTGATTCACATTAATGTTATATAGGATGTTACAGGCAATTTCATTAGTACGTGATTCTCAGGTTCTTTGGCCACCAAATACATAGCATTTCTGGTTAATCTGATTGGTTCAGAAACAACAGGACGTCACACAGCTGATTTATCAAACGTAGTATGTGCTGGTTTAGCACAGATTCCTCACAGCCAAGTGTGAAAGACAAGAATCGCGTGGTAATGAAATTGCCTGTAAAGTCTCTTCTGTTCAAGATTGTCAAGAAGCCAATGTAGTTTTAAAAGAGTTCTGACTATTATGAGTAAAGAAGCCCTATGGTTGCTCTATTTGTGAGTTTAGGAGAATCTTTTGGATATAACAAAAACATGATATCTTAGAAAGCAGACATTCAGGACCACCTACTGCATAATGAAAATTGATATGAATTGAACCGTTATCGTTGAATGATGCACTAAGTAGTTCTTTCGTAAATGTCATATATATACATTTGACATTATTTGACATTTTAAGGCGAGAGATGAGCATTGTAATTTGAGATGAAGACAAGCGTGTAAAAGGGAATGGCCATGCATGTTGCTGTTTTAAAAGTATATCAATATTTGATATGATGTTCTTGAGATGAAAATGCACTTGTGACAATCTGGAGACACTATTGAGATTTTTGGGATGTATTCTCAATAAGGCGTAGGCCGGATTGAGATCTTGTTTTCTCACTCTCTGAGTGGACGAAGCTTTGAGCAGGATACTAACCTGTGACCATGCGCTTCTGCTGTTAAGTATTTACTTTTATCGATATCTACTTTGACAATACTTCGATATTTGTCTCAGGATTCCAATATTGATTTAAAATGTTTAGGTTATGGATTATAAACCAAGTGTGAAATATTTTAGGAAATTCAACCCTCCCAGCTTGTCAACTATTTAAAGACATTTCTTGCTGCATGAGCTGAATTTAAATTGATCCAATTGTACATACATCCATTTGAATTCAACATTCTTGGTAGTACATTTGTAGTGCGGTGGACATTGAAATGCCCTGAAACGTCTCCAGTTCTGCCGAAACATTGAAGTGGTCGTTTTGCCTCTTGTTATAGTGTTTTCATTCGTTAAAATGTAATTTCATTCGGAACGAAGAGGTTGCTTATCGCAGGGAGGCTGCATATTGCAAGGAAGTTGCATATCGCAGTGATATCATTGGAGGTTGGATATCGAAAGAAGTTCAGTATTGTCGGGAGGTTGCATATCGTAGTGAGGTTGCATATCGCAAGGAAGTTGCACATCGCAGGGCGATTGCTTATCACAAGGTGGTTTCTAATGAGAAGATTTGTTATTGCCAGGACTTATATAGTCTGTTAGTATTTGGGGAGCAATTCATCAATACTGTGACATTGCTGTCAGCTGGATTAAAGTCCTGTAATTCCAGACTGTCCAGTCTGCCCTTCTGGTCATGTTTGTCTCTGGTGACCATACTCTGTTTGCTTTGAGATAGGTCATGCCGAAGGCATGCATATTTAGGGGTTAAATTGACCTTCAGTCAGATTTTTGAAGGATGATTGTTTGGTTGCTCCCAAAGGTATTCTCCAAGACAACTATCATGCAACCTCTTAAATCAGCATGCAAAACTCTCATTTACCCCTTCCTAGTAGTTTGTGGAGGCAAAGGACAATCAGATAAAGATAGTTGGTCAAGTGGTCAAGCAAGATTTGGACTAAGTACCTCCCTTGGAGACTTTGGGACATTGGTATGGTAGAATCTCTATGATTTATGAGCCTCCAATGTACCTGTAACATGTTTGGCATCTACCAGTACTGGAAACATGAGAAATGTAAAGAAAATTTTGAGACTTTCAAAATGTAAAAAGACCAGTTTGAAGTTCAAGCTAAATATGATGAAATCAGTATAATGCTTGAAAACCCAGGACTTCAATGTACATTTAATTTCCAAATTGGACCAGCGTACTACGAAGTCTTTAGGTCTTTGCCTTGTTACAATCGACATTTTGTATTGAATCAGTCTGAATTAACATCCTTAACCCCTCAAGTTGTTACTGTTGCATGGATATTTCTACTTTACACCAGGTGTCCTTAAATTCAGTAGACCACAACATTGCACACCTATGGACACTTGAAGCAAAATAGATTTATGTGTGCAGCTGTATCACAGTATGATATCTAGGTTTAAAAATCAATTCAATGCATCCTTGAGCCAAGAAGTTTAAGAAATCTCTCCATCTAAACATTGTCACAACATACCAAATGTGTTACATTATTGTTTGTAGGGTAATGGATTCAGATTGTGGGCTCTTTAAATTTCTAGCACATACTTTGGACAATTTTTGTCATCATTGTACCCATTGACTTCAGCTTGTTTACTCTAAACCATTGTGATATGGGCCAGTCACCCAGACGTACCAGTTTTTCTCCACATTTTTGGCTTTTTTTCTTTGATATTAATGGCTATCTTGAAAGCATAGTAGCCTATAAAAATCATTAATCTGGAAAAAAGGAGAGTAATTTATGAATTTGTCTTCAAAGATTTCTTTTAAGACTTGCATTTTCAGAGTGAGTTCGCATAAGATGCATGATAATTTAGCATGCACATTCAATATTCACTTTGATTTTTACGAAGTCATTGGACTTTTAGATAATTAAGAGTTCAAAATGTTAAGTCTGTGTATCTGAGATTCCCAAGATTCTTTGCATGGAAGTTTTTTGTGGAATAAATCATAAATATTGTTTTAACATTATATTGAAATTTGTATTATAAAATCCAAAAAGGTTTGGCCTAATTGCACTGCTGTAAGTCAAAAGTAGTTGCTGAATAGCTGAAGTAGTACAGAAATATATGGGACATAAACCAAACTTGAGGTATATTTGTCCCCAGTTATCAGGTGGTTATTGTGTTTGCAAGATTTTAAAACTGAAAGTTATACTTGTTTATAAGTCAAATGTCTGTACATATGGATCCTTTACAGTGTGCCAAAATTGCTCTCTTAGCGATCATAAGACAATTGTATTAGGGAAAATAGCATTAGTCGAACCATTGAACGTGTGGCGATACTAATTGCAACATGTAATGGAACATGGCATGTTGGCAGGCCATCGAACTTGCCTTGGGCGAACGAAAATGTTTGCTATCTGGCCATTTGGTCAATGAGCTGGAAAATGTCAATATGGAAAGCTATGCACTGCCTTTCTGTCATTATCCATCTAACCTAAATTCACACTGCTAATTTGGAGAATATTGATTGGTGATATTCTGCTTATACAGTCCGCGAAGTTAAAAAACTAATCAATTCTCTTCAACCTTTTCTATGCTCGATGTTTTGATTTGAGGTGCAACTGCGAGTTTTCCATTACCGCATTAGCTCGTGGTAAATCATTCGTGATAATATAGTGATCAATATATTGACTGATTCATGCTGCGAATGTAACCAAATAACCTCACATTTTCCCTTTGCCAAGTCCTCAATTAAATGATATTTCGTGCTCCATAGCAGCTTCGAATAATTTTATTGTCAATAAATTTCATTTTGTCAACTTGTCAGTTTCGATAAACTTTTGCGAAAAACTATTTGATAGACTCCGACAAAAATCATGAATTATCATTATGAAAGTAGAAAAAATGAAGCAGCAAAGCAACTGCACCATTGTCATCTCCATCCCCTGTTCCTCATGTTCCTTGTACAATTGATTTATTAAATTGATTTAAATATTTCATAAAATAATAATTTTGTATAAATTTGTTCTTATTTGAATTTTAACTTCTTCATTATAGTAATTAAGAGAATGATAACTGTCTTTAAAGAGAATAATGTATTTACATATTTACCATGTTTTACTCTATCATGTCATAGTATATCTGTATATTATGACCATTATCAGTTTGCTTATTGTTTTCTTGTCTTGTCTTTCCAGAAATTGTTATGACCCCACTTAAAGTGGGCGAAGGAACGACAGTGAAAGTGGAACGAATGAAAAAAGAAGACCTCGAGTCACAAAGCGTACATTACATTGCTAGTGGTCCATACAAAGGAATTGTCATTAGGAAACAAGTTTCAGGTATGTATCCGACAAATAGATACATTGAGAGAAAAGATGGTTGAGTATATGTTGAGTGACAATTTTCTTCAGTTAATAATGTTATTATGTATACCAAACTTGTGAAGTATTTTCGAAATATTGTTTTGCTATTTTATCACTTATTTCAAAATTGTAGAGAATTCTGTTATAATAACGTTGTGGCAATGCCCTCACAGTACCTCTCTGTGAATACACCAGGTGGTGTTTTGCCTATAGAGTGTAGATGCCTCACTGAGACGAGTATTCTGGAAATAGCTGGAATATTTTGTTCACCAAATTTTGGACTTTATTTCATAGAAGCCTTGTCAAATTTGTTATTAAGTGAAAAGTTTGCGAGATATATCTTAGCAATAATATGAATTTCTACTTGACTTTCTGCCTCCTCTATTTCAGAATTCCCAGACACAGCTTCGGCACATGAAACGCGAGATTTCATAGCGTATGTGGCTGACCACCATTCTCCAGAAGAACACAAAGTTATAAAGGTAAAAATCTGGATCTTTGTTTTAATCTGAAATTTATTTGTTTAAATCAGTATGCTGGCAGGTTGCGTTGTTCAAAACGTTTATTGATAATCATAAAACTTGTGAAAAAACTCTCCAAACACAGTAGGTATTCTATATCAAATGATCAATCATTGTCTATTTTGGAAAAAAAAATAGAAAATTACATTGAAAGAAAGTGAAATCCTGTTTTAAACTAAACTTAAATATTCCTCTTGTTTTGAATCGCAGTTTGAAGTGGTAACTGATAAATTGAATATTTTTTTCCCTATGCAGGAAAAGCGTGAAGTTAGATTCTGGTTCAAGAAAGGAGCCCCAGATGAGGAGGAACAGGCGGATGAGTATATGGAGCTTTTGCTCAACCCAAGGAAATTCCCCAAAGGTGAGATATGATTTTTCAGATGGAGAATTATCTGAATTAATGGTTCTTCTGTTTTACTCAACATGCTCAATGACTTAAGCTTCCAGCAAATTTGCATAAATGGAAACTCCAAAAGTAGTCTTATGCAGCAAGTTATGCTATGATGTACACATAGGCATCTGCTACTGTTCAAAATTGCTTGACGTGCCAACAAGAGATATTTCTGTACAAGTCTTGTTCTTCTATCATAGTCTTGCCTCTAAATAGCCCACACCGGTGCTGATAGGGCGTAAAACACAAACTCACTCTTTCGAAGACATCATTTATTAACATGATTACAAAAATATTGATAACACAATTACTGATCGCTGACATATTTGTGAAACTGTGCCGTAGTCTTAATATTGTATCGTCTCTTCTTTCAGGAAGCGTATTCTACGTTAAGAAGATCATCACCCAGATGAGGGAATTCCCGGACATTTTGAAGATGGAGGCCGAGATGAGGCCCTTGCTTCCAGGAGAGGAAGACCAGATTCGCAAGACGAGGAAACAAATCACAAGAGTCATCACAACGACATACGTGAAACGAGTCAAGAAGCCAATCGAGCAAGATGACAAGATCAACGAGCTAGACAAAGTGCCCAACGGAGGATATGAAGAGCAAATCAACGGCAATGTTGGTGAGTTACAGTCGATGAATGTCGAGTGCTTACAGGATTGGACTGAAATGTTCCTTGTGAGGTTGGTCTAGTGGTAGGGTGCTGGACTGCCAATCGCTGGGTCCAGAGTTCAAATCCAGCTCTTTCCGGGTCACTTGGCCCTATGTTGGACGGCTGTTTCAATCATCCTTTGCCCCATTGCCCTGTCCTACCAAGTGCATAATACAGGATGTAAAGCCCCAATCATCCATCCATCCATCCTTGTGAGGTTACATCCCTGTAATATCCATGCCATGTTGTTCTCTGACTCGTAAGCGGGGGGAATTTGTGAGTTCATATCCTATACTTTCAATGCTGTCAATACAAGTCACCAACTGAGTGTCGATGAAGTTTCAAATTACTCAATGACAAATTGACAGTTCATTTCCATGCAATGAATAGAACCTGTTGTGAGGTAATTGATGTCCACTCGCACCTGAATGTAAGTACTCGTCATTCGTTGACATTAAAAGCAGTTGGTGCATGGTCAGTGCTCTTTTGAATAAAGGCCTAATGGACTACCTTGAAAAAAACTCTTCCCTTCTGCGTGTATGAATCAAAGTGGATTCTGGCTGAGTGTTATAGAAGTCTCACCCAAAACAAAAACCTGTTGACCTATGAGAAGGCAATTTGAAATTATAAGGCCTGTCGCTGCAACAAGTCCCAACTGCTAACTTAATTGTGAGAATAAGGTGCTTTTGTAAAACTCATAACATGACTTCTCACGATTGCAATATTAGTGTTAAAAAATAAGTACATGTATGAGATAATTTTTAATTACTGCTGAAGACAAAGGATTATAATGGTAAAGTAGATTTGATATGTAGTAAGAATAGTTTGTAGATTACAGTCAATAGACATTGGGATTGTTTTTTAACTTCCTTCAAACTGCTCAAAAAGGTCTCATTTGACAAACTGTGTCATTCACAACTTTCACCATTCACTCGCTCTGTGTCAATAGCAGATGGCTCAATTTGATGTTCAAAATATCATTATGTGGGTATACAAATACTATACATGTTGGTTGTTTGCCAAATTACCTGGACCTTATTTGAACCACTTAGAATGTTTATCTGACCTTCAACCTGGTGAATATTGCTTATTCAGTGCAACCTCAAGCTCAAAAATTGTGAATGATGCTGACCATCTGAATTGGACCTCAGTATTGATGTAATTTGATTAATATCTGAGCTGGTTTCTGATGAACTATAGCTTTGGCATTGTAGGCCTGATTAGAAATATATTTATGGATTTTTGCAAGTTGCTTGCAGCTTTAGTCAGGGAATTTGTTAATTTACATGTAAATTATGATGTTTCTGTTTTGTTGATAAAGAGTTAGAATTGGTTTGGGGAAAATTTGTAATTCTTTACTCTTGGTGACTTATTGTTTGTCACATTCCATTACTAATATAAAATAACTTCACGGAATTTTAGTAAAAAAATTTCAACATTAAAAATTACCTTTCAAGTACAGTTCGGGCCTTCATCTAATCTGATGTATTGTACAATAATCAATAATGGCACAATGGATTTGTGTTGTCTGTTCACTGACATGAGCATACTGGCAAGTATTGTTGAATTTCTTCTTATTTTTCAGATTCATTAAAATCGCCAGAAGACGGTGCCCTGCTGCGACGGTCGTACAGAAGAGATCCCGTCCAGGAAGATTACATCTACGAGCCCCATGAAGAAGATGAAGGAGTCATCATCGAAGTGGTCGATGACGAAGGACAAATTGGTGAGACAACACTTCTAATATGATGATATTTATTTTGATGTAATTAAAAGCCTGTACACAAGAGAGTTTGATAACATTTTAAGTATATTATTGGCCTAATAAATTATCTGAAATATTCCTACTGAAAACTTTCTTTTTGGCTAAGTAAAGCAATGAAGTTTGATGCAAGTCTGAGAAGATGAGCCTTTTGAAGTTTAAACTGTATTGGTCATTATTTACCAATTTCATATTGTTTTATTTCTCAAAATTCCATATTAAATGTGGTTGTGCCAATGGAACATCTTTGCCTCTCCCAACTGAAATCTTATGAATATCAGCTGAACCCTAGATGATATAGATCATGAGGCTTACACACATGTTATTATAGATTTATGAATGAATTTTCAATTTTGGGATTTCGTAGAAATAAATGACATGAACTTAGCCAGAAAATGGTTATTTGCTTTGTTGGTTCATTGTGACTCAATGTCTGGTAATTTGTCACTGTCACTTTGAATCCTAGTCCATTTTCTAGTCTATTTTTGTATGATGATGAATAGCACATTCCTGTCAATGACCTCAAGTCAAGTTTAAAGTCGGCCATTAAACTGCCCGAGCTGTGATGGAAGGTGTTGAGTGTGTTATACATAAATCCCCATGGTGTTGTGATATACTGGCATTGTTACGGATGCTAATATTTTCATGTAATGGTTGCTAATGAATTCGTCATGACCTACTGGTAATTTACGGGCATGGAATGACATTGGATGACCTTGGAAAGTCCATATTCGCCCTAAGGTCATGAATGTCCTTTTGGAAAGCAGGTCATCTCAAACTTCTAAGACTCTACTTCTAAATATGATACCAACTCTACCCAGGAGAATGGAGTTATATACGTGTCCCATGGATGTACCAACAGAAGTTGTTGTCCTTTGATCTGGTGCCAAGTTCTGTTTTCAGTACATTTTTGGCATAAAATTGGCATATGTTGCTCTTGGCGGTTAATCGTGATTAAGTGTCATGTACCTTGGCAGAGTCAGTCGACTGGCTCATATTGTTACATAGCAAAATGTAAGTACAAAATAGAGAAAGTGCAATGAGTGAAAGGTCGTTCATCGAAATGGTCCTATTCATATATTATGGATTTATAATGCATATTCAATTTGCATGAATTGCTCTTATTGATTTCCTATGTCTTGCTACATAAATGTAAATTGAAGTGTTGCTTCGAAACTGTGACATATGATGATCTTGCTGATGTGTGATTTAGATTATGAAATTGCCATGTAACACACTCTCTACTGCATACTTCTTGCAAAGTTGAATGTCCGTGTAATACCAAGTTATATCTAGTAAAACGAAATATGCACATTCTTGCGTGCATTTTTTGTTGCTTTTTCGAGTTATAAACCGGCAAAATGACCCAGATTTTGCTGGATATATGTGGAAATTTTACGTTGCTATATGATCAAAGGCCCAGCTGTTCAATTCATTGAATAAGAGCATGCAGTCTATGCCGTTAGAATAGGTTAACGTTGATCATGCTTTATTGCATGCTATCTTGATTAGATACACTGTTTCGTAAATTTCGTATCTCGCACCGCAGAACCGCAGAATTTTGAGTTTTCGACCACTTGGTAATTATGTTGCAATTATTTACTCAGTCTTCCCAGTATTGGAAACTTCAATTTGATGCTGTTAAAATTTTTTAACAAAATGAATTTCTTTCTTAATGGCAAGTTGACTCGATATATGATTTTGTAAACTTTGAATATCTAGCACCTCAAAATTAAATTTTTAGCAAAATTGTAGATTGTACTAGGTATTTCGGATAATTTGCATCATATTAGCATTTATAATTGTATTAGGACTAAATGAAAAATTAATTACATTATTGCGTTAATTATTGATATTAAATACCAAAAACGTCTCAACAAAGGTAGCACATTCCGTAATAGAAATACAGATGTTTGCTTGGGAGTAATTTTGCATTATTATGAAATTGGTATTTACAAAGTTGCATTATTGTGGTGCTATTCGAAATGATTTGTGCATTCTTTTGGTGCTTCAATAAGGAAAATGATTGTCTTACTATATTATTTGCTACCGCAGAAAGCCAAAATTACTTAACACACTTATCTTGCACATTTTTGAAGCATTATTTAGCTGAGTAGTATGTATATTGTACAATATGCATTATAAAGTATAGAGCTGAGACTGATCTAGATTCAAGGACCTTGAAGCAGCGAGGGCCAATGCCCTTGGGCTGTCCATGTCCAACAACATCATAAACAGTGGAAATGCCAGTGTTGTCATTTCAACTGTGGTCTCATCATCATTAGTATTGAAACATAGCTCTGTCATGGATTACCTATTGGAGGAATAGTGTAAATATGCACCATTTAAGTAAACACTAGTGTCATATACAAGTACTGTCATAATTGATTGATCAGCACTGGTGTAACTAAGGTATTGTAACTTCCAATTTTGATATTGATTTTTTTCTTACAGCCAATTTCATATTAGTAAAGACTGTTATTCTACAGGGAAGAGTGATGTCATAAGATTTTTCCTGTTGGATAGGCTATATGTCTCCAAAAAACATTCAGGATTAATGTCTACAATAATAATTATTATGAAAATGGCAGCAAAAGATAGTATTTTATTGATGTGGTGTAAGATATGTATCAACTTGATGCTCATCAACAGTCATTTGGATTAATTATATATACAGGTAATAGATAATAGTGTTTGTCTTGGCTCGGCAAACTGAATCAACACCTCTTTCTTTATTTTAATGCATCATGTTGATATTTTATATGACTAGTGCTATATTTAAGGCTATATATTTACTTGATGTATTTCTATAATAAGGTGTTACCTGTTACGACTAGAACGGCTTAAAAAAATGTGAAAGAGCCTCAGCTTCAGGTAGTAAAAACACACACACGAAAGTCTGAATGCCTTATTGAGTTGCTTAATATAGTGAATAAGTTGAATGTGATTGAAATAGACATGCCATATGTGTTAGCTATAGCTAGCATGTTGGCTCAGCCATATTTGCTGCTGCACATATGGATGGTATGCACTTAAAAGCTGGAAAATGGCACAGTGTTCAAATGGCAGTACCACTCATTTTGGTAGGCATTTTTGCATATTTGGTTTAAATGCATTTGATTGGTAGCATTGTATCTTTGTGTTCTCCGACTTCCCGTTGTTTGTGCACATCGAGGTCTCGTTGTTTATGTTGCCGCGTCGGCTGCAGCAAACATTCTTGCTCCATTTGCAAAGCTGTAAACATATTGGATAGATCGTCAGATGGTGAACCAGGACAAATATGCCTGCTACATATCTGTATTATAGTAAGATTCTTTTTTGTGCAATTGGTCTGAGAACTTTGTGTTATGCATATATTTTTACCTCGTGTCAATCTACCCTGGGATATGACATTCCCCTCCTGGAGGGTTGCACTGGCAATTTGTTCTATGTCAAATTAGGTTGGAAGCTGCATGTGATACAGAGAATAGCTCAGAGGTGGTTTGGTTTCCTACTTGTTCTGATCTCGTTATTACAGATGATAATTAGCATTGTATTCCAAATCTCATGGTTTTAAAATTTTCTTTGGTGGGGGCCGTCCTCCTCCAGAATGCAACCTGCTCCGTTGTGTGTCAAATACTGGTTTTAGCAGAGGGAAAGTTGCCTCATATTCATGATATAAGGCAAGTCAGTGTTATCTCTGGGCATTGCATGATCTGTATATTCATTAATTTCATGATCTAAATTTTGTTTACTCTTTCTCTATTGCAGTAAGTACAGTGGATGGTCCTCAGCTGTTGAAGGAGGACAAGGAGAAAGAAGCACAAGAAAACATTGAAATAGTCCGCTCAGCTCCTGAGAAGGTGCGGCGTATGTCAGGAGGGAGCCACGGGTCTGAAGACAGCAAGGAGGAAGACCCAGAGGATAGCAGTAAGTCAATTCATGTCAATTGTATTATCCAAAGCAAGCTAAACACTGTCCATTGCTATCCACAATTACAGCCTTGTGTATGACCTTGATTGAAATTGAGAGAACTTAATGGATAGTATCAGTGAAAATCAGCTTTCTTTTACGAGCTAAAAATGATAGCAGAGCTGTACAAAATCTGTACTGCGGAAGCCCTTTTAATTTAAAGTTTCACAGTGCTGAGTTAGTGCAAAATTCAAGTTCAAAAGTTTCTCAAAGTTAATGTGCTTTCACTGTTCTAGTACCATTCAAAATAGATTCGCCTTCATATGAAATGGGAATTGATGTCCTGTCATCTTTTATTTTCAGACACAAGATTCAGCATACTTTTTGGCCGGAGAAGTAAGAGACAGAGCAAAGTGAAGCCAAAGGACGATAAGAAATCAAAAGATAAGCAGAAGAAAGATAAGAAGGATAAGAAAGATAAGGACAACAAAGACAAGGAAGATGATGCAGTGAGAGAGATCAACACTGCCAATGCTCCAGAGAAGACTATGAAAGTCGAAGTTGCTCCGCTTGTTGGTACTGGACGAGACACGAAGGACGAGAAGAAAGATAAGACCAAAGAAGAGAAAGAGAAGGAAAAGAAAGATAAGGAGAAGGATGATACTCTAAAGAGAAGGAAAGACAAGGACGATAAGAACAAGCAAGCAGATGATGATCAGAAGAAACAGCACAAAGATAGAGCCCCCTTGTGTGTCCAGAAGCAGCACAAAGGAAGCATGAGTTCAGTGTCCAGTGTGGAGTACGAGGCTCAAGACGGAGCAGATGGAGCTGTCGGAGTAGCGGCCGTAAGAAAGCCCAAGGACGACAAGAAGAAAGAGAAGGAAAAGAAGGAGAAAGCAAAGAAAGAAAAGGAAAAGAAAGAGAAGGAAAAGAAGGAGAAGGCCAAGAAGGAAAAGGAAAAGAAGGAAAAGGAGAAGAAGGAGAAAGAAAAGAAAGAGAAGGAAAAGAGAGAAAAGGAGAAGAAAGAAAAAGAGAAGAAGGAAAAAGAAGAGAAAGACAAGAAAGAGAAAGAAGAGAAGGATAAGAAGGATAAGAATGTTGAGCTGGTGGTCCTTGCTGGTGCCCCGGAATTGAAAATGGAGAAGGAGAAGGATGATGAAAAGGAGAAGGAAAAGAAAGATAAAGAAAAGAAGGACTCTCCTGAAAAGAAGGACAGATCTTTTACATTTGGATTTGGAAGGAAACGTTCCCACAGCACAAGTAGTTCCAGCTCCAGCGATGATGAAGATGACTCTCTCACCAAGGAGGAGAAGGACAGAAAGAAGAAGGAAAAGAAAGAGAAGAAGAAGCTTGAGAAGGAGAGGAAGAAAGCTGAAAAAGAGAGAAAGAAGAGAGAAAGAGAATTGGCCATTGCTGCTGGAAGAATTAGAGCTGACAGCACATCTAGTTCAAGCTCAAGTGATGATGAAGGTCTCACTAAAGAAGAGAAAGACCGTAAGAAGAAGGAGAAGAAAGAAAAGAAGAAGCTTGAGAAGGAAAGGAAGAAGGCAGAGAAGGAGAGAAAGAAGAGAGAAAGGGACTTGGCCATTGCAGCTGGTAGAAAGCGCTCTGACAGCACCTCATCAAGCTCCAGTAGCTCCAGTTCTAGCTCAAGCTCCAGCTCTAGTTCGAGCGAAAGTGAAGCGGAAGATGAAGCATTTAAACTGTTGCCATTGGTTGACCAGGAACGCATCAGGAAAGAAAAGAAAGAAAAGAAGGAATTGGAAAAGAAATTGAAAAAGGAGAAGAAGAAGAAGGAAAAGGAAGCAAAGGAGTTGGAAAAGAAGTTGAAGAAAGAAAAGAAGAAGAAGGAAAAAGAAGAGAAGGAGAGATTGAAGAGAGAGAAAGGAGAACTTGGATTGGAACCAATTGATAAAGATCTTGAATTCCATGTTAGCAGTGGAACAGATGTTGTCAGGGAATACCAAGGAGATGACAAGAAGAAGGATAAGAAGGAGAAAGATAAGAAAGACAAGAAGGATAAAGATAAGAAGGATAGATCGTTCGCCTTTGGATTTGGAAGAAAGAGGTCGGACAGCACTAGCAGTTCTAGTTCAAGCTCTAGCTCTTCATCAAGCTCAAGTTCAAGTGAAGATGAGGAAGAAGAGGATGAGGCTTTCAAGCTGTTGCCTTTGGTCGAACAGGAACGTCTGAGGAAAGAAAAGAAGGAGAAGAAGGAATTGGAAAAGAAATTGAAGAAGGAAAAGAAGCAGAAGGAGAAAGAAGCAAAAGAACTGGAAAAGAAGTTAAAGAAGGAGAAGAAACAGAAGGAGAAAGAGGCAAAGGATAAATTAAAGAAGGAAAAAGGAGACATCGAACTGGAACCTATCGACAAGAACCTGGAATTCACCGTCAGTAGTGGAGCTGAAGTCATCAGAGAATACCAGGGAGATGATGATAAGGACAAAAAAGAGAAAGACAAGAAAGAAAAGGACAAGAAGCCCAAGAAGGATAAAGAAAAGAAGGACAGGTCATTCACATTTGGATTTGGCAGAAAGAGATCTGATAGCACAAGCAGTGAAGATGAAGAGAAAGACAAGGATAAGAGAGAGAAAGATAAGAAAGAGAAAGAGGATAAGCCCAAGAAGGAGAAGTCCAAGAGAGACAGTTCGTTCAATTTTGGATTTGGCTTGAAGAGATCAGAGAGCACAGATGATGATAAAGTGAAGAAGGAAAAGGAAGACAAGGTGAAGAAGGAAAAGGAGGAAAAGGCCAAGAAAGAGAAGGAAGAGAAACCAAAGAAGGAAAAGAACAAGAGGGACAGTTCTTTCAACTTTGGATTTGGTCTCAAGAGATCAGAGAGCACGGACAGTGACAAGGCTAAGAAAGAAAAAGAAAAGAAAGAAAAAGAAGAGAAGGCCAAGAAGGACAAACAGGACGAGATTGTCATTGAAGGAGCTGCTGTGGAGCTTGAACCAATGAAGAAGGACTTCAGCATTAATGTCAGCAGTGGACCCGATAAGGTAAAGGAATTGAAGGAAGAAGAAGAAGAGGAGGAGAAGGAGAAGAAGCTGAAGGAGATGAAAGTAGAACTTGAACCTATGAACATACATGTCGGCAGTGGAGATGATAAGGTGAAGGATTTGAAAGAAGAAGAAGAGAAAAAGAAGAAGGAAAAGAAGGAGAAGGACAAGAAAGCAAAGAAGGAAAAAGAAGACAAGGATAAGAAGAAGAAGAAGAAGAAAGACAAGCCTTCCTTCTCCTTTGGATTTGGCAGGAAGAGGTCAGACAGCACAAGCAGTTCCAGCTCTAGCTCAAGTTCTAGCTCCAGTTCCAGTTCCAGCTCAAGCGAAGATGAAGAAGATGAAGTATTCAAGGCTTTGCCCATTGATGAGCAGGAGCGCTTGAGGAAGGAGAAGAAAGAGAAGAAGGAATTGGAGAAGAAGCTGAAGAAGGAGAAGAAGAAGAAAGAGAAGGAAGCTAAGGAGTTGAAAAAGAAGTTGGAGAAAGAAAAGAAGAAGAAGGAAAAAGAAGATAAGGCTAAGAAGGAGAAGGCACCTAAGACTAAGAAGCAGAAGGAGCCCAAGCAGAAGAAAGGTACAGCTTCAATCGCTCTTGGTCCAATGGACAAAGATATTGAATATACTGTCAGCAGTGGACCAGAAGTTGTCAGAGAATATCAAGATGATGACAAAGTGATTGAAGAAAAGATCGAAGCCGGAGCCAAGGAATACAAACCTATTGAGGGAGATCTTGAGGTCACCGTCAGCAGTGGTGTTGATGTCGTCAGAGAAAAAGATGGTGACAAGGCCAAGGATAAGAAGGCAAAGAAGGACAAAGATAAGAAAAAGAAGAAGGATAAAGCATCAGTTGGTGTGTCTGGCAGAAAACGCTCGGACAGCACAAGCAGCTCGAGTTCCTCAAGCTCCAGCTCTAGTTCTTCAAGTTCCAGTTCCTCAAGTTCCAGTTCAAGTGAAAGTGACAAGGAGGAAGAAGATGAAGCATTTAAACTCTTGCCATTGGAAGAACAAGAACGTCTCAAGAAGGAGAAGAAAGAAAAGAAAGAATTGGAAAAGAAGCTGAAGAAAGAGAAGAAGAAGAAGGAGAAGGAAGCAAAGGAATTGGAAAAGAAGTTGAAGAAGGAAAAGAAGAAGAAAGAGAAAGAATTGAAACTGGCAGCTGGAGTTGACACAGGAAAGCAAGAAGAGATTGTCATTGAAGAAGGTGTCACTATCAAGAGTGGAATTGAAGTTACCAAAGAACCAGAGGATAAGAAAGTCAAAGATAAGAAAGAAAAGGACAAGAAAGAGAAGGATAAGAAAGAAAAGGATAAGAAAACCAAGGATAAGAAGGAGAAAGATGACAAGGATAAGGACAAGAAGAAGAGAACTTCATTTGCTCTATTTGGAAGAAAGAGAGCCGACAGCACAAGTAGCAGTTCTAGTTCAAGCTCCAGTTCCAGCTCTAGCTCAAGTGAGGATGAGGGTCTGACCAAGGAAGAGAAGGATCGCAAGAAGAAGGAAAAGAAGGAAAAGAAGAAGCAAGACAAGAGGGATAGCAAGAAGGTGGAGAAGGATAACAAGATACTTGATGACAAGGCAAGAAGGGAGGAGAAACTTCTCAAGGAGAAATTGAGGAAAGAACAAGAGAAGCAAGAGAAGGCTGCCAAGAGACTGACCAAAGAAGTTGACGAGAAAGTTCCGGTTAATAAGGAACTGAAGGTTAGTGCTAGCAGCGGACCTGATAACTTCAAAGTCTACCAGGCTACTGAGCCAGAGAAAGTCGAGAAAGAAATCCGACCAGTCATCACAAAGGATGTTGATGGAAAGGACTATGAGGTTTCTTATGCTAGTGGCCCTGAAAGGATCAGCTATTATCAACCAGATGATGAAGATGATAAGAAGAAGGATAAGAGAACAAGAGATGTTCCAGTTGTTGGCGTTATTGGAAGGAAGAGGTCTGACAGCACGAGCAGTTCTAGTTCTAGCTCAAGTTCTAGCTCCAGCTCCTCAAGCTCTAGCTCCAGTTCAAGCGATGATGAAGCTCTGACCGCTGCCGAGAAGGAAAGAAAGAAGGCCGACAAAGAGAGACTGAAGGCTGTGAAGGAATTGAAGAAGGCAGAAGAGAAGGCCGAGAAAGCAAGGAAGAAGGCTGAGAAAGAGAGGAAGAAGAAGGAGAAGAAGGCCTTGGAGAAGAAGCTTAAGAAGGAGAGGAAGTTGGCAGCTAAATTAGCAGCAAGACGCCCAAGCACCAGTTCAAGCTCAAGTGAGGATGAAGCTCTGTCTCCTGAAGAGAAGGAAAAGAAGAAGGCTGAGAAGGAAAGGAAGAAGAAGGAGAAGAAAGATCGGCAACAGGAGATTGTTATCGAGGAGGGTGTCACTGTTACTAGTGGTCTCGCTGGAAAGAGAGTCAGGACTGATTCTAGTTCTAGCTCCAGCTCAAGCAGCGATGATGAATCTCTAACCCAAGAAGAAAAGGACAAGAAGAAGGCAGAAAAAGAGAGGCTGAAGAGAGAGAAACAAGAGGCTAAGGATCTGAAGAAGAGGTTGAAGAAAGAACAGAAGGAGAGAGAGAAGCAGTTGAAGGCTGAGAAGAAACGACTCGAGAAGGAGAAGAAAGCTGCTGAGAAGGCTGCCAAAGAAAAACTGGATAAGGAAAAGAAAGATCTCGAGAAAGTCGGAAAAGATATTGACATTGGTGTTTCCACTAAGTTGGACACCAGCAAGGATGATAAGGAGAAGGAAGACAAAGATAAGAAGAAAGATAAGAAGGAGAAGGATAAGAAGAAGAGAAGCTCATTTGGATTCTCATTCGGCCGTAAACGCACTGAAAGCACGACATCAGAGGATGACGATAAGAAGAAGAAGAAAGATAAGTCGGATAAGGAGAAGGAAGACCTCGATTCATCAAAGGATTCCAACAAAGAAAAGGACAAGAAAGATAAGAAGAAGAGGACTTCATTCGGATTCTTCTCAAAGAAGAGGTCTGACAGTCTCAGTTCCATATCAAGTGCCGAAGAAGGGAAAGATAAGGATAAGAAGAAAGATAAGAAGAAGGAGAAGCCAACCAAAGATAAGTCACCAATCAAGGGAGGCAAGAAAGACAAAGATAAGGAAAAGGACAAGGCCGTTCTCATCGGAATTAAGAGACGATCTGATATTTCTGATGATGAAGCTGTCATTGACTCCTCAATGCTCACTGCTTCTGCCCCTGAAAAGACACTCCAGCTTGAGACACCTGAGAAAGCTTGTAAGTTTGATTTGTTGTTTTGTGATTTAATACATTTGGATGAATTGTATAGTAATTGATATGTCCATCGCCTTTGTTTGTACATTGTGTCACTTCTGTTGTCACAGAGCAAATTAAGGAATAATGCCAGGAAAATAGTTACGAATCAAAATTTGTTTCATGAATAATTATGCCTCCACCACCTTGGTGGCTGGACGCATCATGTTGTTATTTAATTAGCAGTTGTCATTTTGTTTGTACCAACATGCGTACCCATAGAGTACTCATAACGTACCCATAAAATACCCATGACGTACGCATGATGTACATATGTACCCTTGAAGTACCTAGATATTGCTAGCTTGCTTGTTGTGTGCTCCGTACATCTCTCTGAATGTTCATATATTCTCTAATTTTGCAGTGGTGGTTGAAACGACCGCCTCAGAACTCAAGGATTCTTTTGGAGACAGGACGATTACCATGCCAGGACAAGAAGGTCTCATTCAGACACAGTATGTCGTCTCAGGAGATCCGGAGCTTGTGGAAAGATACAAGAAAGGTATGTTGCAAATTATGATGATCTATGACAAATTTCAGTTATGAAATATTGTTACACCACTGTAAATTGAGCTTTATGATGCTTGAGCTAGGCTAAGATTGAAGCAAATCACTTTCAAGGCTTGCTAAAGTGCTACACCTGAGCATTGCAGTGATCACATAACAACATGATTTTTGCGGATCATTGTTTGTCTTAAAGCAAATGATTTTAGTTTTTAATAGCATATTTCAGAAACCGTTGCTTTTTTGATTGAGTGTATCAAATTATATCAATTAAATGTTGTTGCTATGAAGTCTTGCTATTATGATTGCTTTTGATAATTACTTATGCAATAACATTAACAAACACAAATAAACTGATGCTTGAAATTGTTGCCCTACAAGGAAAAGCTCAAACTGTGCATGGAAAAGACAATATGGTCTACGTTTGTGTGTTGCCCGAGGACAAGATTGGTATGCTTTGTATCATTAACCTGCGTTTCACTTTGGCACCACCATAAAATATGACTAATTCAATAATGCATATTTCATAGTATTTCACAGTATGTCACACAAAACATAGGCTATGTTTTGACAGATATTTCTATAATGTCATGTGGTTCTATGCCCTGACTTTGGAAGATCCAGTTTTATAGATAAAATTAACTGTAAGATATTGACTTTAATCATTTAGTATTTCCTGTAACTTTTTTGATCTGTAACAGTTCTGATTGTCTGATTTATAAGTATTTGGACATAATATTTTCATCTGTTTAAGTTTAAGAATTTCTTTGACACAGAATGCTATTAAGATGACAGTGAGAATGACCGTAGTACTTTTAGAATGAAATATCTGGATACCAAAAAGTTTCTTGAATGGTTAGCTAACTTACCCATAAAATACCGTAGTAAATTTAGAAGAAAGATGAAGTAGATCATAAATGATTTATGTCTTGCAAAGAGTAAAACCTGCTCTTACTGATATTGAAGTTTGCATATAGGTATCATGTCAACAAAATGATAATGAGACAAAGATGTAGACACTGCAGCTTTAACCAAAAACATCTTATTAGTCACTATATATATAAGAAGAGTACTATGGTCAATCCCACTTACGGCTGTGTAATTATTGGTATTTTGAACTTTTGGCCATGTTAATTTACACTGTTACTCATGATTTTATGGTGGAGTCACTCTAATATTTTACACCCACACACTCTGAATTTTGAGCACCTGGATATGGGATGAGATTTGTTTGTGCTTTGGTTTTTCTTCTCACTTTAAAATGCAAAAACATTTACGTTTCTAATTGATTCTGTGATGATTCAATGCAGATAATGCAAAACTATGCCAGATATTGATAATATTTTTGCTATCTTTAATCTTGATAGATTCTGATTTATGATTTAGTAATTGCATATAGGTAGTTCATGCCTCCATGCTATGTTCTCTGTCTCTGCAAAAAGGATATTTTTGCATTACCAATAGTTTTAATTAAACATGTTAATGCAGTTCGCAATAGCTCAGTAAAGCATCTATAACAAATTATCAATCTCTGTAAAACAACAGATAGTTTCATGCATCAATTAGCCACCTTTTAATGATGCTCTTTGCTAAGTTTCATGTCACGGACTAAGGGATATTTTACTGCATGCAGATCCAAAAATACAATACTTTGACAGATATTATTTTCAATTTCCACATTTTTATGACATAATTATATATTAGTATATTCAGCACATATGCAAACTTTAGTCAAACTGTAGGTTTTGCAAAGTTGGTGAATCAGCGTCTATGATTTATGCATCGATTTCATGCAACTTGGTAAACATCTGGCGAATATATCTTTTGCAGTCCTCGCTTAGTGAAGAAGGCTATTTGTCTTTCGAAACATCAGGTCAACCATTATATATATATATAGATGCAAAAGTATTGACGTTTTAATTCCTATACATATCGCACTTATCCTGTAGCTTGGCTGAGATTGTTTGTTATTTGAGATCAGGCTTCAATCAGATGGTCCTACTGAACACGTCAGCGGCCGAGTAGATGTGAACTTTATCCAGCTCAGTTCAATTGAGATGTAAACAAGGTTACTTCAGCAAAAGGATCTCATCGGTGTGACAAACATGGATTCCTTGGGGTGTTGTTTCCCTCTGCACATGAGATTCAGGAAAGTAGCTCAAGCTGCCGTTACTTCCGAGGCTGAGAATCCTGAGGAGAATGTATGTGCGGTGGAATATGATCCGGATACCAAAGCAAACATCGATACGATCGAGTCGGATACGGCTGAACTAGTCTCAAGAAGCCCTGCAGATTATGTGAGTAAAAGTTCCGGTTATACGCAAGAAAATGGCATTGATTTGCCTAAGGAGGAGCCTGTTCCACCACCGAAACCTGTCCGTGCTAATGCCACAGTCAGTGTGCAGCAAAAGCGTCCTTCATTGTCCATGAAATCAATTAATGGAACTAGTTCATCTAATGCAACAAATGGCGAAGCTACGGAAAAGGATGCGTTGTTGAAAGCAGACAGAGATGCAGCAAAATTAAAGGCTGAGAGAGATGCTAAGATAAAGCAAAAGGCAGAAAGAGAGGAATTGCTAAGATCAGAAAAGGAGGCAGAAAGATTAAAGGCAGAGAAGGACAGAGCTCTGCAAAAGGCAGAAAGGGATGCAGCAACATTAAAGGCAGAAAATGATGAAATGCTGAACTCTGGAAATGATGCAATGATCATAAAAGCAGAAAGGGATGCAACCCAGCTCAAGTCAGAAAAAGATGCAGCTGCACAGCAAGCAGAAATTGATGAGGCAAAGAAAAAGGCACAAAGATCTGCATCCAGAAAGGCAGAAAGAGAGGCCAAAATAAAAGCAGATAAGGATGCAGCAAAATTGAATGCAGAAAAGGCTGCAAAGAGGAAGGCAGAAAGAGATGCTAAATTGAATGCAGAAAAGGAAGCAGCAATGCTGAAGGCCAAAAATGAAGCCAATGCGCAAAAGTCGAGAAATGCTGATTTGAATAAATTGAGAAATGATGCTGATTCGCATAATGCAAATCTAGAAGATGAAACTGATGTGCAAATGGTCAAAGTAGAAGATGATGAAGTATTCCTCATGCAGAAACCCAAAGCTGATCCTGTGAAACAGGAAAATGACAAAAATGCCCAGGCCAGCAGACCTCCTCTGGTGAGAAGACTCAGTTATGCGGATACTGTGAAGAAAGATAGGAGATCATCATCGTCATCAGATGTAGCAAAAGATGCTGCAGCGATTGTGAAAAAGGATAGGAGAGGATCAGAGGTGACAAAAGATAGTGCAGAAACTGTGAAAAAGGATAGGAGAGGGTCAGAAGTGATGAAGGATAAAACAGAAATTGTGAAAAAAGATAGAGCAGAGGCCGACCTGAAAAAAGATAGGAGAGGATCAGAAGTGATACAGGCTAAGGTGGATGCTGTGAAAAAGGATAGGGCTGAGGCTGTGAAAAAAGATAGGAGAGCATCAGAGGTGGCAAAAGATAGCACAGAGACTGTGAAAAAGGATAGGACAGAAGCTAGAAAGGATAGGAGAGCTTCTGATGTGGCAAAAGATAGGACAGAGACTGTGAACAAGGATAGAAGAGAATCTGTTGATGCGAAAAAAGATAGAACTGAAGGTACAAGGAGAAAATCTAAAACGGAGGCTGAAAACGCTAGTGATGCAGCTAAAGTGACTACTTCAAAAGCTGAGAAAGTAAGAAAGGACAAAAAAAGAAAAGGTACTTAAAAAAAAAATCTTTACCCCTAGGTCCTTTGTGGTTTGCAGTGGGGTACCAGGTCCACTTGAGTTTTCTTTCTTGGTTGATGTCTTTTCACTTTTGGCGGTGATTTATTATTGTGTATTAGTTTTTGTTTTGGTTGAATTTGTTGGTTTTTCTACTCAAATGCATTGATCACAGTTAGTATTGAATGATATCACCATAGTTGAGTCAAAACCAATGCTTTTGGCTAGAAATCGATTGTTTGTTGGTATTTATTGATTTAGTGATTTGTTGGTCATGTGTTTCAATTTGAAACTATTGAAAAAAATGTGCATGACATCGGCAACAGATTTTAAATAATTGCTTTGTCAATCTCATGCACATTGAATTTAAATTAAATTTTGAAAGAAGGAAAAAGGGAACAGATTGTGCTCTATAAGCCTTGAAATCCAACATAAAATCTTTTTGTGTGAAGGTTCTGTGTCCCCGAATCCATTACAAATTTGATGAATTCGCTAATAAATTCATCAAATCCCCGGGAAGTAAATTCATCAAATCTAATATATATTGCCAATTTTAGGCTATTCATTCTTTGGAAGTCACATTTAAATCTTTTGGACAGTGACCAACAACCACACTATTTTCTTATTTTGAGTTTCGGTGTCTGAGACTCTTCTACGAGGGAGAAGGAACAAAACGCTTAATGGTGGAGGATTGTTTTTGCAGGTGATCTGTCTATCGGAGCTGACGGACAAGTCTCGACAAAGTCTACAACTTCTGAGAAACATGAAATTCAAGATGGCGTGGAGGTTCACAAGAGGGTGACTGTGAAAACTACCACAGTTCGCCGCACTGTCGTCTGTACGCTAAGTTTCTGTGCTACCAGAATTTTCATCATCATATAATATGTTATATAATATTTATAACTTATACTTTTACATGTACTGCCTTTGTATTGGATGTGGTTGGTTTGGGTTGCAAATGTTTTTTTGGAATTTCATATTGAATGAATTATCTTAAATGACTGTTTATGATTTATCAATTGCAAAGTAACTGTCTTGCAGAAGATTTAAGAAAGAAAGAAATATCAGATCATATTGGATATAATGTTAACTTAGTGCTATCCATAATCTGATCAATATAGAAAAAAACTGCTATCCATAATTGATAAATATAGAAAACTTAACAAATTATTAATTGTTACAATATGATACTTTTCAAAAATCTCTCGGCAACTGTAACCAATAGATTGCTTTTCATCAAAGCAGCAAAATAACTTTTTAATTTGCAGAATCATAGATTAACTGCAATATTCTTAAAATGGAAACATTATTTCTAAAATATGACCTCATCTTGTAGACGGCCCCGATGGCAAGGAGATTGACCCAGCAGAAGCAGAACGTCTTCTGTCTGAGGGAAAAGTCACACTATCTCCAGGATCTCCCCCACTGTCTCCCGGAATGCCCAAGGAAGAGATAATTGAAGAAAACGGCAGCTACTCTCCCGGAGGATTGAAGCTCGGCAGCCGAGGAAAGAAGATCATATGGGTTGCTCGCAAGGCTAAGATCCTGCAGCTGCTCGAAGATGCATTCCCTAATGTCATTCATGTGAAGACTATTATGAAGTGAGTTCAATGCTGGGATGTTTTAGTTGGAGATTTAATAATGTATTGATGTATCTAGCAATTGTGTTGTTTTTTGGGTTTGATTAACCTATTTGCAAAGAAAAATGGTGTAAATTTCGTATTTGTTAATGATGAGAGTTCTAATTTTTCTTGTGAAAATACCAATACTAGATTTATCCTATACTGGTAGTCTGGTACTGTTGAAAAATGTCCCATTATGTACTCGTACTCGTCGGTACTCGAGTACTGGGTGCCTGGTACTTGTACTCGTACTCATACTTGTAACTGCAGAATGTTTGGTACTTGTACTCGTACTCGTACTCTTAGAGTTCAGTACTTGTACATGTACTTGTTTGGTGTTCAGGTGAAAGATGAAGTGAAACAACTGAAATGTTCTCTGAGAGACACTTAACAATGATGACAGACATCTTACTCATAGTGAAAACATCTTGACATCTTACTCACAGTGAAAACATCTTAAATCTTAATAGGTAGTCCAATCCTTGTTTAGGTTATATGCCAATCACAAACTTAAATATTCGATTTCGACGACTTACATTTATTGGCCTTTAAGAAATACGTGTATTTGGCAAATTGATGTTGCATGTAAAAAGGGATGAGAGTTTTAATACCATAACGACTAATCTACAAACAGTGGCAACAGCGCCTCGATCTACAAATTGAAGTGAAATTTTATCACTTCTGGACCAGGTTTATGTAAATTTTAGTTGGTTATAGTTGTTGATATTTAAAACTGAACTGGTATATTTTGTTAAAATTGTTTTGCTACAAATTACTCACACCTGTGACAAATCCAGGTTACAACATGTTGCCAGTGAGTTGGTGTCTTTCTGTGAATCTGAATTAACATTAGAATAGTCTTCGTTAGTATGGTCATGTTGATCACTCATGCAACTTGACCAACTAGTGACCATGTATGTCCCAGTGCGGTGATTGAGTGGAGTTGTTTCTATATCTAGACTATGACTCAGTGAAGTGTTCAACCTCATAGCAGTTTCAAAACTTTATCAATAAAACTGTTTCTTCTGTTCTGTTGCTGTTAAAATTATTGTATCAGTAATTAGCAAATTGTTCACATAATTATTAATTAACAACAGCAAATCCACTTATATCTCTCTTTTAGCTTTATTGCAATAGCAGAACTAGTTTTATCAATCTTTTTACAAGATGAAGGGGATTCTGCTAGTAGATCTGAATCTTAGCCATTGAGCTTGATTCTGCTTTTATACTAAGTAGAAAACTTGTTTTGAATAACTTAATTATGCTATATATTTGAACCCTTACTTACAGGGAAACTAACACTCCTGACACTGACAAGGAACTTGTCGGTATGATGCTTGACGAATTGAGGGAGAAGGGACTCGCCCAAGAGTTGGACAAAGACAAGTGGGCCCGAGTGCATACTTTGCCAGCCGAGCCAGAAACACCAGGACCCGACGAGGACGATAAGAGAATGTCGACATTCAGCCAGCCTGATGAGGAAGAAGATGACAGAAGGTCAGTTCTTGATAGTTAGTTGTATGCTACTAATGAAAATTTGATTAGAAACTTAATTCTTGATATCACAGTAACGCTCCGACCTGGGTTGGCGGATGTTAGATTATTGATAGTCTCCAACAAAGTGCCAGACTAACGCACCTCAAATGACTGCCAGAATGGCATCACCAAGGGCATCACTAAGAAACTTAGCTTGTGTTGTCATCACAAAGAAACTTAGCTTGTGTTGTCATCACAAAGAAACTTAGCTTGTGTTGTACGTAGATTGCTCAAGTATCAGATTTCTTGTTCTGTCTGTAAAATTTCAAGTAATTTCACCAGTTTATCAACAAGTTAAAGATCAACACTTTGTAATATAAGCAGTTATACAAATATTGTACACTGAACAAAAAAAGAAACGTCCCCCTTCCTTTTTTGCTTATAATTTGTAAGATAATTTTTTTTTGGTCAAAACTAGTTAAACAGTACTGATCCTATTATAAACAAGTATCAATGTGCCGAAAATTATTCAAGTGCGACCATTTCCTGTTCACTTTTGACCTTGTTTATCACATTTGGGGATGTTTTTAAAATGGCCCCATACCCACAATGTATCGCATCTCACCAAAAAGATTGGGGTGTCCTTTCGAAGAGTGTGACATAGAGCCCTAGAAAAACGAAAAAAATCGGCACTTCTGCTTTATTTTTGACAGCTACAGATCACCTTCCAGATGTGCGACATTGTGCGTTTCATACAGCGACGGAAATGACTCATGTTATTCAGCTTTGAATTGAGATATTTTAATAAAAATTTTACATGACATGACCAGAGGCATCTCGGAAATGCCAATGCTTTTTACAAATCAAAATATCAAAAGAACACCCTTTTTTAGAATTTTTTATGCAATAATTAAAAAATTTAAATTGAGATTCATTAGCACACCCTTCAGAAGCAAATTACACATTTATTGATAGTGTGAAATATTCCTAATTGCCATACACCAGCATTGATTTGCAGCATATTTCGGTGAAATGGTTCAAGTGCATAAAGTTGTGAGGTCTTTGATGACAGAAAAAATAAAGTCATTCCAGATATTTTTTCCAGCAGATGGCAGTTTAGTCTATCAGAGGTCCTGATGCTAATGGTTGAACATGGGATCAACATTAATTCAACTCCACGACTTTACTGCCGCCTACTGGAATAACAGTTTGAGTGATTTTAATTGTTGTCATCAAAAATCTTATGATTTTCGCGGCCTGGATCATGGTTGCCAAACATCTTATCTATCAATGCTGAAGTATGGAAATTCTAAATATTTAATCCTATCAATAAATGTTTAATTTGCTTCTGAAGGATGTGTTTAAGAATCACAATTTAAGTTTTTGAATTTTTGCATAAAAAAATACAAAAATGGCTGTTCTTTTTGATATTTTGATTTGAAAAAGAATAAGCATTTCCGAGATGCCTCTGGTCATGTCATGTAAGATTTTCATTAAAATATCTCAATTCAAAGCTGAATAACATGAGTCATTTCCATCGCTGTATGAAACACACAATGTCGCACATCTGGAAGGTGATCTGTAGCTGTAAAAAATAAAGCAGAAGTGCCAATTTTTTTCGTTTTTCTAGGGCTCTATGTCACACTCTTCGAAAGGACACCCCAATCTTTTTGGTGAGATGCGATACATTGTGGGTATGGGGCCATTTTAAAAACATCCCCAAATGTGATAAACAAGGTCAAAAGTGAACAGGAAATGGTCGCACTTGAATAATTTTCGGCACATTGATACTTGTTTATAATAGGATCAGTACTGTTTAACTAGTTTTGACCAAAAAAAATTATCTTACAAATTATAAGCAAAAAAGGAAGGGGGACGTTTCTTTTTTTGTTCAGTGTATAATGCATTCTGGAGATAGAGACTCTGCTGTATGTTTCAAACAAATACGGACTTTCTGTGTTTATTTTCTGGCCCATTTTGTGCAGAAATTTTTGTCTAGGCATTATACTTCAAAAAATCTGTTGCTCCCAATCAATGCCTTAGTATTTGTGTCAGTCTTGAGTTCTCTCTATTATTTTGAATGTGTGTACACTGTACAGTACAAAAAGTATGGTTTGTGTTTAGAAATAGTTCAGGACTGTTTTTGCCAATTCAAAATTTCTTTGGACTTCAAAGAGTTGCGGCTTGGTGCAAACTATTGAATTTGTTATAAAGTACTCACTTCCATCGTTGCTTTGCTGAACAATTCAAATGAAATTAATTTAAATAAATGTGGTGGGAAAACAATCCAAAATGATTATTTCAGACTTTAACCAACTTGAATTTTGTTTTACAGAGGCAGCATCGTAACAGAACGTGCCGCTGACGAGACAACAATCGTAGAAGCCGCCGTGGAAACAATGGCCGGAGAAGTCCACAAGGAGATCAATGCTCACTTGGACGATGGAGAGAAACTCACATTCAAACCAAAAGTCAAACCAAAGAAGAAGACCCGGGCTTCCCCCAAGAAGCAACACAGTATGTACAAAACCTGTACTATTTATAAATGTGTGATGTACTTACATGTACAATTAAAATTTATTATGACACTGTGCGGCGGATTTAAGGAAGTAAGGGCCAACTTTGAAATTTGCAGCAGTTTAATTGTATATAAAAGAATATCAACCTTTTATCATATTGGCCCATCTTTGAAATTCATTGGTATTAGTAAGGTTGCGTTTATTTAAACCTTTATCTTTGACAAGTCATAAAAACTTCAAAGCTGCATCAAGATAATTGGTATCAAAATATTAAAAATTAACAGCAATGGGGTCTTCTTCTTCACTAGTTACAAGTTTAGATTTTAAGCTATTGACATTTCTTTGTTGCAAAAGTCTCTCCCACACATGGTATGTATATCATTTGTCGAAAATGTTTACGTAGATCATCCGTTATATCAACTTTTTTTATTATGATATATATCTGCCTATAGATGGTTGTTTTAGAGATTTTCAATGTTACCAACTTACCAATTATCCCAATTTTGTGAAATTGTGAAAACTACGGTTCACTTGTGATTTGTCAATATATAAATTGAAATTACAAATGATGTTATTGAAAAAGAAATTTAGCTAATTGGAATTAAGAAGTTGTTTCTAATAATCTAATATATGTCCTCTGTTCCATTGTAATCATGTGTAATTCATTTGCCAATATGATGTGATTTTGTATTTTTACCCACATTATGTGATTTTCATACTTGCTGCAATATGTATTGTTTTTCGTTGTTACAATTGTGCACGGAATTGCGTAATCATATTGTCTGGGTCTGTGCTGTGAAAAATCATGTCAGTGATTCTGGAATGCCAGACCATGAAGTTAAAGGTCAAATGAGACGAATGTCTATTTTAATTATGATTCTCGATCTTTTTACTTAATATTTTTATAGCAATTTCTATGTTTAGGCATATTTTTATCACCATTGTCTATATTTTTACAACAATTTTCTATCTTTTTACTTCTACCTTTTTCAGAAGTACAAGTCGTGGACCAAATGCCCATGCTGCCCTCTCATGAACAACCAAGGGTTGCCATAGTAACGCTTCTATTCTCAGAAAAACTTGCAGTCGACGCCATGATGGACAACAAAATGACTTACGTTAAATACAAAACTGAAGGTGAGTCATCATACAAGTATATGAAGTTTGGACTTTAACGAAGTTGACCATGGAAAATAATAGCAGCCCCATTTATGCTTTATGAAGGAGACATTATGATCATTGTTTTCTCTCTTTTTTCACTTTGAATTCATGAATAACCTTCCAAATTATATGACATTGTGTGAATTAAAAAAAGCTGTGGTAGAAACATTGCCTAAAATGGTTCTTTTTAACATGTTCAGTCAAAATAAAAATGAAATTTTCAATTATAAATATTATATTGACGGTAAGAGAACTGATAACCACTTTTAAAATGTATATATTGTTATTATGAATAAAACAGTAAAAATGTTCTGTATGACTATGTGGTTAATCGGCTGAAGAGAAAATTTACTTTAAAACTCCAGGATCTTTACTTCAACATCATCTTTTAACCATAAAGATGTTATACTTTTAAATATATACATGCAGATATCATAATTATTTTTGTATCAGTATTTTTAAAATGGTTGTCTTGTGTTTTAGGTGAAGGCACAGTGTACACCATTGGTCAAATTGGACCACACAAGGTCGTCAGCACCAAGTTACCCAGAATCGGACATGGAGAAAATGCTATGGTTGCCGCAGGAAATACTGTTACCAGAATGCTTGGTAAGTATATTCTTTTGGGGTGTTTGATTTTTTTAAACTCCGTAATTTGACTTCCTTGGAATCGTGATAACATGTCCCATATTATAACTAATCATTTGTTATTCACAGCAATTATGACCCTTTATGGTCTCTCTCTCTCTCTGTTAATTGTGGCCTTTGCCCTTACTCCGCCATTTTATAATAGATTTTGCTTACACAAATTACTCGATGAATGCCGAAAAGTGATGATCTGTAATTTATAGAAGTCATGACTTTATTTCTACATCTTAGATCTGATCGTCTGTGCAAAATTTTAGTTGAAATTGTCAACAATCTCAAATTTTTTTGAAATCCCATTTCAGGTACCTTTGGTCGTGTGGAGTATGCGTTCCTGGTTGGAGTTGGTGGTGGAGTTGCTAATCCTATGGATGACACTAAACACGTCCGCCTCGGAGATATTGTCGTGTCCAAACCAGAATTCAACTGCGGTCCTTTGTACTTGTACTGCAATGGTACAGACACAGACTCCACTGGCACAGTCAGCTTCAACACGCAGAGCTGGAACTGCAAAGACGACGCCATCGAGAATTTGGTCGGACAACGACAGAACGATAACGATTCAGAGAAGCCTGAGTGGTTGTCCTACTTGGACGAGGCGATGGACGACCTGAGTAAAGTCGATTCTCGATTCTACCGACCAAAGATGGAAACAGACCGCATGTTCCGCTCCATAGAGGACAGACAGGTCGAGATCCAGCACCCCTCGCCGGTCGATGGATCCTTACGTTCCCGATATCCTGAGCGACCGGTCGTCCATTACGGTTTAGTCGGGTCTGGAAGCATGCTCGCTAAAGACGACGACATGCGACGGGACTTTGCTCTGCTCAACGAAGTCAAAGCCATCGACTGTGGCTTCCACGCTGTTATGGACTCTGTAGAAGGTAACCGAACGGATAACTTTGCTGTTATCCGAGGTGTCGCCGATTATGAGGAGGGTATGAACAAACGAGAATGGCAGCCATACGCAGCCGTCGCCGCTGCCGCTTACATGAAGATGTTAGTAAAGGGACTACCCTCATCGTAGACATAGTTTATGGACATAAAATGTTTGTTTATGATAATCATGATAAATTTATGTGCCTGCTAATGCATTCTAGACTTAGGACTGTACAAAATCTAATGCAACGCTGCAGGGATTTGCATTTATAACAGGCTTCCTTATAAAAAAGCAGCACATTCGAGCCTTGAATATAAAGACGCTATTGCTTGTAAAATAAACTATTCAAATGGCTTTATAATGGAGCAAGAGCAGAGGAAATGTTTAAAAGTTATTTATATACAGAAGTACACATATGGAAGTTCCTGTGCTTGAAAACGTGTTTTTAGAAAAAAGTGTTTTTAAAAGTGATTGAAAAGATATGTCTTATCAGGAATATAAATTACACTCTCCGCACGGCAGGATTTGTCCGTAGTGT
The DNA here is from genome assembly GCA_026936325.1 of Platynereis dumerilii. NCBI lineage: Eukaryota > Metazoa > Annelida > Polychaeta > Phyllodocida > Nereididae > Platynereis > Platynereis dumerilii. The sequence goes on from JAPTHN010000001.1 coordinate 137,603,665, forward strand.
ACAGAAATCACTGAGCTTGCTCTTAAAATTTCTCTTAGATTAATCTTAAATTAATGTTTTGTTTTCATTCATTCCATTTTCCACATTTCACTTGTAGCCATTCTTTTTGTCCGGCTTACGCAATCTTCTTTTTGTTGACTTTATATATTGTTTATGAGTTTATGATCTGTATCATAGTATTTGGAAAGTTTGTTTATGATATTATTTAGAAACTTGTTTTGGTGGTGTTTTAAAAGGTGCTATTTAAATAGCAAATGAAATTGTTAAGAATCTTCATTTATTGAATTGCAGCCATATATTTTCTACATACACGTAAATACGTCATGATTGGATGTAAGATTTTGTAATATATAACGAGAAAATATGCATCATCATACTTCATGCAGCATATTTGTTTGTAACGAAAGTGTTTTTACATTAAATAGTTTGTTAAGGCATGCTTAACAGGTAGGCCTGTCTCTGGACAGTTTCTATGTATCTGTTTTTAGTATATAACCTGTCAGGTAACGAAGGTGAATCAGTTATTTTTTTAAATCATGGGTGTACATTTCAATATTTACATATAAATAGAATTGTATTATATATACATGTTTGTTGCTGATACGAAAGCTAGCACTAAGGAAAAGAGTAGAGCATTGTTTGAAAAATGGATCTTTGTATTGTTTTCAATATTATATTCTTTCAGGTGCTTTTTTGCGAAGTTTGTTGATTGCGTTTTAACTGTTGTGCATTATATTGTAAATATATATATGACGCGTAAATATGGCGCAAGTGTAAACAATTCTTCAATATACACACGACATATACAAATATATATGAAGGAAAACAAGGTTGGACCTTTATCTCCTGATTACACTTGACTCCTGTTTATATATATATATATATATATTATATATATATACATTGAATGGAAAAGCAATTTGCGATCATTGTGACAAAATTATATCGATCCATAAACCTTATGTCAATTACGCCAGCTTTTCTTTTTCAGGCCAACGTGAAACATATCTACCCAAATTATTATATAAAAAGGTCAAACTGGACCATTTCTTGCACATGATTGTTCTATTGTATACAATGCTTGGTAATTGTAGATCGCAATTTAGTCACTTGTACTTTCCACAGAATTCTGATTCTGCATTTATGTTCACCTTCTGTAGGCGTTCATTTGTGACTTTACGTCTGAATCATTATGTCCATATAGTTGCAAATAAAGTGCTCTCATTCCATATGGAAACTGATGTGTTTGTTATACAACTTATTATGTTGGTGCTGTTTTCAGAGTAGGTCATCATATCAATTCATAATTTTATTTCTTGATAGTGGAAAAATTATATTTGTTGTGAGAAACTTTGATGTAATTATATTCTGTAAAACTGCACGGGCTCTTCATTAGCAAAATCGCGACTGAATGTTGTTGGGATGAGATGATAAATTAGCGACTCCTTTAGCAGTGAGTGTCAGCTGGGCAAGTAAAAGCACCCTCTCATGGGGTAAATGTGTATTGTTGAGGATTCCTGCTCTCTCCCTTCTCATCAATCAACCCTTGAGAGTGCCCAAACTGGGCGTAGAGAGGGCTGTACTTTCCATATCTATAAAATAAATTGAAGGGTATCAATACTACCTTGGTTTGATTTTTATCACACTTTTTATCAAATAGGGCATATATTTTGAAAATAAGGTTGATTTTGGAAGAAAAGGTAGTTGGAATTTACAATCATTGAATATGATTCACAGTATGAGGTTAACTGGTTGCGTGGCTTTAATGGTTAAGGCACCAATATTATTTTTCACAAGAGCTGAGCTTGAGTTTGTTAAATCTTTTTGGAAGAGGGTTGATAAATTTTAATAGGCCTAAAGTTATAAAGATCAGTCATTGGCTGGTTGCATTCTGCTTTCGTAATTTAGCTTTCATCAACTTGTAGCACTCTACGAAGGCAACTTGTGTTGTTGAAAATTTCAAATGCGTCAAAACCAAGGCAATGCTCTTGCCAGAATTGAAACTATTACTGTGGATACCCCAGCATGAATGCTGAGCCAGATAAGGCTTGACACATTTTGTCTGGATTGTGGCACAGGTTTCTGTAACATAGCCTACTCAGGGAAAGTAACTTGATTCTCGAGTGTTTTAAGGGACACTGCAAAAATATGATCCGAACATGTAACAGATTTTAGACCATTGCCTCATTTGGACCAATTCAAATTAATAGACCGTTTGCTTCAGTGTGGTGAGAAATGGCTAAATTCTTTAGCTCCAGCCTGGTGCACCACCTATAGGATATTCTGCAATGTTATTGCATGGTTCCAGAGCCCATATATTATTAAGGACACTGGATGAGTCTGCACTATTGCAGGGCGAGATTAGGAAGTTTTCCATTCCAGATCAAATTATTACTTGACATTGTCAGAGCTTCCAAAATTATATTACTCGGTCCAGCTCTTGAGATTTGGTCTTAAAATATTTCTTGTAGGCTATCGCAAACTAAACGTAGCGGTCTGTTCGATTCATTTGTACTCGTATATTCAAGAAAGACAAAGGCAAAACCATTTTTCATGAAAATATTGTATTTAAATGACAGCCATTACAAGGACGCCATCATGTCAGTTACAAATCAGTCACTTGTCAGGCATACTTCATTCAAACTGCTTTCACAAATTATATTTGACTACAAAGCTACAATGGAGTGGGTCAGCTGGAATGTACTTGAGTGGTTGGATGAAAAGGTGGCTGGTAGAAATTTGAAATTTAATTTAAATAAATTCATATAATCAAATTTGAATGATCGAGATCATTTCAACAACGCAAGTTCTGTTTTGAAATTTGAAATTTACATTTTTGGAATGAAAGTATCGTAAACACATCAAACTAAAACTAAATGCACTTTACTCATCAAAACGTTTTGAAATCAAAAATATATTATTTTTGCATGATGTCGCAGCCACTTTGTTATTCAAATTTCAAAATGTCCCATGCCGGCTGAAATTTGAAGGCTTGAAAAAACTCTTGTTTCCAGCCACTGCGGCTAATCCTAATCTAAACCAGAAATTCTTTTATTGCGTAGTAAGAGTAATATCTCAGATATAAACTTTTCTCTGAAATAAAATCACTTTTTAAACTGAAAATCAGAAATAGATAAATTTACGACATATTAAATTTAGGATAGAAAATGACATGGAAACAAGGATCTTTTCGAGACCATAATGCAGGATTGAAGATATATTCATATATTGTACGCAGCAAGTCTGTTCATGTATCAACAATTAATTTATCATTTAATTTGATTGTTCTATTACTTTGCTGTTAGTTCATAACCATTCACACAGAGGGCTATGAGAACCTCTAACCCCTAGTGGTTACTATAACAAACAATATTCACCCTGATAATTATTTGATATCACGATACATTTCATAAATACAACACCATTTCTAATAAATGGCAAGATATACTCTTTCATTCGGTTTACATTCTTTAATTCATAACATTATTGATTGCGAACAATGTAAGTAATACGGGGATTGAAATTTGATTTCAACACATCGTTAACGTTAATCAGTATTTTAACTTTGTGTATAATGTCTTGTAAATCAATGAAAATGAACCGATGTCAGATTAAATGTCTTTCATACACGTTCATGATTGTCAGGTACACGGTAAACTGAATAAAACACATTTTTACAATTACAAAAAGTAGAAAAGCATCACATTGGTAGAATATCAGATTGAATGAGATTGTCTTACTCAAGCATGTAGATGGAATAATACAATTAAGAGGGTAGGAATCCACCTGTAAGTAAATTAAGTTTGATAATGCAACACTTGAAACAAAATAACTGGGATATACAAGTTGCCAATGAAAATTTAGATTTAATATTACATATGGCACAAGTTTATATTAATGGTTCCCAGAAAATTTGGCAGGATAATCGTATTGGGTTTTCACTGAAACCAGCAAAGGGTCACTTCGAAATGACAATATTTTATGTATAGATTATATGACATCATGGTGGAGTGTAAAGGGTGTTTTTGATATGATTTGTTCACATACTCTTGTGACCGATCTGACGCGAGTCTTCAGATTTAATCTGCATCAAATATCTCCCAGAAATTCTGATGGGTTAAGAAGAGATGACATTAATATCCATCATGATAACACATCCGTCCCTTCTTTCTGAACTTTCTATTACTCTTTCCTCTTCCACTGGAATAGGCTAGCCTACATGGCCAACATTCCGACACAATTGATTTGAAAATTCAAGATTTGTGTCGCAAGAGTATGCGAGCAGCTCATACTGAAACGCCCAAGAGTATGATACAGTCAAAAGCAAGCGATCATTGGACTTTACAACTGCATTATTACCGATAGTAAAATCCCCATGTTCTGAAAGTCAGTTATTCAGAGTCTCTTCAGGCCAGACATAATTGATTTGCTGCCAACCAAAAAAAAAACAATTTTATTTAATTGATTGACAGATTATAACTTTTTTTTCCGCGCCCATCGGCTGACCTTAAAAAAGTGCCTCGAGAAGATCCGAGAAGCTACTAAATCAATTATGCCTGGCCACATAGACAAGTTTGAAGGTACAATATTCAAGTTCTCCTTGGAGTCTCTTTGAATGATGTTCTGTAGGAAGATACAGTGCCGCCTGTAAGTAAGTGAAACGCATGAGATGGTGCCATTTTATCAATGCTAAACATCCTCAGCCAAACTGCTTGTGGAGGGATGAATTCTCATTGGATGAGAGGGAAACAAAGTGGGTCATAAAGGCCGATATGTGAGGCAAGTGGGATAAAAATAGCAGCCAATTTTCTTTGCTGTAGTTGGAGTTAGGTATGGGTCAAAGTCTTTGATAAGTAAGTGAAACGCAGGCCCAATGTTAAAACATAGGAAAGGGTGGTTCACTTACTTATCAAAGACTTTGACCCATACCTAACTCCAACTACAGCAAAGAAAATTGGCTGCTATTTTTATCCCACATGCCTCACATATCGGCCTTTATGACCCAAACGTTTTCCTCTCATCTGAAGAGAATTCATCCTTCCAGAAGCATTTTGGTTAAGGATGTTTAACATTGATGCAAAGGCACAATATCATGCGTTTCACTTACTTACAGGCAGCACTGTAAGAGTAATTTTTCCAGGGAGACCTTCCGCAAAGTCAGCCCCAGCTGGAACCTTCACTTTTTTCAGAATAATGGAACAAAATACCACATCAATGATCTGAATATTTAGCTAGAGTGAAAATTCTGACTTCAAGAACATAAGAAAGTTACCATCATCAATGACATGACAATTGCATTATTATCAGTTCTGACAATTCAACATTTGAATTTATCAACACTATCAATGTAAATTTAAACCAGATATATTTGTATTAACAATTATTGAATTATCATAATTTTTACTCATCATTTCACTGAAGTTTCATCAATTTCACTTGTTAATAAGTATATTTCACTGTATTGACAGCAATAATGACCATCTTAGATATCCTGGAGTCATAAAAAAGTAAAAATATTTTACAAATCTGTACAAAATTACTTGAAGAAACAATTTATATATAATAGGATTGCTTTTAGGCATTCGATTACAACTCAAATAAGTCACAAAAGAAATCAAAGAAACATTGGGGTCAACTATGATTCATTTCTTTGACTAGTATCTGATTTCTACAGCAATATATATAATATATTATGTACCACAGCCAGTGACCTTCTGAGTATACATAAGACAGATAAGTTAGTGATTTTTTTCGGTAAACGAAAAACAAAAATATTGTCTTGAAAGTATTCATTATTGAAATCAGCAATACTTGATTGACACATCTTGTAGAAGATTAGTAAGTCTTTCCCAACCTTAGCCTGGACAAGCATTAACCAGTGACACTTCCATGACACCGTGAAATATATAAATCCTCGAAGGTGCCACTGATTTTTTGCAACGCATTGACCTAGACGTCGAGTTAAAACTCCACTTCTCTCAGAAAAACACGGCTTCGCTACAGTTCCATCTCGTGCCAGTGGTCGAGGAGTTCAGCTGCGTTAATCCAACGAACTAACTCGCGACAACTGGTGGACTAAATATAAAAATAGTTGTAATGGCCCCATTCGACTACAATGGATTATAGTAGTAATATGTACACCATGAGAAATTGCCACCACACAGCGCACTGTAGAAAATCGCCCTTACGCTCCAAATAAGAAAATGTACGAAACTTGCATATGTATATATAATATGACATATTCAGTAGTATGAGACAGCGATACTGCACAGCGGCACTGCACTGCAGCCAGTTCAAGAGACCTACAACGATTAGCAGGTAAATGGACAGGGCCTCCCAAAGAAGACCGTGCAGCGATGCAACGATTGATCAGCTAATATCCAAAATGGTAAATTCCGACAGCGAGCACATACAAGAGGTCAATGAGATGCTCTAGTATGACACGCTAGATGCGACGATGTGGACACAGCAGAAGAGCCCAAAGAGGACACCCGTATACGGGCGTCATACCCAGCCGTCTCGGTGTCGGAACATGGCAGGCAGGTTAGTTCGAGACATAGGAACCTTACTGATCAGGTCGGGGTGAGAGCTCCTCTGCAGGGCAGAGGAATGGCTGCCCAGAGGCATCTTAAATGGCAGTTTGGAACAGGAGGGCAGGGGTTTGGTACTGGGAATAGTGCCCGTGGCCGTAGGCGGCATCAAACGACGAGCCACCCACTGGCCTCCGACTGATTTGAGCGGCGATGATGAAGATGACGTTGGTGTTGTCACGGGGTATGACATGACCTGCTGGACGCTGTGTGTCATTCCGTCCAGCCCAGCAGCTGTGATGACTTTGATGACGGTCTTCTTGGGGGTGCATAAGCGCACGAGTATCGCCTGAAAAGAGAATTGAAACTTTTGTAGACAATCTTATAGGCGGCATCTGAGTATATAGATGATCCTGCAGAATACTAGTGAAGAATACGGAGAGTCAGAGAGCTGATGAACATATGTCCATACTATATTATTCAAGTGATGATGTGATATTACTGAGCGGAGGTTTTGTTGATGTCAAATGAAAATTGCTTAGGCTCATTAGATTTTACATGAAGGCATCAAGCTTAAACGAACACAACTTTACAGAATTTGACTATGAGATACTTAGGTTCTCTTTCAAGATTTTTTATGAGAATTCACACAAATTTATTAAATGAAATTTCAATCTTAATTGAAATGCAGAAGAAGAAATATTATCAAGATAGTGGTGACAGTGTGTACATACCAGGAAAATAACGAAGCTGAGAGCCACCACCAGGACGACGTACCAGTAGGTGTTGAGCCACTCTTTTAGCGTTTCCACTCCTTCCTCGCTGAATATCAGCTTTTTCAAATTAGCAAGAGGACCAGATGGATCAACCTTGTAGTCAAAAGAGAAAGATGCGGCTGCCGTACTAAGAATTAGAGCTTTACACGTCCATAAGATCAACCAAAACCGGCCCGCGGAACCAAAGCACGACCAAAAGAAAATAAGGCAAGCCACAGCAAAGAAACCAATTTTTAAAAGTTTAACTTTATCATTACTTTAAGCAGGCCTAAGTCAGTCCTTTCTGGAATAATTTGGAATAAGCTTACTCAAGCGGATGTATACCTTATAAAGACTTACCTCTCTACATCTCTGGAAGACGTCACAATAGCCCTTATAGTCATTGCAGGGGGTTCCCGGCTTGGCTTTGAGCTTCGGCACATTATACGGCGGAGTATCCCATTCAGATGCTGACCTGTAGCATTCAACAACATTTCATAGATTAAGACTGGTGAATTACCTTCACAAGATTGATCATGTTCAAAGCCATGTTTTCCGTTTTGTCAAATGTTGTTATAATAATGGAGATAAATTTTGTGAAGGTAATTCCATACAGAAATGAAGAGAATCCTCACTAAAGATATAAATATTTTTGTGGTCATTGTTGAAGTATAAAGGGCTGACCAGATGATGCCTAAGGTGGGGGCAATGGAACTTTTTTTCACACGCGAATGAGCGACAAACTTTTTTATCAGAATTTTAACAAATTACGGTTCACCAGCAAATGGTGGAAACAATTTTTTGTCTTCAAGTGCTGAACAAACTATTCAGTGTCATGTCCGAACAAAACTTGATTACTAGCAAAATTTAATAGCCCTGCCCCAAAGTATCATCTTGTTGGCCCCAAAGAAATTTGAGGTAAAATGAGACTCAACTTTTTAATTGTAAAATTAATGCAATGAGAGGCTGAGCAAGAACCAAAAAGCTCACTCTACCGCACTGGTAAAATATGTTATGATTTTGACCTTGTAAAATGAAATTTAGATAAAATAGCATTGCCAAATTTTGATACGACATTTTTTGTAAGGAAAAGCAGTAAAGATCTTTCAACTAGTTGTCACATAATATATGTTCCAGTAGAACAGTATACACACAGGCAGGGGCTTCCCTCGCCAGGCAATTTGCAGCAGAGTTCGCACAGCGAGGTATCCTTGTAGTCATCGGGCCTTGCAGGCGCACACTGGCAGGACTCCAGCTCATACGCCAAGCATATAGACCCTGTGCATTCCTGTGGAAATTACAGAGCAATTTCATTATGTGTCATCTCAGGCAAACATGATCATGATGAGACACCATTAAAAGAACAATGAAACAAGTCAATCGACAATGATGCAGGTTTATGTCATGTCAGCACTACCAAAGTTTACGGATCAGTTTGTGATGAAACAGCAATACTGTACAACAGAATAAGCTAACCGTAGTATCGTACAGTCGTTAAAATTTTAACTCACAAAATGACACAAAGTTACCTGTTGACTCTCATCAATTATTAATACTGTGACAGTTTCACTGTTGCCAGTTACCATCTTACATCAAGTCAGATTTTATTCACTTGCGTTTACTGTATATTTTGCAAAGTTGAGTTATACATTCCATGCAAGACCTGACAATTTTACAACATGGTACTCTCTTAAAACATTTAGTACAAAACAGGTTTTTTGAAATAAAACAATATGCCTGTCAATCCTAACTTTTTAAACCTGTTTGATACTTACTCCATGGTAACAGACAAATTCCCTGTCACAGAGAGTCTTGTCTGGCCTTTGGTGGGAGGCAGGACACTCGGCACTACTACCAGTGGAAAGGGTTAAGGAATACATTCATTCACACTCAAATGTTAAGCAATTACTGAAAATATGTATTATTATTTTCTTTAAAAAAACTGATGCTCTATCATTTGGAAATCTATTTAAATGTTGTTAAAGCAACCTATTTAGACCCCACCAAGCGAGGAACATAATAATTATGATAAAATAATAATTTCTCATAGCAATGTCATATCATTGGCTTGCACATTTCGTATACTATAAAACACTCATTTTAATTTATACAGGACATAAAGCCCTAATCGTCCGTCTATCCACATGGAGCTCATGGAAAGTCTTCTTTGTTCCTATCAACCAACTAACCTGATTCAGATTGTGACTGATTTCATTTTGTTTCTTAAAACATTTTGAACAACATAAACAAATTCTTATATTGTGTGCTAAGTTTAAAATAAAAGACAAGTCAGGCAAATACAACAATAGACCTTACTGAACTTAATGAAGCACGAGAAGCTCTAGCCTTTTTTCAGTCAGACCCATGCCAAGTTTTCCTTCTTCTATTTCAAATAAAATTTTCCTCCACTGTGATAACTGATAGCAGCACTTTCTGAGGCTGGGCCAAGTTCAGTACTCATGGGTCATTGCCCCTGTATGTTACACCCATTTATTGATTTCTCTTTTCTGGGCACTGCTTCAAGAAAAACATCCACATAAAATGGTCCCTTGCACATTGTGTCTAACCTGGGGCAAAAAGAAAAAACCCACAACTTGAGTGACAGGTCTTGAAGGTAACATGGGCATTCAATCTTATCTTATTTACAAGCATAATTTACATAGTCTCCACCATATTATCAAGATGTTAAAATTTTATATGTTAACAACTCTTCGTAAGTATTCAGCTCTACTGAAACATGTAAATGGTTTAATTTAGCACACTCAATGTGTGCAGCCAGTTTACAAACCTAAAGAGAATATAGCATGACACCTTGAAAATTTTGTAATGCAGCGGAAAACAACAACTAGGAATAGCATCAAATTGCACTGAAAAGGATATTCGCAAATTGCGGCATCTTTGCATGACGTCGCCTGTCGACACGTTTTATTGTGAAATAAAGGAATAAGTTGGCAGCTTGCGGAACAACATGGACCTTCACTCGGGCTGCAAAGAGAAAAAAGGATATTGAAATACATTTTATCTTGCAGGTTCTGAAAATAAATATACCAGGCACTTTTGTTGTTTTTCTACCTGCGAAATTGTTTCTCTCTCTTTCCTTTTAAAATTATTTAAGGAGATTTCAAGCACAGAAAAAAATCTTTAAAAATGAAACAATTATCATTGTGTAGAATTTAATTTGGTCTCCATGGTTAATGTTGCATGGGTAAGTAAAACAACATTAAATTTTGTGGACAATGACTCATAAGCATGTTTCAGAACTCTCACCATTCCATCTTCAGCACCAATCTGAACATATAATTTACACGATTTACCAATACATTTCGGTATTCTGAAATTTTGTTGCAGTGCCAGACATGTTTATGTGACAGTGTACAAAACAGTTTCATTGCCAGATGAAAATGCAGATACTACTGCATACCATAATCGGCATAAATATTATATACATTTTGACTCTTATCTCATTACTGTTCACAATGTCATTTCAGTAAATAATATATAATACACAGATTTCTTTCAAATTACACTTCAAACCATTTCAGGACAAAATTGGTTTTTTAGATTCAAAATGGTTTTTTGAACAACCAAATTTCAATGCAAAAATCCATGTTGGTTTTTTGCATTGAAATTTGGTTTTTCAAAAAACCATTTTGAATCTAAAAAACCAATTTTATCCCGAAATTTCTCAGAGTGTATATTTTACCTGCAGACAGCCCTCTCCCTGCGGGTGCAGGGCTCATTACCCAGCATGGAGGCAAAGTCACTACTGGTCTGTGGATAGCAACACTGTTCCAGGCACTCGTCCTCCCAGCCACAGTCACACTGCTCCCCTGCTTCTACTACGCCATTCCCACATATAGAACTGGTAGGGGCTGGAATTACACAAAATTATTAAAATAAGAAAAAGAATACAATAACATTGAAGGAAAAGACTAAGACTCAGAAGTAAAGTATTATCAATCTCATTTTGACAACTTTTATTTAGAACAAGAATGAGTCATGCTTATTATAATGACTTATTCAACCTGAGAGGCCATCACTGTGGCAGTGTGGCTAGTACCTTCTAAGGTTCTGAACAATTTAGCCTCCAGAGATAAGATAGTGACAGGTCTGAAAGAATTTCTAAATCAATAGGCCTATGTTCAGAATTTTAACATAACTGATGAATACTAAGCATATAAATTTGGTATCAAATCATGGATCTTGAGATCATTTACAGGAAGTCAATGAAGTCATTCAATGACCTTCTGAGCAGGGAGCTTTTAGAAGAGGAGGCTACACAATGGTACTTCAAAGGTACAATGTGCGTAGCTCTGGTATTCTAATTACCCTGTAATATCACACAATTTCCATTGATTAATTACCCTGATAGAGCAGTCAAATGAAGAGTTTTTCCGAAAATAATAAATTTAAGAATGAAATAAAGCAAGTTTTTGCAGTTATTGATACCAGGAACACTAAACATTGAATTGGTGACTTTATTTAGCCGGACAAGAAAAGTGAAATGATCTGGTTGCTATTTTTTGTAGTTAATTTGGAACCAAAAGGTACATGTCTTAAAATGCAAATATCTTAACTGGCCGCCCACGGCCGCTCACAGGTTGCATACCATTGGAAAGAGCAAATTCAGAGCTTTAAGATGGTTATAGAACTGTATAATTCTATGGTTATAGTTTCATTGAACGGAAATAAACGGAAATTGTTTTACAATGGTTTAAATGTTGGAAGAAAATGGTCAATAAATCGTCAACCAAGAGTCTCACAACAGTGAGATATACCTCATTGTAACCCAAATGAAATATGCTATATCTGATAGAAATATGAGCAGTTCGGAGCTACAGCCTCAATCAATACAACACTTTAAAACTTTATTTCTCAAAAATTATTTGGAAGTCAGATTTGGAATTTCAGGTCTCAGGCGCTACACACATTGTACATCAAAGGTAAAGGGGTAATCAAGGATTTTCAATCACTTTTCCTTTGAATTTCTTTGATTCAATTACAGTGAATTACGATTGATCGCCCTTCTCAGGTTACGAGTGTTCTGTCCATTTCTACTAAGTCCATGTTCTGAGTATGCTAAAGGGACATTAAAAGAAGTCATGTTCACATTCTGTGAGCCTAAAAACTTAGCTAGCTAAAATGCCAGTAAGGCACACATCCCTGACCACTCTTACTAATTAGACAATGTTGTTATACTTACGTATGAAACAGCCTTCTTTATGTCTAGCTTTGGCAGCCATTACTTTGGCCATGCTATTCTTACTGCAGTGTGAAAATCTGTTGTTATTGGGTTTGTCACCGGAGGTCGCCCTGGCAAACATTATGTAGTTGCCACGTTCACCTCCAGGAGAACATTCTGTGGTTTCTGGGTCGTGCTGGAATGAGAGAATAGAACGTTTGTTACAAGACAGTCTACTAGCAGAATAGCAAAACAAGCAGGACCTATTCTGGGTGTTAGATATTAAGCTGTTGATATAGATGGGCCTACATAACAAAATGTGTTGCAATCTGATGATAGCTACCCTGAATAGATAAAGTTCATCAGTTCAGATTCAGTGGTTCAGGACGTTTCTATGAAATTGTCAGTTGCGGCTACGACAATAAAGCACAGGGTGGCTGCTGTAGACCATTCTTGCACGGATTGTAGATAACCAGGACACACATGGAGAGTTTGGGACAAGCCAGCAGAAGACACAATTAAATAAGGCAATGCAAATTTGAAGTTTTCAGATTAGATTTTTCAAATTACATAGAACAGTCAGAAAATTTGTTGTTCCAGTAATAAAGCACATGTTATTATTGACCATTTTACTCGTACACAGTGTATAACTGGGATACAAGAATAGTTTCGGCTAATGAAGAGTTTAGAACTTCGAAACTTCAGAACTTCACCTCAGAACCTTATTTGACCTATTATTTTATACAGATGTATTATTAACACTAATAACCATTTAACCATAGGTGAGGAGCCTCAAAAGACGTAAATTTTAATCCACTTGAGGGCCACTGAAAATTCTTATAATGAATATATACAGGATTACAGAGCTTGCAACTGAAAGGCTTTAGTCAAATATGTAGGCCTATAGACTCAATTGCCAAGCTAATTATTCTAATTAATATATATATATATGATCCATATACATTATAGAAGATAGAATTGGATAAATTATGGGACTATGTCAGTAAGCCTACCATAGATATACATGTATGCCTATTTTGAATGTTCAACCAACTAACCCGAAGTGAAAATATTAGCCGATATAATAATGTTAATTTTGGCCTTAATAAAAAAACTAACAAAAATTTAATGTGGGCCTAATCAGACTCAGACTCAGACTCAGACTCAGACTCGTTTATTTTTTGCTCATAAAATAAACAAAACACATATATTACCAGTATACAAAATAAGAATAAAGAGCAAAGGGAACCCTCGATGGCAAAAAAATTGCCGCTGCTGAGGATCCCCAATGTTGAGAAAAGTATCAAGGCACAGCAGATGGCTCGAACTTATCAATCCAATATGACGGGTAAGAAAGAGACAAAAAAAGGAAGAATCATAGATCAAGTATAGAAAATAAAACACACAGTTTTAGAGCTGACGGGCTGAGACAAGAGGGTCTGCAACAGTGAAGAAGGGACTATCTTGTAATAAAATTAATTTCTGTTACATATATAACAATGAGGAATTGAACAATTTGGATCATAACTATCTAATAATTTAATTTTGATGTAGTTTTTGTATCCATTAAAACTATGTGTAAAAATCTTAGTCTTGAAATTTTCTTGCATGTCATTAAATAATTTGGTAAATTTGTATTTTATGCCATTTCTTGCAAACTCATGTCTCACAGCAGGCAGAAGCTAACTTGTCTTTATCATTATTTTTTGGAAGCTCAATATTATCTTCAACAGCATCACCAAGTTGACACCAACAGACACAGCTTATAGAAATTCTTCCTTGTGTGCAGGGGGGGGGGGAGGGCCAAGAGAGACATCAATGCATGACGCATATCCGGTGCCAAGCTGCTCACCTTTGTGCTATTTGAAAGGCTTCTGCAGAAATGTTGCATAAGAGACCAAAATGTGAGGCACCTTAAATGTTACTCTGAGATCAATAATGGCATAAAAACGTTTTGTTAACATCAAGAAATGTGTGCTGCCATTGATGTAGGTCTACCTGTATCATCACGTTGAACTTTGTGTACAGCTATGCAAAGACATTTTAAAGAAATAGCAAATGTATGTATAAATCTACACAAATATTAGAAGTCACACTAAATAAGAATTTTTGTAAAAAATAGCAATTTTCTCATCATATTATCAGAAAGTTTTGGCCTATTCTTGTATTATCATTGTCAAAATATAACATATCGTGATATTATTATTTCCAAATATTTTGAAGATATGATTTTATTGCAAATATTTGTGTGCGAGCCTACTATTATCTGCATTAAATAATTTCCTGGAAATATTGGCAACACGTTTTGTCATATGTACGAAAATTGTACATTTACATGACATACGCCCATAAATCTTGAATACCTGCTATTGCTACAGCCTTGACAAAACTGTCTGTGCCAGGGCATCCATGCGGTTGAATACACCTTCTAATAAAGCTCAAAACTCAAGAGTAGTGCCAAGAAAAATATATATTTGATCCTTTGTAAAGTTAATTACGGTTCAAATAATATAATATTTTGTATCATCAGCATATATAGTGCCATGAATAATCAGCAGAATGGATAAAAGTCATGGAGCTGCGAAAATCAAATTGCACGAATAACTCGAATTGCGATCACTTTCCAACAACTAATATAACCCTTCACTCTAAAAAATTTCAGACAAAATTGGTTTTCTGATTCAAAATGGTTTTTTGAAAAACCAAATTTCAATGCAAAACCAACATGGATTTTTAAAAAAATGTTGGTTTTGCATTGAAATTTGGTTTTTCAAAAAACCATTTTGAATCTAAAAAACCAATTTTGTCCCGACATTTTTTAGAGTGTTGTTAATACTAGATATATGACCAATAACTCAATTTGAACTCAAATTAAATTCTAATCTCAGTTTATATGTGGGTGATTTCTAGGCAGCACACACCTGTACAGATCCCAAAATCCTGAAATAATTTGAAATTAAATCAGGTGAACTTTTGGCAAGTAAAGCAATTAAGCTTTATACACTTCAAACACTGCAGCTTTCTGAGCATAAAATTGACCTGGTGCATAAAGCTATATTGATTTTATGCATTTTTCATGCATTTCCTCTAAACTTAGAAGGCATAAAACAGCAATTAAGCAACACCTACGCAGGTGATAAATCCCTTGAAATTGCCACTTGAAATCATGCACAGAATGCTCTGCAAAATTCGAGCAAATTGAAGTTTGGTGCTGCATGTAGGAAGTTATGACAGACAAATTAGTAATGTTGGATGGC
Organism: Platynereis dumerilii; assembly: GCA_026936325.1. Taxonomy (NCBI): domain Eukaryota; kingdom Metazoa; phylum Annelida; class Polychaeta; order Phyllodocida; family Nereididae; genus Platynereis; species Platynereis dumerilii. The sequence continues at coordinate 137,619,389 of JAPTHN010000001.1, forward strand.
ATTTTGTGATTCAATAGACATTAGTATGGTAGACTTAAAAGCATCCTGAAAGGAAGGAAGTACGGAAGGAAGGAGAGAAGGAAGTGAGGCAATAAGGAAGGAAGGAAGGAAGGAAGGAAGGAAGGAAGGAAGGAAGGAAGGAAGGAAGGAAGGAAGGAATGGAGGGATGGAGGGATGGAGGGATTGAAGGGAGGCAATGAGGAAGGAAGAAAAGCTTGATAGGAGGAAAGAAGGAAGAAAGAAAGAAAGAAAAGCTTGAGCAGGGAAGGCAGAAAGAAATTAAGGAAGGAAAGAAGAGGGAAGCAAATTAAGAAGGAATGAAGGAAAGAGATAAGGACATTTAATGAAGGAAGGAAGGAAGAAAAATATTTAAGGAGAAGGAAGCAAGCAAGGAAGGAAGGAAGGGAGGAAACCAGGAAGCAAGAAAGGGAGTAAGGCGCAAGGAAATAGTTTTAATGTAAAAGACGGACTAGTCTTAAGCATTGACCAAACCCTTTGCAGATCAAATCTTAACCCTTGACCTCATTCCATCTAAACCAATGGTTGTATAAAGCACTGGGGCAGACAGAGCCCATAGTAATAGGTGATCATGACTGTGCGTCTGCAGCCATGTGGAAAAGGAGGAATTACCCTGGAAATAGGCATCTATGGAGGTCTTCTTCTTATCACTTGTGTCAAATAGAGGGGCTGGTCTGTATGAATCAGTCTCTGAAAACTATTTTGAAAGACTTTCATGTTTTGATTATTTGGTGATTTTTATTGGTTTGCTGTTATTGAATCGCTGCTCTGTAAATCGAATTGATTAACTGGTGACACTGCTCATCTATATCAGAATCTCTTTCAGATTACTCTCTACTAAATCCAGATACATCTATAAAGGAGGATCACAATAATTATTGTGACTGGTTTTGACCTATACTTTTACCGCATACTAATTCTATCACCAGTTTTTACTACAACACCATTTTAGCTCAGCTAGAAGCCTGAGCGTTACTTGTAATAGCAGTCAAGCTTGTGCCAGTTGAGTCAGACCAGCCAAGCTAGTCAAGCTGGCCTGCTAAAAACCTGCTTCTATTGACCAATGACCACCTCTTAATATACAGCATGCAGGCCTCCCAGCGGCCCCGTCAAAAAATATAGGGATTTTATAGGAAATTTGCAATGAAATTTATAGGGCTTTATGCGGCTTTAGCGACAAAAATATAGGGAGAATAAAGGGCTTTACGGCTTCAAACGTATGGCAAATTAATATTAAATTAACCGGCCGAGTGTTCGATCGGCATATCCGGAGACTATGAACGCAACTTGAGCAATGTTGAGAAATGATATGCCGGCTTGTTCACTCAAGGAAGAAGCTGGCATCCTGAAACTTTTATTTAAAAAATGCTTGGAATCATAAGAAATGCTAAACAGTAACCATAATTTTAATTTCACATGAGTAAAGCCAAATTGCAAATTTAATGCCACAAAAATATAGGGTTTTATAGGGATTTTCGGCAAAAATCCTTGAAAATACAGGGAAATATAGGGAGCAAAAAATATATAGGGAAATATAGGAATTTATAGGAAATATAGGGCCGCTGGGAGCCCTGAGCATGTCAAGTCTGACAGCTATGTGACGCTGCTTGAATATCAACACAGACTTCTAAGCAACCCCAACCCCTTAAGGCCAAGGCCCTTAACTAGCCTTATTTTGGCAAAAGCTTCGATTTGCACCAGCCACGGGAGTGGCATGCTTGTACAAGTAGGTCGTCTCAGTCCTATTTCAGGAGACTTCAGGCCTCAGAGGCTGAGGCTCCTAACTAGCATGCACCCTTGAGAGACGGAGACATTTGGAGCCAATCTTGGGTCGTGGGCCAATTTTCAAATCAATTTTTCAATTCCGTTGAGGGTTTATAAACTAACGTGAAATTGTAACGGAATAGCTTTTTTTTTTAATCCATCCAAATTCAAACATATACTCAATTTCTAAGTGATATACTACAAGTACTGCTTGTATTCTAATGTAAACTTACCAATGACACTAAACTACAGAAACCAAGTTCCTTCAGTTCGCTATAAGCACACTGATTCATATCATTGACAATTTTGAAGCCACATCGACTTGTAATTACATATTCAAGCCCTACAAGTGACTCTACAAGTACATCCAGGACTGCCTGTAGGTCTCAAATTATCAACATTATCAACTTACTCTGTAATATTCAAATACTTTATAATCATTACATTACAAGCATCATATTAAGAGACCAACTGAACACTTTTGCAAACCTAGACAATCAGGTCCTGCCGAGACTGTCACCCTGGAGGCCTTGGGCTACAACCATGGCCTTCAAATTTTAGAAATTGGCATTTGGAACAGTATCTAGATTGAAACCAAGACATGCAGGAGTTAATTAATTTCTCAGGCTAATGCCAGACTCCACAAATTCGATTGGATGAGCATGGGGTTAATTATTGCATGTAAGATTAGCAGCTTATTTGTGTAGCCATTTAAGATTGATCTTTTAATCATCGATTAACTTCACAAGTTGTAGTTTGATGGAACTGAAAGATAATACAGAAACTGAGAAAGCTACTTTCATCTATCTGTGTGCATGCAATATCAAGCATACTTCGCAAAAGAAAGCAATATGGCTCCATGATATATGTACACACTGCATGGATGCCTCCTTAAAAATGCTAATTTTCTCTCCATATTTGTACTTTTAAATCCATTCCACTACCTGAATTCAATGTTTTACTAAGGCCTATGCATGCATACAACATTGATTCATTGAAAGAAAATCTTTTGTTGCCCCAGAACTGTATGAAAAAAATCTTCTTACAGCCTGGTGCCAACAGACTGGAAAGATAATAGCAAAAATCACCGAATCGAAATCAGCTTTTACAAGTTAAGTAAAAATCCATTTGAGATTACAGTCTACAGTAGATTGCAAGTGGCATTTGCTCTCTGTCTACATTTCACTCATTACTGGGCACCAATACATCGGCCATACAGCTTTATACAGCTCCACACAGGGCACTGTGATATTTCAAGTAGGTGTATTTTCTCAGGGTTGGACTGTTTTATCCTTGTGCAGAACTATTCTGCACATAGAAAGTGTCTATCATATATTCCAACACATTTATCAAAGGCCCTGTGGAATCTTTGCTTATAATGGACTTTCTAAATTCGAAGAATCATTAACTGAGGCTGGTTTTGACCTACTTTTTCCCACTGACCAGTTCTACATAATTCTGTTCTACCACTGGCCATATTTTACTACAAGAACATTTTAAATCATATGAAGCCTGGCCAGTACTTGCAATAGCAGTCAAGCTTGTGCCAGTTGAGTCTGACCAACCAAGCTGGCCTGCTGAACAGTGCTAAGGCCCTGCTTCTATTGACCACCTCTTAATATACCGAATGTCAGGTCTGACAGCTATGTGACGCTGCTTGAATATCAACACAGACTTCTAAGCAACCCCAACCCCTTAAGGCCAAGGCCCTTAACTAGCCTTATTTTAGCAAAAGCTTCGATTGCACCAGCCAGGGTAGTGACATGCTTGTACAAGTAGGTCGTCTTAGTCCTATTTCAGGAGACTTCAGGCCTCAGAGTCTGAGGTTCCTAACTAGCATGCATGCACTCTTGAAAGACGGAGACATTTGGAGCCAATCTTGGGTCCTGGGCCAATTTTCAAATCAATGGTTTAATTCCATTGTAGGTCTAAGCTGCAGTGATACTGTGACAACATAGTTTATATTCATAATAATCCAAAGACCAAACATTTTGCTTCTCATTATAGAAGTTGTTTCCAATGTAACATCGCATTGATTTAAACTGAAAAATTATTTCATATACTCAATTTAAAAGTAATATAAGTACCACTTTTTTGAAATATGAGCCAACCAATACCTCAAAACCCCAAAAATCTGAGGTCTCTCAGTTCAATATGCACACTGCTTCATATTATTGACAATTTTGAAACCATATAAAGTCGTAACTACATATTCCAGCACTACCAGTGACTCAATATCCAGGATTGAAGGTCTCAAATTATCAACATTATCGAATTACTCTGTGATATTCATATACTTCATAACATAGGCCTATAATTACAGGCTTCATATTATGAGACCAACTGAAAAACACTTTTGCAAACTTAGACGATCCAGGTCCTGTTGAAACTGTCACCCTGGAGGCCCGGGGCTACAACCATAACCTTCAAATTTCAGAATCTGGCATTTGGAACAGTAGCTAGATTGAAGCCAAGACATGTGGGAGTTAATTAATTTCTCAGGCTAATGCCAGACTCCACAAATTCGATTTGATGAGCAGGGGTTAATTAATACTTGTAAGATTAGCAGCTTATTTGTGTAGCCATTTAAGATTGATCTTTTAATCATCGATTAACTTCACAAGTTATAGTTTGATGGAACTGAAAGATATTCGGCCTACAGAAAGCTACTTTTGTCTATCCTTGTACATATACATGTGAGTAAGTGTGTACCTTTCAAAAGTAAGAAATTTGGACCAATTACATAGTGCATATATATACAGTTTAGTACCAGTGGCGGATACAGGGGGGCCTAGGGGGCCTGGGCCCCCCCCCCAGACCACTGAGATTAATAATAGTATTTTGAAGAAAATAAGCTACGACGCAGACCCATAAATGCCGAAACACACCGGGCCCACCCTAGATAACCGTGTCTAGATCTGCCACTGTTTACACACTACATGGACATCTTTAAAAATGTATATTTGCACTATATATGTTAATGGTGTAATTTTAAATCCATTCATTTCCTTTCATGGATTTTTTTATTTTGCCTTATGCAGTATGCATGCATGCATATAACACATGCATTCATTGAAAGAAAATCTTTTGTTGACCCAGAACTATGAAAAAATGTTCTCATAGCCTGGTGCCACCCAACTGGAAAGATAATAGCCAAAATCACTGAATCGAAATCAGCTTTTACAAGTTAAGTAAAAATCCATTTGAGATTACAGTCTACAGTAGATTGCAAGTGGCATTTGCTCTCTGTCTACATTTCACTGATTACTGGGTGCCAATACATTGCCAATACAGCTGTATACAATTCTACACAGGGTACAACTGTGAATTTGAAGTAGCTGCAGCTGCTGCACTCTCTCAGTGGTTTGAATATTCTGCACACAGCAATTGTCTAGCCCTATAATATTTCAACATTGTCTATATATATTTGAAATTATGAAGCAGAATTTCAGTTATACCATTGGAAATCAGAATCATGATCATAATATGTCCATGCGACAAGGTTGAATTATAGAGATGATATGCCTATACTTGACAAACTTCTATACCGTAAGTTTACACTTACTAATGAGATTCATCCAAATTATAGCCACAAAAAGCAACAACAGTTTATCATTTATATATTATCTAAACACATCAATAAAGCTCATAGTTTATCTTATTCAAACATTCTGCGAAAAAGTAGCAAATTGATAACAACAGTATTTACAGTTTGTTTCCACTTTCAAGCTGCATTCCTTGAATAGAAATCGAAACACAGGCTTTGCACAAATTTGCACAAATGAAACTGTGGAATGTCTCCCAGAGGAATTTATCTATTCAGTTTCTTCAATGCCTCGCGTGCCACGAATGCACTGGGATAATTAAATCAGTTCCAAATTTCATAAAACAATCATAATATTGGAATGTTTTCAATTGATATCTTGAGCGGTACAACTTGAACTGATAACTTTATCTCGGTTTGACGGTTGAATAATTTGTCGTGGAAAATTGTGCACAGGGCATATTATCCACTTCTGCTGAAAATACAGCGCAGACAAAAAGTGAAAGTACCCTTTTCATTTGGTCAAATGTAACTGTCTAACTGTTGAAAGTTTGTGTATCAAACAATCAGTCATTCAATCAATCAATCATTCAATTAATCAATCAACCAATCAATCAACCAATCAATCAATCAAACAAACAATCAATCAAACAATCAATCAATTGATCAATCAATCAATCTATCTATCTATCTATCTATCTATCTATCTATCTATCTATCTATCTATCTATCTATCTATCTATCTATCTATCTATCTATCTATCTAGACCTTTATATCAACAACAGGAAACATATATATATAATTATCCTTACCCTTAAATGGGATTTCCAATCATACCTGCTCTGTAAGTCTCTAAGGAGCATAGCAGATATAATAACAGAAAACAACACTATCTTTGTGCAGAATATCCATCAAATTGGATGCTCTATATAATGCATTCGTCACATTAGCAAGAATACAATTACTGCTGATTACATTGAGAAAGTTGTATGAATTCCATAATCACTATCTGGCTCTTCTTCTGGGTCAGCTAGAGTTCTATTATTTTTCTGGTAAGCCAATTGCAACAGCAAATCACTATCACAATGTAATCGAATCCAATTGTCAGGATGATTGCCTGTCAAAACTGAAGAGATTGTGGAAACACTGTTAAGCCTCCAGCATCCCCACATGGCTGGGGCTTAACATGCCTATTGCATGGGAGAAAGTGGTAGAAGTTTGTGGGCTTATGGGGCTTCATACTTAAGGTTTACCAGTAGAATCTATCATATACAACAGTGGAGCACCCTTTTCGAATGATTTGTTTTTCCATGAGACATTAAAAAATGCTCTTTTCCAAATGTACAACCAAAAACTGACTCGATAAGTCATTTATTGACACTCTTGTCTTGGGAGTGTGTTATGTTTTTAACATTTGTCACCAATATTTAGTATTTTTCCTTTGGTCTACTTTTTTCATTTATAATGTTGGCCATTCTTGCCTTTTGTGTTCAATATATGATCTCCAGAGACCCCCTTGTTTTCTTGCTGTCTTTTTGCTAATATATTTTCAGATATTCTGTTTTTGCTTCCACACTATAGATCTATATGACATTCTTTTTCTTTTTTGTCAACCTTCTATCATATTTCTGCTTTTGCCTGATATGTATACACTCTTCTTTTTTTTTCTATATATTCCTTCTATCTTTTCCCTTTCTTTTACTGTTATCTTTCCTAGTTTTTATCTAGTATTTTTTGTGCCTAACTTCTATACACGAGAGCAGCAGAATACACACAAAATCTCGACCTTCTTTGGTCCACTCTTTGAGGCAGGCAGTTTCTTGTTACAACTTACACAAACGTCTGCAGAAAAATATAAGAGCACCAGAAGTAACATCAATAGTACACATATAGAAGAACCACAAGTGATATATGTGGAGATACAAGATGATCAGCCAAGTGGTGGTCCAGAAGCACACAGACAACATGACTATAGATAGATAGATAGATAGATAGATAGATAGATAGATAGATAGATAGATAGATAGATAGATAGATAGATAGATAGATAGATAGATAGATAGATATGCTGAGTGTAGTCTTCCTAGCCAACTTCTGGTTAACAGTAGATAGATAGCAACATTTGCTGATAAATCAACAGTATAGCAAAAATATTAGCTACATAGCTAAGTGCAAAAGAGTAGCTCAGAACCGTTTACTGCAATTTCAATAAGTATGAGTTTCTGCAAAATGCCAGTAAAACGTGGCAAATGCACTTCATGTGATTGGTTGAGAGCCTGAATTTCGTAGTATAAAACTCACTTGAATACCACAAAACGTATCACAAGTCCAGTGGACGTGTTTGGTGTAGTGGCTAATCTTATCTACAAACCAAACTCAGCTGCTCAATGAAGCAGAATTTAACATTTTTCACAGTTTCCTATGTTCAGCACAGATATTTGCAGGACGTTTTATGGCCTATTGACCAATCAGACAAGCTGTAAGTACCACGTAGAAACTGAAAAAACAACTCAGAGAAACTCATACTTAATGAATCTGCAGTAAAAGCCCTCCCAGAGCTGTCACCAAACAATGCACTCAGTATATACCAGTTGTTTCCGCCGTGACGAGAGGGGATCGTGTTTCCATGGCAGCCACGGTCACGTGCTCCCCTACTTCCGGTGAGGACCGGAAATGTCAGAGAAGTGTCCTTCCTGTTCCTAGAGAGGGCTATAAAGAGCGCTCAAAACAGAGCTAAGAGACGAAAGTGCCACTTCTCATCTTTACGCACTGTGCAGCTCCATTCTTATATCTTTAGGGCAGTCTTCAGTCTTCACTCAAGACTTATTTTGCAGTCTTCCTGATTAGTCTTCAATGAGTCTTCATTAGCAGTGTTGATGAAGAGCTGTTATCTAGCTATATGCATAAGTGAAATTGAATAGATGCGTGTCTAAGATATATATTAGGCCCTGTGTAAATCGAAATGCGTTATTTTAAGTTAAGTGAATGAAGGAGTGAAACTGTTAAAGAACGGATAATTATTGGTGATGAAAAATGAAAGAATGAATGAATGAATGGTCTATCTATCTATCTATCTATCTATCTATCTATCTATCTATCTATCTATCTATCTATCTATCTATCTATCTATCTATCTATCTATCCATCTATCTATCTATCTATCTATCTATCTATCTATCTATCTATCTATCTATCTATCTATCTATCCTTTTTTTTTAAATATCTATCTAACTATTTGTATAGTATCTGCCTTTGAGAGTGTCAGTTACACAGACAGAAAGCTAGACAGATTGCGTGTGTACGTATGCCTTGACTACAAACATAACTCTGAGACGGCCTTTACAATACAATAAATTTGCTTTATGGTCACTGAGGCCCACTGAGGTGGCATAGAGCTGTGAAAATGTGTAGGAAGGACAGTTCTGTTAGACCAGGCTAACCTGATAAGCTTGGAGATAGGAGGCACCATAGGCCTTGGAGATATGTCCGCCTTGACAAAGTAAAGCTATCCTTAAGATTTATGTAGCAATGCTGTTCAAGGTGCCCTCCAGAACACCGTCATTTACTATAATAAAGGCCGACCAAAGACACACAGCCAAGACATAAGCTGGCCATAGTAGACACCTTAAGCAAATTTAATCTGTGCTTAATTAACGGATTGATTACCAATTAGAATTTAAGCAGTGTTACGTACGCAAAGTGTTTATTATTGTGTTACGTCATTGATTAGATCAATAAATGTCCACTAATTATCAACACTTAAGAAAATTAACAACATCTAAAAAAACATATTTATTTTTTTAAAGTTATGTACTGTAATTTAACGGCATCATTTGCAACAATATCACTAGAATAGGTTTAATAAATTGATGGATTTCTTTGCTTACACAAGAGATAATAGTCATAAAATTCATTGTGTTTTAAAAGATATTTTGTGTTTTAACAAGAAATTAATGTAGAGAAAGATCGAAAATTTTGATAATACAAGAGATAGTCATCAAAGTTAATCTGTTTTAACAAGTTCTTCTTGAAATGATTGATGTCAAACATTTTAGAGAAGTTCTTTAGGAGGAACATTTATGTGCCATCATTGATTTAATTGTTGTGCATTGCAATTAGTAGTTAGCAGTTTGTTTGGCATTTTGTTGATTGCAATTGAAGAGCAGAGTGTCAACAGGGGCCCTCATGAAGTGCAAAAGAATCAAGTCTCAATTGCAACTGACCTCTAGAAATTCATCAGGGTAGGGCTGTGTAGATTCTTGCTAATTGCCTTAATTGCTATTGACAAGTTCTTTTTGATGGATGCACTGCTTGAGTTTGCTCAATAGTTAGAAGTGTTGAGATTCAAAACAAATCTTGTGGAATGATCTTAGATTGAGCCAACAGCAGACTAATAGCTTAAGATGACACCAGAGGCATATAAAATGGTGTTGGCTTGAAGTCAGAAGCATAACCATCTTGGCTTTTGGCAAAGCAACATCTCAGCATTCAACACAGCTTTTTGACTGCAATATCCAGAATATCTACTTCATATTTCCATTGAAGATCATCCCAGCAACATAGACACACCAGCTACTTGACAGACAGCAAGGCTGCCATAGTTTGTCTATCTTTGAAGACAGACCACAAGGCATCCAGACAGATACAGTATTTGTCTATTTTGGAAGAAAGACAGATTTCAAGACATCATATCTCAAGCCTGAACAGCAGACAGAAAACCATACAGAGAACAAGGACAGAAATCCAGACAGCTAACACCTTGAAGATAGACAAGTCATCACCTCAGCCTGTATTTGTTGTTACCACAGTGACACATAGATAATCCTTATCTATCAACCAAGACAAAGACAACAACAGAAAGAAGAGACAAAGGAAAGAAGCCAACAAAATGTCCCTGACTCAGCACCCCAGCGAAGCCTACCACCTGATTCTCAAGATCCGCCATGTGGACAGGAAGTTCCGCCGAGCTCGGAAGCAGATCCTCCTCCTCAACGACCGAATCCGGTTCCTGCTGGTCCGATACGAGAGGGCGGGAAGGGACGACAGGAAGGCGATCCGCTATTCCAGAAGATTGCAAGTGGCAACAGTGGAAGGAGTGAGGAACATGTTCTACGAGTATGCCAGGAGGCAGTGTGAGGTCATGGACGACCTCCAAGATGCCCTCAAGGCCCTCACAGGATCTGAGTACGATGACTTTGAAGACTTCGAGTAATTGACAGATTGGCATCACCGAAAAAGGTCTTTTTGACCTCCTGACTCAAGACTTCCACAAAACATCTTCTATTGACCTCTCAGAAATCCAGTTGAAGACATAGGCAGCAGCATACACACCAGCATTTTCCTGTTTTTATCCATCACTTTTGATTTGGAGAAATAAAGAATAAAGAAAAACAACCCAAGTCCTTCTAAGGACTACCAAATCCTCCCAAAAGAGTAAGCCAACGGCTGCACTTATGTTGACAATATTTGAAGATAAACAAAACAAACAAGTCCACTCCTCTCCTCTACATATTTTCCTCTTCTGTATTCTCCTCTCCTCTATTCTCCATTATATCTCAATTCTATTCTCCTCTTTTCTCCTCTCTTCTCCTCTATTCTCCTTTATTCTCCTTTATTCTCCTCTATTCTCCTCTATTCTCCTCTATTCTCCTCTACTCTCCTCTATTCTCATATATTCTCATATATTCGCCTCTATTCGCCTCTATTCTCTTCTATTCTCCTCTATATTCTCAACTATATTCTCATATATTCTCCTAGCTCTTTCCTCTGTAGTCTTCTCTGTTCGCCTCTAGTCTCCTCTATTCTCTTCTATTCTCTTCTATTATTCCATGTTCCCCACTATTCTTTTTTCCTCTGTTCTCCTCTTCTCTATTCTCCTCTATTCTCCTCTTTTCCTCTATTCTCCTCTTTTCTCCTCTATTCTCCACTATTCTCCTGTATTCTCCTGTATTCTCCACTATTCTGCTATATTCTCCAATATTCTCCACCATTATCCTCTATTCTTCACCATTCTCCACTACTATTCCCACAATTATCCACTACTCTCCGCCAGACTATATTTTCTGGTACAAAAAGATTTGTCCTATTGTGGAAATTTACTATCATGCATGGCTATACAAATGTCTCCTAAAATACAACTAGTATAGTCTTATCGTGACAAAGTGAGGAATTTGTAGATTCTATAGTATCTTTAGATCCTCTAAAAAATCGAGACAAATATATATGACTTCATATCAAGTACAGAGAAAACAAACAAAAGATGGCTTCCACACGTGGTGTCTGCATGCCATGATCAAATTAATATCAGAGAGAGGAAAAGCGAGGAGTTATCAATAAATATTCATATTTCATGTCTGGTGTCTGTCTGGAAGATACCAAAATATTTCCCAATGAATTGTCACGAAAGGCATTGGGAGAATAGGAAGAAATCAAAAACTGATCTATATATGTGGTCTCTACAATTCTCTACAATATTGGCATTGTGTCAAATAAAGACTCTCACAAAATGAAATTCTGGTGACAACAATAGTCTGAGATCCAATAAAGGCATGTTATGGATATTTATTTCCAATAATTATGAAGAAAATGCATGCCGCAGACTTCAATATTGTAGTCGTAGTTTGATATATAATTGTTAATAACAAAATGATCTGGATAGATACTTGGGCAGATAAATGGACATATAGATGGATGGATAGATAGATGCATAAATAGGGCGGATGAGTGGCTAAACATTCTTTATTTGTATACTGGTCAGGAACAAGACAGGCTCTCTTGCATGGTTTGTTTGTTTGTTTGTGTTTTACGCCTCTGCAGCACCTTAGTGGGCTATATCGAAGCAGCCGATCACCGTATGATGATGAGATGAGAAGACTGTGAGTCCGGCACATACCCTATTAATTCAGGGATGCCCAGGGTCTTCCAGTTGCCCCAGCATAGAATACTGGATACAACCCACCTCCATTTAATGTCCCATGGGCTCGGACTAAATTAAGTTCCGGGGTGGGATTCGAACCCACGCCCTCAGAGCCAGTGGTTGTGCAAACAAGCACTCTTAACCATTAGGCCACGGAGGAACTCTCTCTTGCATGGTAGATAGATAGATAAACAGATAGATAGATTTGTTTGTTTGTGTTTTACGCCTCTGCAGCACCTTAGTGGGCTATATTGAGGCAGGCGATTGCCGTATAATAATAATAATAATAATAATAATAATTTATTGACCACATAAAAAACAATTCACAATTACATAATTTGACAAGAATTAATATGACGTGGTTGGCGACACCAGATAGGTGTATTTGCCATTACCAGTTAATGAAACAAAGTGTTGCAAGAATAATACTTAAAGGTTAACATAATCGAGTTACAAAATTAAATTCAAGAAAAAGAAAAAAAAAAAAAAAAAAAAAAAAAAAAAAGAAAGGGAAAAAATGAACTAGAATTTTATAGCTTATATTAGTGAATCCTGGGTTAACACTCGAAAAAATTTAGATTATGATAATGAATGATAATGTGATATTAACAAATGACCATGATGATGATGATGTAACCTTGACATGAAGTTTACAAAAACTTCTTGAACTTCATGAATTGACAACTCTGAATGAACTCTATGTGTGGGTAAATACTTTATCCTCCTAACTGGAAACAGGAGGACTGGGGAATACCTACAACTACACTAGAGCCATTGTGTAATATCTGTTCTAAATGCTGACCAGCAACAAAGCAATGAGATAAAAAGAAATTATAATAATTATATAATAATATATGTAGTTTTTGTTCTGACATTATCAGCTGAGATTTAGTCATTAATGTCATCAATAAATTGGGATTTCAGTCTCCTTTTGAAAGTGTGGACACTACAATGTCTATCCATATTGATACATTTAGCATTCCACAATTTAGCTCCATGTATTTTCATTGTTTTTGCATAAAGACTAGATTGGTAGCGAGGGATATATAGCAGGGATTTCTGCCGTGTTGTTCTTTGGGCAATGCACCTGTTTTGAACAAAGAAATCATTGAAGATATTCGGCAGCAAACCTTTCAGAAATTTGAATATAAACATCAGTGTAAAAATAGAGTGTATTTGTTCCAATTTCAGCAGTTTCATTTCTCTAAATAATTGAGCACTTGGATGTTTCACAGGCACTGATCTGATAATTTTAATGGTCTTTTTTTGAAGTCGAAACAGTGAGATTGAGATTATAAGACTGTGAGATGAGAAGACTGTGAGTCTGACACATACCCTATTAATTCAGGGATGCCCAGGGTCTTTCAGTTGCCCCAGCATAGAATACTGGATACAACCTGCCTCCATTTAACGTCCCATGGGCTCGGACTAAAGTGAGTTCCGGGGTGAGATTTGAACCCACGCCCTCAAAGCCAGTTGACAAGCACACTTACCAGTTAGGCCGCAGGGAACTTAGATAGATAGATAGATAGACAGATAGCTAGATAGATAGATAGATAGATAGATATGAATTGATACTTAGATAGATTGACAGAGTAGTCCTAAGTATCAAGACAGCCAATAACGACAACGCAATAATTGATAAATCGAACCGCACCTATACCAAATGCATCTCAGGTACCCACTTATTCTATTTTCTTCTTAAATATTCACCGTGTCCTTGGTCGGTGTATACAGATGGTTGTGGAGAGTTTTTCCACATATTTACCTGCTGTTGTGGTATCAGTTTACTGGCCCCCAGAGCCCTATTAATTGCGTAATGGCTGTTGCAGCAGCGTGGCTTAGTAGGATATACGCAGTCAACGACAGATAAGGTTACTGCAGAATGGGGTTACCATGAATTGCAGTTGGTGACTGAATTTGAAGATCTATTATAGCAGAACTTGGGTAAATTGTAGTATGCGGGTATATATTATTCCAAATTGTCTCGTTTAATAATCCTCAGTAGAGTTAGTACATTTTCCCCCCAAAAAATTCATGAAAAATGCTGTTTTATGAATTAACATTTTTGTATTGCACGTACAGTTTGTTGGGGACGTACAGTATGTTGGGGAGATTACATTGCTTGGGAACAACAGCACAACACAGGCCTGCTATACAGCATACCACACCATGAGGTGAGGTGCCATGGCCTAGTGCATAAGGTGTTCACCTGGTAACTGAGACGTTGCAGGTTCGACTCCCACCCATGGCACGGAGGAACTGAACAGATCCTCTATAACTCTTTGCTTCACTTCACCCAGGTGCAAATGGGTACTTGGCTATAGGCAGTGATGGCGATTGTAGAGTGACTTAGCATTGTGTGCGCTGGAAACGGCTGCCTGGCTGTATACTCTCCGGGAGTTGAGAAAGGCTCGTGCTTGAACAGGCCTGCCAAGGGTGTAATTGTAAAGTCTGTTGAGACTGACTTCGTCGGTGTAATGGACTATAAAAAAAGTCTACATTTACATTTACATTTACCATATTTAGATAATTACTGTTTTAGTTTTATAAAGACAACCACCAAACATTTGTTAGGAAACAACATAAGAAGCTAGATAGAATTTATTTCATTTATTTTGTATTCTCTATAAGCATCAGAACTTTGGCACCACACAGCAACAATTGTAACCATCCCAAGTGAAATAAATAATGGCTCCACCTTTCTCTGTTTCAGTTTTTTTCCAACTTTTTTTATTGAGATCTGTAAGTTGTTTTTTGTTGCAGTAATTCCATTGTAACTTGGCCTTGGAATAATTGAAGTAATAGACCAATCAGTGCTGTAATAGGTTTTGCCAATCTCAGCTACTTACAAGTGGAAACTTTGAATGACAATGAAATGGGCCGAAAATCGTTTTGACGTCATTTGAAAATTGTAAGATCTTTTTTCTTTCGTGCATGATAAGCATGGTTTGGTGCGCGGGACTTTTGGACTTGAGAGATTATATCTATCTATCTATCTATCTATCTATCTATCTATCTATCTATCTATCTATCTATCTATCTATCTATTATTTCTGAAGTCATTCAGCACTGCAGCTATTTGACTCTCCAGCTATCTATAAATCCAGTGTATTTTTACACAAGACCATGGAATCTATGGTATCTATCTATATATAGGCTATAATGAAGACCTCGTTTTATTCATGGTAGAAACTCCATAGTAAACAGGCCACGTTCAAATAAAGAATTATAGAGATTGATCTTAGTGCTTTGTAAGAGGCATTCTATCTCTTTCTGCGATATTGTTTTTTGAAATGCAAAATATAGCAAGGGATCAAGAGCCTCTGAAGGAAGCAGTCTGTTTTTGTGTCTAGCACCCTTTCTGAAATTGACAAATGATCCCCAGAGATTCGAACAAGAAAAGGATGGCACTTTCTAAGATTTTGTGGATGCCTTTTTAGATTTGGTAGATGCCTTTTTGGCTGCCAAGGAATCACTACAAGACTTGCAGAAGATCACTCAATGACCTAGCCTTAGAGTGGCTCAATTCTCCAGGCAACAAGCCCAAGACAACAAGTCAGCCCAAGACAACAAGCCCAAGACTACCAGCTCTGGCTACAAGCTCTGCCTGCAAACTTGTTTTGATACCATCCATCTTCCAATGCAGTTGCCTATTGCAATATAAGGAGCCAGCCCTTTCTCGGGGAGGGTACTTGCAATATAATCTACACTATTATCAGATAGACATTAGGGGCCGTTTTCACCAACATGGTATTAAGAGTAGAGCCAGGTCTCAGCTAAGACCTGGTCTGGCTAAGCCAATCAGTCAAGCAGAGCAGTATCAAGGAATTTTAGTTTAGTGGAAGTTTGTACATGTTGTGCGAACAGGCCAGCTGTTACAAACACAATGTCTCAATTTCCCATACAAAGACAAAGATATGGCTACACAGAAAAGGGGGGGGTCTTGGAAATTTTAAAAATATATAATTGCCTACCCAGTCCAGTGACGTAACTGGGGGGTCTCAAGCGGGGGGGGGGCCCCTGGGGGGAATGCGATTCTCTGGGGGGGGCACCCACTATACTAACTATATTTTAGCCAGAGTTGGAAAGTTCATATGGGGGGCACCTGGCCCCTACCCCCCCCCATAGGGATGCCACTGACCCAGTCTCAGTGACCAAAAAAAAAACAAGTTCAAAACCTCCCCCTTTCCTATTAACCAACCTATCATTGCTATCAAGCAACAAAACAACGCAACAAGCTATCCCATGACTGTATCAAAGTATCATAGTCTCTCGCACAAACATCGAACTTCATATATTAATTTTTTTGTCATATTTCAGATGACATTCAAGGTGTATCATGTGCATATATTTACATGTGTGTAGGCTTGTTCATTGGCCAGCCTTGGAGGTGTGTCTGACTTATTCAGTGAAGAGTGTGCTGAGTGCCTAGGTGGAAACAAACTTCTTTTTTTCTTTGGATGTGCTGAGCAAATTAAGTGTCAAGTGCTGAACCAATTATTTTCATCATAAGTCCAGCCCCCCCCCCCCTCCGCCTCATGTATTATATGGTCAGCCCAAAAGGGACACTACTTTAACAGTTTGAGATCACTAATCTGTAAGTTGTCTAACAATATTTGTCAACCACTGAACCTTAACAAGTCTATCGACTAAAACTCAGGTGGTGAAAGGGACTTAGTTACACCAGGTTTAAAGAAGTTAATACCAGGCCTAACTGTTAAAACTATGTTGGTGAAATCGGCCCAAGGTGTATTGGATAGCGCAGTATTCTTGGAAAATAGTGATGGAACAAGGGCTGATTTATGTGATTAGAAGATGGAAGATCAAGTCCATAACTTATTACATGAATTTATATACCCCTCACATGGAGTCTTGTACTTGCCCAATCCTCAGGCACTGAATCTTGGGACTGCCCTTAAAATTCCATCGGACTCAACGTCTTTAAAACTGAACAAATCCACTGGATTTTAATCCAGACAGCAAAGTATTGATGTTACTTGTAAGTTCTATGTAACAAAAAGCTAAATGTATACATGGCTATGACTGCTTTGTGAGCAGTTGGTCATATTGATATAATTTATATATATAAGACTACATACATAACATAACCTGGGGACATTATGATATAATATTCCAAAAACAGATTATTTCAGGACAGAAGGCATTCGCCATTTCGAGCACCACAACAACAATAAATTGTGGGTGCCCCCCTCCAAGACACAAACCTCAAAATAGAAACAATTTGGCCTCCAATAAAAAGAGCCCTCACTTCTGAGGGAAGGCACATAACAGATATTTAGACTAGGAACTCTGGCAAGTTGTTTGATCAGCCAGTTAGTGATGACTGATTTGCATGAGACAGGGTACCACAGGGCTCTCCTCAATGACGTCATTCATTTCACAACTATTTTTAGCATCTGATTCTTGGTATGGATTTATTTTTCTTCAAAACATAGCTTTTTATAGGCTTTAGTCTCTGGCAACAAAACAAGCCCATATCCCAATTGTACTGACATTTTAAAGCCTTGCAAATTTCACAAAGAGAATAACATATCACTTTTAGCAAAAAGCATCAGAATAGATTTTTTTTCAGGAACTACAAACAATTTCAATCTGTATGTCTAAACATAATTGAAAGTTTAAAACAAACAAAAAGATAGACTTGACAAAATAACGACAGCTAGATAAATATCTGACAGATGGTAAGATAGAGAGAGAACGAATAATGGATATATAGCCAGCGATACATAACTCGACAGAAATATATATAGACACTATTAGACAGGTAAACAGAATCAAACTATGAACTGCGTTGCAGAATTCTGCAGATCCAGATTGGTGTAGAACAGATCTGACTAACAATGATCTGACTGACACTGATCTGACTAACACACAATTACTGATCTGACTAAAACTGATCTGACTAACACTGATCTGACTAATACTGATTTGACTAACACTGATCTGATTAACACTGATCTGAATGGACAAAAACACAGAGGTGGCGATTGCGGAGCAGTTGAAAAATTTTGGAAAGAATATATAATATTTAGATCTGTGCGAATCTGTAGCATGCGATCTGACAAGGGTATGGAAGATTTGATTAAAGTGGAGAATGAAGCAGCCTCGAGTACATCCTTTTCCACAAGTACATCCGAGCATTTCCAGGTGCATCCGAGTACATCTGTGTCGAGTAGTTCTGAGAAGATCCAGGCTTTTCTGAGTGGAGTGACATTTGACAAATACGCAGCAGCGGCAATTGCCAGAGCAGTGGAAATACCAAACGCAATAGGAAGAGAATTGCTAGAGCATAATTCCAGATAAAACAGGAGTTCCCAAGGTCATGTTGCATAATTAGGAAGATTGACTGATATTTGCCCAGCTTGAGTTGAGCTTATTTTTTCCAATTAGAGTAGGAGGGATATCCCGGAAACGAAGAAAAATAAAGATAATGAGACACAAGAATGTCAACCTGATTCAACTACTTCATGGCATCCTGTCTGACTATAGCTACAAGGCATATCTAGGTTTCTGTAAGTTGAACCTTTTCAATTTCTGCAATCTTACTATTTGCAATTTCTTCTTTTAGACTTTTCTCCTATCACAAAATACATAGACAGACATACAATCAGAAAGACAAACAGACAGGCAGATAGATAGATGTTAGGAGAGATTGATTCGACAATAGATGAATAAATATATATATATATATATGATACAGGTTGGCAGACAGACAAACAAAATATTGATGCCAAGATTCATACAAAGCAGAAAAACAAAACACAACCAACATCTGATATTTCTTTAATAGTATAATATCCATAATATAAGAAATATATACAAGTACAAATCTTTAAATGACAAAATCGTGACATCAGTGCTTGCAACTACTGCTTGTTTTCTTGTTGTTTTCCAAGCAGCTGTGTCCCTGTGCTTCATCATGATGCTTTGAGAGATGCTGCAATCATTTTCCAGTGCCTACAGGGCCTGTGATACTGCTAAGAATAATCTCTCATAAATTTGACAAGGGTTATGAGTTATATACATCATCTTACATTATTCCACAAACCTGGTCTTTGTTAATCTTTCATGCAGCCGTTGTCACAACAACAAAGTGTTTTCTTTGGATATTCTTTCCCATTTTTTCTCTTTTTTGTCTGTATCTTTTAAAGCCCCATACTCCCAACCATGCTATTTTGTACACATTCATTTAGGAAGCTGTCATTTGTGATGGCAGCAGTTTAGCTAACATGACAACTACATGATGGATGGTCAGCCAACATGACCAATTGATCAACTCTAATGAAATGGTTTGGTTGGGGTTAGTTGGAAGTACGGTAGCGGGTTAATAGCTAGCTCCTTCCTCCATGCATCTTTATAATAGCTTGCTTCAGAAAAATGCACTTTTCACTTGCTTATCGATGGGAATGAATGCATGTTCAAATGAGAGCCAATGCTAAAGACTCTGAAACCAATTCAGCTAATAATTCATAATTTTAATTTTAATAATATAAGCACCAGCCAAAAGCAGACGTGATGATGAGAAGATGAGGCTGTGAGTCCACACCAAGGTACTTATCTATCTATCTATCTATCTATCTATCTATCTATCTATCTATCTATCTATCTGTCTGTCTGTCTATCTATCTATCTATCTATCTATCTATCTATCTATCTATCTATCTATCCATCTATCTATCTATCTATCTATCTATCTATCTATCTATCTATCTATCTATCTGTCTGTCTGTCTGTCTATCTATCTATCTATCTATCTATCTATCTATCTATCTATCTATCTATCTATCCATCTATCTATCTATCTATCCATCTATCTATCTATCTATCTATCTGTCTGTCTATCTATCTATCTATCTATCTATCTATCTATCTATCTATCTATCTATCTATCTATCTATCTATCTATCTATCTATCTATCTATCTATCTATCTATCTATCTGTCTGTCTGTCTGTCTATCTATCTATCTATCTCTATATCTATCTCTATATCTATCTATCTATCTATCTATCTATCTATCTATCTATCTATCTATCTATCTATCTATCTATCTATCTATCTATCTATCTATCTATCTATCTATCTATCTATCTATCTATCCATCTATCTATCTATCTATCTATCTATCTATCTATCTATCTATCTATATATCGTCTATCTATCTATCTATTTATCTGTCTTCGTGTATGTATTAAGATAAACCAGAGAAGAACAGCTGAATTTTTGTTATATATTCTATGCAAATTCTTTACAATATGGTGCTGTTTATGATGAAGCTTATTTAAAGTGATGCCTTTACCTAAATGAAAGAGCTCTCATATATATAATGGCGTAATTTTGTCAAAGCCTTGGAACAACATTAAAAACATTGATAATTGATGAACCATTAAGCTAGTGGTAATTAATTAGAAGAGTGTAGGCGTTTTAGGCTTTTAGTTGGTAATGAATTAGCCTCAACTGTAGTGGGGAAATATAAACAATGGAAAAATATAAATAGGCTAATGTTGTAGGACATAACTCTGAGAATAACCCAGTGGTTTGCAACAAAATTTAGTTTAATTTTCTCAATTTTAAATGCCTCTCAGTGATGATTGAAGGAAGCTATCAGTTCTCTCTTCCTGATGCCAAGCATAATTATTCTAAATATTGCTAGATTTGCAGAAATGTCTCAAATATGATTTTTCAATTAACCCCATAACACTTTTATTAATATACACATTTATATGTTTCCACACGAAAAACTTTAAACTTTAATATTAGGATGAAATTCCAACTATTTTAAGCATCTGATTCTTGGTATGGATTAACTTTTCTTCAAAACATAGCTTTTTACAGCAATTGTAGTCTCTGGAAACAAAACAAGCCTATATCCCAATTGTACTGATACTTTAAGGCCTCGTGAATTTTACAAAAAGAACAACATATTTAATTGTATAGCCACAAGCTTCATAAGATTTTCTTTTTAGATTTCATTTTCCTGTTTCTTATCCTATAGAAAGCATCAGAAATCTTATACTGTTTCCGGAATTGTTTCAGTTTGTTCATTTTATGTCACAGCATCCAATGATCCCATGGCAATTCAATGCCAAATGCAAGTCTGGAATCAGGCATTTGCACCTCACAAATGGCTCCATTGAACCTCAGAAAATGCTTCTGTTCAGTTGAAAAGGAATCATTCAACAATTCCATCATGTTCATTGCAAAATTCAAGGTTGCAGGTCTCATTAAGTTTTTTGACATGAAAAGATGAAATTTTGGTGGTAAAAAGATAAAAAATTCCCTCTTTGAATACATTTTAATTAATTTGATACAAAGAGTTTGAAACAATAAGGTATCATATTTCATAATCATATCACTTTATCATGCCATACCGATGTTTCAGTTAATTTCATCCCGTATTTTTCTTTAATACTTAGATAGATAGATAGATAGATACTTTGTGCAACAAAAGCACTAACTTCTAGTTTTTCAAGGTTGTGGCCTTGTTATCAGACTCCTTTGTTATGAAGAAAAATGGAAAATTGGGCTCCAATTACTTACAATTGCAGAAATTTGATAGTCACTGCGTCTGTCTGTCGAATATAAGTTTTCAAAAGATTGAATATATCAAATTTGATTTCAATGAATATTATCTTAAAAGGCCAAAGAGCAAAATTTTCACAAATTTCTCCCATTGAGCAATACCTGACCAGATATCTTTGGATAACATGTTGTAATTCAATTCCTTTCTCTCACCCACAAGCCTGTCTATTCACCTTCTATCTATTCCTACCCACCTACTTCCTGTCGGCCTTCCCATGCACCTCCCAAGGTCTACCTACCAGCCTACCCTTCGTCATAGTGCCTTATACATGGTATCTACCTTCATTCTGACCTGGTACCTAATGCACGTATTTACCCACCTGCCTCAAAACAAACCAGATAAAATTGATTTAAACTAAGTTTTACAACAAGAACATTGCCTGGAAGCTGCATCCTACCTACCTACCTACCTACCTACTTACCTAACTACCTACCTACCTACCTACCTACCTACCTACCTACCTACCTACCTACCTACCTACCTACCTACCTACCTACCTACCTACCTACCTACCTACCTACCTACCTACCTACCTACCTTACAAAAATTGAATGCATCCTTTTTTGGCAGAACCAATTCCATACTATTTCCTACCTTTACCAAACCACAATGAGACAAAATCCAGCGGTGGGCTAGCATCAAACATCTATATAAGCCTATTTCCAATTTCCACAACTAGCATTGCTTAAGAAGCCTCCATAACATCCAACGGGAGCAACAGCATGCTACTATTGGCACTATGCAAGATACTGTCACCCTGCCACACTAAATCCTGATAAGGGGCGATCTCCAGTGATGTTCTATGGGCCAGCTTATCCTTTCTACGGCAGTTCTGAATCACGAAATCCTGTCAACAGTTTCCCTGCAATATCCTGTGGTCAGAGTCCTGTCAGAGGCAGTGATAAAACTCATAAAAGCTATCAAGCAGTGATAAATATTAGGGAGCAGATCTTGACAACCGTCTCAAGGAATTTGAGTGTTTCTTCGGGAATCCATAAATCCCACATTCATACAAAGCATATTTTATGAACCAAAAATAGCTAATATTGAATATTGCAAGGTGGACTAACATATTATACTAGTTTCATAAACTGGTAATGTTAGCATTGGGCCATTTGCTGCGAAAGAGAGCAGGTAGTCATAGGTTAAATTTCTGTTTGGGCTGATTGACTAAATATCCCGCTAAATACATTCTAATCCTTCCTTTCAAATAAGTAGGGATAAGTGGCTGAATAGAACAAAAAAAATATATATATACATGATTACCAGTCAACCAGGCGACAGACAACCAGGCGACATCACTACCAACTGGGCGACAACCATCCAGGCGACACTCCACTACCAGCCAGGTGACAAGTTTTGACCAGCCAGGCGACAACAAGTACCAACTAGGTGACAGATATTTTGAGTGACATACCAACTAGGTGACACGCATTCCCGAATCTAGGCGACAAACTTTAATCCAGGATTCAGAGATCTCTCTGGTGTCTGATCAAGGCTGCAGGATGTTGACAAAATTTCTGAGATTCTACATTTAAAGTCAGGGGGCGCCGCGGGTCGTTTTGCTTTTCTGGGTTGGAATCTAGTGTTTGCACTGATACACAACTGCAATTATGAATAAAATATACTTTATTTCCTTGAAATATTGAGATTCAGGTCCTCTTAAATACATTTTGACTCTTAGTTGATAAAGATAATTGAGATCTAAAGAGCTCTAAAATTATCCACAGGTGGCAGGGCTGCAGGGTTTATGAGCGAAAATCTGTCACCTAGCCTTTGGAGGTTTTTGTTGTCTGAAACAGGCTGAAAATATGTCGCCCAGTGAATTAAAAGTGCTTGTCGCCTAGTGAAAAAGCTTGTCGCCTGGTTAGAAGTGTTTGTCGCCTGGATGGAAGTACTTTGTCGCCTGGATGGAAGTGGTAAGTGATTTGAAAATTTTGTGTAGCCTAGTTGGTAGTGGTATGGTGTCGCCTGGTTGTCTGTCGCCTGGTTGACCACACACCATATACATATATCTGGATAATTATGAGACAATCAAATATTAATTTATTCGTGCAATCATAGTTTTACTTGACCCACATTCATAGTACTTAACTTTCTTCACATATTTTTATACTCCAGTTGTCCCTCACCAGATTACAGTACTTCTCAAAACAATTCTAAAGTAACACACCAAATACAAAGTGTACATGTTTACAAATACAGTCTGAATCCCACAGAATAACACCATTCTGTGCTATCTCTTGCAGCTAGAGTACTTTTGCAGTACTTCTGAAAGGCACACAACTCAAAAAATAAATATGAGGGCGTCATTCAGGGAGCCTCTGTTTCCCAACAGCCATTTATCACCCAGCATATCACTCCTCTGTTCTCGAGGGCTACACTGAGTGCTTATGCAAAAGATTGAGTTCCAAGCAAAGCCATGGGTAAAGCCCTTGTGTGTCAAAAGGATAAACTTGCACAGGTCTCTCCTAAAGCGAGAGATTTCCCTAAGCTGTGTATGTCCCTCTAAGAATGAAGAATGGACAAAGAGGCAATTGAACTTAGTCCAGCAATATATGTTATGAAGCTCCATAGATCAATATGATTTTAGAATAGAAAATGGTGTTCTTTATAATGCATACAAGCACATAAAACACTACAGCAGCATTGGCTTTTTTCAGCCTGGATTGCTAATTGAAGATATTGTATAGTTGGAAAAGACCCTTTTGCAACAAGACATATCCCCTTTACTGAAAAGTATGGCTTATATGTAAATAATGTGAATGGATAACTAAATCCATTACGAAGATTCTTTAAAACGAGCCATCCAATCAAAAACCTGTGAAACTAACTTTTCCCAAGCATAGTAAAACATCAGCATTTTTGGTATTTCATAATCAAAAGAGTAAATCCATTGATATTACTATGAAATCAATTCTTGAGTCAATTGAGATCAAACGCTAACAGACACAACACCAAGAACGGTTCAAATATCCCTTTCCAGAAAATAATTAATGAACATCAGAAAGACAATCAAAGATGCTACCTCACATCCTTGAAACGTGTCACCATGCAGTAATTTTACCTTGGGGAATTAAGAAGGTTGGCTGGCCTTGGACAGGATTGAAAAAATGTGTTAATTAGTTCATTCGTCTTAGGATCTTCTTAAGATCTCTCTATTTTATTGAGATTGCCTTGAGATTTTCTTGAGATTTCCTTGTTTTATCAAAGATCGTCTTGTTTTTCTTGAGATTTTGTGAGTGTTGCTCTTGTTAATCATTGTGCAGCTGCTGTTGGCTTGACATTGTTCTCAGAGTTGAGTATCATCAAAGATAGCTGTTTGTGATTAGATGGAATGTCAAATGGATTGTGTCTCAAGTTGGCATACTTGCTCAGATGAAGGAGTACAATTGTTCCTCCGATAAGCAACCCTTCAAAAGATTTTAATGATCCCTTGTCAGGGTGCGTTTTCTCTAACACATTTAGAGTCTGTTTTGAGGGTTTGTACTCTCATTAAGGTAATGTTTTTAAATCATATTATATTTTTCTGTTAATTATATCAATTGATCATTGGATCCATTTTGGAAGATTCTTCAAAACAGGCCCTCAAATGCATTTAACTTTTCCCAAGCAGCAAAACATCACCATTTTTGTAATGTTGTAACGCAAAATAATCAAAATAGTGAATCCAAGGATATTATTTCAAAATCAACTTTTTGAGCCATTTGAGATCAAACACTTATAACAGACACCACACCAAGAACGGTTCAAATATCCCTTTCCAGAAATGAACATCAGAAAGACAATCAAAGATGCTATCTGAAATCCTTGAAACGTGTCACCATGTGGTAATTTTACCTTGGGGAATTAAGAAGGTCAGCTGGCCTTGGACAGGATTGAAAAAATGTGTTAATTAGTTCATTCGTCTTAGGATCTTCTTAAGATCTCTCTGTTTTATTGAGATTTTCTTGAGATTTCCTTGTTCTATAAAAGATCGTCTTGTTTTTCTTGAGATTTTGTGAGTGTTGCTCTTGTTAATCATTGTGCAGCTGCTGTTGGCTTGACATTGTTCTCAGAGTTGAGTATCATCAAAGATAGCTGTTTGTGATTAGATGGAGTGTCAAATGGATTGTGTCTCAAGTTGGCATACTTGCTCAGATGAAGGAGTACAATTGTTCCTCCGATAAGCAACCCTTCAAAAGATTTTAATGATCCCTTGTCAGGGTGCGTTTTCTCTAACACATTTAGAGTCTGTTTTGAGGGTTTGTACTCTCATTAAGGTAATTTTTTTAAATCATATTATATTTTTCTGTTAATTATATCAATTGATCATTGGATCCATTTTGGAAGATTCTTCAAAACAGGCCCTCAAATGCATTTAACTTTTCCCAAGCAGCAAAACATCACCATTTTTGTAATGTTGTAACGCAAAATAATCAAAATAGTGAATCCAAGGATATTATTTCAAAATCAACTTTTTGAGCCATTTGAGATCAAACACTTATAACAGACACCACACCAAGAACGGTTCAAATATCCCTTTCCAGAAATGAACATCAGAAAGACAATCAAAGATGCTATCTGAAATCCTTGAAACGTGTCACCATGTGGTAATTTTACCTTGGGGAATTAAGAAGGTCAGCTGGCCTTGGACAGGATTGAAAAAATGTGTTAATTAGTTCATTTGTCTTAGGATCTTCTTAAGATCTCTCTGTTTTATTGAGATTTTCTTGAGATTTCCTTGTTTTATCAAAGATCGTCTTGTTTTTCTTGAGATTTTGTGAGTGTTGCTCTTGTTAATCATTGTGCAGCTGCTGTTGGCTTGACATTGTTCTCAGAGTTGAGTATCATCAAAGATAGCTGTTTGTAATTAGATGGAGTGTCAAATTGATTGTGTCTCAAGTTGGCATACTTGCTCAGATGAAGGAGTACAATTGTTCCTCCGATAAGTAACCCTTCAGAAGATTTTAATGGTCCCTTGTCAGGGTGTGTATTTTCCAAACACATTAGGGGCTGATTTCACCAACAGAGTTAAGCCAGGTCTAAGTCTAAGACCTGGACTAAAGTAGTTCAAATTAAACTATAGGGTCAATTTCAGTAATAAAATGGCAGCACCTCCTAGTAAGCAAATTACCGAAGACCAGTTTTAGCCTTAAGCCTGGTCTTAGCTATTTTGGTGAAATCGGCCCTTAGAGTCTATTTTGAGGGTATTTACTCTCATTAAGGTAATTTTTCTAAATCATGTTATATTTTTCTGTTATTTATATCAGTTGATCATTGGACCCATTTTGAAAGATTCTTCAAAACAGACACTCAAATGCATTCAACATTTCCCAAGCATCATCATTTTTTGCATCTCAAAATAATCGTAACAGTGAATCCATGGATGCTATTTCAAAATCAACTTCTTGGTCTGATTGAGATCAAACACTAACAAACACCACACCAAGGATGGTTCAAATATCCCATTGCAGAAATGAGCATCAGAAAGACAATCAAAGATTTTATTTCACATCCTCGAAACGTGTCACCATGCAGTAATTTTACCTTGGGGAAGTCGGCTGGCCTTGGACTGGATTGAAAAAATGTATTAATTAGTTCATTCGTCTTAGTATCTTCTTAAGACAATGGTCCCTTGTCAGGGCTTGTTCTTTCCAACAGTTTTAGAGTTACAAGATGTCTGTTTTGAGGGTGTATACTCTCATTCAGATAATTTTTCTTAATCAAGACTTCATTGCTTCATGTCCTGTATTTATGCACTCTGGCAGGATAATTATCGCCCATGCTATGCTATGCATAGGGCGATTATGCTTTAGTGCTGAAATCTACTGAAGGGGTGAAACAACCAATGCTGTGGCCTCAACCAGCCCACTCTGGAAGTTCTTATCATATGCATAACACATTGATACCATTGTAGATGTGCACAACGGTTGGTATTTTCAGTTTAATTCAATATTAGAAAATTTACTATTATCAGTTTTAGAGGCTATCAAGGTCCAGAAAGCCTGCATTGTGGTGGCCATTTTACCTTCCACAGGGTGAGTTTTAGTACACAGAATGGCCACTGCAAGCAGCAACTCATTCAGATACATTACACAAGAGGGCAGCACCTGCAAGTCCTTTGCCAGTTCCTCCCTTTGCACCACATTCTATTTCTGGGAAACTCAGCAATTCTTGCATCTCAGTATAGTTCATACATCTTTCCAACTAATTATACAGGTAGCACGGGCTTAAATTGTATCTATTTCATATTATTCTATTCTCTTCCCTCCAATCTACGGGCAACTTACTATATATTATATAAATCTGTTTTATATTTATGTAAATAAAATACTGGTTATAATAGATAGATAGATAGATAGATAGATAGATGCATGGATAGACGGATTGGCAGACAGATAGGATAGATGGATGGGATATACAGTAGGATAGGATAGATGGATAGTATAAACGGATAGGATAAACAGACAGGATAGATAGATAGATAGATGGAGGAATGGATTGACAGATGGATTGATGGATATATGGGTTGACAGACGGACAGGATAGACGGATGGGATAAACAGATAGGATAAACGGATAGGATAAACAGATGGGATAAACAGGTAGGATAAACGGGATAAACGTATAGGATATACGGATGGGATAAACGTATAGGATAAACAGATGGGATAAACGAACGGGATAAACGGATAGGATAAACGGATAGGATAAATAGAAACTTAGATAGATAGATGAATGAATGGATTGACGGGTGGATTGAATGATAGATAGACGGATGGATAGACAGATTGACAGACAGATAAGATAGATGGATAGGATAGATGGCTGGGATAAACAGATAGGATAGATGGATAGTATAAATGGATAGGATAAACAGACAGGATAGATAGATGGAGGAATGGATTGACGGATGGCTTAATGGATAGATGGGTTGACAGACGGATAGGATAGACGGATAGGATAAACGGATGGGATAAACAGATAGGATAAACAGATAGGATAAACAGGTAGGATAAACAGGTAGGATAAACAGGTAGGATAAACGGGATAAACGGATAGGATAAACGGATTTGATAAACGGCTGGGTTTAACAAATGGGATAAACGGATAGGATAAATGGATAGGATACACGGATAGGATAAACGGAAAGGATAAACGGGATAAATGGGATAACGGATAGGATAAACGGATAGGATAAACGGATAGGATAACGGGTAGGATAAACGGATAGGATAAACGGATATGTTAAACAGATAGGATAAACAGACAGGATAACAGATAGGATAAACAGATAGGATAAACAGATAGGATAAACAGATAGGATAAACAGATAGGATAAACAGATAGGATAAACAGGATAAATGGGATGAACCAATGCTTATGGGGTACTGGATAAACGGATAGGATAAACGGATAGAATAACGGATAGGATTAATGGATAGGATAAACGGGATAAACAGGAAAACGGATAGGATAAACCGATAGGATAAACGGATGGGATAAATGGATAGGATAAACGGATGGGATAAACGGATAGGATAAACGGATAGGATGAATGGATAGGATAAACAGATAGGATAAACGGATAGGATATATGGGTAGGATAAACGGATAGGATAAATGGGATAAATGGGATAAACGGGATAACGGATAGGATAAATGGATATATTAAACGGATAGGTCAACGGATAGGGTAATGGATAGGATAAACGGATAGGATAAACAGATAGGATAAATAGATAGGATAAATGGATAGGATAAACGGGATAAACAGGATAACGGGTAGGATACATGGATAGGATAAACGGATAGGATAAACAGATATGATAAATGCAGAGGATAAATGGATAGGATAAATGGATAGGATAAACGAACGGGATAAACTGGCTAACGGATAGGATAAACATAGGATAAAACATGCGGGGCATGGGCGATGCTGTGCCATTATATGTGCTTGTTACAAATAGGACTGGAGCAGGACAAAGCAAGGAGATGAAAGATCTGTCCAACATACAATCTGGTAACCCGACCAGAGCTGGAATCGTACTAGGGATCCATTTAAGTTGTGAGTGTTATCAACAAATAAAAATATATACCAGAAATTGCTGCTATTCTTCGCATCCCATGCAGGCTAGGTATCTGATTTTTCCTAAATCCTGATATTTTCTTTTCTCACGAGACATCTAATTTAATCCTTTCGTCTTATGCATCCAGCCTTGGAAAGTTACATTCCATTCTTTTAAGGTATTTGATCTAATTTTCCTTCTTCGGCATTCCACAAGAAGGGGCAGTCTATCAAGCAGAAGCACACGACAGAAAGTGGGAGGTTTAATTGCAGCTAAGAATCACACAACCCTAGTTGGTATGCTATTCTGGACTACTGCTTCAACAGATGGCGAATAGACTGCTACTATTGTTGCCGATTGGGGAAGGAAAACTAATTCAAGAGAGTATGGGTTTTCTCTGTCTGTTCAGTTGTTTATTCGGCTATCTATCTATCTATCTATCTATCTATCTATCTATCTATCTATCTATCTATCTATCTAAAAATGAGTATCTATCTATCTATTTGCACATCATAATATATTGATCAATCTACAATGTCTCTGTTATTCATCATATTAGATCTAATGGATTTTAGTTTTTCTTAGAGTAAGCAAAGTCCGCACGCAAGTATATAACTTAAATGAGAAAGTTAGTAAAAAAAACAAAGTAAAGGATCTGTTGAAATATTCTGTGGCTAATTTAGCGGGATGCCATAAAGTAGTTGAATTAGGTTGACATTCTCTTGTCTCATTATTCTATTTTTCTTCGTTTCCTGGATATCCCTCCTACTCTAATTGGTAAAAACAAGCTCAACTCAAGCTGGGCAAATATCAGTCAATCTTCCTAATTATACCACATGACCTTGGGAACTCCTGTTTTATCTGGAATTATGCTCTAGCAATTCTCTTTCTATTGCGTTTGGTATTTCCACTGCTCTGGCAATTGCGGCTGCTGCGTATTTGTCAAATGTCACTCCACTCAGAAAAGCCAGGATCTCCTCAGACCTACTCGACACAGATGTACTCGGATGCACCTGGAAATGCTCGGATGTACTTGTGGAAAAGGATGTAGGCCTACATGAGCCTGCTTCATTCTCCACTTCAATCAAATCTTTCGTACTTTGGTCTGATTGGGTATTCACTGATTTTCACACATCTAACCCTTTTCCAATCCGTTTTTATTCTGTTCAGATTTTCTACCATGCTTCATTTCTTGTTTAAATCATTGCATGATGGATAACAATAATTGTAGCCTCTTCCTTGTCTCTACCTCCACTTTCTCCCCTCTTCTGCTCAGCTTGCCATCCTCTATCTTCCTTCCTACACCTTCCCTTTTACCCCTTTTCCTTCTATCCAATCTTCTGCCCAGTTTCTATCTTCCCATATATATTTCTGCTATTAATATCCCCGCAACTCTCCCCTCGACTCCCCATGTCTCTTGTCTACTATCCTGTCTCTATCTATACTCTTGCTCCTGCTCCTGCTCTCTCCTCCTACCTCCTCCTCCTCCTCCCCCTCCCCTCCTCCTCCTCTTCCCTTTCATCCACCCCCTTTACCTTCCCCTCCTACCTCCTACCTCCTCCCTCCACAATACTTCACAATGGTACTCTCCTCCTCAAATACATACACCATCATCTAGCATTCAAGCATCTCACAGATCTATACAGTTGGCATGGGCCCAGACTGCCTGTCTCAGCAGCCAGGTGATGCAGATGCAAGTACGTAACCACAATGCTTCAATTGATGCATTTCCAGGCACCAAAAATGCAGAAACTCCTCTTCCACATCATTACCTTGTACATAGCCCCACCTACAAATCATGTATTTACATAGTATTTTGTGTAATGCCACAGCTTTAGTCATTGTCTTTCATATAATCAATGGATGTAGAAGAGAACAGGCAATTCATTGGTGGCTGTAGATGGCACATCTAAGAAAACAATAATTAGACTTTCAAAGAACTTTGATTCAACTAAGTACGACAAGTACCTTCAGGTAGTACGAAAAATGATATGTCTGTGTCAAAATCTTTATATCAATCTGTATGTATGTCTGTCTATCTCTGCCTTTCTAATCTACCATCCTAATAAGGGGCGTCAGTTTCATTTTACAGCGAAACACTTTGATACAGAATTAAAGTGGACTGTGGCACATTGAAAAGGGCACTTCGTGACTCGTGATAGCCGATGAAGTGTCATCTTCTCTACTTGCAACATGGGAAACATAGAGGCTGTTTGATTAGTCATGATCAAGAGTAAGCCATTTGACTTCTCATAACACATTTTAGAGTGAAAATCTGATGCATAATCCTTTCGTTTGGCTGTCACCAACAAGTGGGATAAGTCTCCTTCAATCAAATTAACATTGAAAGTATTGGGTTTGATCATGACAAATCATCAGCATGATGACACATGAAGTGCCATTTTCACAGTGCCACAGTCCACTTTAATTCTATATCAAAGTGTTTCGCTGTAATGTGGTGGGGCAAATTTGGCTGAAGTCTTCAGAAATAATGTGCAGGGAAAATCCTCAAAATGTTTCCCCATGTAACACCCATTTCCTGGTGAAAAAGTGGTGGGGCAAGTGCCCCACCAGCCCCACCAACACTGACACCACTGTGACATCCTTATCTTTCTATTTGTCTGTCTGCCTCATACGAATTTGCTGACCAGTCTAAAATAACCATCTTGAGGTTTGTTTAACCAGCCAAAATACCCAATGGGAAGTATATTATATATAATCTGCCTATTCGAATACTTTTGACACTCATTAAAAAATACATAAATATTGGATGCAAAACAAATCCACCATGCTCAGAGAAACCAACTAAGACCAAATATGAAGCAGATCCATACAACAAGTTATGTATATTTCCCACAGAATCTACACCTTTTCACACTGACTAGATTTATTCCATTTGGCCAAACAAGGCTACACAGACCATCAACATAGTCCCCCAGCTGACATAAAGACCTATTTATTGATCTGTATCCAGCCATGACAGATAAGCACTCAGTGTCTAATCACCTGTGACTGATAGTCTCCGGCAGCCAGGGAAAGTATGTTGCCAAGCAGGGTTGACCTGCCTTGATTGTTGCTGTCGATTGTTAGAGAATTAATGGAATAAATGTCTGACTGTTGCCTTTTATAAATGACAACAGATGCTTGGGCCAGGTTAGTAATTATAGCTCCTGAAATAAATGAAGATTTCACTTATTTAGAGAAAAATGGCTGGACCATGGATGGTTGAAGATTTGCTTCCTGTATTTTCGGCACTCTGATACAGCAGTGAGGCAAAGGATGATTGAAACAGCAGTCCAACGTCAAACTCTATCTGAACTTAGAACACGTATATACACTTATAAAATAAACTTTAAGTGTTGCTCCCTTTACGGGTAGAGCTGGCCCCATGAACCGGGAATTCGCACACCAGAAGAAGAAGAAAGAATGTCCAGGTGACCTGACCAGAGTCAGATTGGTACCCGGGACCAAGCAGTTGGAAGCAAAGAGCACTACCAACTGATGGTCACTTTGAAAAAAATCTAAACAAGAATAATCTATATACATATATAAAATTCACCTCCCCATATTCCCTTTGTAACGGGTCTTCTCAGCTATGGCTTGACTGACAGTCATAATATTTTACCAGTGTGTCCTGTTATGTTCAAACTGTGTTCTAAATGCATCATATGTATATTACCTTTCCAATTGATAATTATACAGAGCTAAAACAGATATATCCCCCCCCCCAATACAGCAGCAGCCACTCAAGGCGAGTGGTTTCACTTTTATTACGAACTTTAAATACTCCAGAAGAAAGAAAGGGAGTCACAATATCTTGCAAGCCTGTCCCAATATTCTTGGACTGTGTTTGTAATTAATCAACATTGTATAAACTTCCAAATATTTATTAATAGGCCTAAAAACTAAATCTATATTCAACTCTTTTTCTCGCACATTTTAAATCACAGCAGCAACTCAGAATGACTGTATTGGAGAATCCCTCGAATGAGTAATTATAAATGCCATAGAAAGAAGGAGGGGAGGAATGAATGAGGGGAGGAATGAATGAGGCAAGGAATGAATGAGGCAAGGAATGAATGAGGAATTTGGAATGAAGAATTTAAAACGCTGTAGAAGGAAGGAAGGAATGAATGTGGGTAGGAATGAAGGTATGAATAAGGCCTAATGCATGAAGGCAGCAATGAAGGTAGGAATAAGGGGGAAAAGGGAAGGAAGGAGGAAGGAAAGAAAGAATCCTACATAGATAGATTGATAGATATACAGATAGATCTCCTTCAGTAGATGGATCAAAAGAACCTTATGTATATAGACACCCAGGAGATTAGTAGATACATTGATCGTCTATCTCCAAGTACCTAAAGTGCTTGCACATTATTTTTCTTCTATTTTAATTTCAAGACTTTTGCTTATCACTCAAAAATGTATAACTTGTGGTATCGTTTTCAAGCCCAACAACATAGAAATGGTTTTCTTGATTACAAAATTCTAGAATAAACTATCTACTACAAATTCATTTCAGGACCATAAACATAATTTGTTTAAACATTTCGTAGGACCCACTCCCATATTAGCAAGGTCAAGAAAACAAAGAAGGACAATGACTGTATGAGAGGAGGAAAATGATATAGGAATAATAGGATCATGGAGAAGAGAACAAAGAAGCAAAAGAGGATGTATGATTGGGCATTTGCATCATGCATTTGTACACTATATAGAGTGATAAGGACACAAGAACTTCACCCCAATCAGGCAAAGCACAATTGAAACCGCTGTCAGATGCATGGAGGGGGAGGGGGCTGGGAGATTCAGAAGCAATTTTTCAAAATTTGCGTGAACAGTTATTAGAGAAATCATGTTGACATATCCACGTGTCTCCTGATCCGGTAAAATAAACAATACAGTATCAATGCACCCGCGCTACCCGTCTTTAGACGGGTACTATGCTAGTGTAATATACAACTTAGATAGCACACCAGACCTTTCATATAAGGTTTCAGAGGCTATAGCCTGTATCTTAAGCACCATCTAATCTGCTCACACCATTTTTGTGCAACTTTTCTCTTCAACAGAGATTGATTTTCCAGAGTAGCCACCCAGAGAAAGAAAAAAAAAGAATCTGAAAAGCAAAAGTAGGTGAAGCAACTAATTACTTGCAGTAGACTAAGAGAGTGTCTCATTTGGAGATTAATTAGGCTGGACCTAATTAGAAGACTACTGAGAGATCCTTGATGGGGCTAAGTAACACATACTGAAGTTTTTATTTGGATTTTCGCTTCTTCAAACATATCAGTTTGTAGGAAGGTAGTTGATTTACAGACAGAAAGAGAAGTCAAGACAGAGAGGGGAAACAGACAGAATAAAAAGGATCAATAGACATGGGCTGGCAAACAGACAGACTGAATGACATAAATATAGATATATATAGTAGACATAAATATGCAAAGATATAGAGACAGATAGAAAGATAGATAGAAAGGTAGACAGAAAGAAAGATAGAATCTGACAGATAGAAAGATAGATTGAAAGATATATGGATGGACACTTACTTAGTTATATAGATAATATTGCTAATTTATGGTTCCTTTGAAGGGTGGAAGTATATACACACTCTAAATTTAAACATGGCAACAGACCGATAGGGAATCTATAGAGAGACTGATATACAGACAGATTATGGAACAGCTCTTTGAGACTGAAATTCAATTTCCTTTCTCTAAAGATACCAGGTCTTTCTTTAATTTTGTGTCCCTGATGATAGGGAGATTTCAGATAGATAGGGAAGGAAAGCCTTTAAAGTACTGTTTTTCTGTCTGAGTAGAAAATAGCACTTAAGACTCCTGTTTACATGTCAACAGGTATAAGACAAAATGCTGATCAGGCAAATCTGGATGTTAAAAGCAACAGTGTAAAAACGAGAGAAAAAAATATAACAAACAGAGTAAGGTCATTGACTGTTTTCTTGTTTTTAAACTTCCAAAAATAATGGTCTTGCTATTAACCATTGTCGCTGATATGATTCAATGATTCCATTAGCTGTTACGACAAATGCATTTTTTCACTTTCTGTGTTTTGAATCTGTAACTTTTTGTTTTACCTTTCGAAAAACGAAAAACATGAAGTTAATTGCACTTTGTCGTGTTCCAAGAGTACAGTGAACAGTTTCCATTACTGGAAAACAACCAAAGAAAAATATATGTGATCAAATAACTTCTTTGTGTCTGATAATGATATGTGCAATTTCTTTGTATACTTCATATATATGGTATTTTGTTCTACATTCACATATATATATTCATGTTTGTAAATGGGATTACATAACTGTATCGGTTATCAGATAACATTTAATTATAAAAGATTATGAGGGATTTTTTTCTAAATAACAATATCATACATTGCCTGTATGTTTGATGAATTTAAGTGGCACATAAATTTATATGGAAAACACGTAAATATGCAATTTAAACCTATACCCCATTTTAGGTCTGATAAAGACTGTATCTGACCAGTGAGGTTCTTGAAATCTAGAATGAGATAAAAATGGTCGTGCTGCTACATAACCCCTTGGACTGATACGGGTCTCTCGAGATTCAATACAAGGACTGATACGTGAAATGCAATGGGAGGAGATATACATAAAATGATACATGTAGGAAAGTAGGCTAATAGAGAGATACCCCTGTGGACAATATGACCTATATTGACATCAGGGGGGCGTCAGTGCGACGTCACACTCACAGGCGTGATGCTGACTTCGGTGATGTCAGAATGCCCACCTGGGACTTTTCGTGAATTCCATCCTTTCAAAATAACTGACTCAGAGGGAAATCCTCAAAAACTACATATAGGCCTGCTCAGCATACTCTGATACAAGAGGGACAATTTTTGATAATGCAGTAATGTAGAGCATATTTATATGAACAGGGATACGTATTGTGTCTGTTCCAGACGTCATACACACCTAAATATATCTACAGCCTCTAAATAATTCAGGTAAAGACAATACCAGTCTCAATGTGCTGCATGACAAAACATTTAATAGGGAGCCTACCGTATGGTGCCCTATTTTCGTCAGGTATTCATTTTAAATAGGTCCCATAGTAGGGTGCTCCTTTTGCCCCAACTTGCTCAGAACCCCGTATACTTTTTTTTGTGGGTGAGGTTAGTCAATAGAAGTAATCATGCCAAATTTCAAGAAATTTTATTGATGCCTAGGTGTAGCACATTTGGATTGAAATTTGTCAAATTTCCTGAAATTGTGCGATTTCTTGTGAATTACTAGGTTATCTATCATATTTTTTTCAATAGCCTTGAATATTGTTTAAGAAGATTTCTGTGTCAAAACAGCATTTTCCATCCATATCTTACTCATTTCTAAATTTAACATCAGATTCACTATGACACACAAAGACCTGGTGTTTAGGTTCAGGAAGGCACTGTAGGTGGTTCAGTAAGGCACTGTAGGTGGAAACACTGATTACGTCGTCTCATAATGTCATAACATTATCATTAATTGTTGATAACAAGGCTGGCTTAGTATATATAGCATATTACACAACAAATGAAATTATTTTTCCCCTGATTACACGGTAACCCTGTCTACAAGTTGACCGCCATTTACTGCCACCTAGGGTGCAAAATTCGCGAGCTCCTGTGAGCGGTCAACAGAATTTGGATCAGTGGAAGACACCAGGACAGTGTGGAAGAAACCAGGACAGTTCCTAAATTTAGTGATGGTCTAGTTTATTTCCAAAAACTCTGCAATTGTCTAATCTGACTTTGGTTGGCTTCAATTTTAAGCAAACAGCTTGTAAATACCAGAATAAGTTGGAACTATTTTCTATCATGGAGGATGTATACATTGTAGTTAACATATATTGCCAGTATAGAGGGGGCCACTTGTGGCATGGACAAGACATTTTGCTGAGAGTAACACAGCTTTTACGAAATTGTGAATTATATTGTTGTCCTAGTTCATAAATCTCCATAAAGTTATAGAATAAATACAATTGAGCCTTTTTGATATCACAAAGCAAAAACATCAGCTTTGTATGGAAATGTGAATAAGTGAGAATGCATTCTTTTTGGACCCTTTTTTGACCACAATTTAACATGCACTAAATGGCATAAGTAGATTGAATACCGTCTAACTTCTGATGAGGTAAACGTGTAGCTAGAACCATCTGAGGTCCTCAATAGGATCCTCGATCTCACTCTTCGTTCGTAACTTCTGATGAGTAAAATCATCCCTTTCACAGGCAAAGTGTATGCTAAAGTTTCAAAACTTTCTTTTTGTCTCATGATTTCCAAACATTTTCATTCAAAGCAGTGGACTGGATATTTGCCAGCAACCATGCTTTGTAAAAGTAGTTTGGCGTAGTAATATGGACAGCTGTTGTTCAACCTGATCTGGTGATCTGTCCAAAACAGATCAAATTATTGCTGACCCAATTCGATTTTCCAGGGACTGTCAGCATTCTGCTGCCACTTAACAGTCCCGAACAGAGACAGACGGTAACCTTTGTTAGAAATCAAACTTTTTCACTTGTTTGAATGCCTTTATCAAAAAAAGGCTGTATCTTGATGGAAACTAGAATTTTGATCATTTAAATGAGTCGAAAAATAAGAAGTTGCCAAGAGTTTCAAGATGCAGTATTTAATTTACACATTAAATCATTTACCTATGACACTAGTAGTCTCTTAATTAAAGTTTTGTAATGTGACCAGCTGCACAGTACCTCACATGGGAAAAGTGTGAAGGACATTTCTGAAATTTTGAAGGCCTACAAAGATGTCAATCATCAAATTCAGCAGATCCTTGGGAGAGTCCTTTTGCGCAGCATTCTTAGTCATGTCAAGACACTAGGATCAAGGTATTTGCTTTACAAGAAACTGTCTACAATTCTTCCCAAAGGAAGCAGGTCTTGTTGAGCTTCATAGCTCATAGGGAAGATATTTTGAAAAAAATACTCTGAACTTGTTTTATCTTTCTGTGAGAGAGCACATATTTCCTGTCCGACCCAAACAAGAAGACTTTGGAAATATTTAATGCTATGAGGAATTTATAGTGTTACAGAAATAAAACATCAAGAGAGGAAAGACTCCTGCCACAGTGGCTGGGCACAGGACCATGAATATGTTCACCATTTTATGTCAAAATTAGGAGAAAATTTACCCCAAAAAATGTCATTCAGTGATTTAAATTCATTGTCAATGGCGGATAGTGGTTTGCAGCTTTTCCTCAGTGAGCTGAAAGAGATTGTGGCAGACCTTTTGTAAAACTTCAGAAGGTACCCTAATTCTGATGATGTATTGATAATTGATCTTGTCTTGCTGTATATCTACTCTTCAATTGCGACTAGCAATGACTTGAAAAGGAGGGTGCAACTTGGATGGCAGAGCTTTTTATGCACTCTAGTTAGCTGTTGCCTGAATAGAGTCATGTGTTTATTTGACAATTATAAATAAATAGTGACAATTAAGACAAGACTCCAGGCTTTTGCCTGTGCTCGCAGCATGCAAAAAATTAAACGATTCGTCAGATTAGAGGTGTTTGTGTATGCACCTTGGTTGAATTCAACTGCAACCCACGCAATGACCTCGTACTATGTAATAATATCATCAAGTTATTAACAACTCACTCCACAATTTGGGAAGCTGAGCTGAAAGTACTGAAACATCGTCTCTGACATGATCGCTGTGACACTGTTTGATGATCACTTACATACTGATGAGGAAAACACATACAGTAAGTTAGTGCAAGAAATATTAAAACAACCATAAAATGTCTGATATCAAAAGCCTTAAATTCCTTTCCTGAATTGAGGGAAAATATGAAACTGTGGGTTAGTGGTTGCAGACTGTTTGCACATTGTTTCTTTAATGAAGATTGAACCATACTTTTTGGAGATTGATGTACACATCCTTCTGAATGACAATATGATCACAGATGCATATCAGGGAAAAAGATCTCCAGTGCCTTCAGGGTTACAAATGACTGTGCAGAAAGAGGGTAAAATTGGAAGCAGATTATTAAGATCAAGAAAGGAAGATCGATTTCAAAATGAACTACAAATATGGTCGACAATTCCTGAATTATCGCCAAAATCACAGAAAACAGCGCAAACTTGATGTTGTACACCTATCATATTGATGACCCTGGCATGTGGTACCTAGAGTACTTAGCTGACCTCAATCTTTCCCAAACGGTGTCTGTACTTCATTATGTATGTTTAAATCTGATTTATCATGCAAACCATGTTATCTCTTGATTGGCTATTTGTTTTCTTTTCTCTCGAAATTACGAAAAACGACAAAATTTCAATTGCAATGTGCTACACCTAGGAATTCTTCAAATTTCATGAAATTTCAGAAAAATGGTCTAAATTGATAACCTCACCACCAAAAAAAAGTAAGGTTGGATCCAGAAAAAATTTCAATTTTGGGGGGCAGAAGGAGCACCCTATCCCATAGCCATACTAACACTGTTGCAATTTGTGCAGTCAGTTCAGATGAACAAAAATATTGTTTTGCAAAAATTTGTAAGAGATGAGGTTTGCCACCCAATGTATAATGCATCATGAGCATTAATGTACAGCAAAGTCATTATGACGATTTTAGGACCCCAGGGACCTATTTTCGTCATGTAGGGTGTCCTAATACCGTCAGTTTTGAATGCAATACTACTCCTTAATGGTATCACATTCAAAAGTTTTTTATTTCAAAAATTAATCTTGATTATCATATGTTCCCTCTTCTACTATAGCTAGTGCTATGTCCACATTTCTATCAAACGCACGAGGTGCACAAAGATAGGTCTGAAAATCAGTTAAAGCTGGGGCTTCTTTTTGTTAATTTGTCTCAAAATAGTGAAAAATGCGTGTTTTTTGCACATCCCAGTTCAGGGTGCTATTGCATAGTCCTTGAGAGTGCCATCGATGCTTGAAATGCAGCAATGCATGCAAGAAATATTTTAATTTATGAATTGTGACATTTTGTACCCAACCATTCAAAATAAAGACCTGATAGCAAGCATTGATTGAAAGTGAAGATAATAGGACACTGACGAAAATAGGGCACCGTATGGTAGACATATATCTTTTCTTCTGTTTTTATAATAATGGTGTTTTATTTTATATCTATATATATATACCTTCTATCTTTATTGTTGGACTCTAATGCACACGAGACATAGGGAATCATGTGTCTTTTGTCTAAGTTGTCTAATATGCTTTCCTTCTTGAAGCTCTGAAATTATTATGACTATGGAGTTGTAATTTGAATTAATTATCTTAAATATTCAGCATAAGCAAAATCTAAAATGTGAATTCACGTTTCTATCAAATTAGAATTATCTATAATTATCTGTGCTGTGTGTATAGCTTATGCACACATAATGGTCTGCAGCAGTGCCATGGTTGATTGAATCACTGACAATTAACAGAGGACCAACCATTGGCAACCAACGAACGTTTGAAACAACGAGAATTGTTTGTCACACACATAAATCACTCATGCCAAGTGACATTACATTGCATTTAGAGTAGGTCGGGGCAAGAAGCCCGGGTGAGAGGCCCCCCAGGCTTATATCCAAACTTACATTTTTGGTGCATTTAACTATTGATAGGATTGAAGCTAGCGGCGTTTTAGGTGACGTCACAAATTTTCAGGGCAAACAGCACCAAACCACAGTAGAAATTAAAGAAACAAAAAAATGTATGTGGTTTTTGTAACTTTGACTAATTCTTTGAAAGGGGTTGTCAGAAATAACTTGGGCAATTTTTAAAAGTATAATGGATATCTGCATTGCTTCACTTTATGACTATCACATAAATATGATTTCGATCATGTTTTTTTAATTTTAGTTCAAAATATAGAGGTCAAATTAAAACATGTGGGATTGGGGCGAGAGGCCCCACATGATATGGGGTATGAGGCCCCCTTCAATGGGGTGTCGAAGCTGCTTCAGGCACCATTATTAATGTATACTTTACCTTAAATCTTGATAGAATAGCTAATTGAAATAGAAAAAAATTTGGCCCGAAATTGAAACATCGCAAAAAATATTTAAAAATAAACGTATGAACTGAAAAATTCTGAAATTCAGAAAAAGTGAATAGAATGCCTTAAAAAGGATAGAAGAACGCTAAGAAATAACTTTTAGGCTGAATGCGCTCGCAAAAAAAATTGCCATAGGATTATAATAGGGGGGTAAGAAGGCAATTTTATTTTTTTTACAAATATGGCCGTAACTCCTTTATTAAAATTGGTAGACATTTGTTTCACTAGTTTTTA
Source organism: Platynereis dumerilii (assembly GCA_026936325.1). Taxonomy (NCBI): domain Eukaryota; kingdom Metazoa; phylum Annelida; class Polychaeta; order Phyllodocida; family Nereididae; genus Platynereis; species Platynereis dumerilii. Next base: position 137,661,583 of record JAPTHN010000001.1, read on the forward strand.
GTAGAGTCAAGTGATCCCTTCCTGACAGCATAAGCATTCAAATAACCGCCCATAAAAGTAGGTCAAATTGCACCTCGAAGTTAAGGGGGGCCGCATGCCCCGACCTACTCTACTTTATTAGTTAACCTTGAGGATTAACCAATACAATGTGTGTAATAACTGCAACGAATATATCGTACACTGCAAAAAAATTAACAAGCCCTGGAATATTACAAAGGTTTCATACTCATTGGCAATGGCACATGTGTACACTGCAAAACAGCTGCTGTCACTTTTACGACAGTTACCGTTAAAGCAACAATTACAGTAATTCCTGTCATAAGAACAACAGTTCATGAAATTTTCTGTATTCATAACGGTAGTTGCCATTAAAGAGAAACTGCTGGTTTTCACGTACCATATTATAAAATCTTTTTATTTTTGCAGGACAGTATCTAGATAATAAGATATCTTTGCTTACCTGAGAGCCCATGTTGTGACCAAATTCATGGGCCATGGTGACATGAGAAACAGTGGAAGGCACATCCTTGCCGTAATTCAAAATGGTAACTATCCCAGAGTTCAGGCTTTTTAAACTGCCCCTAAATTGCTGAAATGAAAGAAAATAAGTTGTTTAGAAATTAAGTAGATTTACAGTGAAGAATAACATATTGACATAGATCTGTAAATGTGATTGAAGCCGCAAAGTAGTAGAGAGATAGAGAGGTAGAGTAGTAGAGAGATAGAGTGATAGAGAGATAGAGAGATAGAGTGGTAGAGTGGTAGAGAGATAGATTGATAGACAGATAGACAGAACGATTTAGATGGATGCTGAAATTGCAGATATATACCAAGCGAAATTGATTTAGCTTTACAGATAGAGAGACCGATAGATGCGCCCTAATGTCGGTACGATATCTGTTTGTCTGGGCAGTGCCAGACTAAATTAAATATTGAGCCCAAATAGGACTGTCTGAGCAATGCGAGCAATGAGACCATCTTAATTTAAAAAAGACCGATTTTTAAATATCACAAAAGCATGGTTGTTTTGTGATAAAAAAAGATATAGCTTGGGCCTATAGCTTATGCCTATGACCTATGTGTCACCAACTGTGTTGTTGCAGGTAACTTAAAACCAGCTTATAACAATCAATTATGGTTTAACAAAATAGTTTTAGTGAGTGCCATTTTCATCTTTAAAGAATTGGTTAATTCAAAAGCTGTTTTGCGAGAAAACCGGTCTTGAAAATCCAACAGTTTTTTTTTTCAATGATAATATCTAATTTCTCACATACGTCTGTGTCAATTCAATCCGACATACAGATTATATTTGCAACACACCTGAATTATCTTTACCTGCCTCACATTTTACAGAGGATTTTATTTCCAAAAAAGAAGCTACACAGGTAGGCTTGAATTTTATAACAAAAATATCTGGAAGCTGCAAAGTGCATATAAGCCATATAGAAGTTCAAGTGTAGTTTGGCACATCGGCCAAAACTTTTACCAAGGAAAAACTCCATTTAGCCTTTTTAAACATTGAATCTTTCTTTTTCCCTTATATCATGAAGCTACACTGTGAAAAGATGGATTTTGTACATTCGCATACACCTGAAATGATACATCGACCTGGGTGTACATACTATATACTCTGATCTGGATAGATGCAGCAGATGGACAGATGGACAGACAGAAAGATAGAGTGATTCAGCTGGTATATGGACAGGGAGAAAGAGAGATAGAGTAGTGGGGAGATAGAGAGATAGAGTAGTAGAGAGATAGATAGACAGACAGATGTAGATGGATGTTGAAGCTGCAGATAGCAAGCGCAATTGATTTTGCTTTACAGATGGAGTGATCGATAGATGAATTAGCTTGGTTAGATTAGATAGGATAGAATACATGAGGTAGATGAACAGATAGATAGATAGATATTTATACATAGATATAGATAGATATAGATATATACTATATTCTATTAGACAGCTAGGTAGATAGACAGACAGATAATATATGCCTTCTGAAATTAATAACAGAATGATACCTTGATTGTCATAGACAGATGAAAACCATCTTTATTTATTATCCTAATGATAAAGGCCTGCACAAACCAATAACCACAAAACATTGTTGTTTGTGCAATGTTTAATAATTGCCCTGGATGGGGGGCTTTATGGTATTCTCAATTAGCAAAGAACGAACACAAGGGGGCAGCAGGAGCACATCCTGTTCATTACATAACAGGAAACAGGACGGATCCTCACTTCCGGAACGAGGTACCCAGCTGATGCTGACCTGTCAGTGAAAACTGTCTATTGCCCCTCCCAGGCCCTCCCTGCATGGGTCTGCAGTTTGCTGTGAGTTTATGTGTTTGTTGTTGAGGACAGGAAGGAAGGATTGAAGGATGGATACAGGTAGGTGGGGAAAGAGTCTTCAGACCATTAGTTATTCTATTTATTTATAATGAGACATGTGGCCACCTTTTACAATTCCAATCGGCGCATATTATAGAATAAAATGTTACGCTGAAAAACAATATCCTGCAAAATATCTAGCAATAAAAGAGAGAATCGAAACTTTGAAGAATTATTTAATTAATTATCTTATGGTGCAGGTAGAGAAGGAATAGATCTATTCTCAATACAAACTGGTACGGTTTATTTTGAAATTCTAAAGTTTAAAGTAGTTAGCAGAAAAGTATATCATTTGATATAATTGAGTCCACAGTGACATTTCTCCGATTTGCTAACAACCATCCATGCTCATTTAAAACTCTAGAACAGAGATAGAACACGGATTATAGAAAATGAAATTGGTGGGTTTTCCTGATCGAATTACTGCATTCGAATAAAGAGACATAAACCATAAATTTTATAGCATCAAAAACAACCTACCAGTCCATAAAAATAAAGAATTTAAGACAAAATGAAGACAAGTTAAGCAATAACTGAAGCCTAATTTGTATGCAGGCTTGATTTAAGATAACAATTATGGATTAGATATTCACCAGGAAGGAATATTTTGAAGAATGGCGTTCATTAGTCAGTTTATCTGTGGTATTTCTTGTGATTAATGACCAACAATGTAACTTTTTATTTATTCCTTGTGATCTGCATAACTGCCAATTGTTTTATTCAGTAGATTGTTAACAGAATGCTTTTGTTAAGCTGACAACCGGATATATAGAGACGTATGGTAAGTGCAGCCCCCTAGCTAGTTCTGAGCACTCACAAGGGTTGATTAATGAGATGGGAGAGCAGGAGTTCTCAACGTATTACCCATTTACCCCGTGTGAGGGATCTTTTATATACCTGCCCAGCACAGACACTGATACAAGGAGTCGCCAATTTAACTTTTCATCTGAACGACATCCAGCTGGGATTTTGCTCATGAAGGTTCACTGAAAATTTTGGATTCCCCACCTAGGGTTCGAACCACAGGCCACACAATCATTCTGACACCCAACAGTCTTATATACTCCCCTCTGTGTGTTTAATATAATATTGGCTTTGGGAATGCGAGTTGGTGTCAGAATGATTGTGTGGCCTGTGGTTCGAACCCATGCAGGCACAGACCTTCAGCGGAACGGACACACAATTCAACAGCCGTATTTTGTTTTGTTGAAGATATGTTGAACCATTTTGTTAACTGACTAAATATCAGTTGCAAGTGCAGAGCTATTATCATAATAAACATTGAATATGTTGTAAATGAACCATATATTATGTATTGTATACAGTACATCCCACTTATTTCAAAATGCTATAAGTATTCAAAAAGTGAAATATGAACTATAATTGCAAGATATGGAAATTAAAAAAAAGTAATTAGATCACACATGGTATTTTTCTTCCTTTGTCATTCAATATCTGGCATAGGTTTTCAGTAACAGGTATACTGTGTGCACTGTGACTACTGTCTGGTTTTGCTGCACGACAAAGGGTAATCAGCATTAGGTATTCAGAAAAAAAAGGCTGTTAAAAACACACAAAACAGGAGGTTAAAAAAAACGACATTTGGAATCACAGTGGTTGTTTTAAGAATTTATAATGTGTATCCGCTAATGCGATTACATAAAAGGGACTAGGTTGACATTTTTTTATCTTAACAGTCCAAGTGAAAGTATAATCTTTGATAATTTTTTAAATGATAGATCTAGAGTCTAATCCAATCTAATTTGCCATCTCAGCATTTTGTTTTAATGTCAGACGTATAAACAGTGCTATCGGTGGCTATTAGATGTAATCAGAGAAATGGTCTCATAAAGCCTCTATAGCCAAGTCTATCAATAATTCTAAATATATCTATTTGCCATGGGAAAAGATTATATTCTGTGCAACAGAGGAAAGGACATATATATATTCCTCATGTTTCTTGATTCTGTCTATCCAGCCATCCGTCCATCTATCCATCTGTCTGCCTTCCAGATCAGTCTATTTTATCTGTCTTTAATATGGGTTGGCTAAACTCAGATGGTGTCACACTTGGCTACTAATAATTTGGTCCGGATTGGATTGCCGCTCCAGCTGGATCGCAAACTTATCGGAAAAAAAAGTCAATCATTCTTAGCCTCATATGTTTTGTGTTATCATCCTGTCTCATAACCTCCAAGTGCATAAATAAAGGATAAAAAGCACCTATCATCCATCCAATATCTATCCATCAATTTATCTAATCAGGTATCTGTAGGCCTTAATACCTCGCAATCCATCTATCCAACCACATCTGTTGTCTGTTGAGTAGGCCCAGCTGATATAACTGTACAACAAATACTTTTTTGATGAGGAAAACTTCGGTGGAGAAAGAAAAAAAAATCTCCTTATTATTCCCACTGCGTTCGGCTGAAGCAGTGACAACAGATTTTTACATTGATTACTCGTGACAGTTTTATGTTCTTATTGTTTTGCGCATATATATGTGTGTAATTTGGGATTTGCACGGCTTTACCGTACTATGAAAACATGTTTTGCATACAAAGCAAACAAAACTGAGCAATACTTATCAACAAACTGATGAAATGCTGCAAATATACTTTATTTGTATTGTTTGTTGCTATTTCTGGGGGACTGGCATGTTTACACGAAGTCCCTGTAAATCCAGTACTGATTTGATATAATACATTTGTATAAATATATGTACAATCAAAATTGCCAATTCCCTTATAAGCTCATGCTTCAATTGTAATGACACTCAAAACATATTTAGAAAACTAAAATCTATATATCTTGCAGGTGGTGACATCCATCCATATTTGTTATGTTAATATCAATATGCAGGGAAGTCTAAATACAAAACATGCCTTTTAATATATTTGGCATTCAAGCGAAGTTAAAAGTGGAAAACCTACAATATTATATCTTACAGTCCCTGTCATACTTACGTGGAATCTCAAGTTTTTTTTCTATGCTGTTGAACTGTGATGTCAGAGATGACTCTATTTTAGCACTGCAATATATGTAAATTAACTACAAGCTCTGATGTCATTTTGAAACTGGGTCAGATTCCCCAGCTTCTAACCAATGCGAATCCACCAAACTGAGCATCACAGTTTCAACTCAGTGTCAGAGTTAAAATTGGGTCTGGGAAAACCCATGCAAGTTTGACATCACAGCCTCTCAGTCAATGGGCTGCCAGAACAAATATACATAACATAAGTCATGTGTTTACTAACAAATTGTCAAAGCCTTCTGTTTATACCAACTTCCATAAAAAGTTTAAAGCTGTAAGTTAGCAAGTTTGTAGATTTATCAAACAACTCTGTGGGGATTATAACAGTTGTCTACTGTGAATGCTCATACAACTGCCATTTGGTTAGGATTAGACTGGTGATTGCAGTGATAAATCATTGGGATCAAAAATGTAATGCTTCCTTCAATATATCAATGTTTGAACTGTGATGCGTAGTTTACGGTCAGCCCATTGGCTATCAAGCTGTGATGACGTAGTTGTAGGGGGTATCCCTTATAAAACTCTTACTCTGACACTGTGTTGAAACTGTGACTCTCAGCTCAGAAGGATCGACATTGGCTAGAAGCTGGGGAATCTGACCCAGTTTGAAATGACATCACAGCTTGTAGTTAATTTACATACATTGCAATGCTAGAATAGAGTCATCTCTGACATCACAGTTCAACAGCATAGAAAAAAAACTGGAGATTCTACGTAAGTATGACAAGGACTGTAACATAACACCAGAGAAAAGCCAAAATATCTTTGTTTGTCATTCAGAAATATAATGTACAGAATAATTTAAATAAGTTTATAAAAATACAACTTGCTGACATTTATATGTGCATCTTATAATTCTATGTTTTTAAATTCTTGATATGTTTGTCTTAATCTGTCTAGTGGACCATATACATCTGTTGAAAATACTTTCAGACATAGAAGTTTTGTCAAGATGAATAACCATGCTCATATTTAAATCTTTTTATAAAAAACAGTTACATGTAGCACACAAAAGTTCCTTTGAAGAAAATAGGAAATAAATTCTGAAGTAAGAAAAACAGACAGAACTTGATAAACCAAATTAAATCATTGGTAAAATGATATTGTCAATATCAATATAGACTTCCTCTTTCATACATGGATGAAATATATGAGCAAAAAAGTTGTTGTGTAAAGGATGATCAGTTATGCCTTTGATATATGTATATAGGCCTACACAAATGGAAACATTCTAAGAAGGATACTTGTGTCGATCTGTAGTCCTGTCAAGAAAGTTGAAACTCAATTTGCAACTTGCGTGGGATATAACTGCAATATGGTACTTGTTTACAGGAAGTTACTATAAATCCAATAGAGTCTATACAATTTGTGCAAATACAGTCATAATTGCCATTCCCTTATAAGCTCACGTTTCCATAGTAAGGATGCATATATGAGTCATAGCACAAAACACGTAGAAAAGTAATATGTATAATACCCTATGCATCTCAAGAAGGAATTTGACATTTATCCATACTCACTAAGAAATGTCACACACAGTATAAAATCTAAAGATTTTTAAAAAAATCCATGTTGGTTTTTTGCATTGAAATTTGGTTTTTCAAAAAAAAAAACCATTTTGAATCTAAAAAACCAATTTTGTCAGGATTTTTTTAGAGTGCATTAAGAGTTCATGTCCATTTGAACATTTATTACACGTGTGGATATTTTTATCACAAGAAAAATATCTAAAGTTCAACTCAAGAAGTATGAAAACCAGACAGAAATTGATATGAATGTATCATAAAGACAGAAGTAAAAGGAAACATCTCATCGTGGAATAAAAACTTAGGCAAAAAGTAAAAATTCTGGAAGATGATTAAATACATGTTATTGAAAATTAATGGTTCTCAATATATGCCATTTGAAATGGTTTGAAATCAGGATCATATTCTGACCATATAATCATCTGAGATTTTACAGTTGATGTCTATATTTTCAATGAGCCCTTCATCAAACAAGACTAATATAAAATTGAAAACAGCCCTACAACCAATTCTTTTTTATGCAAATGAATGCTCTAATTTTACTCAAACAAATATAAATGAAATCAACAAAATACAATCAAAATTTGTAAAGGCATCTTTAGGCCTTAGTAAATTTCTTCGCTCCACTCCATTGTTGACAGCTCTCTCAATTCCGAAAGCTAATCAGATCATCGATTGTCAAACTGTACAACTATTTAATTCGATCATGAATAACTCTGCCAGGGCAAAAAGTCTGTATTTTTATATAATTAAACATCCACATAAATTATGTAACAACACTATTGTCCATCGATATCAGAAAATATGTCATACTAGTCAGCTATCTTTTGTTAATACTCTACTGGAGGATTCATGTTATAAGAGAGCCTGTAAAACCATTAAATCAACTGCCCCAGACGGGGTCTCAGACAGCTGTAAAATGCTCCTGCAGAATTTTAATGATTATAATAGATATGTTTTAACACTGTTACTCTCTTCGTTTTAACCTTCAGTCTGTGATATCCTGTTTTTATTGTATGTTTTTACATGTTTTTATACTGTAATCTCTTTTGAGGCAAAATAAAATCAATTTCAATTTCAATAAAGTATATAAATACATGTATTGATGCCCTGTATAATAAGAGCTAATAAGTACGTTCTGTCTGATAACTGGAACAAATTAGTCCTGATTTGAAACAGTGTTGGAAGTTCAACAGGCAATTATGGTCAATCTGGAAAGTTTAAATGCAGTTTCTTCGTGCTCCAAGGAATAACAACAGGCACAGAAGCCTTTGGGAGAAACAAGACACTTATTGCTGCACTTAGTACAGGCAAGGTCTTACACTTCTAAAAGCATTGCAAATGATACTTTTCTTTAAGCACATTATCTGTTTTCATTGGATACTAAACAATATATAATTTCAAATGTCTACTATTGTCTAGTGACATTGTTTGTCGTTGATCGCACAATATCAAATAAACCAGAATTCCTGAAGATGCAATGTAAAATTTGAAATATTAGTCAGCTTAAATGATTGAGTGAGATGATAGCACAATTCAAGTGAGCTAACATGGCTTCTTGTTTTAAGTGTATGAGAGCAGACAGATTTAAAATGTTATGTTGCATTGACATTTTTTAAATTCCAACAGTAGCCTATACAGATTCCTTTCTGAAACCTACATGTATTATTTGACAAACCTACATGAAATGTATTACATGACAAAAACCTACACGTATTACATGACAAAAACTTTATGAAGGCAACTGCTTTATATGATAAGTTTTCCTAATATCAATCGGTGTTGACTGAAACACTTCTCTTAAAGGCGTTGGACATCAGTAGATCTGGTGATAGCATCTCATTCTAGATTGGCCCTTCTACACCAGCCCCGGGATACGAGGGTCAGGATTCAAGACACAACAGCAAGAAGAGGAATTGTCTGCCCCGGGCCTTACACGAACAAAACGCATCCAATCAGACCATCATCTTGCTAATGCTGCTGAGGCTGCTGGGTCTTGGGATGCTGGGTGTTGATGCTGTGGATGGTGTTGACGCTAAGGGTGTTCTGATGCTAAGGGTGTTCTGATGGCGTTTTCATGGTGTTCTGATGGTGTTCTGATGCTATTGGTGTTCATGGTGATGATCTTAGATGGTGTTCTTCTGCAGTATAGTAGTGTTGGTGACACAATGGTTTATAACATGCTATTTTAATTACATGTAATAGTAGGGGATTTTAAGATAGCAGCATACAATAGTTGGCTGGTCATAAGACATTAAAAGACATGGAACTTGAATGCTGAGGTGTTGTTGGGTTGTATAATAGTTCTTCTTGGTGTAATAATGATTTCTGTTATTGGTCATGTAACATGACCTATTTTTTGCCGTATTGTAGTAACATCAATATTTTTACTTTCAACATTAGTAGTACTTTTTTGTTAATGTCAGATTGTCTAAATGTGATAAGAACAATTTAGTTATTGATGGAATGTTGCCTGTGAAGTTGGGCTGTCATAACCAGGACCTATCTTGCCAAATTTTATGAGTCTTTGGATCAATTCTTACCATATTGGAGAATGAGGCACTTATAGGAGTGTCAGCTGAAACATTATTTCTGGGGGGACTATCAATTGGGACTGTCCATTGGCTGCCTCTCTATCAGGTGTCAATAAGCTAGTCAATATTTTCGTCGATATCAAAGTGATTATTGCACCTCCAATCCAACATGTCATTACAGACATGCTTCATGATAATCGTTATAGTGGAATGGTAGTAAAAGTATTACTTCAGATGTGCTTTTGAGTGTGATAATAGCTATTTTCCAAGAAGAGATTATGTGCTGTATGATAAAATCTATGTATGCACTCCTTGTTATTACCTACATGTATACACATTGTAAGTAATAGCATAAGGAATTGCAATTAACACTCCAGAGCATGTAATGATTAGATATCATAAGGTCTAAAATATCACTGATTGGTCAGCTGCCCAGCTGTGACATGATGCTGAGAGCATGACATCATGCTTGCCCATCTGACATCATGCTTGCCCATCTGACATCAAGCTTCAAATTTAAGGAATCATATCATGATAAGGTGTTAGGTGCTGTCCCTATGATGTGTGCCCTGATGTAGATCAGTACATCAGTACAGTTGATCTCATCAGGTGTCTTGTCTATCAATGCATTGTTTTATCTTTGACAGGCTGAGCATGAACATCCGCATACCGATATTCATCAAATCATTCAAGATAATGTCAAATGTTGCTGAGAGTTTGTTGTTGCTGATAATTTTCTGTACATATCTCAAATTTAGATGCACCATACAACTGGAAGTGTTACGATTTTTGTTGTCTTTTTTTATTGTCGTTGAAACAGATATACTCTATTGATGTTATAAGTATTCACCTGCGAATGTATCCATTAATCAGGTATTCATCTTTTAATTAGTGCTGATATAACTGACATTGACAATATATGTGCAAAAATTAAAGTGACCTTGATATCTAGTAGAGGAATATATTGAATGTGACACTCCAAAAGTGATGTTCTACTTCATGCTGTCGGTGAAAGTAACATTATTCGGCCAAATGGATGGCATATGCTATCATATCAGTTGTATGAGGCATGTTGTCAGTAAAAGGGGATAATGAAAGGGCTATGGTGGAGATGATGGCTTAAATTGGATAATTTTGACATTAATACTGAGTCTGTCATTGATGGTGCCATAATGATGCTGCTATCACTGACATTGCCATTACTGCACCGACGCTTAATGACAATAATGAACGTCAATGATTTTTGTATTGATGTCATTAGCAATGTGGATGATTATAACCTTCAAACATTACCAGAAATTCATTGCAACTTTGATAGCTTGTCAAAGTGTATCAAAAATACAGTCACTTATCTTTATCTTTAGTAAACATCCCAAAAAGAACTGCTAACCTGACAGCTGAAGTAGCTTCACTGGCTGTACCCCATATCAAGCTTTGTTATATTTTATCTTTACTATTATGCATTTTGTTGATGCAAAACTCACTGGAGAACGAAATAACAAGTCAATCAGAAAAATGCTAGACAAACATTGAACCAAATCTGATCCAATTTCACAAAACCTTTGTTGGACCAATATAATTTTCCTACCATATTCTCCTAATGTCATTGAATAATACTAAAATAGAACTGTGACGACAAGCAAACAATGGGGAAAAAACAATCCAAACACTGGACTAACAATAGTAACAGGAGACAAATATCATCCAACTGGATGCAAATACAGTGTATGTAGACATATCTGAACTGTAAGGCTGGCTTCAGCACCAACCATGAGTTTGCATACATTGAGCCTCAATTTGAGATGAAATAGCTAATATATCTTGGACAGGAGACCTGTGGTTGCCATGGTAATCTGTCATGAATGGAATGAACGGAATGGGAATTAAGTTACATGATATGAGGTATGTGTGTTGCAGAGAAATTGCCATTGTGTTACAGAAAAAATGCATAGGTAATGGTCCACATAGCTGTAAGGGATAGCCATTATTTGTGACACAATGCAAGAGCTCTCATATTGAAATGACACCATTTGTGGTATTGTGATCTGTTGTCACACAGCCTGGACATGTAATGATTGCAATGAGGGATATACACTCTTGATCAAAATGCTGGAATAATTTGGATTTTCCAGGTGTCAGGATTTCAAAGTTCTAAAATTGGAGATTGGATGTGTGGAATTGCAAAGATTTTTTCCTCAGACATTAGATTTATGTATAAATGATATCATAAACCATTTTTAGGTACTGAGAATGACTTGTAAACTTTCTCTGGGGGACTTGGAAAAATTGCTCATTTTCAGTAAAAAATCATCAAAAATCGCATAGTGGCTCAACAACACAGACATTAAATTTCAACATATGCAAGAAATGTCAACTTAATCTTGATGTGTACAAACAATAAACACAACAATATCATGTTGAATGCCACATTCTTTGACCTCCGCCTCCACTTGACTTGACATGGATACCGCCAATCTGTTTTTTGCTTCTTTTTGACCAATATGGCCATTCTTCAGTGAAAGCCACTTGCACCTGGTCCAGAGTAGTTGGCTGGACCTCCATCTTGTGTGCAGAATGGTCAAAGATGACCCTATAATGTTATTTAGGTTCATTTCAGGTGAAGTTGCTAGTAACGGCAAATTCTAATTTTTCTCAATTTTCAAGGTTTAGATGGATTTGCAGTGCCCTACAAGCTTGAGCATTGCCATAAATCAATGAAATGTTTCAACTGAAGTGTTCTCTACACTGAGGTATCATTTTCCTCTTCCAACAAGAGCACACTCTTAACAAAAATGCTGGAATATTTTGAGAATTTTTCAAGTAAATTCAATCTCAGTCATTATATCCTAGCACATGTTTCACAGAGCTTATGGGGACATTTTTGTGTGATGGGAAGGTGGCCAGATACTGTCCGAAAACTGCCTCATTACCACAAGGGCTCAGGGTGGCGGTTTAATGCTTGTTTTTTGTGTCCTCCATTATGACAGAAATTTGTGTCTGGTAGTGTGGTATAGAAACGTTCCGGCAGTCTCCTATCTAAGTTTGCTGGAAGAGGAAATGACACCTCAGTGTAGAGAACACTTCAGTTGAAACATTTCACTCATTTATGGCAATGCTCAAGCTTGTAGGGCACCGCAAATCCTTCTAAACCTTGAAAATTGAGAAAATTGAGAATTTGCCGTTACTAGCAACTTCACTTGAAATGAACCTAAATAACATTATAGGGTCATCTTTGACCATTCTGCACACAAAATGGAGGTCTAGCCAACTACTCTGGACCAGGTTCTGATGACTTTCACTGAATAATGGCCATATTGGTCAAAAAGAAGCAAAAAATAGATTGGCGGTATCCATGTCAAGTCAAGTGGAGGCGGAGGTCAAAGAATGGGGCATTCAACATGATATTGTGATGTTTTTTGGTTGTACACATTAAGATTAAGTTGACATTTCTTGCATATGTTGAAATTTAATGTCTGTGTTGTTGAGTCACTATGCGATTTTTGATGATTTTTTACTAAAAATGAGCAATTTTTCCGAGTCCCCCAGAGAAAGTTTTCAAGTAATTCTCATCAACTAAAAATGATTTATAATATCATTTATACATAAATCTAATGTCAGAGGAAACAATCTTTGCAATTCCACACATTCAATCACCAATTTTAGAACTTTGAAATCCTGACACCTGGAAAATCCAAATTATTCCAGCATTTTGATCAAGAGTGTATATTGCACAGACATATTGCTTCTCATTCAATGTAAATGCATGTATTGTATGTACTGTACAATGCAGTAGCACGTTGCAATACTGAGCCATTAGTACAATCTATGTGTACTATGTGTTGTTCTATGTTATCTACGAATAAGATTAATTATCTTAATTTATGTGTAATTTGTGTGTAAATTTCAAGTTTGCCATCTGTAAACATTTTAAACTTTTGCTTACTGCAGATGCCAAAAGCATGGAACCAAAAGCAGCCAATGACATCATGCCTTCACATCTGTAACAGAACAACTGGACCAGGCTGAGAACATGACATTCTCAACCACTTCTGAATCAATGGTTATGACTTTGGCTGTAATTTCTTGACAGAGTGTCGAAAAATAACAATAATATTTAGTTACTGTTTCATAAAGAAAATAGTGCTGTTAAATATATGACACCTTTTTTAAAAATCAAATAACGTTTGCCGGTTATATGGTACACGTCGAAACGAGCATCTGTAAATATACAGCAAGCTATATACTAAGAGATCTGTATATATATATATGTTGGTGGCCAGTGAATATATGAAGCAATATGTTACACAGCATGATGACTAATGGCATTATTACATTAGAGGCGTTCTAATATCTGAGTATCCTTTGATCCTGCCAAACCATAATAAGCATCAAAATGGGCTACCAAATGCATATCACTGGTGGTGAATGGTGATTGGATGATATACAAGTCATTGTGTGTCCAACATCCGGCAGTAGATCTTCAATTTAACCAAAATATTTAATCATAGCTGAACTAGTATTTAAATATTGTTGACTATTCATTGAATTAAAAGGCATTCTATGGTTGTTTGTTATATGATTAATTATATTAGCCACAATACATGATTTATCATTAAACCAAACATTTTTCTGGCCAGATTTATGACAGTGCGGGTCAAAGTAATAGATCATTGCTCAGTTTAGGTTTGAGACTGATTTTTTCTGAAGAATTGAGACTGATTTTTCCTGAAGAATTGAGACTCTGATTTTTTCTGAAGAATCTTCAAAGCAACATAATAGGTGTGCTTTAATGGATATCGATGTGTGTGATAATTTGCTCTGAGGAATTCTATAATGTTGTTTTGGGACTCAAGCATTCTCAGAAGAATTTTCTACATGCAGCGGTAAGGACACTTATATCAGCATAAATGTGTTGATTGACACTTGTCCGATGCAATGTCTCATTTATTATCAATAATAATCAGCTATGACTGCTATGTGTTATGAAAGAATATATGAGGAAGAGGAAATTAATAAGGATATTAAAGGGAGGATATGAGAGTGCTATAAAAGGTCTGTGATAATTGGAAGGTTATCAAACCAATCTCATATACGTAACCTACTAAATCGATGATAAATTAAAACTTAACAATTTACATAGGCCTAATGAATTATTAAATTGCCCTATACTGAATTAAATACAGGACTATAGATCTGTGTTTATTACTGTGGCTTGCAAATGAAGGTTTATGACAAAACTGAGAAATTGTTATCAGTGGGTTCATGTTTTGAGGGTTATTTGTACTGATTACAAAGAATGTTTGATAATTCAATACGAGAATTAGAGGCATCATACTTGTTGACAAATACAATTGCAATACAAAAGAGGGATATGAAAGCCAAGAGGGATATGAAAGCCAAAGAAAAACTTACCCCATTCTTTTCGCAGACCCCTCCGGCGTTCTGTAAATCTCCCGTCCATGCTAGGCCGAGGGTGCCCCCTTCGAAGTCTCTATAGGTGAACATATATGCCAGACAAAAAGCATCAAAATTATCCTCTGAGAAGAGTTCCAAGAAGGTCTCCACTCCATAATTGCTGGGGAATTTGTAACCAGGACTATTAGGGTCTGTGTGCACTTTTATTCGCTTGATGATGAAGTTGATGTTGTCTGCATAACCGTCGTCATCAAAATCTGAAAACAATGAGATATCATAACAGTAAATACTTGTATGGATGACTAGGGCTTTACATTCTGTATTTATGTACTTGGCAAGCTAATTATGGTGACTGTCCCTACTATGAGTGACTTGCATCACCTCTGATGCAACAAGTTAACTTCAGAACCTTTTCTTAATATTTCAAGTATCTGCATGGCCCCAGCAGAGGTCCAGTATGCTTGTGTTCCAGTGAACATAACACAAACAGCCATTTCAATTAGTATTTTCTTCCATCAAGTCATATATATCACCGATACACAATATCTTCACCAAAGTTTCAAGTAGATATCTAGTATTCGTATGTAATAGTACACTCCCTCATTATAGGATAGGCTAAGGCGTATCATTTTGAGGTAGGCTATATAAATTGCATGATTTTGCATGTAGACAAATTTGTGTTACAAGTGCAAACTCTAAAAAATGTCGGGACAAAATTGGTTTTTTAGATTCAAAATGGATTTTTGAAAAACCAGATTTCAATGCAAAACCAACTTGGATTTTTAAAAATCCAATTTTGTCTGAAATTTGTGTAAGTGCAATTATGAGCACATTCACAAGTAGGGCCTTTGAGTACATGTAAAATATTACCTTATTAGATTTCACGAATTTGTATATGAGTAATTGCTAATATTACAAACACAAATTTGTATAAATCTACACTGCAGCTGTTGGCAGTTACCATTACTACAGGGGAACAAGAAGTGCAACGAAATGACAATGTGTTTGGTGTTAAAGTGGCTTTGCCATGTCACAAATTTTCATACATGACTGAGCAAATTCTGAGTATCACACTTCAGGATTATTCCTGTTAATATGAAACAACACCCTCTTTTACAATTATCTAATAATTATGTTGTGCTTTGAAGCAACTGCCATCAACAAGTGTAAACTGTTGGGATTGCACATTGCATGCAGTTGACACTCATTGTGACTGGGGAGGGGGGAGGGTGGGTTTTTTTCTCAAAAGGGCTTTGTTTGATTCAGAAACAAATATTTCAATACATTGCAAGCTCGAAATAAATAATTACTAAGCACAAGAATGCAAAAAGTGGTAAAATTCCATATCAATTTTTTTTCTTTGTCTATATATATGCAAAATGGTAATTAATTTCAATATTCTCATTAAATTAGATAACCTCTTGCCCTTTCCCTGTATGTTGGGGGTTAGCTCAGTTGGCGGTGCTATATATGGGCTTCCAATCTTTGGGTCCCAGGTTTGATCCCAGCTCTTGGCAGGTCAACTGAAGAACCTATCTTTGATAGCAGTTACAGCCATCTTTTGCCTGATTGCCATGACACCTCCCCTAAGTTGCATGTACCAGAGTTATAAAATACATTGATTCATTTAATCACTCACAGAGGTTTTGCTTAGGCAGAGTACGAGCAGTTTTTTGGGGGAGGGACAGATATTTGTTCAAATAATTTCGAGATGAAGACTTCAACCATTCAAACAGCAGATCTTCGGAACTGCACTGTACTACAATACTATAACAGTGAAATAATACTTTGGGAGCAAAAGCTCCCCCTCAGAAATTTTTTTATCAAGACAGTCTAGAAAGAATACAAAATAAACTTTTCATATTTTTATTGGAAAAAATAATTCCAAGCCCCCCTCCCCTCTGATACCTAATGGTTGTCCCCTTACCAATAAAAAAAACTTAAGGATTAAATAAAAGTGTTGTCTTCAGCTTCCAAAATATCTACACTTAGTGCTCACTGGTGCATGGAAAAATTGCTTGTCACAAGAGCACTTGAACAACTGACCACATGATCATTTCGTTGCACTTCTTCTTCCCCTGTAGTAAAACAACAGTACACGCCATAAAAACAACAATTTTCTGCCGTAAATAAGCACTTTTATGTATTCATTGCGGTAGCTGCTGTTAAAATAACGCGGCAGGTTTAACAGTGTAATATAATTCTAACCCCGAATCCTAACCCAGCATTTTAAGTAAAATGCGAAAACTATGGCCCAAGCAGTAATTGTAGCCATTTGTTTGCAACAGAGCGCCCCCCTTGTTTTGCAATGTGTCTTTTTAAGTGTGAAGAATATCACTTGTTTTCAGAATGATTAAAACAGCTAAGATGCTAACAATAGATACAGATGAAGATGATTAAGGAATGTGAAAACAGCATTAATTTCAAGAATAGCATTTGGATTCTAATGAAGATGAATCGAAGGAGGCTGTTTACAAATTCCAGCCATGGAAGAGCTCTAATAGATATGGATTAAGCTGCCCAAAAACAACATTTAGAAAATTTGGCAATGAACATCAAATTAAGGGTTCTGAATACAACAAGTTAAATTCCAACATTAACCACATAAAACCATGTTTGAAAAATCTCTTTGTCAAATTATGTTGACCTTAAAACATTGAGATAAGGGTTCAAGAGCCGGTACGAAAAGGTTGTGGCCATCCATAATGTAAACGAAATATTTTATAATATTCGGTTATCAGAAAAATTCTCCTGCTTATTTTAAGCAAATACACAAAGGATCATTTTAGCTCAACAGCATTGCTATCCTTAAATCCAACCGAATCACTACCTTCAATCATCTTGAAAAACATTGAAGAGCCGGTACAAAAAGGTCAGGCTTTCTGGGTGGGATTATCTTTCAAAAGAAGAAAAAGCCATCAATGATGTAGAAATATTTCATGTCAGATGTCCGGTTATAAGAAAAATTCTCTTGCATATTGCAGGCCAAGAATGCACAGCATCATTTTAGCTCACAGCAATTGAAGGAAGCACGAGTGATTCAGTTCATGCTATGTTTACAAACATAAATGATGTCACTGCTGGTCCTGTCTTTTACATAAATGGTCAATTTGTCACTGAGAGTCATTTGACTCACTGGCAAATGATACGACTCGTTCCCTGACATGTGCCTGTTATGGTAGAAGTATATTGAGATATAAAGGTAGATAGATAGACAGAGTCCTAAACATGTCACACGTTTACCCCATATCAGGGATCTCTCGCTTGCAGACACTGATACAAGGGTTTTCCTATTTAACGTCTCTACGCAATAACATCAAGCTGGGATTTTGCTCTTGAAGGTCCACTGAAAATATTTTTTGGTTGTGCGTTTAGAGAATCATGTGTATATATTTGGTTGAGAGCAACACAATTACAGTGCTGCCTGTAAGTAAGTGAAATGCATTAAATTGTGCCATTGCAACAATGCTAAACATCCTTTACCAAACTGCTAGTGGAAGCATGAATTCTCGTCCGATGGCAGGGAAACATATTTGGTCATAAAGGCCGATATTTGAGGCAAGTGGGATAACATGGCAGCCAACTTTTTTTGCTGTAGTTGGAGTAAGGTATGGGTCAAAGTCTTTGATAAGTAAGCGAAACACCGGCCCAATGTTATTTTATAGGGAAGGGTGGCTCACTTACTTATCAAAGACTTTGACCCATATACCTAACTCCAACTACAGCAAAAAAAGTTGGCTTTCATTGTTATCCCACTTGCCTCACATATCGGCCTTTATGACCCAATATGTTTTCCCCTCATCGGATGAGAATTCATGCTTCCACAAGCAGTTTGGTTGAGGATGTTTAGCATTGATGCAATGGTACAATGTCATGCGTTTCACTTATTTATAGGCGGCACTGTATGGAATGGGATTGTATTGGAACAATATTATGCAGCTAGCCCTATCAAACATAAGAATTCCAATTTAGGTTTGAATATTTTCACACTCACACGCATGAGAACCTGTCTTTAAGAGAACAAAGAAAAACATCGATTGAGCCTAAGAATAATAGGTTGCAGAAATTGAGAGAATTGATTTTGATGGCTTAAAGTAGCACTTATCCTTCTCAACTCAAAATTAGATCAATGTGGTTGTCACTTATGGTTAGGGCAATTATTTGGGCAATTATAAAGTGGATTCTTGCATTAACAATTTAACAGAATAAGGCAGGTGTAAAAATTAGTGGTAATTGAAGTGAATTTGAATTTCTGGTGCTTGTGCACAGAGAAATTTTTCTGTAAGAAGGAATGCTTATTGTGATTGAGCAGGAAATATTCAAATTATTTCACATCAGAATGCAGATGAGCAGTTGCAAGCAGGTGTGAAATGCTTGTTAATTGATGTTAATTAAGATTTTTGTACTTCAAAAATGAGAAATGTAACAAAAAAACTAAATTAGAATGATGTAAGAAGAAGAAATTGGAGATGTAGAAAAACATCCATGACGAAACCATGTTCTTCTGTACAAATGTGACAATTCTGCAGACAAAATATTTTGGTTGTTTGGCCTTCTATAAAATGTAGATAAAAATTTGAAGTAGGCTATATTTCTTAATGAGAGGAAAACAACAAGACAGATCAAATAGGACAGATATAAGAATGACACTTGTTTTAATTAAAATGGGTTAGCTGCAGGGGGTCTTTTGTTTCAAGGGCTTAATTGGGAATATGATATTATCCAAAACATTGGGAAAAAGAAAGATAAAATTATCAAAAAATATTACATTGTAATTGAATATTGATATCTCCACATATACATGGTGGAAAAAGAGAGATAATTTTTCCTGAGACATAACCAGATCTTTTCTTGATGGTTAACTCCTTCTAACTGATATGTTGTCACTCGTTTTCCCTTTATTGTATCGTACTGCATTTTATAGATTCAGTTTGTAAATTGTCAACATGCATACAATGGCATATAACGTCTTATTAAAAACATTATATATTTACTAAAATTCTAGTTTAGGCCAGGCAAAAATGGCTGCTTAATCAATTAAATGCACAAGATGCCACCATATTCTTAATACGTAAGGAAACCTCCATAAACAACAAAAAATGCAAGAAAAATCCTAAAATCTAAGTAAAAGCAAAAAAAAGACCTGTATAGCTCCAACAACACAGGCTTGATTAATAGCAATCCATGGACTGTATAAACTGCCTTTTAGCTGTGCTAATATGGATGGATAGCTGGAAATCCAGGCACCAGCCCAAGCCTGATCATGCAAAACACCAATGAGCCAGTACACTGCTTCTGCTCTGATGCCAAACAACTTTCTTCTTTTATATCTGTCTTGTTTGGTGTATATTATTCCTTTTTTTTAAATGTGTCTTTTTTTTATCTCATTCCTTCTGCACATATGAAATTCCTCTTGAAGTGATCTTCTTTTTACAGAACAAGTTAGAAGCATGGATTTAGAAATTGCTGACTATGTCAATGACATGCTGCCAGTTATATTCTAAATCCATGTGACATTGAGATTGAAAGACAACACTCAAGTCGCATTTGGTCTCAAATTTGGGATTTCATAGTGTGATATTAGTTAAATATTACATATTTGCTAAATATCAGGTATGGAACATAATAAATTCAACATGTTACATAGTATGCATCTTGTCATTAATGAAGTTTTCTTCAATTAATTTTTCCTAGCAGCTTGTTTCACTGATTTAGGATGTATTTTGGAAGATAAATCAATTAATTTGGTGCCAACTTCTGTCTTCTTTAGATATCACTTCTGTTGAGAATGGATTATACAATGTAACATATCAATTGCTTAAAACAAGTAACTTCTTCAAGAAGCAAAATTAATATTTGTCAAAAGAGAATGATATAATTTCTGAAATATCAACTGAAATATCTTTTGGAAACATCGCTCTATCATTCCAAAAAACTTATCTCAAATGAAATTTTAACCAAATAAATGTTCTGTCAGACAGATGTTTTTGTTTTCAATGGTTTCCATAGCAACCAGACATTGCTAACAAGTACTGGCAAAGATAGGAAACATTGCATGATGATTTTCCTTTCTGTCTGTTTTTTCTTTACCCTTTTCTTTCGCCTAGCATGTTACCAATCTCCTAGGCAACAGTTGATGAATAAGAATAAAATGATTAAATCTGAAGGCAAATGAGTGGAATAATCACTTTATGCTTAAAGAATCAATTTCATTCTTGGAGATTATAAATAAATGCTTCCTATTAGCCTTATCAATGCCACTAATTACAGGTAAAAATGTTATTGAGATATCTTCCAAGCAATGCGATACTCCCAGCATGAAATCCTATCAACAGTTCATGGTAATTGATCAAGAACAAAATCAATACAATTATTTATGAAAACACCTGGTGTTTGCAATCACGTTTTCCAACATGCAATGGCTTCAACTCCCACTTGATCATCATGATAAATTGATTTGGAGTTCTTCAAAAAAATCACTGATTTTGATCACTGCTTTAGGCTGAAATATTGATACCCACTACCTAGCATATTTCAAGATTAGAATGCAACTGGATAAATCACTGGAAATAGAACGAAAGAAAATATTTGACTTTCACTCTAAACTTAAGTCGAATACTCCAGATAGCAGATAACTATGCTGCAAAAGATACTTTAAATGAAACAATTTGATTTGAAAACTGTTTCTGAATTTATTATTTGGCATACTTCTCCAATAAACTTTTATATCTCGCAAATACTCGGGCAGAAGTTGGAATGGCGATTAGGCCACACTAAAACTTTATGTTTATTTATGAGGCATTTACCAACCAGAAACACATTTTAAAGTGACATCTTCATAAATTCAACAACAAGTTATTTCAAATATGCATGGTTTCTGAAAATTAATGGAGAATATGAATTCACCTATCTGCCCATCTGTCTGCATATCGCCTCCTCATTTTTTATGAAGAGCTCTAAGTAGAAGAAATGTCATGATATAAAGAAACACTCACCTATTGTCTTGTATATTTCATTGACACCCTGGACATGCTGAGTAAGTTGTTCTATAACTGTCTCTTCATTTCCATGAAACTTTTGGTAAAATAGGTGATCTGCTTGTAGGTACAGAGCACACATTTGTTTTGCAGGGTCTATGGTGGACCGCGTGTGTCTCCGGTGTAAGGACCTATGACTTCTAGGGTGTTGATTTGTATATATAGACCTAGATCCGTTTGTATATTGATTATTATTCACATTTTGAGAACTATTTTGGTTCGTATTTTGATTTTTCGTGCCGTTTTGCAACTTTTCGTAAACGGCCTGCCCCTTGCACAGGGCGGATGTATCGAGATTGTCCATTTTGACATCGGAATGGCGGTATATCACAGAATGAAAATGCTGAGGGTCGCTAAAATGTCGCTCCGTGCGTTCTATCACAAAGATGTCATCGGCGGTCGTCACCTTGCCCTCGAAGCGACCGTCTCGTAAGATGACCCCATGCACTCGGCTTCCTGGCTCTCCTGAAAAGATAATAAGACATATATTGTTATTAGAATGGCCATAAGTTGAAAATTCTTATTACAAGTAATTTCTGCAAACATTGTAAAATTTGAAATATTGAGTGCACTCAAATGATTGAGTGAGATGGTTGCACAATGTGTTTGAGCTAACATAGCTTGTTGTTTTGAGTTATGATAATCTTTCCGTTGTCATGACTTAGAACAACAAGCTAGGTTAGCTCAAAAGAATTGTGCAATCATCTCACTCGATCATTTTAGCTGACTCAAATTAAAATTTTACAATGAATGATTACGGTGGAGAAGAGAAAAATACATGTTGTTTCTCTGGTCTTACATTATAAACACCACAAAACTGCAGTGTTTCCGATGGTCTCACTGTAAAAATTATAGTAAAATGATCTGTACAATTCTTATGGTAACTGTAAAGCATAAACTATCTCAAAGTATATGAATCTACCTATCTCTATTTCCGTCTCTCTATCTAACCTATCTTCCAGTCCAGTTATTAATCCAAATTTATGTTAACATTCCTTTGCTCCATCTTTATCTCTATCTAGATTTTCGATCTTTCTATATTTCGACCTTTCGAGTATATGTACATGTTGCTATCCAGTTATCAGTCTATTTGTCTTTCTCTCAATTAGTTATGTTATTTTGTTGTCCTGGTTTGAGAACATATGAAATCATATTACCAATTTTTGTCAAGTGACAAATTAATGAATTTTAGAAAAGGGAAAAGCTGTGCAAACATAACAAACTTGCCATATATATCATAAAATTGAAGATCTACAGCATTCAATATCTGGTGACTCACGTGAAAATATGCTGCATTATATTCAGTGAGCAACAAGACACTTTGTGAAGATTTCTGGTTCTTCCTAATGTCATAGCATCATATTGCATTTGCAAATATTGAATGTCAAAAACCAACAACAACGTTACTTAATATGGATTTCGTGTGCGTCACCAACGCGATAAACGGTAAATGTTAAACTGTCACATGGCAAGGAAATGTGTTTGTTGGATGTAAATTTAGGAAATAGAACTTAGAAGGAGCTTTTACAGATCACCTAAACTTTATCAGGAAGATACTGCAAGGGTGAAGGACCATGACCAGTAGAAGTTGGCATAGTTCAATGACCTTTACCATACACAGTATATTGGCAAATCTTCGATTGGATCAGAGATGACTTGGACACAAGCCTCTTAGATTCAAGGTGTTTAGACATAAGAGCTCTAGAAACTTGCCATTGGGTACTTAGACACAGATGTTGCAGGTTGATACAAAGCAGTTCAATTACATACAAATCTCACAGAAGCTCTCAAGAAGCTCACAGAAGGAAATACATTAGACAGGTGACTGGATGACTACTCCAGCTGCTGTTTAAGTCTGGAGGAATTCTGTAGTTATCTATGGAAATACTTTGGTAATCACTCCATTAGGGATGATACATTGGAGATTTTATGGCTTGCAAATTATTGATTTTATGTGCAGATATAGGATTCTGTAGGCTGCATCAGCAGATTCTGTGGGTCATATGCCCAGGAGTTTAGGCAGGAATTTCCTGAAGCCTTTGAGATGGGATGTATCAGAATGACATCCAGCTTTGCTGCTTGGACACAAGATCCTGTGAACCCAGCTCAATTACAAACGTTTAATCTTCAGAATATTTGGATTATGTGTTATGCATAATATGAACCAGACACATGCCTTTCAGCTCAAAGTTGCATGAATGTGTTACATTTATAGATGAATGGTGGAATAGAGATCTTTCATGTCCCGGAATGTTTAGAGGAAATGTGTGACTATAGTTCTGCAAACATTCACGATGTGGTATAACTTTATAAACTTTAACCATTTGGTTTTCTTAGTTTGATAGTGGTTGATGTTGATGATAATGAGATTTCAAATATCATGCTATTGGTTGTTCCTCTTTTGTTTATTAAGCCACTGGTGTGTATGAATATTATAGTGGCAAGCAAATTATCAGAATTCTGGTTTAAGTGCATGGTTATGACTTGAAAATGGATATGCTAAATCATACTGTACATCTGACAGAGAATTATGTAATTTCAAATTGAGCCTGATTCATAGGTTTTTTTACAACTGCACTTCATTCTCTTCTGTTGTCAATGTCATCAGACAACACAACATGAGATGGTATGTCTTCAAAGTTCAGTGAAGTTTTGATGATGCCTGATTTACCAACAGTGTTTGTTCGTATGTTGTGGAGAAGTCTAGGAGAATGCGTAATGTCAGAACACAAAAGTCTGGTATTTTAATCAAATTCTACTTAAAAAGAGATTCTTTAGATGAGCTGTTTTGTCTTTTTTATAACCAACAACACAATGTTGTTGTGGAGAATCATTTTTGAATGGCACTTGACTTCTCACAGAATGATGCTGTAGTGGTGTGATGATGTTTATGAGCATGGTGTCTGGTGTGCAGTGTTTATGGGGAGCCAGGAGAGATTCCATTTTGTTTATTGCAACAGGATGTTGGTAGGAGCTGAATCTGAGGCTGAAGAAGGAATAAAATTGTAGTAAATGAATAAAATGAATGAGTGAAGAACGAGAAAAAGAGGAGCAGCTTTACTGCATGCATGCTAAAACTTCCATTCAAGCTCCAAGAGGGTTATATTTCCCTTTTCTTGATAAGGAAAATGACAAGAGCATGTAATTAATCATTGCCGAGGGTGCATAAATGACAGGGCTGCTTGGCAGCAATGATGTAAGAATATCCTCTAAGGTGAAACAGCCAAAGTTAAGGGAGTCAACGAACGTCTATCAGGCTCTGGGGATCAGCTGTTTCTGGGAGCTTTAGTCTAAAGTTTCATTTGCAACACTCTTCAGACATTTGTAGAATGAGCTCTGCAAACAGACATAATTTGCACATAAAACCTCTCCTTAGAGTTATGTGAATGGGGGCTTTGGAAGGTCTAAGGCAGATTTGGATTCTCTGCTATTCTGCTAGCGTCAGTGCCAGTCCTTTGAAGTGATGCATTTATTCAATTTCCATTACAAATGTATTAGAGAGTATCACTAGTGTAAGACGCATAGGGCATTATCACAACAAAAAAAATCTTTTTAAAAATTACCAAGTGTCTGCTGACTTTAAAAGCAAAATCATTCATTGCTAAAGATTCCAGTATTTGCCAGTGAAATAATAGACAAAAAACAACACTTATCCACCCCTTTGGCAAGGCTGCTGAATAGTATGCACTCTAGTGTATACATGGCAGCCTGTGTAAGAACCGGCACCAAAAAAAGAGAACCAAATTTCATTTTGTTGCAAAAAGAAAATGACAAAGACATTCATATGTTCAAATGAAATCAAACCACATGTGTAGGCCTGGATATATCCAGCAAGAAGGCAATTAGATCCTAGATGTAATATATTCTCTGAAGGAAGAAAAGCCGCATACAACCTTTTAGATTTCAAGAACTGCAACATTACATTGTAAAATCACAAGATGAGAATGATGTGATAGTCAACCATGGAAATTCTTAATGTGAAATGATTTATATGAGTGATTATCTTTAGATGTTTGAGAATACAAATAACGTTTACGCATTGTTAAATCCAGGCTGCTGGTCTATGTTGAATCCTAAATGCAACATGATGCTTTTTATTTTAAATAAATAAAGGTACCTGCATTAGTAAGATTCCAAGAATAAAATGGGATTGGCTGCCATTTGAAATACCAATACAAGTATACTTTGCAGAAATCCAATTTCATTAAAATCCACTTTAAAAAAAGCGATATTTTTGTTATTTTCCAACATTTTATATAATTCGGCTTAAATATATATATATTCAGTGGCATTTCATATTGTATTATGAAATATTGTCATCTTGAAATCTAAAATTTGTCATGCGTCATGCCAGATGAAATTTTTAGTGAGATTTAAGAAGGTGCTATAGAGAAGATTTTTTAGACAGTGCAACCAGCGTAAAAAACTTAATTCATAGGTATGTTTCCTGCCATGGAAAAAACAAAATTAGAAGCTTACAAGTGCTATTACTACAATTATGGGCAGCATTTTCAATAATCTCAGGCCTCAATGTTGTTCCAATTACTCTCTCTAGAGGTTTAATAAAATATGTAAACTGCATGTAAACCCCTAATTATAAATCCACTTGTGGTAACCAGGAGGGCCACTTTGTCCAACTTTATGATTTCATTGTCTGAAGGACAGTCTGAACCATAGTTCAGCAATCCTTAACATGCATCGGCCCCGGCCGCCATCGGGTATTGGCAAATCTTTTAAAAACCTTCAAATGCATCTGAGGTGACTTAGATCCAAGCCTCTTAGACTCGAGGAACTTAGCCAGTAGCTAGAAAATTGCATTGGGTACGTAGACACAGACGTTGCAGGTTGATACAAAGCAGTTCAATTACATAAGGATCTAACAGAAGCTCTCAAGAAGCTCACAGAAGGAAAGACATTAGACAGGTGACTGGATGACTACTCCAGCTGCTGTTTAAGTCTGGAGGAATTCTGTAGTTATCTATGGAAAGACTTGGGAATCATTACATGAGGGATGATACATCGGAGAATTTATGGCTTGCAAATAATTGATTGGACGCTGCATGAGTGCATGTGCAGATTCTGTGGGTCTTACGCCTAGGAGTTTAGGCAGGAATTTACTGAAGCCTTTGAGAATGGATGTATCAGGATGATATCCAGCTTTGCTGCTTAGATATAAGATCCTGTGAATCCAGCTCAATTACAAACGTTTAATCGTCAGAATATTTGGATCATGTGTTGTGCTTAATATGAACCAGCCGCATGCCTTTTAGCTCAAAGCTGCAT
The DNA here is from genome assembly GCA_026936325.1 of Platynereis dumerilii. Classification (NCBI taxonomy): domain Eukaryota; kingdom Metazoa; phylum Annelida; class Polychaeta; order Phyllodocida; family Nereididae; genus Platynereis; species Platynereis dumerilii. The sequence continues at coordinate 137,688,805 of JAPTHN010000001.1, forward strand.
GAATGTGTTACATTTATAGATGAATGTGCAAAATGAGATATTTCATATCGAGGAAATGTGTGACTACAATTCTGCAAACATTAAAGCTGTTGTAAAACTTTATAAACTTTAACTGTTTGGTTTTCTAAGTTTGATAGTAGTTTATGTTGATGATAATTTGATTTCAAATATCATGCTTCTGGTTGTTCCGCGTCTGTGGAGGCAAATCTGTATGAAGATAAGTGGAAAACAAATTGTCAGAAATCTGGTTAAGTGCATGGTCGAGACTTGAAAATAGATATGCATACTGTACATCTGACAGAGAATTATGTAGTTTTAAATTGAGTCTGATTCATAAGTTTTACAACTGCACTTCATTCTCTTCTGTTGACAATGTCATCCATCAACACAACATGAGATGGTATGTCTTCAAAGTTTAGTGAAGTTTTGATGATGCCTAATTTACCAACAGTGTTTGTTTGTATGCTGTGGAGAAATCTAGGAGAATGTGTAATGTCAGAACAAGAAAGTCTGGTATTTTAATCGAATTCTACTTAAAAAGAGATTCTTTAGAGTAGCTGCTTTGTCTTTTTTATTACACAATGTTGTTGTGGAGAATCATTTTTGAATGGCACTTGACTTCTCACAGAATGAAGCTGTTGTGGTGTGAGGATGTTTATGAGCATAGTGTCTGGTGTGCAGTGTTTATGGGGAGCCAGGAGAGATTTCATTTTCTTTATTGCAACAGGACGTTGGTAGGAGCTGAATCTGTGGCTGAAGAAGGAATAAAATTGTAGTAAATGAATAAAATGAATGAGTGAAGGACGAGGAAAAGAGGAGCAGTTTTACAGCATGCATGCTAAAACTTCCATTCAAGCTCCAAGAGGGTTATATTTCCCTTTTCTTGATAAGGAAAATGACAAGAGCTTGTAATTAATCATTGCCGAGGGTGCACAAATGACAGGGCTGCTTGGCAGCAATGATGTAAGAATATCCTCTGAGGTGAAACGGCCAAAGTAAAGGGAGTCAACGAACGTCTATCAGGCTCTGGGGATCAGCTGTTTCTGGGAGCTTTAGTCTCAAGTTTCATTTGCAACACTCTTCAGACATTTGTAGAATGAGCTCTGCACACAGACATAATTTGCACATAAAACCTCTCCTTAGAGTTATGTGAATGGGGGCTTTGGAAGGTCTAAGGCAGATTTGGATTCTCTGCTATTCTGCTAGCGTCAGTGCCAGTCCTTTGAAGTGATGCATTTGCATAATTATTACATCTACTCAATATACAACATATTATAGACCTCTTCTCTGGAAGTTATGGATTTAATTTTCATTACAGATATATTTGAGAGTATCACTCGAGTAGTACGCATAGGGCATTATCACAAAAAAAATTATTTTTAAAAATTACTTAGTGTCTGGTGACTTCATTGTTGAAGATTCCAGTATTTGCCGGTGAAATAATGGACAAAAAACAACACTTATCCACCTATCTTGGCTGTATTATCTTTCAAGGCTGTTGAATAGTATGCACAACAATGTACATTGCAGCAATGCAGCATGTGTAAGAACTCAGACCATACATATAGATTATAGAACCAAATTTCATTTTGTTGCAAAAAGAAAAATGACAAAGACATTCACATGTTCAAATTAAATCATGCCACTAATGTGGAGCCTGGATATATCCAGCGAAAAGGCAATTAGATCCCAGATGAGAAATATTCTTTCATGGAAAAAAAGTCACATAATACTTTTTGTTTCTGAGAACTGTGACATTACATTGTAAAATAACTATTCAATATAGTCAGCCGAAGATTTTTCATCATGTATACGCCTGTTGACTTCCGCTGTTTGAGGATGTCAGTTACACCTATGCAGTGTATGCACCATAATATCCTGAATGCAAGTATTTGTATTTCAATGACGACTACAACAAATGTCCAAGAAGAAAATGGGATTGGCTGCAACTGCAATAGTAGCTACAAATTGACATCGCAGTAACCTATTTCCAACAAATTCTATATCCCGATGATAAAACAATAAAAAATGCATTTGTTTTTCGGCAACTTCGCATGAAATTCTGCTCCATGACATATATTCAGTATGTTGGCATTTTGCTTTGCATTGTATCAACTTAATTAAAAGTTGTCATGCACCATGCAAGATGACATTTCTGGCCAATTTCAGTTGGCTCTCCAGGGATGATATTTAGATATAGCGACCTGCCTGTATTAAACCTAATTTAAATCAATGATTCATACCGTAAGGAACATGATGTTTACAAATATAGAAAATGCGTAGTTAGTGGTGTTACTGCAATTTAAGTAATGAATTTTGGAAGAATGAATGTGTATGTTATTTTGCACGATCTATCTATCTATCTATCTATCTATCTATCTATCCATCTATCTATCTATCTATCTATTGATCTATCTATTTATCTATGTACCTATTCAATTCCTCATATTATTTTCCTGATTCACTTTTCTGGTGTAACAATGCTATCAAGCAATAGGCAACAGACACTGTACACATAGAATTGGTGCGCAGTTTACCATAAAGGCGTAGATGTGTTATACTTGTATATTCGAATAGAATAGGGTCACAATCACCATCCAGGATTGCGATCTGCTTCCAGCAAGGAAGTTGGAGGCTGAGCGAGAGAAGTTATCGCTTGCACTGCGAGTGCTATTTACTGCTCCGGGTCGCCAGAAGGGGCATATTTCTTCTCCCGAGCGGCCCATTATCAACAGAATATATCTGAGTACAAGGACGCCCCAATGTGGGATGGCCCTTTCCTTTTACTGCGGCAAATGTTCCCTCGCAAAGATCCAAATCCACATCTCTTCCATCTAGCTTTTGCCCGAATCAGTTGCAGCATCCCCCGCATTTTCCGGCATCAATTGCAGCATCAACCCAAGCAGCACGAATAGCAACATTATTTTATCATCAACATCCTGTAGCAATTTAGCTACATCTCCACATAAACATGTTATAACCTACATCATTTACCAGCAACATCAAATGGGCATTAAGTGGCAGTTATGACATCTTATTACCTCACTGTAGTATAACACCATCGCTATCATAATATGCATTGCAGTTGTGACAAATACTAAGGACCTGAGAGAATCATAGTATACATTCTAGATAACATTTCTCAATATATCAAGTGTGGTTTTAATTATGTTAAAGAGCATTATCTGATCCTTTCTACTCTGATATATTTTCATTTCTCATTCTGAATGAAACCCATTTCAATCATCAAAAGCAAGTTCAAAGAAATATCTGCCTCTTTCATCTCATACCATAAGATCTATTCTGTGCAACAATCATCTAAATTATTTCACAAGTCTCGCAAAGGAATTTTTTCAATCTTATTCCCATGCTTCTGATCTAATAATTAGTCATATTTTATAGCTGACAAAAGCAGGTCAAAATGAGATGACAAGGTCAGGAGTCCACAACAGGGCTTTTCTCTGTTCCCAAATGTGGGATCTTTAAATCTGCCTCTGCATAAGCTCTGAGATTAAGGCACTGTCAATTTGTTCATACGAATGCCACAAACCCGGTTTGATTCCGTGACCTTCTGAGGAGCAGCCGGAGTTATTTCTGACCAACACTTTAACAACTGGGCCATCTGGCTACTTGATATGACTATCAAGATTCAAGAACACTAATCAGAAATTCAAACAATATCATTTACAACATAAATACAGAAATAGTCTTTCGTAGTCCATCTCTGGAAGTAGAGATATCTTCAACAGGATCATCTGTTATATGATACACCGATACGACAAGAAGAAAGATAGCAATATTGACATCTTCAACGGCATCTTCTTCAGTGTATTCTCCACAAGAAGCAACATTGTTAGCATCAACATGAAGCTTTAATAGTTCCATCTTTGCCATTCTATGGGCTACGCGTGGTATTCATGTTTCATATTTAAGATGCCATATCTGGTTTCCATCTCTCCTTGCCGCTGCGCCATGCCATTGAGGACGCCTTGAGCTGCTGCGGCTGCGGAATTGATGGATGACGAGACTGATGCATTCCGCTTGAAAAATATCCGGCCTCAGAAGATGTCAATTGCTAAATCAGAGGCTGCGGGCTGAAAGATGCTATCTCCCCGCGCCCTATTCCCTTCTATTCTCCCCTTCAGCCAGTGTCACTCCGATGCCACCCCTCACATTTCGCCCTTTGGCCCAATTTGGGTGACGTTCTGAAAGCTACTGGGTGCTTTTTTTGGTGCTATTCCGACTGCTGTTCGGAGTGATTTTCTTTTAGCGATCCCAAGCACTGTTCTGGGTATTTTGTGGGTGCTATCTTAATGCTATTCTTGTGCTATTCAAAGTGATGTTCCCACTGCTTTTTTCGGTGCCATTCTAGATGTTGTTCCTTGGCTTACCGGATGCTGAAAAATTAAATGGTTGTCTGTGGAATCTTACTTCTGAGGATATCAAGAATGATAAACCATCAAAAAAGCATAATCACTTGAGTTTGGTTGTTATTCTGGGAGCCATGCAGTCTGATCGGTTTGTACACACTATCTTGGACATTCTTTCGTCATCACTTCTATCAGACAAAACCATCATAAATGATATAGTGTAGCTGGTTGTGTAAGGAAAATTCTACCTCTATGTGACTATGTGTAAGCAAAATACAAATATAACAAGAACACATGAACTTGATGATATCCAAATTATCCACTTTTTATGATCTAAAGTTTTGAAATGACATCAGTGTCTAATGGTAAATTATTATTGTGGCAGAAACAAAGACCATGGCAAATATTTTACTGGCGCGGACCAAATGGTATTTTGCTGCGTTAGTACTGTTACAAACATTCTTATATTTTTTCCATAATGTACACACTATACTGCAGTAGAAGGAACGATGTACCAATACTATATTATACATTACGTATAGCTGCTGACAACGTGTGCAATGTATGTCTGACAAATCATATTTTGTGGTTATATGCTTACAGCGCATCCCAAGTAAAAGAAGAGCAAGCTTCAGAATTGCATTAATGGGTGCATCATGTTCCAGGGCAAAACCAGATAAGTCTTTGACATTGACAAAGGCATTCGCGACAGATTCCAACTTGATGTTATTACATCGCGGACAAACTGTCCTTTGTTCCAAGCGATTCATATTCTGCAGTCAATACAGCAATCAAAGTCACATAGAGCAGCTAAAGGATCAATAAAGCTTTGTCACAGAATAATATCTCCAAAAATATTATTGGAACCTGACAGAAGAATGTCATTTTGTCATCTCAGTGCATTTGGCAATTATCTAAATCTTCTGATGCGTCGTCTCAGCCTTACCGAATTTGCACTGTCATATTGGTTTTACGTCTTGTATTCGGTGCATTAAGCTAAGTATGCTTCAGACTACATATATTGTGATTTGTAAGCTTTATAAGCTTTAATATATTGCAACATATAATGATTTTTCATGTGTTATTTGTAATGATCATAACATGTAAAATAGTCTGTCAAGTCTCAGAGATGGATGAAAACACTGGATAGACAAGAATAAAATTGAGAACAGGCAAATATCAGTGAAAGCATTTAAGCTCTATAATCCCAGTAGAGACAAGAAAGCCAAATCCTTCAGCGTAAACAAACAGATTAAGAAAAAAGGTCAAACTGTAGCTTCGCTGAAACGCCAAAGTGTCAAACACAATTCACTTCACTCAAACAAGTTGAAGATCCTGGCATTCGGTCAGAAATTCCAAGAGGCAATGAGCTTCAAGGAAAACACTCCCACAATTGCGCGTACACAAGGTCAGACATTTTCCAGGAGTGTCGGGAATTTTTTGATTCTTTTTGGAATCTTCTGAGCTGATGAAGGCCAGGCGAGCAACATTTGTAAAGGCTGAACCCAAATTTGATGACAGAGAAAAAAGACAGGGCCTCTACAGCGCTGAAATTGGATTACGAAATACCGTGTTTCATCATTGGAACAAAAACAAATTCATAGATTAGTCTAATTTCTCAGAAAGAAAATAATTAGAATCCGCATTCCACAATCAAGAAAATCTTAAGGTTTCACTGAATTCAAGAAAGACCTGCTCAAAATTGAGAATGGGAATAATTATACCACCCTTGATTCCTGGAAGTGAAATGCAAACTGGAGGGTCAATTGCTAGAACAATTCTAACAAAATACTGAGAACTGTTTTGATCTTTTTGGGAGAGTTTCGTCTTGGCCTTAACCTCCATGAAGGAAAACTTTGCTAATTGTGCTTTCAGATTTTTTGTAGGGACCATCTCAGATCTGTGTTATAAGCTCCAAATGAGGAAAGATTTTACAGTGGAGGTCCCTAACTAAAGGGGCAAAAATAATCAGCCAAGTGCTATTTGTCATCAATTTATGTGTACTGCAGTGGTGGAGCTTCTTGAGTTTCTGGAGGGGGCCACTAGGAAGTTGGCCTTGCAGATATACTTTCCCTATAGCAGGAGTACCCTCCAAATTTACCTCCAATATTAGGAGGATACTCATGCTACAGCAAAGGTAACTGTGACTACAATTTACAAATCAAGTATATATTTGCCCCTCTTTATGCTCAGTAGCTCCTTCACTGCATGACTTGGGAGCTGTCATGGTTGAGTGATTGGGGACCATCTCCAAAGCATACCTGGAGCATAACATTATCCCATAGAGATTTCCTTCAAAAAATTATATAGCCTAAGTGTATAAACATTTGAGATGACATAAGACAAGTGATAAAAGAAAACACTTTATGAGAACATTAGATATTCAACTTCTCACAAACTGGTCAGTCTAAAAGTGTAATAATCCAAATATTATGCAAGCCACAATTAGTTTGTTGTAATGGAAATAGAAATTTCGTGTTCATGACAAAGAATTTAAAAGGGCTTCTCATTGCTTGGTTTGCTGTCTATGTTAATAACACATGTAATTAGGCATGCCTAATCATGATGTAACATGTATTAGGTTTGTTAAATCACACACTCATAGTGGTACATTGGAGGTATAGATGCAACTACACATACATAAAACATTATTTGAATATTTGGAAAATGAAATATGCGTTTGAAGAAACCTCAGGTCCCTACAATTCTTTTTTTAAAGAATTTCTTGTTAAAAATGAAATTGGGCGAGATATTTTCAGATAATTAGTAGACATCCTTCAATTTGTTTTTTCAAAAGTTGAACCAATTTGTATCACTTTATTTTCAAATCCTGTAGGCCTACTGCATAAGATAATATATTCAAAATGGACACGGCCCCGTGATTACATAGCTATTTAATATTTCCGAATGGTTTGAAAAAAGGTTGCATAGGGCGGAAGGTAACATTTATATTATCCATTTTGTGACATAAGTGAAATATTTGTTGTTTTCTTCGTGTTTTCTTTTTCTTCAGTTGCTTTATATTTTTCTCACTTCGACATTTAAAATTTGTAAAAAAAAAAAAAGATGAAAACAAGAAAAACTATAAAACCTTGTTTAGAATTCAAATTACATCATTCTTAGCTTTTAGAAAAAAAAATCAAAGCTTGATAAGCCTTATGGATTTGGGAATCATGCAAGGAGTTACAATATTTCCAATTGATGTAACAAGGAGCTACTATTGTGCCTATTGATGTAGCAGTAATTTTGCTCCAGTTGAGATGCCTAGACTTTTTAATGGAAGTTGCCACCAATGCTCCATGAAGGGATATCTATGGTCAATAGCAGCCTTATCATGCACTTAAGTAGAAATCAATATCTCAATTGATAGAGCTATTTGAAGAAGTAGAAATTGACTGCAATCACGAAAGTGGAGGCAATGATTTTGTTTCCCACATGTAGCATGATTGTGGAGTTGTGGTGAAACATTCATTGTGCCTTTTAGCAAGTACTTTGAAATCAGATAGGTTTTTCCAGTTTTTTATTTTCAAATAGTTGGTTGTCCTACTCACCAGAAGAGCTGTATAAATACTCCTTCCAAGTAGCTTCTTTGATTATAAGTTTTAGCAACAGTTTAAAAATTAATTGTTTCTGTCTGTACCTATCCGAACAGAAGAGCAAAAATTCAAAACAACACCATCCAAAATAGTGTTACGATATAGTCAGGAGCTTTGTTTTAGCCTTTTTACTTTCTATGTCCAAAATAATAACATATTTCAGTTACCGCACAACCGACTGATCAAGTTTTTTGAAAGAAGGATATTCTACGTTTATATGAAGGTAGACCTGTACAGATAATCACTCCACCAGGGTTATGTCACTGGTTACTATTAATTGGAATACTATGTCACTGGTTCTTTTAAAACAACTTCAGAAGATCAGATAGGAAGAAAAAACTGTCAAGTTCCTTTGAGGCATTAGCCGCTTTCTGGGTTAATTTATGTAATTCAGTTTTTGTTCCAGAGATGCAGTGTGGTATTTTGTAATCACATTTCTGTGCTGGAGAGGCACTGTTTCTTTATTCGATCATCAAATTTGGGTTCAGCTTTGAAAGAGTTGCTCGCCTGGCCTTGATCAGCTCAAAAGATTCTGAGGAGATTCAAAAGATTTTTGTGATTCCAGGAAAAATGTCTTGTGCTGTTTTTTCCCAATCTAGGACAATTTCACAATCACCAGTCTCAATGGAGTGAATGGACACAATGATGTCAATTCCTGAAATTCCAGTCAAAGCAATAGAATTTCAGCAAAAATAACGACAATTCAAAGCATTTTGAGAAAATTGTAATAGACACTTCAGTTTGTGTTTACCATTTCTTGAATTCAGGGATGTGGCTATTGTCTGTTGGCAAGAATGACACTCAATACATTCCAAGAAACATGGCACTGGCTGCCAGGTGTTTTACACTTCTAAGAATTTAGCCGAATCAGTTTAATTAATTTTTTGATCTGGTTGACGAAGTGTGGTATGGCTAAATCAAATTTCTGCACTTCAGGGAATGGTCCCCCCCCCCATAGTTAAGATCATTAAATCCTGCATTTTTTTCCAATGGTATCTGTTTGTTTAATTGTCAAAAAGCAAGAATGAGACACTCTATAGATTCCAAGAAACCTCGTACAGATATTCCATTTTCAGATAGTTTAAGCTAATCAGTTTAATTTCTGTCTTCATATGGATGATGAAATGTGGTATTGCATTTTAAAATTCCTGCACTTCATGGAAAGGCACTGTTTTTTTTTCATTATCAAATTTGGGTTCTGCTTTTGCAGATGTCACTCGCATGGCCTTCATCAGCTCAAAAGATTCTCAAGAAACTCCAGGAAATTGCTTTGTGTTGTTTACAGAGAATCTTGCACAATTTCTTGATCATCTGTCTCATTGTGTGTTGTTCATTTCTGAAATTCAAGGCTCAAGCAATGAAATTTCAGTAGAGATCATAACAATTGCAAATATTTTGATGGTATTCCAAGAGCAAATGACAGTTTATAGAGTTTGCATTTATTTTCCTTGAATTTAGCATGGAATCTATTTTGTTAAATATAGAAATAAATGACACAAAAATAAAGAATGAGACTGTCTGGGAAACTTTGCATATATAGGTGCATTTCATTTTGAACAATTTTGGTTCATCCAATTACTTTCTGTTTTCATTTGGATGATGCAGCTTGCATGGTATTTCATAACACATTTCTGTGAAGGAAAGGGTGCTGTATTCTTTCCTCATCATCGAATTTGGGTTTGGCTTTGGCAGACGCCATTCAGATCTGGCCTTCATCAACTCGAGCGAATCAAAACGATTTTGAAACTCAATGAAGTTGATTTTAAAGTTTAGCTGTTTACACAATTGTACACAATTTCATTAATTTTAATATTTTTCCATAATTATTATAACTAATGTTAACTGGAATTTCAGATCAATTGATTGACCCTTGCAATAGCATGAAATTTGAATTATAAAACTGATTTTGCTTCAGCTTCATTTCTGGCCCTGGGACTGTACTGTATCATTCTGATGCCTTCAAATTGTTGACGATGTAACTTCAAATGTGTCATGTTGTGCGGCATGTGTAAAGGTAACAGCACCTATACATACAAGTATGCATTGCAAGTTTGTAACATCTTGTTCATTACATATTTATATGTTTACGTGTATATAAGAACATTTGCATTGTATGTTATATTGACAATAACATGTGTGTTCTTTGGCGTTTGGCTTCTGAAAAATTGAAGTTGCATTGAAGTTGCATGCAATATTGATTTTGAACCTAACATTGTTATGGAGCAGGTAAAAGGCAAATGTAAGTTTAGAAGTTTGGAAGAAATTTAGACAAAAATCTACATTTGTATAACTACATTTGCTTAAGGTTTCCAAAAGCAAGGTATCCTCAACTACTCCTATATATGTTGCACGAGTTTCAGTATACATATTCACTCCAGTTTCTTAGCTTTTTTACTGTCACTATATTTCTTATTCTTTCAAATTCTTGCACTTACATGAAACTACTTAACTAACGCAAGTACCCAAAAAGAAAGAAGACAGTAAGTATGTTATTGTTATAAAGTATCAGTTACAAGATATTTTGCAGAAGTTTTCTTAAAATGGTTGCAGAATTATACCATTGTCACATCTTGCTATGACATTGCGAAGTCTTAACAGTTATTATGACAACATTTATTTAAGTGTCCAAAAAGGAGGCATATATGTGTTGTTCAAATACCTGTTCAGTTATATCATTCAGCCTTTTTTCCAAGTTTTCAAAACTATTCTTGTTGCATTATTGATGTTTGATTTTTCATATATATTTTACAAAGTATATATCAACATTTACTTGTAGGCAAGCATCCAAAGGAGAAGCAGACCTTGCACAGGCACATGCAGCAATTGCAATTGAAATTGCAGTCTCTTCTGAAGATTTTTCCTGTCTGGATATATCATATTCTTTAGACATAATTCTTACTCTCATTTCTTGTCTCTACATGTGTTGTTCATTATGGTGTTCAGCTGGTACCAGACTCAATGGCGCTCCTTAATAATACATCTTTGTTATTTTATGAGAGTATTTCTGGCAAAGATGAAACTGGCAGCTCAAGGTAACATAACGACCAGTAGAATGGATATTTGACTATCTATAGCCGACGTGCTCGTATTAAAAAACTTATTCCGACTAATCATGATAAGAATTTGCGAAGAAGTAATTATATTTTGTTTGTAACCACAAGGCGAATGCTTCGCAATTGACCAGCATCTGCGATTTGTCATGTGACACAATAAAAGCTCAAATTGCAGGGCTTTTGAAGTTTGGTCAAATATGGTTTTCAACTGCTCCAGTTGCCCAGACATGTGCTTTGGTAAATACACCGATAGGTGTCCGCCAACCATTCTATTTGCTATCCATTGTCTTATATGTTCATGTGTACTGCTTTAATAATGGTCCAATAAATAAATAAATAAAAAATTTGAATTTCGTGCCTAAACGAATGGAAATTGGATTATAAGTACATACATAAATTTGGTAATTTAAAGGTATGGTGTCAGTACATTATGAATACATTGTAAAGACTGCTGTTGCTGTTTAGACAGAAAACAAGCTATGGAGGTAGGCGCTCGGAAATCTCACCATCTTATCACAATATGTTAGCATAACATATATGAAAAATAGCAGATGATCATAACTAAATAACGCTTATTCAACAGAAGCTTCATTCCGTACTTTAACAGACAGCAAAAACACCACATAACAATAATCACTGCAGTGTATCTATTTTAAGAATAAGGAAAATCTTTCTAAAACTTGTACTTTTCTTCAACAAAATAAGAAAGAAAATAAGAAAATAGCTCATTCAAAAGAAGACAGTCATTGCCTATGACGTCAATGCATTTCTTGGCAAAATTCAATACCTGGCTTTATGGTTATTCTTTTGCATGAACAATTCCCAAAAGTCACATTAAGATCACAATAGCTGTTACCAACTTCAGTATAGACCAGTTGAACTACAGTTCTAAGATACTTTCGTTGAATAGCATCCATACCACATTGTATGGACCAATATTCATTTGAAATCATATCCCCGTGCAGTATTGTCCAATAAATTTCATGATGATGGATCTACAATTCCAGCCTAACCAACACAAAACTACAGGATGCAAAACCCTATCACCCATCCAACACTTAGTTTAGCTGATCATCCATTGGACACCTATTCACAATATTATTGACCTTAAAGACAACAAATATCCTGGACAAATATCAAAACTTTGTATAAGATCCAAACAACTCATCATTCATTTCTAGCAACACAACAGTCCTAATCAAGTCACATTTCACTGGTTTTAACCTTAGCCTGCCCTTGCTACACTTCTCAGCCTTGCAATTAACCCCATGAAGCACCATGTCAAAATTACCCAATACAAATAGTGGAAGTAAAACTCACCCCCTCCCAACAATAAATACTCACAAATTGGTAATTGTGTGGACCCTGCCAATAGTATCTGATTGCTCCCTTCTCATTACGTATTCATGGCATGTTGCAAATGATGCTGTCTAGTTGTCATGGAAACCATATCACTTCTGACTCTCCCTCGAGCATCTTCCTCTTGCTGTTTCACACTATAACTGTTACCTCTCACTCTAACTGTTATTTCTCACAGTAACTGTTACTTTTAAAATTAACTGTTACTCCTCGCGCTATAACTGCTTCATTTATCCTGCTATGATGAGACAAATTTCTCCAGAACCTATGGACACTAATTTGTGATTTTTGTGAACGAATTATATGAACCAGATATTTGTGGGTGTAAATTTTATCTTGTGCACAGTAAGCAATAAATGCACTACTACTACTACTATGCAGAATTATTCACTTTTAACAGCAACCTGAATATTGTTCTACAAGAAGTTTTTCAAACAAGTAATTCACTGTCCACATGTTAAAACTCATGTATTCATTACAGTCAATCAATTCACACATGAGGCTTCAAGAAGGACTGCATTTCTTTTACAACAAACTATCAAATGCATGTAAGTTGTAACACTGAAAGTAAAAGTATCCAAAATGACCAACCCCGAAAGTATAAACAAAACATATTCAACAAAATTGAAAAATTGACACCAACCATTACACCAAATTACAGATTCTTTGTTGTCTATTCAGGGACATGTTAGTCCTAACATCTCCCTGGTCTATTCATTCTACAATGTTTATGTTTGAGACTTTGTCTCATGGTATAAGCTGGTTTTAATTATTCACAATGGGATCAGGAATATGCATTTATCACAGCTCGGGCTAAAGCTCTCGCAGGATAAATCACATATTCCCTCTCCCTAGGTGAATAACCTATACATATACGACAAATACTAACAGCAGCCTTCTCCAATAACAGTTTCCTGACACCTTTGTGGCTCATGTGCTAACAGATGCATCAGAGAACATAAAAGAAAACGACAAAAAGGAACTATTGTCACTGGGAGTGCGTATATGATACCAGGAGTGATGGACGACTGACAGAATGTGTCGATACTACACAGCCGAGCACAAAGGCACAGAAAACTGGGGGGGGGGGGAGTTCTACAATAAGGAGTCTGAGCACAGATTGCTTAGGGGGCGACCATTTAATTTCCAGGGGGGCTTTGAGTTATCCTTGGTGGGAAATTATTTATTTCATGGTGATCATGGCAGTAATTATTTATTTTAGGAGCGCGAAGGCCCCGAATATTTATTCCAAAATTAAGCATCCCCTTGTTAAGGACCCTAGCGGAAATTATTTATTTCAAGACTGCCCAAAAAGAAGTTATGTATTTCACCAAAACCGAGCAAGAAATGATTTATTTAAAAAAAAAACAACTCCAAACAACCCCCCCCCTGGATATTATATGGTCTCCCCCTAAGAATCTGAGCACAGATTGCTGCAGAGAAGACACAAGCACTACTGGTATTGCAGAGAGACACAAACAGAAAACAGCAACATAGTCCAGGCAACTGGTGATAATATGGGGGTGAACCCACCACAAATTGCAATAGTTTTGATCTATACATTTTCTGAAAGCTTGGAAACCTGGCTTTGACATACTAAAAGTCTGCTCAGATAATCCCATGCGAAGTCGGTTTTCTGAGGGGTCAATGGAGGGACTGTCAGAACGTAATTTTCGAGGTCAAAATCAGAATCCAGTCAAATGAAATGTAAATCAGGGGCTCAAAAAATATGGCATTATTTAATATTTCAATGACTTTTGGTTGGTAAGTGTGCCAACATTCCAGAAAACAATTTTTAACAATATCTGCCTTCTTATAGGGGTCGTAAAGTAGCAAAATCCAAAATGGCCGACATTACTCGCTATCCAAACCTAAAAATGCTTATATCTTGAAAACTAATTGAAATAGAGAAGAAATCATAGTGTCTATACCTATGTTTTTGGTACCAAGGAATTCAAATATGATATCAGAACATGTCTAAGTCCAATACTAAGAGATGAAATGCAACAGGGTGCCACCATGAGTCCATGATCCACCGAAACCGTGAAGTGACCGCAGCAAAAATTGCCATCAGTTAAAATAAATTGCATTATTTAATATTTCTATGGATTTAGGTGAGTAAATATGATATAAACAATCCAGAAGTTAAAGATTTACTGTATTAGGTGTAATCAAACATGACTGCCATCAAGCACTATCAAAATCATGAAATATTCCTATCTTGCAAACTAATTGAGATAAAGGTGTAATTTTTGTGTGGATAGATATGTTTTTAATACCAAGAATCATTATTCTTTTACTCAGTCAGACAGATCACTGAGAAAGACTGTATAGTTGCTTTAACATAATTATTCAACATGTAAAATTTTTGTTTTGTGTGTTTGTCTCACAAAATTCTGTCGTATACAGTTGCGAGGAGTTAGTGGTGGTTGCTGAGTGTTTTTTGCATGCAGCTGTTTTGCAGCAAGAATGTGCCTTCAAGAATCCCAAGATATTGACAGACTTTAAAGTACTTGCAATGCTTTTATTTGGGCATGTACCATTCAATGTACATATAAACCAACACCCACACTAAAAAAAAGGATTGTCTGATAACAGACAATAATTGTCTAATATGTGTCCGATCAAGCGATTGTCTAATCCAGACAATTGAATTGTTTAAAATGTCAAAGAAATCGTTTGTTTCATTCAATTGATTGTTTAACCACTTCAAGAGAGTTTGGAGTTAATTTCAGCACCACCTAACCTTGCATTAGGATCTCATACAACTTGCTGTTTCCCTCATGACTGACTGAAATTGACTACTTCTCTATATATAGCAGGTAACACACAATGTCTGGTCTCAAAATATTTGTCTGTGATAGTGTTTGGAAACTTCAGGAATCCCAATCTGTTACTGTTTCATATATGTCCCTGTTAACTTGTCTCGCCTTTGCTTCGATCTTGTTCCTTTGCAAGGTTTATCTGAAACAATCTCCTGCTATGGTACTGTCTTCACTTGGTGTCAAATAAAACCTGTTCGCATGGACACTATGTCTCATGCTGTAGCATCCTCCACCAATAACCAGGCATAACATGCTGATGGTTTGGTTGTTGCTCACTTCAGTTGAATGCATCTAGGATCTTCAGCAATTCTCCAAGTTTCTATCTCTGTTCCACACATTTGCTCATCCTGACTGTCACTACTCTCCTTATCATTGCTGTTTTGAAGTCTTCTTGTTTACAAATGTGACATTCAGATAGGCAACTTGAGCTATTTTCTGGGCAGTATACAGTACAATGCTGCTGAAGCGTGTGGGTAGTCCATGCCAGTGACGCCGATTGGCACTAATTTTCTTTTCTAACCTTTCAGTGTGAAAAGTCATCTGTCAATAGCAGTCAGTCCATTAATGGAAAAAGATAAAGAGACACTAAATGTGATTAATTGGAGGAGCTGTAAGATTCAACAGCAAAGCTGCTTCATGGAGGTTACTCCTCTAAACCGTGATGGCATGGCATGGAAATGACCTCGTTCCTACAAGAGTGGGCTGGATTTGGTTCAAGAAAATTCAGAGTAATTCAGCAAAGCCTGTCAAAAATCAGGAGAAGCCTGCCTCTAATAATGTCACCAATGAATTATCAAATCACAGTTGCAATGACAAAAACACCTGCTCGTGTTGTAAGAATGATTTGCCGTGAAGTCAGTGTTGAGCATTCAGAACAAAGGTGCAAAAATAGTCAGGGTAGTCTAGACCGCCTTTCTGTTTTTGGTTGTGATGACTCTTGGGCCTATTCAGTAAAAGTAGAAAAAGATTCTGAGCAAGAGAAGGAAGTAGTAAGCTTAGCTGAGTTATCTTAACAGGTGTCTGTGAAGATTTTTAGTGTCCCTAATGGCCCCTCAGTAGTAATTCTTTTAAAATTTATTTATTTTAGACCTAGTTGGAACAGAGATATATAGATAGTAATTATTTTGTAATTTATTTATTCTAGACCTAGTTGGAACAGAAATATAGATGATATCCATGTATGTCTTTATTCTTCCCACACATATCCTAAAGTATTTAAATTTACTGCTTATATTTGTATTTCAGGACTTATTCTTTCCATTTTAGATAATTTAAACATGTTTGTGTCACCTTAATCAAAGAGGAAAATGCGCCCTCCCCTTATAAAGGATGTGGTAGCTCATAACTAAGGTACATTTCTAATCATTTGCAATTTGATAAATAAATTTCTCATAAAATAACAGGTCACATTTCATTGTTTGCCTGCAACCAACCAATGAACCAGTTTATGGTGACTTAAACCTCCTTCTTCTTCTTGGTACTTGACAACATTACTGTTGATGGCTCCGTTGAGGGTGCAGGTGCGCCCATTTTACCATAACATTTAAATAAAAAAATTACCAAAGTTAAACCATATATTATGGAATTATTGAATTCCTTGGCATTAAATCACAGATCAAAACAGATTCTACCCATGCGATATATCAATCTCATGACTGTTAGATTGACAGATACATGTATAGCCATTTTTATTGCGTGCATATAGATATTGAATTATGGTGGCTATTTGGATTGTACCATTTTATTATCTTTGGTAGAAGGTAGATTATGGTAAACCTTTATTTTCTGGATTACTTATACATGTATATACTTATCCAGCTAAATCCTTTGAAATATTAAATAAAGCAGTTTATTTTAACTGATGGCAATTTTGGCTATGGTCACTTTACGGTTTCGGTGGATCATGGACTCATGGTGGCAGCCAGTCGCATTTCTTTGTATTGGACTTAGACATGTTCTGATATCATGTTTGAATTCCTTGGTACCAAAAACATAGGTATAGACACTATGATTTCTTCTCTATTTCAATTAGTTTTCAAGATATAAGCATTTTTTCGTTTGGAAAGCGCGTAATTGCAGCCATTTTGGATTTTGCTACTTTAAGACCCCTATAAGAAGGCAGATATTGTTAAAAATTGTTTTCTGGAATGTTGGCACAATACAATATGACACATTTTAAGTTACACCGTATCCTCAATTTTCAACAATTTGAAGGCATCAGAATGATATACACAGTCCTTATGACAGAAAGGTAACTGAAGGAAAATTACATGCAATTCCAGTAAATATAAGTTATCTATGCAGACAAACCCAAAGAACAAGAAAGAAATTTTGTTTGAAGCTAAATACCTCATTTATAATTGAAAGAATAACGTTTTCCAATTAAAATATCCTTTTTATATATCAGTACACCCTGAGGTTGTTCATTTATATTTATAGAGATGTTCTTTTACTTTTTGTTGTTAAAGAAATGGGAAATTATATGGGTTGCTGGTATAAAGAAGGTTCCTGGATTTCATTATGTGCAGATTTTAATCTGTGACTTTTTGATCAAGAGGAAATATTTTTACCACCTACAACCTTTAAAAGAATGTTGACCTTTGTTGTTCATCAGTGACACATAAACAAGCCATTCACTTGGGCAACACAGAATGTAACTGAATTTCTTACAAGGACATTGACCTCTCTTAAAGCAGATGGGTCTGTGCCATGTTTTGTGTTGAGAAAAACATTCAAGCTTCCATTTTCAAACACCTGAGTAGCTGCATGACATCTTCAGAAAGCCAAGTGTCAACCTTTTAAGCAGGAATTTCTGGAAAATTGACGTCATTAGTGAAAGCTAGGCCAGCATTTTGATCTTTACAATTCGTGTGCTACAGCAGTCATTTGCGATGATTGACAGCATGTTCTTGTAAGCTAATGATGTTGCTTCGCTTGTACTCTCACCCTTCCTTACATATAGATACAGATCAGTATATGGCGTCTATATAGGTTTATTAATGATATGAGAAGAGTCAAGTCAGCTCAGTTGGTCTCTTTGGTCTCAGGTTGGAATCAAGCTCTGGCATGGTCATTTGACTGCATGTATTTATAGGTACGAACGTAAAACCTCAATCATCCATCCTTTTGTCGCAGGACTCAAACAAGGAGAATGTTCCAATGCTTTCGACTAGCATCTTGGCTAAGTAATAATGGTGATTCGACTTTCAATGACAATGTAGCTGGATGCTGCTGGTGCCTTCCCAGTTCCTACTTTCTGTTTGTGTCTCTCTGCAATACCAGTAGCTCAGACTCTGAGGGGGAGACCATTTAATATCGGGGTGGGGGGGGCTTGGAGTTGTTTTAAAATAAATCATTTCTTAGTTTTGGTGAAATAAATCAATTATTTTTGGGCAATCCTGAAATAAATAATTTCTGCTAGGGGTATTCCTTAACAAGGGGATGCTTGATTTTGGAATGAATATTCGGGGATTGCGTGCTTAAAATGAATAATTACTGCCGTGGTCACCATGGAATAAATAATTTCCCACCAAGGAAACTCCAAGCAGCCCCCCCCCCCCGGAAATTAAATGGTCGCCTCCCTAAGCAACCTGTGCTCAGACTCCTTATTGTAAACCCCCCCCCCCCCGGAATCCTGTGCCTTTGTGCTCTGTTGGGTAGTATCGACACATTCTGTCAGTCGTCCATCACTCCTGGTATCATATACACACTCCTAGTGACAATAGTTCCTTTTTGTCGTTTTCTTTTATGTTCTCTGATGCATCTGTTAGCACATGAGCCACAAAGGTGTCAGGGAACTGTTATTGGAGAACGCTGCTGTTAGTATGTGTCGTATATGTATAGGTTATTCACCTTAGTAGGGAGAGGGAATTTGTAATTTGCACTGCGAGGGCTAAAGCCCAAGGAGTATTTGAAATACAATGTATATAAGGCCTACAGAGTGTTTTACTTCGGTTGTTGTCATTTTGGGTGCCTTCACTTTGAGTTTACCAACAGTTGGTAGAAAAAAAACAGTCTGTGATGAAGGCATCATATGAAATAGCATTAGCCAATTAATTTTAGACATTTTAAAAATATTTGGGCAGCAAATTACAGCTGTGAAAGGTTAAATTTAAATTTAACATTTTTGTTTTTATCAGTGTAAAACTTAGGGTGATATTTAGCTGTTCCATCATCATACATGTAACAGTTGTACTTATAGCATGATGAGTAACAGTTAATGTAAGAAGTTAACAATTAGTATGAGAGATAACAGTTAGAGTGTGAAACAGCAAGAGCAAAGATGCTCGAGGGAGAGTCAGAAGTGATATGGTTTCCATGACAACTAGTCAGCATCATTTGCAACATGCCATGAATACGTAATGAGAAGGGAGCAATCAGATACTATTGGCAGGGTCCACACAATTACCAATTTGTGAGTATTTATTGTTGGGAGGGGGTGAGTTTTACTTCCACTATTTGTATTGGGTAATTTTGACATGGTGCTGCATGGGGTTAATTGCAAGGCTGAGAAGTGTAGCAAGGGCAGGCTAAGGTCAAAGTGTTGAAATATGACTTGATTAGGAGTGTTGCGTTGCTAATAATGAATGATGAGTTGTTTGTTTGGGGTCTTATACAAAGTTTTGATATTTGTTGTCTTTAAGGTCCATAATATTGTGAATAGGTGTCCACGAATGAATCAGCTAAACTGATTGCTGGTTGGGTGAGAGGGTTTTGCATCCTGTAGTTTGCACCGGTTTGGCTTAAATTGTAGAACCATTACATCATCAAAAACATGATGTGATTGCAAATGGATATGGGTCCATACATTGTGGTATGCATGGATGCAATTCAGGAAAGTATCTTAGAGCTGTAGTTCAACTGTAGTTTCTGTCTATACTGAAGTTTGTAACTGCTATTGTGATCTTAATGTGACTTTTGGGAATTGTTCATGCAGAAGAATTTATAACCATAAAGCCAGGTATTGAATTTTGCCAAGAAATGCATTGACGTCATAGGCAGTGACTGTCTTCTTTTGAATGAGCTATTTTCTCATTTTCTTTCTTATTTTGTCGAAGAAAATAAAGTTTTAGAAAGATTGCCTTTTTTTTTTAAACAGACACACTGCACTGATTGTTATTTGGTGTTTTTCTGTCTGTTTAAGTACAGAATTAAACTTAAGTTGAATTAGCATTATTTTTGTATTCAAATAGTACTACTCTGAATGCTGGTATTTATGTATAAGTCAAAATTATGATCATCTGCTCTTTTTTCATATGTTATGCTAATATATTGGAATACTATGGTGAGTTTTCTGAGTGCCTACCCCCATTGCTTGTTTTCTGTCTAAAAGCAACAGCAGTCTTTACAAGGTATTAATAATGTGCTCACGCCATACCTTTAAATTACCAAATTTATGTATTTACCGCTTATAATCAAATTTCAGGAGAGTTTTGTGCGAAAAGTCACATTCGCAATATGCAAGCATCGTTCATTCGGAAGCTCTTAGCCAGTGATCATTATAGTGATAGTTATCTGGAGAAGGTGGTTAACCTTGCAGTGCAGTCACGTTGTCCTGCAGGAATCATCTTACAACAGATCATGGACACTCAGACGGATTACGTTGCTGAAGAACAAAATAGGATTATGTCCCTTTTGTCTGGAGAACTTAGTTCAAGACGAGTAGCGTACAGAGCACTGAACCCAGATTTGACTGTGCACAAGGCTTACACCATCCCTGAAATCCCGGAGAACCAGCGCACTGCATTCACTCGGCTGCGACTAAGCTCTCACCACCTGATGTACGAGATGGGTCGGTGGTCGAGAATCCCAGCTGAGAGTCGTATGTGTCCTTGTGGAGCTGTTCAGTCTGATGATCATGTTATGTTGAGATGCCCGTACACAGACAATGCCAGACAACTATCGCTCATCCCTGGTGACTGTGCAACGTTAGCTGATTTGTTTAGCAAATACCCTGTTACCAATGTGTGTTATCTGTCTAGATTGATATTGGACTCAGAACATTACAGACTCCCGAATTAATTTGAATTTCTTGAATTTCCACTTTTTTAATATGTAAAATTGTAAGTTGAAAAGTTAAATTGTTGCGTGAAAAAAGAGAAAAGCCACAATAAACTACTACTACTACTACTACAGCATGTTTAAAGCTAACAGCACCAATCCACGTACAGGCAAGCATTGTAACATCTTGTTCATTACATATATATTCATATGTATATAACTATATATGTGTATAAGAACATTTGCACTGTACGTCATATTGACAATAACACATGTGCTTTGTTGTATTTGCCTTCTGAAAAATTAAAGTTGCCGGGGCAGCTCAACCGCCATCTTTGTGGAGGGAGTTGCACTTTTATTTTTTGGTGACCGCCGTATGATGATGAGATGAGAAGACCTGGAGTCTGGAACATACCCATATTAATTCAGGGATGCCCAGGGTCTTTCGGTTGCCCCAGCATAGAATACTGGATACAACCCTCCTCCATTTAATGTCCCATGGGCCTGGACTAAAGTGAGTTCCCGGGGTGAGATTCGAACCCGAGCCCTCAAAGCCAGCGGACAAGCAGTCTTGACCATTAGGCCACGGGGGAAGTACATTGTCAAAAAAGGAGGCATATATAATGTAGTTCAAATACCTGTCCAATTATATCATTCAGCTTTTTTTTCCAAGTTTTCAAAACAATTCTTGTTGCATTGTTGATATCTTATTTTTCATATATATATTTTACAAAGTACATATCAACATTTACTTGTAGGCAAGCATCCAAAGGAGAAGTGGACCTTGCACAGGCACATGCAGCAATTGCAATTGAAATTGCAGTCTCTTCTGAAGATTTTCCTGTCTGGATATATCATATTCTTTAGATATAATTCTTACTCTCATTTCTTGTCTCTACATGTGTTGTTCATTATGGTGTTCAGCTGGTGCCAGACTCGATGGCACTCCTTAATAATACATCTTTGTTATTTTATGAGAGTATTTTTGGCAAAGATGAAACTGGCTGCTCAAGGAAACATATAACTACCAGTAGAAATGGATCTTCGTCTATTTTTACCTATGTGCTAAGGAAATATTGTAAAAATATATGAAGAAATTATAATATTTTGATCAAAAGCACAACGTGAATGCTTCGCAATTGTCCAGCATCTACCATCTGTCATGCTACACAATAAAAACTCAAATTGCAGGCCTTTGGGCAAATAAGGGGTGTCATTGCTCCAACTTCCCAAACATGTTCCTTGGATTTTTTGCCTCAAATTAATGGAAATTTGATTATAAGCGGTAAATACATAAATTTGGTAATTTAAAGGTATGGCGTGAGCACATTATTAATACCTTGTAAAGACTGCTGTTGCTTTTAGACAGAAAACAAGCAATGGGGGTAGGCACTCAGAAAACTCACCATAGTATTCCAATATATTAGCATAACATATGAAAAAAGAGCAGATGATCATAATTTTGACTTATACATAAATACCAGCATTCAGAGTAGTACTATTTGAATACAAAAATAATGCTAATTCAACTTAAGTTTAATTCTGTACTTAAACAGACAGAAAAACACCAAATAACAATCAGTGCAGTGTGTCTGTTTAAAAAAAAAAGGCAATCTTTCTAAAACTTTATTTTCTTCGACAAAATAAGAAAGAAAATGAGAAAATAGCTCATTCAAAAGAAGACAGTCACTGCCTATGACGTCAATGCATTTCTTGGCAAAATTCAATACCTGGCTTTATGGTTATAAATTCTTCTGCATGAACAATTCCCAAAAGTCACATTAAGATCACAATAGCAGTTACAAACTTCAGTATAGACAGAAACTACAGTTGAACTACAGCTCTAAGATACTTTCCTGAATTGCATCCATGCATACCACAATGTATGGACCCATATCCATTTGCAATCACATCATGTTTTTGATGATGTAATGGTTCTACAATTTAAGCCAAACCGGTGCAAACTACAGGATGCAAAACCCTCTCACCCAACCAGCAATCAGTTTAGCTGATTCATTCGTGGACACCTATTCACAATATTATGGACCTTAAAGACAACAAATATCAAAACTTTGTATAAGACCCCAAACAAACAACTCATCATTCATTATTAGCAACGCAACACTCCTAATCAAGTCATATTTCAACACTTTGACCTTAGCCTGCCCTTGCTACACTTCTCAGCCTTGCAATTAACCCCATGCAGCACCATGTCAAAATTACCCAATACAAATAGTGGAAGTAAAACTCACCCCCTCCCAACAATAAATACTCACAAATTGGTAATTGTGTGGACCCTGCCAATAGTATCTGATTGCTCCCTTCTCATTACGTATTCATGGCATGTTGCAAATGATGCTGACTAGTTGTCATGGAAACCATATCACTTCTGACTCTCCCTCGAGCATCTTTGCTCTTGCTGTTTCACACTCTAACTGTTATCTCTCATACTAATTGTTAACTTCTTACATTAACTGTTACTCATCATGCTATAAGTACAACTGTTACATGTATGATGATGGAACAGCTAAATATCACCCTAAGTTTTACACTGATAAAAACAAAAATGTTAAATTTAAATTTAACCTTTCACAGCTGTAATTTGCTGCCCAAATATTTTTAAAATGTCTAAAATTAATTGGCTAATGCTATTTCATATGATGCCTTCATCACAGACTGTTTTTTTTCTACCAACTGTTGGTAAACTCAAAGTGAAGGCACCCAAAATGACAACAACCGAAGTAAAACACTCTGTAGGCCTTATATACATTGTATTTCAAATACTCCTTGGGCTTAAGCCCTCGCAGTGCAAATTACAAATTCCCTCCCTGTCAGCATACCTCGGCGGTCCAACGTCGGCCCAGCGTCAGTCCGATGTCAGTAGCATCGGACCAGCTTCGGGCCGACGTTGGACCACCGAAGCACGCTGATAGGGCTCTCCCTACTAAGGTGAATAACCTATACATATACGACACATACTAACAGCAGCGTTCTCCAATAACAGTTCCCTGACACCTTTGTGGCTCATGTGCTAACAGATGCATCAGAGAACATAAAAGAAAACGACAAAAAGGAACTATTGTCACTAGGAGTGTGTATATGATACCAGGAGTGATGGACGACTGACAGAATGTGTCGATACTACCCAACAGAGCACAAAGGCACAGGATTCCGGGGGGGGGGGGGTTTACAATAAGGAGTCTGAGCACAGGTTGCTTAGGGAGGCGACCATTTAATTTCCGGGGGGGGGGCTGCTTGGAGTTTCCTTGGTGGGAAATTATTTATTCCATGGTGACCACGGCAGTAATTATTCATTTTAAGCACGCAATCCCCGAATATTCATTCCAAAATCAAGCATCCCCTTGTTAAGGAATACCCCTAGCAGAAATTATTTATTTCAGGATTGCCCAAAAATAATTGATTTATTTCACCAAAACTAAGAAATGATTTATTTTAAAACAACTCCAAGCCCCCCCACCCCGATATTAAATGGTCTCCCCCTCAGAGTCTGAGCTACTGGTATTGCAGAGAGACACAAACAGAAAGTAGGAACTGGGAAGGCACCAGCAGCATCCAGCTACATTGTCATTGAAAGTCGAATCACCATTATTACTTAGCTGAAGACAGCCACCTTTTGTGATGTTGTCGTGCACACCAATGTACATAATACATATATAGTATCTTAATTTTTTCTTTACACATACATGATACCGATAACTATATAAATTATATACACTGTATTATATACAAATACTAATATAGGTAAGCAGTCTACTTAATTCAGCAAGTTCTTGGGTTGAGAAGGAAAGACAATGTCTTCATTTTCTCTGACACATTACGAAGAACTTTCAAGTTGGGAAAAGTAATACAGAAGTTAATATAAAAGTTAGAAACTTTAGTTTGTTTTATTTAGTTTTTGTTTGTGTAGATTTCAAGGGATAACAGTAAGGCTTCTGTAAAATAAGATTTTTTCAAAGGTTTCTTCTCAGAAAGTTTAATATTCTCATCCTGAGATTGATTTTGTGACATTTGAATATGTGAATATTTTTGATATTTCTTGTTGTATCTTCTTTTCGTTTCGCAAAGGGAAGATGGGTTTGGCAGACTTGATTAAGCCTCAATTTACTGAGAATAAATTTTTTGGGATAAGTCCTTTTTTTAAAGAAATTATCATTTGTTTGCCAAGATGCTGGTCGAAAGAATCGGAACATCCTCCTTACATTTAACGAATCAGAGTCTTTGTATGAGCTATATATTCTTAGAGTGTACTTGTAAGCAATGCAACATCATTAGCTTACAAGAACATGCTGTCATTGCAAATGACTGCTGTAGCAAACGAATTGTAAAGATCAAAATGCTGGCCTAGCTTTCACTAATGACGTCAATGTTCCAGAAAGGCCTGCTTAAAAGGTTGACACTTGCCTTTCCAAAGATGTCATGCAGCTACTCAGATGTTTGAAAAGGGGAGCTGAATGTTTTGCTCAACACAAAACATGGCACAGACCCATCTGCTTAAAACAGGTCAATGTCCTGGTAAGAAATTCAGTTACACTCAGTGTCGCCCAAGAATTTCAAGTGAATGGCTTGTTTATGTGTCACTGATGAACAACAAAGGTCAACATTCTTTTAAAGGTTGTAGGTGGTAAAATACTTTCCTCTTGATCAAAATGTCACAGATCAAAAACTGCACATAATGAAATCCAGGAACCTTCTTTATATCAGCAACCTATATAATTTCCCACTTCTTCAACAACAAAGGTCAAAAGCATCTGTATAAATTTTAATGAACAACCTCAGGGTGTACTGGTATATAAAAAGGATATTTTAATTGGAAAACGTTATTCTTTCAATTATAAATGAGGTAGGCTATTTACCTTCAAACAAAATATCTTTCTTGTTCTTTGGGTTTGTTTCAAAAGAACTAAAGAAGCTTGAAGATATTGTGCACATGCATAATCCAGTTAAAGAATCTTGAAAAGAAAGACTTCCCCATATATAATATCACAAAAGGACTAACAGATTTTTTTTTCTGAACACTGAATTGCCTTTCTTTGTGAAATGATATTACATTGCATGGTGAATAACCACTGAGATGGTCCTGCTTTATTCTAAAATACAAGTAACACCAGGTAAAAGCTTTGTTAGAAATTTCTGTAAAGCACTTCAAGGGGATTATCTCAAATTTGTAATAGGATTATGCAGATAAAATGTCACCAAAATATCATGACACTTTGCATTTAATCTCACACACAAGTCCTCATAATCTCACAGAGCTACTTTACAGCAGATAGCTTTCACAATAAGCACATAGGGTGGATCATTATAGACTAAAACAATTGATGATCTTATGCTCATCAGACTGGCTCAATGATCATCACAACAGTCATCATTTTCACAAAAGCCTCACATGCTAAAAAAACAACAAAATCTCTTGGTAAATATTTGTAATCTTGACAGTCAGATCATCGAATATAACCAAAATTATCACAAAAGCTTCGTGTGCTCATCAAATTATCTCTTGAGTATTTGTAATCATGATAGCCAGATCATCGCAAGTTAATATTATCAAAAAACCGTGTATGCTCATCAAAATATCTCCTTAGTATAATGTCATGACATCCGGATCATGGCAATAGTCAAAAGTATCACAAAGCATCAGATGCTCATCAAAATATCTCTGAAAATATTTGTAATCATGATACCATGATTTGTATGATAGTCTTATGTTTATCATAATAGCTCTGAAATTCCTAATAAATTTAGCTGCATTCATGCTGTTTGAAATAGCAGAACTTTGACTAGGTCCAACACAATAGCTTCATATGTCATTCTGGAACTGGGAGGTGAATCAGTATCTGCATGGAGACAGGAGTGGACACAGGGCATGCTGAACTGGGTGAGTGGTCAGAGCTGTAGCTGAGGTCGTTGGCCGCATGCAATATTCATCAGACCCTCCCTTAACTACCACCCCGAGGAAAGTCCATCAGGCTCCTGGTGTCCTGTGCATTTATAAGCACCTCTGTCATTTGGAGGAAACCTGCCAACACACAGTCATCAAGTAGCCTGAATGTTTCATGTGAATTCCACAGTTTTATTGCCTATACATCACCTTAAAGGTGTGCTTCAGTGTCCTTGGGAGGCCTGTGTCCTGTCTTAAAACTGGCACAATGTTGCCTTAAACCAAGCAAGCCAGCCTTTAACCACTTCAAAGGTGTTTTGGGATATGTAACCTAGGGCTGATCTAGGTGGTTCTGTGTCTAAGGCAGTGAATACACCAAAAGATACAGCTGCTAGTTACTCAATGTATACCAATAATGTCGTTCTTTATATGAACTTAAAATATTATAAGTATTGCCATTTTCATCTGAAATAGCCCTTGAAAAGAATAAGAAAGCATAGATGATGTGCATGTATGTTTTGCTCTTACCAGTCTCCAGTTGTTATCTCTTATGTGCTGAACCTGTTTCATTCCACAATTCAGAGATTACTTTTATCTTGAATAGTATCATTCTTGCAATTGCTCAACTACATAACATAACATTGATTTACATGCAATTGTTTGTGAAATGATCGAGAGGACTTTTGTACCTCAAACTAATAAATCTAGCTTGGTTTGAACTTAATGCTTTAATCAGCCTTCTGGCAGAGTGTCAGAGAACCTAGAGGCATGCAAGCAATTTCGTTCAGGCACAAAAGGCCAAATCCTTGACATTCTTTTGGTGACAAAAACTGCCATTGATTAGCAAACATTTGCATTGGAATCTACTTTGCAATTGTGTACTGAACACCATTATAGCACCAGGGAGTTCCACACTGTTTCACAGACAATGGCACAGGGTGATACATGGCATTGTAAGTGAAACATAGTGCTTTGCACTGGCAATTTAATTAATTTTTAGAGCTCCAGGAAGTCATAAGCATCTGACTCCAGGCACCTGTGTAGGATGAATAGCAAGCTCATCAGCTGCTACACACAAAAATATCTAAGCACCCAATGAGCCAGATTGCCATTGGCTTTGCAGTGGCTTCATACAATGTCTTCTGTCAGTGGCTTCTTTCAGTGGCTTCATGTGGTGGCCTTATACGGTGGCTTCATGCAGTGGCCTCATGTGGTGGCCTCGTTCAGTGGCTTCATGCAGTGGCTTCGTTCAGTGCCTACATGCACTGGCTTCATATACTGGTTTCATACGATGAATGGCTTTGCTCAGTGGCTTTTCTCAGTGGCTTCATATACAGGCTCAATGTAGAGGCTTCATACAGTGGCTTCATGTAGTGGCTTCACCGGTTGCCTCAAGGACAGGTTTCATGTAATGGCTTCATGCAGTTGCTTCATGCAATGGCTTAAGAAAGACACACTAGATCCATTGATGGCTATTCCATGCACCTATAGAAAGCAAGTAATCTTCAGGGGGATAAAGAAAAGATGTTGAAGATACAGAGAGAGAGCCATTATCCATGCAGGCAGTAAGGAAAAGGGTCATTAGCATAATAAGGCACTTCTTTTTTTCTTCTCCTACTTCTCTTTTCGTCTGCGAGAGAGATATATTCAGTCTTAAGCCCCTTGCGGAATGACACAGATTTGAGTACACTAGACCCTGAGACACGAAAGTGCTCTTCGTTTCAAAGAGGATGAGTGAACGGGCGACACAAACCAGGCGGCCGTAATGGCAACCGACATCTCAAACGTAGTCTGTATTTGTCTCGGCTTACACAACGTGGATCTAGTGAGACAGCGCAGACAATAGGTTTGCACAGAAATGCCAGGCAGGGTGTTGGAAATCAGTCTTCTGATTGAAATGGACACTTGTGGTGGGCCCCGGAGCACGTTGTCATTTCTCAATTACAAAACCCCAGTCTATGCGATCGCCTCTAATTGACCCATCAATTAACTCAGCCCCTCTGTCTGCCATCCCAATTCCCTGCAGCCAGCCTCCAGAGAAATAAGAGATGGTTCCGCAAATCGCATCGGCCGGGCCTGGAACCGGTGTATTTGTCAGCCGTTGAAAGCGAGTGTCATCTTTCAATTTAAGTGCCACCGGTTTTGTCTTCCCGGACATCTGTCATAAAAATAGTTGTTTGTTGTCCTTTCTCCGGAGCACTGCGGAGCACTTCAGATCTTGGCATTTCATGTGGTAAGCCTTGCAACAACACAAATGCATTCTGTCCTAAAAGGCATTATAGAGCCACACACCAAATTCACTCATTGTCAATACAACTGACAATGCAATCGTCAATACTCTTTTAGAGTGAGATGCTTTTGACATGAAACCTGCCTTGGAAATACTGTCAAGCCCATATTTGCATTAAGTATTGCTTGGCAAACAAGGCGTAACACAAACCACAGAATGGAAGACTTTCGAGCTCCATTGAAGCGGCTTGTTTTTCTGGAGGGCGATCGCACCAGCCATCATTTTGAAAGGCAAACACTGAAGCCTGATTTTGTCTGGGGTTGAGCAGGGACATCAACTGACTCCTACACCTAATCAGAGAGCTAGCCCCCAGAGCTGCCCTCTCATTTTTGCCCTGTCCCACTTCAGTTATTGATGGCTGGCACTTCACAGGACCTGGCGATTGACCGGCCCTGTCACTGAATGCTGGGATTATTTTCTGCTATTAGATCTATTCTGCCGGAGCTTCAAGAAAATCACTGGTTACCCCTAGTTCCTACAGCACTGGCTTCTGTAGCTGAACTAACCTTTCCTTTGAACACAGTTAAACACACAAACAATTCTGGAACCATGGTATCAGGCTATCAGCCAGAAATAGAACCAGCCAAGCTAACCACTGGCTTAAAGGCAAACAAACAACTGACCTATCATAAGAATCCAGCCGAAAGAAGTTCTTAGTTATTTTGAAGGATACTATCCACCAACATTGGCCAACCACTGCTTTTCATATGCTGCTGTATGCTACCACAAGTACAAAAGGCCCGTCCATAAAATCCTTTGATCAAATTGGACCCGCTTCTCGGAATGAGGCAAAAAACATCGGTCAAAAATTTAAATAGCAGATCTGGAATTTCTGGGTTTATTAATCTTTCAGAAAAACATTTATCTGCCCCTAACCTTTAAATAATCCTTTCAAACACAATGGAAAATGTAGGTTTATACTTATACTGTTATCAGAAATGCAGACCAACCAACTGATTTGAGGGCAAAAAGCTAAACATCCTTTGAAGTCCTCATGTATTAGAATAATAAAAAATGCCCAAAAGGCCAACTTGGGAACCACAGCTTTGAAGAGCATAATTATATGTTATCAGCAGTAAACAACAAAGTGACCTTTCCTTTTTGGCAAAATAGAATAATTTTGGATATATGTCAGCCCAAATGCAGGTTGACCTTCTTTTGACCTCCAGTGGATGCTGAATACCATGAAAGAGACAAACCTCTTTTTCCCAGATTCAACATAACCAAAAAATATATCATATTATACTCAAACCCAAAACATTTTATATGGCTGTACCGAAAAACCAAAATATAACTTTGCAGGGATCTGTGACTTGAGATCTGTTTGAAATCCTGATTGTTGTATATATAATTGTATAGTGTAGTATGGTACCTGCCTTATAAGACCTCCTGTTGTAAGTCCGACTTACCTTATGTGACCGACTTCCTCTCCCACTAAGTAGTATTTTTAGTGCATTTTGCACCCCGACGAGAGACCACACCCTACGAGAGACCGCTTCATTACCGCAGAAGAGACGGTTTTACAACACAGGGACCACTGTATCTCCATCATACTCACAAGAATATGACATGAATTCCACGCAGGCCTTTGTAGGCATTTTCAAAGTGGGCCATAAAAAAGATGACCCAAATGTTGGGAAATGAAACTATATATGTCTTTCATAAACCAACTTTGCAATTATAGTTTTCAGGAGAAAAGAAGCTCAAGAAAACTACATGCCAAGTCTTGAAGTTCTTACATTGATTTATCCTAATAATTCTTGAACAGAAACTTTTCACTACATATATTGGTATACACACAATGTGTGCCTAGTATTAGGAACAGGGTTGAACCTTCTGAACACACAGCTGTTGGCTTAGCTTGTTTTGCTGCAATTTCATGAATATTCAGATTACTTTTGGGTTCCAAATTACCTTGCCAGATGAGCTAAATCCATGTCAGCAAATTTTCTAAGTTGGGTTTATGAGTGGTGGGCAAGGCTGAATTCTGTAATGAAGAAAGATGTGCACTTTAATATGGCTTCCCCCTGAAGGTAATACACTCCATATCTCTGTGTCAGCATATTGCTCTGCTAAGATTCTTCGCAATAAAATAGAATTACCATATATTTGGCAATCCTGGAGTCCAGAAAATACAGGAATAACACTATCTGAACCTTCATTTTGTGTTACCTAAAGAAAGTTTACGGTTATCAAAGCAAAATTATGATTTTCAATAAAGCGTTTGTTTGCCTGCCAATGTGATTATGTACAAAATAATCGTAAACTTGAAATGATCAGATCAAAACACTTTGATGCTCATGTTGCTTCGGTGATTGCACCAGCAAATCAGATTGTCCATGTAAGCAATTCATGTTAGAGGAACATATTTTTATACTGAGCAAAAAATGCATATCACATCATTGCAGTGATCCCTGCATGTCCTATAAAACTTTGTAAGTGCACCAAATACAGAACATCAGTCCTATCTTCCATTACACCCTCATAATTCCTGAGAAAAACAATGGGTCAAAGGATGATTGAACAGCATCGGTCATGGTGACCCAGCAAGACCTGGAATCGAACCCGGGATAAGCAACTGGAAGCTCAATGTGTCAGAGTGCTACCAACTAAATAAAAGTCCTCCTCAGAATCTAATAGAACCTTAGTAGTAAATACTACCTTAGTAGTAAATACTACTGCAGTCTTCTTGCAATCAGCAATAGCAATTACACCTCACATATCTTATAGGATCACTGAAGGAGCCAAACTAAACTGTAGTTAATGGACAAAGGAAGTCTCTCCTAATCTAAAATTGGCTGGCACAAGAGATTAGTTATGTCACCCTAATGGAGACAAACACCCCACAGTGTCAGCCACCCTTAGATAAGCTGAGGGGCAATTGCTTGGGGCATCTATTTAAGCAAGGGTCAGAAGGAGACTTGATGGGGCTCTACAGGATTTTATAAGAGGTCGAAGGAAGACTTGATAGGCTTGAATAACAGAATATATGGTGGGATGGGTTGGTAATAGGGTTTTATGGCCTGTATTTTTGCACTCAAAAGACTTACAAGGACAGGCAAGGACCAAAGTAATTGATGATGCAGGGTACTCTCACGGAGCGTGATAAAATTGAGAATTTGATAATTTCATGGGAGAAGCCACATTTACAACAAAGTTGGACTTGGCATGACTTATCTTGGAGTGTATTGGTGATGGACAAGGCTTTGTCCAGCACTTATTAGACTTAATAGGACTTAATATTAGACTTAACAGGACTCATTAGACTTAACAGGACAGGCATGGACTATGGTAATGAGGTTAGGATGCCTAACAGGGACTGCTTGGAAGATGGAGCAATGTGGACTAAGGTTGAAGAGAATGCTTTCCAAAGTTAAATGAAGACTTTTTAAGAGATGACTTTTATAATACATCGTGACAGCAATGTGAGTCCTGCATGCATATACAAGGAGGTTGAAGAGGACTTTTAAAAGGAAGACTTGACGAAACATTTTGGCGATGATGGGACAAATTTATCAAGGAGCGAAGATGACCTCAACGTCCCCCCGCTTGGTTAAGAGCATGCTCGCCACGTAGACAGGGTGGTCTGATAAGCTGAGACTGCTGACCGGTGGTCACATGCAAGTGGTCATTATCAGCCAGCCCCCAGCACATCCAGGAGTTGTCGTGCATCACCCCCCCCCCCCTTGCCCCCCTCTGGTTGCCATGGACAACCATTCAGGCTGACATGGACAAACCCAGGAAGCAGGCGTGATGCAGCACACAGAACAGGTCTCCTTAAGCCACCAGGGGTCTATACAGGGTCAATGCGGGGGTCTATGCACTCCTTATAATATATAAGTCCATAAGATGCTTCCTCATAGCCAAATGGGTTTGATGTACTCTTCTCTTGCTCTAATAGCACTCGACGACATATGATGTTTGCTTCTGTTTATAATTTTCTATCCGCTCGCAGTCAAAATGTGTCCAGCAGTGACTCCAGCCATGAATTGCAGTCGGAGCTTGCTCGGTTTGAAAGTCCTCCGCTCTAACATCATTTGCCAGCATATGATGTTTGCTTCAGTTTATTATTTCCTTATAGTGCCAACAACAATAACATGCAGTGATGTCTCTCACTATTAATGTTAGTCCACACAGGAGCTCACTCAGTTTGGATATAGGCCTACCCTGCTCTAATAGCACTCGCTGACATATGCTGTTTGCTTCTGTTTATGATTTTCAATGCGCTCGCAGTCAAAACGT
Source organism: Platynereis dumerilii (assembly GCA_026936325.1). Taxonomy (NCBI): domain Eukaryota; kingdom Metazoa; phylum Annelida; class Polychaeta; order Phyllodocida; family Nereididae; genus Platynereis; species Platynereis dumerilii. The sequence goes on from JAPTHN010000001.1 coordinate 137,722,439, forward strand.
TTCCGGCCATTAATTTCATTGATATACTGGCTGCTGTTCTTATAGCTTATGTGTCCACTTAATTTCTGATCTTGAATTTTTCACTCTAAGACAACTTTCAGCATGGTGAAAGACCCATTTCCAAGAAAACCGGCCTCGGCAAGAGAAAAGCTCTCACCAACAGGTGAGGACAAACCGATTCAGCGCGGACAATGCCTGTTTTTCGGTGCAGGGTTTTCTTCCTGTCTCACCATTACCAACTGATTTCTATTGGCAGTTATGGTTTTTGCCATGACCATTTTCGCTCCAAATCCCGGCAGTTCCTAATTCTAGAAACCTATATTGCATTAATAAACAATTTCCATCTTGACATTTCTAAAGAAGGTGCAAAATGTAAGATGGACTGTGTGTAACATCACCCTTCCCTCCCCCCCCCCCCCAGTCACTCACCCCAGAGAAAAGTTTATAAGAATCAGCTTTTTCTGTTTCACTAGTCTTGATGTTGGTTCAGTGATCTTTTGGAAAATGACAAATCTGGCAAATCTAAGATAATTACACTTTGCCTGACACTAAGTAAGATTAGTTCTGAACTAATTGAAACAGTCGTTATTATTATAACATTTTATTCATGTATAAGACGATACATAGATTCAAAAACAAGTATAAACAATTTTAAAAGGGTAAAAACAGTTAAAAACAGATCAATCAGGAAACACATACAAATTCTATGAGGTCTTTTACCTCATGTAAATCTAGGCTGCTTGGCACAATGCTATCACGCTCTTGAATTAGTTCAGAAATCTGATAACTAATTCTGAGATCCTCATCCGGACAACTATTCATCCACTGTCTGTACACCTTTTTACACAAATCTGTACTATTACAATTAATTGTAGGCGTTACACAACAATAGTTTATTAATATATGTCTAATATTACGACCCAGTCTAGAATTTGAGAGTATTGAATTTTTATATATATGGTTAACAACATTATTTTTACTATAAACACCAGAATAGAAAAACTTAATAAATCGCTGCATTAAATGTATATTAATTGGTGGAGTTCTTACAATATGAGGAATATACCTCGAATGAGTTGTTGGTGGTAAATTCATAATTCTACGCATTGCTTTCCTCCATTGTTTACACAAATTATTTATAGCAGCGCCATTAGAAAAATCGATAAAGTTAGACCCATAGAGGGAAGTACAATATTTTTCATAGAGATTATGTTTGATTACAGAGCTAATACCAGAAAAACTGGCAATTACATTATTTACTTTACTGTTAAAATCCTTTACAATATTTTCTACCAAAGCATCATTTCTATCTGTACAAATACTATGACCTAAATAGTTAACACTGGACACTTGTTCGACCTTATCATTATTAACTGTAACATTAAGTATGTGACTATTATTTTCTTTTGTACAATGCAAAATTTTGCTCTTTTTACCATTGAAAGTTATATCATATATTTTCGCAAACTTCTCTACTTTGTCAATCATAACCTTTAACGCAGTGACAGATGGCGCAAGTAAAACTATATCGTCAGCATATGCTACACATCCAGTGAAAAAGTCACCGACATGACAACCATAACCAGAATTTTTAACATTTTCTAGTAAACCATCGATATAACATGTAAATAATACTGGAGAAAGTACACCACCTTGTTTCACACCATTAGATATATTAAAATAGTTCGAAACAGAGTCATTAAACTTCACCCTAATGAGTTGTTTAACATACATATTCACAAGTAATCTTGTATACAATGGATTTAGATTACGCTGTAACATTATCTCAAACAATTTAACAAAATTGACCTTATCAAAGGCCTTTGAGGCATCTAATGCTAACATATATACCTCTCCACCTTTATTAACATAATAATCTATAGTTTCACTGACTACTGCATTTGCCATACCAGTGGAGTGCTTTTCCTTAAAGCCAAATTGTAGGTCTGACGTGCTTAGATTAGTTTGCTCTTTTTGTAGCATAAAGATATCCATGATTTTACAAAGTACATTTTGAAGACATATTCCTCTAAAATTATCAGAATTATTAATCTTTCTATTTTTTGGAATTGGAACAGATGTGCCTACTAACATAATATGAGGACTTATACCATGAATAAACATACAATTAAAAAGATTTACCAAATGCTTAAATAACAATGGGGATCCATGTATAACATAATAATAGAACATTCCAATATGACCATCAGATTTACCACTTTTAACTTTGAGTATAATCTTATCCATATCACTAAACTTCATTAAACAGCTATTGACATCATCATCAGACAAAACGGAAGATCTTTTGTCACACTCATCCAAAATTGCTTTACATTCATTACGATTAAACCCAATTGAATTAAAAACACTTTCAAACTTATCAGCAAAAACCTGAGCAATTTTATCATTCCCAGTTACACCATCAACGATACTTGGCGAGCTTTTAACATTTTTACCTTTAACAGCTTTTACTTCTTGCCAGAAATCTCGGCTATTACTCTTAGCAAGACTTTTAGCCATACGCTCCGATCTTATAATATTTTCTTTACTTTTAACCATTCTAACCACCTTGTGATAGTGCAATCTCGATTTCCTCATCATATCAGCCACATGGCCTGTGTGTGGTTTACCATAGTCTTTCCATAAATGATGCCATTCTAATGACACACTCCTAGCACCTTCACAATATTCTGACCAACCTGCCACCGTAGGTTTACGAGTGACCCTTCCATCACTGGTCTGGGGCAAAACTTTACTTGCATTTAGGCAGGCATGTACAATGTCACTACAATATTGTTCAATACATTGGCTATGAGACTCGCATTCTAATAGCCTACAATCTATACAATCGTTAGGAACACTGATATTATGTAATTCATACTCAAGGTTTTGTTTATATTAAGCTATATCACGTAGAGAGGCCTTGTACCATGCAGTGCGCGGAAAGCGCTCAATCTGATTTTGCAGATAATACTCACAATTGATATCGAACTGTGTAACAACGGCAACATGATCTGATGCATTATAAATGTTATCTACAGTAAAATGCTTATTAACAAATTGCACAACACTATCAGACACCAGTACATGATCAATGTGACTTCTACCGCCACTACCCTTAGCTTCGAAGGTATATGAAACTTCAGAACATGAAAGATTTTTACAACAATGGAATCCCTCACTATCACAGAAATTAACAAGCTCATTTGTATGTGAGGTTGACCTACTCAGATCAACATTGAAGTCCCCTGCAAATATGACAAAGTTGAAGTTGTTACTATTACATATCATTGAGACTTCTGACAGGATATCCTGCATAACATCTAAGTTTTCTTCAGTTCTATTTTCACAAGGCATATAAACATTAAACAATGCAAAGACAACACCACCATTCATAGATACCTTACATGCAGTAAGCCTAGTAGATACAGTGTCAATTTCAGCTATATCAAGCTTAAGGCCAGACCTCCACAGAATTGCACAACCACCGTGCGGTCTGCCAGTGTGTTGCACTTCAGCATTCATAGAACTTTTACTCACTTATAGCCACCATATATAATCTTCACTTTGGTTAGATGTTTAAACAGCTATGTGTAACTTCCAAATGTTTCAGAAGCAGCTTTTCTATTAAAATATCGGAGGATTATTACCAGTGCTCTTCAACTGAAAAGCTTTCTGAAAAACGTTTAGATATTTTCCCATATTTCATAGAAGATACAAGCAAACATACTGGAGCTGACTTAGACAAACAAGCTGCTAGTTTAAAATGGCTTACAAGTGGAATTTTATAGAAAGATTAATCTGCCAGGATTGTGTGTTTAGTAATTACTTTCCTCAAAGACTTATCAACCCATATATGGCTTTTTTCTCTGTGGTTTTGACAGGGCTGATGGCTTTTGAACATGGCAGAGTAAACAGTTTCAATCTGTCACAGTTGAGTCAGAGGGCATTTGGGATATCAATTCACTTTATGGTGGATAGATGGAGGTTTATTTCCTGTACTTATGCACTAAGGTTTATCAGGACAAGTGGAGGACTCGCCGATGAGGCAAACGATGACATTGCTGTACAATGTATACGAGTAGGACCAGGAGACCCCCCGGGTCGGCTAGAACAGTCGCAGAGCGGGAATCCAACCCAGCCGTTTACCCTGGCCCTTCAATGGAGCAAGCTATGAGATAAGAATCCTATCATGACTCAAGAAGCACAAATCTCATTCAAATATTTTTTCCCTAGTTCGCGTGTCACAGCTGTAATGCCAACAAACGTTAAAGGGACGAAAAAGCCATTAGCCTGAACATTGGATATTGTTGGAGCAATTCTGGAGCTGACTGGACCCTTTATGGAAAGCATGATAGAGCATAATACTGGTAATACCCCGAACCCAAATAGTGGGGTTCAGGTTACACTAATGGAAGAGCATAGGAGTGGCTTTCTGCCTTGCTTCCTAGCTTGCTCCTGGCTTGCTTTCTGCCTTGCTGAGAGGCTCTTGCTATCCATGCAGTTGCTTTACAGGCCAAGTCAATAGTCACTGGTCGACCAGGCTCATTGTAAAGGCAGCTTTATGGAATCAGCTCCAAGTGTCAGTTCTGCCCTTGCTGGAAATCCATTCCTTCAACAAATGCAGAACTTCCGTCCCAGGGGGCAGACATTTTTCACTCCTAGTGGCTTGCCATAACACAACTAGACATAAAAGCCCATCACTCAGCCGCATAAGCTACATACCAGTTCAGTGTAGTGCACCAAGCTACATTTTCTGCTGAGCACTGCACTCCAGAGCCAGCATATAAGCAAACGCAACATACAGACTCACTCAGAGCCAGGTTAAAGTATGAATCTGGTTCCAAAGCAATGATGGAGCCATGGCTAAAGATGCCCTATTTTGGTCACTTCAAAATACATGCTTTAGAGAGCTCTTATGTATTCTTTATAATAAGTAAGAGCAAACAGAACTAAATACTTGATGAATGTCAGTGTTGTAGCTGAGGCCGGGACATCTGAGCCGTAGCTGAGACCGAGGTTTGAGTCTCCAAGGCTGAAACCAAGACCGAGGCCATCAACGTGGCCTCGAGGTCCATCATTGTCCAAAGGCAACCCGCAACCCAATCCAAAGCTGAGTATTGGGCAACCGAGACCAAGACTGAGGCAATCAAAATATGGTCTCGAGGCTGGCCTCGAGGAAGAGGCCGGCTACGAGACGTCCAACACTGAATTGAATGTGAACCAGAACATCACAGAGCCATTGTGACAGTGAAGACCATCATAGCAAAAGATAATCACAAACTTGCGGAATAACGTGCACATATAGATAGTGAGTAAGAGAAAGAGATATGGTAAGTGCAGCACTCTAGTCCAGTTCCAAGTGCTCATGGGGGTTGATTGATGAGATGGGACATGGAGTAGGAGTCAACATGTTTCACATTTAGGCCTACCCCATGTGAGGGATATTTTACTTGCCCAGCACAAACACAGATAGTTTACAAGGGGTCGTCAGCTGAACGTCTCATCCGAACGAAAACCAGTGGGATTTTACTCATGAGGGCCCACTGAAAATCTTGGGTTGCCCACCTGGGGTTCAAACCCAGCAGGCAAAGACCTTCTATGGAGCAGGTCTGCCCTCTAACCACTAGGACTTGACCACCCAGCTGCCGTATGGTCACTTCTGTCAGAATTACCACCATTTGAGGCATCGCAGTGTACTCTAAACAGCTCCTTACCCGTATATATGCTCATTGCTCAAATAGGAGGTTAGCTAGCAGGTTCGTTGCTTCTTCTGCTACACTAGCAGTTCAGCAACGGTCGAGCAGACCTCAAAGGCCGTGAGCGATAATTGGGAAGGGGAGGTGACAGAAGGATTGCAGGGCTCCCCTTTGCTTCTCTGGTGTCCAACTCTGGTGTCTAACTGGGCGCACCACTGGGAGTAACACTATGCCTTAAGAGACTGTTGGCATCTACACTCTTTCAGACAAAAAATGAAGCACATCAGTAAACAGTGCAGGCACTGTAGTGGTAGGTGTAAACCCTTACAAAGAAATTCTCCTTTTACGTTGGGGTATAATGTAGCCAGTATTTGTTGCAACCAACATAATTATGAACATTCTCATTTGGTTGTTTTCAAAAGCATTGGAAATAAACAATGTGTTTCTATTCTGAGTTTATTATAATATTGGTATGTATGCATGATATGACATGTATCTGAGTAATAACGTGACAAGTGTTTAGTGAGCGTATTTCTGAGAGCATATACCACAAGATGGGATTTTAAACAAAATTCAGATGGCTTTTCTGTTTTTTTTATTTTAAGAAACTGCATAATGTTCACATCTCAGTACATGAAGTTCATTTAAGTTTACAACACATTCAATTTGCAAATATATATGCAAAATCCACGCCTACACTTTTAATCTTCTTAAGGCTCTTACATACTTAATTACAAGTTAGAAATAACACCTTATCACCGTATAAGGCTAATCTGGCCATGTCACTGCTACCAACACAGAACTTTGACCTTTAAGGCCATCTTGTTTCTCAGTCTACAGAGCCCCTAACACAAATTAGATGAGCTGGAGGTGTAAAGAGAATTTGCAGGTCACTGCCTGCATTACAAGTGAGCAAATTGCGTTGTCATGCATGGCTATGTAATGTTCTTTGTTCTCTCAAAGCCTGAAACAAGGAATTGTTCAGACTGGATGTTATTGTTCAAGTGATATGCTGAGCTTTTAATTCAGGAGTTTAAACTGGAAAAAGTGTATTATGATCTTGAACTGCGTCTAAGATTGTTTTGTTTTTCTCAAAATTGGACAGTTTTCTGAATTTTGATTGGAAAACAGAGAACTTGTTGCATGTCTTCGAGTTGCCTATTTTGGATTACCATGTGGAAAAGTCTTCCTTTTACATACAAAATTAAAAATATAAAACAAATTTAAAGAGTTGAAACAAACAATTTCAGTTCACACACAAAGACATGTTTGGAGGGTGAAATTTTCAATCCAGAATATATTTTTCTAAACAAAATGTCTCTGCATGTACACTGTGTATTAATATATTGTAACAAATAACTTAGTTGACTCACGTTTCAACCTAGATGCACTCTTCCCCACATTAAGTATGGGGTCTGAAAACTCTTAGCTAAATTGATCCAAATTATAGGCCAAAAGATCTCATTGTATGCTATTGGTTTCTTTGTCTTTGCTTTTAGTAGCCTTTTATTATGTGTTAGGATAATGGTTGTCAAGTGTAATTACTCCAAGGTGTGATACTCTAGGTACAAATTACCGTCCAATGACATCAAACTCAACTGGCTGTTGACCGAATATGTCAGGACAAAGAGTAAAAGTTCACTATTTTCCAAAAGGATTTTGTGCTGTTTTCAGGTTTCTTTTTGTCAATGAATAAGTATATTCCCAGAATACTGACGCCTACAAACCATTTGTGTAAAAAGTACATTTCTTTGGGTTTTGGTAAAGCCCATTATCCTTTCAACTAAAAGCCAATTTTGTCATGGTTACGACTTTATGAAACTTGGACTTGCATGCAATTTCTAGGAACACAAGAACACGTGGCTTGAGTGGGCAGAATATATGTATACTTCTTTTTGTGTCATTCTCTTCTGGGTTGCCTTCTTTTCTTTCTTTTTTACCTGCCATCAAAGACACACTTCATAAATGTAATGTTTCTCGGAAGTTAAAGTAGTTCAGTTTTCAGATATATAAATATATATCATTAGCAGTTCAACACTACCATGTCTTTTTGATGTTGCACAAATATCAAAACAGATGGATTTAACCTAACAAAAATATGAGAAATAATTAAATTTTAAAAATAACAGATACTTTGACCAGTTTAAATTGATCTTGACAGGATAGATAGATAGATAGATAGATAGATAGATAGATAGATAGATAGATAGATAGATAGAGAGATAGATAGAGAGATAGATAGATATATGGATAGATAGATAGATAGATAGATAGATAGATAGATAGATAGATAGATAGATAGATAGATAGATAGATAGATAGATAGATAAATAGATATCCATGTACACCATAGAGCTGAAAAATTGTACGAAAAGGCCAAGTTCACCATGTAATCTAACATGCCACTGTCCTTTTTGTAAATCTCTGAAAGTACCATAAATCTCATTCAAATTGCTGTGTGTCTATCAAGTCAGAAGGTAAAGGCCAAAGGTCATTGCCTTTCTAATCATTTTCAGCTACAAAACTGAAGATTTATTTTCTCCATTGTTACTTCACAGGCCTGTCATAAATATGACTGTCATTACTGAGCCTCTTAGTTGTATTCTATTAGACAGCACTGTAAATATATCTTGAATGTTTGAAAAGTGTAGATCGAATTACAGAGTTGCTATCAAAACTGATAATACTGTACTCAATTGATTTTGTGTGTTGTTTTCTAGATTTTGCATGTTGAGTGCACTAACTGATTTTAAGAATGAATATATATATTTACATGAACATTTTTGAATTCTAAAATGTGTTGTGAAAAGTAATAATTTACCTTTTTGTTTCAAGTCGTGACATAAAATAAAGATTATACTTTTCCTTATTAAATTATACTTTTCCTTATCCTTACCAACTGATATTATGTAAGTAAAGATATAAGTATGTCAATAAATCTTAATAAACTGTGTGTAATTTACGATACAATATTATGATATCACTAAAAGGACTGAGTCATCAAGTATAGCATGGCAAGTATAGGTACATGACATGAGTGATCTAGTATAACATGGAAAGTATAGGTACATGACATGAGTCATCAAGTATAACATGGCAAGTATAGGCACATGACATGAGTCATCAAGTATGGCATGGCAAGTATAGGCACATAACATGAGTGATCTAGTATAACATGGAAAGTATAGGTACATGACATGAGTCATCAAGTATAACATGGCAAGTATAGGCACATGACATGAGTCATCAAGTATGGCATGGCAAGTATAGGCACATGACATGAGTCATCAAGTATGGCATGGCAAGTATAGGCACATGGCATGAGTCATCAAGTATGGCATGGCAAGTATAGGCACATGACATGAGTCATCAAGTATGGCATGGCAAGTATAGGTACATGACTTCACAAGGAGCCTTTTGATGCATTCAGATCACAGAACCATTGTGAATTCAACCATTTGCATTTCAACCTTTCGCCAGTGTGATCATGGGCAATTCCGTAAAATCCGATTTAAAGATTTGACACTTTGGCAGCTTGTTTAGCCCTACCATTACACCTCAGCTATTTTTAAAATTGTTAAACAGGGATGAGGCCATGGTAACAGGGGTATCAGACTTATTACATGTGGGCCTACTGTAAAGCAAGTAATGCCAATCATACCGTGGGATAAATTGAAAACTAAAGGATAAACAACATATTTAGCACAATCTCTAAAATCCAGCAGAAACCACAGCAGTGTTTCAGAGTGGCAGGTTATCCCTCAAACTTCAGCTCCATTTGCCCTGACCTTGGGCAGACAATAGCTAATCCGAATTTGCCATTCCTCTTTGCAGTCGAATATTTTACCTCTCATTTGTGAATGACGGAACTGGCCAAGCGTGCTGATAGGATGAATGATGTAACCAGGCATTAGATCACTTTAGACTGCAGCAGATTGGCTTGATTCAATGCCACTAATGCCAGGTATGATTGGCATTATTTGCTTATTAGTCCAATAACAAAATAATTCATAATGCAATTGGTATGTCTTCTTTTACAGTTTACTAGGTTACTTTTATTTTCGGATATGTCTTCAAAACTATCTATCTATCTATCTATCTATCTATCTATCTATCTATCTATCTATCTATCTATCTATCTATCTATCTATCTATCTCAACGAAGTATAAATTATATTTTATCTAAATTTACATGCAACTTTCTTAACAATAATTGGAGATTGCATATTGATTAAATATTTTTCTCATACTGCTCTCTCATTCTCATTTCAGAAAGTTGATTGATTGCGGAACGCAATGCTCACTTAATTACTTAAGGCCACTTAATTGACTCTCAATCATAATTTAAAGTTTGTAAAAGCCGGGCTCTTAAATCCTGATGACCCATTTCTTGTTGCAGAGTAAAACGTCAAGTAATAAATAATCAATGCTTATTTAACGCTTTTGGTCAATAGACATGGTTCTCTAAATCTAAAATTGTATGATATTATAAACAATGTAGGGTTATACTTTTTACTGGAGTCGAGACTGTTTTAAAAATTGATAACAAATTTAGTAATTGTATGATTTTAAAACTTTCAAACAGTTTGCCGGTTTGAGACTGAAATAAAGATACACACCCAGAACCATATATCAATTATCAAAGTTTAAGAATAGAAATGAAATGTTGATTTCTTGGGATAAGCTAAGAATCAAATTGAAAAGAAATACTCAATTGAATTACCTTGCAGATGGCCAGTGTAGGCATTGGACCTGTCATGGTGCAGTCTTCGGTGACTGTTCTCCACAATCAGTTCGGGGTGGTAGACTGAAGTGTCTCTTTCCAACCTCAGGCGGAAATCCCTGGAATTAATAAATTAATTTTAATAATTGTGTCAAAACAGCGAAATAATTGTGTCAAAACAGCATAATAGGCCTACATCTTGGCTTAATGTTAAAACAAATGGAATATATGTGTTTTAACTGTTTTTGTGTGGCTAATGAACTTAATTCGGACATTGGTGAAAGGTTGTGATGAATTGACAAATAGTTTATTGAAGCAGGAATCTAGCCCACAACATGAGTTATTTGATGCTCATAAGTATGGTAAGCTACTCCCGCCAAGCTGCGACAAATAAAAGTCAAACTTATTTTTGAAGGCGTTCAGTTCACACTGGATGTCAATTGTCTGAAACACCAATGAAATTTGAAATTATTTCCATATATGTGCCTTATAAGTTAGTTCAGTTAGTTCACTCTAAAATTTACAAAACTAACTATTAAGACTTATATAAGTCAATTGGGTAAATGCTTCTTATTTTCGTGAAAATTAGGCCTATAACGATTCCTTGCTCTAGGGACTAACACCTAAATATCTTATAGAAATTTGCCCATACCACAACTTTATAAGATGTGTTGGTATTCCGTGTGTAATATCTGTAGTCCATAAAACAGATTGGTTGTTTACACGCAAAATTTAGGGGTCTCATATCAACAGTGGCTTAGAATCCTATCTGGCATTATGGCCACAAGATAGCTGTGGCCAGTTTGGGAAAACCCAGTTATTTGTAAAAGCAAAAGTTGCCTGAGCCACAGGGCTAGGAAATTCCTATAAGTAGTGGCAATTGCATGCCTTGGAGAACAAAAAGGAAAAAGAAAGAATAAGAATTCATCCCGAATGTAAATGTAAACAAAGGCTTATCCTTGAGGCAGGTAAAAGCCCCACATGTTGATGAGGCAATTTTGTTGAATTACAGGAAAGTAATCAAGATATATGGGACAATGGTATTTCCATGTGGCAGTCGACTCTACATGTATGGCGTTTTGCATTCACATTTTATGAATATGTTTATATTGTATGTTTGTCTGCACTAGAAGGAAAGTATCTACGCAGTTTGTATGATCTTAAGTGAAATATATAGGTCTAGCTCTGAAGAAAAATCTAATAGCTGCACACCAAGGCACAGTTATAGATATCAATTTCACACCAGCAGTGAAAACACTGCTTTCAAGACATCTTCGACAAAATGAATGTGTCAGATCTATATATCCAAGAACCATAATACCATGCACTTATTAATCGTATTTAAGACGTTGAAAACCATCATTCACCATAATACACAACTCAAAGGAAATGTTGTCTTACTTTCAGCTGCTATCATACTTATCTAGACTTCATAGGCCAACCGAAAACCATTGCCTTTACAAGCCATCAGATTGATGGCTAACCTCATGGTACCAGCCATTGACTTGTAATTTTAACTGGCTATGGAAATGAAATAGATTGATAAAATATTACTCCGTAGCTGTACAATATAGTTACCATTGTAGACTTCCTTTTTAATTTTGAGTATCTGGCACAGTCGGTGAAATTATATGACTGGGGCTTCTGCTAATGTAAAAATTGTTGGCACAATCCTATTTAAAAATTGAAAGAAAATTATTCTGTGAAAATGTATAATAATGGTAGACCTATTTTTACCAATGCACGATAAAAGCACATACTGGTAGATTATACTATTATCATAGAAGCTTCTTGAAACATGACAAGAGTAAAAGAAACCAGTATAAAACATGTAGTTATCATCGATTAATTTAACAATAAAAAACTAAAATAAAAAATGTTGCAATTATGCTTAAAATCTGGCAAACAGTTGATTTGATGGCAGGGGTTTGTGCTTAATAAGTACTGTAGGTAGAGTTTTCTCACAAAAACAATTGATTTGGTTGCTTACCTATTGTGAGCAGAGAAGTCGATCTTGAGCTGCTGTTTGAGGGACCTCTTGACCCGGTGGTGGTGCCTGTGCACTGCTTCTGTGTCGTAGTTCAAGGGCTCGTAATGGCGGATGAACTCGCTCAATGCACCCCCTGAAAATACAAGAAATTTAATCATCAGAACTTCATTTAACAACTTTTGAAGATAAGATTTACACAAGAGTTGTTATGAATTAAATGGATTTCATGCACACCATTTATTAAATATTACAGGAACAGTATGCTGTGTTGATTTGCGAGAATTTTAAACATATATCATTAACGTATACAATTTTATCAAATATAGCCATATTTGCAATGTGGATTTAAAATAGTTTATTAAATATATCATTTATTTTATATAACATGTTGCGTTGGTTTTATGGATCTCTCGATTTTCACGAAAAACAACCATTCAACATAATTGTTTAACTTCTCTCGCTGAACTAAATGTAGACTTATGTAGTAGTCACATGAATACATGTGAAGGTATAAAATCTCAAATAACCTATCACGAAGTCGCTTCCTATGCATTACAATGTACATCTTTTTTCAAGTTAATTCATTTGTGACTCATTGTTATAATATATATGTTTCTGAAGGCTGTTTCAGAGTAAAAACACAAAATTTGCATTTTAAAATTCCTGGGCACACGATATTATATCTATTCATGGCATGGCAAAACAAAATTGGTACATGGTATTTCTTGAGTGTTGCAGTTGCGACTGGATTCGTGTTATTCCAGAGATAAATGCGACAATGTGTAAGAGATGTAAAACATCAGGTCATAATATATCAGTTTGTAATGAGAAATTTGTGTTTCTATAGCTACAAGGATTTATGAAAGTAATGGCATAGTTAATACAAAAATTGGTATTTGTTGCTGTTGCGACTGGATTCATGAGTTATCCAGGAGCTAAAAGGGAGAATGTGTCACAGATGTAAAACACCAGCTCATAATATACTCTTTTGGAATGCGAAATTTCTGTGTCTATACTATAGCTATAGATTTATAGAAGTAATGGAATTGTAAATACCAAAATTGGTATTTCAAATGTGTTGCAGTTGCGAGATGGTTCATGGGCTATACTCAAGAAAATTCGAGAATGTGCTAGAGATGTAAAACACCAGGTCATAATATATCCCTTTGTAATGCGAAATCTGTATCTATTGCTATAAGGATTTATGAAAGTGAGGCATAGTCAAATTACATCAAAATTAAACACCTGCATTGAAGATAATAACTTAGTAACCTAATCACTTTTGACAGTAAGAAGAGACACTCAATTGATACTTAGGATTCTTTTGATGGGTATTCAAACAAAGTAGTCACATTTCAGGACATATCTTTCTTTTTTCATCATAATTTTAATTTCTGCAGTCAATGATATTACTTCTGATATTAACTGCTGCTGTGTCAAGTAAAACTGTCATTAAACATTAGGCCTACGCTTAAGTTATTATTATATCCTAATATTTGCTTCGTATAAGAAGACATAATAAATCGAAATTAAAATGGTGAACAGGTAAAAACTGAAGCAAAAATAAAAAATAAATATTCTTCACAGAATTTTAACTGTATAGTTCTGGGTAATTTTGTTGTGAAATAATTTCAAACCAAGAAAAGAACACGACACATCTCTCATTATAGCAACAACTTTTTCAAAATTGCTACTTTTATATATACATTTAGCACAAGTTTATTAATCATCTCTAAGTCTCTCTGTTAAGAATAAAATGAAATGACATCTGGATATGCAGTACTTGGAAGATCAAGAGATTCCAGTTCTAACTTTGAAACCGAAATCACATTTGAAACAGGCTTTGGTTGGGAAATGAACTTAGAGACTTGTTAACAAGTTGATCTATTATAGATGGCCTGGGATTTCTCCAGCTTTCAAAGGCAAGAGTGCTTAACAGATCTAGCAAATTTCTTCTGACCTTGCATATTATAGGATTGTCAAGAGGAACCAGCTGCTTTTTAGTCTTTTACAGTAATTTAATGTTCTGGTTGCTTTCAAGAGCTATAGAATAAAAAGTGCCCTTAGCTTGAAATATTAATGTTAGCAGCTCTAAAATCTGCCCTGAGCAGCAGTCAAGCAAGGTATTTTTGTTGCTATGACGCAGGTTTGGTCAACATGAATGTTTCGAGAAACTGCCAATAGTTCCTTTTAAGGAAAGTCGCAAAAGCCTACATTTAGTGTTATTTACAATGCAAGGTATATTATGACCTGGTGTTTTTACATCTATACTAGCTTGGCAGGGATCTGGTCTTGTCCAGTTGCTTTAGTTGCATCTAGTGACTAAAGTTATCAAGTCACTAGATGCAACTAAAGCAACTGGACAAGACCAGATCCCTGCCAAGCTAGTCAAAATTGTCCCTGATATCTTGAGCCACCACATTTCTCTAATTTTTAATACTAGTGTGGACACCTGTACCTTTCCCAGTGCAGCTAAGCTGGCTGAGGTTGTGCCTGCTTTTAAGAAGGACGACAACCTAAACATCAAAAACTATAGACCTATTAGTATCTTACCGGTGTGCTCAAAAATCCTCGAAAAACTCATGCTACTTCAGCTTACCCCCTTCCTTGATATAGTACTTTCCCCAACTATAGCGGCGTATAGACCGGGCTATAGCTGTCAGACTGTTTTACTCAAGCTGATAGAAGATTGGAAGGCCCTACTTGATGAATCGAAACGAGTCGGAAGTGCGATGATCGACCTAAGTAAGGCTTTCGACTGCCTTCCGCACCAACTGATTGTAGCAAAGATGAAAGCCTATGGTGCCAGTTATGAAGCATGTGCCTTAATCTGCTCATACCTCAGTGACCGGAAACAATGTGTTAGAGTAAGCGGTACCAAAAGTGACTGGATTACATTGCGCAAAGGCGTGCCCCAGGGGTCAATCATGGGCCCTGCCCTTTTTAATCTGTTCGTAAACGACATCGTCGCAATCTTCAGAAAGGGCCACCTATATAATTATGCGGACGATAATTCCATTAGTGTCAGCGCAAGCACTCGAGATGAAGTAGTGAAGATCCTGGAGGACGAGATCTGCCAGGCGATCAGATGGTTCCGAAGCAATATGATGGAAGCGAATCCGTCGAAGTTCCAGATACTGTTTCTTAAAGACTGTAAAGAGCCATCTCGAGCTAAGATTAACATAGGAGAAAGCTCAATTATTAGTGAAGAAAGTGTTAAATTATTAGGTATAAATTTCAATGAAATGTTGAACTTTACAGGCCACGTTAAGGAAATCTGTCGCAAAGCTGGAGCCCAGCTTAATGTTTTGCAAAGACTATCCAAATTTTTGGATTATGACTGTAGACGGAAAATTTTCGATCATTTTATCCTGTCTCAATTTAGATACTGTGCGCCTGTATGGCATTTTTGTGGAATTCAAAATTCTCAAAAACTTGAGAAAATTCAATATAGGGGATTGAAATTCGTTTTTATGGACTTTCGAAGTGATTATAAGAGTTTGCTTGACAAGGCAAAACTACCAACCTTAGAAACACTAAGGAAAAGACTCATTTTAAAAGAGGTTTTTAAGAGTGTAAACAAGTTGTCACCCCCATTATTATGGGACTTGTTTAAAATTAGTGTACCACGTTACAATTTAAGGAGCAAGAGAAACCTAGTTGTTTCACATTGCAAGACAAAGTCTTTCGGTAAAAACAGTGTTCGTGACTATGGGACAGTGCTCTGGAATAATCTTCCAAACGAAGTAAAAGACTTTGATTATAAAACTTTTTCCAGTTTTCTGGAAAAGTGGGAAGAGCCACTTTGCAAATGCAACAAGTGCAAATATGAGTCACACTAATTTGTTCAACTGTAATATATATTTTTTACCTTAGCTTCTACATGTCATAAATTTCTAATTGCTGTTTTTATTATCCTAAATTTTTCCTTTGTTGAGTTTAAATAGAGAGTCGTTTAAATAGCCTTTGAGGCTAATGTTTCTTTTATTTCTGTATCAACGACTATAAATAAAATGATTTGATTTGATTTGATTTGAAGGTGTAATTTTGAAAGTTGCATGTACCTTTTTGTTTACATTCAAGAAAATTGTAACAAATAGTAAATCAAGCCAAATAAAACAAATTTAAACCAATATAGCCTTATATCCTACCAGCAGTAACTTGCATTCGAATGGATATGCAGTAATTAAAGACTTAATGCTTTATTGTATGTATCCTATATTATATAGATAGTGGATGGTGAGGAGACCAATATTGAGTTTTATTGGCCGAAGCAGGCCGAGACCAATATTATCTGCTGAGGCCAATAAAACTCAATATTGGTCGACTCAACATCCACTATTTGTTATATTCTGCACCAAAATTTTCAGACTTATACATATTTTTAAATAAAAGAAGTTGTCTATTTTCAGTTCTAAATTCTTCTATCTATCTAACTGACTAACTGACTAACTGACTAACTAACTAACTAACTAACTAACTAACTAACTAACTAACTAACTAACTATCTATCTATCTATCTATCTATCTATCTATCTATCTATCTATCTATCTCTCTATCTATCTCTCTATCTATCTTCTTCCTACTCAAAGAAACAGGCTTTTGGTTTTCCTGATTTTATCTTATTTTATAAAGCGCTTTTATTCCTTATTTAAAAAAACGACAGTTTTTAAATGAATGGCTTTAACTACTTTTATATATTTTACTTTAACATGTTTAATGCTTAAATAATTTTTATGACTTCTTTGTTTAGGTTTTAATGATTATCTGCGTATTTCCAATTCTATACAGCAGACAATTGTACTGTTCAGGTCTTCTTGCTTTTTAATTGCTTTTGTTCAAATAGATTGATTTCTTTCCATGCAATTTGTTTCACTTAGAAAGTGACACAAGCTTCAATTGGAATTTGGTCAATTATCCTCAATAGCAATTAGCATCTTGATAATAGAAAAGCTGCAGTGTTTCCTTCAACAATAATTAAGAATTTTTGCATTAACTCAAGAACAAATGCACTGAGGACGCCAATATAGCTTTAAGGCGCCAATAACACTCTCCACACGCCAATATCGTTATTTATTGGCGTGGCACGTGACTGATCTCCCTTAACATGATTGGCTTAACAATTTTGGTGCAGAATATATATATATATATATAGATGTGCTAATATTGATGTAGATTTCATGCTTTTACTAAAAAATTACAGTAAATAAGAAATTTCGCCATTATTTGCCTCTTTGAAAATTGTAACAAACTAGCATAACTTTGAACAAAGTTCTACGTTACGTGTAGGCCTACATGCAACTCCAAAGTTTACACTTTGCAAATAGCACAAAATGCTGATCTGGCTTCGTTGGCCAAATTCAAATATTCTTAGTTAAATATTAATCTTGTTGAGTAGGCATTTATATTAATAGCCTTTGTACTCCCATCAATGGTATCTTGTATGGTGTAATCGATTGACAAAAAAACAGATAAAAATAGATACCATTCTTAAATGCCAGTCTTTGATACATACAGGTATACATGTAGTATTTTCCATTGATGTTGGTGTATCAGTAGAGCCAGGCACACATGGTGTGATGGACATACACAATAACATTTAAACTTTAATCTGAAAATGCAAGTCATGATGATATATTATGTATTAGTTCTATAATCTATTTGGCTTACTTTCAATGTTATATTTAAATAGTACAGTTTACCTTTGAGAGCTTCCTAGTTATATTACCTCATTGTAGAAAGTTGGCTATATCAATCAAAAGAAAAAAAACATATTTGGAAAAATCATTCATTCCTCATAAAAGTGTAAAGAGGAAAATGAACACAAAGGTACAGGTATCAAAAAAATTATATCCTCGTGTATATCAATGTAGAAATCTGTTATAAAACCACTTCAAAGAGGCAACAGGTTAAAAAAAGCATTCAGCATCAATACCACCAACTGGTGTTCACTGTAGTGCAGCTTTATACGGTTGATTCGAATTCTCATTACTTTGTACCTGTACTTCTGAGCATAAAATGAATACAATTCATTGATATTTGTTCCCCTCAGCCTGTGGAATAATTCACACTGTAAAAACCTATTCATTTGACATCAATCAATCATCTAGGCACCAGTATCGATTATAGCCTCAAAATACCTTATTCATCTTTTTCTTCATCTGTAAATACCTGTTAATGTAGATGTTCTATGGATTGGTGTCGTAACAATTGCTTCAAAGGGATTCAAGTAAACGCCTGAATTATTATTGACTGATTAATTTGACTCGACAGGTGAGCTGTAAGTTTTTAAATTGATCCAATGCAGGGAGTTATATAATAGGTAGACTGGCACAATATGGTAGCTATTTTAAAAGTAACATATATCAAAGTGATTGTAGATAGGTAACTATAAGTATGACTGCTAGTAAGGCAGGACGTTTTAAGCAAGTATATCAGGTAGGCAGGTATAGGCAATTTAAGGGAGGCTGTGCTTACCAAAAATAACCATATCTATCTATCTATCTATCTATCTATCTATCTATCTATCTATCTATCTATCTATCTATCTATCTATCCTTTTTATATCTCTAAAGAAATAACATTCTGTATGCTGTAACATTTGACCTTTTCCAGTGATTTTGACTGGTAGATCAAACCGCATTTCTACTTCCAATAATCGTTGACACCCCTGTAAATCACATGTTACTTGAACGAACTGTAATATAGTTAACTAATCAAAATGATCATGACATTCATTTGACATCAATTTTACCGATATATTTTTCTTCAACTTTTAGAAAAGACTAACGAATATACACTGTACCCTACCTGACATAGGCCCACACCACAAGACGCAGCAGTGTATCCTTGCTATATAGGTACTAGAGCGGTTTGATCATTTATAGACCAGGCGTTCCAGACAGGTTTATGAATTTTGAATGAGCTAAACACACGACCTTACTCAGTTCAGACACATACATACATATACACGACATTCAACAAATCTCCAGGCTAGAACCTGCTATCAAAAAGATTTAGAAAAAAAAAAACAAGTTCTTTAAGTAAATATCATTCGATCAGTGAAGAAAAACTGGTGGGCATTGTATGTGTAGTTTCTGATTTCTTTTACAGAACTTGTGTTTTTTTCACTGGCGAGCTTTTATAAATCGTTTTGTTTTTATACATTTGTTGAAATAAACCAAATGGTAAATACCAACAGATATTTGACAAATTTATGTCTACGGGATGTAACAAAAGGAATTTCATACCACATAAGCTTTTTTTTTCATAAAGTTTTCTTTTAAATTTTTGAAAGCAACAATTTAAGAAACAGTAAGTCTTGCTCTGAGAGAGCTACAAACAAAAAAGATGGTGATTCAAAATATATCACATCATGACATGCACAACCCAGAATCAATGCACCTTGAACCTTTGAGCGTTTTGTTTCTAAAATGGAGGTAACTTTCTGTAGTTTAAAAAGGTAAATCATCTATCTTTGTGTCAGAGCATTCACCTTTCTTAAGGCAAATACTTAAATTGGCCTGGTGGAATGACGTTATTCTGGATTTAGAATTTAAGGCAGGTTTAAAGGCTCATCTTGAATTATGTAGAGTAGCGCGGGGCATGCAGCCCCCCTTAACTTCGATGGGAGATTTGACCTACTTTTTGTGGTAGATTATTTGAATGCTTATGCTGTCAGGAAGGGGTCACTTGACTCTACTTATAACTAGTGAAACGAATGTCTACCAATTTTAATAAAGGAGTTACGGCCCTTTTTGTAAAAAAAATAAAATGGCCTTCTTACCCCACCCATTGGGCAAGAAGCCCCCCTATTATAATCCTATGGCAATTTTTTTTGCAAGCGCATTCAGTTTGAAAGTTATTTCTTGGGGTTCTTCTATCATTTTTCAGGCATTCTATTCACTTTTTCTGAATTTCAGAATTTTTCTGTTCATACATTTATTTTTTAATATTTTTTGCCCTTTTTCCATTTCGGCCAAAATTTTTTCTATTTTCAATTAGCTATTCTATCAAGATTTAAGGTAAAGTACACATTATTAAATGGTTCCTGAAGCAGCTGAAGGCCTCAGTGAAGGGGGCCCCATGCCCCATACCATGAGGGGCCTCTCGCCCCAAACCCACATATTTTAATTTGACCTCTATATTTTGAGCTAAAATGCAAAAAAACATGATCCAAATCATGTTTACGTGATGGTCATAAAGTGAAGCAATGTAGATATCCATTATAGTTTTAAAAATTTCCAGAGTTATTTCTGACAACCGCTTTCAAAGAATTAATCAAAGTTACAAAAACCATGCACCTTTTTTTGTTTCTTTAGTTACGACTATGGTTTGGTGCTGAATGCCTTGAAAATTTGTGACGTCACCTTAAAAGCCTATAGCTTCAATCCTATCAATAAGAAAAAGCACCGAAAATGTAAGTTTAGATATAACCCAGGGGGGGCTTCTCACCTAACCCGGGCTACTTGCCCCGACCCACTCTATGTCTCAGAATTTTATATAATCTATCTATCTATCTATCTATCTATCTATCTATCTATCTATCTATCTATCTATCTATCTATCTATTTATCTATCTATCTGCCTGTCTATCTGCCTGTCTATCTATCTGCCTGTCTATCTATCTATCTATCTATCTATCTATCTATCTATCTATCTATCTATCTATCTATCTATCTATCTATCTATCTATCTATCTACCTATCTGTCTATCTATCTATCTATCTATCTATCTATCTATCTATCTGTCTATCTGTCAGGCTTGGAGAGTTACATCTATCTAAAGTATCTATATATTACAATTAATCTAAATCTAGTGTATCATAAAAACAATATGTGCCAATATATCTCAACTGTATTTGCAAAATGCTGCAAACTGGCACATATGCCCCAGTCCATAAACACCATGTGAGTTTTCTGGTAGGCTAGCCAAACATTTCTGGCCCATGAGTAGATTTCCTTTGCATGCCAAAACACATTATTTCTTGCTAGGTCATTTGGCAGACCGGGCCCCCTGGAATATAGATGACCTTTGCAGGAATATGGGCCAGACTGGGCGAATGGTCAAATGCATCCCATAATATTTAGTTGATGGTCAAACACTGTTCACACTTATTGGGATTGCCCTGTGTTGGGATGGGCAGATACTTTTGTGGTCAATGGTGAACAGTTCTGTTTGATATATAGATCATGCGGTAGACATATAGGTAGATCAGTAGAGAGATAGATAGATAGATAGATAGATAGATAGATAGATAGATAGATAGATAGATAGATAGATAGATAGATAGATAGAGAGATAGATAGAGAGATAGATAGATAGATAGATAGAGAGATAGATAGATAGATAGATAGATCGATAGATAGATGCTTAGAAAATATAAGGTTGTCTGGTAAGAAAGTACAATAGTCGAGCAGATAAATAGTTTTACAGCTCTTTGCGAATTGACAGTCCACCAAAAAAAAAAATTTTCTTATTTCCAATTTGCAAACTGGCTTTGCCACATCATCGACAGTTTTCTGTTGGTCTCCTAATCTTCTTATTTGATGAAGTTCCTCAAGTCATTTAATTATTTTGTTTATTGTCACCTATGCCACTGGACATGATAAGCACTGAATCAACTGATTAACCATACGTGTAACTTACAAAAACAAAACAGTTTTAAGCCAGTGACATCACACGACCAAGTTGAAAGTTAATTTTGAAACTGTTTGAACCGCTTATCTGCAAACTGTTCTAATTATAGATAGATGGTGTAAGATGGATATTAATTTAGATATTTAGATGGATTTGGTAGATGTATCGGTAGGAACACAAACAGCCAGTAAGGATATATTATTGTGACTATGAATTATATATATATATTAAGCCATGGCAGTATAATAATAAGAACTTTTAATAGGTATATGCCAGTCTACCAAGCAGAATTATCTGCTTTTACATGAAACTGTTGCGTAACACAGATGCAGATATTTTTCAAAGAAGTATTTATAGACATGTGAGGAGGGTGTGGCATGTTCAGGTAGAACGCAATCAAGAAATTATAAGAACTTCAGGAATAAAGATTCATTCTTCTTAGAAACAGAATGCCTCTCATTATGAATCGTTAATGAATTTACTGACGTACTTTGCACACGTGCATGTGTATTTCGAATATTAATCATGTTGATATAAAATGGTTCATTTATTAAATACTTAATATTTAATAATAGGCCTGCTTCACGACTCCAATTATAAATGTTTAAAATTATACCGTGGTTTCGTAATTTTAATTAAAAAAAAAAAAAGTTTTTCTCTTTTTCATCCGGAGTTTCTTACTCATTTATACGATAGATACTATCCCTCTTGAAGTCCCAGACTCCTAGTACACACGTAATTTTCACTAAGACGGATTTGCCACTGCCAGTAGGGTGTTTCAGTTGCCCCCAATATTTTCCGATCTGGCTTGACCTTGGTCTGGTATTGCAGTTTATATAGTAAAAGTCACATGTAAAATTTTGGCCCATTCTATAAATACCTACCTTTACCAGAATTCAC
The DNA here is from genome assembly GCA_026936325.1 of Platynereis dumerilii. Taxonomy (NCBI): domain Eukaryota; kingdom Metazoa; phylum Annelida; class Polychaeta; order Phyllodocida; family Nereididae; genus Platynereis; species Platynereis dumerilii. Next base: position 137,745,392 of record JAPTHN010000001.1, read on the forward strand.
CCATATCTATTCCTTCATTGATTTCTGCAATATCTTCAGGATTTGCAAGTTCGCCAATGGGGAATTACATTATAAACTTCAAGTGAATTCTGGTAAAGGTAAGTATTTATAGGATGGGCCAAAATTTTACATGTGACTTCTACTATATAAACCACAATACCAGACCAAGGTCAAGCAGGATCGGAAAATATTGGGGGCACCTGAAACACCCTAACTGCCAGTTTGCCAGTAACCTTTCTTGGGGTCACATATATGTTATAAAAAATCATCACCAAAATTATGTCCAACATATGATTGCTGTTTTGGCTGGTATACCCTACATCTAAAAATTCTATGTAGGCCCAATTGAGCCTATATGTATGATGAAAACACAAATAGGCTATCGGGACTAAGATAAATAGCCATATGTAGTCAAGCCATGCACAGGACAGCTGGGGAGGCAGTGAACTGGCTCAGGTTAACTTTTATGGGGCAAGGCATTCAGCTGCCACTTGAGTCCTGCTCAGGCTTATTGGTCAAACTCTGCTCAAACTGGCCTGTGGGCACTATACAGGCAAGGAGATAGCTCATATGGAAGGAACAGTTTTGTGTGTTGGATTTACATCTTATTTTTATATGTTTGTGTAGATCGTGTTTGTTTGAAGATATTTAAAAATACTGAAGGAAGTAAGAAGGTAAGGAAGAAAGGAAGGAAGGAAGGAAGGAAGAAAAGAGGAAGGAGGAAGGAAGGAAAGAAGGAAAGAAGGAAGGAAGGAAAGAAGGAAAGAAGGAAAGAAGGAAAGAAGGAAAGAAGGAAAGAAAGAAAGAAGAAAAGAACGATATAAGGAAGGTAGGGAATAAGAAAGAAAGAAATAAAGAAGGAAAGGTTGTAAGGAAGAACTGTAGACAAAAGGAAGGAGAGCTCTGTGAAAAAGATAAAAGAAAGGAAGGACAGAAGAAAGAAGGATGTAATGAAGAAAGGGAGGAATGGAAGAAATACAGATATTTATAAGACGGAAAGGTAGGAGGGAAGCAAAAAGGAAACAAAGGAAAGTCGGGTGAATGAGAAGTATAATTGAAAGAATAAAGGAATGAAGGAAGTAACTTCAAGTAAGGAAGTAAGGAGAGAAATAAAGAAGGGGAGAAGGGCGACATGAAGGAAGAAGCAGATGAATGAATGGATAACATAAGGAAGCGCCGAAAGACGGATGGACAGAAAAAGGTAGGAGTAAAGGCAAAATCTAAGAATAGACAAGGTACGTAGCTTTATGCAGATATCGGATGTACTTGGATCCATTTTCCACTATAATTTGATAGCCTGTTTACGAAAAATCCCTGTGTCACAATGCCTATTTTAGTATTACCAAGCTGAAAGTTATCTGATGGCCAATTTAAGTGGAAGTCATGACCATATCATAACTTGATTAAGTAATGGAACTTTGGCAAAGGACCAAATATTGATGGCTGATATAAGGAGAAAAATTGATTAAATCAAATGCACTCCCTGTATATAGTAGATCTGCCGCGATAGCTAAAGTGCAATCCAGTCAATAGCACCAACTACTGATATTCGAGCAACTTTTTTATGGAACAGAAATGGAGTTAGGCCCACTCATTTCTATCAATCCACTCTTTGAACACCCAGCTCTAACCCTAACCATCATGCCTCAACTTAAAAAATGAGCATATTTTTGTCATAATTCTGTTCTACAGAACTGAATATCTCAAGCAAGATCAGTTTACCATCAAGATAACAAAATTACAGCAAAAATGTTTCAAGATATGGTTTCAGCATTTATCTGTGACATTTAAGGTAATTCTAAAAGAATTTTTTCTATATACATAACTAGCAGTGTACCCGTCTAAAGACGGGTATTGATTGCATGGACGTTTGATTGTTTATTTACCCAATCAGGGGTTGTTTGAATATGTCAAGATGATCTCTGCAGGTAATAATACTTGTTTACAGAATTTTAATGAAATTGCTACTTCTGAACGCCCTCCCCTTTTGTTTGGACCTAGCATTGTATGTTGGACAGGAATTTCAATTGTGCTTTCACTGATGTGCCTCATTGGGAATTGGGAATTAAAGTGTGTGTCCCATGTAGTGTATAAACGCATGATGGTAAGGGCAATCAACCATCGAATGTGTCCTGCTTGAATGTTGAACAATCCTGCAATTCCTTCGTGTATTCTTTGTCATGTTCAACACTTCTTGCATATTTTTAGACTATTATACCTATCTGTCGATATATATATTTAGCAATGTACCTGTCTTTCTTGAAATACGGAACTGTTGATATACCTATAGAGATCTATCTACGTAACAATGTGTCTATGTAATATGTGTATATATGAATGTATAGTATCTATGTACCTGTGTCTGTCTTTCTATGTGTCTATCTGTGACCTGTTTCTATCTTCTTTCTTTGTGGCCCACTTCCGTGCTATCTACTTTCCTTTTCCCCTTGCCTCATCCCTCCCTTCCTTTCTTCATAGCTTCCCTCAAGTATTTATTCCTTCCCTTCTTAATTCCCTCATTCCTTCCTTTGTGCATTCCTCCCCTTATTTCATTCTTATTCCCTTGCGTGACTGCTTCTTTAATTCCTACACTAATTCCTTTTAATGGCTTCATTAATTCTTTCTTTCCTTCTATATTTTTGTAATGCTTTAATAAATGTGAACACTCGCTCTGACTGCACCATGGTTGCTTCTGTTGCTCCTGCTTTGACTGCAACACTGCCAACAGGACAGCCATAATTCACGGAAAACTGGAGATTTTAGTAAATATTCGGAAGTTTTGATAAATTTGAAGTGATACAAACACAGTTCAGACATAGCAGGACACTGTGCTAAAATATTGTGACAATCAGGCAAGCCATAACTGAGAAGACCCGTGACAAAGGAATATGGCAAGGTGAATTTTATATACAGTTCTGCCCAAAAGTTTACATACCCCGATGCAAAATGACCAATTTTTTTATTTCCAGGGCAATTTTAACAACAATGGGCAAATTATACATGAAATACAATGCACTGCATGCTGCTGCACACTTCTGAACCATTGAAAATTCAATAGCAATGAGATTCCATGATATTATTGGTCAATAGCATTTTATGACATTTTCAAAAGTTTACATACCCTTTTGTAATATCATATATTTTCCCCCTTGGGATCATGAAAAGATTGTAGGATTTTACTACATTATTTCAAAAGTCCTCAGACGGCATAAGCAGTGATTTTAATCCATTCTGCTTCACAGAATTTCTGTAACTCCACGTTCATTGTTGGTCTCCGCCGGGGCACGGCCTGTCTCAGATCATACCATAATTTATCAATAACATTCCAGTCTGGAGGGTGTCAAACCACTCGAGGACCTTTTCCCAACTGTCCTGGAAATATTTTTGGGCAGAATTAGTGGAAGGTTTTGGATTGTTGTCCTGATGCAGCGACTTGTTTCACTCCATTTCTAACTTTCACACTGAATCATGTCGGTTTTTGTTCCAAAATTTTATGGAAATCAGTGGCATTACGACTTTCAATAGTTTTGACCAATATTCCAGTGCTGTGTGCACTGAAATAGCCACTATTTATCAAAAATGCACCACGTTGGTTTACTTTGTGAATGGTACTATTTTGCTTGCAAACCTGATAGACATGCCTCCAACAGGGCGGGGGTGATTATTGGACAAACTTGGCTGCAGTACACCAAAAGCAGTTTGGTAAGTCCCAAGCCATCTGCCAAAATGTTTTTGGATAGACGGGACTTAGCTGAGGTGTTATATCATTAAAATCCTTTGCACTGTGTTTGCAAGGAGTTTATTCAGATTTACGATAAAAAGAAGACCATTGCTAAATTGAGCCAGGGTGGTGCACCTTCAATAATTTGCAGCTGTTTTACTTCGAATAGCACCAGAGACATTGTCAAGACTAAAGAAATGTTTAATATCACTGATTTCCATAAAATTTTGGAAGAGAACTAACATGATACATTGTGAAAGTTAGGAACGGGATGAAACAAGTCGCTGTGACAGGACAACAATTCGAAACCTTCCACTAATTTTGCCCAAAAATATTTCCAGGACAGTTGGGAAAAGGTCCTCGAGTGGTTTGACACCCTCCAGACTGGAATGTTATTGATAAATTATAGTATGATCTGAGACAGGCCGTGCCCCGGCGGAGACCAACAATAAACTTTGAGTTACAGAAATTCTGTGAAGCAGAATGGATTAAAATCACTGCTTATGTCGTCTGAGGACTTTTGAAATAATGTAGTAAAATCCTACAATCTTTTCATGATCCCAAGGGGGAAAATATGTGATATTACAAAAGGGTATGTAAACTTTTGAAAATGTCATAAAATGCTATTGACCAATAATATCATGGAATCTCATTGCTATTGAATTTTCAATGGTTCAGAAGTGTTCAGCAGCATGCAGTGCATTGTATTTCATGTATAATTTGCCCATTGTTGTTAAAATTGCCCTGGAAATAAAAAAATTGGTCATTTTGCATCGGGGTATGTAAACTTTTGGGCAGAACTGTATGGACTAGCAGTGTACCCGTCTAAAGATGGGTAGAGATTGCATTTATATTTTATTGTTTTTTTACCCAATGAGGGTTTGTGTGAATATGTCAAGATTATCTCTGTAAGAATACTTGCTCACAGTGAATTTAAATGAAATTGCTGCTTCTGAACGCCCTCCCCTTTTGTGTGGACGTGGCCTATGTTGGACGGTAATTTCAATTGTGCTTCCACAGGTCTGCCTCAGTGGGAATTAGTCCATGTATCCCAACTAAGCCATGTAGTGTATAAATTTATGAATGATGCAAAGCCCAAATCAACAATCCAATTTATTTCCATTTCTCACATAGTCTATCTTTGCTTTTCTTTGTAACCATGGTTTTTTGGGGCCTTGAAAGTAATTATATCTTCTCCTTCGCCATAGTGTGGTCCTTCTTGACCCATCCTACAATTGCTTCGTGTATTCTTCCTCATGTTCAACACTTCTTCCATATTTTTAGACTATTTTATCTATCTGTCTATATATACATATAGCAATGTACCTGTCTGTCTGGAAATTTGGAACTGTTTATACACCTGTAGAGATGTATCTATATAACAATGTGTCTATATAATATTTGTTTGCATGTAGTATTCACGTGTCTATCTCTATCTTTCTATCTGTGATCTGTTTCTATCTTCCTTCTTTCCTTCCTGCTTCCTTGATATCTACTTTCCTTTTTCCCTTCTTGCATCCCTCCCTTAATTCCTGTCTTCATGCCTTCATTCATTCCTTCCCTTCTTAATTCCCTCATTCCTTCCTTTATGCATTCCTCGCTTCCTTATTTCATTCCTTATTCCCTTGCGTGATTGCTTCCGTAATTCGTACACTAATTCCTTTTAATTGCTTCATTCATTCTTTCTTTCCTTCTATAGTGTTCTAATGCTTTAATAAATGTGATCACTTGCTCTGACTGGCTACTGCTGTTGTGACTGCTTTGACTGCATCAGGTTAGCCATAATTCACGGAAAACTTGATATGTTAGTAAATATTCGGAAGTTTTCATAAATTTGAAGTGATACAAACACAGTTCATACATAGCAGGACACTGTGGTAAAATATTGTGGTAATCAGGCAAGCCATAAGTGAGAACACCCGTGACAAAGGAATATGAGGAGGTGAATTTTATAAATGTATATAGATATAGATATAGATGTAAGCACACGATTTGTTGTGAAAGCATTGAATGAGGGGTGAGGGTGAAAGCAGAAGGACGTGCATCTCCCTGAGGACATAGTATTTAGAAAAGCCATTGAGTTGTATTGTATATACACAGTATATGTTATTTCTATATCAAAAGCAATTAGAATCATAATGCATCTCTGGTCAATAAGGTCTAGGTTTTTTCCTTCATAAAGCCATAAGTTCAGGAGGTAAAGGACTGCGCCCTTGTTTATCCTCAAATTTGACACTTGTCTTCTATAATTAATTGAGAATATTCATTGCATTTCATTACTTTAAAGGTGCTGTGAAAGTTTGTGATAAGCACGAATAAATGGTTTATATAAAGCAACAACCACGTAGCAGTCCAGCACACATACACACTTTTCCAGACACCTTTCTCCACCTCATACGGCTTGATACGCAGTTTATTAACACAAGAAGATGTATTTAGCAAATCGAGGCACCCACCAGTAGATTAAAGCCAGGTGAGATATGATCTGGGGTAGATAAAAGCTTCATTTTCTTGGTCTTTGATCTGAAGATTGCATCTTGCTCAGGTAAGGGGTTTCTTTGATGTTGAAAAGGCCAAGAAAAAGAAATATACAGACTTTAGGATGAAGCTATCTAGGGTAGCAGAACGTATGGAGCTGTACAGAACTACTGCTCAACTGTTTGGGGACTTGGAGGGGAGAGTTCAACAGAAAATATTTCGCATCATTTCAAAATAATGAGAGAGTAGGCCTAATGAAAAACTGTTTGGATAGAATTTGTCCTATGGATATCATCAATTCTAATATTCCAAGATCTAACGGTTGCATAATGGTCCATTGACCATTGTCCATAAATAGATGAGTTGTTCAGAACTGTAACTCAAAGGCCGTTTGCTGATAAAAATAAACTCTAAACCACGTCAAGAGTGTCATTGGTGCGGACTGGAAACTAAGTATTTCAGACTTATGTGTAAAATATGTTGTTCTGGAATACACAAATTGCAATATTGTATACAATTACTAACATATCAGTTTTACTTAGTAAGTTATAATCTCATTCAATCAAGGTGATTTTGCTGATGAAAATCAAATATTACTTCTATCTCCTACCAGGAATCAAACCCTTGACCCAAATAAAAAGGCTTCTCTGACAACTTGGCCAAACAACTGTTCTTCATAATTATACATTCGCTCTACAAAGGAAAATGGAGTGAGAGAAATATTGCATTCATCTTCGTATCCCCCTTCCATGTGGTAAATCAAAAATGCATGCATTTGAGGTTACTTTGTCAATCTTTACTTTCCTGGAGTACCATACATATGCTGCAGCGGAGTACAAATGTAGAGTATATGTATCTGTAATTTACCTCATGTGAGGCATAATTATCCTTGTCTTCCATAAATTTCTTGGATACAGTTTCATCATTTAAGTTTCCAGGTCTTTATATAGAGCAATACCAGACATCACGCTAATCATCAAGGCTCTGCCGTCATCAAATTGATGTCATGAACTATTCAATATCATTAGCGACACCGTATCATATAATCATCCCATTCCCACGAATTTGCCTAATCACATGGCAAAACCTGCCATTCTATTCATGTGTCTATTTACAATTTGCTTTGATTCAAATGAGCAAATTAGACATTTCAGCAATCTCAGAGACTCAGTCTACCTTTTTAATGTGTCGGAAATTTAAAAATGCCCCTGTCAACTAAGAGAGTGTAATTAAAGGCATATTGCCTCAAAGTGGAATTTGAAAGATAATTACTATTTTGATTTGAAACGCTTCTAAAACTGCTAGTCTTCCCCCAAAACAACATTTACGTGATAAGATAATGTGACAATATGAAAGCTAGTCTGAACATGGAATTTTGGAAAGAAATACCTAGTCTGAGTTGGATTCCTTATTAAGAACATTAACAGTGTAATTTTTATACAGATTTAATTGTCAGGCGAGGTCTCTGACTATAATTAGAATTTGAAAGAAAGGTAACTTTCTTTTCATAACTTATGGAAAAGGCAAACTTAAACACTATATAAATTAAAGAGTTAATGTAACATCCTTACATTTATATCAACCTTCGATGCAATAAAATTGACTTTTCCTCAATCTGCATGTATTTTAAGAAATAATCAATTAAGTGTTTGAAATAAATTTAGAAGGTGGGCTCAATATCGAAAAGATGAGCACAAATCAGGCATATAGACATATCATCCATCTGCGTATTATTATTTTTACAAGTCACGGGCCGACAAATTCTTGATCTGAAACTTGAGAAGCCCATTTACAGATTTAATCAAGATAACAGAATTTTAATTTCAGTGCAATTTCGTCTCACAATACAGCTTTGAGATCAATCAATTGTTGAACCATTGATGTTTGAAATCAAACAATCAAATTGTGCATGCCGCAGATAATTGCGTTATTTGTATTAACATGGATTTCAGACAACATGCATAGCTATTTATAGAGCATTGCAAACAAACAATGTGTTCAGACAACATGCACACGGAGAAAGCTATTTATAGAATGTAACAACAAACAATACAATAAATATATATAATAGACAGTGATCAAAAATATTTTATCAGACTGATTCATTAAATTTAGGGAATAACACTCATGAAAAGAAGTAATCAGTTCGGATGAGTTCTTCAATTGGTGGCCCCTTGCATGAATGTTTGTGCTGGGCAAGTAAAATATCCGTCACATGGGGTTGACGTGCAACATGTTGAGAACTTCCGTTCACCCTTCCACCTGGTCAATCAACCCTCCAGAACTGGGCTTAGAGGTCTGCATCTATCTATCTATCTATCTATCTATCTATCTATCTATCTATCTGTCTATCTATCTATCTATCTATCTATCTATCTATCTATCTATCTATCTATCAATCTATCTATTGGAAATGATGCCATTTTGTTGTTGCTGTGAGTATTCATCACATCTCGGTAACAGTTTCAATTATGAAACAAAATTTGATTCATAGATCCAAGTTTTGATTGAAGAGGCGATAAATTGTAGTTGAAATAGATCTATATCTTAACAGTAATGAGATAACTTAGAGTTGAAGCAACTATTCAGATAGTACAATTTCACACAAATACTTTCTTAAACCTGTTCTAATACTTGTTCTAAGACTCGTTTTAAGACCTGTTCAGAAACCTGTTCCTTTCTAGATAACTAATCCACCCGCCCATTTGCTATGCGTCCAGAAGGAGCCAAATTAAGCCAGGATAAACTCGTGCCACTCACAGATTCTTAAACTGTCTGTTTGATTAATGTCGACTCAAGCTCCAGTCTAGTTCACTCTTTCTGACCTTTCGTGCGAAGAGGATCACTATCTGAATAGGTCATATTATATTCATTGAAAATTGAGGATTTGTTCAGGGCAGAAACTTAGTTCATCTTTCCATTTATTTGGTTCTGGTGTACTTTATTGTTTATATTTGCATTTTGGTAGAGAGGCAAGATGTATGCAGAATGGAAGATACTGAAAGTGTATGTTTCATGCTGTTCTATTTACCCTCAGCCTTAATTACACCATACAACTCAGCATTTACTAAAAACATTCTTATCATCATATTTTTGGAATCAGCAACATAATAGGTGACATTTGTATGTTTTTCAGTATATGATAAACAATGCACACTGCACATGACAAGGTGTCGTCATCAAAATGATGCGATCGACTGTATCGATATCATTAGCCACGTCCAATAAAGTCAACCTATTCCAATTTGTCTAATCACACGCTTGGCAAAACCTGTCATTCTATTTATGGGTCTATTTCCAATTTACTTTGATGAAATGAGCAAATTAGACATTCAAGCAACTAGAATCTCAGAGACTTAGCATGCCTATCTTTTTAATGTGTCAAGAATTTAAAAACAGCCCTGTCAGCCCAGAGAGTGTAATTAAAAGGCATATTGCCTCAAAGTGGAATTTTAAAGATAATTACTATTTTGATTTGAAACACTTCCATAACAGCTAGTTTCCCCAAAACCAACATTTATGTGATAAGATAATGTGAGAGTATGAAAACCAGTTTGGAAAAGAGAACATCAAATTTGTGAAAAATGCCAGCCTGAGTTTGATTAATAATTACATGTAAGAAAACATTTTTATGCAGATTTCAACTGTCTGACGAGGACTGTGACTATTATTAGAAATTTGAGGAAAGAGAAAATTGTTTTATAACTTCAAGGCAAACTTAAATTCTATAGATAGAAAAGTTTTAAAAAGATAGCATCCTTAAATTTGCAGAACCTTAAATGTGATACACTTAACTGTTTGTTGACCTGTTTTGGTTGTTGTTGGAAAACTGAAGATCTGTTTTAAGAACAATTGCTTCGTCATTTGTAGAAATGTAGAAATAAAATATCAAATCGATGCTGAAAAATTATAAATTTAGCCAGTATATGGGTATAATATTATCCAGAACCACTTCCAGACCAACAAACTCTGGAACCGAAAATTGAGAAGCCCATCAACAAATGTAATCAAGATAGCAGCAGATTTTGATGTTGTGCAATTTCATCTCACAATACAGATTTGAGATCAATCAATTGTTGAACCATTGATGGTTGAAATCAAACAATCAAATTGTGCATGCTGCAGATAATTGAATTATTTGCATTAACATGGATTTCAGACAGAATGCACAGCTATTTATAGAGCATTGCAAACAAACAATGTGATAATAGACAGGGATTTCTGAATGGTTGGACTTTCTTTTATATGACAAATTCATGGGAGGAAACGCTCATAAGATTTTACTCTATTTAAGTTTCCACAAAAATTGCTTATATTGTTTGAACAACCACTTGCTTTGAGGTTGTTGGTTTGAACCCTGTTCTGCATCCTAGAACTGACACAAAACCAGAGGGTGCCTCGTGCCAAGTGATCTGTGTTGAGACAAGGAAAAAAAACCCACCCAAAGACCCTTTGGAAGAGGTGATAACTTGGTGTGTAGTAGACTGAGGACTCATAATCTATCATATTGGTATCACTGAGCATATTTTAATGAAAAACATTTACTTGCAGCGGAAGCAACTATTCAGATAGTGCAATTCACAGAAACGTCCTTAAACTTGTTCTAAGACCTCTTCAGAAACCTGTTCCATTCTAGATAACTAATCCACCTGCCCATTTGCTATGCGCCAAGAAGGAGCCAAATTAAGCCAGGATAAACTCATGCCACTCACAGATTCTTAAATTGTCTCTTTGATTAATGTCGACTCCAGCTCTAGTCTAGTTCACTCTCTCTGACCTTTCGCGCATAGAGGATCACTGTCTCAATAGATATAATATTCATTGCAATTAGTTCAGAGCAGCAATAGGTTCACCTTCTCCTCTTAGACTATTTGTTTCATCTCCATATTTTTTCTGCGCATTGTCTCAAGGTAAGATGGTGTACGATGAGGTTTTACGTCCTATAGTTTTGCACCATTACAGCTTTAAAAATAGGAAATACAGGGAACATAGTAATGAGTCACAGGAGGAAACATCCGACTAACATTGGATGGCTAGCCCATGAATCAAACCCAGATCCAGAGATTAGTTTCTAATGCGTTACCAGCGCTATAGGCCGAAGGACCAACCTGAAGTGAGATGTAAAAGTTGAAATCATCAAACTAAAAAAAAACACTCATTAGATATACTGAAAGAGCGCTATGCCTGGAACTTCAATTCAGGAGTCTGGGGTGACCCAGACCAATTATGTACAACATTCAAATTCTAAGACTTATAAGTATAGTGCACTCAATTCTGATCAATACCATGCAAATGCTGCGACATTGATGTAAATGTAGATTTTTTGTAGATTTTTTTTATAGTCCATTACACCGACGAAGTCAGTCTCAACAGACTTTACAATTACACCCTTGGCAGGCCTGTTCAAGCATGAGCCTTTCTCAACTCCCCGGGGAGTATACAGCCAGGCAGCCATTTCCAGCGCACACAATGCTAAGTCACTCTACAATCGCCATCACTGCCTATAGCCAAGTACCCATTTACACCTAGGTGAAGTGAAGCAAAGAGTTATGGAGGATCTGCTCAGTTCCTCCATGCCATGGGTGGGAGTCGAACCTGCAACGTCTCAGTTGCCAGGCGAACACCTTATGCACTAGGCCACGGCACCTCTTGATAAAAATATCTCAATCACAATGATTTTCAAATGCAAAAAATTAATAGGCAAAGCCCTCCATCTCTTGTGATAATGGCAGAAATAAGTCAAAACTCTTCAACATGGATGCAATTTGACACCATGATAGGTTAAACAAATCCGGGCATCTAAAGATATCGACTTAGTTATCTATTTAATTTCTTATTGAGTAAAATGCCAAATACGTGGAAAACATGATTCGCCAAATGGATTTTTCATGTGCATAACAATAAAATATGATATCCGATAAATAAATCATCATCCCATTTCATTGGCCCTGACCTTGGTGGTGATCTACTTATCCAGGCACGAAATCTGCAAATGGGTAAATGCGATATGGCATTGTTCAACCTATCTTGAAAATAACATTTCTCCATGCAGGCGGTTTTGTAAAACCTTGCCCTTTTTTACTTCTAAATTTAATTTAATACTTTCACAAGCGAAGGTATTCTTTATTTCCTAATTTCAAATGTATTCGATATATTGGAAAGGGGAGAATACCTGCCCTATGGAAGGAGAAAATTTAAGCTAAGATCTGGAAATTGGATAACCATTGTCTATTACGAATTCTGAAATATTTATGGAATGCAGACACAGAAAGAAAATTGTTGTTATAAAGGAAAGATCAGAAAAGTGATGATATTGAAGGATTATGAAAACCGTGCAGGTACATCTGAATTATCGGAAAAATAAATACGAATTGGTCAGATAGTTCATAAAATGGACATAAATGTCAATATCAAGAAATGAGAACGGACTTTTTAAACTTCTGCTAATGTCATAAACACATTTGCTTTCGAAAGTTTTGTTGAAAACCCAAACATTCATGAAGGATATGTTTTTGTGTTTTGCAGCCATACATATTGCAAAATGTTGGTTTCTTAGAAATTCTAATTGAAACCCAAAACGCAATATCGTTTCATCATCTGAAATCAAATCTACATATTGTGAGATTCTAGGAAATCGGGGATATACCTGAATTTCCTGAAAAGCTTTGAAAAACTTGGACACTGTGATGCTGCATGATATTTCAACAGTAAAATGATTCTTTTTATGAGAAGTCACAATAAAGACAATCCTGACGAAGAGCGGCTTAAACCTGAAACTTCAAACGATATCTAATTCCTGATGGAAAACGAAAGAGAAAAAGCTGAAGCGGCAACACAATAAAATTCTTTTCGTCAAATCCTGATAATTTTGAAAGATAATATATATATAGTTCTTTTTGGGGGGATGGCTGTCAGGGGCGTAAGCGTTTCAGTGTTGGCGGGCCTGTGCTGTCATGATACTTTTCATCTCAATGGTCAGGGGCCATGTCCGCCACTGGTAGATATGAGACATGCACAGTTTAGCTTCAGATTATGTGTAAGTTATTCTACTACAGTAATGTATTTTTTCACAATTAAAAAGGAATTCTTTCATTCTTGAATGATAACAGTCCAACAATAAGTCTCTAAAAGGCAGGAAATGCTTCAAACAAGGATTTATAGTTTGATGTCAAAGAGGTTGCTGAGGCTGTACTGTTACTGTGTAAAAGGTCATCGACAAAGAAATGGAGAGTAGGTCATTGAACTACATTTGACCTAATTAGGCTTACTGATGCAGAGATACTGATCTGTATAGCTGACTCTGTACTGTTATGCATACATTATCGAATATGATACAGCAAAGAAATTTTGACAGTCAGAGTTCTCATGGAAGCCTTAAATCCTGAATCCGACAGAATTTTCCAATACCACAAATTCCCAAATGAACGCTCTCAATGCTCTAACACACACATGAACCATTTGCTGTCAGTGCTTCTGCGCTGCTATTACTTGATCACAGGAATGGAGGATGAAACCAGAAGAAATCAGAGGGTAAAGTGGATGTCAGGAGGTCATCGAAGGACATTTGACCCAATTTTAACTTTCTTGCGCAGAAATACCGAGCTACATAGCTAACTCTTCAACGCTTTTGCTCTATTGCTAGCTATCATGTATGAAATAGAAATTGGTATAATCAGGGTTCTCACTTAGAACCTGAAACCCCAAATCTGAGAGATTTTTCCAATACTGAAAATGTCCCAAATGAAAGCTCTAAATGCTCTTAGCACACATAAACCGTTTGCTGTCAGTGCTGCTGTGCTGCTATTACTGGATCAAAGGAAAGGGGGGTAATATCAGGAGAAATCAGAGGGTAAAATGGGTGTTAGTAGGTCATGGACCCTTCTGAAGGGTATTGGGACCTGGTTCACCCTGTGTTTAGACAAGTGAAAGGACATCAATCAAAGGGAGTGAACCAAGGGCACGTTTTGAGACCATGCATTTCGTTCCTCTCACTGCACGTTCAATACTGCTCTGCAGTGAGACTTGTCTGATTCTCTACAGCTATGCAATGATTCAGAGTGGGTCTACACTCTACAGTGGGACTCTGTGGCAGCCTGTGCTGTTCTAGAATTGATCTCATTCTAAGGAGCTGAATTTTTCCACTGAGCCGATCATACTTCCCAGTGAGTGACCCACATTGTGACTTCACGGTGATGAGTTGTGGTAGAGTGAAATGCTGCAGGATTACAATAACATACAGGTCTAGATATATATGTAGTTCTTATTCTTCAGTTAATACTTTGTGTTTAGAACTGACCTGATTTCATTGCTATGACAATTAATATTCATAAATTTGTATTGCAAACATTGGTCCTGTGATTTTACACATTATTTGTGACCAAAACTCAGCATCAAAAATTATATGATTCACCTAAGTACTACAAACTTATAAGTTAACTATTCATATTTTTTCATCACAATTTTCCACCTAGATGTCTCAGGAAAAATACCACTATGTCAATGAAAGCTTCTCATCACAGATTTAAGGAAATATGGATATATTGAGACAAATTTATTTATTTTCAACAAAAATGATGTCATTGGCTGGATTTTGCATTTGGCTTCACTTTTCCTCAAACTGCTTCCTCTATCATTGTTTAGCTCTGTTACATGCATGTTACAGGCATTTGAATGATTAATCCCAGCTTATATTTATAGTTAGCATCCTCTTTGTTCTCCATGAGAGTGAGGCAGTTGGCCAGTGCTATCAGCATTGTGTGGCTCTGTTGCCATGGTAACAGAAGCAAAAATGCTATTAAGGATGTTTGTTAAAGGTTACCAGTGGCATCACAGAATATAAAAGAGCAACTTGTATATATCACTTGGTATCACTTCTAATGGCTGCTGAAAAATGCATCTATAAAAAAAAATAACATCCTTCTAGGAAGTTTTTATTCTCCTCAATAGTTGAGACATGTTTGCAAAGCAATATCAGGTATATTGTTGGCCCTCAATCTTCAAGATAACATGATACATAACCAACAGAAAAGAAAAACAAAAGAAATTGTTACAAAAGAGATATAAAGAAATCAGAGATCCTGATCATATAAACTATGAAATTGTTTAGTATTATTTATAAGATGTATTGATTGTCATATACATATTTCATGAGTTTCAGGAAAAGAAACACAAGTTATTACAAGAAGGACAAAGCAGGAAGCTGGATAATTTATGAGTTAAGTTTCATTCAATCATGGAAACCAAAAGTATTAATTTGTTTGACACTTTACTATTTAATAAAACCCTAATATAATTCTTTCAATACAAACATGTATCTGCATTTTAATTTATGTGGTGTACATAGTTAGAGAAGATACATAAAAACTGTGGTCAGTTTTTCTAAACACTGTATCAACAACAAATCGAGCAGCAACTTGCAGTGAAATATTTTGATGGACGACAGCATTTAAAAACTGTCGCTTTAGCATAAATCAATCTTTCCGGCGCGGCGAATATTGGCCAAAGATAAAGCTGGTGCCTCTGTGAAATATGAATCTTTTGTTTACAAATCTTTTGATGTCGGGCTTGTTTTGGCTGTCAATGCCACCAATAGCAAGTGACTTGGAAAGGATGATATTGATGTTAGTGTTTAATACTGTTGATGTAGAGCTGCACTCTAAAAAATGTCGGGACAAAATTGGTTTTTTAGATTCAAAATGGTTTTTTGAAAAACCAAATTTCAATGCAAAACCAACATGGATTTAAAAAAAAATCCATGTTGGTTTTTTGCATTGAAATTTGGTTTTTCAAAAAACCATTTTGAATCTAAAAAACCAATTTTGTCTGAAATTTTTTAGAGTGTGCTCTAAATATGTTGGCAAGAGTGATAGCATTATATTATTGCTATATCAGAGGCATAAATTAGGTTGTATATATATATGCATTTCAAAAAGATACCATGTGGTAATGATGATGGTGCACTGTAAATCTAGTAAAACCAGCTGGGTCTCTTCAACGCCAGGTGCTGTTGGGAATAAAATTGTCCTCTTATGGTAGAAAACCGTTGTTTTATATATGGTACAAATGATAATTTCTTGTTTTTTTACAGTAACTGCCATACACCAGTCAGCAGCGAATCTCACGTCTCGTGCTCCTTAGTCAAGCATCCACAATTGCCATCTCTGCCTGTAGCAAAGTACCCATTAGTACCTGGGTCGAGTGAAGTAGTAGTTCAACCAGGATCTGCTTAGTTCCTCCATGCCGTTACTGGGGTTCGAACCCGCGACCATGTGTATGCATTGTATATATATAGCAGTCAAACACCTTGTCCACTTGGTTGAATGAAACGACGGTACTTATGACAAGAAGTCTTATAATAGGCCTATTGAAGTTTTTCAGGATAAGGGAACTTAGCTGGATACTAAGAACTTATGTCCATCAAGGCTTAGTGGAGGTCAATAAGAGGGGGTAATTTAACCATTTTATGCCAATTTTTTAAATAATCTTATTGAATATGTGTGCAAACATATGTTTCGCTTCAGCAAACCTGCACTGTGACTATTGATACGGTATTGTATATAGCAATTTTGGGATAATTGACATTTGTATGTTTTAATAATTTGTAACCCATGGATTCTTGTTATGTCATTTTAATTATTTGTAATCCATGGATTCTTGTAAATATCATCATACACATGTACATTCACATCATTCATAGTTGTTCATAGCTTTCAGAAATAAAGTTTGTCACAAAAGGAAATGTCTTTTGTCTTTTGTTAAAAGGTGTTAACAACTACATGTAACTGTTCAGAAAGGAAATTGAGAAGCACCTAGCATTCTCATGTGAACTCTAGACTGGAACAGATGTTAATATTTATAGTGCCTCCAGGTTATTGGATTCTAATTCACATTTATATTGGGAAATATATTTATTAGGAAATCTCAGGCTATTAAGCAGGTGAGCAATTTCATCTTCATTCCTCCATACTATTCATTTCATTTGTAGATTCAGTGATCATGTTGTATGTGTATTTCAAATTATATTGGTTCTTTCTAAGACATTGAATTAATGTTCTTTGTAGAACTGAAGAGTTGGTCCTTGTGGGTATTCAAGTACTATTCAGGATTTTGATATTGTTCAACCCCAACTAGGGTATGTCTATTGTATCAGTTATGTCAATTAATCATATCTATCATTTATGTCAATTGTGTTATTAATTTCACTTATGTCACTTTGTGTATATACAGCTAGTATGTAACATATTAAGTCACAGAATCTATATTATGTCTATAGATAATACATATACAGTTATTAGATTATGTGTTAAAGTATGAGTCATAATTACAGTGTAGCAAAGACTGTAATTTCTGTATATATGTAAAAGTAACCATTGTATTATATTTTAAGTCAAACCCTAATTCACTGTTTATATTTACAGGGTTGAAATTGAAATCGATATATTGGATCCGGGATTGGTATCCCACGTTGTTTAATAAACGATCGAAACGCACGAACCGTATTGTCTTCATTCGGTAACGGCAACAATGGCGCAGTTGACAGGGTTCCCGAAACGCAACTGAAATCGATCCGGAAATCTGGAGCTTGTCCGGCCAACAAGTGGAACCAGGATACGTACTACCGCGGTGGGAAACAGACTCCATTTATCGCAAGACTCAACAAGTTTCTTCAGATACGTGAGTTGATGTTTCAGACTTTTTGTCAATCTGACTGTGATCGAAGTCAGAATTATATGTGGATCGAACAGTCTTTTGGGAACAATTGGGCAATTCTTCATTTTGCTGCAATTTTTGCTTATATTGTTTGAATTCCTGAGTTCAAAGAGACTTTTTGTGGAGGTGTAACTTTCATTTGTGAACTCCCAGAGGTGTGAATTTTCACTGTTTTGATTTTTCACTGTTTTGAAACATATGTGAATTGTTTTCAACATAGCAGTTTTTCTATCAGCTGTTATTTGTCAAGAGTTCGTTGACCTTTAAGCTAATCAGGTCATTGTGTGCCATTTAAAAATTTTGAATCAGCTGTTAGAAGGTCAGTGTCCTAAACAAAAACAATTGGTTTACTTGGGCAAATAGTAACTTGCTGTATCCTGTATTATTTTGGTACTTTAATAATTACAAGGCAGTCTTTGATAATTTATTTAAACTTTCAATTTAAATTATACTGCCACTCATTTAACTTTAAAATTTAATTTACCAAATTTGTATATTTTTCTTCACAACATCAGCTTCATTGAAGGTTGTTGAGGTAATTATAATAGTGTATAAGAATTTTAAATTAGTTCACAATTCCTCTTATATTTAACATTACACTTAGTGTTTATAGTTTCAACTTCGTGTTATAATTAGCTAGTTGGGGTTACTTATTTATAACTTACATTTAAGTTATCAATCTACTTAGGTTATTTCTTACAATAACATACTAATTATTCCAAACAATTAGTTTGATATTTTACTTAGATTTAAGTTTAACTACTTATCATACTTTAGTTTTATGTTTAACTTATCTGTGTTTAGACAACTTATACTAATTTACTGTTAAGTTTAACTTATCTGTGTTTAGTTACCTTATACTTTACCAACTTATACTACTTTAACTTTTAAGTCTAACTTAGTTATTTAAGTTAACAATTTGTACTTAAGATTTTTTTCACATTTGGGTCAAAACTCAACTTACTTGATAAAAGTTATCTTAGATTATAAAACTTATTACTTATTACTGTATTCTTACTTAGGTTAATATCAGATTAATTCTTCAGTTCATATTCCAAATTCAACTTTACTTCAATTTATCTTCATAAATTATTCCTCTTTTCTTTAACCTGTACAAAACTTTATCCAAATTGTCCGCCCTTGTCAAACATACAACTTGATCATTTAGTGGATACTGTCCAGCGTGATTCATCATTTCATATTTACATTATCATCAATCTTCCCACAGCTCACTTCTGGTTTCCAAAATGTCTACGCCAGAGGAGATTAAAGAGTTAGTTGATAAATTACAGGGGGAGGATAAGACTAAATTATTGGGTTTGATCCAAGGCGTAATTCCCAAAAATGGTGGTGCAGGTGGGGCTGGTGGTGACGGCCAGGTTCCGGTGGAGAACGCACAGGACCGCAAACCACGTGAAGGGAAAACGCCTAAATTGCCTAAATTTTCTGGTTCCCAAGCATTGAAGTCTGAACCTTCCTTCAGGGTTTGGCAATTCGATGTTGAGGACTTAAAACGTAATCATGGGGAGAATGAGGTCAGGCGAGCTATCCATGAGTCAGTTACAGGGATGGCCGCTGAGATCCTAACAAGGTTAGGACAGGAGGCTACAGTTAATCAAATTTTGAGTAAATTTCAAAATATTTTTGGCACAGTGGTTAGTGATCAAAAGTTGTTGGCAGACTTCTACACTGCACAACAAAAGTCAAATGAGAGTATTGCAGAGTGGTCATGTCGTCTTGAAGAGTATTTGTGTCATCCTAATTTGAGTAAGTTAACGTCAAAGAACAACATGTTAAAGACGCGTTTCTTTTCGGGTTTGTTTTCTGATGCTATTGCTAACTCCATTCGTCATCTGGTGGAATCCAAGACCTTTGAAGACCTTGTGGTGTCTGCCAGGGAAGCTGAAGCTGATGTGGAAGACAAGTCTTCCAAAGCAGTAGCTAAGGCACAAGTGGTTGACCCTATGCTTGAACAACTTAAGCAAATTAAAGCAAGTTTGGACAAATTAACAACCAAATCTGAAGAATGGGAGCGACGATTGTCTACTGTTGAACAACAGAGAGCCACAAGACCAAGACAACAATCAACTCAACGCAGTTACCACTCAACCAACACTGAGCAACAAAACCAGCCGAGAGAAGTTACTTGCTTCTACTGCAAAACACCAGGGCACGTCAAGAGAAACTGCCAGAAGTATTTAAACTCTCGACAGTCTGCTGCGCGGGGCGGCAAGTAGACGCAACGCAACCTCCAGCCCCTTCTACATTAATTGGTCCCCTGAATGAAACTGCAATCAAGCTCAACAATGTAAGTACCTTAGCTCTTCTTGATACCGGTTCACAGATTTCTTGTGTGTCACAGGCTTTTTATGATAAACATTTGGCACATGTTGATGTAAAACCCATTAATTCTCTTTTACAAGTTGAGGGAGTGGGAGGTAACCTTTTGCCCTACTCCGGTTACATTGAAGTGGATGTAAATTTTCCATGTAGAGTTTTAGGTGATGGTAAAACTCTTAGTTGTCTGTTACTAGTTACAGCAGATACACGTTATAATGCAAAGTGTCCTGTTTTGTTAGGCACTAATGTTATTTCTTCTTGTCTCCAATTTCAGAAAAATTTTGTTGAAGAACCACAGTTACCCCTTGCATGGAAAGTGGCTTTCCAGTGCATGAGTGTCAACATTAAGGATCAGTCTGAAGGTGTCCAAGTTATGACTGAAGAGAAAATTCAAGTTGAAGCAAATTCCAGTTGCATGCTACAGTGTTCGCATGGTGACTTCAAGTGGAACTCAGATGCCTATATGATGGTGGATGGCAGTGACTTAACCTCTCTACCAGGTGGACTGTTCGTCACCCCTATGGTAGTGCCAGGGAAGGCTGCGGATGGTAAATTTCCTGTACTGTTAGTTAATTGTTCCCAACGAACAATTCACATCCCTGCGAAAACTACAGTTGGAAATGTAGTACCAGTTTGTTTGACGTCTTCACCAGTCTACTCAGGCAAGGAAGTAGTCCCTTCCAAGGACATTATGGAAATGTTTCCTTTGGAACACTTGTCTACAGAGGAGCGCCACAGAGTTCATCAGTGCTTAGAAAAACACAAGAATGCGTTTTCTTGGAACAGCTTAGATCTTGGACATTGCTCAGCATATAAACACCGGATAAGACTGACTGATGACACACCATTCAAAGAGAGATACAGAAGAATTCCGCCAGCGATGATAGATGAAGTCCGATCACATCTACAAGAGATGTTAGACTCAGGCGTGATCCAGGAGAGCAAGAGTCCTTTCTCGTCTGCAGCAGTATTTGTTAGGAAGCGGGATGGATCTCTCAGATTTTGTATTGATTTTCGTCGTTTGAACAACAAAACTGTCCCTGATGCTCACTACCTGCCAAGGATTGACGATACCTTTGACAGGTTATCTGGTTCGTCGTGGTTTTCCACACTTGACCTGAAGGCAGGATATTGGCAAGTTGAGATGGAACCCGAAGATCGGAAGTTTACTGCCTTTACTGCAGGAAGCTTAGGCTTCTATGAATGGGTCCGTATGCCTATGGGATTGTCTAATTCTGCTGCTACATTCCAGAGGGTCATGGAGTCAGTCATGGGATCAGTCAATTTTGAATGTTGTCTATTGTACTTAGATGATCTCATTGTTTTCAGCTCTGATTTCGAACAGCATCTACTACGCCTAGAGAAAGTGCTGTCAAGAATCGAAGATGCAGGCCTGAAGTTGAAACCCAGCAAGTGCTGTTTGTTCCAACGTGAGATCAAATATTTAGGTCACTCACTTTCAGAAGAAGGAGTGAAGACGGACAATGCCAAGATAGAGAAGATCCTTAATTGGCCTGTACCAACAAACAAGAAACAACTCCATCAATTTCTTGGATTTTGTGGGTACTACCGTCGGTTTGTCCAAAACTACTCCAAGTTGGCCTATCCTTTACAGAAACTACTGTTTGGGGAAAAGAAGAAGACATCGAAAACTTTGAAGACATCTAAGAAGAGCAAGACAGAAGAAGTTCCATTTGTCTGGGAAGAAGATCAGCAGGAAGCATTCACCAAACTGATTGATGCATTGACCCATGCACCCATACTTGCATTTGCGGACTTTAGCAAACCCTTTGTATTACATACAGATGCAAGCCTTCATGGTTTAGGAGCAGTTCTTAGTCAGGAGCAAGAAGGAAAACTGAGGCCGATCGCTTACGCCAGTAGAAGTTTGTCGCCTTCTGAGAAGAACTATCCCATTCACAAGCTTGAATTTTTAGCATTAAAATGGGCTGTTTGTAGTAAATTTCATGGCTATTTGTATGGTTCAAGATTTCATTGTTTTACAGACAACAACCCTTTGACATTTGCAATGTCGACGGCAAAGTTAGATGCCACTGGACTTCGATGGGTGTCTGAGTTGTCTCTTTATGACTTCAGTATTCAATACAAAGCTGGACGTCTAAACCAAGCAGCCGATGCTTTGTCTCGTTTGGACGAGTACAAAAATCTGGATAATGAGTCTGTCAAAACCATTTGTCAAAGTGTGAATGTTGCAGATTATGTCACATGTTTGTCACTTACAGATACTTCAGTGCCAGAGGAGTTATTAACTCATCAGTTAGATGATTCGATGACTTGGCAAGATTGGATCGAGTTACAAGGCCAAGACCAGGATGTTCAAGCTGTTCTCGAAGCTCTCGAGAAGAAGACTAACTTGGTTGGTGTGGCTGGTGAGACTCGGATTCTCTGGAGACAACGGAAACAGTTGGATCTTCATGAAGGAGTACTGTACAGGAAGAGACAAGCAGGACAAGAAGAAACAAGACAACTGGTATTACCCAAGGCTTGTCGTGAGGACGCCTTGAAGATGTTACACGATGACATGGGACATCTCGGTAGAGACAGAGTGCTAGATTTAGCAAGAACCCGATTCTATTGGCCTAATATGAAGAACGACATTGAAGAGTGGATCGCTAAGTGCGACAGATGTTTGAGAAGGAAGCAACCAACAAATCAGAGAGCTGGACTGGAACATCTCACTTCAGAATGTCCAATGGAGTTGATCTGCATAGACTTCCTCACTTTAGAGAATTCAGTTGGTGGATATGGCAACATACTTGTTCTTACAGACAATTTTACCAAGTATGCCATGGCCGTTGCTACAAGGAATCAGACCGCTAAGACAACAGCAAAGTCTCTCATAGAGCTTTTTGTCAACCATTACGGATTGCCAGAGCGCATCCACAGTGATCAAGGCACCAATTTTACCAGCAAAGTGATACGCCACATGTGTGAGACCTTGAACATCAGACAGTCAAGAACGACGCCCTACCATCCACAGGGGAATGGGCAATGTGAGCGGATGAATAGGACCCTCCTAGACATGATGGGTACTTTGGCTGATGAGAAGAAGAAAAGATGGAAAGAATATCTTCAACCATTGGTTCATGCGTACAACTGTACAAGACATGAGACCACAGGCTACGCTCCTTTCGAACTCATGTTCGGTAGGACTCCTCGGTTGCCAGTCGACATCAAGTTTGGTCTGGAAAACTTGACGGAAGGAAAGCCATACCATGAGTATGCTACAGAGTTGAAGAGTAGAATGAAAGAAGCTTACAGAATAGCAAGGAACAACATCAACAGGTCACAAGCAACATCGAAGATTAGATACGACAAGAAGATCAAAGGAACATCAATTGAGAGTGGAGACTTGGTTCTTGTGAAGAAGGTCACATTTGACGAAGGCAAGCACAAGCTAGCAGATAAGTGGGAAGAGAAGTCTTATGAAGTTCTGAAGAAGATAGAAGGATCCCCAGTTTACGATGTGAGGTTGCAAGAAGGAAAGGGAAGAATTAGGAGACTACATCGGAATATGTTACTCCCAGTAGGAAGGAAGAAAGAGAACACTGACAGTGAGGACAGCGAGAGCGAAGAGAGTGATGACTCGGAAACTCCAGTCGTCAGGAAAGATCCAGACAGATCTCAAGAGGCAGCAGGATCGGAGAACACTGAAGAGAGAGAAAATACAAGAGCTGATGAAGAAAATGAAGAAAGTAGTGAAGAAGAGACAGCCAGATCAGAAGAAGAAGAGACAGTCAGGTCAGAAGAAGACGAGGATAGACCTGAAGAAGTCACATTGAGACGTTCAACAAGAATAAGGAGACCTCCAGAGAAGTTTAGATCCGGAGATTATGTGACTAACTTCTTGGGGAGTGCAACTTCAGCACCGATAAATCAACAGGAAAAGCTAGTTTTATTGAGTCGGTTACTGGACCTTCTCAAGTAGGATTTGTGGTGTTATGGTGAGGACACCATTTTATTTCAGGGGGGTGTATGATACGGTATTGTATATAGCAATTTTGGGATAATTGACATTTGTATGTTTTAATAATTTGTAACCCATGGATTCTTGTTATGTCATTTTAATTATTTGTAATCCATGGATTCTTGTAAATATCATCATACACATGTACATTCACATCATTCATAGTTGTTCATAGCTTTCAGAAATAAAGTTTGTCACAAAAGGAAATGTCTTTTGTCTTTTGTTAAAAGGTGTTAACAACTACATGTAACTGTTCAGAAAGGAAATTGAGAAGCACCTAGCATTCTCATGTGAACTCTAGACTGGAACAGATGTTAATATTTATAGTGCCTCCAGGTTATTGGATTCTAATTCACATTTATATTGGGAAATATATTTATTAGGAAATCTAA
This sequence comes from Platynereis dumerilii, assembly GCA_026936325.1. Taxonomy (NCBI): domain Eukaryota; kingdom Metazoa; phylum Annelida; class Polychaeta; order Phyllodocida; family Nereididae; genus Platynereis; species Platynereis dumerilii. The sequence continues at coordinate 137,770,020 of JAPTHN010000001.1, forward strand.
AGCTATTAAGCAGGTGAGCAATTTCATCTTCATTCCTCCATACTATTCATTTCATTTGTAGATTCAGTGATCATGTTGTATGTGTATTTCAAATTATATTGGTTCTTTCTAAGACATTGAATTAATGTTCTTTGTAGAACTGAAGAGTTGGTCCTTGTGGGTATTCAAGTACTATTCAGGATTTTGATATTGTTCAACCCCAACTAGGGTATGTCTATTGTATCAGTTATGTCAATTAATCATATCTATCATTTATGTCAATTGTGTTATTAATTTCACTTATGTCACTTTGTGTATATACAGCTAGTATGTAACATATTAAGTCACAGAATCTATATTATGTCTATAGATAATACATATACAGTTATTAGATTATGTGTTAAAGTATGAGTCATAATTACAGTGTAGCAAAGACTGTAATTTCTGTATATAATTTCTGTATATATGTAAAAGTAACCATTGTATTATATTTTAAGTCAAACCCTAATTCACTGTTTATATTTACAGGGTTGAAATTGAAATCGATATATTGGATCCGGGATTGGTATCCCACGTTGTTTAATAAACGATCGAAACGCACGAACCGTATTGTCTTCATTCGGTAACGGCAACACTATTATGTAATGCATTACAGAAATCATAACATAAGCATTTAAGGGGACATTCTTAGCAGCCAGCTAAGTTCCCTTATCCTGAAAAACTTCAGTAGGGAATACTATCTGTACAGCTGAATTGTACATTGAGGCTATGTGGACACCAGTTGACGTTAGGTTTGTTCGTTTACAGGTGTTTTCATTACCATGCGATTCTTGTCATTCACACTTGGCTGTTAGGAATTAATGCTAAACCAGCACATACTACGTTTGATAAATCAAATTCGTGACGTTCTGTTGTTTCTAAACCAATCAGATTAACTGAAATTGACATGTATTTGATGGGTCTAGAAACTAAGAATCGTGTACTAATGAAATCACCTGTAATACAAAACATCATTTCTTACAAAGAGCAATCTTTGGAAGTAATACTTTCGATTGGTTCAGATAGGCAGAAATACCAGGATGTTCAAGAATATTGCCTTCTTGCCATGGATGCTATTATTGTAATGACTGTTATGCTGCTGATGTCAGTGGGCCTGCTGCTATTGATGCCACTGGAGCTGCTAATGCTAGTGATGTTGATGCTACTGCTGGCCCACATTCCATAGCGATGCCACATTGATTCAATTCTACACCCCCATTCTCTGACAAAGGCTAAGTAGCTCCCTTTGTTTCTGTTTTTCCAATTTTTCCAATTTAGTTTTTCACTTCCGCCATATTTTCCCAGAGTGTTCTGTGGTTTAATTCTGAGAACATCTGAATCGGGCAAATGATAAAGTCAGCGAATATTAGGCGAAATGTTATTAAGAAAAATACAATATAATCTAGTCTTAGAACTCTGCATGATAAGACCATACTGCCAAATTCTTAGATGGTTAACCTGATTCTGATAATAACCATAGCCTTATTCAATTAGCTCTGATTCATTGCTGAATAAACATATAAAAAATCCATATGAGTTTTTTTGTATAAGGTGTAGTATAGATATGTTTGGCTGGTATATTAAATTTGCCTGCTGATTGTCCCTCCACTAGTTATATTTTGACAATAGTTTACATAAATTATACCATCCTAACACATGCATAACCTCAACAAGACATCATTGAAATTGCTCATGTTTAGTTTATGGATCAAATTATACTTATCTGTTTTCCACACAGCATACCAGTTGATTTATATGTAAGCAAATAAATGGATTCATCTCCATCAAAGTTCTTACCTGAAAATAAAATAAGACATTGGTCAGATAACTATAGTAACAAATCATGCCTATAAACAATATAAATTCATGACATGTGTAAGTTCAATTATATAACTTAAAATGGATATCATTCATGACACATGTAACTTCAACATATCATTCATGTAACTTTAATGAAAGTGTTAATCCATCATGATTTGTGCAACTTTAATGTATGTGTACATCATGCAGTCATGGCAGGTGTTACTATAATATGTGTAATTTTGTATAGCATGTAACTTCAACGCGTGTTTATTGTGTAACTTTACTGTAAGTAGGCCAATATTCATGTTCTTTCGCATGTTTTAATATGTGTATATCATTTATGCAGTTGAAGTGTAACTTCAACATGTGTGTATCATTCATGACATTATGTAACTTTTGAAGCTTATATAGGCTACACTTTTAATATTGGCCAACTAATATAACATAATTTTTGCTTTGAGCCATACATGATCTTCATTCTATAGCCAGCCAATTCTAAAATTGCCAGGAAAGAAAATTTAAATTAGTACTAATATTGAGCCTCCACTTACACAAGGGTACACTGGTTACAATTTCTTTTCTTGAAACCAACTCTAAGATGTCATTGAAATATCATTCTCACAAGTGCTCGCCATTGCTTTAATCTTTGAAATTCATGAAAGTAGATTACTTAAAAGTGTGTCATGAGAGATGCAGATAACTTTGATATGAGCATGATGAAACAACAGATAATCATATGTCATTTCACTCCCTATAATTCACACAGGCTCCCCTTTAGCCCAATATAAAATGAGCCAGATACATGGCATTATCTCATCTGCTGCAATTGATCCCGTGGCATATATGGCCTTGCTTGGAGATCAGTCAGACTTTTAGACACTATAGCATTCATGTCAGTGCAGTTTTGGGAAGCCCAGGATTCCTGAGAGCTCTATAAATGCCTGAAGTCACAGCTCAAATCGGTTATCAAAGATGTTTATCTCATTTGATTGAGATTATATTAATGTATTATACCATTATGTACATGTAATTATATTGTAATGGATGTACATGATCTTGTTACACTTGACGAATGTCAAGTGCATGAAAAGAATTGGACTGAAATGTTCCTTGTGAGGTCATACCCCTATCCATGCCATGTTATTATCTATGACTCACAAGCAATTTGTGAGATCATATCCTATACTTTCAGTTCAATCAAAGAGTCACGGACTGAGTATCAATGAGATCATAAGTTTCTCAATGACAAATCAACACTTCATTTCCATGCAATGAACAGGGCCCGTTGTTAGGTCATTGATGCCCTCTAGGTGCTGAATGCATGTACTCACTCATCATTCGTCAACTGGGTTATTAGAAATAGGTTAGCATTATTGCGTAATAATGACAACATAAACAATATAGTTAATTTAGTTTCCGAAAAGAGAAAAACTCTTTGTGGTTTTTACAGCGCTTACACTCTATATCAATATCTTCTTGATAAGCGGCTCCCAGTGATCCACACCCACTTCCTTCTGAATATTTAATGACGAAATATCTCCAGAGGAGAAAGGTCAAATCTGTGATCAAACATGATTATTTAATATGATCTGGAGATCATATCTGGCAATGGATAAGAATGACCTGGTTGACAGGATGATGAGAAATAATTTTCCATTGCATGTTCCTAAGTAAATTCTTCTAGATGTAGTTAACGAAGAAGACTGATGCCGAGGAGGAACATTGTTATTGAAACTTGCATGGTAAAATTTGAATTTTGAGTCAGCTTAAATGATTGAGTGAGATGGATTATGCACAATTCCTTTGAGGTAACATGTTATGATAATGGACACTGTAGGACAGATTATCAAAACTTGAAACAACAAGCAATGTAAGCTCAAAGGAATGTGCAACCATCTCACTCAGTCATTTGAGCTGACTCAAAATTTCAAATTTTACAGTGTGGACAGTGAATTTACACTAATTATATATTGTGTAGTTGCTCAGACAATTGAAACTCAACCTTTTCCGCACTAAACAATGCCAAGTCTGATATATAAAGTATATGTATGCGGTGAGAATTCACATACAAGTACATGTAAAAAACACAATGTCTACACTCTAAAAAAATTCAGACAAAATTGTTTTTTTGAAAAACCAAATTTCAATGCAAAAAACCAAAATGGATTTTTTTAAAAATCCATTTTGGTTTTGCATTGAAATTTGGTTTTTCAAAAAACCATTTTGAATCTAAACAAGAAAATCTTTTTTAAAAAAAGATGTGACCTGCTCCACCAAAATGGGATCAAAGTCGGCCTGCTATCATTTTCAGTTGTGAAAATGACTTTGTTCTACTGGAATTTGGCTTTAAAATGATGTTTCATTTGTCTTGATATCTCCACCCAATCCAAAGATATGGCTCCTCAAACATTGACGATACGAAACATCGAACTTTGAGAAAATGGCATTTGAATTTCCTGCCATTACAATAAAAGAACTAGGAAAATAAAGAATGATGCCCAATTTGGATAATTTAAAATCAGTTTTTGGTTAAGATGGTCATAAATAATCAAAACAAATTGCTTTTGCTAAAACATGGTACCAACAGCTGAAAATCATCAAAATATGACCTTTTGACACATTTTGCTCATTTCTGGAAAATACAGATTGCCTACTTTGAACTCATTTTGGTGGAGCAGGTCACAGATATGCTGGTTGTAGCAATGATATCTTTAAAATGTGGAAAAAAAAACATTATCTTTTAGAAGTAGCCCTTTTATTTGATAAACATATCTATAAATTTAAACATTATACTAGAAAATATAAAGTATTTTGTTAAATTCATAAATAAAGTAATTTTTGTGGCCTAACCTGGAATTGAACCCTGGCCAGTGGGGTGGAAGGCAAACTCTCTACCTGCTTCGCCACTGGGCCAGCCATACGACTTGTTCCTAAATATAGAAATTGAATCCTCATATAGGCCTATTGCAAGAATAAGAAACCACGCCCTCCACTTCCAAACTTCTCAGGCAAATTTGACACACTTCTACTCCACTTATTGACATTCCGAAAACTGCTTCGTGTTTATGAGATGTTCTAGTTTCAGAAAAGTGGTGAACCAGGCATGTACGACAAAATTTCGAGCTTCAGCGGCCCTGTTTATATAGATCTCTGAAAAAAAGCAGCAGCATATCCTGGTCACATGACAGGTGTCGTCCACTTGTCTATATCAATCGTGACAACTCACCTCCAGCTTAAATTGTACTAGAATAATTTTTGGTGGATCAATCATCAATTTCCGAAATGGCAGGTGTACTTTGACATAAATGCAACAACTTGAAGTATTTGCAATGATAAGTTATTTCCTAGTGCTCCACTTTATATCACTAAAGGCTGAGGTGAACTTGTGTTGACACTTTTCAGTATGGGGTGCCCAGTAAACTGCTGATATTAATGGCTAAAGATATGCCATAATACATCTTTTCTTACAGCCCAATGGAACCAGCATAAAAACCAATTTTGTCCCAACATCTTTTAGAGTGTAGCCCTGCAACAGACTCTCAGGCTTATGTCAGGATGAGCTTAATTCTCAGTGACAACAGCCAAGAGACTTTTTGAATCTAATGTCACCCAAACTTAATGAATCCATTAGCTCTAACCTTGAATTTTCATTAAACAAGAAAATACACTATTTAGGTAATCCTAGCAGCATGACAAAAACTAATTACAACTTAAGCTCATCAGGTAATATTTCATCCTTCCAAGCTAATGTAAATTTCTAAAAGCAAAAAAGATAGTGCTTTTTTTTTTTCAGCGCAGTCTAAAATCTTATTAGCTGACTTCATGTCAAACCTTTCTTCAGCTTTTTAAATATCTACAGCAGATATATATTTAACCATCCTACAAATGTCAAAATATATAAATATATACAACCACGGTTCCCTCAACTTGATATGAGATGTTTCTTCCCTCATATTGTTCACTGAAACCATTTGTTCTAATTATCGAATTAAATTTTTTAAACCAACTTCAAATAATGATACAAGCTATAAGGTTTTAATTCTCTAATTGATGTAATATAAATTTTACTTTTTAATTTCGTATGAGTAAAACTCACAGCCAAATGTTGTGCAGTTAGGATAATATAATATATTTTGAATATTCTGTGTTCTCAAGTTTACTTAACTCAGCTAAATATAACATAGGCTGCGCAGCAGCAAACCTTCAGCGAATAACACCTTTAGAAGATTACAATAATATCATAAAATTGGTGCGTTTATGAAATTGCTTATAGGTATGCAATAGCAGTCGAGTAGTGGCCTTCAATTATCTCTATTTGCCCGCTCTCTGCCATCTTCCCATCTGCTTGCCAGGATTTGTAAAATCAGGGAAAGGCCTTGTTAGACTAATTTACGCATTATGGTATAGTTTCATGCATGTACAAAGTACAGGTTATGATGTGTCGTTTGAAAACCAAAAAATATAACGCTATTATAATTTTCTGAAGTTTCTCCAATGATTCATAAAGTGTTATATGCATCAAAAAGCAGTGCTACATTGCATAGGTGATTCGTTTAGAAAATTGCATTACTGTATATAGTGGGCAAGTTTTGGCTCCGATATAAAAAAAATTCTCTTAAATATTTTTTGTCAATATTACAAAAACTATAGAATATTTTCCATCAGACCTTTCAAAAGGCAGAACTAGACCATATTGACCATATGTGTACCAAACTGTATTCATGTAATTGCAATAGTGACCGAGTCTTAGCCCAAAAAACAAAAAAAATATGTTTTTATATTTTTTCTCATTTTTTCAGAAAGTATAGAATATCTGTCAATGAGACCATCAAAAGGCACAACTAGACCATATAGGCCACATGTGTACCAAATATCATTCATGCACATGCAATAATGACCGAGCCTTGGCCCGGAAACGAAAAGAAATAATTTTCATATTTTGGTAATTATTTCAAAAAGTATTTAAGATCTATTCATCAGACCATCAAAAGGCACAACTAGACCATACAGGCTAGGTGTGTACCAAACTTCATCCACATACATTCAATAGAGGCGGAGTGCTGGGCCGGAAACGATCTATCCACCCGCCGCCCGACCGCCCGCCCGCCCGCCCGCCCGGCGGACGGACAGCATTTTTACCCAAGTGATTACAATACCTTCTTCGAACTTCGTTCGCTGAAGGTAATAATGTACACATTCCACCGGGTTTTCAACCCCATTATCACTAAAATGTTGCTTGCCACCCCTCTACAATGGCTAATGACTTTAGTTCCAAGAAGCCATCATTCTGTACCTTCTAAAGTCTACTGAAGCTATCTGTCTCAGCCTTTCCTGTTTGATCCAGCCTCTAATGGTGCTGTTTGCCTTATTTGGTCTTTCACATTTGTTGTGACCTCTAATGAAGCCATGTATAGCTTGTGTAGACATGCAATCCAGCAATTAAGTCTACCATTGAAGTCTATATGCTCATAATAGCATCAAGCAAAGCAACATGTCTTGATCTGTACTTTTCATGATGGCAAAACCAAAGGAATTATAAGTCATATCAGAGCTCTAAGTGGATTTCAATGAAACCAAATCTCTACATATCAATCAAAGTTACATTGTAACAATGACGACACATGTAATTTCTCAATCTAATTACATTAATTTGGCAAACTCGAAGGTTAAAGAATTGAAGGCCTGCATTTATGAAAAAACAGCATAAGCAGTCTCCGGTTATGTTGCTATCTTATAAACAGTTATCATTGCGATATGTATGAATAAAATATATTTTTGATTAACAATCCAAAGCAAGTGTATGACATAAATTCAGTAAAATGAGGCTTCACACAATTGATTCACATTCTCATGAAGATTTTCCTCAGCACTTCATGAAGTGCTTTAACTCTTCATCACTGTGTCTGTAAGATGGATTAATTTCATACTACAGACAGCATATTTCATAAATTATAATGCAGAAAATATTCGAGCTGATCATAAAGGGGATGCTGTACAAAAACAGTTGAATACTAATTACTATTCTTAGTTTCAACCAAAGTGGCAAGGTAATGTTATTCTAAACCAGTGATGGAAATGGGGGGGAGGACTTGCGGGAGCTGAGCTCCCTTGACCAGAAAACTGGGGGAGCTCGATCTTCCCTGCTAAAGCTCTCCCATGATCAGTGGTGAAAATACAATTTCCTGTTCATTTTTTCAGTCCACCAAGTACTATCAACCAAAATTATACTCCATGGTGTCAGGACTTTTTCCCCTTTTATTAATTTGCAATCACGCGGTGCCACCAGACCAGCCAAGAGCTCCTCTTATGAAAATTTGTACTTTTTCATCACTGCTCTAAACATAACCATTTACAGCAAGTGGATGTTTGGCACTATTTTTTTTGGTAATGCAAGCTAGTTATATTGCATTCCAGGATTACTGCACAAATCGAAGTGATGTCTGACGAAAATTAACAGTATCATGACAAGTATAACCATCATAAGAGCAGCTGTGGCTCACATGCCTCCCTGGCTCTTTGGTTTCAATCGATAACTCATTACCCTTTAACACTAACCAGATGCACTGTTTTTACACCTATAGCCTTTTTATCAGGCGCTGTGTGAGAGGTGCCATCTACTATGCGCTAAATGGCACCAGACCAGGGACCAGAGACCAGGGACCAGAAAATGTGTAGAGCACTTGTCAGTTTGAAATGTACCAGGGTAATAATACCCTGTAGCAGAGAGTGGGCGACTTAGTGAGGCCATATGTACAGTCAGGTGGCAGCCAAGGTGGGCCTATTACAGGAAACGGGCCCATTAAGGGAGATTTATGAGAGGAGCCAGGCTGCTGTTTTCACTGGGAGCAACCTGTGAACTTCCATAAGACTGGTATTAGCCGCTCTGTCGCCTGTGTTTCCAATGAATGCGAGAGAACCCAGACTGATGGTGGCCCTTGCTTCCTGCCATACACTTTGTCGAGGATGTCTCGACTCCCATGGCTAAAAAACCACAGTACCGCTTGGAAGTGCTCACTTTTCTTGTACATATAGTCGTATACTCTCATACACTCAGTACTGTGTCCTTTCCTTTGCCCTTATAAACTCTCATCACCTCATTAGTCCTGTCTCATGTCCTTTCATTTACTCTTTTGTCCTACCATGTACTGGTGTGATCTCCTGCCTAGCAAGGCAAGTATGATTTCAAACATGTCGTTCCAAGTGAAATGTCTTCCATCCCAACTTAGTCATCCAAACACTGAACCGAAACAAAACACAGTGAGATACAGTGCCACAAACAAGAGTAATGTGGAGTGCAGTGCTGGAGGCTAGCCTTTCTGGATGTCTCCTTCACTATTGCTTGTCCAGGGGTCTCCTCTAAGTTGCTGGACCAGCCCTTGTCTTCCTGGCCTCCAGTAGCAATCTATCAAAGCTCAGCAGCTAGAGTTACTCATAATGGAGATTACTTATAAGTCTCTGCTGCAAGCCACATCTATTTTGCCAGACTCAGACACCAGAGAGATTACTGGAGAGCATAAAGACAGCAATTTCATATGAGACATGTAGACACTTTAGTATAAATTTAATTTTGACATCAGTTGAGCTTCCCTGAAACAATTATAAATTGTGGCTTGACATAAGATTGCAAAACAAAATCTTGATTTATCACAAAATTATGAGGCTCAAGAATACACTTGAGAAAAAGGAACTCCTAGACATTTCAAATTTAAGCCACATGGTGCACTGTGTACTAAAGAAATTGAAGTGGATGTAAAGTTCCTATTTTTTCATACTTCAGATATTCAGGGTGATTTCTTTTACACAATAATTTCAGGAGTGTCTTTCTCAACTTTTCCAAGCAAACCAAGAAAACATTTTTAGATCTCCCATCTTTTTGCCGGTTCCATATTACTGTGGGAAGCCTGCGGATGTCATGACAAATAATATTTACAATGAGTCTGAACATATAGACTTTAGTTTATTGGGTTCGTGACATTATTCTCATGTCATAGATGTTGTTGATACCAAATTGAAAAAATAGCTGAAATAATCAGATTGGTATTAGGCATATAGACACTGGCCATTGGGTTCATGGTAGCCTAATGAGAAAACACAGAGAGGTAATGGGATACTTTCTATCATTGTGCTGGCATGATTGCTAAACATAAAGAAAATATGGATAGATGGCTAATTTTTTTGAGGATGCTTGCTTCTCTAGATCCACTGACTCCCTCCTCTCCCCAAACATCTGCGCATAGATGGATACAGCAGAAGCCTTTGATGTCAGTTGCTTGAATACACAGGTCTTCCTGCGGCTTTTATTCCTTCATGCCCTCTTAGAAGAAAGCACAAATCACATGGTGGCTGAGGAAACCATTCCAAAAAGGTCTGTATACCAGTTGGGCAAAGTGAGCTAAACAACTTTGCAATTTCAGCTCTCAAACAAGGCTGCTAGTGCCGCTTTCTGAATCCATTGCCTAAGGCTAGTTGTGAGGACATTTAAGACAGTGCAAGAGTTAAGGGCCTTAGGGAGAGAGCAGTTTCCTCCGTCTGCCAGCCACTGCATTCAGGACGTATGATCTTAGCTTGGTAATTGCGCTTTGCCTTGGCTCGTTTCAGCTTGGCTTCCCTCAGCCGTTGGCTCTGGCAGACTCCACTGCTCAGCTATTTATGATTCTCCACTTATAGCATGGCTCAATTCAGCTCAGCTTTAAGCATGGTTCTTCTCATAGTATGGCTCAGCTCTGACTACAGTCAAACTTAATAAGTCCCTGCAGTCCTGCACCTTAGAATGGTTCAATCATATGAACTGGAAGGATTCTATCTACAGGCTAAATTTCCAATACACAATCATAGAATAATCTAAAACATAAAATATGTTGAACGTACTACTATAATTCTATATCTTGCATTTTGTGCTTAGATGGTAGAGTGGACGTGGGACATGGAAACAAGGCAAAGTGCATATTTTAAAATATATTTCTGAGATAGTACACAAATCTAAGACATTTCCAAAAAGGAAGCAACATTAAAAAATGTTTTGAAAAGCTTTAAAATTAGTAAGAAAATACCAAGTGAAAACACAGAAGAAAAACATAACTTACTGAAATAAAAAAATACCTCAATGGAGGAGTGTCTTCTTTACATGCCAATTAGCTACTCCCAAATTTTCTAAAGTAAATTTGATAAGCCCATATGGAATTATATTCAGCTTTCAAATACATATTAATTGCTAAATAGCAAGTGATATTAACTATACCTCAGGGATAATGAGAACTTGTGTTTTATAGACCAATACAGACTCGTGATAAACAAATGAGAAATAAATTACCCCTGACAATCCCAATTACTTGGACGAAGTTGTGGACATGAACTCATGTTACATACAAACATTAGCTGCAGTGCATTGTTACACACTTTAGTGCAAATAACTACAGAAAAGAAATATATTTTGTAACCAAACATCTATGCATTTCCACAATTTTAGTCTTTAGCTGTTTATGGTTATGGATGACTTTGCACTGTAAATGGTTAGTGATGTTTCGGACACTTTCAATAGAATATTATGTACTGGTATATATATTAATAACACTGAGCCTGAATTTTTTACAGCCTCCATAACAGTATTACCATTCACCATGTGCTAAGTGGCACCAAACCAGGGACCAGAGTGTGATGACCACAAAACAAGTAGAGCACTTGTCAGTTTGAATGTACCAAGGTAATAATGCCATGGAGCAAAGAGTGGGTAACTTATTGAGGCCATATGTACAGTGAACGTGGGCCTATTATAGGAAACAGGCCCATTAAGGGAGATTTATAAGAGGAGCCAGGCTGCTGTTTTCACTGGGAGCAACCTGTGAACTTCCATAAGACTGGTATTAGCCGCTTGGTCACCTGTGTTTCCGATGAATGCGAGAGAACCTTGACTAATGGTGGCTCTTGCTTCCTGCCATACACTTTCCCGACCCCCAGACTACAGAGCGATATCCCTTGCTTCTCTTGTCTACTTTCACAGGCTCTAATGCCCTTTCACTTGTTTCAATGTTCTCTTGCATCCGCTTATTTACTGTTGTCTCCACTCATGAACTCTCGTTTACTGTTGCTTATGGTTTCCTCTATCACATGGCAATTATTGTTTCAAACGCTCAAGTGAAATGTCTTCCAACCCATCTAAATCATTGAAAAACCAAAGCAGAACATAGCGAGACACAGACCGACACACAAGAGTAATGTGGAGTGCAGTGCTGGAGGCTAGCTTTTCTGCATGTCTCCTTCTCTATTGCTTGTCCTGAGGTCTCCTCTAAGTTGCTGGACCAGCCTCTGCCTTCCTTTCCTCCCATAGCAATCCATCAAAGCTCTGTAGCTAGAGTTACTCATAATTGAGATTACTTAGACTCTGCTGCAAGCCACATCTATTTCCACAGACTTATCTGTCCTCTGAGAGATTAACAGATTGCTAATCAGACAATGTAAAGTTAAATCTAACGTACATCTGATAAAAAACACATAGACAGTAGTACATTTAGATTTTATCATGACCTGACCTTCTCTGAAGAGATTGAAAGATTCCAACCATTCCTGAGGGAATCACAAGTTGATGACCTGGTATAAGATTGTACTACTCAAGTATGATGCTTGTGAGCATAGAAACTTTGAAGTAATATATATCACGGGACCAACTGTGTTGTTACACATGGAAGCTCCAGATTAAAGAGAGAATCAATTTATCTTCAAACATATGGTGATACATTATATTGTGTGTGTTGAGCTCCTTATATTAGATTTAGAATGACATAACAAAAATATTTACACTGATTAATTGAGTAAAAACATAAATACTTTAATTCATTGCATTTTTGACAGAGTCATGTCAGAGATACTGTAGATTCATATTGGCAACAGTTGATAAAATGTACAATTGAATTTTTATATTGCCACCCAATTTGCCAGAAGGTAATTGGGTTCAATGCCCAGATATAACAGAGGCAAGTAATGGGATACTTTCTATCAATGTTTTGCCATGTATGCTAAGCTGAAAATATTTATACTGGGACAATATTTTTTGCAAGGTCTTGGTCTGTTTCTCAGGTCCACCAACTCCTTCCTATCCTCAAACATCTACACACAAATGGATACACCAAGACCATTGATGTAAGTAGCTTGAATACATTGGTCTCACTCTGGCTTTTATTTGTCTCCGGTCTCTGAGATTCAGAAGAAAGTCACAGGGCTAAACATAGCGAAAATCATTCCAAAGAAGCCAGTTAGCTAATGTAAGCTTTAGAGACAACTTCGCAAATTTTACTCTAAAACTAGTCTGCCAGGGCCACTTTTAGAATACATTTACTAAAGCTATTTGTGGTGACATTTGAGACAGAGCAAGAATTAAGGACCATCGGGGAGAGCAGTTTTGTCCATCTGCCAGCCACTGCATTCAGGACGTATGAACTTAGCCTGATAATAGCAGTTTGCCTTTGGCACGTTTCAACTTGACTTCTATCCACTGTTGGCTCTAGCAGACTCAACTGCTCAGCCATTTATGATTCTCATTTTCTAGCACGGCTCAAATCAGCTCAGCGTTTAGCATGGTTCTCTACTCTAGCCCAGTCTCAAGCAAGAGCACAGTTTATCTGCAATCCTAAAATCTAACAAAGCTCGGTTAAGGTAAGTTTATGGCCTGAATTTTTACTGCATGATCACATAATACCACAGGTTAGCAATAATTTGGTTAAATGAAAAGTCTTACGCTGACATAATATACCTGAAGCAGGAGTAGCATATGGATATATTATATTCCAGATATTTTCAAGACAACTAGGCCTATAATGAGGGAGAAACAGCATTGGGTAAGTAATTGGAATATTTCAGTAAATAGCATCTCATTTTTAATGTGCCAATTATAATTAGTTACTGCCAGATATAAGTAAGTCTTGGTTGCAAAACACCTTATCAAATTTATCAGCTTGTGTCTAATTTTCTCAACATTGTTACAGCCATGGCCGTAAGTTTATGCTCAGTTGCTATGCTTCATTGTGGGGCTATTATTGTGACTAATCATAACAACACAAATACTTGCCCAATCTTCACAGAATTGTCAGGAATTGTAGTCTGTATAAAGTAGAAGAGGTTTCGATTAAAAAGGGTGACTGGAATAAAGTTACATAATAACTGTGAGGCAAAATACTAAATTAAATGAATTTTGAACATATAATCAGTTCTGATGCCATGTCATTTGCATGATAGTTATAGTCACCAAAGTCTCTGGCAGCGTTGGGCACACACCAAATTAAGCATTCATGACAAAATCACAATTAAATATGCAGCTTTAACATTGGTTCATCGGGGTTTGCTAGAAGTGTTTTTAATTAGAAAAATTGTTTATTTCTCAAGTAAGAAAAGAGTAGTAAAACGTTTTTCTTCTGATGAAATTTAATTTGTTTCATCAAATTCAACATAACATGGAGAGCATTTGACACAATTTCCTTTTCAGATAAGAAGTGCTCTATCTTCCTACACCTACTTACAAATTTGTCATATCTAAAGAAAAAAATACTCTGAGTAAAACCTGATAATTTGATGTGTACCCAATACATCCAGACACTTTGGTGACTATTAACATCAGGGAAATAACATATAGCATCAGAATTGATTTTATGCTTATATTCAAACTAATTCAGTATTTTGCCTCACCATTACCATGCTATGTCATTTAATGATACAATTTCTACAAGTATTTGCTATATCGCAATTGGTCACAATGATAGCCCCATAGTGATGCATAGCAACTGAGCATAAACTTATGGCCATGGCTGTAGTTAAAAACTGTTTCCAGGAAATTAACAGAAATTGCAAAATTAATGACATTTAATGACAATTACTTTCCACCACAAATGCCCATTAGGCCAATAAGAAGGAAATTACCCCTGAGAATCCTTATTACTGGAGTGGAATGTAAGTTGGCAATGGAGAATCTCCTTGACCTGAGTGTTATATATGCCATTGAAAGCCATTGTGCATTGTTACGTCGCTTATTACAGGTGCCGATTGCCATGGCAACCAAATGTAAATTGCAAGTAAACAGCTATGCATTATTCTCCCCCATTTCAATTTGTAGCTGTAGATGATAACTGATGACTTAGCACTGTTGATGTTAGTCCAATGTCGGTCTGATGATATGGCTGTTTTAGCGTTATACAGTCATGAAAGTGAAAATACCTAGCACCTGGTATTTGGGTGGGATTGTATTTGATTTGACTTATCCTGACACTACATGATAATAAAGGAAATAATTTTTGTAGCAATTATGAGTGACGAACACTGTTCTATTCCATCACGTATCTATTCAAAAATCATTTCTTCACACAATCCATTGCAAAATGTCATGCTTTGTGTCCATGACAGTTTTTACATACTAATATACTTCTATATGATGAAACTGTCTTTCCGCATTGCTTTGATATATATTTTGCCCCAAAAATCTCAAACATTTTGTTGTTTCATTCCAAAAAAGTGAAGCTCTCAAGCCTTTCCAGAATTCATGATTCTGTATCTTCTAAGGTCTAATGTAACTGGGTATATTTCTTAGTCTCTCCTGTTTGATCCAGCCTCTAATTGTGCTGTTTGCCTCATTTGGTCTTTCACATTTGTTGTGACCTCTAATGAAGCCATGTGTAGCTTGTGTAGACATGCAATCCAGCAGTAAAGTCTACTATTGAAGTCTATAATTCTCAGAATAGCATCAAGCAAAGCAACATGTCTTGATCTGTACTTTTCATGACCATTCATAATGACTCAAAGCAAAGACATTATAAGTTATATTAAAACCATAAGTGGACTTCAATGACACATAGATTTCTACATGTTACTATAGTTTGATATCTTCAGACAGTTCAGATATTGATTGTGGTGTTGAGGACACATAAGTTCCATAACACCCTTGTTTAGAATGCAAACACTCTTAACATAATTAAAAGAAGAGCAAAACTTTATAAGACCAGTCATGGTGCAGATCTAGCCTCAATCATTTGCTATTTCATCTGGATTGAGTTATTTTTACCCGCGTTGTACGAATATGACCATTCACCATGTGTCAAGTGGCACCAAACCAGGGACCAGAGCGTGAGAACCACAAAACAAGTAGAGCACTTGTCAGTTTGAAATGTACCAGGGCAATAACACCATGCAGCAGACAGTGGGTGACTTACTGAGGCCATATGCACAGTCAGGTGGCAGCCAAGGTGGGCCTATTATAGGAAACGGGCCCATTAAGGGAGATTTATTAGAGGAGCCAGGTTGCTGTTTTCACTGGGAGCAACCTGTGAACTTCCATAAGACTGGTATTAGCCGCTCTGTCGCCTGTGTTTCCAATGAATGCGAGAGAACCTAGACTAATGGTGGCCTTTGCTTCCTGCCATACACTGTGTCCAACATCCAAACTACACCAGAATGCCTCTTTCTTCTCACATCTACTCTCATGTATGCTCTTGTGTCTGTCATTTGCACTCATTCATTCTTAGGTCCCTTGTGTTACTCCTACTTCTGGTGTACTCTTATACACTCTTGTGTCCTCCAATCTACTCTTGG
Organism: Platynereis dumerilii; assembly: GCA_026936325.1. NCBI lineage: Eukaryota > Metazoa > Annelida > Polychaeta > Phyllodocida > Nereididae > Platynereis > Platynereis dumerilii. The sequence continues at coordinate 137,786,406 of JAPTHN010000001.1, forward strand.
GTTCGCTGCCTCCCAGGAAAAGTATAATTTCAAATGTTTCATTGAAGGTGTAATGTCTTCCATCCCATCTAAATCATTGAAAAACAGAACCAAAGCAGAACATAGCGAGACACAGACCAACACACAAGAGTAATGTGGAGTGCAGTGCTGGAGGCTAGCTTTTCTGCATGTCTCCTTCTCTATTGCTAGTCCTGAGGTCTCCTCTAAGTTGCTGGACCAGCCCTTGTCTTCCTGGCCTCCAGTAGCAATCTATCAAAGCTCTGCAGCTAGAGTTACTCATAATGGAGATTACTAAGGCTCTGCTGCAAGCCACATCTATTTCCACAGATTCAGACCAAGAGATTATACATTGCCAACTGGATAACAAAAAAACATACTGGTATGTACATTATTAAATTTTAGTTTTTGACATAGAGTTACTTTCCCAAAGAGGATTGAAAATTGCTTATTGAGACAAAATTGCAATGAATCACTTTCATTGTCAGAAAATATAAATAAAAAGTGGAAATGCAGACTCGTGTTCTTGTATTGGAGGAGAAAGTGCTGGTGATACACTTGCAGCTTTAGACTATAGATGGCTTTTATTCTTCTGCATGGTGCAGTGTCTGCACAGGATATACTGACTGGATGTCACGGAAAAATGATTTACAATTGGGCAAAACATATATACTTATGTTTATTGGGTTCGTGACACATGACTCATGTCAGAGATGTTGTTGAGAGTGAAATTGAAAAAATTACAGATATAATCAAATTTGTGTAAGTCATATAGATACAAACCGCCCAAATCTATATGATGTAACACGGGGAAGTAATGGTATACTTTCTGCCATTGTGCTGGCATGATTGTTAAGCATAAAGAAAAATATAGAAGGATGGCTCATTTCTTGCAGAGTCTTGGTCTATTCCTTAGATCCACCAACTCCTTCCTCTCCTCAAACATCTGCGCATAAATGGATACAGCAGAAGCCTTTGATGTCAGTTGCTTGAATACACAGGTCTTCCTGTGGCTTTTATTCTTTTCTGCCCTCTTAGAAGAAAGCACAAATCACGTAGTGGCTGAGGAAACCATTCCAAAAAGGTCTGTATACCAGTTGGGCAAAGTGAGCTAAACAACTTTGCAATTTCAGCTCTCAAACAAGGCTGCCAGTGCCGCTTTCCGAATCCATTGCCGAAGGCTAGTTGTGAGGACATTTAAGACAGTGCAAGAGTTAAGGGCCTTAGGGAGAGAGCAGTTTCCTCCGTCTGCCAGCCACTGCATTCAGGACGTATGATCTTAGCTTGGTAATTGCGCTTTGCCTTGGCTCGTTTCAGCTTGGCTTGCCTCAGCCATTGGCTCTGGCAGACTCCACTGCTCAGCTATTTATGATTCTCCATTTATAGCATGGCTCAACTCAGCTCAGCTTTAAGCATGGTTCTTCCTGTTCCCAACTATAGTTCAGTCTTAAGCAGCAGCACGGTATATATTGAACATCTACTCCCTCAAAACCTTATAGTGACTCAGCTGTCGAGGGCCAAATGTCCAGAAATTCTACTGCATGGTTATCCAAACACAAAGTCTGATGCCAACACCATACACATCTATTTATCTCATCATATATCTCTCCGTCTTTGTCTGATAACCTTAATAATGTAACCAGGCCTTTACTCCTTATAGAGACTAAAAAAGCCAGACACAAATCCTAAACACAGATTATGTTACAGTTGTAACTTTAAGGTTTGATACGGTCAAATAAAGTCAACTCTATCCAGGGGAAAAATATTTTTTTAAAGATATAAATTTATATTCTTTAAAGATTTGATGTGGCGTGAGATTTCTAAAACTATGATGTCAGTAAAAGGCAATTTTCTCCATATGTTAATCTTTGCCTTTTTGCAATAGATGGCACAGTTGTCAACAAATTTTTTGCTGTGATTTATATTTCAGAAATTGTTAAAATTCCAGAATGAGTCATGGATGTGCTTGAACTGAACATCTTGTATCCGATACGTAAGCACAATATAAACAGCAAATTCCCAAGGATGGACAACACAGTACTGTGATAAGACATGTCAACATCAGTGAAATTTAAAATAAAACTTCAGAGAGAGTTCAGTCTCATAACTAGTCAGATTTTTGAAGATGATGAAGAATTTGCTGCTTCAGGGTTAGGATGTTGTATGAAATGTGCCAATTATTAACAGCTAATTTTATCATGGTAGTAATCATTGTTTCCCACACCCATATGAAAAGTAACATGGCTCCATGGTACAATGGTTAGCATTCCCGCCTTGTACACATGATGATGTGGGTTCGAACTGCTCCGGCCATGTCCAGAGGTTATCACTATAATGCATAATTTTTATCCCAATATGACACATTCACGCATAGTAGTGAGCGCACATACACGCGCGTGTACATGTAATTGCGCGCATAAGTACGCGTGTATGTGGGTTCACGATCACCTGTGGACATGTCATCCAGCGCATGCGTGGACCTGCATTGACGCCCACGTGTATGTGCGATCGTGGGTATGTCATCCAGCGCAAGCTTGGACATGCCATCCAGCGCAGGCTTGGACATGCCATCCAGCGCAAGCTTGGACATGCCATCCAGCGCGTTTTTTTTTATCAGAATAGAGTAGTCCCTCTAGCAGTGGCGTAGCCATGCGAGGTGGAGGAGGTGTCTTGGGAGGGAACTGTTCATCATTACTTCAGGTTTTCAGTATCAGGTTGCATATATAGCTATATATATATATATATTTATATTTTGGCGTGGCTGTATGGGAGGTAGAGGGGGGGATCTGGGCATTTACAACATACATTATTCACATAAAGCAATAGACTTAGGAAGCACAATAGAAAAGTCCTGATAATATATATAAACTCTGGATCAGACCCTAGCTACGCCACTGCCTCAGGGTTGTGTCCTCTCAACACTTTGGATATGCGCTGTAGAGCATGTCCACTCATGCGCTGTATGACATGTCCACTCATGCGCTGTATAGCATATCCACTCATGCGCTGTAAAGCATATACAAGCATCCAAAATCTTCGCACGTGTATGTGTCAAATCTTGCACATCCACACGTCCGAAAAGCGTGTATGTGCGCTCTGGAGCATGCGTGGATATGTCAAATAAAAATATACCTCATATAATAGGTATGATTGCCGTTCAGAATGGTGAGTGCCGGTGAGCAAATTTATCTGGAATGGGCGCTATATAAAATCATACCATATTATATATTACAAAACACCTTATGAAATCTGGCCTAAACAGCTTGTAAGTAAGAATTTGATTAATTATCTAAGACAGAAATTGAGAGCCATTGTGCATTGTTACGTTTCTTATTACAGGTGCAAATTGCCATGGCAACCAAATGTAAATTGCAGCTTAACAGCCATGCGATTCTCTCCCATTCAAGATTTTGATTTGAATCTATATGTCTCCTAAAGCGTCGATCTATCTATCTATCTATCTATCTATGTAATCTATCTATCTATCTTTATAAGTCTATCTTTGCTATTCATTATATTTTACCTCTATCTTCAATGACATAATGTCAGTTTCAAAATGAACCACTTTCATAACAGGTCCTTACTTCAAAGTAAATCATTTGGCACTGATTGACATTAGTTGCTCCAAATGCATACTTAAGCCAAATAACAGTTGAGGTCATTGGCATAGCAATACATATTCCACTTACACAATTTGCCCTTATGACAATTTATACCATACTCGCTGATAAATCCTTCAATATTTACCATGATATATATAGTAGTTATACCATGGGCATATGTGGTATACGGAGATATATACAGCCGAGGTGGTAAATATAACCCGAGGGCGTAGCCCGAGGGTTATATTTACCACCGAGGCTGTATATAACCCGTATACCACAAATATGCCTTTGGTATAACTGATTTATACCATTTTTCGCTGTTGCAGAGGATTATTTTGTTATCATGTGTTTGGAAATGAAGACCGATTTGCTAAAAATGTCTCTATTTTATTACCAGAGACACGAAAATGTTCGTAAAATTTTTCTTTATTAAAAAAATTAACAACTTTTTTTTAAAATCGATATTCTAGTGTGGATAACTTAAATTATGTTCAAGCTACAAAAGCTCCTGTAAACTCCAGAGTGAGGCTCAATGGCATCTGTCATGACGTCATGATTCAAATGCTGGCTTCTGATTGGCTGATTCAGTGTTTGTGCATTGTGACATCACCACTTGTCACATGACCACTAAATATATGTGATATATGGCGAGATATATCATGGTAAATATTGAAGGATTTATCAGCGAGTATGGTATAAATCGCCATATATCACGTTTATCACCTGGTTGGCTGTGAATATCACTGTTTACAGTCAAAATATCAGGGTCTATGATATTGTAAAAAATACCACCCTTCAAGGGCAATATTTTTTAACAATGGTTATGACATCACCAGCATTTCAGCTGCCTGATGACGTCACAAACCAATCAATGGCCAAAACAATAGGATTGTGACGTCACATCCATTGTTGCTCCATGGTGATGTAACATTTTTGTAATGGCAGAAAAGAGTCCCTCTTTATAACTAAATATTTGAGGTAAAACCAGGTGATAAAAACAAAACAACCACGCGTCAGATCACTTCGTACAATATCACTCACTGTTGTGTGAATTAATATCACTCTCACCCTGCGGGCTCGAGTGATATTAATTCACACAACAGCTCGTGATATTGTTACTCAGTGACCCTGACTTGGGTTGTTTTGTTATAATATTTAGTGGTCACGTGACAAGTGGTGATGTCACAATGCACAAACACTGAATCAGCCAATCAGAAGCCAGCATTTGAATCATGACGTCATGACAGATGCCATTGAGCCTCACTCTGGAGTTTACAAGAGCTTTTGTAGCTTGAACATAATTTAAGTTATTGACACTGGAATACTGATTTAAAAAATAAGTTGTTAACTTTGTTAAATAAAAAAAAAATTAATGACTATTTTGGTATCTCTGGTAATAAAATAGAGACATTTTTAGTAAATCGGTCTTCATCTCCAAACACATGATAACAAAATAATCCTCTGAAACAGCGAATAATGGTATAAATCAGTTATACCAAAGGCATATTTGTGGTATACGGGATATATACAGCCTCGGTGGTAAATATATTTACCACCTCGGCTGTATATATCTCCGTATACCACATATGCCCATGGTATAACTACTATGTATATCAATTGTTTTAGAATTGGGCAAAGATATCCAAATATATTTTCTTTGTTTTCGACATTTGTTAAGAACGATATCAAAATATATTGTCTTATTTTTGGACATTTCAAAGAATTAGGCACAGATATCAAAATATATTCTTCTTTTTCGACTTTAGTTGCTCTCGAAAGACACAAATAATATCATTGAGCTAACGTAAGTATAATGGCATACCCATTCATATAACAACTGGCACCTTGATGGAACTTGTCCAATATCATCAATTTATAAGGAAGACACCTTCCTGCAAGTGACAAAATATTCATGCTTGATTAACACTCAAAAATATTGCATCGTTTGAAATAGTATATGGAGTATTGAATATTACTGTCTATTCCATATCCTTGCTTCTAAATAGGGATTAATCAATATTATGTTATATGAGTGAAAATGGCATCACTATTGAAATAGGTGGTGGAGAGAAATATGACTGTCACTCAGAGAAATTTTTCTTTTGCTTCAACAATTTTCTGGAATTGGAACTTTGGATTGTCATTGGGTGCACATAGAAAATAGTTGTTTTTTTTTTTTTTTGTTGCTAAAAAGGTTTATTGAGTCATCCTCTGAAATGATCAATTTGAGATTTTTTGTGAAATGTAAAAAATATTGAAGGAGATTATTTATTTATCAATTGTTAATCTATGTTTCGGTCGAGGCAAATCATACCTTCATCAATGCCAGCTGCATTTGTGAGAAGTTCCATTAAATTCTTCACAATTATAATCGAATTGAGTCAGTGAATGATGCAGTGATACAGTGGTTCTTACCAGACTGATAGAATAAGAAGTTCAGTTTTTTCCATTTGCCACAATCTTTCTGCCAATGCCTTGCTTTCTCCAAGTTCTTGAGTTGGTTAGCTTGGCCAAAGCATACTACAATATTGGAATAAGACATAGTAGCAAGTTGTAGTGGCTCAGCGGCAAAGGTCGAAGATGTTATCAAGCCCAGATCGCCTGTCTTAATAGTCTACTCCGCAATGGGCTTGGATGGTGATTGCTGGTCCATGGCCTTAGCCCAAAACTGTTCTAGAGCCTGCAATATCTCCTAGCCTAGCTCAAGAGGTTAGCCTGGTATCAGTTTCCCAGGCAATGTTTTTTCAATCCTTGGCAGCATGATGTATTGCTGGCTCACCACTAGATTGCCCTCTTCCGCTTCGCTTGGTCCTGCCTGTGCTCAGCCCTGACCACTGGCCACACTTTAATCTCCTGCCCTGCTTTGCCTTGACTTGATATGGTCTCCCCGCTTAGTCTTGTCTGGACTTGGTCTTCTCCGGACTTGGTCTTCGTCGTCTTGCTATAACGGTTGGATATCTTGCTCCTGCTTTCTATATTGGTCGGCCATGCTGTTTGCCCTGTTCAGCTGATTTTCTTGATTTAGGTTGTTGTTGTCTTGTTCAGCTTTATCGTGCCCAGGTTGCTTAGTATTTTTTGTTCAGTGCTGCCTTGCCTTGGTCAGCTGTCTTGTCTTGGGCAGGGTTTAGTTCATGCTTTGATCAGGTCAACTCTTGCTTGGAAGCCTTGCCTACAGCTTTTTATCTAGGTCAGCTACCTTTAAGGTTAGTAGTCTTGCCTTGGTCAGCTTTGGCTTGGTCTTGGACAGGTTTTAGTTCATGCTTTGCTCAGGTCAACTCTTGCTTGGATGCCTTGCCTACAGCTTTTTATCTTGGTCAGCTACCTTTTAGGTTGGTAGTCTTGCCTTGGTCTGCTTTGGCTTGGTCTTACCGTTTTGGTAAACCTTACTTGTTTGTCTTTACATGGTCAGCATTATCTTTCTCCATCGACAAGACTTGCCTGTTTGGTATGTTTGGTGTGCAGTTTTGTCTTGGTCTTTCTCGTGGTTAATTTAGCGTCAATTTGTATGTACCTATCATTGATATGCGGATGAAATTTACCGCTGTTATCGTTTGAGTATCCCCGTTTAGAGGGGTAAAACTTTTCACCCTCTCTCCAGACACTCTGAGAAAGTTTTGGTTGTTAAAAAGCCATTACCATGAGGACATTTTCCTTCTGTGTTTATCCCATTTATAGGTACACCCTCCCAAATATAGGCCAATGGATAAACTCGGCTTTGTTTTCTTCAATCAATGACCCAACATACAGAGGTCAAGCAGCATCCTACATTGCATCTCGGTCTTGTTGGGGACAGGGCTACTACGGGGGTAATGGTTTTTTAACGACCCAAACTTTCTGTAATTCTCTGAAAGAAGGGTGAAAAGTTTTACCCTTCCAAACGGGGATACTTTAACGATAACAGCGGTAATTAAGCTAATCGAATACAAATCTTTAAAATGAAGGTTAGGCTTCACTTGGTGAAACAGGGATATTGCCATTTACTTAGCCTAGAAAAACTGCTACATTTACTAATCCATTTGACGTAATTACTTATCACCAAACAGACAGATTCTGCCCTCATATTAATTTTCTTGAAGAGGCAACAAAATTAATGCCATCCTTGAGTTGTTAATCTTTGTATCAAGTAATTGCAATTTAGTGATAGCTCTTATCCAGTTAACATCAGCAAATAACAAATAGCTTAATATAGATAATCGGTAATTACGGAGACAACGGTAACAGATACATTTGACTCGTACGTCACGAAGGGAATTGACGTATTGCCCAAATTTGAGCAGATAAATTCAAAATGACATTTCACTCTGTTTAATTGGTGTTTTCAATTCCTAAATGGCTTACAGATGAGAGTGATAGAGGATTAATATGAGGATAGATTTGGCTTCAGTTTAAGGGAGGCCACTTACTATTGAGAAAGGAAAGTGATTTCTGACACTAGCTGCTGCACAAGGACAAAGTGGAGAAAGAGGAATGGCTCAGAGCAAGAGATATGACGAAAAAGAAGAATAGTCTAGAGTAGAAATAAGCAGAAGAGAAATTGTTCTGGACAAAAATAAGCAATCTGGGGGATGGTAGCAATATCTTTGGCACACCAACAATTCAGAATTGTATGGAGGATTGTCAGGAGACATAATTGAGAGAGATGAGAGGCCAGCAGCAATCTCCAGACTGGAATCCCATCTGTGGAATTGGAATCGTCAATTTCTGCAAGAAAAGATGACCCATCACAATTTTCCAGTAATATCCAAGGAATCAGCTCTGTTTGTAGCACCAACAGTTGTAGCAAATGTGGCAAAAACATCTATACAATATATCTGTGGTCTCTTGAAAAGTGTCAACAAGAAGTTCTCTGGTAGCAACTGAAGTATCTGTTGTCCAAAATTGTTGTATGGAAGTAGCACTGATGAAAAAAATCTTTGCAATACCAATGATTCAATGACTATATAAAAGTGTCAGAAGCAGCACGTGCTTAATACCAACAGCTGTAAATGTGTTGGTCAACTGTTGGAAGTAGATTGTGAAAATATAAATATTAATTTCGTCAAAATGGTTCTGATGAAAGTCTAAAAAAAGACATAACATGTGTTAATGCCAATGGTTTTTTGCCAGAATTGTGCGAAATGTATTATTTTCAAACAATTGCAGAATTCGATGAATATTATTCATGCTTTGTGTATTGTCACATTGACATTGTGTTGTTAACAGTTCCAGTAGTTGTCTATTCCGATGGGGCTGTGCAATGCCTTGTATGCAGTTACATTGCCAAATGTGATGTTAATGGCCTATGTCAGAAACAGGTGTGGACTCACTACATCACATTGTGGAAATGGTAGTCTGGCATTGAAGGAGAAGAAGATAGAGATAAAGAAGAAGAATTGGATGATGCAGAAAAAAGAGGAAGAAGAGGAAGAAGAAAGAGAAAAGAGAATGGGGTGGGAGGAGGATGACGGTGATAATGATGATGAGAAGGAGGAGGAGGAGGAGGAGGAGGAGGAGGAGGAGGAGGAGGAGGAGGAGGAGGAGGAGGAGGAGGAGATGCTACACTGTACATCTAGGGAAATGAGAAGGTGGAGGCAAAGGAGAAAGAGAAGGAGAAGGAGGAGGCGAAAGTAAAGGAGAAAGAGAAGGAAAATGCGTAGGAGATTTACATGTGGTAAGACAGGTACAAAGTAGGAAAGATGGTCAGATAATACAGGAACTAACCAATGACATAACTGGAACAAATGAAGAATATGCTCTAACCAACAGATCGATCAGAGGAGCAGAGGAAGAAAAGGAGCAAATGAAGAGAAAGGAAGATAAACAAGAAATCCAGGGACAGAAAACCGCCAGAGAAAATGGGAAGAGCAAGAACAGAATTTGGAGATTGCTTTATCCTGTGTATTGGGAAGCAGCAGTGGACAGGGATGTCATGATGTCAGAAGGTCTATTGTACAGATACACGTGCTGTGGGTAGAGTCTGCCATATCAGATCTCCCCACTGCAACCTTTCTGGCGCCCCACAGAAATTGATCTACTCCAGGGAAACAACAGACCCCTCTGAATTCCTATATCCTCTTAGTGGCTGGATGTAGGTTGAGGTTTCTGGTTTGAACCCTTTGGCTTTGGTGAAGGTCCACTGGCATTTCATGGAAGGAGTTGTTGGTTACTGTTCATATAGATATCAAACCTACAGAACGCAAAAAAATAGGGACAGAATTGGTTTTTTGAAATGGCAAATGGTAATAGACTAGTTAGGTTTTGTTCTATTTGTGGTAACCGGCAAATGGTATATAGACAAGTTAGGTTTTGTTCTATTTCTGGTAACCAAACAATTTCACAAGCCCTAATTTTACTGGCACACAGTGAACAACAGACCTTTCCAGAAGCATATTATCATTATTCCCTCTGTCGGCGATTGTTGGTGGAGGTTTCCGATTTAAATTCTTTGGCGTATCTAGGCTGATAGGCAGGTTTTCGTTTTTTTTGTAACGGCAAACTACCCTGGACTTCTGCCAGTACACACTCTGTTGGTGTTCTCATTTGCTTAATTTTTCACTTATTGGTCTATAGGATTTTTAATGAAGGAAATTGTTAATTACATGCAAAGATATTTGGAAATGGTTTCAGACAGCATCGCTGCATCCTAGCCAATATATTAAAAAATTCTGTGCAGCAAAAATCTGAAGGCAAAAGCAAGTAGATCTAGATGAACTTTCTGTTCAAATTGAAGCCTTCGCTTCCAGATATATAGTAAAACTGGCTGGATTGTTTTTAAAGTTTGACGGCTGTCCCTCGGGATTAAAAGTTTTGTGCAGACATAAAATAAAGAATAAATTAAAAGAAATAAAAAGGGAACTAGATCTGGATATGTGAACTCTTTGCTCAGCAAGGATTTGCTTCCAGAAATTTGAAACATTTTTGGTAAACCTTACTTTTTCTGTTTTGAAAGTTTTGCTTTATGCTTTAAGGTTCGTTTCGTGTCAAAGCTTAAGGTTTTGGGCTGAGTTTTTGTTTTTTTCTGTTTTTTTTTATTAATGTTTTTCTTTTCAGGGTGCTGAGTTCTGTGCAGACTGCTCTGGTATTTTTGTACATATAAGTCTGGACACATATAGTTGTGAAACCTCACAATTACAGCTGAAGCAAGACCTTTTTGTACTGAACTGTATAAGTAGTAGCAGTCTCTCTATATCTATCCGTATATCAATTTAACTTCCTATCTATATTCATGTACCATTGTACCAATCAATCTATCCCTCTACCTATCTACCTATCTTCCTATCAATCCTTCTATCGTTCTATATATCCGTCTATTTGCACATCAATTTATCTACAGTAGCAATTCTTGTTTACTGTACATTGAGGGTGGCATTCCTCCCTCACTCTGTAATATGTTAGTTTTAATGCATTGGCAACAAGATACTTGCCCCCATAGAGTGCAGCACTTTGTGTTTCTTTGTATTATTAACACAAGAAGAAAGCAAATGTATGGCATGCATGCCAGAAAAGAATGTATGAACAATTATACAACTTTTTTTGCCAGGGTTGCAGAGCTTTATGAAATGATACCCCTAACACCTGTGACCCTGTGATATATGGCTGCCATCATGATGCACCACCCTACACTCCCAAGAGAACCATTGTCAATTTTTTGTACAGGTTGTGATGTGTTTGGGAACAGGTATGACAGGGAAACCGCACACCGGGTGACACTAAAGGGAAGCAAAACACTACAACAGCAAAAAACTACACAACAACATAATGTAACATATCCAGGAAAACGTTCCCTGGATACGTATACAATACAATGTATATGGCCATAATGTAATTTGTTATACTGATGCAATTGATATTTACGATTGCGATATGAGGTTTGCGTGAATTTGGGGCTTGATGCTCATGGCAGAATGATGCTACATTGTAGATCTTGGGAAATGAGAAGGCAGAGGCAAAGGAGAAAGAGAAGGAGAAGGAGTAGGCGATACTCGGGCAAGACAGGTGCAAAGTAAGAAAGTTGGTCAGATAAAACAGCAACTTACCAAATAAATAAATGGAACAAATGAAGAATATGCTCTAACCAACAGATCGAACAGAGGAGCAGGGGAAGAATAGAAGCAAATGAAGAGAAAGGAAGATAAACAGAAATCCAGGGACAGAAAACCGCCAGAGAAAATGGGAAGAGCCTGATGCTCATGGCAGAATGATTTCATACTCTCAGCTTCAGGTCACAATTAGGTCGACAAACTGACCAATCACTGGCCTTTTAGATCTGATGACCTCATGCTCCAGAGTGTAAAATGTAGTTTCTTATGATAAGCAATGACCATTGCGAATAATTGGTCAAAACTAACAATGGACAATGATTAAAAACGACCATCAAGGTGTGGCTTAAATCAAAATGTATGCTGCATCAATTACAATATGAGACACAAATTGTTACGCACATGAGTAGACTCAAATTCCAAGTTCATTCCAACCTTATGTAGGATACACTATCAGACTGTAATGACGCGGTAAGTATAGTCGCAAAGGCTTGCCATTCAATTTCAAGTTCCCTTTATTTGTCAAAATCTCACAAATATATAATCAAAGTATCACTGTATCAGATAAGTCTTTAAGCTGATAAGATATAAACAGATATATGAAATGTTATTTATATTTAAAATCTGTCGACACTGAAGGTCATGGAAAGATATAAAAAGATGTGACGCCAAGGTGACAAAGCGACATATAAAAACCGGATTATAACAATATGCAAAGCCATAAAAATATATCCAATCACATTAAGTCAGTGACACAGGATATGACAGACTATATACTCAATAAAAATATAAAACCACAGATCTTTTCCAAACCACAGCACAGTTACCCACCCGCTGGTACAATATATGCTGCGCAGTTTCTATACGAGGCAACACTAAGAAGGCCACACTATATATGCAAGTACACGGGAGTGTACATTGTGTCAGAAGACAGCAGAGCTTTTCCAAAACGACTGCACAGTTACCCGCGTGTCAGCTGGTACAATATATAGTGTATGCTGCGCAGTTTCCTTACAAGACATATGCCAGATAGTCACGTCGCAGTCATTTTGCCCCATTCCCTTGACATGTGATCTATCTGATAATCTTAAGATGACCTTCGGTATCAGCCTATTTTAGATATTGGTAATTCAAATACGACTGAAATATAGACAAATGGTAAAGTTGGCTTTTTCTGCACTACACATTAAACTGACAGCCCGCATGTGTTCAGTAATTATTACTTTTAAAAATGATTTCCTATATTCCTGGACCTTCATAATGCATTATTTTTTCAAAGCCAAAATACAGTGACAGTATGATAGTCTTGTAGGATTAGGCCTTCTGGTGTTGTACTTAGAGTTAACCTTGCGTGGTTATTAGCACATTGTCATCCTCAAAATAAATTTACATGGGCCTTAACTTGAAAAATGTAAATTTCTATTAGGAAGAGTCTGGCTTTTTGAAAAATATCTATTGCTGCTGTTGACGATACTGCTAAAAATCTAAACCTAAAAGTGCACGAGCTACAAGACATTGCATCCATGCTATATGCTGCAGAATCAGTACCATTGCAGCTGCTGCCCCTGATCTTCCATGCACCAGTCTGGTTACAAGATGCATGTATGGACGTGGGCGTGGAAGCACTAAGTAGTGTGCATCTACTTCTGTCGTTGAGATGGACAGCAGCTGCATCCAAAGATTGGTTTCCAGAAACTAAACAAGATTGTTTTCCAGAAACCTATGTATAACAGTGATTTCCTTATAATAAGATTAACAAGAGCAGGTATACTGCCTCCATATCCCCCATGCCCTACACATCTACCTACACCCACCAGAATTCCAATTTTAGTTATGCCAAATATTTCCACCAGGAGCACAATTGTGCATACATGTAAGGATGTGGAGACACCTGGGGGTGGAGTTAGCTTTTAAAAATAACATGGCTGCAGGCCAAAAGCACAGGAAAAAGTATTTGGGATGTGGAAATGGTTATGATATTTATTGATTTATGGTAAGATTTGACAAGTTTATGGGGATCTTTGAATGTTGGGAAAGGATGAGCGTTGTGCATGGTGTGGTGTTTGAGATATTTGATGGACGCCATGACACGAAGACTAAAAGTACAATCCCCCATAGCATAGCATGGGGGATAATTATGTTTCTCCTTTTTCTTAATCTATAGTTCCTAGAATTGGCTATAGAAATTAATCCTCACCCTGGAATAAACAAGTTATATTGGCTCTTCAACATTATTTTGTATGGCCTGGAAACTAAGCTTACACGACTAAAGCAGATTGTGAAAAACCTCTCATTTTCAAATGATCATTTGTATGTATTGTATTGACATTGTGTTTTTACTATCCCTACTAGTTAGCAGAAGTTTGTTCCGCTGAGATCACAATGACTTGTGTGTAATGACATTGATGGATGTGATGCTAATGGCCTATGTCAGAAACAGGTGCAGAATCATTGCATTGTGGATAGTAGTCAATTGTGTGCACCTTTTTATAGCATTTGCTATTTTATCATCATCTCTTTTTGGTAATAATTACAGTTTATTTATCACATTTCTTTTCCTATAGTTGTTTCCACATGGTTCTTTATGATATCAGTTCTTTCGCCCTTTTATATACTTCTATGTTTTTCTCTCCTTTTCAATATATATATGCTTTTCAGGTTGTGGCAGCTGGGTTGCAGATTGGTTAAGGTTACCGCCTGCTCCACTGAAGGTCTTGACCTACATGGGTTTGAATCCCGAGTGAGAAACGCAAAATTTCAGTGAACCTTCATTAGCAAAATCCCAGCTGGATGTCGTTCAGATGAGACATTAAATTGGTGGCCCTTGTATCAGTGTCTGTGTTGGGCAAGTAAAAGATCCTTCACATGGGGTAAATGTGTAACACGTTGAGGACTCCCGCTCACTCTCTCCAATCTCATCAAGCAACCCTTGTGAGCGCCAAGAACTTGGCTTAGAGGGCTGGACTAACAATATCTATCCATCTATCTATTAGCAATTTTTCTATCAGTTTTGCTTTCCTCCTACCCCTTTCCTGAAGTATTCTCCTGTCGTATTGTATCCCTTTACCACCCAGATACATACTAAAAACTCTTCTTTTCCCAGTTCTTTCCTATACATCTGTCCTTTCTTATTCCCAACCTATATCTGATTTCCCCTACTCTGCAGTTCTAGGGTATCACACACACAGCCTCGGGTGACAATTGTGAAGGCAGTGTCGGCTGTATGTTTACAACTATTTAGTAGATGTATATATTCACTGACCAAAGCCATTACTGGTCATTTTACAGTGTCAAAGATGCGTAGGTCCCAAACATTTACCACTGGATAGTGCTGGATACCATAATGTAGATAGAGTTTCAGGTAATAGAGCATTCTTGCCAAGTTGGCACTCAGATAAAAAGCTATGATGTACAAAGTTATATATATTTTGGAAGCTGAAAGTTGTATCATATATACATGTGGAACAGTATTAGTCAGCGGCATTTCGGTTTTGAATTTATCAGTATTATTATATAGTTTATTGGTGTAATAAACAGAGATGAAACAGTCATTTCACAAACTTTCGACTTCTTCAGTGGGATCACAAATTATGGGTTAATAATGTGTCACATGTAATTGTGAATGCAAATAGCTCTGGACTGTGTATGAGATGATCCCATTTTCTGGAGTCTAACCTCAATGGGCTAAATAGTTTATATATCATGTTTTTCTAATCGACCGTATGATGTTGATGTCCTGAATGTATCTAAAATGAATATGTTTTCCAATATCCACATTACAGGAATTCGTGTTGAAGTAGACTTCTGAACCTCAATAACCAAGTAATTTGGCTGTACGTGACGTGTGGTAGAAAACTACTCATGTATGAACAATGTCCATTCAATTCTTAGTGTATACAAAAGCTGCGAAGTGAAGTCGTTTTTATCAGTTTGTCCAATTTATTTCAGTTAATTGTAAACTGAAACATACTAAATCAGACATCACAAAGTTGGGAGGATTCTCTCTCATAATCCCCTTCAGTCAAGTTTGATTGGTCAGAAATCATTGGGGGGGGGGGGGGCTTTTCATGACTTCTGTGAACAGGGATTGACTTGGACCACTATTGAGCATATCACAACGCATCTTGTGAATGTTTAAACAATTGGCTCTTTATATTCCTGATATTGTATACAGAGATAGACTTTGATGATAGACTGTGAATATATATGAATAGATAGCTAGATAGATCTGGATCTGTCTATCTATCTATCTATCTATCTATCTATCTATCTATCTATCTATCTATCTATCTATCTATCTATCTATCTATCTATCTATCTATCTATCTATCTATCTATCTATCCATTAGTATGTCTCTCTATCTATATATATCTTACCAATAGTGTCTATCTGTTTATCTGGCTTATCCACTTCTATCTACTTATCTATAAACTTATCTATCCATTTATCTATCTATAATATCTATCTGGTCATGGCGTGGGAAGAGTCGTATCATGATCTATCTTCTATATATACAATGTGTATCTATCTATATATCATATATCTGTCTATCTATCTATCTGGAGGTATATATAACTGGTCGTGTATGAATTAGTATATTGGCACAAAATGCGGTCTGAGTCGATCAGATCATGGCCTTGCACAAGTTGCAGTTGACAGATTTATATTTTTTCCATGGTCTGATGAGTTCCATCAACAAACCACAAGATTATTGACACCTACAGTATGATTTGACAAAGAATCCAATCTTGCAAATTTCAACATTTTCCACAGTTTGTTTGTTTTCTCTCCTGTCAGCTATTAGTGTGTTTCACTGATTCCAATGCATACAGAAGCCTACCATACGTCATGTACAGTACCACACGTCATGTACAATTAAAAACTTTTCTTAATTATGAATATACTATCCATTTTAATGCATATTTTGTGGTCGAGATTACTTCCGAATTCAAATGCCGTCACTTTGGAAGCAAAATTATATGTGATTAACTCACTCATGTAGTGCAAAGAGCCAAAACACAATTTTTACAAAAACTCATGTCTGTGAATTCCAAAAGTCTACTTCAACGCGAATTCCTGTAATTTTGTTGAACATCAGAGGAAATTCCAACATAGGCCATCAACCCTGCACGTGGAGTCTTTTTCTTACATCATCATAGACACAAATAACCTGTCCCACCTGGACCAACAAATCCATATTCGTTACTCAATCCAAACCACGGTCATATCGCATTACTTATGAACTATTGATAAATGCCATCTATGCCTGAAGCTAAGATATATATATAGCACCCGGGTCCCATGTGGTATATTTCTTGCCTAGAGTCATCTTTATACTTCACTATCTGACAGAATTTGGATAAGCATCAATTGTTTTCAAGATGTTTGGCAATAACAATCTTCTCAGCTGGTAGCCAAGTAGTTAAGGTACCCGCCTGCTCCGCTGAAGGACTTTGAATGGGTTCCAACCAATGGCAGGGAACCCGAAATCTTCAGTGGACCTTTATGAGCAAAATCTCAGCTGGATGTCATTCAGATGAGACGTCAAATTGGCGGCCCCTTGTATGATGTGTCAGTGTCTGTGCTGGGCAAGTAAAATATCCCTCACATGGGGTAAATGTGTAACATGTTGAGGACTCCCAATCTTGCCCATCTCATCAATCAACCCTCGTGAGCACCAAGAACTGGGCTTAGATGGCTGCGCTTATACCTAGCCATCTATCTATATAGTCAAATCATTGTTGATATAGGAGAGGGTTTGCTGTCAGAGGAGTGGCTCAGTGGTTAGATTGTATGCCTACTCCATGAAAGTTCGGGATTTGATTTTCAGTAGTTGGAATAAATTAACAGCATACTTCCGTGAGGCTGTTCAAGTGATATGTCGATGTACAGTCAGAACGAACAATTTAAAAGTAATACAATTCATCTGGTTGAGGACATCAGTGACGTCACTACAAATCCCATCTTTTACAATGAAACACATATTATTGTGCACAATCCCCTCCAGTTAGGCCTATAGGCAACGTAAATTTCACTTCAGCTTTTTTCTTCTTTTTTTTTTTTTGCATGCAAATGTCTTGGCAAGATGAAATGTTTAGGAAGAAAAGTAGTGCAGTTTCTGCAATATATTTTTCAATTATAAGCAGCAGGCTGCTCTCTCAGGTGCAATATGGCCAGATAAGAGCAGACCCAGGTGTGTGACAAACTTCGCCTGAGGACCTCACATAATTCCACCCACTCGAATTTCTGTCATTGGAAGCAAGGAGGAGTAGAGTCGTTGGATTTCATGTATATAAATAGCTTATTTAAGTATCTGATTTTTTAAGTTGGAAAATTAGCTCAATTGCTTGGTGCTCTGTTGGTTTCTTGGGGGAAGGGGGGGGGTGGGTTCAATCTCAGCAGTCCCTCTTTCATGTGATAAATTAAGCACCATTCAAATACAGAATTTGAAATTTTGAGGAACCTAAACTTTCAGGTGATCTAGCAAAAATAGTAATTTGTGTGCAATAGGAAGTATACACAAGCCATGGCCTCAGATGAACTATCCGTTGTCTATCTTTAACAGCGTCGAAACAATTATTTCTAAGGAAATCAATCAATACAACAATCAATCAGTGAACAAACCGAAAGATATCCTAAAATAAAGTTGTCAATAAACTCACTATCTAAAATTTCTCTGATTTTTGCATCTTGTTTGTTAGGCAAGTTTCCTTTGATTGGACTAAATGTCCATACAAACCAACTGGATTCCTTTCCAGAATGTCAGATTGCTTTTAACACATCGTAGAGAACTATTGACTAATCTGTAGAATACAGTTTGCACAAAAACTTTTATCACCACCTCTCAGGATCAATTGATGGGCTTTGTGTCTTCACATAATGGCTTTCTATATCTGGCTGCAGCAGTGACAATTTTTACAGAATTTTCAGCCTGATAGCAGTGGGCGAATTTCTGCTTGAAGCCTTGACAAGTGTTCAAAATGTCAAGTGGTAAAATGACTTTTTGAAGAGATAAATAGGACCTATGATAAAAAATCCTGATATGAACAATACTATTTTTTTTTTTTACCTGTTATTCATAGTCATTTCATATATACCCCAGAGAGAGAGGATACAATTAAGACTACTCCACCAAGAAGTGATACAGGGATAGGAAGTCAACTCAAGAAGAATATGGAGAAGAAAATAAGAAGAAGACAAGAGTAAGTAGACGAAGAATACGACAAAAAGAATATGTCAGGAAGAAGAGAAGAAGACGAGATGAATAAGAAGACAAGAAGACGAGAAGAATAAGAAGACAAGAAGATGAAAACAAGAAGGAATATACGACAAGAAGAAGTAGACATCAAGGGGAATATAGGACTAGACGAAGTAGACATCAAGAATTAGACAACAAGAAGAAGAGAAAAAAAGAATAAGATAACGAGAAGGAAAAGAAGAAGTAGACAAGAAAAAAAGGGGAAAAAAAGAAGAATAAGAAAACAAGAAGAAGAAGAAAACCATGAAAAGAAAGATATGAACCAGAGCTCTTTACTTGGACTATACTGTATATTTGCTGAAAAGGGATTTATAGCCAGTGCTATCTGTTGAAACCATTCACTGCACCAGCCAATTGCCAATGAAGCTGCGTGACCCCTGCTAAGAAATTGATCTCCAAACCACAACAATGGCTTGGGGAACACATTCATCAAAGATGGAGCTACAGGCTATGTGGTAGATAATTGGCTTTTCATTGGGACGAGTGGGTTTTCTATCTCAATTTGGTGTCATACAGTCGTTGTGCTGAGCAGCATTACATGTATGAAACTGTTTTTTTTTTCTAGGAAAAAATAAAATTCGTTATAGTGATATTATATATAGAGTGAGCTTCTTTGTTAAAGAAATTCATTGCAACGTGACATAAATAATCATCACCTTCACCCATTCATATAAAAAAGGGAAACGGTCATTATCATTTAAATTCCTATTCTTTTCATTATTAAACAATACATTTTCATTTTATACCTTTAGGATTTCATTAAAAAATATAAAATATGCCATAAAACATTTCACATCCTCATCATAATACATCCTAATTACTAAAGCATTAAATCCATTTATAACTGTCATCACAATTTGTTTCTGAACATGACATTTTCATTAAATACATGTAATGTTTTTAGAAAACATTACACAGAAACAATACATTTTCATTATCAACCAAAAACATAAAATTGATATTTACATGATATATCATATGTGTGGGTAATTAAAAATGATATATGATTAATATCACCAAATCACAAACCCATGATGATTAAGCTCAATGTAAAATGCCTCATTTGGTTCAAAATTGTACACTATTGCATTATGAAAGCAATAGCATTTTCACATTAGAGTAGAACTGAAGATGCCTCTAGGGAAATAACATTAATGAAAAATCATGACAACTATTAGCCGAGCTAATGTAATAGCCATGTTTCCACTGAAGGGGATTGTACGGTTTTTAGAGTTGCTTGCTTGCAAGCGCAACTCTATTGTGAGAGGAAGGATCAGAAAGTTTGTTAACACTCTGGAGGTCCCACTGTTTCACCAATCTCGTTCAAACTTTGCATACAGTCTCAACATAATTTTATCTCGCTTCTATCAACTTTTGGTAGACTTCCATGACATTAAATTTTTTATTTACGAAACAAAAATGTTCGTTTTTGGCGGGAAATTCAAATGTCTTGCTGCAGTGATAGCAACAGCAACAGCCAGATCCACTGTTTACACACTCAATAGAAGGAATGAAGGAATGAAGGAAGGAAGAAAGGAAGGAAGATTGGAAGGAAGGAAGAAAGTAAGAGAGGGAGGGAGGGAGGGAAAGAGACGGAGGAAGAGAGAGAGGGAAAAAGGAACGGAGGAAGGGAGGAAGGAAGGAAGAGAAGCAGAAAGGAAGGGAGGAAGGGAGGGAGGAAAGGAAGGAGGGAGGGAGGACGGAAGATAGATAGATAGATAGATAGATAGATAGATAGATAGATAGATACATAGATAGAGCCTTACAGAAAAATAGGTAAGCAAATAGGAGATCTCTATATAGATATTGTATCTACAAGCAACTCTTAAAGTGCTTGCACGTTATTTTTAGAACTAATTTGATAAAAAACAAAATGCTAGGGGAAATAACAATAACAGACAAAAAGGAGATGTTACAGTTAACGTCTAATTGTGGTATAATTTTATAATATTAAATGGGGGGGGGGCTTCTTACCTCAAAGCCATTGTCTGGAAATGCATATATATATATATACACGGCCCGGGTGGTAATAAAATTAAATTCGTTTTTGTTTTCAAATGAGTTAATATTTAAGTTAGACTTTTCTAGCCAAACAGCTATTGGTTATGACATTGAACACAATGTCAGAATTTCAATCATTGTATTGACAAAAAATCTCACCAATAGAGAGGTACTTTTAAAAACCAATAAAATATTAAACTTGGATGTGACAAACAGTTGACAAACGTGCTCCGGGAAATGTTCAGCATATACGGATTTCCTGTGTCTAATCCTTTTGGAGGCCAATCTCTTAAAACTTTTCACCATTTTGGGAAATCCCTCTCATCTAATTTTCAGCCTATCCATCATCCTTTCATTCCCGATGTTTCCTTTATCCTTTTTATGCCTGTTCAATTGTAGGTCAGGCATGCCAAAAAGCAATCAATGCTTCAGAAGCTAAGATACTAAGCAGCTGCAGTAAGGGAATACCCCAGGGTAATCCTGATGACGTCATGTCAGATTGGGGTCACCCTTTAAGGAATACTGCATCCTGTTAAGTGTCAACTGCACTGACAATGTTGCCAAATCAAGGGGCCGCAAAGTAAAAAGCACTGATTTATTCAGTGCAGTTCTGAGTTTAATGGTCCCCACCTACAAAACGGGGTTTATTTATGTGACTATTCCCCCTTTTTATTTTGATGCAGACCTACAGGATAGAAGAGCTAGCTCTAAAGTAATTCTTCAAATTATTTGTGTACATATGTTTGTTCTTTATGATAAAGTTCTAGATATATATATTTCAATAATTTATTTCAATATAACGAGATACTTTTTGAGTGCTTCTGGCCTGCCTGATTCCAATTGGATAATTGTACTTAATCTTCTTTTGCTGTTTTTTTTTCCCTCATTACAGCACTATTATATTTCATATATCGTTGTAGTGATACAAATAATGATGAAGTAGGGGCTAGTAAGACTTGATAAGTGCATTTCCATATACATACAAGGCAAAAATTGCAACAAGATTCTGCTTGAGAACTTCTGGACTGCCTAATTCAAGTTGGATGTTTTACTTGTTTTTGATTTTTCTGATCACAGCACCATACTCTTCCATCATTGTAATGAAGCAAATTATGATTAAGTATTGGCCTTGTTTGTAAGAACTTTTCAGCTGCATTGGTAGCCAAGACATTATTTCAACAAGACTGCCTGAGTGTGAACTGCCTGATATTCCAATGGGATTTTTTGTTGGTTTTTGTTCCAGATCACTGCAATACTTTCTTTAATCATAGTACAGTACAGTATAGTGAAACAATTGGAAGGGTAGGCCTATACACACATATGAATCACCCACTGTGTAGTATACTGAAGCTCATAAAGTGACTATAGCTCTCTTATCTCAATGGAGCAAGCCTCTGATAGATGTGAACTGACATTACACTACTTATTTGGCATAGAACCCCTGCTTGGTAGCCAATTATGGCCGGAGAATAATCTATAAGCTAATTCCAACAGTCTCTCCCAGTCTATCATCAGTCTCTGTGGATAACCCACTATTGCTGAAGACAGTTTGGCTGCATGGATCTATGTATATAGTGGTTGGTATACCATCAATCGAATTTTCTGAGAGAATAGAAGACCTGTCAGTACAGAGTCAAATAAATGATGGAATTTGCCCACATCCAAGTTAATGAATTGTTGGATTTTTTTAAAACCCTCAATCCCCACTTAAAATTTGAAGAACGACTTGACAATGTAACCATGTTAGTACAGGTATTTCATACTAACAGCCAAGTCCTATAAAATAGAATTGCTATAGAATTGCCAACCAAATAACCAATCAAGTAACAAGAAAGCAGCTAATCAATCAAGTAACAACCAAACAACCAACCAACTAACCTATCAAGTAACAACCAGATAACCAATCAGATAACCAATCAAGTAACAATCAAGCAAGCAAAGTTCTAATCAACCAACTGACCAATCAAGTAACAATCAAGCAACCAACTAACCAGTCAAGTAACAATCAAGCAACCAAGCAACCAACCGACCAATCAAGTAACAACCAAGCAACCAACCAACTAGCTAACCAATAAAGTAACAATCAAGCAACCAACCAACTGACCAACAAAGTAACAATCAAGCAACCAAACAACTAACCAATCAAGTCACAATCAAGCCACCAACCAACTAACTAATCAAGTAACAAGCAAACCAGCAACCAAATAAATTGAATCAACCTACCAACTAAACAACACACCAACCAACCAACCAACCAACCAACCAACCACCCAAACCAAGCAGCCAACCAATCAATTGATATTCAATGTTCAGTCTAGGGGAAATACTAATTATTTAGATACATTCCCAAGTACATCCCAAATGATGTGTTGGTTGCCTAATGCCTATTGATGCCAGTGCCAGACTAGAAATTAGATGAGATACATTGCTGCATAAATGTACAGGACAGGCATCCTAGCATGTATTCCCCAGTTGTGCATCATCTATATTAGATGTGGTTGGTTCCCTTGCCTCCGGCATGGCGGCTTGAATTTATATCTCTATAGAGCGCAAATGCAACTGACATAGATAGATAGATAGATAGATAGATAGATAGATAGATAGATAGATAGATAGATAGATAGATAGATAGATAGATAGATAGATAGAATACAGTGAATATTAATAAAAAATTTGATTTCATTCTTTACATTTATTCCGGATTCAATGTAATACGGCTTTTAAAATATAACTATGAGAGGCAAAGACCACACAGTACCCAATGATGAGGTGCACTCTTGGCACAAGATGAAACATCTGTGTATCATGGGTTGCTCGGTCTGAGTAGGTATAACCCAAGAAATCTGGTCATTATATTGCAGGCGTATACAGCATACAAAGTGGGATCTTATTATCATATGTTTTATCCTGTGAATCCAATATTCCAGATATATTATTAAAGACACAGCAAATCCTGTGTATTGACGTGTAACAGCCTTTGACACCTAATAATGTAAAGGGTGATCTTTTTGCTTTCATCACGAGCCAGTTATCAGCATTACAAAACATTATCTTTGGGTTTATGCCACCTTTTTGACGGCATTAAATCAGCTATCTCACATTTACCACAGCCCTAATGGTTATCATCAAGACTGATTTGGGCTACGCGTCATGGGAATATTATCAGCCAGAGTTGATTTGAAAAGAGATAATAAAATACCTTAAAAAGTAACACTCACGGCTAATAAATTGGTCAGCACCAACTCATCCAGGTTGGAAGCTGGCTGCCTGATTCTAAACATTAAGGAACGGTCGCAGATGTTGCTCTGTGCTTTAAATTGAGAGCCGCATCGGAGATCAAAACTATAACATAGTACACCAATAAATTGTATAGTTCCACAATTATATTCTACTTTAACTTCAAACTTGTGCAAGACCTGTAATTCGCTTATACTGCACAAAAGAACGGAAAAAAAGTCCTAGAATTATTAATGTAAGTACATCACCACATGCATTATTTATTGATTATTCACATTGATCATACTCTATAAGCTACCACTCTCTTAGTACAGGAATAATTGTCTTGAAGTCAGAAGCCCGGGTTCCTAATTAGATCCACTCCATCATATCTGACAGGAATTCTTATTAGACAAACCAACAAAGTTGGCAGGTTCATACCATAATCAGGCATAACTTATTTCATCATTTACATCAGCTTCAGTTTGTCACAGAAAAAATTCTATCTATCTATCTATCTATCTATCTATCTATCTATCTATCTATCTATCTATCTATCTATCTATCTATCTATCTATCTATCTATCAACACATTCTCCACATATAATGAAATACGTACTTTATGGACTTTTGTCACCTGAATATTAAGGATGTATTTAATTCTGAAGGTACATCTACAAGATAAAGAATGTTATTCATTTTCTGATATAGATATGTCTGTGGTACGGTTAAATGCCAAAAATGGACCTGCTTTTCTGTTGAATTGGCCTCTTTGATCATACTTTTCCCCATACAAATCATGCAGTCAGGTAACATCCCAACA
The DNA here is from genome assembly GCA_026936325.1 of Platynereis dumerilii. Lineage (NCBI taxonomy): Eukaryota > Metazoa > Annelida > Polychaeta > Phyllodocida > Nereididae > Platynereis > Platynereis dumerilii. The sequence continues at coordinate 137,811,325 of JAPTHN010000001.1, forward strand.
AACACATAATGTTATTACGATGTTCATAATGTTATCAAGACATCGTGAACATTAGAGAGTTTTAATGTTACATCTGTAATGTTTCATCAACATCATAATAATGTTGATATAACATTAGTCAGTAACATTTGACATGCGATGTTTTAACAACATTGTTTCAATCCAAAATTGCTACCTTACTAGGAACATTGATTAAACATTCTGGTAATGTTTAAGTTTGATGTATTAACAACATCTAAGTGATGGCATCTCAACATATAAATGCAAATGTTATTGTGTAATGTAAGCATAACATAGAAAAAACATTTACAAAAAACATTAAGAACACTACATTAGAATAATGTTATTGTCAACATACAAGTAATGTTATTTTAATATTTGTGATTGAACATTAGGACAATGCATCATGGTAACATCATCTGAAATGCATTGAAACGAAGTTATTACGATGTTCAGAATAAATGTTACACCTAAATGTTATTTATGTGTATAATTAATATTGTATGGATGGATTTAGAAAACTTTGCTTCCACATTAGAATAATGTCCTTCTGTAATGTTATAAAGACATCATCTCAATGTTAAAATGGGCTTAATATAACATTAGAATAGAAATGTTGTTCTAATGTTATTTTAACATTAAAGATTTAACATTGACAAAAAACTTCATGAAAATGTCCTGTGACTAACATCAGAATAACATCGTCATAATGTCGGAGTAAATGTTATAAATCAATCTTGTTCTAATGTACAATCATCCTTTTCACAATGAATGCAGAAAACATTGCTTCAACATAAGAATGATGTCATTTTTGTAATGTTATATAGACAAAATTTCAATGTTTAAATGGGCCTTATATAACATTAAAATAGAAACGTTGTTCAAATGTTATTTTAACATTAGATATTTAACATTGACAAGAACTTTCAAGGAAATGTACCTTGACAAACATCAGAATAACATTGTCATGATGTCGGAGTAAATGTTATAAATCAATGTTGTTCTAATGTACAATTAACGTTATTACAATGGATGCAGAAAACATTGCTTCCACATTAGAATAATGTCATATACTGTAATGTTATATAGACATCATTTCAATGTTAAAATGGGGCTTATATAACGTTAAAATAGAAATGGCGTTCAAATGTTATTTTAACATTAGAGATTTAACATTGACAAGAAAATTCAGGGAAATGTACCTTGACAAACATCAGAATAACATTGTCATGATGACGGAGTAAATGTTATAAATCAATGTTGTTCTAATGTTCAATCAACGTTATTACAATGGATGCAGAAAACATTGCTCATACATTAGAATAATGTCATACTGTAATGTTATATAGACATCATTTCAATGTTAAAACGGGCCTTATATAACATTAAAATAGAAATGGCGTTCAAATGTTATTTTAACATTAGAGATTTAACATTGACAAGAAAATTCAGGGAAATGTACCTTGACAAACATCGGAATAACATTGTCATGATGTCGGAGTAAATGTTATAAATCAATGTTGTTCTAATGTTCAATCAACGTTATTACAATGGATGCAGAAAACATTGCTTCCACATTAGAATAATGTCATACTGTAATGTTATATAGACATCATTTCAATGTTAAAATGGGCCTTATATAACATTAAAATAGAAATGGCGTTCAAATGTTATTTTAACATTAGAGATTTCACATTGACAAGAATATTCATGGCAATGTACCTTGACAAACATCAGAATAACATTGTCATGATGTCGGAGTAAATGTTATAAATCAATGTTGTTCTAATGTACAATCAACCTTATTACAATGGATTCAGAAAACATTGCTTCCACATTAGAATAATGTCATACTGTAATGTTATATAGACATCATTTCAATGTTAAAATGGGCCTTATATAACATTAAAATAGAAATGGCGTTCAAATGTTATTTTAACATTAGAGATTAAACATTGACAAGAAAATTTATTGAAATGTACCTTGACAAACCTCAGAATACCATTGTCATGATGTCGGAGTAAATGTTATAAATCAATGTTGTTCTAATGTACAATTAACGTTATTACAATGGATGCAGAAAACATTGCTTCCACATTAGAATAATGTCATACTGTAATGTTATATAGACATAGTTTCAATGTTAAAATTGGCCTTATATAACATTAAATTAGAAATGGCTTTCAAATGTTATTTTAACATTAGAGATTTAACATTGACAAGAAAATTCATGGCAATGTACCTTGACAAACATCGGAATAACATTGTCATGATGTCGGAGTAAATGTTATAAATCAATGTTGTTCTAATGTTCAATCAACGTTATTACAATGGATGCAGAAAACATTGCTCATACATTAGAATAATGTCATACTGTAATGTTATATAGACATCTTTTCAATGTTAAAACGGGCCTTATATAACATTAAAATAGAAATGGCGTTCAAATGTTATTTTAACATTAGAGATTTCACATTGACAAGAAAATTCATGGCAATGTACCTTGACAAACATCAGAATAACATTGTCATGATGTCGGAGTAAGTTTATAAATCAATGTTGTTCTAATGTACAATCAACCTTATTACAATGGATTCAGAAAACATTGCTTCCACATTTGATAGATAGATAGATAGATAGATAGATAGATAGATAGATAGATAGATAGATAGATAGATAGATATATAGATAGATAGATATATACATAGATAGATAGACAGATAGACAGATAGATAGATAGACAGATAGATATGCAGATATAGTAAATAGGCCATATTGCATTTAGTATTTTCTAAATCTATGAAAAACAAATTTTAGTCAATTAAACTGGGTAAAATTTTAGTGGCTTTGAAATATGCAATATTCTGTGTGATTAAATGTGAATATTGTGTGCATACCAAAGCCACCTTTACAGTTCTATTAATATTTTACACTATTCATTTAGGAATCACTCAAATACATATACATAAACTAATACCAGCATATAGTTTGATTTTTACAACCTTGACTCTGGGGAATCATACAACATCATCTAATTAGCAAGAATAGACACTGAATAGAGGGTAATTAGCACCTCTATTTGGGGTCTGGCATCAATTAGACACTATTGATAATTGCCTACATGGCTCACTGCACATGACTTCTGTGCAAAATTCAGTCAACAAATCAGTTGAACTACAGAAATCCATAAGTGAACAGGTTACAAAGGTGAGTTAAAATCCTTCTTACAGTTAAGAAATCTTTATTTTGGTGATTTTCATGGTAAAAATATTTTTCTGATGTTATAAGTAAATATATATATATATATATATTTTTTTTTTCAGATTGATGAAAATGATGACTGATGAGTAGGTACACCAGAACCTGCATACACTCAAAGAGGGAAGTTTTAGAAACAGGTAATTAAGTAGTATCATTCTAGCTATCTTTCCCACTATCTACCTATCCTTTGTTTATCCTTTCTATTTTTGTCAATGAATCTAGATCCTGTCTGTCTATCTAATCTATCTAAAATGTCTAGCCTATCTATCTCACCATCTATCTATCAATCTATATGCATTGCAAATATGTACTTGATAATCATTATTGTGTTTTAAGTCAATTTGAGTAGGGTAAAAATGCTCAATTTCAAGAAAAAAATTTTAAGCCAACTGGCCTGACAAATTTCAGCTATCAACCTAGTAAAGAACTGTTTCCATGTATTTTAAGACACTAATTTTGAGGGCTCTAACATGCAATCTCGGAGGGATCTGACTGACAAAAATGCATGTTAGAACCAAAACATTAGGCCTTTCAAAAGTGAGGTCTAAAAACCACAAGCAATTTATTGATACTGTTTTGAGCAGCTTGACAAACCATTACTGATAGTTCTCATTACAATTTATATGAAATCTAAAAGGTGGTGGTATCCTCTGTAAAAAACAAAACTATTTTTAAAATGGATTCTAATGACAAGGTTTATTTTATTTGCAGATAGTGAGTGAGGGTATACGTATTATCCTTTTCTACAGGATCCAACAAAGTTAAGTCTTTAATTATGATCGATACACTTGCACAACTGGTCTCCAGGCAGCAGATATCACCTGGTGTGTATTCCTGTTGAAACACAGAACTTTAAATATGGATAAGCAATGGGTGATGTGAGTTGGATTAAAACTCACAAAGCCACTATCAGAAAGACTTGTATTTTGTATTTTGTAACAGTCAACCATTACAGTGAATTGCAAATATTGTCATCATACAGCGGAAGACATAGAATTTCTTTTGTTCAATGGTAAGCCTGTATAATTCTTTTGCCATTATCCATAGAAAAGGGTATATTAGAAAATAATGCACCAGTAGGTCTAGATGGATCACTTATTTTGGCTATTTTAGGGTCAAAACAATGCTGAATCGATTTCAGTAAGTATCATGTATAAAATGTGTTTTGTTATGTAAATTTAATGTACATGTATGTCAATATCAAATATGTTGCATTTATAACGTTAGGGTATTGCCCATCTCATGTCATTATAATGCAGAAAAGTGTCTTCTACATAATGTTATTCCAATATATGTAGGAAGTCAAATAAGTTTCCTTTTTCAATGTTGTTTCAATGTTTACATGATGTCATTATGATGTTAGTATAATGTTAAGAAATGTGTTAAATAATGCTTATCTAATGTATGTTGTATCATAATGTCCTTCTAATGCTAGTATAATGTTAAAAAATGTATTTTTTAAATTTTATTCTAATGTATTTAAAATGTCAAATATGTTGTTTTTTGATGTCGTTCTGATGTTAGTATAATGTTTAAATAATGTGTTATGAAATGTTATTCTAATGTATGTACAATGTCAAATATTTTTAATTTACGATGTTATTCTGATGTTACTATAATGTTAAAATAATGTACTCTTTATAATGTTATTCCAATGTTTGCAAGATGTCTAATACACAATGTTTTTATAATGTTATTCTAATGTATGCACAATGTTACATAGATGATTTTCTATAATGTTATTTTTATGTTTTTCTGATGTGTAATTAATGTTACTGCAATGTTTATAAAATGTTGAATAAATTGCTTAAAACAACATTTGCGTAATGTTAATTCTATCAATATATCATGTCGTTATAGCATTATCAATACAACATCGTCCTAACATCATTTTAACATTAATTAGAGGTTAAAAATTGCATTGAGAGAAGCTGCAATATTAGTATGGGACTTTAAATGTTGCATATAATTTATTATAATGTCAGCACTAACATAAAATGCAATATTAATACAACCTTTAATATATGTTAAAATAAGGTTGCCAGAACATTAAATTTCAACATTGGTACAATGTTGGATAATGGCATTACTAAAACATCTATATAACATTCACTTAAATATTAGGAAGATGATATAACGGGGTTTAATGAACATTAGATTTTAATGTTTATATAATGTAAAAAGGTTTAACATTTTAATGTTTTATAAATATCATAAATAACATTATCATAATGTTTGAAATTAGTTGAGGTACAATATTATTATGAAATTTTATTTTAACATTGATTTAAGCACGGCCAGACATTAAAACAAGGTTGTACAAACATCGCACTGTAATGTTATTACAACATTAAAAGGTTTAACATTTTAATGTTATGTTAACATTATTTCTAACATTATTATAATGTTCGAAGTTATGTGAAGTACAACATTAATATAATATTTAACTATAACATTGCTTCAGCCTTGGCAAAATGTTGTAACAACGTTGCACAAACATTACACTTTAATGTTGTTACAACGTAAAAAGGTTTAACATTTTAATGTTATACCAACATTGTGAATAATGTTAATGCGATGTTTGGCACAACATTAATATGACATCGATATAATGTTATGTGTTTATTGGGATTGTATTTATGATGAAATGCTAAGGCTTTAATACTGATTATAGCTGAAATGTCCACCGATTCATGTCGAGGTTCAAGTAATTGATTGGACATTTTCAATGGCGTAAATTTCGGGGGTAGTAACAAAATGCACACAGGAAAGATAAGAAAAGCCACAAATCATCCCACATTCTCCCATTTTTATCCCCGGCCATCTATACAGTTTATTCTGGGATGTAATTTCTACTAGTTATAAAATGTTAGAGACTGAATTATTCCTCCTCCCGTCTCTTCTCCTCCATTCTCCTCTCCTCCATTCTCCTCTCCTCCATTCTCCTCTCCTCCATTCTCCCTTCCTCTGTTCTCCTCTCCTTCGTTCTCCCCTCCTTCGTTCTCCCCTCCTTCCTACTCCCTTCTCCCTTTCTTCTTTCACTGATCCCTCCTTCCTCCATAACAAAAATATACCGAATTACCAGATAAGATGCCCCCTTCACATCTTTTCAGAAGACCTTCAAGCAGTCTGAGAGGTCTGAGAGATCACCAGGCCTCTATTTAAGGGCCTATATTCGAGGTGGGGGGGGGGGGGCTTACAGGAACTTCTCATTAAATTGTGACAGTGCTGCTAACTTTGTTATGTATGATGATGAACTCACTTGGAGCCTTAATTCAAGGGAGGTCATTATTTTGCACAGCTCAGACATGGGAAACCAAACAGGAGGCTATAAAAATACTATTGTTTGTATTTTGAACAGGTCTACTCAAGACGGCTACCTGGTATGCAGGGCCTTTATTTTGGGAAGGGGGGGGGGGGTTTATTTGAACATATTACTCCAGGAAAGCCCCACATTGTTTGCTTTCTAAAAATAATGTGGCTGAAGGCATTAAAAACGATTAAATCTTGCAAAATGTATTTGTGAAGAAATACTGCCTACCTACTAGAGAACAGAATTTAGTTAATTTGACAGTCATAGCATGTCAAACATGATTTAAAGCCATCAACTATCAATAAACAAGTGTTTTTTGAATAGGCATGCTTATATATATCTTTAAAGGAAAAATATAGGCCTATCCCCATGCCACTGAATTCAGTGACTGAAATCCCATTATTATCATCATAAAGATAAAGAATTTATATGCACTAATAACAAAGTTTATCATTTTAAAAGCATTTTATCCTTACAAAATGGTAAAGTTATCATTATTGTGGTATGGTTAATCTGAACACCTAAAAAAGTAAAACCAAATTTGGTGAATTATGGCTGAAAAAGTCTGAGGTTTGATAATAATTAAAATATGTCAAAATTAACTGGTCTCATTACAATTCTGAAATAGTTATAAGAACACACTAAATATTAATTTTGAATATAACTTACAAATATGTAACTAGGTCAGCTATTCTTATCTAATAAATGCTATTATACCTGTATTACAATGGAAGGGGTGCAAGTAATGACAATGAGATAAGACTTCACCCCTATAATATATTAATAATCAGATATAATGATCTGAGCAATGATGCGTTCAATGGATATCACTAGGGTTAGGTAATCAGTAAAGGGTAAATTCAAACATTGTTGCAGTGAATTTACTCAATTTAGTTTTTAAAAATGCACTATGTTAAAAAAATAAAGTATGTTTTTTTTTTTATAAGCAATGATAAGGATATTTAAAAAGGCCACTGTAATAACAGGTATTATATTTTCAGAACTTCAATTTTAAATATAACATTTATGGATAAAATGAACCCCCCCCCCCATTCCCCCACTTGAAAAAGCAGGCATATGCTATGCAGTATGGATGGATGGATGGTTGGGGCTTAATGTCCTGTATTCATGCACTTGATAGGCTAATTAGGACCGGAGCAGGACATGGCAATGATGGTTTATATATGGGACTACACATACAAAACGGCCCCCCACCTAAATTGTGATATGACCTTCATACTTCTATCTGGTTTTTAAAAAAAAGAGCTGAAAATATGCCCCCCCCCCCAAAAAAAAATGATGAAAATTCCTAGATCCACCTCTGGATTGACTATATTTTAACAAACTGACCACAATTTTGGAAATAGGAGCTGTAGGATACAATGTTGATTTATGCTGAAAAATAAAGCCCAATCTTTATAAACAAAGATAAGGGTGATCTTTCATACAAGAATGAACAAACTTCAGTTAAGAGTGACATTCATTCATCCAATGGTCTGGAGTAATGTCATTTGACTGGATATGAAGACTGTCCTTCATTTTATTCAATGTGTCAAATAATGAAATACAGTGTTTATTCGTATTTGCAATGAAGACCATCTTTCATTTTCATCCTGATTTTAGAGAATGAAGACCAGCTTTTATTTGCAGAATTGTGTAGAAATAAAGACTGGTGTTCATTCTCAACAGTTGTGTGATCTATATATGAGAATGAAGGACGTCCTTCTTGTTCCTTCAGAATGAAGACCGGTGTTTATAGTTAGGTGCAAAAAGTCCATAAAGTACGTATTTCATTCTGGGGTGGAGAATGGGCTGCTATCTATCTATCTATATATCTGTCTATCTATCTATCTATCTATCTATCTATCTATCTATCTATCTATCTATCTATCTATCTATCTATCTATCTATCTATCTATCTATCTATCACTTAGTTAGAAGTCGGACTACTTTCAATTGTTCTAGTTCTAATTGCAAAATATTCTGGGGGCGATCAGAAGAATGTGCAATACACATCTTTAATCTTATTACAAGATACGCGGTGTAGACATGCGAAATACGACTATTGTAAGTCACTGTTTTCCAATTTGATTGACAGCTGTCAAGCACTCGTCATTGCTTCATAACTATCAACAATCAGACCAGCGACCAACTTTAAATGGTCATTAGGCACTTTTGTTGATTCTTTTGAGTTAAGGTAAGCAAGAGGCTATTAAGTTATTAACTGCCGGCACATTGATCTTCAAAATTAAGAAAGGAAAAGAAAAGAAAAGAAAAGAAAAGAAAAGAAAAGAAAAGAAAAACAATTAAAGAGAAAATCATCTATCTATCTATCTATCTATCTATCTATCTATCTATCTATCTATCTTTCTTTCTTTCTTTCTTTCTTTCTTTCTTTCTTTCTATCTTTCTATCTATAATTGCTAGATACGATAGTTAGATTTCTAATTTTGAAATGTGTATGTGGTGCCGCATTTCATTTAGTTTTAAACATTAACTGAGCTGTAAGATTCTGCTTATATAAACTGCTCAATCCACTAATAGCACTTACATAATCATATATATATTTTTTCTTTTACAAAATAACATGGTAAATTTGCATGATTAGACATATCCAGGCATGACAGGTGAAAATGCCGAAGTCTTGATGCTAAATGTATTATGCACATGTCAACAGGTGAGCTAATTGGTATTTTTGATCTCAGCCATGTCAGGTGTCTTATAAAAGAATAAAACACGATATGAAATTCTAAAAAAATGTGCAGGTCTGTATAATTTTATGCTGAAGTTTAAAATTAATGATTATTTTAATGTTTTTATGGTATATCCAATAATCAAAATTACATATCAGAACAAGAATTTATTTTTATTTAAATTATTTTTCACTGTTGATCACAATGATATAAATATTGGATACTTTCTATAGAATATGGTGTGCTCATATTCGTGAAAACACATTGGCATGATGTCAAACTTTCAAATCAGCTCTTACACAGTCTGTTTAGGACCCAGAACCTTCAAAAGATTTCATATCAACTTAGTTTTGACAAGCGTCTTTGATACACATTTAAATTATTTTCTTACTTTGTTTTGTAATACAACTTTCATTCTATAAACCCCTTCCAAATGTGAATGTCAAGGTCAAAAGTGCATGAAGTTTGTTCAGGATAGTCTAGATACGTCTTGGTATTCTTTTTTTTTTACTTACACAAGACAGAAATAATTGATCGGTGTGTAAGCGGTAGGTTCTCACAAAATACGTTCTATAGTCTTGGTAATATGACATATTGTATGAACCTCAAGAGAGTTTCAAGGCAGGCCTATATTTCAAATTGTAATTTTCATTCTCATATGATTGTGACAAACAAGGTTAAGCTACTTTCTGCAGTCGATATACAATGTATTTGAAGGTTCACCTCCAGCCATATAGCTCTTTGCAAATTGGCGGTCCACTGACAAAAAACTATTGTATTATTTTCAATTTGCAAACTGGCTTTGCCATATGAGCGACAGTTTTCTGTTGGTCTCCTAATCTTCTTATTTGACGAAGTCCTTTAGTCATTTAATTGGTTTGTTTATTGTGACATATGCTGCTAGATACTATGATAAGCGCCAAATAAATTCATAAACCATAACTGACAAAACCAAAACAGTGACATTACATGACCAAGTTGAAAGTTAATTTTGAAATTGTTTGGACCGCTAATCCGTAAACAGCTCTAAATTAAGGGTGTGGTCATTGTAGCATGTGATAGGTCTGTGGATGTATGGATGGTTGATTGGGCTTTACATTCTGAATTTATGAAATGTGTGGACAAATTAGGATAGGAGGAGGATGGAGCAATGAGAGGAAAGGCGATTGAAACCGCTGTCCAACATAAACTAACATTAGTTCCAAGACAAATACATGTTCAATATTTCAGCCAACTGTTGAGCACTGTACTTCGAGTTCATGCTGTAACATATTTCAACCGTGACACATGCCTCAAAATGGCATATCATTGGCGCAGTTAAGTATACCAGAGACACTTTATCATAATGTGTTAAACTTAGGTATGACCATCACATGACCAAATGGAATTTGGAGAATTTGTGTAAGCTGCACAATTTGGAGGAAAATGAAGATTTATTCCTTATTTATGACAAGGAATAAATATCTTTACTGATCCACAAAATTTAACAAGAATGATAACATAGCCAACCATCCACCCACCTGCCAACATTGTCCAACAACCACAGACTTTCTTATGAAAAGCATCAAGAAGTAATTGAACGACCGACACCAGATCATATCTAAGATGAGCAATTTGAATTCCAATGTAAAAGTGTCCAATTTGAGAATGTAACTAAAACGTCAATTGTGATGGCAATGCATTAAACTAAAGACAGGAAAAACAATTTGCTGTCACAGTGTATTCTCGGAAGATGTAGGTGGACACACCTCCAGAAAATCGATATTGTCAACTGGACACCATATGACATATTCACTAAGAAGTCCCAGAAGTGTATCTTTAGTCAAAATTCTAGAACAATATTTGAAAAAAATCTGCAGCATCATGCCAGCATTGCCAATTGATGGTGCTCAGCTATTTTATATTTAAGAGTATATATATCCCAAGTTAAAATGATAGTACATTTCTTTAATGTGCCATGTGTGTCTATCTAATTCATTGTATATTTGTTTATTTTACTTAAACATTCTGGAGCAACACAACGTAAAACAAAATTTAATGTAATTGTAACTCATTATGCCAAGCTGTGCCATCCTCTTGTAAATATCAAAGAAAGCCATGGCATCTACAGAGTACAGACAGACTCTTAGCTGCTTGAATTATCCAAAATAACTGATAGATTGACATTCTAAATCACAGATAATGTGTAGTTTATAATCTCTAAATCCACACTGTGCAGCCTCACTTTCATGACGAAAGCTATAAAAGAAATGTGAAAAAAATTCATTTTGTGGCAGAAGACCAATTATTATAGTGAAGAATGCCTCCAGCTTATAGAAATGGACAGAATTCTACAAACTGTGACAAATTCCATAGATCTAGAAATAAATATGTATTGGTTACAAGGACCTCAATAACTATTCATCACAACATTACTGCAATGAATCATAGTCACTGCTGTAGACCAGTAAATTGATGCTATAATGTTAGCAAATCCGTGGTTTGAAGTGCCTTCCTGAAATGATGTGCTAACAAGGAACAGAGTAGTTGAAACCACCGGTTTAAATCAGTCTTGTTGACCATGTACTGTTTAAGGAGGTCAGCCTATAAGCACCATGTTAATAGTCATTCCATAGAACTGGTAAAAGATTGAAATGCCTGAGTTATCGTGAAGATGTAAAATTGTAAATTTAAAACAGAAAACTATTGAATATACAGATGGGATTAAAATGCAACTAGATATGGCAATGTGGTATATTAACCAAACAATCACAAAGAATACCAATTGTGATAAAAAAGTAACTAATTAAATTTGATAAAGTGTGAATATAAAACACACAAACCACCAAGAACACCACCTACATTTGGCAAAAAATGCAAAAAGATATCTCAAAGAGTTGAAACTGAAATTGTACCAACAGTCCAACATCCAACTTCCACTGACAGGGCCTATACCCTCTAATAGAAATGGAACAAAAGGAGGCTGTGACAAAGAGCCAGACTCTATGTGTCCTTGCTGTATATATATGTGTGCACTGCATATATATATATGTGTGACTCTCTGATTGATTTCCCTTGATGCTTCTAAGTTTGCTATTTGTCTGCTTGATATCCTGCCTTTTTGTTTGATTGTGCTCCATGCACCAGGAGATGTGAAGATAAACAAAGCAAGGATGACGTCACTGGAGCAAGCTGCAGCTGAGGCAACTGCAATATATATGGCAATAAAAGCTGCCACAGGGAATGTATGTCTGATATAGAATGAGACAAAGGTATACCATTAGTAAGCAATGGTGTGGGGTGGTAGAAGATGTGTTGTTGTATGTATATGGTTCCAAAAATGGTAGAGATCTTGCCTTGAGCTAGTGTGGTGTCCTGTGTAAGAGATGGTTGAATCCAGTGAAAGTGTGGTAGTAGATCTAATGGAATATGTTGGTATAATGGGGTTGTTGATAAAAAAATGGACTAACCTGATTCAGGAGATTTAGCAGGGCACAGTATGAGGTCCTGAAGAATGAGAAGGGTTAGGGTAAGGGGCCGGAGCATCATAAGTGGGCTCTTCACAGCTCCCATCTTACTCCCCTCCCTCTCATACTTAGCCCCTCCAAGAAACTGCTTGTTCCATCATGCTCTTCTGGTAGCTGTTGGAAGCCTTTCCAATTCCCCTAGAGCATCTTCTGAAACATCTCCTGGAGCACTGAGCTGCTGGTGATGGTAAATCTGATGGCAGTCCTTTAATCAGCCACATGCTTTAGCAATGCTTTGAAAGATGCATTTTGGAATCCACTGATGTCAACTGATGGAGCTGCTGCTGCTTTGGGCTTGCTGCTGTTGCTGCTGCTGCTGCTGCTGCTGGCTCCCTCCCACTACCACCAGCAGCTGACGAGGCTGCTGTATGTCAGAATTCTGCTGCTGCTGTGTTGTGGAGGAATTGAAGAGCCACCATATATGGCAAATCTCAACAGCTATTGCAATCCAGGGTATACAGAATTGTAAACCCTTGGTAAAATTCAACGCCACATCTAAAATGTCTACAGTATTATCCTTAAATGGTGATATCCGTCCATGCCCGTGTTTCTGCTAACTACATGTTGACTGGCAGCATTGCTACATTGATTGCTCTGCTGGCAGCGCCTCCAACTTCAGAGAGTTCCAGTCTGCAACATCCGGCCGCCATTTTTAGGCTCTTCCACTCACTCCCTCTGAATGGGCCCTTGCTGCAACTGTGAGGATGCTCGTGCAAAAATCAATCAATACCTATAAGAAACATGGCATTTCATGGATGCAACTTCAATCTCAAAACTTTTAGACCTGATTAGTATTGTATCCACATCCAGCTAAGATTATATGAGACATCTCCACAAGATAGTACAAGGAATTTATCTGATTCGTTTCTGGTGGTGTCCACATGACTTCTCTTAAAACTTGCCATCTGGACCCTGGTAGTTTTAAACTGAGAAACATATAAGCAACTCTTAAGAGTAAAAGCAGTGGTGGATCCAGACACGATAGTCTAGGGGGGGGGGGCCCGGACGTGTTTCGGCATTCGCGGGCCCGCGTTATCGCAATTTTTCTTCAAAATGCTATTATTAATCTTGGTGGTCTAGAGGGGCCCGGGCCCCCTAGGCCCCCCCCCTGCATCTGCCACTGAAAAGCTTAACTAGATGTCAACTTGTCAAGCTTTGAAAGGCTGGATAATTATTTGACATTGAACACTTTGGGAAAAATCAACATAAAAAGAATAATAAAATGTATTGAATTTGTAATTTTACATCTAAAAATAAAAGCATCGTCGCACTGACCAATCTGCCTCCAGCATCGATTACTCACATTTATCTTAAATATCGACAAAAATCATATGACAAAAACAGTCCAGGTCAATCACAAGTTATAGCCATCTGCCCCTTTTTTAGGTTAATTATTTTTTTAATTTTCATCAACTAACATCTAGAAAGACAATATTGGACCCAACAGTATATATTCCACCCATTCATTGCTATGTATGCCTTAGTTCTTTACATTTGTAGCACTTGCCACCGAAAACAGTACACCATGCTTTCTTTCCAGAGCCGCAACAAAGACCATTAAAGAACACTGTGTAAAGATGGTGATTTGACGTGACCTTTGGGTCTGAGGTCAAATGTCATTACATAATTTAAATGCCTGGCACCTTAAAACATGTCATCCAAAGTTCAAACAGAATGCTGTGTTCTATATGCTGCAGAGAAAATCAAAAGAACCCTTGGAAAAAGAAAGTACCTTGGTGTGAAATCACACACTCAACTTTATCACCTAATGGGATTTAGACTGCCTACAGGTAATAACTTAAATAGCTTCAGGACCAGTCGTATTGGGGCAGAGTATCTGATGGACGATGGATGATTGGGGCTTTACATCCTGTATTCATGCACTTGGTAGGCTAACTAGGACAGGAGGAGGACACGGCAATGAGGCGAAGGATGATTGAAACAGCCGTCCAACGTAGACCAAGGTGACCCGGCAAGAGCTAGATTCGAACCCTTGACCCAGCGATTGGCAGCCTAGCATGCTACTGCTAGGCCAACTGTCCCTCCTGGGGAAGAGCATCTATACAGGGAATAAGAGGAAGATTTAGAAAGTATACCATGATCAGGAAGACAGTGCGTGTATGTATGTATAGTGTATACCTAAATTTCAATGAACTCACGACCTTGTCATTTCAGCATAACGTCTGCCTCTGACAGCAGCTCATCAGTTGCAGAGAGACAATTTGTAAAGCTTCAAATTAATTTCAATTTCAATTTCAATTCATTAATCATCCCAGCAGTTCAAAACAAAATACAGGTATTTCACAACAGACTTTTTCAACATATATATAGATCAATTAGCAAGTTTAATAAGTGTTTAGTTAGTCAAGTCTATCCTATGAACACTTCAGATCAAAATTTTCCCCTTTCATTACCGTAATTCTACAATTCATTGTTATGTAATAAACTTAAAAATTATACCATTTAAAGGTGTGGCTCATTTTGAGGAGGTCGTTCAACTTCTACAACACAAGCAGCAAGCTAGAATAGCTAGGTGCACAGATTGAAAACAAAGCATCTGTCTTCACACATGCATATTGTGTCTTTGTCCCATTCTTTGCCAACAGCCATGCTATAAAAGGCGATCAGCATGAAAATGAGGTCTTTGTCTTCCTTGAGACAGTTTGTCATAGAGGAGCATACATATTTTAAGGTGTGTATCATACTATGAAACAATGTTTTCATGCATAATATGTGTTATATTACCAATTACTTTGTTCTATGAAATGGTTATTCAGTGTGATATACATATACTGTGCAATTTTTAGTTTGAAGAGATTAGAAGTTAGTTCTACATAAGAGTTCAATACGAATGACCTGTTCTCAAATTGAAATATATTTTTAGGCACTCTAGTAAGAAAATTTCTACAGACCTACTAATTTCAAGAAATCTATAGATGTGAACAGGCGATGTTGATATAGCATACTTAGCATTGTTTAATCTATCTATCTATCTATCTATCTATCTTTCTATCTATCTATCTATCTATCTATCTATCTATCTATCTATCTATCTATCTATCTATCTATCTATCTGTCTACCTGTCTATCTATCTATCTTTCTAATTGATCCATTTAAACCATCTACCCAGTGATAAATTGTTATTCATGACGGTACTGTAAATTGCCTATAATCTGTTTTTATGCTGTGCAAGTAAACTGACCCCACATGCACACATGAGTTAATGGATAAAATGTTTTAAAAAGATTTTCTTTCTTTTTAAAAAGCAAATCGATATAATTCATCTAATATTTGTATGACATTGTATAAAACTTTTGGCAAATATAACCCATTACAATATCACCATGTCTGACCATGCTAGCAACATCGTTCATTCGACTTCATTGTGCATCGTATAGCTGACCGCATCAAGGCAGAATCTTGTGCACTGAAAGAGGGCATATCAACCCCATTTTACAACAATGAGAGGCATCTCAAGTGTAAAATAAGATTGAATAACAGTTCCCAGAATCCCTCAGTAGACAATAGAACAATGGAACAATACTTGCAATAGCCGGACAACGCACTGTCAAAATGAAACGTAAAAATTACTGATAGTTGATGTCAAATTAGAGCAAAAACAGTATTTTGTAGTTATTAATATATTTTGGGCATATAAAGGCAATGTTCTGTCACATAATTATAAAATGTTTGCTAAAAAATTATTATCGGCTATTTGAATTTATAATAATAGACAGGCAACCTGCGAACATACAGCATATGGATAGTCATTTATATCAGTCCTACAAATGAAGTACTTTTACGAGGCCAATGTCAGTTAGAATTAAACAGCTGTTGTTTCATAAGTCATTTAAAGTGATTGAAATAAAATGAAAAGTCTACAGCAATAGTTTGTATAAATTACCAATATATATAGCTAGTGGTTAATGTAGTGTTTTTAAACTAGGATTAAAACGCCTCTGTGCGCCTTATTGGGCTATATCGACAATGTAATTTGAGCATGTTATAGCAATTAAATGCATTAATTACTAAATTAGGTACATCTGAGCCGACTGCTTGGTTCTGAATTTTTTAAAACGTCTAGATTTCGGCTGCTCTAATTTCTGTGCTCACTGAATCTCGATCTGTCCCTGTACCAAAGGACATCCCTTTTTGTAGAGGTTATGCTACTATTGCTACAGCTGATTTTTACGTTGTAGATTTAATGTTTGCTGACATCAAACATAAGCTGGGTAATTCAGTCAAATGCTATCACAGCTAGGGTGGAATTGGTGCATGCCACAACATTTTAGGATAAAACCTGACTTCTTTTTTGGAGGTGACGTTCATTTGATTATGAGAGCATGTATGCAAGTGAAATTTCAGCTCATTCTATTGATATTTGGAGTTGGCAAATTTCACTTAAACTTGAAGTTAATGATATAAATCCCGATTCGGGAAACACATGATTTAAAAAAAATTAGAATCATACAATATTTTTCGACCATTCAAAAACCATGGAGGAGGGATTTGAGAGGGCAGTTCAAAAGCATAATTTTCCTTTTTCCGCTTTAAATCTCTGCACAATGTAGCCTAATGTCCAATTCGACGAAAATGACCCAAAATCGCCTTAATTTCAAGATTTTAGCTCCCTACATGTATCGTGGCCTTCCGAGACAAGTTATATTCGCGCAGCGAAACGGCCGCAGGCCGTTTCGCAAAGCGAAATTTAGCACAAGAAAGGTTTCAAAATTCTGTGCAGTGATGGTCTCAACATCAATGGTCGACAGCAGGAAATTAGGTCAAGTGGGACCAGCTTCTATTCAATGATTTAGTTTCGAATTTAACAAAACATGACATATCCACATTCAAAAGTGTCTTAAAAATTCAATATTCTCCAGTAATATTCCCTGTATCTATAATTTTTATGGAATAGTTAATTATAAGCCTTGAAAAGCTAAATTATATCATTAACATGTGATTCACTTCATTTCAAAACACACAACAAGAAAACATAACAAAATTAAAGTTACATAATTATTGTCAACTGATGATTATGTAACAGTGAGCAATTTATCTACATGCAGATCATGTTATTGTTTTTGTTATCACTATTATGTAATATCAACAATCTAGCATAGACTTAAATTTGGCAGCTTTCAGTGTTGTCTTCCTTTTTACTATTTAGCTCAATATCTATCAATTTGATTTATCCTTAATCGTATTTATTTGCTATCCTATGTATGTATGTATGTATGTATGTATGTATGTATCTATATATTCCTTTTTTAAATCTATTTTATCTTTCTAATAGTTTCTAGTATAGGTAAATTTCTGTCTATTTTTTAATATATCCGTCTTTCAATTTCTTTGAAACAGTAACATAACTGCCTTTCATACATTGAATATTAAATAAATTTACGATATGTAATGGTAAAACCATAAGTCCTAAAAAAACTTTTTAAGTGCTGTGCGAATTTCATGGCTTTGCCATTTACATATTAGAAATATTGGTCTACTGGCCTCGAAAAATGATCTCTCATTGTTTCTGAATGGTCGAAAAATCTCTCTTTTTTATTTAAATCACATGTTTTTCAGGGCTTGCGAACGGGGATTAACATTATAAACGTCAAATGTGCCACCTGTGTTGGGGTACCAGTCCCACGTACCCTATGACCGGGGGGGGGGGGTACTCACTATGACAGGGTGTATATAGAGGCTCCGCCGGATGGTTTAGGTTTTTTGGCCTTCTAGGATTAAAATGGTATTGCTTTTTTATGAATTAAGATTAATTTGGTTGCCCTTTTTGCACCCCCAACATGTTTGGTACCGTTAGAATCGGCCTGAAAAGACGATTACAATGGTATAAAAACCATAAAGATAAAATTGGCTTTGGATATTTTTACTAAAATATTAAAATGGTTTGTGGTTTTGGCGTTGGTTTCGGATTAAAATGGTTTTGGTTTTCAAAATCGCTGTGGCGCATCCATGTCCAAAAGTCGGCGAATGATAGCATAGGTCTCCTAAGAAATTATATTTATTTCAGACCAGAAATGATTTATTCAACAAAAAAAAATGCCTCCCCCCCCCGAGATTAAATGATGGCCCAAGGGCCCCCAGAACAAAACATATCATAGGCGAAATACTATCTAGTGTGTTTATAGATATCCACTAGGAGTCTCTGTTGAACATGTTGAATGCAAGGTCGCGACATGTTCGCCCTCTTGTGCTTAAGTAATCAATCAGGTCCTGAACATTTATAGAACTTTAAAGAGGAAGAAGGTATACATGCAGTCTGTTTTCAAAGCCTAATTTTGGTAAAGAGTATCTATCTATCTATCTATCTATCTATCTATCTATCTATCTATCTATCTATCTATCTATCTATCTATCTATCTATCTATCTATCCACCTATCTATCTATCTATCTATCTATCTATCTATCTATCTATCTATCTATCTATCTATCTATCTACCCACCTATCTAACATTTTCTGTTATCATGAATATCAATTAAAAATCACTCTGAGAATCAATTACTTTCCATGAGTGTTAAAATGCATTTAAGTTGAAACTGAGGGATGAGAATAGATATGACTAGAAATTATCAAAAAGTGCTTTTGAATATCAGTAACGGTAACCTCCCCTCAGCTAATTTTTAAAATGTTACGTGCAAATTCAGTACAATCATCCTGAGAAGGAGGGTGTCTAATTTGAAGTGTAGGAAGTAATTAGCAAGCAATATTTAGGGGGTATCCCCAGGGTGCCAATTAGTTTATGATAATATACAAATAGGGTGCACTCTATACACCCCTGGGGCCCATATACTAGGGGTACACCAAATGACCCCTTTAGACTGGCCAAGGTTATTAAGCAGGTCTTATAACTGGCAATTTGCATTTCATTCATAGAGACACTATTACCCAGTACACACTGCACATGTTGCATGGATTGCCAAGGAAGGAAGAAAGTCATCCAAGTAAGTTTTGTTACTTTTTATGTAAACTGTAAAATGACCATGTTTCTCATGCTTCTCATATGAGCCTATACATACAGACGTATCATATATAAGTCAAAGGTCCCTACAAAACCAATTATTTAGTTGAGTCTGGTGGGGCGGGGGCTAGGAGTGTTTTTAAAATAAATGATTTATTGCTCATGCACTGCTGGTGAAATAAATAAATTCTTGTTGGGCAGTCTTGAAATCAATAATTTCTGCCAGGGAGGGGGGGGGGGATTTCTTAATAAGGTGTTGCTTGATTTAGAAATGGATATTTGTGGACTCCACGGGCTTGAAATAAACAAATACTGCCGCCGTTACCATCAAAAAAACTTTCCCGCCGAGGAAAACTCCAAGCCCCGCCCTGGAAATTAAATGTTTGCCCCTTTATTTTTAGTTCGTGACAGCAACCATCATAAAAAATTATGATATCATATTATTACAATAGAAGGCAAAGTCTTACATTAAATTATTTTGAAACGACAGACAAGCATCCCCTGCAACACAAGGTTAATTGATTAAAATCAAAGGTAATAATAATTATCAATCCAATAATTTTGTATCCTTCAATTTTTCTTCTTTGCCAGAAGCATGATGTCACGCTGATGTCGATCTGAGGATGGATGTGGATCATCCTTTAGGCCATGTGTTTAGCAATTCACAGTTAAAGACCACTAACATATAATTATATGATACTTCAAATAGTGTCTGTTAGATAAAACTCATAAAAAACACCATTTTTGCATTATGACTGGGTGTCAACTGTCAAGTAACGATAACGATAACGATAACGATATACTTTATTCAGTCCAAAAAGGAAACTTTCTTTGGCACATAGCAGGCTCAACATGATTTATACATATAAATACGCATAGATAGTACATATAAATAAAAATATATAAATACATCCATATAAATAGATTATTAAACATATATACACACATGCTACTAATACTGTAGCTGGAGGATCCATTTTAATTTATTTTGATTTCACATAATTTAGATATTTTATGCTTGATGGTACAAAGCTGTTGCTAAATCTGCCGGTTCTTTGTTTTGGCACTAACAATCTTTTTCCTGAACGCAGAAGTTGGTAACAATTATGGAGCGGGTGCTGTGGATCCTTTATGATCTTATCGGCTATGCTACGAATTTTGTTGTTATACAGCACAGTTAAGGGGTCCGGATTAGCTCCTACTTTCTTCGCAATTCTTACAATTTTATACAATTTTCGAATATCCTTCTTATTTGATGAACCAAACCAAGCAGCAATACAAAATGACAGTGTTGACTCAATAATCGATTTATAAAACAGTCCAAGAATTTCACTTGTAACCTTAATATCAGCGAGACGCCTGAGATAGCATATGCGTCTTGAACACCTTTTGTATAAATATTGGACATTTTCAGTGAATGACAGTTTGTTATCAATATATACACCAAGGTATTTATAGCTATTTACAATCTGAACACCCTCGTCTTTAATAATAAGTGGATCATGAAGGCAGTTATTACGCCTGAAATCTATAATCAGTTCCTTGGTTTTCTTCACATTTAAGTTGAGGAAATTAGTGTTACACCAGTTAACAAAGGAAGCTACTTCACATTCGTAAGAACTTGTGTTGTTACTTGATATATTGCCAATAATTACTGTGTCGTCAGCATATTTGAGTAATACACATTCTTTGGAAGAGCTAACACAATCATTCGTGTACAAAGTAAACAGAATCGGTGACAGGACGCACCCCTGTGGGGCACCAGTATTTGTTACAATATTACTAGATTTAACACCACCAAGTTTTACATACTGCGGCCTATTGGTGAGATAGCTATGTATACACCTGATCAGCTTAGAATTGACTTCCATATCGTACAACTTCTTGAGCAAGATATGTGGTTTGATAGTGTTGAATGCACTAGAAAAATCGATGAACAGTATTCTTGAATATGTACCAATCTTGTCTAGATGTAAACACACACTATGTAATAAAGTCAAAACCGCATCATCCACACATCTGCCTTGCCTGTAAGCAAATTGAAATTCATCACACAAGTGGCCTATTTCTTTACATAGATACTGTTTTACAAAGCTTTCAAGGCATTTCATAAGTACCGATGTTAACGCCACTGGCCTGAGGTCATTCATATTCATTCTCCATTAGAAGGATAAAAATTTGTCACAAATATATTTTCTTGGTGCTTTTTAGTTGACCCTCTATTTATTAACATTTTGTCTCACTGAATTACCATTATTACCCCCTAAGTTGAAATTAAAAACAAAATATTAAAATATATGTTTTTCTCCTGTGTCATGATTGATTGCTTTTAAATCGCATGAAACATGATTCAATAACTTGTCTAAAATAACATTGAATAATTTACCCACCTTTCCTCTAAAGTACAATGCAATTGTGGGCCTTTGTGGATGTATTTATAAAGCAGCATCAGACCTTAAGTTTAGACCACCTCAAATTTGTGTTTATCACACTTATTCAAGTATGTGATAAAAATAGATGAAGTTTTCTCTATTGTAGAACTTCCCTGATACATAGGCAAGAAAATCCATGCAGAAATTTTTCAGCTGAGCATCTATATTCCCTAACATTGACAAAATATTGACGCAGTCTAAACTTTCGTCCGCTACTGTATATCCTCTCCTAACCTACCAATATCCTAGACTATCCAATCCTAACCTATCCTGTCCCGTCCTATCCTATCTATCCTATCCTATCCTATCCTATCCTATCTCCTACAGTCTCCTGCAGTTTATATGAGTCTTCGGCTTTGTACATAAACATTTGTAATTTGGGGTCAAGGGAGGCTTTACATTCACCAAATATGTCCATAGTTGGCAACTTTCCAAGGAATTGTATTTCGTTATGTCAATTTTACAATTCAGGCAATGTAAACAAAGCTACTTAGCATTGTTGTAATGTTTGCACATGGCACTGGATAAACTGAATGTATATTTACTTGCATGTGGAATTAGCTTCACTTGGTCTATTTTAAAATTTTCTAGAGGATTATACTTATTTTAGAATTTGGATCAAAAACAGGTAACAGAAAATAATGCATAGGCCTAATTATATTGAATTGATTACATTTTATGATATATTGTTGGATTGGATTGATAGTATTCGATATATATATATATTAGATAGAAGTAATAAATAAGGATAGATGGTTACATCTGGCATTACCATGAAATAAACAATTCCCCCAGGAAGTTGCGTTGTGACAATTCGGTGTTTTGCACAACGCAAGACGTTTAAATAGCAACGCAAAGCACGTGTTGCTCAACGCGAGGTGTGTTGCAATGGAAGATTCGTGTTGCTCAGTGCGAGACGAGTTTTCTTTGTCATTTGTCAAGTGTTGCGGGCAACACCCGTCTCGCACTGAGCAACACACGCCTCGCATTGAGCAACACATGCCTCTCATTGTACAACACACGCCTCATGTTGAGCAACACACACCTCATGTTGTACAACACACGCCTCACATTGTACAACACACGCCTCGCATTGTACAACACATGCTTCGCGTTCAGCAACACACGCCTCATTTTGAGCGAACGTCTCGCATTGTACAACTGTTACAATGCTAAGATTGATACATTTATAATTGTATACAGATAGAAGACAGATAGATTGATACTGTTATACAATTGTAGATAGAAAGGTAGATGGACAGACAAATGGATGCAATTTATTAGATAGAAAGATAAATGGATAAATATATTGATGGATAGTAGATAGTTGGATGGAGGAATGATAAGTGCTTTATATCCTGTATTTATGCACTCGGTAGGCTAACTAGGAAGGAGGCGGACATGTCAATGAGGCAGGCAAAGCATGATTGAAACACCGTACAACATAGTCCCAGGTATTGTAACCTGGCCAAAGCTGGATTTCAACCCTTTACCAAGGGATTGGCAGCCCAGCACACTACCACTAGGATAGATAGATAGATAGATAGATAGATAGATAGATAGATAGATAGATAGATAGATAGATAGATAGATAGGTAGCCTCATTAGTCATTAGATAGGTGGATATATAGCTAGAGAGAAAGATAGATAAAGACTAATAGAAAGGTATAAAAACGCTATCAAAAGAGGCTACAAAAAGATGATGTAAAAATAACATTCTATAAAAAAAAAGATAGTGACCTCCCCATAGACTAAATAAAGTGATACATGATCAGTCCCAGATTGTCAAACAAACGCCTGTCTTCGAATCTTATCAGATGTTCTGAGCAAGAGATATGGACATGTTCTATACTATATAAATGTGTGCTGGATTTGTGACAAATTAATTGGTAGGTGCATTTATAATATGTTATTATCATGAGATATCAAGTTGTTATATTCATGACAGTTTATTTGTTAATATCCTATCCTCAAATAGTCATTTCTCAATGCAAAAGTGTTCACTAGGCTAACCAACATAGGGGCCTATTTACATTGAATATGAATGTTGAAATGACAATTTTCTTGACACTCAAGGCTATTCAAGCTTTACAGTTTACTTATATATGTTAACTGGTGCATGTCCAAATAGAAATCATAGAATGCTTGTCAAATTGCCATTATTGAAGGTTTTAATTTATTTCTCCTTTGAAAAGTGTTTTAATTTAGAAGGAATGATTGCCAGATAGATAGATAGATAGATAGATAGATAGATAGATAGATAGATAGATAGATAGATAGATAGATAGATAGATAGATAGACATGCATATTATATGAAGTAGCTTGGATCTAGAAGGAAGAGTGTTAGAAAAGTCTAAAGAAAGAAAAATCTGTTTATATAAGGGAAAAAAATGACAAGACCAAACCCTATTTTATAGCACTGACTGTGTTAATGCTTGGCAAATAATGATTTTTTGCAGACTTGTAAACATAACAATTTCGTATTTCGGAAAATGAAATAATTTTATACCCACTACTACGTTTTTAGTTAGATTTTAAAATGTTGTTCAAAAATTATTTTAAAATATGTATATTTTATTGTACAATAATATTAAAGGTGTATTGATCAGAAATTAAGGAGTTTTGAAATAATTATGTAATTATCTTCGTACTCAGACTAATGGTAGGTAAAACAGAATAATACCACAGATCAGTGATAATACTCTATCGATGAAATGATCCCTTGATTTTTCTACTAATTGTAATGTCAGGACAGAGTTGATGATTCAATGCACGTACCCATGAGGCTGTTTGTTTCACTTTTAATGGTGTACTTAAATGAGCAAAAAGTATTAAAAAATAGGCTGCACACAATGATTCAATAAATTAATGCTATCTTAAAAAGCAGTATACACATGTACTTTGATCGTTGATTACTAGATATTTTTGTTCAAATATTTTGAGTGAGGAAGATTATTTTTACTCACTTGTTATTATATTATATTATGAGGCAGTATATCCCTTGTATAGTCACCCAAGATCCAGTATATCCCGAGACCCGAAGGGTCGAGGGATATACGGGGTCGAGGGTGACTAATACTGACTATACCAGGGATATACTGCCGCAACCCATGGTATAACCTTTTTATCCCATGTCTTTTAAAAAAATACTTTTACTTTATATCAATGTAAAACAGTTTGAAGCACTTAATGTGAATGCAGCTGTGCTACAAAAAAAAATCAATACTCTTAATTGGCAGCACTTCAAATATGCTGGTATCTAAATGCTAATAAGCATGATACATAGGGGCACTGTTGTCTTTTGATTGGTCAGTTCCAGTATATCCCTGTTGATCTCATTATCTTTCAGTATATTCCTGCTGGCTAATTAGCCAAAGGAATTTGATTGGTTGAACTAAATATATCCCTGTTTCTTTCTGTTGTATTTCCCTCTCTCAATCTGTATTGACCAGGGAAAAGCTCAGTATGAGGGACAAAAGTTGGCTAGACATGGGATAAATATATATATTTGCCTTCCTTTATTGGGTTTTAATAATACAATGCAGATATCATCCCATGATCCCCTTTTACATTGCCGCCTATAAGTCAGTGAAACAGGCGATGTTTTGCCATTAGGTCAATGGTAAACATCCTCAAACAAACTGCTTGTGGAAGCAAGGATACTCATCAATCAATCAATCAATCAATCAATCCAGTGAGAAGAAAACTTATGAGGTCATAATATAACCTTCGTGGGATATAGCATCATTAGGACAAATGACAGTACCATTTGTGCCCTTCTTATGCTTTTCTTACCGGGCAGATGTGTGGCTTTGAGAATAGCAAAAGGAGGGCACAGAAAGTGCTGATGTTTACCTCTGTAGCTGACACACAGGTTGTTTGAAGCCTTTCAGAAAAACTCTAATTGTTTTTTATACCATAGCTATTGTTTAGGCTGTTTGAGGACTTGTTTTCATAGTTGCATTGTTCCATTGGAATATCATTGTGTGTGGAAAACTTTCACCTGACTTCTCAAAAAAACAATTTTTTTAACAAGTCAGGTGGCACTAAATGAAGTGAATTGTGTGGCCTTTTGCATCATTTTCTTCAAGCTTCAACATGAAATCATTAGATTTGCCCTATGGGGCGCCTAATACCCCTGTCCACTCACCATACCCCAATGTGATAAACTTGGCAACAGACATGCGAAAAATGGTCAGACTTGAGTGATTTCATGCAACTGAGTCATTTGACACCTGCTTACAAGGAAGCAAACACTCAACAACCCATATGAAGCATATTTCGAAAAATAAATCCCTAGAAATAGTTTTGCGTTTTTAATTTGGTTCAGTTTAGTATATAGAGATTAACATTGCGTTTTCTAAATTACACCCAAAAACAAAAAATTTCGGGCAATGGTGCTTGGATATTTCAATTTATAAACAGTTGCGCATTTTAGAGCTATTCAGTATTCAGTGGCCCCGCAATCATCCATCACTGAAAATATCTTGGGTAAAAAACGTCTGACGAAAATATGTTTTTGGTTGAAAAGCATATTTTATTCTTAAAGAGTTTTGTGTGGCTTTCCACTATGAATATGATTAGTTTTTCAGAATCAATTTCAACTTGCACATTCAGGAAATTTAGCCTGCAGGGCACTTGAAAATGATCCATTTTAAAAAATTGAAGTTCAGCTGGCAACCACCTAATAGTAATATTGTAGTTATTGAAAAGGTTGTAGTATAATCTTTGTTTTGTCTAACCTATGCTCTTTTTCTGTAGATCGTTTATGTCAGGTTGCAAATGATATCAGTTTGACATATGGCTTGTCGAAAAATTAATGATGGACATATGATTGATGCTTTACGTCTCGATTTATGCACTGGAATAAGTAAATTTCAGGGACGGATCACTGGGCATAGGGAGGACGCATCTCCCTTCCTCCACGAGATGTGTTTTTGAATATTTTAACATAGGTACTGATTTTATCAGCACTGTGTCCCATTATATCAAGGGCTATGCATTCCACGACGCGATAACCAATATTTCCACCAACAAACATTTTCTGGATCGGCCCTTGGCTAACTATTGGACAGGTGAACCTGTGGCAACAGGGCAAAGGATTGATGGAACTGCTGTCCAAAACAGTTGTTGTCCGTTATCTGTCCAGAGCTAGAACCCAAGCGGGTATGCTCGGAGTGCTACCAACTAAGCCTCTCCGCACAAAGATTGGTGAAGCTGGCTGTTGTCAGTCTGTTCTGTAAAATATTGCGCTACAAATATTCAATAATTGGTTGCGAGCATACAGGCCTATATCATGATTTTCATTTTCTTTTTTATTTCAGCCTTACAACATGAGTTTTTCTTGACATAATCTGCTAAACACTCACCAACAAACATCAGGATTATCACCAACAACATTGACCTAAAAAAAAATGCAGAAACTCATCATTACTTTGTCCCTCCTACTTGCTGTTCTTGCCTACTATTGGGTGGATCGATTCGAACCAGGTAAGAAGACAATGGTACACTCTAAAAAATTCCAAGCAAAATTGGTTTTTTAGATTCAAAATGGTTTTTTGAAAAACCAAATTTCAATGCAAAAAACCAAAAAATGGATTTTTTTAAAAATCCATTTTGGTTTTGCATTGAAATTTGGTTTTTCAAAAAACCATTTTGAATCTAAAAAACCAATTTTGTCCCGACATTTTTTAGAGTGTATATTAACAGTTCAACAGTAATAAGCTCTCAAAGATCTCTTCTCTGATTTTTATGACAGTAGACCAGTTTGTACAAGTAAAGATGCAGAAGAAGTTAGGGTTGGGGTTAGGGCAAGTCTAGCTGAGTTCCATTTGCTTGGCCATTTTGCAGCATGTCTATCACCAGATGGCTCCCTGTCAGTATCTAGTTCAGCAGTCAAGTATTGCCATGCATTGGAATCAAACCCTGGACCTCAAAACTACAAGGATAGCATCAACCACTCAGCCACCAAGACTCATGGCATTGCAATTGGGAAAATAATCTTCACATCAATGTGCTTCATAACACTGTGGAATCTTAAATTGAGATTTTTAAGAGCAAGGCAGGAATTTGAGGCATGTGAAGTAACCTGATGATACACATTACGCAGAACAGCAGAAGAAGGTGCCAGAATGTTCTCTTGAGGCCTCCATTTCTTGCCTTGCCTGATATTTGCCTTTTAACAAAGTGACCAATCAGAGACTGGCATCATGA
The DNA here is from genome assembly GCA_026936325.1 of Platynereis dumerilii. NCBI lineage: Eukaryota > Metazoa > Annelida > Polychaeta > Phyllodocida > Nereididae > Platynereis > Platynereis dumerilii. The sequence goes on from JAPTHN010000001.1 coordinate 137,839,720, forward strand.
CAAGTAAAATGTTGATTCCAGTTGCAGGCCAGCACAGAAATCCCACAGAATGCTGTCCTGCAGGCTACTCAACAAAGGTCATATATTCCAGGGCTAGTCCAGTTGGTGGCTCCCCCGCATGATGTTATTAGTCATATTCATTGGAAAAGTCATCAACTTTCGAAAACAGAGGTAGGGGAGACTGGGGTAAGTTGTGCCATTTTTTTCGTCAGGCTGATTTTCCGAAATACCAAAGCTTAATCATGCAATCTGAAAATCAGACATCAAAATATAATACGTTGGCCAGAATAAACCAAAGTTTCAGGGCAGTCCGACCATTGGGAAGGTCATGGCAGGCATTTGAAAAAAGTAGGTCAAGTGGCACAACTTGCCCTGGTACCGGGTTAAGTTGTTCCGCGTGACGGGGTAAGTTGTGCAGCTTAATTTTATTCCAAAAAAATCTTGTATTTCACCCTTTTCTTCCAATAGATCATTTGTATCATGTTTATAATGTATGACTGACATGTAACATGAAACTAATCAGACATTTATGAGCCATTTTATACACAAATTAAAAATGCTGAAAAAAAAAACCCGAATTATTTATTGTTTAGAGGGTGTTATAACTCTTTTAACACATGTTTCTTTCATTGTAAGTTATTTCAAAACATTTTTAGGCCTTGCGTAAAATTAAGACAAAAAAAGATCAATAAAATATTAATTACTATGTCATACCATTGGCACAACTCACCCCAATAAAAACGGCACAACTTACCCCAAATTAATTTTCTGGATGAAACTGGTTGTCAACAATAAACAAACAATGCAAAATGAAATCTTACAACAGAAATGTCTAGATATACCTCTTAACTCCATCCTACCAGAGGGACATCATCTTATTACAAATACCAAATGACTGAGAAACCAGAATGTCAGTTCTCGGCACTTCAAGTTTTCAGCAACAAAATTGAATTTATTAGTGTAGCTTTTCATACCATTATATTTGGTAGTTTTTTTCTTGGTGCCTGATGATGTTGACCAAGTGGGTATATATGGGTGGCATTGCCTTCTTTGCCCAGTTCTTCACTTAACCCCAACAGTGGGCGGCACAATTTACCCCGTGGCACAACTTACCCCGGTCTCACCTATGCTCATGAATTTGAATTAAGGCTGCTGGCTCAGTCAGGCATAGTGCCACTGAGCTATTAATACACACATTTGGGATTGACATGGGCCTATAATTGAATCAACTGTCAAAAAAATCAGAGGAAGAATCTTTCAGATGTTCAAGTTTATTGAAGGGGGACTTATTTTTGTTGAATTGTTTATATCTTGGTTTGTAAAACCTGCCAGAGTTTGAGAAAGGGATTACCTGACATGTAAATGATGAGATATATGTAATATTAGCCAACATTTAATATGATCTTATGTGACAGACTGACAGTATGTTATTTCTCACATTTCTGTCTGTCAATTCATGTCATAGTGTACGTTCTCTGGCGGCCGTTAAACTAGGCCCTGCAGGAACATCACTAACTAATTGTAAAGATTAGTTGCTTCCCAAAGATTCCTTCAGAAGGTATAAAATAATGACAAAGATTGGAATTGGTCTTCACTCCTTGATAGCTGGATATAAACTGATTTATTCAGGTAACATACAAGATGGCTGCTGTTCCAGCCCATTGAGTTTGAGTATACATAGAGACACCTAGTGGCCACTGGGCCAAGGGGAGCATGGGGGGGTCAAACACCCTGACCCCCTTCTCCATACCCCAGTACCATTGCTTTAGTATTGATGAGTTAGCTTCCCTTTGTAGTTGGTCTTGCCCTGCTATTAATTTAACCCTCATACATTCCATTGCTGCAATTGATTGGCTTGGAATTACCCAAGCTACTTTAGCTTGATTGGGGGTGGTCCCTGATAGGCCCCTTTGTGCACCTTCAATGGGAATTGGCATTGACCACAGTTGGCGGTCAATTCCATTTCCACACTTGAGTGGTAAAGAGCCATTCAAGGGCCACCTGGGTCCAATTGAGCCAAGTGCTGATTGTGGCTTCAAAGCCATTGTGAGTGTGAATGGACATGTATTTACAACCTGCTATTTTGTATGCCAACTGTCAAAGGTGAAGCTATCTCATGTGGGAGTGAAGTGTGACATGGCCTGTGACATAACAGTTATGAATTATGCTACATCATCATAATTATAATTATAGGTATTGCTTGTATAAGGAACTTACATATGCCCCCCCCCATAAGTAGATCTATGTAATAACATGAAGTAGATCGTAGCCTTGAAGTCAGGGTATAGTTTCTAGAAGCAATATGCCATTGATGCATGGTAATACTTAATTAGTGGAAATACAATCATTCTCTATACCACTGATATAGTCAAACACTCAAAGACATGTCTTGTTCATTACTGGTGATCATGTCTTCTGTCAGAATGGCGTAAGGCACTAATTACAGTATGTGGCTTATATTAAGCCATGTCACCCAAAAGAAAAAAAAAATTTTTTTTTGTTATATGTCTAATCTACTAAACCGGAGTAGGAGCCTACTTTTGATGTAAGGTAAATAATAAAAGTTGCAATAAACTATATAAGATGCAATAAACTAGGAATTACTTGCGATCTAAGTCAATCCATGAAGACTGCAATAAGCTAGGAATTAGTTATCCTAATTGTAAATGTAGCTTCATAATAAGAAATAGTGTATTCAATGAGTATAGTGTAAAGTTCATATAATATAGCATGTACGACGCATACATGCTTTACAATAAATTGGTCCAGGAACTTGAGCTTCGCGGCCTCTGTACTTGATCTTCGCGACCTCTGAACTTGATCTTCGCGATTCCTTGAAGCATTGGATGCCGACGATCACATCAGTAACTTTTGCTGTCCTTGCAAGGGAGTTAAGTGTGATCGTGTGATCGAGCGCGAGTGTACTAGTCACCCATCTTAGTAGTGCGCTTTAATAATACATGTGGGTAGTACCTGTCTAATATTAAAATGCTGACCCAACAGGGATGAGTCAGTCGACTTATTGACAGGCACTAGATCCTAAATGACAATTTACAATTACATATGTGGTTAATCTGCAATGTGACAACTGAACCTGGGTTGTTAAACGTCACTTAGTCTGTAGTCAGTTAGCGAGGCTGTCTGTGGGATTTTGAGATGGTTAGGAAGTGGGGGTAACGCTGGCCAACGTGAAGGTGCGGGTGCGGAGGGGTCATGGTATCTGACATGTGGCATTTGTGGGGGATTTAGTGGTATCATCTCAAAATCTGCAATTTTGTCCTTGACAAAAGTGAAGATGGAGGACCTCAGCTTTTTACATTTGATGATAACCACGATTAGGGCAACCACAATTAGACCTATAAGCACCGCATTAACAGTTCCGAAGATATTAAGGTTGTCTAAGATAGAGGTCTTAATAGTAACCCTTGGTAGTAATACCTGGCTGATGGATGCGGTTACTGGGGTTAGGCTAGCCATTGACTTTAACTGTGGGACGTTGCTTTTTAGAGCGTCTGCTTTGAGATTAAGTGAGAGATTGAACATGGCTGGAATGTCAATGGAGGGCATAGTGTAATGTTTGTTGAGGAATTTTTGACTTATGCAGTTGACTGACCATTGCTCGGAACTGATGACACATGGTTCTAGACAAGTCAAATTGTAAGCGCCTGGGGTGAGTTCAAGAAAGTGGGCTTTTTGCCCCGCACATCTAACAGCAATCCTTTGATTCCAAGTAGTTAGTGCGAATTGATTGACATCAAGATTGGACAGGACCGGCTCATTTTTATGAGCTCTGACTTCTACAGTGCAAGAGGCCACCAGGTCTTTGTTGTTTGTGATAAGACCTCTTGCACATTTCATCATTGAGGACCCAAAAGAAATGGATGGCTGGCAGACAATAGGATTATGATATTTACATTTCATTGGCTCAAACATGGCCCCTGAGATTGTGTCAAAAGCATAGCTGGGTTTGACATTGATGGTGACCTTGAAAGTGGAATTCGTCACCGGCACTGGATGAGCTAAAATGTGATATAATAAGTAAGGGGTGTCTGCCAGCAGTGGTAATTCTATCTGATAATATATTGATTGTGAGCTGGGTAACCATATGGGTTTTACTTCGATATATTGATAATACCAGTGAATTTGGTCCACGATGAGATGTTGGCCAGCTGCTTCTGTCAGGATCTGTCTGAGGTGGTCAGGAGACAGTAGATCGGTCGTCAGTTTTCCCAGGTCCAGGGCCTGCTGTTGACGCTTAAAAAGAGCAGAGAAAGAAAAATATTCATTCAGAGTTTGTGACAATACATCCATGTAACGGTCAAGTTGCGTGGTGATTAACAATAGAGCAATTTTCTTAGACTGGATTGAGTTCGTAACTTGATTTGCTATCATAACCTCATTCAAAGAATTGTAATGTTTTACTAATGAAGCTTGCTTGTCCGCTAAGGCCAGGGTGAGCGAGCGTGTTTGGTTAAGGACTGAAGCCATTGTGTTTGAAGCATGTGCGAGGTCTTTCTGGTTTCCTTGTAGTTCCACCATGGCTGCTTTGAAGCGTCTTAACTGACTGGTGGTGGCTACTCCAAAAAGGGCATTAAGAATTGTGCCTCCAAAGTCCAGTAGACCGCGCTTCTGCCTCTTGGCTGTGGATTCCGCCCCTTTTAATTTGTCTAACATGTGCTGGCGCCTGCTAAGTTGCAGGTGAAAATCAGCATCAGTGTGAACCTTTTTAATTGATGCAAAAACTGTACTCAAGTGATTTATCTCTGAGGCTAGTGCTGCTGGGAACTCAGGTTGGTCTAATGTGACATAAACATGCCAAGTTGCAGCTATTTGTCTAAGAGGCTCGCCTCCTCTGATGCTGATTCCATCAGGCAGTGGTGTGACCAGCACTGGGTCCTTGGCTGCTATCAAGTGTAGATTTAAGATGCTGAGTGCTAGCAGTAATGAAAGCAACATGTTTGAAAAATGACTTAACTTGTGCAATAGCATCAATGCGTAGCTTTTTCTGTTGCTGAGGTGACGGAACTAGCTCTTCAGGTAGCTGTCTCTTGACTGCACGTTGCAGGAAGGCTCGATGTCGTTTCAGTTGAGGCTGCTGTAATTGTGGCTCTCTGCGCTTGAGCTGGGGTTTCGGAACTTGTCGAGTCGGCTGATTATGTGTTCTCTGGACTGCTGTAGCTGTCGACTTGCGCGCCTTGTTGCGTTGTGTGCTGTCCGGTGGCTGTGGAGTTGTGACGTCCTGAGATGTATGCTGTGAAGAGGGTTGGTCCACTCTGCGCCTCTTGGTTGCGCGCGCAGGTGTGGGAGGGGGGTTTGTGTCATCAGGGACTGGCTGGGGTGGGGGAATCAGGAAGGCGCGCTTACTGATGCGTGGCCCTTGGCGCGGATTTCTGAGGGGCCTCTTGCAAAGGACGTCCCATGCAATGTTTGGATCTACTAGTTTGACCTTGTTGATGTTCAAGGTTTTGATGTTTCCTGATTGCTGATGTCGCAATTTTAAGACCTTGCCTCTTACTTTAATAACCTCCCACTGTGGATCCCACTTGGATGTGAGAGATAGGGCTTCCTGAGCCCTGATGACAACAGTGTCGCCCACCTTGATCTCCTTGTTGTTAGCTTGTCTTGCTAGTCGTTCCCTGTTGTGATGTCTGGACTGAGCTGTGGCAGCTGCTGCTGCTTTGAGGGCTGTGGCGACATCATTCAACCGATCTTCTACTAATGGAGTCTGCGGCAGTAGCTTTGACAGTGGCAAGCGTGGTCTGCGGCCATAGTGTAAGAAGTAGGGCGTGTATCCATGAACGCTTGAGACAGAGCAATTGTATGCTAATAGGGCTGGGCCAAGTTGATCTTGCCACGTTGATCTATCATTGTTGATGAGTTTGGCCAGTATGCTCTTAAGGGTACCGTTGAATCGCTCACATTTGCCGTTGGCTTGAGGATTGTAAGCTGTCGTGCGTCTGTGATCTATGCCCAGATCGTGTAAATAGGATCTGAGGGCATGTGAATTGAACTCACACCCGAGGTCCGACAATATAACATCAGGGTAGGAATGACGTGGGAAGTACTCCCTGGTGAGTACCTTCCAAACTTCGTGACTGGTCTTTCTGGGGATGGGGAAGGCCTCTGCCCAGCCTGTGCAATGGTCCACTATCGTGAGTATATATTGATTGCCTTGTGGAGTGGGCACGAGTGGACCAATTAAATCCATGGCAATGTACTGGACCGGGGCGGTCGAAATGGGCATTTCACCCATAGGGGCCTTTTGTGCCACCTTTGAATGTGCAATGCAAATTGGACAATTGGATGTAAACTGCGTGACGTCGGCTTTCATTCCAGGCCACACAAAGGCTTCTTGCAGCTTGCGCATTGTTTTCATAAAGGACATGTGGCCCACATCGTTGTGCGCTCTGGTGATGGCATGCTGCCTGAATGCCTGAGGTAGCACGAGCCTGGGGTGATCTGTCGCTTGCTTGAATGGACGCTTGGTTGAATAAAGAAGTCCATTGATGATGACATAATCACTAGCCTCGTCGTGTTGTTCAGTCCATTCTGTCATGTTGCGCTGTTGTTGCGCCACACGAGCAAGATCAATGTCGTACAGATTGGGCATTGGGTCATCAGCTGGCGTGTGCGGTAATTGATCCCCTAATTGCCAGTAGCCGACATCAAACGTGCTGACTGAGTCCTTTTGCTTGATGCGAGAGAGCATGTCTGCTCTGACATTTAATTTGCCTTTGTGATATTTGATCTTGCAATTGTACTCAGCCATGAGGACGGCCCACCGTTGGATCTTGGTGTTATTGAGATCCTTTGTGAATAAGCTGAGAATTGGCTTGTGGTCTGTGTATACAGTGTATTCTGCACCAATCAGGTAGGCTCTGAGCTCTTTGAGACAATGGATCACTGCGAATGCTTCACGCTCTATAGTGGCCCAGCGTCTTTGCGTGTCAGATAGTTTTTTGGAGACGTATACAACAGGTCTCTCGAGACCATTTTGATCTACCTGACATAATATGCCGCCCACAGCGTAATCACACGCGTCTGTATACGATAAAAATGGCTTATCTGTCTGTGGATGAGCCATAACCTGATCACTGACTAGAGCTGTTTTCAACTGTTCAAACGCTTGTTGCTGATCTTTGCCCCATTGAAAGCGAGCGTGTTTCTTTGTGAGTAGCACCAAGGGTTCAGCGATGCGTGCATAGCCTTCAATGCACGACCTGTAATAATTAGTCATGCCTAAAAGAGACCTGATACCAGCCACTGTGGTGGGTGCTTCCATGCGTGTAATTGCCTCTACTTTAGCCGGGTCTGCCTTGAGGCCTTGTGCGCTAACAATGAAGCCGAGCAATTTCACTTCCTTTAGACCAAACACGCATTTAGCAGGATTGAGACGTAAATTGAATTCTTGGAGTCTGGCAAAGATCAGCTTTAAATGCTCCAAATGTTGTTCTTCATTCTGGCTATAAATCACGATGTCGTCAATATACAATAAAGTGAACTGACCTATGTAGCCCTTGAGAACGATCTCCATTGCACGTTGAAATTGCGCTGATGAATTGGCGAGGCCCATCGCTAATCGAGTCCATTCAAATAGTCCTCTGTGACAGATGAAAGCCGTCTTTTCCTGGTCCCTGGGGTCGATTGGCAGTTGGTGGAAGCCAGATTTCATGTCTAACGTAGAGAAGATCTTTGCTCCCTGTAACTGATCGAATATGTCCCTGATCAGTGGGATTGGATAGGCGTCTTTCTTAGTCACATTGTTCAATTTCGTGAAGTCAACGCAAAATCTCATTGAAGTGTCTAAAGGGTCACGCTTGGGGACTAGTACGACAGGTGATGCCCACGGAGATGATGATGGGATTATGACACCCTGCCTCAAGAGATCATCAATGTGGGCGTCCAACGCTGCTCGTTTCTTGAGTGGCAGTCGGTAAGGCCGGCGCCGCACCGGCTCCCCTTCAGTGATGATGCGACACTTCAAACTTGGGTGGCAACCGAGATTTTCACCTTTTGCCGCGAAAATGTGCTCGTGATCCAGGACGCATTGTTGAATAGCTGTGTTGTGCACGATAGGTGGTCTGGGGCCGAGAGAATTGATGGCCATTGAAGGTGGGCGTGGCAGTAAGGGTAACACCTTGTTGTGACAACGTAGAACTCCATTGTCGTAATCAATCAGGGCTTTCGTGGCTTTTAAGGCGTCCCTGCCTAAGATCAATGGGTGAGCAATGTCCTCTACCACAATGACATCAATAGGACCTAGAGTTCGTTCTTGCAGTTGGGTCGTGCCCAATACCTTGATGTTGTGGCCTGTCACGCCAACCAATTCAATAGAGTCTTTCAACACAGGGGAACGACCTGTTTGTTGGCAGTATAATTGAAACTCATAGCGTCGTAGGACGGTACGACAAGCGCCCGAATCGACCATGGCAAATATTCGGATGTTGTTGAATACCAGGTCAACATAGACGAAGTCGTCAGGACCTACGACGCTTAGTACCCCCCCTGGTTGCGTCGAGCATCAGCGGCCATTTTCTTTCTGCAGTCCTTTTTGGTGTGGTTAGGTTTCTTGCAATACGCACAGACAGGCCTGCCCTCGTCGGTCCATGAGAAATTGGGGTATTGTTGTTGCATGGACGGAAAGAACGTGGGTTGTGGCTGCTGAAAGTTTTGTTGTTGTTGTGCGAATGCCTGTGGAGGAGCTGTATAGTTGGCCTGCGTGGGTGGCTGGACAGGTGCTGGTGTTGGAGTCGAGCATGCTTTGTCCTCCAACCTTTTGAAGGACGCCATGAGCTGTTGTTGCCCAGCTGGCGGCTGTTGTCCTTGTCCAGCTGGTAGCTGAGGCATCCTGAAGCCTGCGAATGGATTTGGTAAACGTCCACCTGGCATTGAGGATATTAGTGAAGACTTTCCAGGCTGGATATTAATTATTCCATGAGTAAATTTTGTCCAGATTTAAAGTTTTGGCAACTTTAAATTGAGTGTTCAAAGTAAACGTCGGGTCACCAGTGTACGTTCTCTGGCGGCCGTTAAACTAGGCCCTGCAGGAACATCACTAACTAATTGTAAAGATTAGTTGCTTCCCAAAGATTCCTTCAGAAGGTATAAAATAATGACAAAGATTGGAATTGGTCTTCACTCCTTGATAGCTGGATATAAACTGATTTATTCAGGTAACATACAAGATGGCTGCTGTTCCAGCCCATTGAGTTTGAGTATACATAGAGACACCTAGTGGCCACTGGGCCAAGGGGAGCATGGGGGGGTCAAACACCCTGACCCCCTTCTCCATACCCCAGTACCATTGCTTTAGTATTGATGAGTTAGCTTCCCTTTGTAGTTGGTCTTGCCCTGCTATTAATTTAACCCTCATACATTCCATTGCTGCAATTGATTGGCTTGGAATTACCCAAGCTACTTTAGCTTGATTGGGGGTGGTCCCTGATAGGCCCCTTTGTGCACCTTCAATGGGAATTGGCATTGACCACAGTTGGCGGTCAATTCCATTTCCACACTTGAGTGGTAAAGAGCCATTCAAGGGCCACCTGGGTCCAATTGAGCCAAGTGCTGATTGTGGCTTCAAAGCCATTGTGAGTGTGAATGGACATGCATTTACAACCTGCTATTTTGTATGCCAACTGTCAAAGGTGAAGCTATCTCATGTGGGAGTGAAGTGTGACATGGCCTGTGACATAACAGTTATGAATTATGCTACATCATCATAATTATAATTATAGGTATTGCTTGTATAAGGAACTTACAATAGGTTTATTTAATGAGTGACACTTTATGGGTCATTCTCAAATTTCGGGACAATTTGCGTCACTCCAGTTCCCTGACATTAATTTGAATGCAACTGATATCTGAAGCGTCACTCCACATCTGTTACTCATAATATTATTTTTATTTAGAACCACTGCATTTGGAACAAAAAGTCATTTATTAGACCTTTTTTTGGTGCATTGTGTCCAGTAATCCGTGCCAAATCTAGTGTTAATTTTCCTCCTAAAGTACCATCATTTCCAAAGTTTCTATGCACGATTCATGAGAATATAGACTTGAATTAATATATACATCATATTTAACTTTTTTCTTGTTTCATTTCATTGAATTAATTGATGTAAAAGACGTGTCACTAGTTTATGTTAATTTTTTTTTCCACTCCGTTACCAGGCATAGCTCAGCTCGCTATTGTTTTTAATGAGCAATTTCCAATCAATGTCGCAAGATGCGCATGCGCCAAACTACCACAGCTTTGCAGATTTTCATTAAACAGGTATTCAACAAGTTAAGGCATAATTTTCATTGGAACATTTTTTGGTCCCACTGAAATGTCCACTCCGTTACCTCCAATTCCGAGCTTACCAGTGATAACTTTTCAATGAAATTGTATGTATTATTGCTGAGGGTGACAGGATTTAATAGAATGCAATCAAAACTTTTTATCTCCCAAATAGAAACTACTATTAAGAGAAAACCAAACCGTTCCTGTCCACTCCGTTACCATTCCTGTCCCCTCCGTTACCACAAAAAATCGATACCGGTATTTAATTTAAAAAACGATTGATCTGAGATGAAGTACTTCTGAAAATAAGACTTACATAATTTTTTTCTATTTTTAAATTGCTCAAAATGCAGGTTATTTGCATCAAAAGTCCCCTCCGTTACCATATTTTCCAGGGCATGTCCCAAAATTTGAGAATGGCCCTTATATGATAGTATTGCCGCAGGTAAATTTTTCATGCGGAAGAATAACAATATTTCTCTATGAAATGTTTATACCTTGTGATCCATCATAGCTGATATAGTGTGATGATCAAACTTTTAGCAGACCATATAATAAACTAATAGAGGCCGTGAGATGATTTTTCATCACATGTTTTTGTGAAACAAATTGCTAAGAATCGTATATTAATAATCTGTCAATCCTTTGGTTTCACAGACAGCAACAGTGACCATGATTAGTACTAGTCATGAATATGATAACCCACAAAGCAAAATTTTCACAGTGCAACAGTCCACTGCTTCAATAGCAATACGTTTCCAGCTGGCAAAGTGAATTCCCAGCTGACAATAATGCCACCTTGAAAGATTTCAGTTGGCAGTTTGCCAGCCAGCTGCACACCGGCTTCTCAATTTCACATGCAAAATAATTGTTGTAGGTATATATCATGTTGCATCACTAAAATTCTTTGACATATTCTGCAGATGAATTGTATTGTATTTTTATTTATTTTTTGCAGAGGCAGTAAAAGGAAAACGTGTACTAATTACAGGAGCTTCAACGGGTATAGGAGAACAGATCGCTTACAATTACGCCCGATTGGGAGCGGAGGTTTTTATAACAGCAAGAAGAGAGAAGCGACTACAGGAGGTGAGTAATTTATCTGATTCTATTCTCATTGAGAAAACCCAACTGCTAAATAGCGGCAATTAAGTAGGCATAGCTAGTTTCTATTTTGATCCAGCATGTAATTTTCTTGAAAGTTTCAATGAAACCTATATTGAAATTTTGACATTGAAATATCCGCATTATTATTTGTCCTGACCTCTTTTGTGCTGTTCAAATGTTTTCTTTCTCTTCTGAATCTCATCTTTCGAGTATTTTGCAGGTAGGTTGTCTGATTCGAAAATGCTTTCCAAATGGCTAACTGGCTTTGTCACACAATTGACCTCACATAGATATATGTCTGTAGCAAAAAAATAAGAAAGATTTACTGGAGCTGGCCTTGAGCCCAATCTTCTGGTGAAATTTGCAAACAAAATATGAATTTGAGCCGGAGGACAGCGTTTTGTGAGATTCCTATGCTGGCCTGCAACTGGAATCAACATTTTACTTGTCATGATGCAAGTCTCTGATTGTTCACTTTTTTAAAAGGCTTATATCAGGCAGGAAACGGAGAACATTCCACCTTCTGCTTTATTTAGACACTGACAAGGAGCCATCTGGTGATAGACATGCTGCAAAGTGGCCAAGCAATCGGACAGCATTTTCAATGACCTTGTGCCCCATTGCTGTGTCCTACTCCTGTCATTATTAGCCCACTCAGCGATAAATACATAATTTAAAGCCCAAATTATCCACCCACCCATGGCCCATGCATGCCATATTACCATAGACCTGGCCTGTTAGCCTAGGTTATTTACTAAATAGTTGGTTTGACTCCAACAATTTGTGAAAAGCTCTCTTCATCTGCATGAAAGCTCTTCTAATCTCCTGAAAACTCCCAACAGTTTTTGAAGAAGCTCCACTGACCTGCCAAAAGCTCTTATAATGATGCAATCAAACAACAACTCAAACTGTCTGTGAAAAAGCTTTTAAATCTATTGGTCTGGAAAAAAACGCTTACAATCAAATACAAAAATCACCAATAATCTGAAAAAGAGCTCTAAAGTTACACACTTTTTGTTTTCATTACTTGTAGGTAGTAGAAGTTTGCAAACAACTCGGCCAACTCGATGGAAGGTATCACTACTTGCCAGCAGATATGGCTGACCCTGCCTCCGTTGAGAAAGTCATCAAGGTATTAAAGTTTCTTTTTGAAAAATATTATTAGAAAATAAATTTTTGAAATTTGAGTTGACTTGTTCTCAACATTATGATTTTAAAGACACTTTAGGGTCTGTTTCTATCAATTTCTGGCAAAAATTTAATAATTTTAGGAATATAGGCCTACTGCATAAATAAAATCCAAGAATTATTTTCAAGGAACTAAACCCATTTGTGGGAATGTTAATCAACTGACCCTCCATACTTCACATTTTGTATATATTCCATAGTACCCAGACCCAAGCCTGCCATTCTCGTCTTAACTTGTCATTATTGTATTATACTTTAACGTAGAGTTTTGGGCCTTTGCATAATGAGCTGTTGATTTTTAACATTTTGGTACAAAATTACCTATCAAATTTTCGTTTCAGGAAGCTGTGGCAAAAATGGGAGGCTTGGACACAATAGTCTTGAACCATATCATGTTGAACGACCTGGGCCAGTGGACAGGATCAAAAGAAAACCTAACTTTAATACAAAATGTTCTTAAAATCAACTTCCATTCTTATGTTCTGTTGGCCTCTCTTGGTTTGCCTCATTTAGAAGCTTCGGGTGGATCTCTGGTTGTTGTGAATTCCGTCGCAGGTAAATATACAGTTTGTGATGATTACTTCCAATGGTTTTTAACAGCAACTTCTCACAGGAACCTCTTGAAGAAACTTTTCAAAGAAACTTCTCAAAGAAACTTATCACAGAAACTTCTGGCAGACTCTGTAGCTCAGTATCTCCTATTCGAAAACATTGTCGATTTTTTAAATTAATATTAATAACTATAATAAGCATGATAGATGTGGAATTCCATGAGCACAAATAACGGTTTTAGGAAAATTATAATTATATACCGTGAATGAAGAACTTTTATTAACCATTGATGTAGATCTATATACATATAAATTTTGTTTAGCTGTTTTCAAAGGTTCTCTTGCTTGCTCTTTTTTTTACTGTAAACATCTCAGAAACACTAAAATGACTAAATCAATGTGTTCACAAACTTGGACTTTTCTTTTTTAAGGTAAAGTTCACCAACCATATGTGATAGCATATTCGTCTTCGAAATTCGCCCTTGATGGATTTTTTGGAGGATTGCGACAGGAGTTTATTTTAAAAGGGTCGCGTGTGTCCATTACAAGTTGCACTATAGGTTTAATAGGTAAGCATACGTATTTTAAATCGTCATTAAAAATAATAATTTGCCACAATGAATTTGGTTAAATGGGGGCCTGGATATTTCTCTCTAAATGACCAAAAAAAACTGCCTCAATCCAATTTTTTAACCAAAATCTGTCCTCCAGAAAATTGATTTGGAGAGGTCTTTCTTGAAATTTTATTTTGCCTTGCAAACTTTCCGGAAGTGGTGTTGTACTTTAACTCGAAAATTTGTTTAAAAAGGGGGTGAATTCTAAAAATATCAACCATTTCGCAAATTCTGCCTGATCTGCATTTTACTATAATGCTAGACAACTGTCTGATGACGTATCTTCACCACCTTGAACTTGACTGAAGAGGGTGTGTTCAGTGACAATTCACCTATGGATATATGGGCACATAGCACCAAATATCCTCACCCTGCCTCTGTAATTATACAGCGATGGGCTGAGCCCCCCAAAAAGTGAAATAAGTCTATTTGATATCATTCTAATAACCAGTCGTTTTCAAAAATCCTGCATGTTTTGACATCACTCAAGTCAGATATTGCCACCAAAAATTGAAATCAGGTTAACTTCTTATCATTCTCATTTTACAAAATTTCTGCGTACCTTTGAAGTTTGAACTGCTCACTTCAGATATAAATTGAGAGTATGTCATCATATGTCATGTTTTTTTTTCAGGAACAGAAAATGCAATTACACAATTAAGCAAATATGGTCTGCATCATTTGTTCGAAAAGATTCCCCCAGCAACACCAGAGGACACTGCTATGGCTATTATCAAGGGCGCCACCTTGCGGCAAAGAGAAGTTTTCTATCCTTTCGGCCAGACATATTTTGGAACAGTTTTTAGAGACGTTTTTCCAGACCTTATTTTATCTATTACGAGGTATGCCTACAGTAAATAATGCATAATTATGACTCAGGTGACAATGACAGGTGTAGTTACTAGTCTTTAAAATTTTGTTTGTACCATTTGATGATTTTGTAAGTTCATTAATTGTTCACCAGGACATAAATAAACTATTTTTCACTTCATGAATGTCAGTCATCAATCAGTTGATCATTGTATAACACGGTGTGGTGAAGAATTGAAAAATTTGCACCGAGTGTAGAGATTCATGGTCCCACAACCACACATATGGAATTCGAATTTGTACACTCCGCTGAACTGAGGTTCCAAACAGGTGATTACAACAAACAGTCAATGCCAAACAATGCTAAACAAGATTATCCAGCCTGCTATTTTGTAACAGGGCCCCTCAAGACACTGTCAGAGCAAAGGAATGTGTCACAGAGCCAGGGACTTTTTTCCCAAGAAATCATAATTGAAACATTTGAGCATCCATTTATCTGCATGGAATTGTTCATGGACTACAGCTATATTGCATGGGAAGTCTATTATTAGGAATGGCTGGCAAAAAAAATTGTAGGATACTTATTTGCAAGAAAGGTAAGACCAAATTCTCCTATGACCATGTCAACACAGAATTTTTTGCCAACTCACACTGAAATTTTGGAGGCTGTTAGTCAAATATCAAAGATGTTTCAAGGTTACACTTTGCATAGGTTTGGTCCACAATGACTGCATACACAGTTCTAAGTGGTTTTTGGGTCCTTGGAATTCATTCCAAGACCATTGTCGTCAGCTTCATTTCCTGTGAACAGGCAAAGTTGGTGTACTCACTAAAACATTTCACAGACAAAATGACAACCCCAACAGATGTGGCCTTGTGATCAAGATGGTGCTTAAGCACCCCTGGCTACAATATTGTGTTTATCAGTGCTCAAATTTTCTTCTATTAAACATATTTCTTCTGAGCTGTCAGCACTTCACACAAAAACTGGTTTCTGTGTACACACCGAAAGTTGGACTGTGCTGCCCTCTTGTGCATAGTCACAATATACTGCTTTCTTATACCTAACTTGATAGATTGTTGGTAGAATATTGAAGAGGCCCAACTTGTTGAAATAGACCAAGGACCCGATGCATGCATTGCATGCTATTTTATTTATAGCTGACAGCAATTTGATTCTATAGGAGTTGACTTTTTCTGAAACATGTGCTTTCTCCAAGCCAATGTTTTGATCAAACAGGAAGTTATGTACAGCATGTACAGTGCTGCCACGTTGTTGCAACATGAGATTCTAGTCTGATTCTACAGGTGTGTACTAAACATCAGGGGGAAGACCATTTAATTTCCAGGAGGGGGGAGGGGTTGGCTGGAGTTTAAAAAAATTATTGTGGGGTTTTTTCTTGAGAAGGTGTTGCTTGATTTAGGAATTAATATTCGGGGACTTTGCGCACTTTAAATAATAATTATGGCTACCGTTACTGTGAAATAAATAATATACCGCCGAGGAGAACTCCAAGCCACCCCTGATTATTAAATGGTCGTCTCCTAAATAGCCTCTTTACTGGTTTTTACTGGATGACACCAATCTAAAATGAAAGACAGGGAGACATTGTAAGGGCAACCCTCTCTGGAGGCTCTGGAGGATCTTAAAACAAATTTATGCTGCTGTCTACAAGTGCACTGCTCTTGCATTGCCACAGATCAGAACATATGCTTTCTTGTATTACCACCTAGTGATTAGTGTGCTATTCCGCGAGCTCCTGCGAGCGTCCACATCATTTCGATCAGAGGAACACACACAATTTTGTCTGGAAGACACCGGGGCTGTTTCTGAGCGTGGTGATGGCCTTGTCTACTTTCTGAGAGAATATGATTGCCGAGTCTGACTCTGGTATACATCAATGTTGAATAGAAATTTTGTGAATGTGCAATACAATGAAATTGGAACTATTTCTTGGGACAGCAATGATGAAGTATTCAAAATCAACTTTTGTGCCAGGTGGCAGCAGCATGCTTTCTCATTTTCACCAGACTGTTTATGCTGCTAAAGGCCAATTCTCACAGATCAGGAGAGCAGGCTAAATATCCATCCGACCTTTTCTTAATTGCTGTCCTACAATGATGCCGCATGGCAACATGAAACTGGCCAGATTATTTTGGAAATTAAGTTTCATCTCAGTAAAATAATTTTTATGCCAGAACTGCGTCCAAAGCACATACATGTCCAAAGTGTTGTTTCCTGTAAATAAGCTTATGAAAGAAGTTTTTAAAATGTTTTCCCATGGCATTTGCCAAGCATACTCTTCGTTTAAAAAAAAAAAGTTTCACCAGCCCAAAACTACACTGAACGCCATTAAAAACGCAACATCGTTATACAACAAAATTTTCTAAGTTTTTTTGCTCAATAATTATCAAATTTGGCATAAACCTCAAGTATGACCTTGCGAGCAATTGTGGAAAAAATCTTGATAAACGGTTTACTTTTCACAACACACGACTCATTTTAGTGAGGTCTGTCTGAAAAATCAATTAGTGAACAGAGCTTCAATGGAAAATGAGGCAATGGAAATATTGGTTTTGTGGCTTGTTTGCATGGGAATAATTTTATAAAATTTTCACTAAACATGCACAAGACTTCAAAAAGCTATCCTATGAACGTTTTAAAAAAACATTGAGGATAAAGCAGATTTTGAATGAAAAACTCAAAATATCGGCTTCAGTATTTGGAAATGAAGCGCATGAACCCAAACTACCGAACAATTGGGTTGTTATTCATACCCAGAATAGTAACAAAGACACAGACAATCATTCCTTTACAAAACTCTGAAAATTCTAAATAAAACATCCTTTTTTAAGAATTTAACAAAAAGCTCCTGTAGGGGGCAGGCCAGCATTGACACTAAAAAATCTTTAATTTCATCAGCTTTAATTTTGGTTGGGTCAAATATCACTTTTTCCCACTCCATCAAGCAACTAAAATTGTAAACTATCCTGGCTGATCAAACAATATATGGAAAGAACAGCAAAGATATTGAAATTAATGATAACAGGATCTTGAAATTTTGTGACGTGCATTTTCGACAATAGCCACGATGATTTAATTTGACATTAGAGTTTTGCTCTCAGAAATCTGTAAATTTTTGTGGATATACCTGATGGCAACGGCTAAGCGTGTGCAAAATTGTTGTGATATTTTGAGGGGAAGTACAATTTTATTGCCATTTTGCGATGTTGCGTTTTTAATGGCGCTCAGTGTATATATGGATGAAAGATTTTATATTGGTCAAGAAAAGATGGTGATGACCAAGTCCTGTACACATGTTTCCAGACCTGCAGGCGATGATGCCCCAAGCAACACCAGAGGACACTGCTTTGGCTACTATCAAGGGAGCCACCTTGTGGCAAAGAGAGGTTTCCTCTCCTTTCGGCCAGACATATTTCGGAACAGTTTTTAGAGGCATATTTACAGACCTTTTATTAATCTGACTACTATAATCTGACTACTACTAGGTACACATTCACTGACTAATTCATGAAAAATGACTCATGTTTAATTGTCAATCTTAAAAGTAAATTTAAACACAATTATTGTACACCAATATAAATATTTTAAGGACTCAAGACTCAATTTTTCAACTGATTTTTAATAATATTTAATGTGACGCGCCTGATGCCTCTCATGCAGTCATTTGAACATTAATTAATGCCTTAATGTGACTGATAGTTATGATAACATTTAACACAGAACTCTACATACTTAACCAAAAAATTGTTTTGCAGGTCTCTTCATTAATTGTTCCTGCTTTTCCTTGCTGCCTGTCTAACATTCTCTATAATCAATCAATCTTCATTATCTGTCTGTTTATTTATTTCTATCAATCTCACTTCTACAGTTCTACCTGTCCATTGGACCGATGTATCCTATTCATCAATCTGTAGAGATCACCAAGGTTATACTAAATTTTAATTTGCCCAAACATGATACAACTTAGTTTAGAAGTCTGCAGGTGTTTTACCAGACTCTCCAGGAAAACATCCACTTCAGGTTGTCTTCTTTTACTATAGAGAGCACCTGCGCTTCTTTCCCTGTTAGTTAATGAAAGGACCTATGCTTGCTGAAAGTGTTCAATATTTCTGAAAATAACATTCAATACTATCTGCAAACATCATTTATCCAGAAAATGGGAAAATTTACTATAGTTTAGCATCGTTATATGATAATTATGTTGTCTTCAATCTAGGGTAATGGCCCCAGCTATAAGGTACTAATGAGCAGTGGCATATCCAGGTTATTTCCAGGGGGAGGGGGCAAAGGAGCCATACAAAGACAAAGATCCCTTCAACTTCCCTCAGACAGAATACAGATCCTTAGCAGTGCTATTAGTTGATTAAAGTGGAGCTACTGGCAAGGATTGTAGAATTCCCAGAAACAACGTGTGATCATCCCACATCCTAAATGTCCTTTGAACTCTCAGATTAGTTCTATTCCCAACAAAAATATCTCAAAGACGACAAACATAGATCTATCTTGTTGCATGCCATACTTTCCTTCAGAAGATAAATTCTTCAATTGTTCTGAAACTTAAAATAGGAATATATTATTTACATTTACAGGCAATAAATCCCTTCCAAAGTCTATCTGTTCCAGTGTGTTTTAGCAGATTCTCTTACTAACACTTGGCAAGGATCTGTCTAATTTGACAGCCAGTAGGAAGTGGGGATATACCCTATGTTAACCTCTGATTGGCTACACCAAGAGATATTTCCTAATCCCTACACTGTAAACTCAGCTGCCAGCAGTTATACGCTAAAACAACAGTACATAGGCCTATCGTAAAAACAACGGTTTTCTGCCTTAAAGTGGCACTTTTTGTGTATAAGTAGCTTCCATTAAAGTAATGCAGCAGGTTTTAAAATGTATAATAACGGATTTTTACCCAGCTTAAATATGATGAATAGGTCAGACACCAAAATTAAAGGTGCTTGAGTAATCTACCTTGAATTTATATATATTGTGCACGGCAACTCAATTATCAAACACCTGTAGTCCGTATGATAGTTCAATCTCCAACAAGTTAAGGCATCACTGCCATCAGGCAGCTTCTATTCGCCCACACAGATGGTACCTGTCCTTTGTGAATATGTGGCACTCTTCTATTAGTGGCAAAGTGTTGAGCCACTGTTTGATGTCAACAAGCTGTCTCAGCAAAGCGTTGTTGTTGGCAGAAAAGTTGCTCATGTTTGCCAAAAAAGAACAAATGATTATTAAATGGTGCTCTTTTGCCTTTTGGTAAATACGATGTAGTAGGTCTACCCAAACATCCTTATACTGGGCCTATATTAGGTGCCTGTTTTTCCCTTTGAAGTATGATAATAACACAGGGTGTTTCTTTGGTCTCCCAAAACTTACAACACATTTTCTTGTGAAGTGCCACCACACCTGAGAAAACAGAAATACTGAGTGGAAACTGATGTCCACAGAGAAATAACAGTATTCCATGATATTTATTTCCAATGTCTGTTGCTTAGCTTTGTTTGTTCCAGATGCAAGCCAGCAAAAATGAAAAGTGACGGACCTCTTAGATGTTAGCTGACGTTGCTCACTTTGGCTATTTTGTGGTAAAAAATGTTTGATAGGTATATTAGACTATAATTTATCAACATATGTTCTATGATATACATATCAGTGGCAGATCCAGACGGTAATATAGGGGGGCGGTCCCGGAATTGTGCTATTTGGGCATTCGCACGCCGTTGCTCCATATTTTCTTCAAAATGTTCATTCAATCTCGGTGGTCTAGGGGGGAGGGCTCCCTCTGGATCCGCCACTGCATATAATATAAGAAACAGTATAGATTTTTGAGTTTTACACTTGACAGTTCTACCCATTATTAAACTTTTAAGTAAAATGTGTTCAAAAAGTATAAATGTATCCCCAGGCAAGTGCAAATGTTCATTCCCAGTGGGCACACGACGTGAACCCCGACGTCGTTAATTGGTGGAGGGCTGGTCTGTTGGTCACGTAGATATGTATGGTGGAGATTATGTCGCCCCAACGTGAACACGACGTCGGGGTTTTTTTACAACGTTGCCACAACGTCGCAAGCTAACGTTGAACTCCTGACATTGCCTCACAATGTTGTAAAACGTCGCCACAACGTTGTATGCTAACGTCATATCTTTGACGTTGCTTCACAACGTTGTGACAACATAATTTCAACCATACAATTCTACGTCCTTTGACGAAAAGTGTGACGTCATTGCAACGTTGCTGCAACGTCGATGTGCCCATGGGGATTAGCTAGTTCTTTGTTCACAAGGTTCTGTGCAATAAAGTCCTCATGTATAGGCCTATTATATGCAAAAATTAGGTGGTCAGCCTAGTCCCAAGTCTTGCCCTAAGTTGACATGGCTCCTTCTATTACCCAAGCGACTGAGGGTGAGCTATGAGTTTTTAATGTGCCATCTCGTCAGGCAGTGATGTGAAGGAATGACTTCCTGTGGTGAGGAAGATTCTTATATGAAGTAGAGAATATGTTTTGTTCAGAGTCAAAATATATCCGATGATTAAAGATAATGGCAGTGGATATTGCGGTGTGTGACAGTAAATTGTCACCTATATAATTATTTCATAAATAAGTTTGTACCATTAAACAATAGTTCTAAATGAAATGAAGTGGTTGTGGGATTTATGTTATATATTTTGAACGTTTACCAATTAGATCTAGATCCATCTATCTATTATATCACTACTTGTATAGTATCTCGAAATCATTATTTGTCCTTGGATGACCCCTGATTTGGAAATCCACCCTATGCACTCCTGTGCGAGCAAAATAATTAGGGGATTAAAAATTTAATCCTATTAGTACAGTTCATCAGATCTAAATGGAAAGGAAGGATGACATCAGCCAAAGAATAAAAGACATTCTCTGGTTAAGGAATTAGACAACACAATGACACTGCTATGTTAAAATGTCATGTCCTTGTTAAAAATGCAATGTCTTTGTTAAGGACAAGTCACATACCTATATATATATTTATATTATTTGTCAGCAATAACAATAACTAGAATTCTATCTCTGTGTAAAAAGTAAAACAATATTATATAAAGTTAACTTTATGTAACACTGAATCCCCTAATATTCATTAATGTTTAATATTTGTCAATGCATCACATACAAGGTCATCTTAAAAGAAAACACACAAGAAAGTAGAAAAATAATAATAACAATAATATCTTACAAGTTCTGTCACTGTAAAAATGACTGAACCAAAAATAACATTCAAGAAGTTTTGTCTGTGTGACAGACACAACCAACAAGTATACAGGACGAAAATACATAGAACAAATGACAGTAACCACCTAAATTTGTCACAATGCAGTTCAGTCTTTTGTAAGAATGAACTAAAAGAATGTCTGTCTCTAGCTAAAGCGGTTATGGGGGTAAGGCTGAAGTATGACAGTACTTGAAGTTCTGTGGTAAACAGAACTAAAGACAAAAAAGACATTACTATACAATAATAACATTGAATTATCCCAAGCCATTCCCTATACCTACCGTAGCTTCTCGTAGACATGATGATTCTTGATGGTGACAGTTTTTGATGTTTGCAATCCACAAAAAGTCTTTTATCACTTTGCAACAGATGAACATGATGTAGCATTCACTCGTCGCAGTGCTGTAGTCAAAACATCGTCCTCGTAGTGTTGACATCTTAGTTGTGTATAAGGAGGTTGATAAATACATCTTGTACAGCCGAAATTAGAAGCATCCACATAAAAAACACAACATCATTGCGTCGGCCTTTACATTCCAAGCGACCTCGGCAATCTCCGCGTCACTTCGTGTGCGTTCGGAGCGTCACTCGGGTACCCTCGGCTGACCTCGGAACAGGTCGGACGGTATTCAACACCCCTAGTGGACGAATGGTGCAACTCCCGCTCATCCTGTCCACATAGTACTGAACGTTATACGGTCAGGAAAACAAATACTAATGCTAAACGAAGCTCCTAAAACTTAGCCTAATAAAAGTTATATTAACAGTAGTCAAATTGCAAATTCCCCATTCTACAGACAACCGCTGAGCAGTGCAGATCAGTCTATCACAATGACGACTAGAGGAGAGAGTGTGTATATTGACATAATACAGGATGACTTGGTTACTGGTCAGCACAATGACGAAAATCAAGCAGGTGCCTGCAACATAGAAATGTCAGAATGTGACAGTGTTGACATGGGCATTTCATTTGACATCAATGACAATATGCCCACTACAGAACAAACACCCATCAACAGGTTGAGGAATGCACTGGGTACAGGCATGCCAATAGCAACAGCAGGAATATATTACATCATCATCATCATATCGCTTTTGAATCTCTCATTAAGAACAGGGCAATCAGAGATCTGGCTGATCTTCCTCAGTAATGCCATTGGGGTACTCGTTCCAACACCACACCAATTAGGGAAGAATACAAAAAATGAGAAGGAAGATGAAGAACAAGAGGGAGAGGAAGAAAAGGAGGAGGAGGAGGAGGAGGAAGAGGAGGAGGAGAAACATGGAGGAGGAGAAATTGCTGAAAATGTTACCCCAAAGCAAAGGTGACTGTAGTCACGTGCAAAATACTTGATGAGGAAAATAGGGATAAGGAAAATAATGAACATGAACTGACCTTAGTAGAGGTGATTTTCATTTGAACCAAAATAGGAATGTGTCTATTGAATTGAGTATGTGTCTTTTGAATTGAGTGCATCTGAACATGCTTTATAAGACAGACTGCAGTCTTGGAACATCAACAGTCTCTGTTACAACAGTCGTCTTTACACTTCAACCTGAGAGAAACTTCTACTACTACTTTATTCCTTGAAAAATGGCTTTTTACAACACAAGAGTTGAGAACACCTTGAGCACTCTGCTGGATGATGGTGATTCTTCGATTATGTGCAATTTCTACTTGGGGGCACACAGACGCAATCATCACCTCACCCTCACCTACACAAGGGGCCAGCTGCAGAGTAAGATCACCATCCTGGGGAAGGACCTTACACCTGTACAGAGGACCATGGTATTGAACAGACAGGACCTCTTTGCCGGACAACAGAAGCACTTCGTCATCAGTGACAGGCTGTTGATGGTCAGGTATGTTCAAGTGTGGTTAATTTGTTTTTTTTTTGGTGGATTTATCTGTGTGCCTGTTTGTGTATTGTGGATTGTACAAGGCAAGTTTCATGCATGAATAATAAAGTACTTTATTATTATTATTATTTTAGGTCCTGCGACTTTCAAGGGAGGTGGGAGACCACCATCACTGAACTGCAGGACTGGCTGTACCCCGAGTGTGCCTCCAATGTTCAGATTCGGGAGAGCATACCTCTGTCTCTGCTCCAGTTCGATGCCATCGTGGACATCCTCCATCAGTGTGTTCAGTTGAACAAACAGCTGATAGAATATGAGGAGGACAAGCCCACCATCCAAATGTACGAACTGGTGGACCTCAGAGACCCGTCAACAAGACCCCAGCTCTTTTTGTGCCAGGCAGATGCCATGCCTGATGATAATGGTGGCAAAATCATCACAGGTACTATGTATCATGCCTTGCTTGAGCTGGAGACAAACGCCATCAGACGGCGGGGGCAACAGCAACCGACATGGGGGGCATCGGCTGACGAAGCGATCGTGATTGGAGATGACCATCTCCCTGACAATTATGACCTCCAAGGACTGGCCCCCACACATGTCGTGTACGAAATCATCATAAACAGACCTCAACCAAGAGAAGTGGCAGAGTACATCGCATTCAGGCTTTTCCGAAAGAAAATCATGGAATCTGGGCCGCCTGACTGCATGGTGTACTCTGTCGACGATGGAATCCGATCCCAGGAGTTCATAAACGAGAGATGGCCAACGGTGCAGAATTGCTGCACTGCCATCCTGCAGAACCTGCGTTACTGCAACTTTTCCCCAACCGAAAATTACATCAGGGACTTGCTGAGAGATGTTCGACCAACAAGCCCTTACCATAGGGCTATGAACAGTCTGAACTATCGAGGATGTCTCGATGAGGCACAGTCCCTGAAAGTGGCCATGCTGGACTGTATATATGACAGATTTGCTCCACTATACTTTTAGAGTGATATTTCAAATTACCACATGTTCCCATAACCACACAAAAGAAAAGTGGTCAGGATTTGTTAATAAAAAAGAAAATGAAATTCACAATTGTCTTTGTTCAACAATTTTTTTCCCAATCATAGCCATAAAAGTAACAAAACATTCATATTACAACCAACTGTAATCACCGGGACAACCAAACCACATGAGAAATACCTGCTTGTAACCTATAACCAAGAAAGAACACACTTGCAGCAATAAGCATGTTCATTTTTGCAAGATCACAATGAACTGCTGAAGAAACATTGAAAGAAAAGCATTTTTAAGCACATATGTTGCTCCAAAACAACAGTATAATGCAACACTTATCTTATCTATTGACCAAATGTCATGATGTTGCTGATAACCAAAGTATCACATGTAATCAGATGTTAAGGAGACAAATACAGTGTTTTAAGAAAATCAACTTTAATAAAAATACCCCATTAGGGTGTCCAGAAAAAACAGTTACATAGCTCATGAGAAAATATAGCAAGCTGATTGAGGTATAACATTTTGGTATTGAATATATGATAAGAAATAAGTTACATCTTGGTCAGAGTTCAGTTTGTGTTTTTCAAAATACATCATTAAAGGCACTGTGACAGGCTATGTGAATATATATATATATTAAAAATTTATAATATAAG
Organism: Platynereis dumerilii; assembly: GCA_026936325.1. NCBI lineage: Eukaryota > Metazoa > Annelida > Polychaeta > Phyllodocida > Nereididae > Platynereis > Platynereis dumerilii. The sequence continues at coordinate 137,865,080 of JAPTHN010000001.1, forward strand.
TTTGTCTGACTGCTATTTTGAATCATAAAACCCCATGCCAGCACATGATCCTTGTCTGACTGACAGGCTGAGTCTGTGAAAATAGTGATAAATAATAAAATCCATGCAAAAATGGTTATCAAGCAATATAGGCACAACCACTGTAAGTAACTGATCATATATAGGGAAGCAGTTAGCATCTGATAAAGGACAAAGTCAACAAAACTATAGCTACAAAAGTAGTCATAAAAAACCACCATACAATAACCTACTCATAATAAGATCTCTATAACATAGCAACATATCATCTACATGGTGTAACAGTACACACACTACACAAAAGATGTGGTAAGATAAACACCACATTAAAGTCCATTTACAGGCTGGTCCAGCAACTGTGTGTCAACATGCATTCAGTCAGTAAAAATCCTTGTAAAGCACCATAACAAAATATCTTCAAACCATCTGTCAACATCAAGAAGAAAGTACAGTAAAGCTACAATATGCTTATCATCTGACATACACATACACAAAGGTGGTGAACCAGCTCAGAAACACAGCCAATCAATGACCATTAACAATAAACACATACTATCATAAAACAACAAGTCCTAAGTGTCATGTACCTGACATATTCCACAATACAACTAGACAATAATCCACAAGCATGGAAGATAAGAACATATGTACAACAAAGTGTATGCAAACAGTTTTTTGCAAGAAAATATTATAATAATATTTTGTAGTAACATCAAATACCACATAATATGAATCCAGCATAAAATATGTACTATCAGGCCTGACAAAATGTAAAACCTTCCTCTTTTATATAAATCCAGAACAATCGCAATACACATGAGTATATTATATATCATACAAAAGTGACAATAAGGAATACATGATATACCCCCCTCCCTCCCCCCCACCTGACCAGACTGGAATGCTGCAAGACATATCACAAAACAAATGCAAAGTCTGTGGTTAATGTAATGTCACTTGACAATTATCCCTGATTACATAATAACGCAGTAGACTAGAAAATACAAAAAAATGTCAAATAAATCATCGTCTGTTTCTCAGTCGTCCATTGGGCAAGATGTTTGCGGGGTCAACCCGGGCCTGGATACGAGCACCATGACCTTGTCCATGGTCAATGGGGGGATCGGGGTTGCCATCACGTCCGGGGGCAACAGGGGGGGCGTCCTGTGCCATGGCAATTTCAGCTGGAGCAATCTCATGACCTGCTGCCTGAAGTCTCAGTACCAGAATCAAACCCATGACAGCTGTGGGTAACTGCAAAGGTATAGACAATTCCAAAGTCATATTCCGGGTCAAATCCATCAACAGGGGTGAATAATGTCTCATCTGAAAAGTTGGGTGGAAAGTGTTAGTTTATTGTCACCATTTTACTTTCGTTTATAGTAAGCCCTTTCATACTCAACATTCACTTCACATGAATTGTCATCATTATTTGCAAGGGGGTTGTCAAAAGCCTGCATCTGAATATCGCTGGCTTTGGCTTTCTTACTACAACAGCAACATTTGCTGAACAATCCACCAATTAGTTTGACAATTCTGCAAGGGATAAGAGTTATGCAACAACATGCTTCAGCAGCACAAACAATACAGGCTGGATCCTGCTTTCCAGAATCCTTCCGAGCCACAATCACAAAACTGAAAAGTACCATTATCACCAGCAATCCCAGGACGGCAGCTACAGATCCATAAATGAAGTCCTTGTCCCTCCAGTCGAATCCTGTTGCTGGTTCCGCCCCTGGCTCTGCATTCTCCCTCTGCCCTGCACCGGTGGTCCTGTGGCCTTGTGTCCTGCTACTGTCAGTGGGTGTGTGAACTCCGTCATGAACTGTCAAGTCATCATCAACGCTGTCAAACGCATATTCATCCTCATACATGTAGCTGTCATTGCTGTCAAAGGCAGTCGTCCTACCCTCGACAGGTATCACGTGATCGGAGAGCGTGGGTCCGTTTCCCGCCATTTTTGCCTGTTGCGTTGTCGGAACTGCATCCATCAAACAGTGTACCCACCAGTAGTGCCGTTTCACTGTTTCGCACATTCCTTCGACGTTAGTGTGAACAATCACGTTTTCGAACCCATAACTTTCATCCAGGCTCTTCAGATCAAATCCTTGTTCGGCATCCACTATCAATTTGACATCTTTGCCAACCCTTACTTTTGGCGGGAATCTCGGCATTGCCTTGGCTCGGTCGCAGAAAACCAGTTGGTACGAACACTGGCACTGATTTTTTTCGCCACAACGAAAAGTAGACACCTTGCCTAATCCTACTAAAAGTAGAAGAGGCAGCAAACTAGTTGCTAACTGCATCTTGAAGCGATTCCAAAGTCCTCAATAACAAACACTTGCTCTCTCTCTTGACCTCAATGAAAATGTCACACTGACCTAATCTAGGGTGTGTCACACGAAATATTACCCCACAGAAAATGTCGATGCCCCCCAGGGATGCAATTGGACCCTTTGGCTGAGTTTGTCACCAAGACAGATAATCTCCACTTATTGGATGAGAATGCAATAATGTATGGCAGCACTGGATAATAAAATAACAATTGCCCCCTGCCCCCCTGCCCCCCTGCCCCCCAAGGGTGGGGAGAAGCAGTAGGTTGGAGTAACCTACATCCCTGCTCTGTTACAGTAGTATGCTAAAAAAAAAAGAATAAATTAGCAATATATTCAATAGCAAGAAAAAAATACAGTCAAGAACTTTAATCATGTGTTCAAACAGGATGTATTCCCAGGACAGACCATGCTTGTCCAGAATTGACTGTGAAGGTCTTGCAAAATAAAAAAATAATAACATTATTTTTTCAGAACACCACAAGAGTGTTGATGGAGGGTTGTGGAGTAGAGCAATACAGATTAACAGTATTAGGTATTAAATTAAGTTCAAGGTTGGTGCATTGTGACCTTCAACTGGAGAGTGATATAAGCATATGGGGATTATTTTGGTGACATTGCAATGGGGGCAAATAGGGTTATATGTACAGCCCACCACATGTATGTGGGGTCAGAGAATTTAAGAAAGCAAATCATATTCGACTTCCTTACTGTAATCCCTTGTCCTCTCCCAACAAAAGACCATGCCACCAAAAATAAAACTGAACTTACAAAATTGTGTTGAGTGAGGAATTAATTATTAAAACTTGTGGGAAACCTGAATAACTGCCTTCCGCATTGCTAATATATAAGGCAGGAGACCTCTCAGATCTCTCTGGCACTGTCTTGCTAAAACCCTCAGGACTTCAAAGCATCACAGAGATTCATCACACTTTGATCTTGTCATCCCTACACAACTGACAGCAACATAGGAACATCAGCTGGCTATCCAGATACAGCCATCTTCCAGCACCAGCTATCAAAAGTGAGAAAATAAGCTGCCTTTGTCAAGGTGAGTAACTGACTTTTTTTTGCTCTGTCTGATAACTCCACCAAGGGAATTTTCTAATTTCTACCTAATTATCATTAGCACATAACAATGTTGGTAGGTATGGACAGGAGTGGTGGACTGTAATTAGCTATAGGGATGATTGTAAAAATAGGGAAATTACATTTATCTAAAAAGACAGCCAATAGAAATGAGCTGTAAGAGCATGCTGCTATATATATGCTAAAATAACACACACCAAGCCTTTAATATTACACATGGTGGATGTCATGCAGTCACACTGTATCTGTTCTAACGAAATTCAAGCTTAATTCTACACTTTTGGGGCTGACAGCTAAAAAGTCGATCATTTGACTTTTTCCCTTTTTTTTGCATGAAAGCTTGCAAACTGCGCACTCCAATGATGATTCCCGCGCAATCCGTCAGACTGCGCCCTAGTCTAGCGTCTTGTACCGCAGCGCCCTCCCTCGGTAATACTACAGGAAGCAGGCAAGACGGCGACGCATATAAACACTGCAAGGCGTTGCAACGCCTGACAATGTTAAAGCCCTAATATCCCACTGCGGCGCTATCAGACTAGCACGACGTCGCTGTCCAAGCGTTGTTGTAGAGCGTTAGCACGTGTGGAATGGAACTCCACATTTGCTCAGTATGACCAAACAGTATTCCCAGTATTCTGTATGACCGCTACTCAGGTGCCAAAACAGTGCTATATGGCCATACAGTGTATGCTTGACCCACCCGCTGGGTGGGCTCCACATGAACCCCGCTGGGTGAATGGTCACCGGTATCATGACGGAGGGAGCATTCAGTGACGCTAATGATGTTAATCTATTCACAATTCGATTATATAGTAATGTAAATGTCTGTTGCCGATTTTAAGCATGAATTAGGGAATCCCCGCACTGATATGACACATATATTATTGGGAATTAATTGTTTGACATTGGGGATTGATTATCAATGATGCATGGAAGACATAATGCATGTTGGAGGGGAGCCTGGGGAGGGGAGGGACATCTTCATGTTTAAGCTAGCTGTTGTGTGTCAAGTAACACAACATGACTTAAATTTATGCTTTAATGTTGAAAAATCTGCAATCTTTAGCAGTTGAATAAAATAATTAATTCTAGGGAAGAGGAGGGGAGGGGGTACCCATTTAATATCAGGAGGAGAGGAGTTTGTTGTTGTGGCTTGACAGTCTTGGAGTTTGTTTTATGTTAAATAAATAGTCTCAGTTTTGGTGAAATAAATAATTTCTGCATGGTTTTTTCACACAGATCTTAAGAAGGCGATCCTGTAGGATTGTAAAATAATACTGATTATTACAGAATTTCTGAGTAGTGATGCAGACCGGGGGCCACCTTTTAGAGAGATGGTCCGGTATTTCCAGAAGTGGTCCAGTCCTGGTCTAGTCCAGGCTGAGGTGGTCCGATTGTGTTACTGGGGCGGTCCAGAAGTGGTCCATTGGGACATTTCAAAAATTATGATAACATGAGGGTGAAAACAAGCTATAAAAAAACAAGCTATATGATATAAATTCCATTTATCTCTATATGACAAAATTCATGCGACACTCTTCATGACATGAAAAAATCACTGGACCAGTCCAGACCTGTACTTGACAAAGTACTGTCCAACACTGGAACCGGTCTTTTGCATGTGGTCTGGTATTTTTTTTTTTTGGCCTGTCCAGGGGGTGGATCACAAACCGGACCGGTGGAAGGCGGTCTGGCCTGCATATCTATTTCAGAGGGAAAGAAAATTTAAGAATTCTTAAAGAGCTGTATGTGCTCACCTCTAGCTTACCACAGTAGAGTACTAGTTTAACTGATTGGAATGGATATTGGGGAAACATTTTACAGACAATCTAACAGAAAAACAGAAAAAAAAAGGGGGTGGGGCTTGGAGTTCATGTTTAACCAAAACTATGTAAGTTCTTATGATTGGAATGGATATTGTGGGAAATATTTTACCAACAATGGGTGGAGTGGGGAGGGACATGGAGTTGTTTTTGTTTCTACATCAGCACTGTTGTTCATTTGATTACTGTATGGGGAGGTAAAGTTACCAATGCCAAATATTAGATTACCAATGTTCACAGAACATCATGATGTAGGACTTCCTTATATGTGCAAGCAGCAGATTAAAACATGGTGTCCCCTCCACAATGAAAATTCTAATGTTGTTTGTTTGAAGTTGCATTTAACAGTCAATACTAAATCACTGCATGAGCAAAAGGACAGGTAAATACACTGTTCAATATTTTTGTCAAATACAAGAGAAAAGGGAAGAAATCAGATGTCTTGTAACTCTGAGAATAAAATGTCCTCAGTAATGTATAATTATACGCATCCATGGTATCTTCTCATGTCCCCTTCATATTCACTCGGCAACAAAAGCTATTATTTCTAAAAACCCACATTTGTCAGTCTGAAACTACAGACATCTTCCATGTTGTGGAGGGTTTTGTCAGGCAAAGTGCTTGTCAATGACAATAATTGGTTTATTGTTCAATTTTGAATAATGTGCATAGTGACAACAATAATGATGAATAGCTATTTCGAGTAATCTTAACAGTAATCTATATTGTACACATTTCATTGTGACTTGTATCTGTTCACATGTCATGGGTGTTTACTGCATTCCTAACCATATATATATATGTATAGAACAAAACAACAACAAGAGCTCAATATGCCATTTAGAATATGTTTATTATTGAATTAAAAACAAACCCATTACCATTACACAAATATAAGACAACATAGTATATGCAGATACATCAGCCATATGGAGGTGCAACACACATGTTTTGTCAAATAATATATTTAATATTATATGTATATATGTATACAGAGATCACAGCAATGCTTGGTAATATATGTATAGATATATATATAGATATATATAGATGTATGCTATATAAGCAATGTCACTACAGAGTACATTCCACACCATCATAATATTACAAAAAATAATATTTTTGTTTATCACTACGTATGTCACATGTCAGCATCGTTGATAATGATATATATTTTTTTTTTGGCACTAGACTACACCATCACTACTACATATGAAGTGACAACATAACATGAGAGAGCAGAGGGATAGCATTGGCCAGTCGTCCCTCCCATGTACAATAAACAGAGAATAGTACAGCACAAACATTGTCAGTGGGGTAACATTGAAAATGTCTTGAGGCATTCAGATTTAACAGAGTGTCTGGAGTCCTTGATAATAGTCATTACTTCTGTAGCACTGTAGCCCCTGCTTCTATGGTAGGCATAGAGCAAACAATAGTACCCACAATGCATAGTATCCAATAGTTCTGTATTAACCAGTGTGCACTTGTACCGCTTTGTAAAGTTTACCATTTCTTCTCCGTAGGTCTCCACTGACACCAAACCAAGGGTATCAAACACCTCTACGCAACCATGGCTTACAACCAACAACAACCAATGGCCACTGGAATGGCTACCACCACCACCACCACTGCCACCAACACCAACACCAACCCCGGCTCCGTGAGCACTGGACTGCTCAGGGCCAGTGCTGGTGGTGGTGGTGGTGCCCTGCTGCGAAGCAGACAGACGGCTGTCCTGCAAAGAGTTCCCGGAGCCAGACCCGGGTTCACATATCATCCCGCTGGCGTCTCCGGTATGCACTGGGCCACATGTCGAAGTACCGGACAGGTTTTCTTTGGGGTTCGTACACCGCCTCCTGGCTTTCCTGCAGACACCAACATGATGATGATGGACCGCCGTCTTAGCGATGCTCACCCGATGCAGGCTTCCGTAGGGTCTATGATGTCCGATCCTGTGTGGGCACCGCAGCCTACCCCCGCACATGCGACGTCTGCTGCCCCTGCCTATCCCATGCTTTGGAGGGAGCAGAGCACTCCTACTATGACAACATCCACCGGCATCACCACTACTGTGCCCGGGTATGCCACTGCCATGTCCACTGCCGCCTCCACCACCACCACCACCACCATCACCAACACCGATGACAAAGGGTGAGTCACCATTAATATGCTTTAGCTGTACATTGATAATGTAGCAGCTCTTCCTAGAGTCACTCTGTATGTAGCGTAGCACTGTATCGGGTGCTATTGCCATGACAAAATTACATGTTGCCCCGTCATGCCACAATATTTCATATATGTCAGAGACCTTCATGATAGAAACACGTTTCGTTGATAGTCCAGCTCATAATGACATGGATATTTGACCCTGGTGATCATGACAACAGAATGTGGCAATTGCGTGCCGAATCTGAGCTCGATCCGAACTGAACCATCACGTGATGTAGGATAGTAGGTGTCACGGTTCTGGGGGTTCAGATGGACCACAAACAGAGAGTAGCCGTTGGGGAACTCCTCCAGCGTTATTCTCTGACTATGCGTTGGACGCTTGCTCTTGTCGGCATAAAGGTCAGCATAGCTCTGAAGGTATTTGCCGCTCCCAAAGTCAAATGTAAGCGGTCCCCTTGGTGTTGGGCAACCCGACAGACTCACATTTATGGAAGTCAGGTCATATGTGGAAAAGTTGTAGGGGTTGGCATCTATCCGACCCGTGAGTGCGTCACCTGCCACAAAGGCAATTGCCAGTGTGCTGGGTATTTTCCCATTATATCCATCCTCCACAAAAAACGTGCCAATTCCGCGTGCCAAAGTGAATTTCCTGATGTCCTCCTTCAGGTAGAAGTATTTTGCTCTAGAGAGGTCACTCCGGAGGATCTGCTGGTGTGCCACAAGAACTTGGGCAGCCGGTACTATCTGTTTAACTATCAGTGAAATGTCTTGTATTTCCAGAACATAGTCTTTCATCTTGTTGTTACCCGTAAGTAGTCTGAAGTCGGAACTTGTTGGGAATAGGGTTATGTCAAGGGTCACACCATTGATTAAATAGTTAGTAGTCTTGAAGACATCTGCATCAAGCTTCGCCTGCACCTCCACTGACCGGCTCTCCTTCATGAGCTCGTATCGCTTCTTGTGCCCCTCATTACCCCCAGTGGCTATTGACAGGCTTGATACATAACCCCCAGTGTCTTTATAGAACATGGCACACTGCAACTCTTCATCAGACACCTGTTTTTCATCCAGCAGTATGTTCAACATGGATGCATAACAGTAGCCGGTCATGCCCCCTAGGACGACCGAGTCGTTCATGCGGACCTCGATTTGATGCCATAGGGAGTCCACCAGGTTATTTACCGGTGATATACTCCATTCGCCTTCATCCATGCTAGTGGAGGAGGCCCCCGACTGGGGCCCCGCAGGTGCTTTAGGTTGTGATGGTGTGCCGGATGGTCTAGCGGGTATGAGGGAACCGTCAGCACGGGTAATGCGAACAAGAGTCCGTACCACAATGTCCTGCATGTCTATGTAAGCTGAACCGGCCCCTGGCACTCTGAATTTAACATTGCCTTCAGTAGAAAACATGTTTGTTGGCTTGTAAACAATATATTTCACATCACTGACCCCCAGATTGCTCACAGGGATCTGAAACAGGTCAAGGCCTGTCTCATAAGCCAGATCGGCTGATTTCAGGATCTTCTCTCCACTGGCCATGGTGATGATGATCCCCTCTCTCTCTCTCTCTCCTCCCACAACTCCTCATAAAAGAATACAAGTGGCTAGTCAAAAATATCACCTCCTCCAGATGGGCTGTGTTTCCCACCCTTCCTGCGACCTTGCTTCCTTTTGCCCCTCTTCCGCCGTGCCTTCTTGTGAGGGTTCCTGTTAGTGGAGGAGGAGGAGGTGGTGGTAGAGTGTCGAGCTTTTTTAGCGGTGGAGGAGGAGGAGGCGGTACTATGATTCCCTGTCCTCTTGCGTTTGCTTCTACCCTTGCCCTTCGATGCCTTGTGTGCAACTGATGGTGCCTGGTACTTTGGTGTGCCTTTATCTATCACAGCCTTGGCCATTTCATCATACTGTTCAACTGGGGAGACTACAGTGAGTGGGACTTCCTTCTGTGTGGTAGTGTGAGGGGTGCCCGATTTGTTTTTCAATGTCACCAATGCAGGGTCAGCACCCCACATGTATGGCTTCCCCACAGTCTGTTTAAAGTGGTCCACCCAAGCCTCAGGGTTTACGGCCGCCATGGACTTGTATTCTGAATCCATGTTAGGGACAGGGAGCACCTAGTGAAGTGCTTTGGGTTTGTGTTCGAGTGGAGCTCGTCAAAGGGCTTCCCGTCTTTGTCACAGATCTCTATTGTGATTTCGCTCAGTCCGCATGCTCTGAGTGGCACATACTGCACTGATGAGAAGCGCATGTAGTTATTCCTTTTGACCTCTCCAACACTGAACGATGCCACAACCGGTTTGTATGTGCTGCCAAGACAGGATGGTGCACAGACCGAGCAACACACATACAGTCCTACCCACTTTTCTTCTGTCTTTATGGGGGGTAGGGAAATGTCCGGTAGTCCAATGTGCCAACCACCATGTCTTCCTGTACCCCCCTCTACTCTGTAGTGCTCTGGCAAGTTGCAGGTGAAGAGTGCTGGTGTATTTGTGGGGTGGGCAGATGGTTCACATGTGCTGACAAGATTGATCAGCATGGCTAGGTATCTCTCCTTCTCTCTCTCCTTCTCTCTCCACACACACACACACACACACTCATCAACCCCTCCTAGTCATGCCTCCTCCTCCTCCTCCTCTTAGCCTTTCTATTGCCTCTGCGCAGTGCTACAATCGCATCTGCAGCTATCCATTCGTTGTAACGTGCGGGCCAAGATTGATATTTCACTAGCTGCTCTTTCACTCCATTCCTGACTCTACTCTTCAACACCTTCTCTATCTTGAATAGTGCATTTGGGTCGTATCTGACGGCGGTCAGTTCGTTCCGGTAAAACTGACCCTTGACCTCGTCACCCCCAAAGTCTGTCAGGTAGTACACGTCTATGCCTTCGTGCTCACGCCTACTTCTGACGGTGAATACCTCCCCAGTGAATTGCTCGTCATACGCACGATGCCAGGGCTTCTGTCTGTAGTGAGCAACCCGCACTGTCTGCCCCACGGCAAACTTGAAACGCCGTCTCCTCACGGCTGCGGCGCCTGCCTTGCTCCTCTTCAGCGCACGTTTCAGAGAGTCCTTGTATGCTCTGGAGTTGCTTACATACTGGTAGTCCCACACTTTGAGTTCATTGTCTGCAGTCACCTTAGCCGGCGGTAGCCCTATGCTGCTGTGTATTGTCTTGTTGTAGGACGACACTATTGCCTGCAGCTCATTCACGTATGCATAGGAATTAGTCCACTGGAAGTATTGGAAGAGTCTCTTCTTGAGGGTCTTAATTAATATCTCAACAAAATTGGCTTTCGTTTCAGTGTTGGAATAATAGTGTTTTACACCCTGCTCACGCAACACCTCTTGCACCTTTGCATTGGAGAATTCCACCCCTCTGTCGCTACGTAGGAACCGTGGCTTAGCCCCCGCCGACCGTCTAAAGATGGTCGAGAATGCTCTTGCCATTTCCGTAGCCCCCTTGTTTTTCACGGCCTCGGCTCTACAGAACCTAGAGAAGACATCCACTGTTACAAGGATGTAGGCATGTCCGGCATTACTCTGTTTGAAACGTCTACCCGACAACTCCAGAAGGTCAGCATCCCACATGTGGTTCAGACCGGGTGAGATGATGCGACGGTAGGCGGGCTGCCTTTGTCTCACAGATTTGTGCAGAGTCAAGATGTCCTGTCCTTCCGCCCACTCGCGTATGCGTTTCAGAGAAATGTCATATTTCCCTTCCCTCCGAATGGCCTTGTACAGTTTGGAGGCACTGGTAAAGCTACCCGCTTGTCTCGGGTCATAAAACCGTCTCTTCAGATAGGCATCAATATTTCTGGGGGTCACCATCCTTGCATTAGACAGCAGCAGCGTGCACACAACTCTATACTAATACACACATGCACATGCACACATCATTAACCGTCCCCCTTACTGAGTCCTCTCTCCCCCCCTTATCCCACGTGACACGGGGACTACACTTTCTCCCATGGTATCTTCACATGTCGCGTGGGCTGGGACGAGCTACTACTACTACTATGGCGTCGATGCTTCCGCGACTGAGAGGAAGCACCAACACCTTCTTTCATTGTCTTTCTCACACGGGGGGCAAGAGCACCTTTGCCATCAGCATCCGTGACACTGCCGTCGTCGCGGTGGTCGGCATGTCGTCGCTTGTTCCTCATGTAGTGCAGCACTCTCCTGAGCCCCTTGTTACCTATCAACCGCAGGGGTACCCTTTTATCCAGGAGGAGTGAGTAAAAGGACTTGTAGTATTTCGGTAAAGGCGTGCTCGACAGCTGAGTGTGCACGAGAGCAGACACGTAGTTGGCGGGGCCACCCTTCACCCCGCGAAATGGCGACAATAACCCGTGTATCTCTGCCAGATGTTTCTTTGTCATGTCATCCGCATCACCCCCTATGCGTGCGGCTGCCCTGGCCAGGATGCTCGACTTGGTCTCCTTTGCACTACCGACGGCGGTGGGAACACCAACATCCTCCTTCTTTTTATTCTTCTTCTTCTCCTTCTTGGCAGTCCTCGAACCGCCGGATCCGCGATCTCCCCGGCTCTCGGATGTCTCCGAGTTGTCCACGGCGTCGCCTTCATGAGAATGGGTCTCCGGGGGGCCCGACACCCCATGCACGCCTTCGCGTTGAGTCGAAGCCTTCGCACTCTCCGCGTCAGAGGGCTGTGCGGTTTTACTATGGAGGGGAGCGCTCTCGCGCTCCCCTCCAGAGTCCAACCGTAACTTCACGGCTCTAGTCATGCTTAGATATTTCTCTTCCGGTATGACGTAGACCTTCCTGTTGAACTTCATGACGACCGCCATCGTTGTCACACTGGGGTTAAGGGGTATTCGAAGAGGTGGTGAGGGGGGGTTTACACAATGTCGTTTGCAATAGCAGCTCGGTCCTCAACAACACCGGTGTCACCTGCCACAACCGCTGCCACAGCTGAGGATGACGAGGATGCCGGATGTTGTTGTTGTTGTTGTTGTTGTGGTTGAGGTGCTGACTGTTGTTGGACTCCTCTTCCTGGCACTTCTATTATGTATTCTTCTGCGTCTTTATCAACTGTACCCACTTTGTTATTGGTGTGCTCTTTAGTGTTACTGCACAGCTCTTCCTCCTCCCCCTCCTCCTCCTCCTCTATCTCCACACTGCTCTCACCACTGTGACATGTGCTGTCACTGTCAATGCCACTACTACTGCCACTACTCTGATATCCGCGGGTGTCGTCGGTGTCACTCCCTCCACTACTGCTACTACTACTATTGTCAGTGGAGGTAACAGTATTAGTAGTAGCACTACCACTGCTGCTGCTGCTAGTGCCACTGCTGTTGTCACTACTGCTGTCACTGTCGTTGTCACTGCTGCTGCTGTCACTACTGTTGTCACTGACTGACAGTGCTTTCCCCACCACTCTCCTTATGTAGGGATAACATAGCCGTAGGAAGGTAATAGCGGTCTTGCTGTGTCTGCAGAGTGCATCGGGCGCCAGTGAAGGTCTGCGTACACCTGCCAACTTCCGTAGGATACCTTTGCTCTTTGACAGCTTTAGCCTTGTGTCAGACGATACCTTCAGGCCGCCTCCCAAAACATTCACAATCAATTCTATTACAGCCAGTGCCTGCTCACCGCTCGCATCGGCCAATAGACGTCGTGTGAGAGTGGTAGAGACCTTGCTTGTGTTAACCACGAGTTTGATGAATGGCAGACATTTCCTCACACGTGCGGACATGGTGATAGTTAGACAGCCAATGCAACCGGAGAGAGAGAGAGAGTGAGGTGAGGGGTGGTGGGGATGAGTGAGGGTATTGCGAGCGAGCAATCACTTCCGTGTGTACAGCACAAGATCATCTGTTGGGAGTATGCCAGTGCTCAGTCTTATATCATCATCACCCGAGCTCGTCAGGTTGTTGACAACTAGGTAGCCTCGTGGCTGTCGCGTTGCATCGTCATAGGCTTCCACCAGTCGTTTGGGTGTGTCGGGGAACATTTGTCTGGAGAGGCAATGTATCTGCTGTAGGTCACGGCATGTCTTCATCAATATGAGGTAGCTAGTGTTAAGTGTTATAGTGCGTGAATATCTGGATTGGTGAAATATGTTCTGTGATAACATTATGACAGATATTCTTCTGTGGTGTACCTCTCTAGTAAACAATGCGCACATCTCAGCTGACTTTGTAATCTCGTCCATTAGATCATCCAGAACAAGGAGGGCGTGATGCTCACTGTCCTCCGACCCCAAGCTTTCTATAAGCTCTCTCCCAGGTAGTCCGTCATGCAGACTAAGATTATCAACATCTGCCTCCAGCTGACTGAACACCTTTTGATAAACGCCATATGCGTAAACAATTCTTTTTGGTGGAATCCTGTAGATGTGTTTGGCATTTTGCAGTATCCTCATCGCCAGTACGGTCTTGCCTGACATAGAAGGGCCAACAATTGTGGTTGCTGCTGGACACTCAAAGTAGAACACATTGCCACCCCGTGCCTCACCCGTTGCAGGCGATGTCATTGTAGCTAGTGTGAGCACTGAGATGTTCTGTACCAAACTGCTTTTGATTTACAATTTTTTTTTTTTTGTTCTTCCACTTTCAGTGCACAATACGGCATGAGCGGGCTGAGGACATTGTATGACGCGTACAACCCTCAGCAGACGGCAACTGGTGGTGTACTGGCTCGAGCCCCGTCCCCCTCAGCAGCCCTATCTGCACTGGACCTGTCTCCAGTGATGTCAGTGGAGGGCAGGGGTACTCCCCAAACTACAGTTGGCAGCATGACACAGCAGCAGCAACAATTGTACGCTAACCCACCTACAGGACAAATGGACTGGGTACAAACAGACACTTCTAGAGAGGGTCGGCCTGTCAGCGGTCAGGGTGCGTCTTTGTACCGGTCATCCATGGCACCACCACCACCACCACCACCACAACCACAACTTCCACCACCACCACCACCATCCCCAACGCGATCGGCTATGTCTGTCGTAGGACAGGAGGAGGAGAATTCTTCACGCGGGGTGACATCTACACCCGCTCCAGAGATGGCGACAATGGAGGAAGGGGACGGGTGGATGGAGTGCAAAACATCGTTCAGCAGGGTAAGCCATTATTGTATGTCTCACACTCTATAACTGCTATTGTTGTAACTTAGGTATTGCATGCACTGTGCATAAGATGATGATGATGGTGTACTTTCTCTTCACAACAGAATGTGGTAAAGCAGATGAAAACCTGCTGCAACAAAATCCTGGAAATGGTGGATGTGTACCGAGCCATCAACAGGAAGAGGAGGCTGGTACAGGGGTACGACGATTGTGACCGTCTGGAGGTGGCGGCAAAACGGTTCTTAGGGTGGGTAGTAGTAATATTCGTTTTGTTTCTTAATATCTCTCCATCTTTTTTTTTTTTTCCCAACATAAACTCCTTCCCCTCCCCAACAACAGCATATGACATGGAGTACAATTTTTCTTGTTGCAGTACTCAGGGCTCCTTCCCACCGCCGTCCTCACCCTGGGATCCACCACAGCCTCTTGCACATTCAAGCCCCAAGGCAGGACCTAGTGGAGAGTCCAGGAGACGGGCAGAGGAGCGCCATGCCATGACAGAGCTTGCCGCAGCTCTGGCTGAGCAGAGAGAGTGGGCAATGACTGGCACGCATCGACAACAACAGCAGCAGCAGCAGCAGCAACAGCAGCTACAGCCACAGCAGGTGGCAACACATCATCCACAGATGGCGACGGCTGCGCCTGTTGACACTGCTGCTGACAACTTGGCTGTGCCGTCATGCTCGGGAGGGGCTTTGGCCCCCATCCGGTTGTATGACACACAGCCGCTGACACCGCCTATGAAAAGCCCCATGAGTGAATTCTTTGCCATGGCAGACTCATTCACTGCGGCTGATCTGTCTGGTGTGTCTGGTGTGTCTGGTGTTGATGTGTGAGTTGAATTGTATTTTTGAATAACCATATATATATATATATACACCTAACAGTTCCGAACCACAACAAAACAACATTTCTCTTTATTTTTATTTTTTCTCACAATAAGGATTGACATGGCCACACCCAGTACCAGTCATGCCGGTGTGAAGGTGCCCCCCTGTGCTGCCAGTGTCAGCAAGAGTAAGAGTGTAGAGAGGACGGGAAATGCAGCAGAAGGGTGAGTACAAAAAACGAAAGTATGTTTGTTTTGTCTTTTTCTTTTGTAATTTGATACGGAGTTTGACATGATTTTTACTATTATTATTCCCTTACTTATAGGCCACCTGTGGCTACTACTAGTTCAACAGAAAGATCCAGTGCGTTGGCCAGGTGGCGGCTGCTTCATGGTCAACAAGGAGAGACACCTGAACAGGCAGTGACTAGGCGGCGTCTGCATTTTGAAGGGGCAAATGCAAATGTTGCCACGGAGCGTCTCACCCCTGCGTAAGTAGTCCATCACCAGGCATAGTTTTGAATTATGATTGCATTGTTTTGGTTGTTTTGATGTCATGTATGTGAGAGAGAGAGAGAGAGAGAGAGAGAGAGAGTTTGATGTACATTCAGTTTTGTTCTTTCTTTCATTGCAGGGAGAGTAATGCAATAGTGGACGCTATTGAGGATGGCAAGGTGAGAGCCCTAAGCAACTCTGACATAGTGCTTGATGGAGATTTGAAGAAGCTCTTTGACATTCTGTACAATTGCGACAATTGCGAAGGGGAGGGAGTCAGGGGGTTAGTGCCAGAGGAGGAGGAGGAGGAGGAGGAGGAGGAGGATGAGTTACACTCCGAGGAGGAGGAGGAGGAGGAGGACGATGCTGAGGCAGGGCTGCAAGGGTCTGATGACAATGATAGTTTATTCTTTGAAGCTCCCCCTTCACCAAATGATGATGAGGCAGACTTTGATGACCCCATGCTTTTTCAGGGACCTAACTACAGACTAGACTTTCACCGGCACATTGATGTTAATGTTAGGGACAATCAGTTTATCAATGGTGCTGTTAGGGAGCTTGTTTACAGGGTGGTGTTTGACCAGACATGGCGGAATGGTCCTTTTAAATTGGCAGAGGTAATGGGGGAGATACTAGAGCTGATGCAGAGTATACTTGATAGGCTCAATGAATGCTATGGGCCGCATGATCTTGTTAGGATATACATGTCTAGCAGGTCCTTCCACAGCCCTCGCTCCATTGGTCTGATGCCCCTCCGCGACCTCACGGTTGCGGAGATTGCCGATCATCTGGAGGCTGTACTCCAGTCGGAGGATCACTTGGTGCTTGATGAACCTTTGGAGGTACAGGTGGCGGTGGTACGGAACCCGCGTGGGGCAGGTCGTACACTTAGGACCAAGCTCCAATATATCTTTGGGGAGGGGGATTCACTAGCTGTCAGCAGGGCCATTTCAAAGACACACATACAGGACAACCTGTGTCTTGCAAGGTCAATTGTTGTTGCTCTGGCTAAGGTGAAGCTCACAGAGTGTGAGGTCGCAGGTGACACGGACTTGGCACGTCTTGCAAAGAATCGCCTCACCCAGCTCTACAACAGCAACCGGAATGTCCTCACACGGGATGCACGAGCACTACAGACATTGGCAGGCTTTCCCCTGAATTACGCACCCGCATTCACCGATATTGCGGCATTTGAACGGGCAGCAAATGCACAAATTGTTGTGTTCCACTCGGGTACAGATGTGACACCTGTCTATGTGGGTAGCCCTGAGAGGCAGAGACGAATACACCTCTTCTACGCATGCCCCGAGGGTCAGACAAGGGAGGCAGGACACTTCCATGCTATTGTGAATCTGTCAGTCATGTTCCTCAATGCAAAGTTTTGTGAGAAATGCAATGAATGCTACCACAAAAAGGACAAGCACAACTGTGCGAATACATGCAGGTCTTGTCATTCTGACACATGTGTTAAAATTTCAGGTGAAGTAAAGATGTGTGATGAATGCAACAGGTACTTAAATTCACATGCTTGCTTTGCTTCACACCTGGACAATGGTGTATGCACCTCATCAAAGCGGTGTCTGGAGTGTGGCTACATATACAAGCGTGGAGCAGTCCATCGCTGCGGTTATAGGTTGTGTAAAATCTGTGAGCAATATGTGACAGGTGTGCACTACTGCTATATCCGTCAGAAGAACCCTAAACCAATTTCCCCGAAGTATATGTTTGCCGACTTTGAAACCGACCCCACCGGTGACATACACGAACCCAATTTGGTTGTGGCACATTGGCAATGTGCACACTGTGAGGGTACTTCTTACAGAGAGAACCCACGATGCGCGCATTGTGGTACACCATGTGACCAGTGTCGTCATGTCCTAGGGAGACATAGACGGGGTGATGACCTCCGACATACGTGCCTTGCAATGGAGAATTGTGGGAGGCGGGGGGTAGACTTCTTTGGTGATGATGTTGCCAATGAGTTTTGTCGGTTCTTCTTCGACAGGCCCTTCGAGGGATTCACCTTGCTATTCCATAATGGCCAGGCGTATGATGCCTACTTCCTCATGAAGTACATCCTCTGTAATGTGACCACCGAACCCAAAATCATCTGCAGAGGCAGCAAGGTGATGAGTGTGGATACAGGCAAGTTCCGGCTAATCGACTCGCTAAACTTTCTCCCCATGCCACTTGCCCAAATGCCCGAGGTGTTTGGCTTGACTGATATTAGAAAAGGCACATTCCCTGTCTTCTTTAACCAGAAGGTCAATTGGGACTATGTCGGACCAATGCCACACCAGTACTGCTATAGGGTGAATTCAATGAAGCCTAAGGCACGTCGGGACTTCCTTGAGTGGTACAGAACACAGAGGGGCAAGGTCTTTGATTTCCGGAAGGAGCTCTATAAATACTGTGAGGATGACGTTGCCATCCTCGAGGAGAGTTGCAACGCCTTCCGTAGGTGGATGATAGGGTTAACGGGGACAGAGGAGGTGATAGATGTTGGTGAGGGTGGGGAAAGGATGACAAAGCTCATTGGTGTTGACCCCTTCCAATACAACACTCTGGCAGGGGTCTGCATGGCAGTGTATCGATACCTATTCCTCACAGAGGAGTTTGAAGTTCATGTAGAGGATGGACGGACATTGACTGAGTACCGCACGGGTAACACCCGTAAGCTATGCGACTCAGATGGCAGTGCGGTAGATGTTGCATCGGTTGAGGTGAAGGAGAGCAAGTTCAGGTCTACTGCGTTTGCTCACATGCCTGCAACGGGTTTTGGTGGTCGTGACAATCACAGCCGATCCTCCATTCTGTGGCTTGAACATGAGGCTCGCCGGCTCAACATAACCATACAGCATGCCCGTAATGGTGGAGAGCACAGCGTCGTGAACAATAGACCATCAGGTGGTATGCTGAAACTAGATGGTTACCACAGGGACCCTGTGACAGGACGTGAGTCAGCCTGGGAATTCATGGGGTGTGTGTTCCATGGTTGCAAAAAGTGCTACTTGCAATCAGGTCAGAGTACCCGAGTAACCCACCCACACACAGGGGAACTCCTTGAGGTGCTGTACACACGTACGATGAGTCGTCTAGACTACCTCAGGAGGGACCTTGGCATGGAGGTGTATGTGATGTGGGAATGTGAGTTTCGTGTAATGCTGGAGAATGATGGTGATCTGCAGGAACTGGCTGACGAACTTGACTTAAAGCCTAGACTTGACCCTCGTGATGCATTCTATGGTGGCAGGACAAATGCTGTCAAGCTCTACAGGGAGGTCAAGGAGGGAATGAAGATTGGCTACATAGACATCACTTCCCTCTACCCCAGTGTTCTAAAGAGTGATGTCTTCCCCTGTGGTGTACCCGAGGTCATTGTTGGACCTGCCACAACCGACATTTCACAATACTTTGGTATTGTGCAATGTAGGATAAGACCCCCCCGTGGACTCTACCACCCTTCTCTGCCCCTTCGTAGTAATGGCAAGCTCATGTTTCCTCTCTGCACAAAGTGTGCGCATGCTCTAAGCAAGGATCCTTGTGTTTGCACTGACGATGAGAGGGACATCTATGGTACCTACACCACCATAGACCTGGAGGATGCCCTGTCTGTGGGGTATCAAATAGTGAAGGTGTATGAGGTCTACCATTTCACAAAGAGGGTTCAGTTTGACCCAGCTGTGGAAGGCTCTGGGCTTTTCACAGAGTATGTAAACACATTCCTGAAGGGGAAACAGGAGGCATCGGGGTGGCCAAGGGCTAACATGACAGAGGAGGAGAAGGCTGCCTATATTGAGGACTATAGACGTGTGGAAGGGGTTAGTCTTGATCCAGAGAATATAGAATTCAATTCAGGGAAGAGGGCAACAAACAAATTGTTGCTCAACAGTTTCTGGGGAAAGTTTGGGGAGAATAATAACCATAGAATACACAAACTGGTATCCACCCTACCAGGGCTGCTGAGAGTGATGTCTGACCCGACTATTACACTGAAGGATGCACACGTTTTCACAAGTGACAAGTGTTTCTTAGAGTACAGTCGTACCGCAGGATTTCTACCTGAAATGCCGCATGTGAATGTGTTTGTTGCAGCATTCACAACTTCCAACGGTAGACGTCGACTGTACGAAACACTGAGGGGGCTTGGTGAAAGGGTGTTGTATTTTGACACAGACAGTGTCATGTACGAATATGATGACAGTAACCCTAATCAGTACAGACCGTGTCTTGGTTCCCATCTTGGTCAATGGACAAATGAACTTGATGATGATGACTACATAACTACATTTGTCAGCAGTGGACCCAAGTCATATGGATACTTGACAAAGAAGGGTGTACAGGTAGTCAAGTTGAAAGGCATGACCTTGAACCATGAGACATTGCAATACCTGACCTTTGATGCAATTAAAACTCTTGTGTTGTATGTCGGAGATCCTGACAATCATCCTCTACCAGATGGTGTGCCTGAGTACATCACAGCCAGGTATGACAAAATACGGCGGTGCAAGAGACGCTTTGTGTTGTTTAGCACTGAAGAGTTGAAACGTTATAGGGTCACATATAATAAAAGGGTCATACAAAAGGGCACTTTTGACACCCTCCCTTATGGCTATTAAGTACTCCTCAACAGTATTCTCTCTATCTCTATCTCTCTATCCACTAGCTTGCCACAAATTGCTCAGTCACTGACATGTTTCTTTCTAACACTTCAGAGTATCTGGAAGAAGGTATCCAAGAAGAAGCAATGATGTTGAACATTTTTTCACCTCTCCCTGATGTCCTGCACTCTTTTTTTTTTTTTTTTCTTACTTATCATCTGCAATATTTTTACCAATGTTACTGTATATATATAATAATTATACATATGTCCTCTTACTGTTAGTTTTGTGTCATTTTATATTTTTTATTAACTCTGTGTTATATATATGTGCCTATATATATAAGGTGTATCTGAATAAACTTCACTTTTGCATTTTACTAACTATAAACGATTGTTTGTTGTCATTAGCCAGCATTACAAACACAGTATATATGAATTTCATAATTCTTTTTATTCCGCTAGTCATACATGTACAACAACTGATATATAATATTCATTAACTATACAGCTTATCAAAGCAGATGTATAACATTCAGTCTTTGTTATTCATTTCATCATACACAATATCAAAACAGCTGTCTACAAGACGAGTAAATAGTTTTCCTGAACAGGATGCAGTGTGTTTTACAAGATTTGTCTTGACCTTTTCCATACCTTCAAAATACATGAATATACTGATAAGTTCACCTGTCAGATAGAGATTCTTGTACACAAGTTTCATCAACACTTTCTTGACTAGAGCAGCAAATGCAGCCCTATCGAACCTCTCCAAGACATCGTTAACTGTCTCCTCGGAGGGTGGTGCACTATCTGTTTCAACATTCATGTCCATGATATTTCTCAACACTGTGGCATATGCGAGGTGCTCTATAACTTCCAACTTGCTTGGTCTATCGACAGTCATGGTGAAGAAGTCAAAGTTGGCTTCGAGGTCATCACTCTCCATGGGTTGAGCCTGCAACACTTCCTTGTTGGCATTGAAGTGGTGACTGTAAGCATCCGCAGTACAGTCTTGCAAAGAGAGGAAGATCTTTGTAGAGCGTGTTCCTGTGTGCTTGCATATCCAGCGAAACCCATCAATCATGGCTGCCTCATCATTTTCTCCAGTAGATGCTCTGCTCTTCACAACTTCTGCAAGCTTCTCATACACAGAAACGAACATGTCAAACTCATCAGAACTGAGATTAATAGTCTTGGCATGGTTGACAGCATCCTTAGGAGTAAGGTCTTCTTTCTCTTGAGTAGGGTGCATTATGCTGACATAATAGAGAGTGTCCTTTCCTTCCCTAGTAAAGCGAGTTGTGATAACATGCTGCTTCTTTGTCAACATGACCTTGTGTTCTCCTTTGGACTTCAGCGTATCTTGAAATGCAGTCAGTTCCTTCCCAAGCTTTTCAAAGGATGTCTTTGAAAGATGTACGTTA
Organism: Platynereis dumerilii; assembly: GCA_026936325.1. Taxonomy (NCBI): domain Eukaryota; kingdom Metazoa; phylum Annelida; class Polychaeta; order Phyllodocida; family Nereididae; genus Platynereis; species Platynereis dumerilii. The sequence continues at coordinate 137,886,953 of JAPTHN010000001.1, forward strand.
CGCCATCCACTCTTCACCTGTGACATTCGAGCAAATGTCATGTAGCCTGCCTTCCACTTGTCACCAGGGTGTGCAGTAACCTTCGTCTTTTCACTGAGGTCATACGTTACAGATGACTTGAGTACAGAAGTTGATTTACCAACATCTCCAGCCACAGCTCCAGTTTTCAGATCAATAATCTTAAGTTGAGCAGATGCCATTTTTTCTTCCAGTATGTTGCAAAGCCAAGGGATACTTCTGTGTAGTGTTATCAGGTGTCTCCTTCCCTTCAGAATGAATTCATAAAATATCATTACAGTATTTATACTACATACCCCTTCCTTATTTAGACTTTGATTTGTAAAGACAATCCTTACCCTTTCAATATCTTTTATTCTGATGCTGATGTCACCCTTTTCCATTGAGAGCTGCTGAACCTTACTAAGAGGATTAAATTTTTAATCCCCTAATTATTTTGCTCGCACAGGAGTGCATAGGGTGGATTTCCAAATCAGGGGTCATCCAAGGACAAATAATGATTTCGAGATACTATACAAGTAGTTATATCTACAATTTATCTATTGTCTTCATATATTCATCTGTTCAGATCACCAAGGCAATGCCTAATTTTAATTCGCCCACTATGTTACAACTTAGTTTAGAAGTCTGCAGGTGTTTTGCCAGACTCTCCAGGAAAACATCCACTTCAGGTTGTCTTCTTTTTCTGTAGAAAGCACCTGCACTTCTTTCCCAGTGAGTTAATGACACAATCATTGCTTGTAGAAAGTGTTAAATATATTTTCTAAAAATAACTGTCAGTGTCAAAACAATCTGCAGACAACATTAATCCAGAAAATTAGAAAAAGCACAATGAGCCAGTGTGTTATCCTATCTTTAATTTCTGGGAACTTCAGGTGAATGGCCCTTGCCTTTGTTGATGTTCTCCTAATTTGGAGAAATCAAATGAAACCTAATCTATAATTTACCCCCCCCCCCCCTCCGGAGGGGAGGCGGGGCACTCACATTGAAGTCATACTACCTATGTGCCGCTCAAAAGATAGGGTTTTAAAGAGGATTTCCTGACCATAGGGTCATGTCTAATTTGCATTGAACCTTGAAGTGTTAGGTGCCATTTCAATTGCAATATTCACACCTTTTCAGGTGACATTTTCTCTATTATGTCAACTAAAAAGACTATAGGGCCTATATAATAACCCAACAATAGGGTATGAAATTTGGGCTCAGAAAACCTGACCATAAGGTATGAATTTCAGAACACATGCCGCACATCCGCATCAAAATCTGGCTGAGTACCCCCCCCCCAGGATTTTACCTCATATACCGCAAGTAATATTTAGAGAAAGAACCCCTCATCCTGTTACAGCAGTTTCAATAACTGGCAGCCATTCAACCACCCTCCTTCATGATGTATACACAATAATTATGTTTTTCATCTTTTTCATCTGATTGGATGAGAATCCTTGCTCCCACAAGCAGTTTGGCTGAGGATATTTAGCTTTGACCAAATGGCAAAACATCAAGTGTTTCTTCTACTTTCTAGCAGAACTGCACATATATTATTTCCTCAGTCTGGTGAAAATGAGAACTGCATGCTGCTGCCACCTGGCACAAAAGTTGATTTTCTATGCTACAGCATTGCTGTCCAAAGAAATAGTTCCAATTTCATTGCACATTCACAAAATTTCTATTCAACATCGATGTATACCAGAGTCAGACTCGGCAATCACATTCTCTAAGGAAGTAGACAAGGCCATCAGCACGCTCAGAAACAGCCCCGGTGTCTTCCAGACAAAATTGTGTGTGTTCCTCTTGTTGAAAGTATGTGGACGCTCGCAGGAGCTCGCGGAATAGCACACTAGTCACTATGTGGCAATACAAGACATATGTTCTGATCTGTGGCAATGCAAGAGCAGTCCACTTGTAGACAGTTATTTCCTTTCGTTTTTCATATTATATCGGGAAAAACTTGGTGATATTCATATCATACAGGTGTTTCATCAGTGGACAAAAACCATAGAACAGGAGGGGTGAAAAAATAAAAACCAGTTCAACCAATCTGAATTTTAATATGGTTGCGAGCATTCAGATCAAGACTGACTATTTTAACATTTAAGTCAGATACAGTGATATATGAAATATAATATATGCACAATAATTTCTGCAGAGGGGGGGGGATTACTTTGCATATCTTTAATATACAAAGATATACATTTTATGCAGCTGTTACAGAAATTTGTGAATATGGAAGGCAAGTGGGGGGGGCATACAAATACAAAGCATCCCTTCAAGTCTTTTCAGCAAGAATAGCAGTGTAATTAGCTGATTAGCAGCAGAGCTTTGGGCAAGGATTACGGAGTTCCCAGAAATAACATGTGATCATCCCACATCCTAAATGTGTCCTTTTGAACTCCCAGATTAGTTGTATTTCCCAAGGCAAAGTAGCCTACATCTCAAAGACAACAAACATCTCTCCAGTTGGATTGCATCATCAGCTCAGAGCAGATAAATTCTTCATTTGTTCTGAACTTTCAGAACTGTAGATGATGAATCCCAATGCAGGGTTTATCTATTTCATTGTGTTTTAGTGTTTTTAAGACTTATTTCCTTTGACAGTGGGCAGGAAATGGGAATATCCCCAATCTTAACCATGTTGGCCTCTGATTGGCTGCCAAGGGGATTGCCTTGTCCCCGTGAAGTTGAATTCTTGCCTTTTCCCATATAATGGCCACAATACGCTACATCATACCCCAGAACATGTCAGATGGTGCTTCAGTAATCTACCCTTTATTTAATCATACATTTAATTGTTCAATGGAACTCTGTGACCAGATGCCTGTGGTCTGTTGGACTCTATCCCCAACCAGTTTAGGCATCAGGCAGCTTTACTCGCCCACACAGATGGCATCTGTCCTTTTTGGATATATGGCACTCTTCTATTAGTGGCAAGGTGTTGAGCCACTGTTTGATGTCAACAAGCTGTCTCAGCAAAGTGTTGTTGATGGCAGAAAAGTTGCCCATGTTTGCCAAATAAGAACAAAGTGCTACTATTGTGCTCTTTTGCCTTTTGGTAAATATAGTAGCCATTCCAAGCTTCCTTGTGCTAAATTTGGTGTTTGTTTTTCCCTTGATCATTGATGTATGATAATAACACAGCAGAAAAAGAAACAGTCTGGTTGTGTGTTGCATGAAGAAAAATAACTTTTCTTTTTTCAAAACCCTAACTTTATTAGAAAAAGGAGTTGGTACAGGTAACTCTATGTCAACAGGCTGAAGCAACAAAATTGTTTAAATGATTTAGCAGTTGCTTCTCTGAGAGTTAGTAAGCGAAGAAGAACCACAGACCACAGGCACAAGCCAAAAAGTCCTATCTTATGTGTTTGGAGTATATTCAGGCAGCTGGGTGGCTGAGTGGATAAGTATGGTTCCTGCCTGCTCTGCTGAAGGACTCTGCCTGCATGGGTTCGATCCTCGGACAGGGAACCTAAAATTTTCAGTGGGCCTTCACTGCCCTTCATGAGCAAATTCGCAGCTGGATGCTGTTTGGTTTTAAATCGCTACAATGGGTAAATGTGTAACATGTTTGGGACTCCTACACTCCTTGTCTCATGTAATCAATCAACGAGGGCACCCCAGCAGCGGATCCAGACACAATAATCAGGGGGTGGGGAACCTATTTTCTGTCCAGAAGAAGTGAGAAAGTTTAGTCAGAAAATAGTAGAGGCCTACTCTGAATATACCAGTGATGGGTAAAGAAATATTCCATTAGGTTTTGGTCTATGCTCTGACAAAGAAAAACATTTTTTTGGTCTAATAACGAACAGCACATTTCCTTGTGAAGTGCCACAACACCTGAGAACACAGAACAGCTGAGCGGAAAATGATGTCCACAGAGAAAATAACAGTATTCCATGCTATTTATTTTCAAGTGCCAGTTGGTTGTTCCAGTCGCAAGCTGGCAATGACGAAAAATTATAGAATCACTTTTAGATGTGAGCTGATGTGGCTCACTTTGGCTGCTCCTTGGTAAAGAATGATTGACAGGCCAATTATATAGTCTATCTGTCAGGACTTCGTGGCATGTACATTGAGCGGTTACCGCTAGTGCATGCCGGAAGCCATTGCTATGTGATGACATGAACAGTGAAAACCTCCCGATATTGACATTTGCAAATTTTATGCTATGCCTCAGTGCCAATCCTGACTGTTAATCTAAAGACACACCTGCTTTTCCCTTACAGAGTCTGTGTACACAGCTCTGGAAAAGAAATTGTTATGCTGATGACAATGTTGCTTGTTTTACTTATCTCAATGTCTGTTATTTTATCTTTCTATTTCAAGTTGCATGTACCATCTTAAGTTTTACATTATTAAATCTATAGCGAAATGTGACTGGGACCAGCCTATAAAATTTATATGTATATGATCAAAATTTGTAAAATATCACGTAACAAAATTGATATTAACTTATTAAGCATTTCGTGATATTGAATATACTATGACAAAGTTTTTTTTTTTCTTATTCTCTCTGTAAAAATAGCAATAATTAGCATTTAGAATAGACTTAGCATTGTAGTTGTGTTTCATTGTATTTTTGTTGATGACACATGTATCTGTTATGATATTAGGATATCAATAAAAGTTTATATATATCTATTATCAATATAAAGATGTGAGAAACCGTACATTTTTCTGTGAAGCGGTACATTTTGAAAACTGTCTGGTTGGTTGAAAGACTCAAAGCAATATAGACAAAAAGGCTGATATCTGATGTCACCTCAAATGAATAAGACTTTAAATAACCACGAGAGAAGAAATGTTGTCACAGAGTCATGCACAAAAACATAGGCGTACGGCGCGCGCAATTTTTGGGGGGGCGAGCGACATTTGCCCGAATTTCACGATCTAAATTTATACAAATTTCAAATTAAATTGCCTGGAAATCGTTAATTTTCAGTAGTTTTTATTTAATCATCTGCCCAAATTTTTTAGCCTTTTTGCCCGAATTTTACTGTTTCCCAAACTTCTGGGGGGGGCGATAGCCCCCCCTGCCCCACCCCTCCGATACGCCTATGCACAAAAACATATTGCCTTTTTTGAAGGGTGAAGATGAAGCTTTGGAAAGATTAAAGGCAGATTGATAGAGAAGCATTTTTGCCTCAAAATGGGAACCTCTTTATTCTTTAATCATGCATATTATGACCCTAAAATTGCAGTCATCATGCAGCGTGCATAGATTGAGGCCATTAAGTTTTGGTCTGTGGCCGATCTTTTTGTGTAAGTTTGGTCATATAATAATATAATAACTTGTTTGTCAAATACTAATTTTGCTATGTTTGAAGTCATAATTTTCTTATGGTGGGGGTACCTGGGCAGCACTGGCTCATTATGAGGGGCACATGCTCCATCTCCCATTTAATTGTCACAACACTGAAAGGCTGCTATTTTCATTTGCAGTACTCACCGATAGCATGTGACCTAAGTGGCTTGTGACTTCACTGGAGACTTACATGACTCACTCTCTGACTTTCATTTGTTGGTAAAATAACAAGTATAGGATTTGTTCACACATACTGCACATCAGTCATTACGAATAATAATAACACGGCAAGTGAAGGTATGTATGACTTCACAAGGACCATTCTAGTGCATGTTTGTAAGCACTCCAGAATTCATTCCACAGAGCATATATAAGTAAATTCAGTTCTGGCTTTAAAATTGACAGTTCCACCAATTTATCAACTCGTAAGTCAAATGAAAGTCTAAAAAAGTAAATTTATCCCCAAGTAAGTGGGAATGTTTATCAGTTCTATGTTCAAAGGGCTCTGTGCAATAAAGTCCTCCTAAATAATATTATGACATGCCAAAATGTGATGGTCTGCCTAGTCCCAAGCCTTGCCCATGGCTTCCTCTATTACCCAAGTGACTGAGAGTGAGCTATGAGTTTTTAATGTGTCATCTTGTCAGGCAGTGGTGTGAAGGAATGACTTCCTGTGGTGGGGAAGATTCTTATAAGTAGAGAATACGCTTCGTTCGGTGTTAAAATTTATCTCCCAACAATGGTTATTCAAGCATGCAGTTTATTGCTGCTTGCAAAAATAACTTCAAATGGTTTGTGATTGCTCTTTGTGACCAATATGTTGTAGCATAGAGCTATAAGGGAAAGAGGGCACGGCCGGCTGTATCAAAGGTTCACTCAGCGTCTCTCATGAGACTATAATGATGTGTGAAATATCACAAGTATTAGTCAAAAAACCCCTTCTTAATGACATTTTAGTGATCTAATGACCCTCCTAACGGTCTTCAGTGGCTAAATAGCAAAACAATTTTTCTGTTTAGCATTGTAAGAAATAAGAAATGTTTTATCTATCTATTTAGCTATCTATCTATCCATGAATCGATCAATCAATCAATCAATCAATCAATCAATCAATCAATCAATCAACCAACCAACCAACCTGTCTGTCTGTCTGTCTATCTATCTATCTATCTATCTATCTATCTATCTATCTATCTATCTATCTATCTATCTATCTATCTATCAGTGTATCTATCAGTATATCTATCAGTTTATCTATCAGTATATCTATCGTCTTCCTATCTATATGTGGGTGTGTACTGCTGGGTGTTTATTGAATGTCATCATAAAAAAACATATATTTTGATTATAACGACTGCTTATCTTCAAATGTCAGTTTAAAACATAAAATATGGTTGTAAAAATATCTGTATCAGCCAAAGATAATGTTAGTATCCAGAAATGTTAGTTGGTCATGTTAAAATAACATTTTTTACAAAGAATTATGAAATTCTGTCTTGGTCTCATTGGTAGTTTATTTGCTAAAAATTCACAATGTGCGCACCCTTGCGCACTTTTCTAATGTGGCCTATCATGTCAACTAATATTTGAAGTTTGACGTACCAAAATATCAAATTCGCCAAAGATGTCCCTGTTGAGATATGACAGGTTTAATAAAGACTAATTTCATTAGTTTTTTCCTTACTTTTAAGTTAAATAATTAAGAATCACAGGTTAAAATTGTCCTAAATTCTCGGGGAAAAAACTGATTTGTAGGTCTCAAGAAGCTTAATTATATGGGATCAATCAATCTTCAGCAACTTTGGATCCTTTTGTTTTGATGCATGGACTTGACAGGGGGTTCAAGGCAGGACTGGAAGAGGGGTAAAGGTTTTGAATTGTGCGGGCGAGACACTGATTGGATGAAAGGCTACCGAGGGTAATAAATAGGCTATTATCAAGGAGGCTAATACCGCGAAATTCAAAGGATTTTTCAAACTTTCTTTTGAACATTTTTGCACATTTGTGTGTAAAACATAAAATTAAGCAAATGGATCGTGACCAAATGGAGTGTTCTATCCTGTTAAGTTATAGATCCATAGTTGTAGGTACATTGATGTCATTTAACAATAATATAATTGAAATTAAACAGTTTAGGGTTTTACATGATCTATTTTTTACTTTTAAACAAAACCCTGCCAACATGAACTCGTATGAGGATGAGTATAAACTTGTGAGAATCTGGAGCATTTTGGTAGCGCATACTTTTAAAGGGCTACATCTTCACTATTTCACTTCACTGAATTTATGAGAAGACGGAACTGGGGCACATTGCGACGTCTTCTCTCACACAGACCAAGTGTTGGAAACACCAAGCGTCCCAAAAGTTTGCATGATTATTGTTGATCTTAAATCCAAAGTATTAGAGATTCAACTCTGCCTGTTCTTTTCCAGTCAGACAGCAAAATGTGACTGGACCATCACAAATGTTAGTAACAAATTCAAATTGAAAGCATAAATATACCACTGCAGCATATTTGATCTGAAGCTTCAGGGATAAGTTGTGTGCCCTGAGCTGCAATAAATAAATATTTACATGTACATTTTATTGTAGATAATTATTAAATCATATAATACGTTTAATGGGTAAGTCTATAAATAACACATGCGACAAGAACAGAAAACCAAATTATTTGATAACAGCCCAGCGCAAAAAGGAGTACATGTGAAGAGCTTGAATTATTTAAATTACGCTTCGTTTATACTCCATATATGCAAATCCATACACTCCAAATATGCGCACCCTTGTATAAAGTGTATGTATTTTTGCAGTACAATCGGAGTACATACATTTGGTAATTTAAATAATTTGAGTGCTTCATATTTACTCCCATTATAGTAGAGGATCCCACCATAGATCCCATGACCACTTGAGTGGGAGCAATTTTTGAATGTTGATCCAAGTTTATGAGGTCAAAACAAAAAATTTTGGCCGGGGCGCCCCTCCAGAAAGTGCGGGCTAACTCCACCAGGCGGCCATTTTCAAAATGGCCGCCGATAATCAAAATTTTGTTATATCTCGGCTTCTAATTGGTCTAGGATGATAATCTTTGGGTCAAAATATATGTTTTTGGGGCCAAGAAATACAATGGTCACCATTAGAATTGTCTATGACCACCAACAGGGTGCAGAATAAGAAAATGTATGAGAAAAATAGCGAAAATACAATATATTCGGGCCGAAACTGACACACACATACAGAATCTGTAAAAGTGAGCAAATGACAGTTAAATTATAATCTTTTCATACCTTTCAAAATTACATAGTGCAAAGGAATTATATTGTCACTCATCAGCAGGAAAAGCACGAACCCTGGGAGTTTGTGAGCTCATGAAAATGCGAAAAATTCGTAAAACAAACGGAAACATGTTGTCGTAAGTATGTGCTATTATCAACTGAACACTTAGTAATCATCGTCAGAGTCCTCATTTCTGTCATCTGTGCAACTATCTTCAGACTTTCTACACTCCATAATTTCCACCTGTGCAATAGTGTCACTGAGAGTGCAGGCTTCGAATAATGAATAGAAGTGCATTCGTCCTTCAAGGCATCATCAATATCCCAAATCAAAGGGATTAAGGTCTGATTTGTCAATGTTGAAGTAAAGGGGGATCAAGAAATTTCCATACAGAACATAAAAATCATGCAAATCCTAGGCCATGCCATGGTGTGGTTGCCATGGACTTTTGTCTGAGGTTCTTCTATTTCAGAGTGATTGTCTGACTGATTTTGTCTCCATATTTGTATTGGATAGTTGAGAGAGTCATGTCATCTGGCATCCCTTTCTTGGCTGGAGGCCAAGGATGTGGCTCCGTGGTACAATGGCCAGCATGCCTGCCTTGTACACTTGCGGATGTGGGTTCAAAATGTCCAGAGGTTATCACTATAATGATTGGTATGATTGCCGTTCAGTATGGTGAGCGCCGGTGAGCAGATTTATCTGGAATGGGTACTATATAAAATCATACTATATTAGTATTACTATATTATTGTCTTGAAAGGAATTCTGGTTATTCTGTGCTTCCTTGCTAGTTGCCTTGTCCAATATCACAATCTTACCACCATCGAAGAAAGCTACAGTTTTTCCGCAGACAGAGTTCACATACAGTGGCACACTAATTTCAGCAACTTATTTTGAACAAAGGGAATGAAAGCTCAACGATGGTATTCCTTCTCTGAAGTCCCAGTGTACCACTGGTCTTGTCAGCCACATGTGCATTGACATTTTCATGACTTCAGCTTCCTCTAAACCAACCACATCAGACCCATGACTGGCATTTTCTTCGAATCTGCGAGCAAATGAAAAAGAGCAGAATAAGCTCCAATATGGTTGCATTTGTGATCAGCCACTTCTGTTCCTGTAGTGATTCTCACAGCTAGATCCTATGAAATATATCAGTTCTGTGTTACCGCAGGTTCGTGACAAAGTAGTTAATTACCTCTTCAGAAATTCTGAAGCCTGCCCTTGTTATTTAAGTTGCCAAACAGCTCAATCTACAAAGCAGGATTGGGAAAGCTATCTGCTGCTCAACTGAAGATGTTTCTGAATCCATTCACAGATTTTTTCATCTGTTACCTCCTGTCGGCATCTTTATGGATATCATACTGTTTATTCATCATGACTAGTAAGGCTTCAGACCAATGATCTCTTCGAATATTTAAGTGCATAATCACAGTCAAAGCCAGTGGAGCCTGATTGGCTGCAGAAAGGCATAAAGATTTAAATGTGCTCCATTTGCTTTACCAACTAAGGACAGTCTTGCGAAGATTTTGAATCAACAAACAATGATGGCCACAGGCAGTTTTTACTGTTCTGCAAAGATCATTCTCTTCCTACAAATCATTTCATGTGAGCATAAAATGAACCCACAAAGGCACTCCAACTATAATCTGTCCTCTAAACTTTCTAAAGGAGCACAAACTGGAAAAAAATAAAGTGTGAGGTACAGTAACTGAGAATAAAGAATGACAAAAAAGTCGAACTTGAAGATGTGATGAATCACAGATGCAAATACATAACAAGTGACAACCAAGGAAGACTCAGAAATCCAAAATGGTGGATGTTCTACATCTCGATGCCCTATGAAATTAGTTGTGGCCACATAGCACTAATTTACTTGAGGTTGATGAGGCATACAGCTGAACAGGCATACAGCAGAACAGGCAAACAAACAAGATGGAACCGCATATGGTCAGACAAGCTTTATGTGATACGAAGATCCACATGCGGCCGCACTGATCAGACATTGTGAATGATTGGTGTGGATGCATTTGAAATCTGTGAATGGGTTCAGAGACATCTTCCGTATAGAGTAGCAGATGGCTTTCCCCATCGTGCTGAGTAGACTGAGCTGTTTGGCACCTCAAGTAAGAAAGCTTCTAATATTTCTGAAGAGGCAGTTAACTGCTTTGTCTAGAACCTTTGGCAACACAGAATTGATGTATTCCATAGGAACAGTGAGAATCTCCCTACAGGAGCAAAATGCAGCCATATTGAAGATGACACTGCTCGTCTTCAATTTTTGCTCACAGATTCGGGGAAAATGGCAGTCTTAGGTTTGATGTGGTTGATTCAGAGGACTGCAATCATACCAATCATTATAGTGATAACCTCTGGACATGGCAGGCATGCTAACCATTGTACATCCTAGGCTTCCAGCCAAGAAGGGATGCCAGATGACATGACTCTCTTCACTATCCAATACAAGTACGAAGACAAAATCAGTCAGACAATCGCTCTGTAAAAGAGGAACCTCAGACAAAAGTCCGTGGCAATAACCACACAGCCTAGGATTTGCATGAATTTTATGTTCTGTATGGAAATTTCTTGCTCCCCCTTTACTTCAACATTGACAAATCAGACCTTAATCCCTTTTATTTCGGAAATTGATGATGCCTTGAAGGACGAATGCACTTCTATTCGTTATTCCAAGCCTGCACTGACAGAGAATCTCAGTGACACTATGGCACAGGTGGAAATTATAGAGTGTAGATAGTCTGAAGATAGTTGCACAGGTGACAGAAATGAGGACTCTGGCAATGATTACTAAGTGTTCAGTTGATAATAACACATACTTACGACAACATGTTTCAGTTTTTTAAATGTATTTTTGTGCATTTTTATGAGCTCACAAACTCACAGGGTTCGTACTGTTCCTGCTGATGAGTGACAATATGATTACTTTGCACTATGTAATTTTTGGAGGTATGAAAAGATTATAATTTAACTGTCATTTGCTCACTATTACAGATTCTGCATGTGTGTGTTAGGTTTCGGCCCGAATAGATTGTATTTCAGCTATTTTTCTTATACATTTTCTTATTCTGTCCCCTGGAAGTGGTCATAGACAATTCTAATGGTGACCATTGAATTTCTTGGCCCCAAAAACATATATTTTGACCCAAAGATTATCATCCTAGACCAATTAGAAGCCGAGATATAACAAAATTTTGATTATCGGCGGCCATTTTGAAAATGGCCGTCTGGTGGAGTTAGCCCGCACTTTCTGGAGGGGCGCCCCGGCCAAAATTTTTTGTTTTGACCTCATAAACTTGGATCAACATTCAAAAATTGCTCCCACTCAAGTGGTCACGGGATCTATGATGGGGTCCTCTACTATTATGCAAATCCATATGCTCCAAATACGCGCTCCCTTGTATAAAGTATAGGCATTTTGCAGTACAATTGGAGTATATTTGGTAAATTAAATAATTCAAGTGCTTCAAATGTAATTTTTTCTGCTCTGGGAGATCTCCAGCTGTGTGCAGAGTGAACATTCACGACTCTCAACGAATATTCATGAGTTGTGACGTCATGACCAAAACGAGGCTACCTACCCACTGACCTGCCTGCTGACATGACGTTTCAAAGAAAAATACTTGACTCGAGTCAGAAAAATCTATCTAGCTCGCTCAATTCTTATCGGATTTTAATGAATGATGGCTTGTTTTAAAGCTCTCATCTATGCGCATAACATATCTAAGCGGCACAAAAAACAAAAAATATTAAGGCCATGAAAATGCAAGCAGAAACACATCATCTCAATAAAAGGCTATTTCAGAGCTTGTCAAAATGCCCTGTAGACCCCTTATACTAGCACCAGGCCCCAAATTCATGCCTTCATGCCTTATAAGTTTAGAAAAGCCTAGCAAATCAACAATTGCCATATTATTTTATTTATTCATTTATTTAGCAGATTATAATCGCGTGATAATCGATCGAAGATTACTGCATGGGCTCAGGTACAAAGCATCTTATCATTTAGGCCTATTGAAGTCTGACCCTGTATAATTATAGGCCTATGCTATAATATTCTGGCAGTGTCATCTTTTGCTAAATGAAAAATAAGACCCAAGATATAGTACTACACACAATATTATATAGGCCTATATACTCCCGGTGGGGGGGGGGGGGTTATACTTTTGTCCCCTTATAAATTATATCTCTTGACCACATGGCACTTGCATTTTATATGTTTTCTGCATATTTTGATAATTCTAATATATGCAACTTTGATCAACTCGATAATTTTGAAAAATTTTTAGCCATTATGACATCACGAGAACCCCAATTATTAAAAGCTATAGGTAAATTTCTTGTTAGTATTGATGTTTAATGATATAGTCTGTCGTTTTGCTTTCTTTTTAAATGTATATATATATAGCCCATTGTGATTTAATTTACTGATTTGTCATGTCTTAGAATTAACATTTATTTAATTGGCTGGAACCTTAAATTGTATATATATTTTGTAAGATTGAAATTGATTATGTCTTTTTAAACTTGAACCATTTATTGTATGTTTGTATTACTATTTTGTTATTTTCTGTTATGACAAATGTGTCAGATGTGATATTTTGGTTGTCGTAATAAAAAATAAAAAAAAAAAAAAAAAAAAAAAAAAAAAAAAAAGATAATTTTAGAATTTCAGACTTTGCAAGATTTATATAAAGATATCTTTTTATATTTAATATCATTGTAAGAGGATATAAAAACTATAGCCTCCAATGTTCCACTGACAATTCCAATCTTCTATTAATTATGAGGAACTTGGGCGAAAAGACCCACTCTTAATTAAACTTCACCTACACATAGGTGAAGTTTCTTGTAATCGGTAGTATTTATTATTTATTATTTATTCAAACTCATCGGAGAGTTTTCAAAAAATTCATGTACATAGCCTACAATAATCTAAGAACGCGTTTTTTTTATATTTGACCTTGACCTATTTTTCAAGGTCACAGAGCCTTTTAAAGTCGGATTTTGCAATATTTGAAATGCATGTACCTCATCCGGTTATTACCGGTTTTCATTTTCCTGCACATGGAAAGGTCCCAGTAACTTTCTTCACAGTTTGACCTACTTTCATGAAAGTAGGTCAAGGTCACATTGTACAAAGTCCATTTTTATGGTTTGAGGTCTATCGCGGGATCTCAGAATCCGTAAGTCGTAGAGTCATACCGATGGTGCCAAAACGTGCTCAAAGTCACGGGACATCTGCCTGACCCTTTATTTTTCATCGGCAGTACCGGTTCTTGAGTTACGTAACTTTAAAGTCATACCGCGTCACCAAAACCGGTGACCTTGAGAATTTTACCTTGAAATATCGATGTTAGCTCATAACATGTCATAGTAAACCCCCCCAAACATACACCTAATAAGCCCATACTGACCTTTAAACTTGACCTTGACCTCATTTTTCAAGGTCATTCGACCCGAAAAAGTTTGAAAAGTTGCCATTTTCAACAATTTTTTTACCATGTTATTTTTAAGATATCAGCGTGATTCACAGGTGACAGATGAACATTGGCTTGTTTATTCCTAATATCTAATCATATTTTTAGTACCTCCTTCGCCGGATTTATGAAAATTTCTTTAATATTGCTAACCGACAAAGGTTAAAAAATGACACATTTCCGTGTTTTTGACAAGGAAATATTGATTGTACAGGGTTACAATGCATGGCTGACAATGCCATTATGAAAATCATATTTATTTTGACCTAGAAAATGTTTTTTAAGGTCAAACTCAAGGTCAAACATGTCAAAATATTTTACATGTTTGACATTTTATATTTTTTAACAAAGAAGGAATCAAGATATTGTTACAAAAATGATAGACACACTTGCTACAATACTCTAGAGGCTTCTTGTAAATTTACAAGGTCCTCGGATTGACCTACGTTGCACAGTAAAGGTCAAAAGGTCAAAAAACGAGCGAAAAATTTATGATTTTTTTTTCACATTTCTCAAAGATAGCGTTATTTCAAACGGCCGTAGCTCCGATCCTAATTAAGATAGAGAGAATCTGAAAACAGATTCGGAAAGGCCAAATTCTCCTCAAGTTTTCATTTTCTGAACATTTTGTCGTAGCTCTGACGGTTAAAAAGATCGCCGGACCCTGAAAATTTCATGTTTTTTGTCATATTTTCACAATATATTATTATTTCTACATGGAAGGAATCATCCTTTTTTGATCAACCTGCCTGGACCTAATTGTGACATCTGTTTACATAATCCCGGCAAATTACGTATGTTTTCATTGAACCGTTTTGGTTATACAGTGATTTTAAATTAAAAACTACATTTTTTCAGGTATTTCTAAAGTTCATATTACTGAATTGTACCATAATTTCAATCTGCTATAAGTCCGGTTCTAATTAAGATACAGAGAATCTGTAAACAGATTTGAAAAGGCCAACATGTTGTCGTAGCTATAACGGTTTAAAAGATCGCCGGACCCTGAAAATGTCATGTATTTCTGATGGTCAAAGAGATCACATGACCCTGAAAAATCAATGTTCTCAGAAATCGCAGAAGATGTACTGGTGGATGTACTGGTTCATGTATTGGTTATTGTATTGGTTCATGTACTGGTTCATGTACTGGTTCCTGTATGGTTCATGCACTGGTTCATCTACTGGTCTATGTACTCGTTTTTCTGTGCATACTTGCATGTACTCAATGTACAGGAAACATTCTTGTATTCTTGTCTGTATGCATGTTACATAATTATGTCTGATTCCTGTGTACTTTTCCATGTACCTTTTACTTGCTCATCTACTTGTGCCTGTTCGAGTTGCTGGTACCACAGTAGGTGAAGTTTTGTTACCGCTCGCGGTTACGTCCACTAGTATTCATTCAGTTTAGGAGAAGACAATAAATTTAATATCAAGGGGAATTTTTTCATATAAATAATTTCTTGCTCAGTTTCCAAGCGATGAAAAAGATAAATTTTTTTGGCAGTCTTGAAATAAACAATAATTACTACAGTCGTCACCATGAAATAAATAATTTCCCACCAAGGAAAATTCCAAGTCCCCCCTCCTGGAAACTAAATGGTCGCCCCTAATATATGACAAAATGAAGATGACTCTCTTGAGGTGCATTCTGAAAATTGCTCAGCTTCTTCAACTTTCTTTTGGAAAGGCTCCAACAAAGCAAGGATATAATTTACTCTTCTCCTAATTTTGTTATTTAATTCCAGAAAAAAAGAGCCACGCCATTTTTACACAAAATGCAAAATGAACGTATGGATTAATTTGATGCTGAGGACAACACTTAATTCTTTTTTTTAGTTTGTAAGTTTTGTAAGTTTTGTCATATCTTCCAAGTCCCAGCTGACAAATCTTGTGGTTAACTGACGATAGGTTTTATTAAATCATGACTAGTTCGTTTTTATAATATTAGACATATTTACATGTGTTAAATTGCTATTTTATTTCATTTCTGAATCGTTTTTATTATTACTGTTGTTATTCAAATTTCGGTGACACCAGCTGTTTCAGCTGATTTTTCTTTTTGTAAAACCGAATTAAAATAAAGTTTGTCTATTGTCTATTGTCTATTGTCTATGATTATCATGTGAAATTACACCTCAGTTATCACATGGGAAACTGATATATGTATTTGCACATGTCAATCACGTGATTTGTAACCACTTAACCATGTAATTTTCTGGTTGCTAATCTTCACCACTTATAACCACGTTAGTTTCTGGTGAGTATCTTCACCACTTAACCAAGTGATTTTCTGGAATAAACTCCCCATCAAGTACAAATGCATGGGTTTAGGCCTATCTGTAGAAAACATCACACATCAAATGATAATCTGATGATGGTCATCGTGTGTTTATTCCTTCATTCCCATGGAAATTGTTGGGAAATTACACCACATGAACAAAAACACAGGACTTTATGTCATGAAAATACTCACATGCATAACTGGTGGGGGGGGGGGATATATTCACATGCTTATCTGATGAAAATTATCACATGGTAATCTGGTGACAGTCGTAACGTGTTTATCCTGTGAAGATGTGGGAGTTCATGTGAACAAAAGCTAACAAGCCCCTTGGGGTTTTACGCCTGCATAAGTTTGATACTGCAAATATTGTACTTTGTATGGTGAAATAAAAAAAATTAAAATGTAATATCTCTCAGTTATGGCATGTTCACCAGTTTTCCCCATGTTGATTATGTGATCTTCATTTGCGTTGTCAGTTGGGCTGCTATTGGCCTAACTTATCAGAATCACATGCACCAGCAGCGGATCCAGACAGGATATCTAGTGGTAGGGCCATCTTCACAATGTCAAGGTCCCACTACCGCTTGAACGAAGGGTATAGGGCATTTTTTGGCATTCAAGGCCTGCGTTAGCACATATTTTCTTCAAAATGCTGGATCTCAGTGGTCTGGGGGCGGACCTAGTCCCTCAGTGTGCACTGTGCACTGACAGTCACCAGAGCTATAGGCTGATCTGAATCCTGGGGAGGGGTGCTCTTGAAAAATCCAGGAAATGTTTAATGTTCATATTTTTACCTTTTTTTGGCAAATTCTAGCAGTGTCAGGGACGTAGCCAGAAACCATGAAAGGGGGGTGTTGTTCCAAATGACCTTCTCTATCAGCGTGCCTCGGCGGTCCAACGTCGGCCCGAAGCTGGTCCAATGCTACTGACATCGGACTGACGCGGGGCCGACGTTGGACCGCCGAGGCATGCTGACAGGGTTGGCGAGGCCTGTATGGCCGAAGGCTATTCGGCGGCAGTTTGGGGCCGCAGAAGCAACTGATTTTATGTTGCTGGATATTAAGTGTGAGCAAATAAGGCTAATATCCTTTCATGGAAGGTCTGGTATAAAAAGCTAAAAATGCTATTTTTTTCAAAACTTTTCTGTAAGTTATCATTATACAAACTATTTGAGATCTCCCTTACTCTGTGCCATGATAAAAAAAAATGGATACCCCCCTCAAGTTTCAAGCATATTTTTAGCACCCCACTCTTCGGTTTCATGCGTATTTTTAAACACGTATGAAAAGTTTGTACCCCTTCGGGCAGAACTAAACCAGTCATAAATTCTGAACGGTCCCTTAGGCATCGATCACTACTTCTGTTAATAGCCAAATAAATTGCTGCAAAAAGTTGCATAGTCAGGTATTTTCCAGAGGGGGATAAGCATGCAATCCTTCAGGGAGCAGTCGCGACAACTCGAGAGCGAATTTTAATGCTAAAATGGTTGACATTTGGGAATGGTTTACAGGGCCGTAGCCTGCAGGGGGGCGGGGAGGGGGGCAGAGCTCTGGAATTTTACAAATAACAAGGTGTTCAACATGAAAAAAAATCAAGTTGTTTGGGTCGAATAATGCTTCAGTACAGCCCCCCCCCCTTAGATTTTGCTCAGCCTACAGCCTTGCTTTAAAATATATTTCTGGCGCGATACGCCCAGGCATTTTCCTAAATGTTATTTTCATGTCTTCTGTCTACACTGCTCATATAATTACGGTATTACATATTGAATCTTTTAGCATTAAAATTTCCAGATCACGCGAGTTTGTACGACTCTCCCCTTGAAGGACTGCTTGGCCCCCTCTCCCCCCCTCTGGCAATTACCAGGCTATACTAATGATTGTGGTAATTTATTTGGCTATAAACAGAAGTGGTGATGGACGCCTAAACACAAATTTCAGGTCTTCAATACTTCATTTCGTACCTAAAATTAAGGGGGTGATATTGGGCAAAATCTTGACAGTTTGAACCGGCTTTGGAGTCAGTTAACACTTGAACCGACTCCAACTTCCGACTCCTTTGGCTTTGTAAAAAGCGACTCCTTTATATAATAGGTCTCCTGAATTACCACTCTGACTGCGACTCCCGACTACGGTTAATGGCAGTCATGCTCACAAATATTACATGGTTAACAGGGCAGAAAAAAGTAATTAATTAATTCGTTTTTACGGGATTCTGTACATGAAATCTTGTACAGGAAGTTTGTGTAACATTTGGAGTACATTTCACATTTTTGTAACTGTGTGTTTTTTAATTAAATTATTTACTATTTATTTTTCGACTCCGACTGAGACTCATATTCACCCCATGTAATGGCCCCTCTCCTCAGGCCATGTCTAGATACGCCCCTGAAAGAAATTGATAGGATGGTTGAGTGTTTCATTGTTGCCTGTTAATTGTTTGAATGAGTTTCTTTGTTGAAAACCATACAATTATTTAAATCACGCCGGAATAAATCTGTAAAAGGATTTGTAAACTTCAGAATTTTATAGCACTTGTTGGCAGGGTGAATGAAAATGAACCCTGCAATGGGAGGTCAGTGACAGTCTGGTTGTTAGTTTCTCAGCTGCATGAGCCTCTCATCTTTTTTTGCAACAAAATAATTATGAGGTTCTGAATGGGGGAAATGGATAAAGGGGCAACAAATTCAATTTTAAGTGAAACGGCCAAGGCACTCCCGGTAGAAATCCCTATACATTGTAGACCTAGTTAATAATCAATTTTTTTTCTGAAAAAGATTGCCAAACTGATTACATTCTTTTTAATCAATGATTTTCCTCTACAGATTATCAGGCTACACTTTACTTAGGCCTACAGGTTGGTCTTGTCCTAGAAACAGCAGGAAAAAAAAAATCCTGCAGCATAATTCCCTAAATCTCATACAGTGTATATTTTATACACTGTAAATTGGGTTATTTTATCAAATTAACAATGAAGGCATACTTTCTTGTTTTCTGGGATATTTTGAAAAGCCCAGACTGAGGGATTTGTTAAGATCATCTATCACAGCTTGGATTTGACGGGCGCTTTCATTGCTTTATAATATTTTCTCGTTTATGCCGCTCGGATATGTTATGCGCCTGGAAGAGGGCTTTCCAACAAGCCAACATTCATTGAAATCCGTTAGGAATTGAGCGAGCTAGAATTTTTTTTCTGAGACAAGTCTCATATTTTGCTCTATAACGTCATGAAGCAGGCCAGCCAGTTGGGTTGGTAGCCTCGCTTTCGTGCATGACGTTGGGAATCCCGTAGCTCATTAAGAAGCGTGAATTGGATCTACCTGACGCTCATGATGCTCAAGTAGCTTTTTGATGTCAATCTGTGATCATTCAAGCCATAATTAGTGTCATGTCAAGCCTTCAATTAGGAACGAGATTGCCATGTAAGACAATGAAGCATCATTTGATGTCTTTAATCAGCAAAATAATCTTCATTATTTTCTTCAAGCAGGTGATTGTTTCATGGAAATTACCCATTGGTCCATCTCACAATTGTATCCTTTCCCTTCCTTTCTTAATTTTCCACCCAGAGAAGCTCTGCTGAAGTGTGATTTTCAGATCTTCCCTTAAATACAAGATTCAATTTGACATCAGCCTGATACACCCATCTATACTATAGGCGTACGGCGCATGCGATTTTAGGAGGAGAGCGACATTTGCCCGAATTTCAAGAACTAGAGTGGGTCGGGGCAAGAAGCCTGGGTTAAGTGAGAAGCGCCCCCAGGGTTATATCTAAACTTACATTTTTGGTGCTTTTTCTTATTGATAGGATTGAAGCTGGAGGCTTTTTAGGTGACGTCACCAATTTTCAGGGCAAACAGCACCAAACCATAGTAGTAATTAAAGAAACAAAAAAAGGTGCATGGTTTTTGTAACTTTGATTAATTCTTTTAAAGTGGTTGTCAGAAATAACTTTCAAAATTTTTAGAAGTATAATGGATATCTGCATTGCTTTACTTTATGACCATTACATAAATATGATTTGGATAATATTTTTTGCATTTTAGCTCAAAATATAGAGGTCATATTAAAATATGTGAGTTTGGGGCGAGAGGCCCCACATGGTATGGGGCATGAGGCCCCCCTTCACTGAGGCCTCAAAGCTGCTTTAGGAACCATTTCATAATGTGTACTTTGCCTTAAATCTTGATAGAATAGCTAATTGAAATCGAAAACAAGCATCCTCGGATACAATGGCTGGTTAATCCTATGGGAAAGTAGGTGTGATTTGCAGCATGGGAGAGCGTCTGAGGCAAAAAAATATGAGTGTAGGAACAGTGGAACTGGAGCTTGAGGTATAGAAGGGTGATGTCTGCGCGAACTAGATTCTCTTGACGTGAGGGTACAGCAATGAAGTATAGGTGCAACTTGCTGCAGTGAGCATTGCGCAAGTGTTTGAGTAGAAGGTGACAGCAGACACTAGTGTCTAACAGAGTCGCTGCCCATATAGAGCTATAGGCCGACAATTTCATAATGTGGAATACTTTACTTGTACCAAATTTCATAACTCTAACATAAGCGGAATATTAAGGTCACAAATAGACAGTTCAAGAATGACGATAGATGGCTGCCAAAATGGCCTATATCTTGAATTTATTGTCATGTTCCCAATCAATACCCACAGGCGTAGATCTGAACCAAATTTTATAACTCTTAAGCGAAATATTAAGGTCACATTTGGCAGTCCAGGAATGAAGAAAGATGGCCGTTAAAATACCCGCTATCTCAGTTGTCTCGACAGGTAGGCTACTCAATAAAATGTTTTTTTTAAACTAGTTATAGCAAATGCACACCTAACTGGTCATTCTTCTGCTTTTAGCCCAAAGCATATAACAAGCAAAAAAATTTTTTTTTGCGAGGTCACCCCCCCCCAGGTGACTCCCCCTGCAGGACTTGTAAAATCTAAAATTTTAAAATTACCTCCTTCCCAGATGACCCCAAGCCTAGTAATATAACTGGCAAAAATAAAAATTTCTGCAAGTACCCCCCCCGGATGTGACCCCCCCCCCGGGCCTTGTATAGAATATAAAATTTAATACCTCCCCCGAGGTGACCCCAGCCTATCTAGCAGAAATAAACTTCTTTTTTTTTGCGAGTACCCCCCTGAGGTGACCCCCTCGGGACTTGTAAAATCTAAAATTTTAAAATTACCTTCCTCCGAGGTGACCCCTAGCCTAGAAATATAACTAGCAAAAAAAATAATTTCTGCAAGTACCCCCTCGGAAATGTCCTCCCCCTCCTCGGGCCTTGCATAGAATATAAAATTTAATACCTCCCCCGAGGTGACCCCAGCCTGGCAATATAACAGGCAGAAAAATATTTATTTTTTGCGGGTAGCCCCCCCCCCCCCCCCCGAGGTGACCCCCACTTGAGACTTGTAAAACTTAAAATTTTAAAATCACCTCCCTCAGAGGTGACCCCCAGCCTAGAAATATATCTAACAAAAAAAAATTCTACGAGTACCCCCCCCCACCGAGGTGACCCCCTTCGAGACTTGTAAAATCTAAAATTCTAAAATTACCTCCCTTCGAGGTGACCACCAGCTTACAAATATAACTAGCAAAAATGAAAATTTCTGCAAGCAACCCCCCCCCCGGATGTGACCATCCCCCGGGCCTTGTATAGAATATAAAATTAAAAAATTTAATACCTCCCCCAAGGTGACCCCAGCCTAGCAATATAACTAGCAGAAAAAACATTCTTTTTTTTGCCAGTGCCCCCCCTCTGAGGTGATCCCCTCGGGACTTGTAAAATCTGAAATTTTAAAATTACCTCCCTCTGAGGTGACCCCTAGCCTAGAAATATAACTAGCAAAAAAAAAAAAATTTCTGCAAGTACCTCCCTGGAAATGTCCCCCCCTCCTCAGGCCATGCACAGAATAATAAATTTAATAACTCCCCGAGGTGAACCAAGCTTGGCAATATAAATAGCAGAAAAAAACTTCTTTTTTTTTGCGAGTACCCCCCTGAGGCGACCCCCCTCGGGACTTGTAAAATCTAAAATTTTAAAATCACCTCCCTCAGAGGTGAACCCTAGCCTACAAATATATAGCAAAAATAAAAATTTCTGCAAGTACCCCCCCGGATGTGACCCCCCCCCCCCCGCCCCTTGTATAGAATATGAAATTTAAAACCTCCCCAGGTGACCCAAGCCTAGCAATATAACTAGCAGAAAACAACAATTTTTTTTTGCGAGTACCCCCCCCCGAGGTGACCTCCCTCGGTACTTGTAAAATCTAAAATTTTACAATTACCTCCCTCCTAATTTCTGCAAGTACCACCCTGGATGTGTCCTCCCCCCCCCAAGGCCTTGCATACTATATGTCTCCCTATTGGCTGAAATGGCCCATCCCACCAAGTCCCTCATTCTCATTGGCTCTAAATGGCCACACCCCCAAAAATTAAAAATTTTCAAGTACTGCCACAGTTTCAACCGAACAACTGTCAACCCATTACACCTTGCCTAATGCTGTCAAATTAGGCAACTAAGATTGCTTCTAACCAGCAATTACCACAAACACAAACTCAATGCATGATGGCCAAAAATGCATACCTGTCATTATGCGCCACACCTCCAAATATCGACCACACCCCCAAAACCCATTATTAAAAAGGCCGGAGAATTCTCCAGCCAAAAAATTGGCCGAAATTTGAACAGGGCAAAAAATATTAAAATTAAATGTATGAACGGAAAAATTCTGAAATCCAGAAAAAGTGAATGGAATGCCTTATAAATGATAGAAGAACCCTAAGAAATAACTTTCAAGCTAAATGTGCTCGCAAAAAAAATTGCCATAGGATTATAATAGGGGGGCTTCTTGCCCGATGGGTGCGGTAAGAAGGCCATTTTAATTTTTTTACAAAAAAGGGCCGTAACTCCTTTATTAAAATTGGTATACATTTGTTTCACTAGTTATAAGTAGAGTCAAGTGATCCCTTCCTGACAACATATATAAGCATTTAAATAATCGACCACAAAAAGTAGGTCAAATCGCACCTTGAAGTTAAGGGGGGCTGCATGCCCTGCGCTACTCTATATTTACAGAATAATAATGATTCAATTAGCACGCTAAAATTATTCTGTTGGCATTTTTTAAAAGGTGATTGGTTCAAAACAACAGAACGTCAGTTATTTCACACCTCTAATAAATTAAACATACTAAGCACTAGTTTAGGCTACAAGGAAAATTTCCTTTTTTTTTGCCCAGGATTTTGTGGGGGGGGGGGGGGCCTGAATGCTCCATTTTGGGGAGCTCAGTCCCCCAGCGACGCCTATGGCCGGGTATTGTGTGATATCACAGATTTCACCTTATTAAAAGAGCATTATGATGAAATGGCGTTGGTAGCATTATAAAGCTCAAGCGCCTGCAAATTCATGGCTGCACCAATTACGTATGTGTAATTATTAGAAATTAAATCAAGAAATCGCCATGAATCTCAGCAACCAATACGTACAGAATCATAAAAGCCTGGGCGACCAATCCAGAAACATTTTTTATTGGTCCTTCATCAAGAATTGGCAGCCCTCGTGTATGCATGAATAGAGGTTGACAGCTCGACCTATCCAACACAGGACCTAATTTCACCCCAGGACCAATTCAGAAATTGGTTGAAAAATATCATTGTATGTGCTGGGAAGGTAAAAGATGTCTCACATGGTGTAAATGTCCGCCATATTAAGTAATCCCACCTTTTTCCATTACATAAATAAACCCTCACAGACACACAAAAATTGGGCTAAGAGGGCAGTTCAGTGGTACCTGCATTGTAAGACCCCCTGTTGTAAGACCGACCTGCCTTATGTGACCGCCTTCCTGCCACACTAGGTGGTACTTTTGGTGTATTTTGCACTGCGATGAGAGACCGCACCCCCACGAGAGACCACTTCATGACAGAAGGGGTGGTCTTATAATGCAGGGACCACTGATACAACCATATTATCCTATCTTGCAAGGACTGGTCACTGCATGACAGTGAGTCAGCAAGAAGGGACTGCTTTTTTTTCTTTGGACACAGAATCCTACTTTTAAACTATTTCTGAACTTCAGGGAAAGGACCATCAACAGCCAGACTGACTGAAAAACAGTGCTGTAACGGTCGTTGGTGGCATTGTTCTTTCCACAAACATAAGCAACTTCTAAATCATTTATGCACATTTGCTGTATCAGCTTGTCTGACATCAAAGATCGCAGGCACCTGAGGTGAGACATGAAGCTACAAATAGAATGGTGCCTTTTTCAATAAATGCAGACGCGCGGAGTATCAGTGTTTTTAAACAAAAGATCGCCTAAATTACCAAGAGACGAAGTCTCGAACTGAAGGTTTTACACCTTAGTCCATGCCCTGGGGGTCATTTGTGTGACCGAGAGAGGGAGAGCGTTTGACTTCATATTCGGTTACTATATGGTCTGGCCTTTAAGAAAAATCAGGGTAGACATCTGGCGGCATGGCAGGTTAGGAGAAATCCAAGATGGCGGCCAAAATGGCCGCCGTGCCAAATAAAATGAGTTAAATTGCTCACAGTAACACTACTGAGGCGTGCAATACATCAAAATAGGGGTTTTCTGGGATGCTGAATCCAAATATGTACAAATAAAACCTCTTACTACATTTTCTCTATGGATATTCAAGATGGCTGCCAAATCTAGCCAAAATGGCTGCCGTGAATGGAAAAACGCCTATTTTACGGAACAACAAACACTGCACAGGCATGTGGTACATCAAAATAGGGGTTTTCAAGGTTGCTGAGTTCAATAATGCACAAATAAAACCTCTACCTCCCTTCTATTTTGAGAAATCCAGGATTACCACTGATATGGCTGCTACAAAGTGCTTCAAAAACATCTTTGTTGCCCCAAACAAACACTTTTGCATGGTTCCTGTGGCACTATTCTTCATAAGACCTATTGCAATAACAGGGGCTACAGAGTTTCCATGCCGGCAATTATTATTTTCCCTACAAAAATAATTATTTTGTATCAGATTGTCACTTACACGATGTGTTCCACGTTGTGATAATACTTTGACTTCTTTGGTGAAATTGGGCCCATCCCATAGCTTCTGATCATAATAGTGAAATTTCGGAACTAGTGAAGTCATTTTCCAGAAGTATTCCCATGACTTTATTTTCCCTGAAAGGAACATGTGCCAGACAACGTTGCTTTGGAGCTAGTTCCATAAATGGTTGGAGAAAAACTGCCTGGAGTACATCACTGAGATTCTTATGTATTCATTGTGTGATTTTGAAGTTGGAATAGTGCCTCACGTCAACTATGTGAATTGTTACGATAGAGGTATGTTGGTCATTCACAGTTTTTTTGTACTATGAATTCAGAATATGAAACTGTGACAATATTTTAATGATTTCTCTTGTTCTTTCTCTCTTAATGAGTGTGTGCTTAGCTATAGTTCCCCCACAAAGATAAACTGCAAGGCCTAAAAGATGCAGGTGATACTTTGCCTGTCACTGGAAATGATGTTGCCCTATCCATGGCGAGTCTTTGAGTTGTTTTTTTTTAAACAACTTTACTGACACACATTGGAACAGGTGTCTACACTGATTCTATTTAATTGCAGCCATTTAACAATGGAAAATATGGAGAATTTTCACGGATACCGCATCCCTAAAATCTGCCATAATGATGTATTACACCCCAAACGGTGTGTGAGCAACCTATACATTTTTCCAGACCTTCATAGCAGTCATATGACTCATATGTCATTAGCCATCTTGAATAATTAAAAATAAAAAAGGCAAGAATTATCATTCATGCTTATCTGATCTCTAGAACGTAGAAAAACATTATTTTGCTGTATCCTTGTGACCCTTATTAGGTGTTGTTAGGGGCAACATAGGTTTTTCCCAGGACTTTGAGACCGCCATATCAGTGGTAATCTTGGATTTCTCAAAAAAGAAGGGAGCTAGAGGTTTTATTAGTGCATTATTGAACTCAGCAACCTTGAAAACCCCTATTTTAATGATCACACACCTGTTTAGTGTTTGTTTGGGACAACAAAGATGTTCTTGCAGCACTTTGTAGCAGCCATATCAGTGGTAATCTTGGATTTCTTAAAAATAGAAGGGAGCTAGAGGTTTTATTTGTGCATTATTGAACTCAGCAACCTTGAAAACCCCTATTTTAATGATCACACACCTGTTTAGTGTTTGTTTGGGGTAACAAAGATGTTTTTGCAGCACTTTGTAGCAGCCATATCAGTGGCCATCTTGGATTTCTCAAAATAGGAGGGAGCTAGAGGTTTTATTTGTGCATAATTGAACTCAGCAACCTTGAAAACCCCTATTTTGATGTATCACATGCCTGTGCAGTGTTTGTTGTTCCGTAAAATAGGCGTTTTTCCATTCACGGCAGCCATTTTGGCTAGATTTGGCAGCCATCTTGAATATCCATAGAGAAAATGTAGTAAGAGGTTTTATTTGTACATATTTGGATTCAGCATCCCAGAAAACCCCTATTTTGATGTATTGCACGCCTCAGTAGTGTTACTGTGAGCAATTTAACTCATTTTATTTGGCACGGCGACCATTTTGGCCGCCATCTTGGATTTCTCCTAACCTGCCATGCCGCCAGATGTCTACCCTGATTTTTTTTAAAGGCCAGACCATATAGTAACAGAATATGAAGTCAAACGCTCTCCCTCTCTCGGTCACACAAATGACCCCCAGGGCAAGGACTACCTGATTTTGGAGTACCTTTCCAGCTGTCATGAATATGGATATCCCATCTTAGCATTTTAGAGTATTTTGCCAACAGGTTACACTCAAAAGTTCCCATGACATTTCCCTGACCAATTTAGGATTTTCAATGGCTAAAGCTTTCATATCTTCATGGAGGTCGAGATTCACCCCTAAACAAATTCGCAGAATGACCATCATCTACCCTCCGGCCAGCTGGTCAACAACTGCCAAAACCACAGAAAATCACCATTTTTTTCGATAACTTTTCGTGACTTCCCATGTCGGGAACCCTGTGCTAAGCTGCACACGCTGTACAAACGGACAGACTTAACGGCAGTTATCAGGCAAATAAGGCAGTTAACATATTTTAAAAGAAGACAAATAGCAGTGTCCATGTAATGGCTATGATATAATGATCCTAAATGAATGAAATGATCACAGGAACATTTATCCCAACGAAAAATTCAATCAGAAGTAACCACAGACATGTTGGCATATATTTACTGACTGATGTCTCACTTTTGTGTTTGTAACTCACTTTTTAGTTATTTCCTGTGAAAATTTTGGAAAAACCAAGAAAGAGGTTGATAGCTAAAAATATAAGGCATTTTATAAGATATGTTGCAAGCTTCCAAATGCTTCATTAATACACTAGATTAGCTTTTTGAAATCTGCTTCTTCACACAAATCTTGAAAAGACAGCTGAATGCGGTAGGCTTGAACTGGCACATTTCAATAGTGCCTTCAGTTTTTGTTAATTTAAATTTGATTGACTGGTAAAATATTTATGAATTAGTGTGCATAAAATGACCAACAATATTAGGAACATGTTAATGTAACTTCTAACGTCTTGGTATTAAGTAATTGACCACAAATCGTGTCACAGTGTGGAAAATTCTCACTTTTATGTATTCTTTGATAACTTGATAATTCATGGAAATGAGAAGATGTAATGCACCCAACATCATCTGGAAATGCCAAGGAAACAATCTATATGATGCAAGTATCAAATATTACGTTTTCAAAGCATAATATAGAAGAAAATGATAGGTGAACTGCCATAATCGTCACATCCCTGCTGTTGAGTCTGTCCGTTTGTACAGTGTGTGTACCGTACAGCTTTTACAGGGTCAAACAACAGAAATTGCTGCAGGTGAAAAATTGTTTGCATGACATGTTGCTCTGTCACTTGTCGTCCTGAATTCTATGATCAATAACCTCCCTCGAAGCTAATCACTTCATGAAGCTTCAGCAATGGCCGGTTATATGTTCTCATATCATCTCACAACCAAACTACCAAACTCTTCTTTTGTGTTTTATTTGAAACCAATAATTCTCTGGCGCTCACCATACTGAACGGCAATCACCAGTGGCGGATCCAGACACGATAGTCTAGGGGGGGCCCAGACGTGTTACGGGGGCCCGCGTTATCGCAATTTTTCTTCAAAATCCTATTAACCTTGGTGGTCTAGGGGGGGGGGCCCGGGCCTCCTAGGCCCCCCCCTCCTGTATCCGCCACTGATCACACAACCTCTGGACATGGCCGGAGCTGGGTTTGGACCCACATCCTCATATGTACAAGGCAGGCATGCTAACCACTGTACCACGGAGCCACACAATGCATACCAACCTGACGAAAAATGTGAAGCTCAAGACATTCTTCAACAAAACATACTGGAATCATCAACCGTAACCATATTGGAATCATCAACCGTAACCATTCCGTGCATGGCTATCCTTCATACCCAAAGGGTCCATGGGAATTACTGTAACAATTCACCAATGTGCATAACCAAAAAAGCAGACAAAAACAAGGATGCATTGTTCTTAGAAAAATGTATTAAAAGGACTTCATCTTGCAAAATTGAAGGACACGTCATACATGTATACAGAACAAGTGAGTGAGCTACATAAAGAACAGAAAATAGCTTTGTTACAGTAATAGTCATTATTGATATGAATAGCGAAAGAGCAACATTTCCAATTGAGCGAGCCAATAAATTTTATAATTCAATTCAACTCATCTCAAGCTTACTTTAACACTACATAGTACACAAAGACATAATATGACAATTCAGAACATGATAAGGTTACAAATAACTTGAACTTACATATGCAACCTATATACTTCAGTGTGACCTGAATGACTTCAGTGTGACCTGAATTATTTCCACCAACTAAAACTATGGCTCTAAATAAAGTTAATAAGTATTTTAATTTAATTTATACCTGGGGTTCATAAGGGCGTATCTACAAACTAGGATACACGGGGACCATTAGGGCGTATCTGTACAATAAATGTTAAGCAAATACGCCCTTATGGTTCCCGGGTGTCCTGTTTGTAGATACGCCCTTATGGTCCCCAGGTAACATAATATATATGTTTCTCCATAGGCCCCATTTAAGCATGTAACTCCCGGAACTCCTTGACGTCCTGCAAGTCCCGCTATGTCCCACTAACTCCCGCTAACTCCTGCTAACTCCCGTAACTCCCGCTAACTCCTGCTAACTCCCGTAGCTCCCACTAACTCCTGCTAACTCTTGCTAACTCCCGCTAACTCCCGTAACTCCCACTAACTCCTGCAACTCCCACTAACTCCCATAACTCCTGCCAACTCCCACTAACTCCCATAACTCCCACTAACTCCTGCTAACTCCCGTAACTCCCACTAAGTCCCGTAACTCCTGCTAACTCCCGCTAACTCCCACTAACTCCCGCAACTCCCACTAACTCCCGCTAACTCCTGCTAAGTCCCATAACTCCCGCTAACCCCTGCTAACTCCCACTAACTCCCGTAACTCCTGCTAACTCCCGCTAACTCCTGCTAACTCCCACTAACTCCCGCAAATCCCACTAACTCCCGCTAACTCCTGCTAAGTCCCGCAACTCCCACTAACTCCCGATAACTCCTGCTAATTCCCGTAACTCCCATAACTCCCGCTAACTCCTCCTAACTCCCACTAACTCCTGTAACTCCCACTAACTCCTGTGACTCCCACTAACTCCCGTAAATCCCACTTACTCCCGCTAACTCCCGTAACTCCCATAACTCCAAAATTAATTACCCTCGGCAATGTATACATCTCTCAATGATACGGATAACGGGCGTTCCACTTGTGTATTGGGAGTAATGCCAAAACTATGGGATGTATACTTTTTATTTTTGGGACATTATTGTATCTTTTATCCTAGTTGTGCCTTTTAGGGTTTTAATCCATATGAGATTAATACTTTTCTCACAATTATTGAAAAATGTGAAAAAAACATTTTTTTGTACATTGGGTGTCAAGCCAAAACTAAGGCATGCATATTTATCATTTTCTGGTAAATATGGTATCTTCTATCCCTGTTGAGCCTTTTAAGGGTCTAATCCCCATGACATTAATACTTTTCTCAGAATCATTGAAAGACATGAAAAAATTGTTTTTTGTTCGTTTCTGGGACAGAACTAAAAAACTACTCTACTTTTGACACTGAAATTTGCATATTGTTAGCATTTTAAAAATACCCAAGATGTGTTTTTTGTGGGTCTAAATGCTCTGAGAAAGTAGAACGGATGACAATTTACCAAAAATATGAAAAAATACTAATATTTTAAACCTGTATGATTCAGTCAGTTTTGGAGTTAAATCTATGTAATTTTCCAATTAGGTGTCTAACTTATGCCTCTTTAATATCTCAACTCAGTTGGAATGTTGGTCCTACGAATTTTTATAAAAACCCAAAAATTAGAAAAAAATCCCACTTTTCCAACATTTCTGCGTGAAAAGCCAAAATGATAATTGGTAAATTATTTAACTTTAAAGCTTAGTTGTAGTTAGACACACTATGGATTAATATCCACAGCCATTGCATGAGTTATTGCAAAATTTTCCATCGAAATTTGTGATATAAAATGCAAAAAATTGTTAAAATGTCTATTTACTCTCCATTTCATTCTGAATTTTTTTTTTGTCGAAATAAACCTCACATGCTTCATCATCATCATGCTAATTTTGAACAATATGAAAATTTTTATTCACAGCAGAAGTCAATATTAACAAAATTAGATAAATATTGAGGATTTTCTGATAATCATATATCAGTCAATATTAGGACTGTCATCGATACGGCCGAAATCGATGCATCGGAAAAGTTTTCCGAATCGATAACGTTTCGATACAATACAGCAAGTATCGATACACTATTTTCACTGCATTTATCGTATTTATTGCGAAATATTGCGAGAAATCCAGCAGAATTCACCTTGTTTATGTCAAAACCGCGCCACCATGCTCCGTTCTCTTCTGAACTCTCGCGAACGAGACAGCGAGATTCAATATGGTGGACGTGGGTGATGGGAAATTTGGGATTCTTGCAGTTTTTTACCAAAACTCAACAATAAAGCTAGATTTTTGCCTTTTCTCGGGTATGTGAAAAAGTATCGATACATTCGATGCATCGGAAAAGTTTTTGTCGATAATCGTATCGGAAAAAAGTCGTTTTCGATGACATCCCTAGTCACTATTTGGCCTTGGTCAATCAAATTTGCCACAATAATGACTGAATTTAAATTTGTGTACCACTCCTCATCATACAGATTTTTCTAAAATTTTGCACAGGTACTCTATGGGACTAATACATTCCAAAAATGAAAAATAAAAAAATTTCACCGACTCGTTTGGTTGCCATGGTAACAGCATGTTTGGCCTGATGACTGCTTAAAAGTCATAAATTGAGTTTTTGGTTATGTACCACAGAATGAAGCATTACATGCATTTGTCACACAAAAATGTCAGAAATGTTTTCCCATGGGTGTACAGTGTACACTAATACATTTGCCACAAATTTGAAGAAAAAGGTTAAAATACTTTTTTCTGTAAGAGCTCAAAGGGCACCGACACACTAATTAATTGCAGATTTTGCATGCATCAATTTTGGCAGTAATCGAATTTTAGGAAAAAGATCATACTGATTTTTTTAAAAATTTGCATGTATCAAAAACAAGTTATTGTCAAACAATGGCAAAAAATAAAAAAAATTCACTGTGTCATTTTTTTATTGCAGTACCAAGACTGTGCCAATGTCAATTTAAAGAAATAAAGACAATTTTAGACACAGTTGAATGAAATTAACCGAGAAAATTCTTTGGATAAAGACGAGAAGCTGAAACATTGAACTAGCATAGAGTAGGTGTTACTGCATTCAATAAAAAAATAAGTATGCTTCTAGCTGCATTAGATCTCATTTAAATAGCAAATTACTGGCTGCCATGCTGTTAAAAAAAGAGAGCAGAAAATGGTAACGTCACAACTTTTGCAGGGCCTCCAGCAGTTGTGACGCTATGCTGCTAGGCAACCAGGCTACCCAGAAGTATGTGCAGTGTACCACGCTTGAGTCACCTTAAATTATATAAAAGCACTAAGTATATTCAAAAACATGCATTTGTTTGTTAATATTTTAAAATGTTGACACTAAATCTTTAACTCCCAATTATAACTTTATGGCTAATATCTAAACTCAGTGATTTAAATTTTAGAAGATTAAGTAATGTCAGCCCCTTTTATTTAGTTATTTGCATGAAAATTAAATGTGAATGAATCAGACAGAATGGCTTTTGTTGAATGGAGCACTGGTGAAGTCTTGATTATGTAATGTTATGTCACTGGGTAATTGTCTTCCCTGCTGATCCTTTCAATGACTGAAGCCAAGATCACTGGGGTAAAACTACAGTGGATATCAGGCTTGGCTACTCCATGTCTCTGCATTGCGTAATTGTTACATAATCTTATGTCAGTCAAAGTTGGTGGTTAAGTGGCTGGCTAATATGCAGAACACATCAAAAGCAGCAGTCATGAAATTATGGAGATATTTTAATGAAGAAAAATGCTTTCAATATATAATTTTCCAAAATCTCCTTTCATTAGTTAAAATCTATATTATTCTGCAAATGTTCATGTTACCTTACTTTATTTTTCTTCCCTAAAATGGCTATACACTCAATACTGTAATGATTATCATGAGTTTTTAAAGTATATTTTTATGAAAATAAACATACAATGTATATCAGTTGTGAAAATCATGACAAAATGGAAATGGCCTTTTTAAACATCTTATTATTGTTAGACAACTACATGGTATGACTGACTTATCCAAAAGAAAATATTGATAGAGAAAAAAACTCAAATGATAAATATAAAATAAACCTAAAACTATTTATAATTTTATAATAATTTATAATAATAGTGATTTATATAGGGCCTTTTCCAGTAAACTGCTCAGAAGCGCTAACCCTAACCCTAACCCTAAACGAGCCCTAACCCTAACCCTAAATCAAAACTTTCAGATACAGCTAAATAGGCTATTCAGCCACATTTTCCATTTGCCTGTGCCAGTGCATGGTTAAGTTGGGATTTAGGGGGATGGGCCGAGATAAGTTTTCTTTTTTGAGGATCTTAACTCAGTAAACCCTAACCCCAACCCAAACCTAACCCCAACCCCAACCCTAAACGAGCCCTAACCCTAACCCTAAATCATAACTTTCAGATAAAGCTAAATAGGCTATTCAGCCACATTTTCCATTTGCCTGTGCAAGTGCAGGTATAACTTGGGATTTTAGGGGGGTGAGCCGAGATAATTTTCTTTTTTGAGGAACTTAACTCAATAAACCCTAACCCTAACCCCAACTTTAACCCTAACCCCAACCCTAAATCAAAACTTTCAGATAAAGTACATAGGCTATTCAGCCACATTTTCCATTTGCCTGTGCCAGTGCATGGTTAACTTGGGATTTTAGGGGGATGGGCCGAGATAATTTTCTTTTTTGAGGAACTTAACTCAATAAACCCTAACCCTAACCCCAACTTTAACCCTAACCCCAACCCTAAATCAAAACTTTCAGATAAAGTACATAGGCTATTCAGCCACATTTTCCATTTGCCTGTGCCAGTGCATGGTTAACTTGGGATTTTAGGGGGATGGGCCGAGATAAGTTTTCTTTTTTGAGGATCTTAACTCAATAAACCCTAACCCTAACCCCAACCCTAAACGAGCCCTAACCCTAACCCTAAATCAAAACTTTCAGATAAAGCTAAATAGGCTATTCAGTCACATTTTCCATTTGCCTGTGCCAGTGCATGGTTAACTTGGGATTTTAGGGGGGTGGGCCGAGATAATTTTCTTTTTTGAGGAACTTAACTCAATAAACCCTAACCCTAACCCCAACTTTAACCCTAACCCCAACCCTAAATCAAAACTTTCAGATAAAGTACATAGGCTATTCAGCCACATTTTCCATTTGCCTGTGCCAGTGCATGGTTAACTTGGGATTTTAGGGGGATGGGCCGAGATAATTTTCTTTTTTGAGGAACTTAACTCAATAAACCCTAACCCCAACTTTAACCCTAACCCCAACCCTAAATCAAAACTTTCAGATAAAGTACATAGGCTATTCAGCCACATTTTCCATTTGCCTGTGCCAGTGCATGGTTAAGTTGGGATTTTAGGGGGATGGGCTGAGATAAGTTTCTTTTTTGAGAATCTTAACTCAATAAACCCTAACCCTATCCCCAACCCTAACCCTAACCCCAACCCCAACCCTAAACGAGCCCTAACCCTAACCCTAAATCAAAACTTTCAGATAAAGCTCCCATAAATAGACTTTTGTACTTTTGCTCCTTGATACGATTCACATAGTAACTCCTTGAAAATATAAAGTCATTACTTTCAGAACAGTCAAGGTCAACCCACACCCTAAACCCCAACCAAACCCAACCCTAACCCCAACCCTTTAAGGAACTTAACTCAATAAACCCTAACCCCAACCCTAACCCCAACCCTAAACCCTATTTTCCATTTGCCTATGCCAGTGATACTAAGGTATATTTCAAACCAACTGATTCTCATGCCTTACTCCATAAACATTCGTTCCATCCTCAACATACATTTTCAGGAATTATAAAATCTCAACTGGTACGTTTTGGCAGAATCTGTAGATTGGAGAAAGATTTTGATGAAGCAACTGGTATTTTATTCAGTACCTTGTATTGAACGGGCTATTCTAGGCGATATTTGAGGAAAATCAAATCCCAAATCAAAGGTCAGTATTTCCCTCCAGAGGAATTTACTGGTATGAACCCTTGTAGAAATAACCGTTGCTCCATTTGTAAACATGTGAATAGAAATCACACTGTGAATATAAATTCAAAGCAGATTAGATTATTTGCCAATGGCAACTGCAATACCAAAACAGCCATCTATCTGCTGGGTTGCAGACAATGTCCTCAAAAGTACTATGCGGGACAAACAATTAACTTGAGAAATAGGTTTATCGCACACATGAGTTCAATTAGAAGAAAAAGTGACAAAAAAGTACATCAACACTTTGACTCTCCGAATCACACATGTGAAGATTTAACTATAACAGTTATGGAAATTCCTAAATCAGAAAAGCAAGAAATTTTAGATAAACTTGAAAGACAATGGATCACAAAACTTGATACTTTTCAGTCAGGCCTGAATTCAGATGCAGGCAACCCTGAAAAGGATTTTTGTACTTTTATTCTACAGTACAATCCTCTCTCAACTAAACTTACAAATATTGCTAAAGATTGGTTAGAAGAATTCTGCCAGAATAACTCTAGATACAAAAAACACCCAGTTTCATTAATAACAGCAAATGCTAAAAACAAGAATTTGTCTCAAACTTTGGTCAGGTCATTGCTCAAATAAGCCCCTACATGTATGGGGCCTGGAGGCCAACATGCCTCATTATATAACTACTTTTTGCCTACAAACAGTTGTAGGCGGATCTAAATAGGCTATCCAGCCACATTTTCCATTTGCCTGTGCCAGTGCATGGTTAAGTTGGGATTTTAGGGGGATGGGCTGAGATAAGTTTCTTTTTTGAGAATCTTAACTCAATAAACCCTAACCCTAACCCCAACCCTAACCCTAACCCCAACCCTATTTTCCATTTGCCTATGCCGGTGCATTGTTAAGTTGGGCTTTTAGGGTGATGGGCTGAGATAAGTTCCTTTTTTGAGGATCTTAACTCAATAAACCCTAACCCCAACCCTAACCCTAACACCAATCCTAACTATAACAGTTTTGGAAATTCCTAAATCAGAAAAGCAAGAAATTGGGATAGTCTTTCTGGTGTCAGATTTCATAAGAAATCTAAAAATGGCCGAAAACACAAATTTCTTGGATGCATTTTTGCCTAATTTTGAGGAAGTGTAGCAAACAACATTTCACAACTCTATGTCTAATTATTTAATTCCAGGTACAATTGGGCCTATATTAATTGTTTCTGGTATCAACTTTGAGGCATCTCTAATGCATAAATGACAATAAAGCTCCAAAAATTGTTGAAAACTCTAACAGGCGTTTTGCATTATAGACACTGTACTCATGTTTCAATTTTAAAAATAGAACCAATTGGATAGTTAAGCTGATTTTTTCCTCATATTATCTTGAGAGGCATATAAAACTATGCTAGAAATTTGAATGTTCCCAACAACTGTCAACATGTGATTCAAGTGCATCAAATAAAGGCATTTTTGGCAAAAATTTTAGAACCAGGTTTTTCTGTTTATTTGCTGAGCCTTGGTTTATTTGAATTTTTAAATTTTAGTAGATTGGATGTGTTGCAGAATATCACGAGGACCTGCAAAACAAGTTTCAGCACTCATTGATGAGCCTGTTTCCTGTTTCCTGTTTCCGATCCTATAATGTGGCAATGCATTTTGAGAATTTCAGTTTCCTGCCATTTCTGGAGCTCAAGCACAAAGAGTATATTGGAGAAACATCAAATCTGATACCAGAAACTGAATATAGAGGTCCAACTCTCCTGGTAAAGCAAATGTCTGACCTGTAGTTGTAAAATGTGGCTCTTGCCACGACTTCAAAACCAGCCGAAAACACTTTTCCCAAAAAATAGAAAAATCGCCCGTCATATCTCCAAGACTATTGACAGCACAGACTTCAGATTTTGCCCAAATGCCTGACTTGGGTAGTGCCTGATCTGAGAATTTTTCCATAATTTTTTGAGATGGTGACCTCGGGCAATTGTCTGATTCCGGGTGATTTGGCATGGAATGACCCACCAGCAAATGCTAAAAACAAGAATTTGTCCCAAACTTTGGTCAGGTCATTGCTCAAATAATTCCCTACATGTACGGGGAATGGAGGCCACCATGCCTCATTATATAACTACTTTTTGCCTACAGATAGTTGTAGGAGGATCTAAACAGGCTATCCAGCCACATTTTCCATTTGCCTCTGCCAGTGCATGGTTAAGTTGGGATTTTAGGGGGATGGGCTGAGATAAGTTTCTTTTTTGATGATCTTAACTCAATAAACCCTAACCCCAACCCTAACCCCAACCCCAACCCTTAGTGGTGGGCTCCTCATTATGTGGATATATGCATGGCCTACTTTGAAAAACAAAATTTAGCTACCACTTGTTTATCTTCAGAGGAGTATACTGGTATGAACCCTTTCGATATGGCTGTTGCTCCATTTGTAAACATCTATCTGATGTTTCTTTTTTGAGGAACTTAACTCAATAAACCCTAACCCCAACCCAAACCCAAACCCCAACCCCAAACCCTAACCCCACCTGGGCGATTGTTTTACATGAATCATACTATTTTTAGATCTCATAAAGCAGAGCTTTATATTACACTAGATATACCCATTGAGGGATGTTGATACATTTAGGGCTTGGAAAGAGCGTTAAAATGAGGGTAAGATCACGAAGATACGATGAGTAGAAGTAGGTCAGCCAGGGTGCAGGCATGGAAAACAGCTGACACTGGAGTGTGTGAATATGTGTGGATGTTTTTGGCGGGAAAATGGAGCAGTGGCGCCAGTCCCTGGCGATGTGATAAGCGGAATTACTGAGCAGATTCATGCGACCCTGGTGGCAGAGGACAGTTGCCGTAGAAAAACGTAAATAAGAGAGCAGTGGAACTGTTTTCTGCTGTTATCAGAAGGACAGGATAGATCAATAAGGATAGGTGGATAGTTTAGGTGAGTCGCATCGCTGAGGGTGGAGTTTTTAGCTGTTGCAGGTGTGAGCATGTCACCCATGATTTTTGTATGTTATACCCGGCAGGGATTCCTGAAGTTGTCTGTGCTAATCTCTGTCTAGTTCTCAAATGAGGTCACTGTGACCTAGATATTGCGAAGGGGTGTGGAGAGCTGTCAGCTCAGATCTTATTCTGGAACGGAGGAAAGTGGGATGAGAGTTTCTTGGTTGGATTAACAGAGGACCATGACAGCATCACTAAACAAAACCGGGAAAATTTAGTTTTTCAATTTTTGAGGTTGATTTTACAACACTTGTCTAACATATATGGCTCTCATTCCTAAGTAGGTCACCAGGGCATTGAACTGTGATAATGTTAAGTATGCACAGATGCAAAATGTCTGTACATAAATGTGTTTTCACCACTTTTCAGTTTCATGCAGCATATCTGTGACTGAAATGTATGAGTTTGAGTTTATTCAAATAATCATACATTATATATGACAGATAATTGTGCATATATACAGATTGATATCACTACAGGTATATTTAATCTGTATTTAGCTTTAGAGTTTCTGGAAGCAGGTTCTTTAGCCTCTATAAATACAAGTATAATGTTATACTATTGAATATGTTAGCAACAATAAGATTCAGTCCTATTAAATTCAACAACATCTATCTTTATATCTCAGTAAGCACCCCTCAAACTTCATCCAGTAAAAACGCACTCACTGCAACTCTCCTATTGTTGTTTCAAATCTCTTTACTAATTTTTCACAAATAACAAGAACATGACCTGCATTTATGCCATCTTCTTGGAGCCAAATTCTTCCCCTAACTAACTACGTGAATTTGTCACCATTCTCACCAGGGGGCGACACATCGAGCCAGTACTGGCCTTAGATCACAGTTACTGGTAGTCCCCGAAGCCGCCGCCAGCAGCCGCCACGCCAGCCACTTTAATCTTTTGGCTGAGCCAATTGAAAAATCTTTCAGCTATTTCAAGCCATGAGCAGTCATTAATTTTGTGAGCCGTTTGTCTTAACTTTTCCTAGGCATATTTGGTATCAGCGGAATCGTCTTTAAAAGACAATTGCAAAGGTATAGAAGTTATCAACATGGGATGACGCTAGGCCAAACTGCAGTAAAATGTTACAGATATTTTTGATGAAAGTTGACTTTAGGCCTATCAACATTCACAACAGTAGAATACTTGCTCTTATTTGTCTTATATTATAGGCATTCGGAAAATCCCATAGACCCTAGCATGCTGTTGGTATATTACTGAGTTTTGAGTTAATTCTGAGTGATGAGCATATTCAGGTAATTTAATATTTGCATTATTGTAGGCCTAAATGTGATGCAATATCAGCCTCACTACTGAGTTGAGTGAATGTTTTTTAAAAACAGTAAGAACATACTGTTCTTTCAAATTTATGCATGTGGTATTTTTACCAAAATTGCCAAAAAGTAGATTTGGTCTGGAAATTGCATGAAGCATTACTGAAGCACCTTCCTGAGTTTGCAGATGAAGCCCAGTGAATTTAAAGCACAGGTGTTAGCCTTTCACAGTTACTGTTTGGGTTTGCAACAGGAGATTATACCAACACATACCTATATATTGACAAGGTGTAGCAGTAACCAGAAACTGATTGTTCTCTGTGATCTTATCAGAAGCCCAAGGTTACCTTTGACCCTGAAGGTCCTGAAGGGAGGGATTTTCTTGGATTTAATTATAAGAGCTTGTTGTTGTCTGTTTCAAGTTTTGTTGGCTTCAGTTTGTTGTAATCTCTTTGTGTGAAATAGCAATTTTTAAATCCTGTGTTTTTTTGTTACCACAGTTGTGTGAGTGACCACAATGTGTAAATTGGCAACCTCAAATTCTAATATATACTGGAGCATGTTTTTAGATGAATGTACACTAATCCCCTTAACTGCAAACATGAACACCAAAACAGCCCCTTAATCATGTTAATACAAAAACGCTGTCATTATGGTGCAACCCTTTAAGGCCATTATCTCAACATTCTCAGCGAATCAGAGAAGCTAAGAGAATTGGGTCAGGTCAGTCTGAGGTTATGCTGGGCTCCTGGAAAACTCAGCAAAGTGAG
Source organism: Platynereis dumerilii (assembly GCA_026936325.1). Taxonomy (NCBI): domain Eukaryota; kingdom Metazoa; phylum Annelida; class Polychaeta; order Phyllodocida; family Nereididae; genus Platynereis; species Platynereis dumerilii. The sequence goes on from JAPTHN010000001.1 coordinate 137,927,187, forward strand.
GAGTGAGCAACCTTGTTTCATTTGAGTACAAAAGATATATATATATATCGGCTACGGCCTGTGTTTAAAGTTAGAAGTTTACATTGCAGCTGCAATATATATTGATTTGAGTATGTGGCAGACTGGTACATTTTCAAGGTCTATCTCAGAGGCATCTCCTGATAAACATTTAAGCATATACGTAGAAACCAAGGGGGTAGTCTCTCCTCTAAAAAAATCTGGCAACCTTTTAAATTGACATTGCATTCTGACAAAGATTTGAGAAATTCAGGCTGAGAGCCCCATTGACCCAATTATGGACTGCCCCCCCCCCTTAATGGACAGTCTATCCCATGCCTATGCATGTACACTTATAAAATTTGTTGAAAATTCTTAAAGTATAGCATAATGTCTCATTGATAAGCGTTATTTTGAATTCCATGTCCCTCAGCTCTGGATGGGGTTTAATGTCCCCCATGTCCCTTGACCGTTATACTTTTGAATACCTGTCCCTCGGCCATTTTACTTTTGAATTCCCCATCCCCTATAACTGCCCCATCCAGAGCCTCACCTATCTTATGGTGACTTAGCCACTCTAAGCCATTTCAAGCCACATCATCTGTGAGCCGTAATCAGCCGTTATCAAAAATGGCTAGCCGGCTTAGCCATTCAAAGAACTGTCAAGCCATCTGTTTTTCTGAAATTAAACGGCTTCTGGGTCTAGTTACTGGACTACACTGGCCCTCTCTTTAATAAATCCGTTAATTGCGCTATTGACCTATTCTCCAGGAATCTGATTGCTTACTCACATATTTCTTTTTTTCACTTTTTCCCACCTTCACTGGGTATTTTCTAGTTATTTATAATGACATAATATGAATACACAAAGTATTCATATATGTACATCAGTAAAATATTCTTCAGTCTGGGCTACAGTACTGCTGATCTGATACTAAGCATGCTATTAATTGTTTTGAGTGAAATGTAGGGCTCAATATATAACCTATCTCAGAGAATTATTTATTACAGATCTCATATAAGTGTGCCATGTCCCATGTGAATATGTGCAGAGATTATGTCAGTATCTAAATACTGGCATCACTATCTGGGCACTCCCTGTGAGCTTTTGAGATGACAGTTGAAGTGTTGATTCCAACTGCTAATAAAAAATTAGGCTTACTGGCTAAGTGTGAATAACAACTGATTGATCTGTTTTCATATATGTGTAATAATTATTGTTCATGATGGTTTATTCAGTTAGAGCATTTCAGCAGGGACTACAAACTTTTAGGTGTTTTCAAAACATCAAATAGAATGATCAGGGCTCACCAACATTTTCAGCCTCATCAAACTACTGATCAATGTCAGACAAACATTTTTGTTCTTTCTGCTCCTCATTTGCACTAAGGAAATAAATGGGTAATAATAGTACTTTTTGTTACCGAAATTGCTCATGATATTGAGTGGCACCAAAAATATTCTAATTTTTTTTTTTGGAGAATTTTGACCAACATTGATAACTCGGTAAAAATGCATACTTCCTCTCTATTGACCAATCAGAGGGGGTTATTCTGGCAGGAAGCAGTTAGGAAATTGACATAAAAAATGCCACAACTGCTGAAATGGACATATTAACTTATTTTATTAAGTCGGTTGCTTTCTGTTTTTCAGTATGCCGAGATAGATAATCTGTTGGGGAAATCCTCAGTTTATAAATACAAAATACCTGTGGCATGTGAATTTTATCAAAATCTAATTTGATGCTTTAAAGAGACCACTAACACTCCATTTTCGCTGCAATTCAATAGGCTCGAGTATCAGTTGAACTTGCTAAGTACCACTTTAGCTTTACCTGAACTGTTGAATCAGTGTTAATATCCATAAGTACAGTTCTGCCAAAAAGTTTACATACCCCAATGTAAAATGACCACTAACTGATTGCAGGATTTTACTACAGTATTTCAAAAGTCTTCAGACTACATCAACACTGATTTCTGTCCATTCTGCATCATAGAATTTCACTACCTCCACCTTCATTGGTCTCCGATAGGGCATGGTCCGTCTTGGTTTAACCCATAATTAGTCCTTAATATTCCAGTTTGGAGGTTGTCAAATCACTGCAAGACCTTTTCCCAATTGTCCTGAAAATATTTTTGAACGGGATTGGTGGCCTAGGATTGGTGGATGGCTTTGGATTGTTGTCCTGTTGCAGTGAATTGTTAAGTCATGTTCCTTACTTTCAAAATGAATCATGTCAGTTCTCTTCAAAAATTTTCTGAAAACAAGCGGCATTGGAGTGTTCATAAGTCTTGACCGATTTTACAGTGTTGTTTGCACTCAAATAGCCACAATGTATGAATAGTGCACCACCCTGGGTTCACCCTGTGAATGGTGTTATTTTTCTTGCATACCTTCAAACAGAGTGGGGGGGATTATGAGATAAACTTGGCAGCAATATACCAGAAGCAGTTAAGTGAGTCTCAAGTCAACTGCCAAAATGTTTTGGATGGATGAGACTGAGCTTAGGTGTTATATCATTAAATTTCTTTGCATAGTGTTTGGAAGGAGATTAATCAGATTTACAAAGAAAAGAATACCATTTCTAAATTGAACCAGGGTGATCCACTGTCAAAGCTTTGCAGCTGTTTCAGTTCGAATGGCACCAAAGACATTGTCAGGACTGAAGAAATGTATAATGTCACTGATTCTCAGAAAATTTCAGAAGAAAACTTGCACGAAAGAGTGTCAGGGTGAAGAATGCGATAAAAATAGATGCTTCGGCAGGACAACAATCCAAAACCATCCACCAATCCTGTTCAAAAATATTTTCAGGACAATTGGGAAAAGTTCCCGGAGTGGTTTAACACCAACAGACTAGAATATTATGAACAAATTATGAGTTAACCTGAGACGGACCACGCCCTATTGGAGACCAACAATGAAGGTGGAGTTGCAGAAAACCTGTGATGCAGAATGGACTGAAGTTACTGTTGATGTAGTCTGAAGACTTTTGAAATACTGAAGTAAAATCCTGCAATCAGTTAGTGATCCTGTCACAGAATACCTAATGGAATTTTTTCTACAGGCAAATAAAAGTATCTTGAGTCTTGAGTCCTAAGGGGGGAAATATGTAATATTACAGGAGGGTATGTAAACTTTTGAAAATGCCATAAAATGCAATTAATTAATAATATCAAGGAATTTTCATTGATATTGAAGTGTCAATGATTCAGAAGTGTTCGGCCACATGCAGTGCATTGTATTTCATATAAGATTTGCCTATTGTTGTAAAATAGTTCTGGAAATAGAAAAATCGGCCATTTTGCATTGAAGTATCTAAACTTTTGGGCAGAACTGTCGTCGGCAGCCCAAAAATTCATGCTTATCAAAACTGCTGTGAATATCACTTTGTCATTCTCGGGTGTGGAATATGATGTCAAGAAGTGTGATTAACATATCACAAATTGACTGATCTATCTGTGAGTTAGTATGTATACAGGTATAACCACTGTGCGACTTTTACATTGTGAGCAATAAGGCCAAACATCAGTTCATTTCCACGGTTGTCAACTGGACATAACTGTCTGTTCCTCCTTGATTTTCACGTCATTTGAGGTAGGATGAGTTTGTGCTTCCACCAGTCGACTTTAGTATGGTCTCCATTTAAGCATGTAACTCCTGGAACTCCTTGACATCCTGCAACTCCCGCTATGTCCCACTAACTCCCGCTAACTCCTGCTAACTCCTGTAACTCCCACTAACTCCCGTAACTCCCGCTAACTCCCATAAATCCCGCTAACTCCTGCTAAATCCTGCTAACTCCCGTAACTCCCACTAACTCCCGCTAACTCCTGTAACTCCCACTAACTCCCGTAACTCCTGCCAACTCCCGCTAACTCCCGCTAACTCCTGCTAACTCCCGTAACTCCCACTAACTCCCGCTAACTCCCACTAACTCCCGTAACTCCCACTAACTCCTATAACTCCTGCTAACTGCCACTAACTCCTGCTAACTCCCGTAACTCCCAATAACTCCCGTAACTCCCACTATCTCCCGCTAACTCCTGCTAACTCCCAATAACTCCCGCTAACTCCCACTAACTCCCGTAACTCCCATTAACACCCATAACTCCAACTAACTCCCGTACTTCCCACTAACTCCTGCTAACTCCCACTAACTCCCACTTACTCCCGCTAACTCCCGCTACCTCCTGCTAACTCCCGTAACTCCCATAACTCCCTGAAGTCCCAAATGGAGGCTCCGTTTGGGAGTTACATGCTTAAATGGGGCCTCTCCATCAACGTTTAAGTCATCTCACAGGTGGGTATCAAATTTACAACCAACACCAAAAACAATTATATATAACTTTGATATGAATCACAGTGTTTTGAAAAAATTAACATTTTTCTTTAAGTTCAGAAAATTAAGGAACAAATTAACCAGCTTATGCTTAATATATCATATATCATGAGGTTACAACTGTCGTATTGTTCTTTTAACCACAAAAAAAGAATAAATTGAATCCTTATTGAGGTTGATCGGCTTCTTGCATCGGTTGAGCAGGAGTTCCTTCTAACCATTTGTGGTTTAAGACACATTCACTTTTAGCCATCGACCACAAATACTTGCTGATGCTCAGCTGCTTCTCTGCATCCGTTGCAAAGGAGGATGACACCAATTGCCACTTATTTTGAAGCAGATATAGAATTAAATCGTTTTTAAGTTCTGAAGATCCATACAAATTTGCCATAAAGTGTGATGGTAGCGAATGATCATTTTCCAGTTGAAAATCATGGTAGATTGCGCTTTGAATACGCTCTGACGGCTTCAAACTGAGAAGAACTTCGGTTTGCCCCCTTAAAGATATTCCTCGGGGAACTCCTCCATTTGCATCATAGATATTCGGATAATCGTGCACACAAGCTATAGGTCTTCCGGTATAGCCAGAGTGAGAATTTATATAACCCTCGTAGTCCTCAACCTTTTCAAAATCCACCATTTCAAGCAGATGACAAGGGCTCAAGTCAATCTCAACTTTCGGTGGGTTCCTTTCAGCAATCTTCTGGTCAATAGCAGTCACCATATCCTCGATTTGGAAGAAATCCGCTTCAGCTTTGAGTAATTCCAATTCGTCGAAACTCTCTGGTAGACATAATTTCTTCCTACGAATATAATCTAAAATGTACTTGAACATTTGTCCATTGCAATCCAGAAAGACATGGCCATTGGGATCTTTCAAACTGACAATCTCATGCCTGCCGCTGAACATGGAGCCCAGCATGCTGTCAGGGTTACTGCGCAGGGTAGCAAGAGTTGTGAAGTATAGAACGCCACCTGCATTCAGGGTTATCATCTCATCTGACATCTCTGTATCGTTGTCAGCTACTATCACCATTCTGAAAAGATAATAAAAAATATCTATAGCACTGTGTTGACTAGTCCATTACAAATTACTGAAAAATGGGCTGGCAGTGAATCTGATTTAAATTAGAAGCCAGTAGCGGATCCAGGGGGGGTTAGGGGGTTCAAACCTCCCCTTTTGGCCTGTACATTTTAATGTTAAAAAAAAAATCCGATATTTTTAGTACATTTTCATTCGTAAACCCCCCTGTCCGACATTTTCTGGATCCGCCCTTGGAAGCAATAAAAAATTTGCCATCAACAGGATTGCCAGTCAACTACAACATCACTATTAACGAGGCGACCACCAAAAAGATGACACAAAGACTCCAGACAAAAGTATTGTTTTGTGACATGTTGCTCAACTGCTTGCCCCACCACATTTTTGATCTCTTACTCCTGACAGCGATAATGTTGGCAATTTTCCATCTACATCATCTGAAAGCGGAATTGTCAAGTGCCTTAAGTTCTTTCTTGTTTTCCTTAGAATCACTCTGCGTTTTTTAACTTAAAATTTTTCTCAAGAATCAGGACTCACATTTGTAAAGTGTAATGTCAGGATGACATTGGCATGGCATTATTATTGCATTTTGCACCTGGTATTAGGAGAATTATGTACAAAAATGAGGCGTCTTCATTTTTAAAATGTTGGGAGTGGCAGAGCAAGTCTAAATCGGGTTGTTTGAACGAGTCTTTGAGATTTGCCAAAAAAAAAGACTTTTGAACATTTTGACAGCCCTTTGCTGCAAGAACCTGAAAATTGAAATTTGTCAACCATTGGGACTTCATGACAGTTATTATAATCCAATTAGTGCAAGATTCTGTGTGCACACCTTTTTTTAAAAACTCCTAAAAACCAACTGATACGATAAAGTTTTCCCATGTTCTCTCTAGAGAAGTCAAAAATCAGTAAACGCAGCCTGTGCTGTGCAAACCAGTTGGCTTCCGCTAACGCATATATAGCAGACCAGATTCAGCAGATTGAAGAGATAAAACTCAAGACATCAACTCAAAACAAAACAATTTGAATTCATCATCCAACGGTAACCATTCCGTATACAGCTTTCCTTCACACCACGGCAATTTTTAAAATGACTCACAAATGTGCATGGATGAGCAAAAACGAGAAAGCATACAAACACAAGGATACATTAATATTGTTCTTAGACAATTATTTTAAAAGGACTAAATCCGAGCTAAAGTAAACGACACATTATCTACTGAACTAGTCAGTGAATTGCATAAAGAACAGAAAACAAGTTTTGTTACAGTAATGAAGTCATTATTGATATGAATAGCTTCAATTCAACTATTCAATGTAGGATGGTTTCAAAGAGTAACGTTTGCGATTGTTGAGCGAGCCAATAAATTTTGCAGTTCACCTCTACACTTCAAGCTTACTTTAACACTACAAAAGGGGCCATATGCAATTCTCAACATAAGATAGCTCCAAATAACCTTAAGATGTAGAGGCATTGTACTATGATTGTAGCCACTGCTTAAGCCAGACTCATACGTGTGTGACCAGAAATATTTCCACAAACTGAAATTATGGATCTCAAGAAAGTTATGTTTTGTCCTCACAAGCGAGTACGTATAAAATATACAAAGTGAACCAATTAAAACAACATAACTTTGATATTTATCACATAGTTTAATAGAAAACTAAATCAAAACTTCTACAATCACAAAGTGTTAAAAAAATTAATAACTTCAATATTAACCACATCATGTTTTCAAAACAACAAAATCAACTTCAATATTAATCACATAGTGTTTTCAAAAAACAAAATCTTAACTTTGATATTAATCACAGTGTAAAAAAAAACAACACAATCACAACTTTGATATTGACAATTTAAAAAATAAAAAACTTACAAGCTTATTCTTAATAGTATTATGAATTTCAAACTGTCAATATGTAACTTAGATCACAAACCATGATTCATCACATCCTCGCTGAGGTTGTTCTAATGTTCTTCCTCTGGTATTGGTAGGCCCCAATATTCTGAAATTTTCTCATTCATCTGATGAATCATTTTGTGGTTTATCACACATTCGCTCTTCGGCATGGACCACAGATACTTGCCGATACTCAGGTTGTTTCCAGGCGCGTTTGAAAATGAGGATGTCACCAATTGCCACTTACTTTCCAGTAAGTATTGGATTATCTCATGTTTAAGATTCAAACATCCATAAAGATTGACCATGAAGTATGATGGTAACCCATACTCATTATACATGTGAAAACACTCGTGCATTTCCCTTTGAATATGCTCTGATAATTTCAAACTGAGAAGAACTACGCTTTCCCCCCTTAAAGTGATTCCTCGGGGAATTTTTCCATTTGCATTATGGAGATTAGGGTAGTCCCGCACATCCACAACTGGGAACTCCATATGTCCTGCGTGAGAATTTATATAACCTTCATGGTCCTCAATCTCATCATACGTCACCATTTCAAGTAAGTGACAAGGACTCAGGTCGATGTCAACCTTCGGTGGGTTCCTTTCAGCGATCTTCTTTTCAACAGCGGTTATCAATGCACTAACTTGAAAAAATTCAGCTTCTGCTTTGAGCAACTCCAATTCATCGAAGCTGTCTGGAAGACACAATTTCTGATTTCGTATATAATCTAAGATGTGCTTGAACATGCCTCCATTGCGGTCGATGAAGATGTGGCCATTAGGGTCTCGGACACTAACGATCTTGTGTCTTCCACTGAACATGGAGCCCAGCATGCTATCAGGGATACTGCGCAGGGTGGCCATAGTAGTGAAGTAGAGAACACCTCCCACATTCAGCGTTACCATCTCATCTGACATCCCTGGACCGTTGTCATTGACCACTTCAGCTGCTTCGATCTTTCTGAAAGGAGAATAAAACAATATAAAATTTATAGCAATACAGTTTTACAATTACAGTCAGCCAAAAATTATTCAGACACTTGCTGTTTTCTTTTTTTTTGAAGGAATTACAAAGTTAGCAATGAAACAAGCAATTGAAATCATCCTTGGTATTAAATGTAATCTGTCCAAAACAAATTCATTGCAAATTGACACAAACCAATGAAAATAGCTACTTTTTTGATTTCAGGAACCAAAAATTATTCAGACAATTTACAAAGTTGTAAAAAGTGAACTATTTAGCATTTACTAATATCAATCCCAAACACTGCTAATAAACTACTTTGGGATCATTGTGGCCACATTGGATGACAGGTTCGATCATCAGTTTAAGAAAATTAGGATGAATATGTGACATAAATACCTGATTCATTTTATTACATTTTCTTGACTGGTGTGTCAGATATCAATTAGAAATATTTCAGAATATCACAAAATTACAACTGTTAACTGTTCTATCAATATAAAACTGAAATACAGGCTTACTTGAAAGCTTTTATGCACGTAAGTATTTTCCTTTTGATTTTGGCTCCAACTGCTCTCTTAATCCTTGCCCATTGTGCCACTGTAATCTATCAGATCACTTAAAATAAAGTTGAAAGGCCTTCCTATCTGTTTCAATTGATTTAGATTTGATTTGATTTGTTACTACTATGAGGTACTGGTGGAATTAAATATACATTTTTGCATAAACTACTTGGATCAATAAATCGATATTCTCTATTTGATCACCCAATAGCAAATTTTTTTTAGATTTGTTAAAATTATTTATCTGTAATTTTTTAACAATATCAATTTTTTTAATTCACGATGCTAATGTATCTATCTAATGATACTGTTTTCCAAATATCACATTTGATTTTAAAAGATACATAATATGGGAAGCTTGGGAGAGTTGGGCCGCAGGGAGGGTTGGGCCACCCTGATTTTTGAGGAAACTCGAAATTTTTTGAGAAAGTTGCAGCCACCAAAATTTTATAAAAATAAAAATCTTTCAATGGATGTAACATTTCTGGCTAATTTGCTTGTCACGATCTTTAGAGAGAAGAAAATTCAAATTTGGATGAAAAACGGAAAAACTGAGCCATGTTACGAGTTTTTAATTGTCTGTCAGACAACAAGGACTGAGAAAATTTTCTATGGCATGCTTGGTAGGCTTGACTATTCAGTTGTTATTAACATATTTTGGAAAATTATCAGACAACCGGTTTTGTCATTATTGGGATTTAGAGAAAAATGGTCGAATGGGGGAGAGTCGGGACAGAGCCAATACTCTCCCCACATGTGTTGCATTTGCCCAGATCTATTTTTATTAAGACAGAAGAACTTGTCTAGAGCAATTTTCAACAGAGATTGAATATTTTTATTCATGGTCAAATAAAATTAGATATCAGGAAATCTAGATGGGGAGAGTTGGGCCATCAGGTCGAGGCTTAAGTCTGACAGCAAACTAGAGTTGCAAGAGGCCTCAATTCAAGATTAATGACTTCTATGACCACCACACTACAGGTTAAAAATATTATGGCCACAAGTACAGCTTTACCGAACCTGATATATTGCAATGGCCCAAGTCTCCCCCCTGATTGGCCCAAGTCTCCCACTTGATGGGGAGAGTTGGGCCAATTTTTTTCCAATTTTCATAGGGCTGTAGCTCATATGTTCTTGGGAGATTATCAATGCAAACCTAAAGATATTTCTCTGAAATATTTCAAGATACAATACATGCATTCAGCATGTTTATATAATCATTACTGTTAGTAGGAGGTGCAAGAATGTAACAAGTGGCCGAACTCTCCCAAGCTTCCCCTACATTTTTTGTCATTTTTATAACTCCATGAAAGTTTTCTTATAATTGTTTTGAATTTCCTGAAATGTGTCAGTTTGTGCATGTCAAGTAGGATATTATTACATGTATATAATTATTTGAATGATATGGCACTTCACTTCAGCAGAGATCCTCTGAGAATGATATGAGTGCTTAAAACTTAGAAAATAATAAACCGTAACTGATCAATTCTGTAAGTCTTCTCGGGTCACTTTGTGAACGACTGGCAGTTGTGCTCTGTTCTAATCAGATATGATATTTTCCAGATATCACATTTCTATTCGTTGAATTAAAAAATTTATCATGCGAGATTTTTTATACACAATACTTTACTTTGAAATTTGTTGATGCATGACATAAAAAAATTAATGAATCGAAAAATGACATTTATGAATCGAAAAATGTATGATCGGATGATCAGATGAAAGTATATTATCTATCAAATTTTCAAAAATATTGTGATATTTTTTATCAATGACTGTGATTCAAAGTGTGAGACATCAAAAAGTGTTTGGTGCTTAAGTGCTCTCAATAGTACTGGGTACTGAAATGAAGTACATTGATAAACCAGAACCGCAAGCTATGTCAACACTCGTCTGTTAATGTGAAATCTATGTGTCTGATTATCAGCCACAGGGCAATACCTGTACCTAATATTATAACTGTAAGTGAAAGACTAATAAGCTCCAAATGGAAAACTCAACAATGGTGGCCATTGTGTAGAGGCCATTTTGGCAGCCATATTGGATTTCTCAACATGTTCCAAATCCGTACCCAAAGGCCAATACCTGTACCAAATTTCATAACTCTTTAAATAAAATATTAAAGTCACAATGGGCAGTTCAATATTGAAGAAAGATGGCTGCCAAAGTGGCCACAATCTTGGATTTCTCGACATGTTCCAAATCTACGCGCACAGTGGGCATTCCATTCCCACAGGCCGATAACTGTACCAAATTTCATAACTCTTAAGTGAAATATTAAGGACACTACGGGCAGTTCCAAGGATGGCGGCCATTTTGGCAGCCATCTTGGATTTCTAGACATGTTCCCAATCCATACCCATAGGCCAATACCAAATTCACATAATAACTTGCCTCTATTTGACTATTTCAACAATATTACAATTTGTAACAAAGACACCAACTGCCAGCTATCATGGTCTGTGCAATCCCCACTCTGTCATCATCAGAGTTGACACTGAGGCCTGGACAGACTCTGTCTAAGCGGTTGGCTATTCTGGTCGCAAATACAATTGAGAAAATAAAAGGTGCAGATAGTGACAATTCACATGCTATTTCTGTTCATGAAACCACAAAACAACTCATTCAAGCAACTGCACAAAATTGTGACCAAAAAAAAAACACTGGTTATCCTGCTGCAATACCAGCATTACAACCTTTTGAAGGCGTCACAAGGGTCTACTGTACTGAATGATACCCAAATGATTCAATACGACTCAATTCTGAAGACAAAAAATTTGCAAAAGGAGGCTTACAGTTCCCATTACCAGTCTGTCATGCTTAAAGACATATAACCTGACCACAGAATAGAAACTGAAGACATGAGATCACAAAAAAAAGAAACATTTCATGAATAATTTCATAAGTTAACGGTAACCATTCCGCGTAATGATTCCCAAAAAATGCATGAATGAGCAATAAAAAAGAATAACAAGAGAAAACTGACTAACAGACAAATATAAGTATTGTTTGATGTAAAAATTATAAAATAACTTTGTAACAGCAATTAATTGATATGTACAAGTCAAGTCAAATATTTTTCATTAAAGTGACCTGCAGTTTACACTGCCCGGCCTCTAAGGCCTACAAGTCACCCAGGTGGGCCAGAAAAACACACACAGAAACAAAGCAAAACATCAGTAAAACCGTCATTTTAAAAACTATTTATTGTACCTCGACCATGGCCAGTTTGAAACACACAATTTTTCAACCAGCCAGCAAAAACTTAACTCACCAAACTTCAAGCTTATTTCAAGACATACAATAATTATTATCATCATAGATATAAAGAGGGCAATATGTATATATGACTATACACTATACAGAACAAAATAAACAAGAACCCATGGGTTGCTAAATGGAGGTGGTGTGGTGTCTTAGTTCACACAACCAGAATCAAGCAGATCCTTTGTCCAGCACTGCTATAACTATTCAGACAGATAGATATATGGTTATATATATAGATATGGTTATATATAGATAAATAGATAGATAGATATGGTATGTACATGTGTAGCCCTTTTTAGTTGGCATTCAGGAGTTGTTGATCAATGAGATGGCAGACAGAGTGGAGTAATCTGTATGTTGCACATTTTACCCATTTGAAGATGATCGAAAGGGACATAATTATTTAACATTACATCTGAATGAGACCCGCCTGGGATTTTGATCTCGTGAGTCCAATGAAAATATTCTAAATTGACTGAAAATATTCTGAATTGACTGAAATTATTCTGAATTGACTGGCCCAGTTTCAAACATAAGGAAACAAACGCCGTCAGGAGTTTGGACTGAAAACACTTGGCTATCCAGATGCCATGATAATCCCTATATTTATCGGATTTTATCCTAAGACATGCTTCTAAAGTTCCCTACTAGCATGTTAATATTAAAAGATCTTACTACATGTAATATGCTGCTCTATACATCTATACATGGTCAATGCACCTATCACTTCCAGCTGACTTGTAGATTGCCAAATTGATCTACTGGATCAATCAATCTATCTATCCAGGCTTTGCAAAGAGCTGAAATGATGTGCACTTATGTAGGCTAATAGGGACAGAAGGACACAGCAATTAGGTGAAGGACAGTCACAAGTCCACAGCGGGAATTTAACCCAGGACTTAGCGATTGGCAACCCAGTGTGCTACCAACTGAGCTAACCCTACGCCCCTCCCTGACATTTTGGACCATGTCACAAATAGTTACAAGTACCGAATTGCAATCCATTGTTCTTGCTTACCAAACCACTTGGATAAATCTGTGTAATCTATCCGTTTCGTACAAACCATCTGTCCATTTCATCTGTATCATCTATCCATTTCATCTATTTAATCAATCAATCCATCTTTCTATCAGTCTATCTAATCGGTCTATCTATCTGTCAGTATGTCTATCCATCTGTCCGTCTATCTGACCATCTATCTGTCTATCCATCTATCTATCCCTATATATCTGACTGAAATGGCTGGGAGATTTATATAACTACCGAAATCTCATCTCTTGTTACCTAGTATTATGAAGAGATAAACTTCCAGGCCAGCAACCTCACCAATACACCTCCTGATGTCACCATGACATAGTTCCAGGTCAGCACATTTGCACACACAAAACACATAATTTTCAAAATGGTGGACCATGATAAAACATTTTAAAAAATGATTTTAAGAGTATTTAGAATTATTTCAGGTCATTGCAAGTAAGCAGCACCAACAGCCCTGCACCTCTTGTTGTTTTTCTTCCCCAAATTCCAATTTGCCCCCAAAACTTCCGTTCTCTAATTCTCACATCGGGACTACCTCTATTAGAAAGGCAAACTTATCTTAATTTCTTTGACATTTCACGTAGGCTATATATGTATTTTAGTCATGATTACATGTGACCTTTTTAACTTCCGCCAACTGTAGTTACAGTTCCCCATGAAGTAACATTTTGCCATTAACATATTATCATTAGTGAATATAAAACAACTTAACAGACTGCACAATAGCAAAGAACAATATTTTATATTGTTAACAAACTTTTGGTATTCTACCAAATTTTACAACTTTTTTTTTTGACAAAGCACACACTCCCTCTTAGGCATTGACCATAAATACTCCCGGATGGCGAGTTTTTTCTCGGGTTGAGTAGCGAACGAGGAAGAAACCAATTGCCACTTATTTTTAATGAAGAGTTTCATTAGATCACTTTTAAGCAGTGATGACCTGGGAAGGTTGATCATGAGGTATGAAGGGTTCTCCTCCCTTTCCTGACTGCAACGCAAGTTAAGGATGTCATGAATGTCTTCTTCAAGATTTTCTGATAGCTGCAGACCCTGCAGGACATCAATTTCTCCCCTCAAGACAATTCCAGGGGGAACTCTGTAATTTGTTCCAAAGATTCTTAGATTGTCACACAGACCTATTTCTTGATCCCAGTCAAAGTGTGAGTTAAGACAGACCTCATAGTCAATCTTCTCAATGTCGATCATTTCCAAAAGGTGACATGGCGACATGTCAATCTCCGGCGGCTCTCTTTCGGCAATCTTTGTGTCAATAGCGGCAATTAATTCGGGAATTTGAAAAAAGTCTGCTTCTGCTTTGAATAGCTCCCATTCAGAGAAGCCCTCTGGCAAACACAATTTCCGATTACGTAAAAAGTTCAAAATGCATGTGAACATCATTCCATCGCGGTCGATGAATATGTGGCCATTGGGATCTCTGACACTAGCGACCTTGTGTCTGCCACTGAACATTGCTCCCTGCATACTGTCAGGGTAACTGCAGAGCGTTAATCGAGTTGTGAAATGCAGGAGACCACCAACATTCAGGGTTATCATCTCATCTGATGCCGTTTCTTCAACCATCTCGACTTCTTCCAATCTTCTGAAAGGAGAATAACACAAGATTTGTTGCAGAACTGCATTCACTGGAGTCTGTACAGACCGTGAAGAAAATGCTGAAAACTAGCGGTTGACTACACCGCTAATAAAAAGTTAATCTGATCTAACTTAAAAGCAATACGAAATTAGCCAGTCACGGGATTGCAGCACGATTGTCAGTCAACTTGGCAACAACTAACCCAGCAACATCACTACGAACAAGGTGACACTAAATAGGCAACATATCCCTTCTGGTCATTAAATCGAATCTGTTACCTTCTGAACGACAAAATGTCATCTGCTGGCTTTGTGTGGCACCGATTTTGAATCAAACTAGAATCTGAGAATTTATGTTGTATTGCCATGATTCCAACGACGATGTTGGCGATAAATCTGCGAATCGTTACATCACTAGGGGGAGAGAAACCAAACAGATTTTCAGTAAAAGAGTTTGTGGTTGAATGTTCAGACAAAATGCATTCTTTTTGAACACATGAGAACTGACAGAGGAGAGAAACCAAAAATAGTGGATCTGTATCATGGTTAGTGGCAGAATATTTAGCTAAAATGCAATTGTGATGGACACACAGTGGGGAGAAACCACATAGATGTTCTCTTTGTGGTAGAATATTTAGCCTAAATGCAATCTTGATGACACATGTGAACTCACAGGGGTTTTAGTTTTGTTTTCTCTTAATAGTATAGGGGTTAAAAGGGAAAAGCCTGATGGGTGAGAGAAAACATGCCAGTAGGGGGCCACTGAGAATACTGTTATAGGAAAGGATAGGACGCCAGGTTTTCATTTGGGCCCTGTGACCTTGAGAATAAAAGGTCAAACTTATGTCTGAGGTAAAATGAGTGGAATAATCAATGCCAATAGTCAAGGCGATGGGTGCAACATAGTGTAAGAATCGCTCGCAGAGTGAGGAAAGCATCAAACTTGGCACAAATGTTCAGAAGGACCTACTATACCATTTTAGGCCGGGAGCCATCTTGAGATTTGTGTTGTTCCCTCCGCCATCTTGGATTTCAAAATGGCCGCCATTCTGAACCTATTTTCATCAATATCTCAGGAACTATGATAGCTAGGGAGATGATTTCTGTGGCAATCCCTTTCATATCACACCCAGAATTCATATAAAGTATTTTGAAAGTGCTATGGTGGCAGCCATATTGATTTTCAAGATGGCCGCCATTAAAAATCAATTTTCTAACATATCTCAGAAACTACAGGCGTTAGAGACTTCATTTCAGTGGCAGGAACTCATTTTTGGGGTCAAGGA
This sequence comes from Platynereis dumerilii, assembly GCA_026936325.1. Taxonomy (NCBI): domain Eukaryota; kingdom Metazoa; phylum Annelida; class Polychaeta; order Phyllodocida; family Nereididae; genus Platynereis; species Platynereis dumerilii. The sequence goes on from JAPTHN010000001.1 coordinate 137,943,189, forward strand.
ATCAGATACACTAAGTGTAAAAGAGATTGCATGGCAGCCATATTTAATTTACAAGATGGCTGCCATTATAAACTTATTTTATGCCATATCTCGGAAACTATGCGAGTTAGAAACTTCGTTTCAGTGACTAAATCCCCATTTTCAGGGTCAAGGAATTTGATGCTCTAATTTTAAAAGAGATTGAATAGCAGTCATATTGAATTTTGAATTGGAGTTCCCAAGAAATGTGATGCTCAAATTTTAATAGATTGGGTTTCATCTGTGGTTAATTTTTTAATTGCAATTCTATGGATAAAGCATTTCTGACTTATGTTTTTGGGGGTTATTGATTCTAGCATAATATTTCAACTGTTTGAGAGATGATGTTTTGATATCACCCTGTATACATGCAAAATTATGACAAAGACTTGATTACCACAAATTACTAAATATAAAGAGTGAAACTTAATTTTCGCAGCAATTTGTTGAATTATTAAGGAAGTGAGATTTTAATGAAAAGGTATATCTTTTTGACCTCCATGACTATTTTTGATTGAATTGCAATGATAATTTCCAGGTGCTGTAAAATAGAAAAATGTTTCTAAAAATTTCATGTAAATTTTCATACAAAAGAAGTAAAGAACTGAATATTTGAAAAATAGGGCTGCATCAACAAATATTATTCACTGATAAAATTGTTCCTGATACTGATACCAGTGGCTGTTTATGGAGCAACTGCCTCAATACCAATACTGCCGTTTTGGTGCCGATACGATCGATACTGATGGGGGCATCCCTAATAAAACAAGAATCCAGGGATTCAAAACCGACCTAGCATATTTTCTTTGAGGGTGCCATTGCCCTTTCCACTGAGCAACTGATGTTGTGAAGATCAGAGAAAGAGCTAATTACAATTCAAGTGATTTGGCAAATGTGTTGCGGTGCAACGAGTGCCAGAGTCGATCACAGCAACATTAAGGGTCAATTTCACAAACATGGTTTTCATAGTTAGACCTGGTCATAACAACTGTAACCGTGGTTTAGTGAAGTCCCTTTCACCAACTGTGTTTAGTCAAGGACCAGTGACTCTCAAACATTGTTTATATAACTTACAGATCAGTGATCTCAAACTGTTTTGGCATGGAGAAGGGGCTCTGGACTTTCAGTGAAACAAACGTTTGTTCAGCACATCAAAATAGAAAAAAAAGCTAGTTTCCACTTTTTCTAGGTAGGGCCTACCATATTGTTAAACTTGTGGGAAAAAAACCCTCTTTCTTTGAGAAAAAATTGATTGTCATTGTTTAAATGTGCGCGCAAAAAAGGTTTGTTGCGGGATCAAATCCATGGTCCCCTTCAGGTATCACCTTAATGCTAAGGTCAAGGAAAACCAAGCAAATGTCACTAATGAGGTGGCAGAACAGCACAGGTTTAAGAACTCTTTTTTTTCACAAAAACTGGGCGGGCAACTATTTAAGTTAAGAAATATTTCCCTGTCAACCACACTCCCCCCCTTTCTGTGTTGCCATATCCTATGGCTGTGTTTGACAAATGATCTAAGAAATGGAGAGATTACGTTAGTATCAGTTGAGCTGTTTACATACTATGTGTTCACTTTCATTGAACTGAAATTCCTTGATCCTGCTCTGCTTAACTAATTGGCTTAGCCAGACCAGGACTTGACTTAGACCTGGCTTTTCTCTTAATACCATGTCGGTGAAACCGGGCCCAACTGTCAAGTGCAATCTGTGACTGATACACAATCTCTGTTCTGGGCTTCACAAAGCTTATACAATTTGAGTTGATTCACATCATTTTAGATTGGTGGTGAAACGTCTCAATTATTTTTTTTCGGCGGTGAAACGTCCCACTACTGCGGGCAGTGAAACATCCCAGCAGCGAAACGTCCTATAATCCTCTCACTGACTGTCAGTGTCTTACAACTGAACAGGTAGCACAAAAACAGAGAATCTGGTTTTCAGAGCCGGAATTTCATACCCTATGGTCAGGTTATTATATAGGCCCTATAGCCTATTTCATTGAAATATAAGAGAAAAAGTTCTCAGAAAAGGTGTGAAAATTATATATTAAGAATGACACCTTGCCCTTGAAAGTTCAATGCATATTACACATTGCATGATTGCAATTTCACAGGCAAAACACCTCTTCATGATGTCTAATTGAGAAGTGTACCCTATGGTCAGGCTCTCCAGGCCTAAAAGAATTATCCTATGGTCAGGAAATCCTCTTAAAACCCTATCATTTGAGCGGCACATATGTAGTAGGGCTTCAATGGCAGTCCCCCCCCCCTGGTATTAATCTCGAACCGTCGTCTATATAACTTACACATGGCTGGAGCTTCATATTTTTTCCCATTGGCCAGCTGGACTGTAGTAAGGTTCAAAATTTACTAGTCCTTCAGCAAATCTACTGGCCCGCAGAACGCAAACTATTATTCACATTTTGTTTTCAGTACTTTTGCAACAAAAAAATCACCTGATTGCCACATAAATTGAAATGAAGACTCTGGTAATACGAAAACAATCTAGAGGATTTTTTGTTTTTGTTACTAGATAATGAAATTTCAAATGCTTGTCAGCTATTTCAAAAGGTTTAAACTCAGTTGAGCTGTCCTGAGCAGCATCCATGCTACTCAATGAAGTGCAGAGGCTGAACAGCCTCAGCTGTATTTTCAGACCTCATGTATATAGGCTGGGCTGATAAACTATCCATTTCAATTTAATAGAACAACCATTTATAAATTTATATATTATTTGATTTCAAACAATGTGCAATAAAAATGTTCCAATTGAATAAAGAATAATTTGATCAAATCAACATCCAAAGAAATCAGAGAAGTTCCACAACATCCACGATGTGGCAGGTGCTCCACTAGCTCTAATGCTGGACTTAATTAATTAATTAGTACTGAGGCCTGGGCCCACCATTGGTTTTCACTATAACTCTTGTTGTCCTGCACAGGATTCTTGGAAAATGGTTCCACTCCAGTGGTTCCAAAACTCAACATCCAGTGTTTTGGGAAGGGCAGGGCAACATTTACATTAACTTGAGAGAGTTCTTTCATTGCATGCTATCAATACCAGCTTTCCAAAACTAGTGTGGCTTAATGTTCCCTAATAACCTCTCAACACAAAGCAGACCTCATGAAATTTGTATGTTTTTAGGTAAATTCCCTCCATTCACAAGATTGGAATCCTACCCTCCCCCCCCCACCCAAAATGGTAGAGTCCATGTGGTTACAAGTTGGTGTCACATGACCTACACCCAGTTCCCTCATTGGTCAGTCTACTACTACTACCAGGTAAACAGCAAACATGGCAAACATTTGAAGAGGCAAACATTTAGATGTTTCACAGAAAGAACATGAAACTGATGAAATAACAACATACACAGATGTCATTGCTATGCCAGAACTTTCTTTGTGTCACATATAAATGCTCACATGAAAAATTTACACAGTTTGTTGGTCTTTTGCCAAGTTTCAGGCCAATCTCATAATTAGTCAAAAGCAGACAACCCAATTTCAATCCCCTTTTCCCTTATCACTCCCTCCCCCCCTTTGCCCCCCTCTGCCCCCCTCTAAAAACCGCCGACAGGTCGGTTAAAAAGCCTGCCTAAGTATTGATATGAGAAATGCATCTACCATGCATTTGTTGGTGAGTTAGAATCTGACAGACATGAGTTATCAATAATCTTTGAAGCCAGAGACCAGTGTTCAAGACAGTTTAAGATATATGATGATGCTGTGTTTTGGTAAAGTGGGGGTTTTGAAATTGTAGTTGTAAAAACTTCCAACCATCTAGGCCTGACTCTAACCTAAAGCTTCTACCCAAACTTAAGGTATGGGGACAAACTGTCACAATTGGAGTCTTATGAGTACATGCATGTTGGATCTATTTCTTCAAATAACATAGCTATCAGATATTCTGTTAACTCAATTTCAGGGATCATCATTCCTTAGTAAATGCCAGAAGGTCACAAGCACAGCAGCATAAATTTTGCATGCCAACGCTAAATTTTCTTGCATTGAGCGCTCCTATATCATTAGAAACTGCACACATCAAACTAAGCTGGAAGGAAAGATGGGAGGATTGAAGTTCTCACTGTCTGTGGTTGAACTTTGCTGGTTGATGTCACAGCCATAGCAACAAGCCTTTTAGACATAGGCAATATTTTGTGAATATTTAAGAATGTAAAGTGATACAGTGAGGTACAAATCCACAGCATGTGATTGAATTTTTGGATCCAAGAGGAGGCTTCTCAGGCAATCATATCAACCTGCTCATGCTGCATGTCCTTTCACCTTTACTTTTTCGTGCTCCAAGTCAAGGGTCTTGGCATACTTGGCGCAGAACAAATCTTCTATTAATTTCAAGATTGACTCAAGAATGTGCCTGTTGCTGATATGTTTGGTAAGGACAATTGGTGGCAGTCTTTCTACCTCACAAGAAGTTTGAACAAACCCTTGACAACCAGGAGTCAATTCCGGAATGTACAGCTATTGCAAGTCAATTTTTTCGGCACTCCACTTCGCCAAAACATAGAACCTACATACAAGGGATTAATGTTAGAATGTTGCGATTGTCTTTATACAGGCCCCCGAGTTAACAAATATCATTGCTCACACTTTTCTGATTCTAAGGATTTTACCACATCATGTACTCAGAAAATGTATTGATATTCCCAGCCCTTAATTCCTTATGAATATAAATCTAAATTAAATTTTGTCAGTATGTTGATTTTTGCCAAATTGTTCTACATGTCGCCAGCATAATCACCATTCTAGTCAGTTGATTTATACATGCCTCATACATGTGGGAAAATCTTAGGGCTCTCACGATTAACCGATTAATCGCCGCCGATTCGATTTTAGTTAAAAATCGATTCCAGTTTGCAAAATCGATTAATCTGTTATTTGTATATTTGTACCTTGAAGACACTGTATGGTGTTAAGAGTAGATTGCAACTGGATTGGTCAAGTGGATTGGCTAATTGGATTGACAATACCTGATTGAAGCTAATTATTGAGAATGAAGTGCCAAGTCTTAATTGCCATTGACATTTTCAATGGAATATCACTGGCTCTCAGCTCTTCTGTAAGACAATCATGCAAAATTGAACAGAACTTTACCTACTATTTAGAATGGCGGGAAAACAGCGATTAATCGATTACGATTCGATTTTAGGCTATAGATTAATCGATTTTAATATTCTGTAATCGTGATAGCCCTAGAAAATCTACATTCAAATTATCGAACTCCTTGTTATTATATCTGTGGAAATACAACCATTATCAAATATACATCGTTACTCTATATCTAGTAACTCTTAATTGGTAATCTACGTAATTATTATTGAACCTTATTCTACATAATCTGCCCAACAGTTCACCATCTGAATTAGAATCACGATGACTGTAAACCTAGAAATACTTTGCCACTAACAAATGAGCAAGTGCCAGTTAGAATGAGGAATATATGTGCTAAATGAAAACTATTCTCCATTGCTACAAGTTGTGGTAAGGTCAGACTTTTTTTTTCAGAAATTTCTTTGGGGCTGTTTAAGCAAATTTTCCATCTCTGACTCCTTGATACTTAAAGGATGTTGTCTTCAAGAGATAAAAACAACTGGGTAACCATGTTAAACATTCAACCTCTTTAATTGTGGATATAATTTGATTTGCATTCCTTGTAGAGAATGGGACAGATGGCTGAATCACTGTTCTCTCTTTTGTTCTCTTTTTTCAACTTCAAAAACAAAGTCCGAAATGCTTAAACTTGGGAACTCTAATTCAAAGTTCAATACTAGAAGGCAAATTGCAATTTGCATATCTGGACGCTGATAATTGACCTGAACATTGTAACATAATATTGGTCCGGTAGTCTGGTTGGCTGAATTATAATAGCAGTAGTCAGAAGTTATCAGGGCATAGTGGCCAATGGGCCTTAAAAGAGAGAAATAAATGAATTGCTACATAGCGATGCATGAAGTTTTTTGATTGTGTGTGATGGAGTTGTGTGTTTTTACAACTTGAAATAGTTGTGTTAAGCTGACAGAGGAGATACACACCCACAGCTCACCATTGCTTTGGACATCTTAAGCTAAGGTAGATACAGCTCATCTTCATGAAGCAGACCCACTTTTATGATTTCAATAAAACCTGAGATGTTCGAGAAAGAAAGCAATAGCATAATTTAAATGTAGTCAAAGAGCCCTGAGGCTATTGCCCTACTTCATTGCACATTGGCCTAGAAAAATGGACCAAGGGCAGAGTAAATGTATTTACCCCTTTTCACACCTCTTTCAAATTACCCAACAATCTTGCTGTATGTGTATGTGTATGTGTATATGCATATGCAGCTTACATTTACCATGACAGTTACCCTTGTAACTGTCATGCATTTACTAAAAGTACACTGTATAAAGTTTATAAACTTCAAATTAAAAGTAAAACTTTTATTTGATTATGTATACTACACTTTACTTTATTAAAACCAGGCTTGGGGTCAAGTACAATCAATTGTACTTGAGTCCAAGTACAAGTACATTGGCATTTGGCAAGTACAAGTACAAGTCCAAGTACAGCTTTTTAACAGAGTACTTGAGTCCAAGTACAAGTACTTTAGCTCAAGTACAAGTCCAAGTACAAGTACATTTCTGATTTCTGATTAAGAAGAATTAAACTAATCTGCTAATGCGAAGCAACGAAAATGTAATGAAATTAATATTGTTTTTGAAAACGAAGTGGACTTAAATTGATGTACGCCCAAGATCCATTCGCAGGCCTAATGGTAAAATTACCATGAAACTAAAAAAGTTAATGGACACAGAAAAATATTTTTTCAAATTATATTAAGCTAGAATTCTCCCCAGTCCTTAACAGACAGCCGTTTTGCAATGATTTTTCCTATTTGAGAATTATGGTTTCATTACAAAAACAAAGAACTTTTCATTGGTCTCATAATTGTCTTATGCCAAATTTAGTATACAATATGTATTTATTTACATAAACACGGATGGAGATAATAATGAGCAACAGTTTGTTCACTGCTTCTTCTAGTTTTGTTTGGATATGCTTCACAGGTGTACTCTTGCTTATCAAGCAAAAATATATCAGTATCCCAATGAACCAATTTGTCAATCAATCAATTTAACAATAACAATGCGCCTGGTTGCGTATCTATCTATCTATCTATCTATCTATCTATCTATCTATCTATCTATCTATCATAGTATCTATCCATCTGTCTACCCATCTGTCTATCCCTCAAAAATATCATATCTTTCCATCAATAGTATTAACTATTAATACAAGTAAATCAATATATCTATTTTGGACTATTTCCATTTATAACAGCTAAAAGAAATATATATGAAAAAAGTCAAATCAAAATATTCAAGTAATACAGAGTATTGGAGGTGTGATGTATATAATTAGCTAATTAGCAAACTAGAACCAAAATGAATACAGGTACATTGTTGTACAAACAGGGTTTAAAACAATAGGGGCATGAAACAATAGGGGTACAACAAAAGCCGAAAATATTAGACAAAGGAACTGTATCTGCTCTTTTTTTAGTTTTTATGAAATCAGAAAAGAAATTGAAATGTCAAAATTACATTTATGTCTCACAGCGAGCTTGAACAAACTTTGGGGTTAAAAAAATTGACCAAGAAAACGATTAGCGCAATGATGTAGACGAAGGTCAGACGAACATTTTGATGTATCAAACGAAAAAATCTGTTGGGAATTTTTTGAGATATTTGAATTTTGGATTTTTTTATTTATCACACCCTATTCTTAGCGCACAATCTCAATGAAAATTTGATCAAAACTGTCCATTTTTCCTGTTAGGTAATATCTAAGACAAAAGTCAAAATTCAGAAGTGAAAATATGCAATCACTGTCTCTGCAGAAAGTATGTACCACTTCATCCAGACTGACAGGGTGTGATAAACCTATAACAGCTAACATTTCTGGCTAAAGACCTGAGAAAATGTTTGCGATACCAGATTGTATTAGTTACATAATTCTGGTAAATAATCTTAGCAAATATGGTCTCATCATCTCATTGTAACAGGCTTTGTTGAGTTTTTTGTGCATTTTATCACAAATTTTGCCACCGTGAATCAGCGTGAGAAAAGCATTTCATAACAAAGTAAAAAGATAGACAAAGTTGAGTTAATTATCAGACAATGCATGCATAGAATGTTTGTAAGTATCTGCTTCACTCTGAAGTTGAATCCCCGGATATTACATGAGAAGTCTTTGCAGTTGGACAAAATGACAAAAATAAGCTTAAAAGCTATAAATAAACAGTAATATTCATGCTTAATGTATTTTGAGTACTTAAAATGGATGTTGGGTGTTTAATGTTGATGTAGGTTATCTAGAATACAAAATCAATCAATCTTTAATTGTATAGAACAACAAAAATAGCATAAATTCAGTAAATAATGTGAAAATGTAATGAATACAAATATGTACAACTATTGCACATTAAGACTGCAATGTCAAAGTATTTTACTCCTTACTTAACTAAATGCTTCCAAACATTCTTTCTATGCGTTCTCTGATGATTCACTCAACATTTAATTTAAAACATATATGCATCATGGGAGAATTCTTTTTATTTTGTTTCTATACATTGTCAAACTAGATGGGAGCATATTTCCATATGCAAGACTAGCAGGGGGTCGATCAGCAGTTTGTTCAGCTCATCACTGACTGACATTACTGGCTGACATCATCGGCTGACATCATTGGCTGACTTCATCAGCTGACATCATCCTATAACCGGCTGACATCAGTGGCTGACATCAGTGGCTGACATCAGTGGCTGACATCAGTGGCTGACATCAGTGGCTGACATCACTGGCTGACATCACTGGCTCACATCACCGGCTGACATCACCAGCTGACGTCAGTGGCTGACATCAATGGCTGACCACCGGCTGACATCACTGGCTGACATCACTGGCTGACATCAGTGGCTGACATCACCGGCTGACATCAGTGGCTGACCACTGGCTGACATCAGTGGCTGACATCACCGGCTGACATCACCAGCTGACATCAGTGGCTGACATCAATGGCTGACCACCGGCTGACATCAGTGGCTGACATCACCGGCTGACATCAGTGGCTGACATCACCGGCTGACATCAGTGGCTGACCACCGGCTGACATCAGTGGCTGACATAAACGGCTTACATCACCGGCTGACATCACTGGCTGACATCAGTGGCTGACATCACTCGTTGACATCGGTGGCTGACATCACCGGCTGACATCAGTGGCTGACATCACTGGCTGACATCAGTGGCTGACATCAGTGGCTACCATCAGTGGCTGACATCACTGGCTGACATCACCAGCTGACATCACCAGCTGACAGCAGTGGCTGACATCAATGGCTGACCACCGGCTGACATCAGTGGCTGATATCACCGGCTGACATCATCAGCTGACATCAGTGGCTGACATCACCGGCTGACATCACCAACTGACATCACCAGCTGACATCAGTGGCTGACATCACTGGTTGACATCAGTGGCTGACATCACTGGTTGACATCAGTGGCTGACATCAGTGGCTGACATCAGTGGCTGCCATCACCGGTTGACATCACCGGCTGACATCAGTGGCTGGCATCAGTGGCTGACATCACTGGTTGACATCAGTGGCTGACATCACCGGTTGACATCAGTGGCTGACATCACCGGCTGACATCAGTGGCTGACATACCCGGCTGACATCAGTGGCTCACATCACCGTCTGACATCAGTGGCTGACATCACTGGTTGATATCACTGGTTGATATCCCGGCTGACATCGCTGACTAACATTGATTGACACCATTGACCATATCATAACTATCAATAGGGGAGCTCCAAAACACAGGAGAGAACTCCCAATAAGAAGAAGAAGAAAGTGTAGCTACCTTGTGTAAATAGACAGTACTACTACTGTGGTTGCCATGGAGATGGTAGACTCGGAACTGGACGACACCTAGTATCCCTAAAGACTAGCCCTGCTAGTCTAACAAATGGACCAGTGTAGTATGCTTCCTCAAAAAGCCATTCTTTAGGTCAGAAGGAGGTGTGAATGAGGCCATGGTTGTAAAACAGTTCATCCTGTCTGAGCATAAGTCGGTCACAAGTTGGTCAATAGCTTTAGGGCTCTTTAACCCCCTTTTAAATTGTTCATGCATGCCAGTTTCAATCTAATGATCTAGTTGTTGAACACCGGCAAATCTATATAGCTCTCTCAACCAATAGCATTAGTGCGTATTTTGCATGCTAGGTGGCTACCGCGTGTTGATGACGGGTGTGCGCTGAAGCATATCAGATTCTGGTAGACTGGTCCCCCCTCCCTGGTGTGCCATAGGGACAGTATATCAGTTATAATTCTAGTACATTGTCCTATTTAGAATCCAGTCAATTTTCCATGATTGCAACACAGATTTCCAGCTATTCTCGGTGTTAAGGACCAATTCACCGGGTGATATCTGTAGATCTATCCACTATCTGTTTGCTATATCAGTCTGAGTCACTTGGATCACGTGTGTGCAACATAAAGTAAGTTTGATGGGTTTACTGTGTACATCACTATGTCTTATGTTCAGCCAACAGGAAAATGAAAAACACAAGGAAGTAGGCCGTTGTGAGACAGTATCTGGACGCCAGAGGCGTCCAGATAATGACTGCTATCCAATCTCTTTTAAAATTAGAGCATCAAATTCCTTGACTCTGAAAATGGAGATACAGCCACTGAAACGAAGTTTCCAACTCGCATAGTTTCCGAGATATGGCTTATAATGGCAGCCATCTTGAAAATTTAATATGGCTGCCACGCAATCTCTTGTGCACTTAGTGTATCTGATTCCTTGACCCCAAAATGAGTTCCTGCCACTGAAATGAAGTCTCTAACCCCTGTAGTTTCTGAGATATGTTAGAAAATTGATTTTTAATGGCGGCCATCTTGAAAATCAATATGGCTGCCGCCATAGCACTTTCAAAATACTTTATATGAATTCTGGGTGTGATATGAAAGGGATTGTCGCTGAAATCATCTCCCTAGCTATCATAGTTCCTGAGATATTGATGAAAATAGGTTCAGAATGGCGGCCATTTTGAAATCCAAGATGGCGGAGGGAACAACAAATCTCAAGATGGCTCCCGGCCTAAAATGGTAGAGTAGGTCCTTCTGAACATTTGTGCCAAGTTTCATGCTTTCCTCACTCTACGAGCGATTCTTACACCCATCACCCCGACTACAATACAATGTTCCTAACCTCAACCATTCACAAGTTATCTCTTTCACAAGACTTTGCAATGTTTAGGACCTGTGGCCTAGAAACATACGTCAAGGTCATTGAAGGTCACACTCACCTGATAGGAGGATGTGGATAATGGTCCCTACCATTACGGCACTTCAAACAACAGGCATTCTATAAACAAGTTTTTCGGTGTTTTGATTCTGTTACTGTTAGGTAACTTAGGGATAACCATGAAGCTGATGAGGAAGTTTATTCTTCTTCCTTATCATGGACATCAACATGTCAGCCAATAACGGCGCAAAATCCTAACTAATTAATTATACAACAAATCGCGCTACAATCACTAGTCTTGATTAAAGCCCCCACCTGGTGGTCCTGACAGTGATCTTGGGGAAATAGGTCAAGGTTATTAAAGGCCTTACTCATCCGAGAGTAGGATGTGGTTAATGATCCCTGACACTATTTGTAACTTCCAAGCATTTATACCCAAGTTTCTGAGTATTTTGGCCCTGTAACCTTGAAAAGTAGGTCAAGGTCATTGAAGGTCACTCATTATAGATATTATATGCACCAAGGATGTAGTCAAGACAAGGACATCCGAGGCCGAGACACGAGCCTCCAAGACCGAGGCTATCAAATTCAAAATGTGGACTAGGCCAGTCCCGAGGCCCAAAATATTAACTCAAAAACACAGGGATCAACGCAAGGCCAAGGATTTAACATCCGAGACAGAGCGAGCCAAGGCCATCAAAATTTGACTCCCGAGGCCGGCCTTGAGGACGAGGCCAGCCTGGAGACCTCCAATACTTAATGTATGCCCAGGAATTCATGTCCGCGATTCGTGCACTTTAGCGTGGATAAACAGATTATATGTGTATCTAAGAAATTTTCTTTTGTTCAAATTTTAAATGCCCCAGACATACGAAAAATGAATACCCCCCTTGGAACACGGGTCAAAAATTAGTATCCCCTCCAGATGGCCTAACTACCGCTGAACGGTCCCTTTATCTATTGAAAAGCCCATCCGATTGATTATGTTGATTAATGTCGGGAATCGCCAAGCACTAGTCATCAACAACATACAATTATTTTACTACATAATCCTGTCCATTGTGAAAATTCCCTGTGACTCACATCAGCATATTTGACAACGCCAGCGCTGTATATCCCAGATTTGATGATATATGATATCTTCTTCGGGCTTGGCCGTGATTAAGGACACTTCATTCAGCTGGGTGGCAGAGTGGTTAAATTACTGCCTACTCCGCTAAAGGTCTTCGTCTGCAAGGGTTCAGGGGCGGACTGGCGCCATTTCGGGCCCGAGGCAAAATAAGTCAATGGGCCCTTAAGTCCTTATTGGCAGCATCATTTCAAATGAAAAAAGCAAAATACCATAGCACTTTTCTTGGGATAAATTGTTATTAGGGGACCCCATGTCGGAGGGCCCTGTCTTATTCAGTCAATTTGGTCACATCACACGTAAAATTTTAAACCAAAAACACACGTTTTGGCTTTGTCTTGAATTATTTTATTTTTTGACATCTTGCATGGGCCCCCCTGAGAGGATGGGCCCATGGCAGCTACCACTCTGCCACATAGGCCAGTCCGCCCCTGCAAGGGTTTGAATCCTGATTGGCGAACCCAAAATTTTCCACGGTCCTTCATGAGCAAAAGGGTCATTCCACCTCATTTCAACAGATGGCTCCAACCTCACCAAGTTAGAATGTCATGAAAAAAGCCATAACTCTTGAAGGAATACTAAACACTAGGGGAGAGCGGGGCACAGTGAGACGGCGGGCACAGTGAGACAAAGCCCATAGCGTCTAGCTGCTACTGTTTACAGATCAACCCTCTTTTGTATAGTACAAAAACTATGTAAGTGAGAGACTGTCCTATATCCTGAATGCCTACACAGCATATCGAGCGTGCAATTTTAATATTTTGGTTTTTAGTCAGTAAAAGTAAATAATCTTGCTGAATGACTTTTTTTTATAATTCCCAAGAAAAATGGTATGATGCAAATCAATTGCCAGGGTTTCAAACCTTGATTATTTGTCTTAGTTTAGTGAGATGATGATCCACAATGCATATATCCGGTCCGCAGGATCAAAACTTTTATAAGTAGAGCTGCGTGGGGCACAGTGAGACAGTTTGAGACGGGGCACAGTGAGACATCAAATTACACTCCAAATGACCTGAATGTAATACATAGCTCACAATTAACCATTAAAACAAAATGCCTGCTATAAACTACTGATTTTAGTGAGTCATATCCGAAAGGAAGCATCAGAGGCAGGCTAATTAGGACAGGAGGACACGGCATTGTCACGGCAATGAGGCGAAGGACGATCACTACTGCCGTGCAACATAGGCCCGGCAAGACCCTCAGATGGAGGAACATAATTTTCTCATGGAAAATAATATGTAAATGCCGAAGCATGAAGATGGGACCGCCTAAACGCAAAAAATAAATTTTAAAGACTCAAAATTGTAATTATCTAAATTATTCATTTTTGTATTCAGGTTTGTTCAATAATAAGTTTTGAGAATTTTTTTTTTCCCAACATTATTATTTGTTTTGGGAAGTTTTTTTTTTTTTTAACATTTTTATTTTTTGAGAAAATTTTTTTTTTTGGGAATTTTTTTTTTTTTTTTAGAAAAAATTTTTCGAACATGTTTTTTATTCAAAAATTTTTTGAGGTGGAAAAAAATTTTAGAAGAAGAAGGTAGTCACGTGTGATGAGAAAAAAGTGCCAGGATCACATTATGGGACGTCTGAATCACTTTTTTTGATTGAACCATCTGGATCACTCCACTCGCATGATAGCCATAAGTGACGAGACACCTCGCTCCGCTCCGTGAGCCGTTGGCTCGGTCCCGTCTATTAACGTGATGCGAAGACAAGTCGAACGAATTCCTGCAGCAGTGAGAACGAGACATTGAGACTTTTTTTAATGGGGGAGGGCAGATTCCCCGCCCAGTTAAAAAAGTGCCCCCCTCCTCTCCCAGTTCCTCCTCCATCTGTGTGCAGACGCCGCAGAGGCATTGATACCCCCTTCCCAAAGGGGTACTTCTCCAACTTTAAATATGGATGCACCATGGCAACTTAGAAAACCATGGCAACTTAGAAAACCGGAACCATCTCAATACGGAAACCAACGTCAAAACCACAAACCATTTTAATCTTTCAGCAAAAATTGTGGCAACTATTAATCTTTATGCTTTTTAAATATAAATTCAATAAGTGCAGTGACAAGCTTTTTTCTCATAATGATTGTAATGCCTGTGTTAATCATCTTTTCAAGCTGATTCGAACAAAACCAGAGGCCTACATGATGGGTTTGCAAAAAAACGGCAAATTTATCAGAAACCTTAACCATCCAGCGGCGCCTATATACTCTTTCATAGTGAGTACCCCCCACCCCTTGATATAGCAACAACTCAGTGCTGATGAATTCACATGAAGTGCCTGGGGGGGGGGGGGCTGTGTCACCCTCCGGCCTTCGCCCCTTGGTCGGTCTCTGGTGCTGAGTTTCAAAGAAAATGATCACTCAGTTTCAATGCTGCTGAGTAATACGTAGCTACACAGTAGCACAGTGCGAGTCTGTGACTGACCATGGCTCATCAACATGATCAACAATCAACCATGTGCGTTGACAGTCGGAGTTGTCCGAGTTGCATGAAACTGACTCAAGAACGATTGACAGCTTATCACACTCACATGATCCATGCCTGCATTTGTTTCTGCCTTTGCAGCATATATATTGTACATGGAAGCACTTAAATTTACCTCTTTAGACTTGCTTTTGTAGAATTCGTACGATCTGAAGAATCTTGGCTCTCCCTCGTCTCCATCGTGGGCATCGTGAATCCGTTTGTGAAATTATGGGATGCCCGGTGTGCAGATGACGATGATTTTGGTTCTCCCTGGACTCCGAAGTAGGAAATACAAAGATACAAAAATTTATTTATCCTCAGTGGTTGAACATTACATGAGAACATTAGCCAATGTATGGCTAGTGACGATGCCACTCCGTCTGTCTTCTCGTGACTGGTGTCCTTGCTGTGTTCAAGGTATCCAACAGTTGATACCACATCATAAAATAGACTACTTTTTGCTACTTTTCAGTGAAAATTTTATTTGATTTATTTGATGGGAAGGGACTTTGGTCAGAAGTTTCTGTTAAAAATGTATACCTACCCACCCTGGCCTTTAGCCTCCCCCGGCTTTAGCCTTTAGGTATCATGATATTTCGTTACAGAAACTTTGGAAATATGTAAAATATATGTAACTTCACTGGAAGCTCATCCCCCTTCTGGGTATAGTATTTATTTACTCGGGTGTTCTTCCACCAACTTACATTTGCTTTTGTCGTGTATTGTACCTGTATTGTCATGTATTGTACTTGCGTAAGTTGGAAATAAATATTCATTCATTCATTCATTCATAATTTTAAACTAATTTATAGCCATTTATCCGAATACTTGGGCAAGTTCTGGAAAATCTATCAACAATTTATCAAAGTCTACAATGTGTGCAGCAAATTATTCAGGTCATTGCAACTCATTTGGAGCTTAAAAATAGGCCTAATTATTTCTGATTAAAAGGACAAACCAGAATAGCATTGCTGGCACATTGAACGGAGAGACGCACACTAAGCAGGACATTGAATTGTGTATTATCAAATGACCAACTCACATTAATTTGTGCAACAACAAACGTGATTCTGTTACTTTCAAATATGCTTGTCAAGAAAAATCCAAATTGAGATAAGTCGCTTTCTGCTAATGTAATTGTGATTTAGAGGATGTGCAATTGGCGATATTGCACTCTAAAAAAATCCAGACAAAATTGGTTTTTTAGATTCAAAATGGTTTTTTGAAAAACCAAATTTCAATGCAAAAAACCAAAATGGATTTTTTTAAAAATCCATTTTGGTTTTGCATTGAAATTTGGTTTTTCAAAAAACCATTTTGAATCTAAAAAACCGATTTTGTCCCGACATTTTTTAGAGTGTGCCTCCTTGCCAATTTGGCAAAGGAAGTTTTATACTCACTAGATAGGCCTACCCAAGCTACACATGTTTTATGATTATTTTTAATGTTCAAATTCCATGCCTCCTTATAGGCATTTTGTAAACAATTAGTATCTCCCCCCTTGAAACACGGGTCAAAAGTTAGTACTCCCTCGGGCAAACCCCCTGCTCCCAAACTTGTAATTTCTCAACGGTCCCCTATGGAGCAAATTTATACACAACCAGTGGGCACACGACGTAAACTCCGACGTTGCTAATTGGTGGAGGGCTGGTCTGTTGGTCACGTAGATATGTATGGTGGGGATTATGTCGCCCCAACGTGAACACGACGTCGGTTTTTTTTTACAACATTGCCACAACGTCGCAAGCGAACATTGAACTCCTGACATTGCCTCACAATGCTGTAAAACGTCGCCACAACGCTGCATGCTAATGTCATATCTTTGACGTTCTTCACAACGTTGTGACAACATAATTTCAACCATACAATTCTACGTCATTTGATGAAAAGTGTGACGTCGTTGCAACGTTGCTGCAACGTCGATGTGCCCATGGGCAAGCCTCACAATCATTCCGTCACTAAGCAGACTAAGGTGGCGCCCATTTATTTTCCAGGGGGGGGGCTTGGATTTTTCCTCGGTTGAAATTGTTTTTTTTCACGGTGACGGCAGTAATTATTTATTTCAAGCGCGAAAACTGCCGCGAAGTCTGCGAATATTCATTCCTAAATCAAGCTTGAAGTGCCAGAAGTGGCATGACGAGATGAATAATAGGCCTATGTATTTCGGAAAAAGTTAATTGAAAACCCAGTGCTATCCATAGAATGGAAATTTTTCCTGATACTATGTGAAATTTCAAGGTTAGAAGATAAACTTAAGGCAATAAATTTGACTTTAAACGGGGCCAAAAATAATTTTGGTGAGCACCAAAACCTGACAGCAATGCTATTCTATCGGGGTTGCAGCGGAATTTAACAAGACATGAGGGGATAAAATTAATTTCCTCACCGAAATACTTTTAAACTATGAAAATGTACACATTTAATTTACAACAGCTAAGGTGGAAACAAACTTTTTTTTTTTTTTCAAGTGCCGAACAAACATTTCTTTAGTTTCAAGAGGGAAACATACTTTTTTTCACCAAAAGCATACTTTTTTTCTTTCTTTTTTTTAACCAAAAAGCCATAGCCCTCAAAGACCATATTCGAAACCAGCAGTTCTGCAACATCTTTTGTAGCAAACTGCCCACACTTAAAAAGGCACCCCTCTTAATTAAAGGACACAGAACTTGAAACCTGCTCAAGATAATTCTTTGTAACCTCCCAAGCCTGTTTATTTAAAATCCCTTGGTCAACGATTTTAAAAGTTAGAAGAAAATCCAGGCTTGGCTAGCATTGGTTGTGATTTTGGTTTTTGAAGTAGTTTCAGTAAATGTGGCCTGATGCAGCCGATTATGAATGCTTTTCTGAGAAACTTTCCAGACACTTGGAAGGGATATTCAGCAAAATCCGTGCAAACTTTCATGGCCATACCTCAATAAGAAGTCAGTTTTTAAGTTGTTTTAAAAGATGTGAGTTTTTAAGTGTAAGCAGTGTACATGTATCGAACAACAGCACATTACAAAAAACAGCAAATTTGTGGAAAGCAGAAGTCAACGGTCATGGTGGGTGTCCCCTCAGTCATTATGGCAGCCAGTGAGGCAGCAGATGCCATATAAGAGGTTGACTATTCACCAATACAATTGCAAAAATAGACAGGAAGAGCTACTGAGGATTCATGAGCTATCCCTGTCCATGAAACCACAGAAGTTCTCAAAACAACTGCAACTATTCGCAGCCTTCCAGAAATACCATAGTATAGTGCCCCATGGATGGATTCTGCAGAGATCAAGCACATTCTAGGATATGTCCTTTTCCTTCCTAATATTATGAGACTCATAGGCGTACGGGAGGAGGGGGGCAGGGGGGGCGGTCGCCCCCCCAAAAGTTTGGGAAACAGTAAGAAATGTGTAACATGTTGAGGACTCCCGCTCTCTCTCTCATCTCATCAATCAACCCTCGTGAGCGCCCAGAACTGGGCTTAGAGGGCTGCACTTACCATATATATCTATCTATCTATAAGATTCGGGCAAAAAGGCTAAAAAATTTGGGCAGATGAATTGGTGAAAACTATTTAAAATTAGTGATTTCCAGGCAATTTCATTTGAAATGGTATTAAATTTAGATCTCGAAATTCGGGGAAATGTCGCTCGCCCCCCAAAAAATCGCACGTCCCGTACGCCTGTGATGAGACTAATGAGAGTTGCAGTGATGCCGATTCACGATAGACTTACTCAAAATTCTGGCAACAATTAACCAAACAAATATTCCCTCTTTTCTCAAGCCAATTACTATGATAGATTGTGAAGAAGCCATACAACAAACTGTTGGTTCTGTAAATAACTGCATTTGTAACAAAAATTATTTTCAATTACCAATCCACTTTATTCAAGAAGTTTGTATGGCAAATGTACATTTGTAAGTACAACTCAATCAACATTGATAGGGAAATGTAAATTACAAGAAACGGTAACACCTCAACCCCCCCCCCCACCCAATAAACAAAAAAACAACAACAAAAAAACACAACAAAACCAAAGCATGGTAACAAGATATTAGTAAAAAATGCATTTAGGCACACTCAGACCATTGAGTCTTACGAGACGTAAATCATATTTTACATACAATTAATGTGCTTAAATCATGGTTGACATGAATACAAAGATAAATTCTGGTATTATGCTGAATAATCTGAAGGACAAAAATACTACACTTACCACTGTCATTTACGTCACACACAAAAAAACCACCAGTAAACCAGAAAAAATATTGAACAAATCAGAAACAACACCAACAAAAATCATTTTAACATTGGTCACCCAGTACCACAAGTAAGTACTACTCACTAAGTGGACAAATAAACAAACATTTTTAGAAAGTGCTTACTTATCCATTTAGCAGATTATTTTACCCAGGTTCTCAATTTAGAAAAGGTAAGAACAGACAATATGGCCATTCTATTCGCTCAACAAATTTTGATTACAGATTACACACCTGGTTGAGGTTATACAGCTTCTTACATTGGTTGGGCAGGAGAATCCTCATTCAACTTGTGACAGATGTAACATTCGCTCTTCGGCATAGACCACAAATACTTGTTGATACTAAGTTGCTTTTCTGGTTCATTCACCGCCGAAGATGAAACCAATTGCCACTTATTTTCAATCAAGTATTTGATAACAATATCTTTGAGATTCGATGATCTGTACAGATTTACCATGGAATATATTGGTAATTTGTCATCATTTTGTAAGGTTAGTAGCTCTTTAATATCTTTCTTGGCACCTTCCGTTGGTTCCAAACTGAGAAGAACTTTAGTTTCCCCCCTCAAAATGATTCCCCGAGGAATACCTTCAAAGCAAGCATGCACGAGATTTGGATAGTAATTTAGAACAACTTCAGAATCACTCCCTCCGTAGCCAAAGTCCGATCTGAGGTACTCCTCATAGTTGATGTTCTCAACATCCACCATCTCAAGCAGGTGGCAAGGGCTCAGGTCGACGTCAACTTTCGGTGGGTTCCTTTCAGCGATCTTCTTTTCAACAGCGGTTATCAAATCCCGGATTTGAAAGAAATCGGCCTCTGCTTTGAGCAATTCCAGGTCTGCGAATCCATCAGGTAGACATAATTTTCCCTTGCGCATGAAATCTAAAATATACTTGAACATATCTCCATTGCAATCAATGAAGATATGGCCATCTGGATCCCTCATACTGACGACCGTGTGTCGGCCACTGAACATTGCTCCCAGCATGCTAGCAGGGTAAGTGCTCAGAGTAGCACGAGTTGTTGAATACAGGACTCCTCCCACGTTCAGTGTGTTCATCTCATTTGGTGTCCCTTTACAGCTGCAAGTGACCGCTTCCGTTACTTCCATTCTTCTGAAAATAAAATAAGACAAGATTTGTTAGTTGTTGCAGAATGTCCACAGCACCATTTAGGCCTATAAACAGCTGAAAATGATGCTGGCAATGAACCTGATTTTATAAGTCATTATTTGACAGTGAAAAGAACAATTCAAAAGGCAAAAAACAGCCATTAATCAATTTTCAAACTCAAGGTGCCTCAGTATTGAGGGGTCCATATCTAGTGTGACATAACGATGGTAAGAATCATTCACGCTAGAAATGGACCCCTGATTGCTGAGACACTCTTAGTTTAAAACTCCAGCAGTTGGTGATTTTTACTTGAATTGTTCTCTTGAGAGTCAGACATCTATAGAAACTAATACTTGGCACTGAGAGTGACTAAATTGAGACTTATAGCTCTAGCAAGAAACTGCTTCTTAGTATCATTCCGTCACATGTGAATTTCATGAGTTATGCACTTGGTAGGCTAAATGGGACAGGAGGATGACACTGCAATGAGGCAAAAATGATTGAAACAACCGTCCAAATTAGGCCCAAGTGACCCGGAAAGAGCTGGATTCGAACCCTGGATCCAGTGATTTGCAGCCTATTAGCTCCAATTGGGAGGAGGGTGGTCGGTAGGATCATAGGCGTACGGGACAGGCGTTTCGCGGGGGCCTGTCGCTATTCTGCCCTGAAATTTTAACATGGCACGGATGTGACTAGGGCAGTGGATCTGCCCTGATTTGCCAGGATTTGCCCTGGTTTATGCCATTTGCCCTGACCCCCTGCAAAATACGCCTATAATTAGGATGGACTCTTTTTTTGGAATTTCAACATGCCAGTGGTATAGATAGTTGGTTATAGCAAAAAAGAAAGTTATGGTTACACTATAAGTCCTGCAAGAAACTTAAGTGCTGTACGAATTTCATGGCTATGCCATTTACATATTATTCACAGGGCGAAATGGCTGAAGGCTGTTTCGCAAGCAAATGGGCCACAAGAAGCATCCAAAATCTGCAGTTATGGTCTCAACATCAAGGGTCCAGGGCAAGAAATTAGGTCAAATAAACCCATGCAGCTTCTCATAAATAATTTGGTTTCATATTTTAATAAACATGCCAAAATAATCTTTAAAAATTCCAATATTTTCCAATATTAGCCTCTGTACTTATCACTGTGGTGGAATTATTTATCAATAATGATTAGCCAAAACTAAATTAAATTATATACAAGGATTGTTTAAATTTAGTTTAATTCTAAAACACGTCAACAAGAAATCATAAGGGGCGGCCGACCAGATGATCTTTGGAGGGGGCTATGGACTTTTGGTGAAAAAAAAGATTGTTTCCCACTTGACACTGAAAAAAAGTTTGTTCAGCACATGAAAATAAAATAAAAAGTTTGTTTCCACCTGTAGCTATAGGGTACCGTAGTGTTAAAATTCCAATAAAAAAGTTTGTCGAGAGTATGCATGTGAACAAAATTGTTCGTCGATGCACCGCAAACGAAAAAAAAAGTGCCGGGGGTAAAGATAGATAAGTCGAAAGCACTGAGAGTGAGAGCTTTCAAACTTAAGGCTATGTCAGATTGTTGATGTTACATAATAGTAATAATCAGCAACATGATTTCCCTTGAAAATTGATTACTTACTGTGACATAATCATCAATTAGTTGACACTTAATGAAGATTATATGTTTCTTTAGTTTTTTTAGGGCCAACCAGATGATAGTTGGGGGCCATGGGGGCGTCTGTCTATATTTATGCCGATTTTAACTGGTAGCACTAGCTTTGTTGTGTCTACTTGTTAGTCAGATCATAATTGCTTCACTAAGGTAGAGACATACATACAGGACCATTTACCTGTGGCCTATCTATCTGTACCTATATATTTGCCTAATGTTTTAAACAGTTACCTCACTCTATTTCACACATATACATTGTACAAAATATACTGTAATAAATCAAGTTACAATAATAATATAATGAAAAGTTTCATAGCTGTGCCACATGATATACACATTACAGCTGATAGGCAATATTACCATCATGGCTCAATCAGGAACATGGAATTTACTCAATAAAAAGTATTTATTAAATGGTTCTTTTCTAAAATTTAAGATATATGATTAACTAGATCGTTTGTAGAACAAAAAGTATGCAATGATTATTGACAACCCATAAATCCCAAAATGATGAACTGCAATATTTTTGTAAATCTATCTACAGCATTACCAAGAGACATTACATGAGCATTCACTGCCATTCAGATATTGACATTCACAAATAAAAGAAAATACATTTTTAGCTGTGTTCAGGATTATTGCATTAATGGAAATAAGCGTGCCATTTTAATTCTTAAAGTTTACTGAAATTAATGCGTTTTATAACAATTTTTTTGTAAAAATTCAATTCACTTACCTTCTTTTTTTAGGCATTGTGTGCATGTATGTCTTTGGATTGCCACTGGAATGGCATTTGTTGCAAAACTAAACACTTGCAACAGGTCTGAGGATTAGAGGTGATTAGGTAAGGTGAGGACACACTTATGGTCAGATTATAATCTTATTTTTCTCAGTTATGTTGCTTTGTCACCTTTCAAGTACATCACATTGTAATCCCTTCTCTCTTGGACAAAATCAGAAAATGAACAAAAAATCTTACACAGCAGCAAACCTTGATATTGAGAATACCAACATTGTTTGCCACTAGAACGAACTTCAGTTATGATATATATTTTAAAGGGTGCTTTAAGTGCCCTGCTTTGTCACCATTCTAAAACAATTCAGTTAAACCACAGAAACTTAAAGAAAAATTAAATTCTAAACTTTTTTGTTCTGAAATTTTTTGACATGACGCCCCACCCATCCTCCCTCATCGGTGGACCCGCCCACTGCTAACAACAATGTACGGGCCGTAGTTTGTAAAGGACCCTGGTGATCCCCCCCCCCCTCTTTTTTAAAAATATAATTGCTATTTCATATCTCAGCTGGAATATTACCAAGTTTTACTACATTTTTATGGGCATTTTTCATTGTAAGCCCACAGATTTGAAAAACATGATTTTCCTTATGTTTTCAATGTTATTTCCGAAGACAAATTGGGGTGCATTCAAGTGACAGTAGTTCTTTAAAAATTCTGGTGACCCCCCATTTTAATTTTTTTCCCGTGTTCGTTATAGTCTCAGCATGCTTAATTATCACAAAATTTCATTCACTTTTCGTGGTTGGTTCTGAACTGTATAATTTCCCTTTAATTTAGCAAAGTGGCAATCATTGTCATTTCCAGTTATGGCTGTGTCAGTATGATTTAATAATTTTTTTTTTGTGTGGATGGAATCGATTGGTACAGAGTCGGTGATATCATGGACAATTAAACTGTCCATGGTTTCATCAATGCTATTTCGTATGTCGTAACATCAATCATCCAGATATTCGCGGATGACAGAATAATTTACTGCGCCATCTTGAACTCGGAGGACAATACCATCCTGCACGAAGACATACAGGCCCTGAAAACCTAGTCGGACAAGTGGGCAACTGCGCTTCAATGACGCCACATACACAATAATTCACCGAGAAAGGAGAAACCAGCGTTGCAGCTGCTGCATCGCCATCTGATATTGCTAGAGTCAACCAGAGTTGAGAAGGATCTAGAGAGTTCACAAAGAAAAATAACTCAAGTTCCATCATCATGTCAACTTTTCAGTAAAAAAGGACAACAAAATCCTTGGCCTAATCAAACACATATTCCCCAGTCTGGAAGAAGTAGGCCATCCCTTGCTATTCAAGACTCATGTCAGGCTACAGCTGGAGTATGCCAATGTGACATGGCATCCACACTTCGCCATGCACACTAAAGAGATTTTAAAATAACCATGACATGCTTGTTTCAGAGATATTAGCCAGTTTCCATCAAAATGCGCCAACAAGAGGCCACACCAAAAAGCTCTACAAGCCAAGAAGCTCCAAGATATATGACACAGACACCAAAGCCAAATGAAACACTTTTTCCAGGGTATAGTTTCCCAATAGGATCATTGACAACTGGAATGGCCAGCTGCAGCACATCACTGAAGCAACATCTGTCAACAGAGGCCTATTCCATAGCTTAATTGACAATCTCCACTTCAACAAGCACTATTTGCAAATGAGGTGTGCATGCAAAGTAAATTTTCAAGTAATTTGAATGGCCAAAACTTGGCGAAAACAGAATGAGGCAGATGATCAAAATGTCAAGGTATCAATTAAAATGCCAGAGACAGTCTGTACACACAAAGCAGGGGTGCCGGAAGGAATCGCGGGCGGCAGGGGCGGTCAGACGAAAAAGACAAATCATATTCGCGCCAATTTCGCATGACAAAATGTAAATAGAAAGTCAATAATAATTTTGAACATATAATTACTAATTTGTGCCTAAAATTAGTAAAATAAGGCCTAATATAATTTTTTTTTAAAGATCTGAAGGGCACCCTTGACCCCCCTGCCCCCCTTGGACAAAGGCAGGAGGGGCAACTGCCCCCCCCTGCCCCCCTGTTCTGGCACCCCTGACACGAAGAGAGTACCTTTGCACATATTTTTGGTCATACCATTATATTTCAGTTACCTTGAAGGACAGGGGATTTAAAAGTAAAATGGCCCAGGGGCAGGGGGACACAAAACCCCATCCAGAGCTTCAGAAATGAGTCTGAAAATAATTAATATACATGAAAAAAGAACCCAAATTTGGCAACAATTTATCTCTCCTTTACTGCAGCCGACACCACACCAGTTTGTTATTTAACTTAAACCAGTATCTAGTAGAGGAAATATGAGCTCATTTTTGATGATGACCCCGCACGGAAGTACAACAGGCCGAATCATATACCAAAATGTTCGCCAGAATGTCAGCTATCTGAATCCGGCTAAGAAAATTACTGGTTCCGGGTACTAACTAAGGGAGAGCTGTTGCCATGGCAACAGATTTATTAAAATTGTAATTCTCAAATTATTAATTTTTAATGCTTTTCTTAAACACCAAAGTTCTCAGGTGAGGTTTTTGTGCCTGATCAAACAAAAGTTGAGACACACCTCCCACTGGCAGACCAATTTTTCTTTTACATTGTATTGGTTGCCATGGAAACGAGAAATCATAACAAGTTTGAAGTTTCCAGTCATTATCATACACTTTGATATCTTATACTCCAAAATGATTTCATTAAACCCGCTAGTGTTTTATGTGGAAATGTTGCTGAGAGTGCCCTCTTCCAAAACCTGAGCGAGATTTTTATGTTTTATGTCTATTTATTGCACTACAATGGTTTCCAAGGCAATAAGTCAGGACAAACAAGTTTATAAGAATTTTGGAATTTATCAATATCTCAACTAATAGACATGCCATAGTGCTCATTTTTGGACATAATCATTGTGGCAGGATGACCTTCAGAAAAATGAACCCTCGGATGTGTGGCATGGTCCTGGTTGCCATGGAGACAGGATATCATAACAAATTTGAAGTTTTCAGTCATTGTCACACACTTTGATCTCTTATACTCCAAAATAATTTTATTAAACCCGCTAGTGTTGTATATGGAAATGTTGCTGAGAGTGCCCTCTTCCAAAACCTGTTTGAGATTTTTATGTTTCATGTCTAGTTATTGCACTAAAATGGTTTCCAAGGCAATAAGTCAGGACAAACAAGTTTATAAGAATTTTGGAATTTATCAATATCTCAACTAATAGACATGCCATAGTGCTCATTTTTGGACATAATCATTGTGGCAGGATGACCTTCAGAAAAGTGAACCCTAGGATGCGTGGCATGGTCCTGGTTGCCATGGAGACAGGATATCATAACAAATTTGAAGTTTTCAGTCATTGTCACACACTTTGATCTCTTATACTCCAAAATAATTTTATTAAACCCGCTAGTGTTGTACATGGAAATGTTGCTGAGAGTGCCCTCTTCCAAAACCTGTTTGAGATTTTTATGTTTCATGTCTAGTTATTGCACTAAAATGGTTTCCAAGGCAATAAGTCAGGACAAACAAGTTTATACGAATTTTGGAATTTATCAAAATCTCAACTAATAGACATGCCATAGTGCTCATTTTTGGACATAATCATTGTGGCAGGATGACCTTCAGAAAAGTGAACCCTAGGATGTGTGGCATGGTCCTGGTTGCCATGGAGACAGGATATCATAACAAATTTGAAGTTTTCAGTCATTGTCACACACTTTGATCTCTTATACTCCAAAATAATTTTATTAAACCCGCTAGTGTTGTACATGGAAATGTTGCTGAGAGTGCCCTCTTCCAAAACCTGTTTGAGATTTTTATGTTTCATGTCTAGTTATTGCACTAAAATGGTTTCCAAGGCAATAAGTCAGGACAAACAAGTTTATACGAATTTTGGAATTTATCAAAATCTCAACTAATAGACATGTCATAGTGCTCATTTTTGGACATTATCATTGTGGCAGGATGACCTTCAGAAAAGTGAACCCTCAGATGTGTGGCATGGTACTGGTTGCCATGGACACAGGATATCATAACAAATTTGAAGTCCTGGTCATAATTGACACATTTAGGGCTCTCATATTCTAAAATGATCTTATAAAACCTGCAGTTGTGATACATGAAAATGTTTGGGAGAGTGCCCTCTTTCCAAATTTGGGTTAGATTTGTATGTTTCTTTGAAATTTATTTCATTATAACTATTTCCAAGGCAACATATCGGGTCAAACAATTTTAATGAATTTTGGAATTTCTGAATATCTCGGAGATCATAGAATCTGATATGCCATCTTGCTCATTTTTGGATATAATCATTGTGGAAGGACGACCTTCAGAACAGTGAACCCTCCATGTCATGTGCCTTGGTTGCCATGGAAACAAGAAGTCAAAACAAATTTGAAGTTTCCCGTTGATTTACATGTATAAATAACACACTTTGGTCTCTTTTGCACTAAAGTTATTCATAAAACCAAAAAGGTTTGTGATTCTAAATGTCTGTCTGAGTGTCCTCTTTCAAAACATAGACAAGATTTGCATGTTTTATATAATTTATCTTACAAATCGTTTAGAACTGAGACAACAAGTCAAGGCAAACAATATATTTGAATTTTGTAATTCATCAATATCACAACTTAATATCCTGGCCATCATGTTCAGTTTAATGACAAACCATTATGTAGCAATGACCGTCAGAAAAGTGACCCTCCATGGGATATCGTGGTCCTTGTTGCCACGGAAATGCATAAATCTTTAGATATTATAGGTAATTTTGAGAGTTTAACAAATTAAATTTTGTGAGTTCAATGAATTTCCAATCAACAATGCATTAGTACATAATTAGGCATTTTTCAATTCCAGTGTGTCAGACCTATTATGTAATTGTGTTTGTTCAATGTATCTCCAAATTAATAACGCCATTTGGATATGTTTTACACATGGTCATATATGTGCCATGGAGCCAATACACCAATTTTGTCAAAACATGACAGTTCAATGAGGCATTGTGACAAACAGTCAAGTTTTGGGTGTTCACACTTATTATGCAATTTCTTCAAATTCCCTCGAAAAGAACCAAAAATCTATCCAACTGATCATAAATACCATGAATGTTTGCCTCATAACACAGTGAAATGTAGAACCATCATTTCAACCAAGGATGAATTCATGATCAAAAAATGCATATAACTATCCTGCATTGACATAGCATTGAAATTGCAATTTATTGCAATGAAAAGATCATGTAAGCCAGACAAAAAATGAAACCATGATCAAACTTGTACCTTGCTTTCCTTAGGTTGAGAGCTTACCCCAAACCATAGAACATCACATTACAACAATGGCTGGCCATGCAATTTCAAGATATTTGCAATTGATGGAGCTCATATGATTTGACAATACTATTCCTATGGGAAACTGAACCGGGAATTTTCCACTTGCCATTATGTTTCCGAGAGATGCAGGGTTTGATGGTTCGTCACACAGGACTAAAGAAGGGTCCTAAAGACACATTCTAAGGATAATTTGCTGTGATATGACATGTTTTGACAGCAAGATGGACTTCTGTTTTTGAAAAATGGTACTTCCAATGGTTTTCCAATACAATTGTATAATTTTTATTACT
Source organism: Platynereis dumerilii (assembly GCA_026936325.1). NCBI lineage: Eukaryota > Metazoa > Annelida > Polychaeta > Phyllodocida > Nereididae > Platynereis > Platynereis dumerilii. The sequence continues at coordinate 137,971,568 of JAPTHN010000001.1, forward strand.
TGATCATGAAGGCATCAATGTTTATTATGACATGGCATTTTATGATCAGTCAGAGACCATGGCATCAAATGTGTGAAATTCAAGATGTCACTGCTTCAGTTTAGGTTTGCAAAGTTACACTTCAGTAGATTGTCTGGGTGAAAAATTATGACACATGAAAAACTTGCAGATCAAGAGTTATCACATTATATATGCAAATTCCATCACCTTTAAACAGAGAATCTGCGTCATTTCAGCCAGTTAATCGGTGAAAATCAGCCAATTTTGACACTTCAAATAGCAGGAATGTCTTGAAATGTTCACAGAATATATGTTTTAAAGCATTTTTAACAAAGTCATACCTCCCTTTAGACTCAAAACAGCCTCAAAACAGCTGCGACAAGATACCTTGTCGCAACTGTTCTACTATGCTTTGTTTCCCATCTTTGACAGCTGCACTGTCCAGGAGGATCTTCCTATTTACCTCAATGGTATCTAAAATATTAAGGATACCCCTACAAACCTTTAATTCAACGCAGGACTGGAACACAAGTACTTATTTGTTGAGACTATGTTAAGCTTAAAGTTAGATTAGTGATAGGATGACCTGAAACGCGCTAACAAGCTTTCCCAGCATCTAAATAGCAAAAGGGGATGCTTAGTGCCACTAAAAATTATTTGACTTTAGCGACGTAACTCCGGTGACAATTTGTGAAGTCAATTGAAATGATACATGGTTAATAAGTTATCTATAATATCAATAATATGCATGTGTTTCCATTACAAACAAGACTGCAATGCCCCATGAAGAATTCACTTTTCTGAAGGAGATACATACAAAATGATTATGTCATAAAATGAGCCAGTTGTCAAGAGTATCAGTTACGATATTGATGAATTCAAAAAATCGTTCAATTGTCTTTACCTATTCCATTGTCTTGAAAACCGTTCAGTGGATAAATTTTACATCATACATAAACATCTTGCCCAGGTTCAGAAAGAGGACATTCTCACAATGCATTTTAATGTTAAACACTTGCTGGTTTTATGTAATTATTTTTGAGTAAAAGAGACAAAAGTGTGTTAATTATGAATCCCCTAGAAACATCATAGTTGTTATTTCTCGTTTCCATGAAAACTAATAGTTGTAATTTGTAATAAAATATCATGGAGGGTTCACTGTTCTGAAGTTCATCTTTCCACAATGATTATATACAGAATTAATGAGCAAGATGACATGTCTATTAGTTGGGATATTGAAAATGTCTCAACCTCATCCAAATTATTTGACCGTTTATGTTGCCTTGGAAATAGTTTTAATGAAATAAATTTCCATGAAACATACAAATCATACCCATATTTGGAAAGAGGACACTCTCACAAGCATTTTCATGCGGCACAACTGCAGGTTTTATGAGGTAATTTTAGAGTATAAGAGTTCAAAGTATGTTAATTATGGCCAGAACTTCAAATTTGTTATGATATCCTGTCTCCATGGCAACCAGGACCATGCCACACATCTGAGGGTTCACTTGTTTGAAGGTTATCCTGTAACAATATGTCCAAAAATAAGCACTATGGCATGTCTATTAGTTGAGATATTGATAAATTCCAAAATTCTTGTAAACTAGTTTGTCCTGACTTATTGCCTTGGAAACCATTTTAGTGCAATAACTAGACATGAAACATAAAAATCTCAAACAGGTTTTGAAAGAGGACACTCTCAGCAACATTTCCATGTACAACACTAGCGGGTTTAATAAAATTATTTTTGAGTATAAAAGATCAAAGTGAGCGATAATGACTGGAAACTTCAAATTTGTTATGATTTCTTGTTTCCATGGCAACCAAGACCATGCCACATACCTGAGGGTTCACTTTTCTGAAGGTTATCCTGCCACAATGATTATGTCCAAAAATGAGCACTATGGCATGTCTATTCTTCAAGATATTGGTAAATTTCAAAATTCTTATAAACTTGTTTGTCCTGACTTATTGCCTTGGAAACCATTTAAGTGCAATAAATAGACAAGAAACATAAAAATCTCAAACAGGTTTTGGAAGAGGACACTCTCAGCAACATTTCCATATAAAACACTAGCGGGTTTAATGAAATTATTTTGGAGCATAAGATATCAAAGTGTGTGACAATGACTGAAAACTTCAAACTTGTTATGACTTCTTGTTTCCATGGCAACCAATACAATGCAGAAGCAAAATTGGTCTGCCAGTGGGAAGTCTGTCTCAACTATAGTTTGCCCAGGCACAAAAACATTGTCTGTGAACTTTGGTGTTTAAGAAAAGCATTAAAAATGAATTATTTGCAAATTACAATTTTAATAACTCTGTTGCAATGGCAACAGCTCTCGCTCAGTTAGTACCCAGAACCAGTAATTTTCTTAGCCGGATTCAGATAGCTGACATTCTGGCGAACATTTTGGTATATGATTCGGCCTGTTGTACTTCCGTGCGGGGTATCTCCTTAAATATTGCACTTTTTGGCTTCTGTTTCCTCTACTAATCTGTGTGTGACATTAGTCATTACATTTCTACCAAAGACACGGGCGGTTTTGGAGGTCTTTTTTTCAACGGCGCTCAGACATTTCCTGGGAATTTTAAAGATTTTGGGCATTCACGCTGTCAATTTTGAATGCTCGGCGGGCAAAAATGTATATGCATAGCATTCCTAGAAATCAGGGGAAGTGCATTACGGTTGTCAAAAAAGATCAACACCTTGAAACTTTTTTGCGGCCACCGTGGAAAAGACAAGTCTTTTTCTAAATTTTAGGATGAACGACGTCCATTTTTCTATGAACCCAGCAGTAAAAAAATGAACAGAGTGGCAGGGGATGGCCTGATAGATCTGTTGCAATGACTCCATTAATTTTTACATTGACCCCGTTCATTTAAATGCTCTATGTTTACGGCACCCCCCTGTCTGCCTCTAATCCCTTTTTAATTAATTATATAATCGTTTCTTCTCACTGTTCGATGTAAATTTCCCCAAGAAACCGTCTTACGCTGCTCTGCCGCCCTAAAATCCTAGCCGTGCAATCGTAGCATAAATGGTTGACAATTCCTGCCAAGAATACACAATTGCGAAAATGGAGAGAAGAGTTACAGAGGATTCCGGAGTTGTCCCTGCCCATGAAACCACAAAAGTCCGACAACATAAAACAACTGCTACAATTTGCGGTCTACCGGAAAATCAAGAATTGCAAGCACATTGGAACCGCCCTTTTTCCAAAGGTGTACCCACAGCAGATTTGTTTGTCCTCAGTAGAAAGGACTACACCCCCAGAATAACTTCATAATCAGAAGAGATACTATTTTTATTGTGAATCAACTTTATTAATTAATCAGATTTGTTCGGGGAAAAGTGTATGTTTAGCTTACACGAAATTCAACTCTACATTTGCAGGGTAATATAATATAGAATTGAAGAAATGAAACAAGCATGGTGAAGATATTTAAGCACACCCATGGGAGTCACATGAGAAAAAGTATTAATGGTTTTAAAAAAGATTCAGTTACCTAAAGTCATAAAGTTAAGTCAAGCTAGGCATCTGGTGCATGATTCAATCTAGCTGCCTGCAAACCCATAAATGTTAAGAATCTTTATACATAACATCAAAGTAACTAAGTGAAACATAGATATGTATATCACATTGTTACAAACAATTAAGATTATATTAAGCAAAACATTTTCTTTATCCATTAATAAACTTATTTCAAAATAAACAACATAGTGCCCATTGGCTCTCAGTTAACAAACGTAGTAACTCATAATAATAATTATGCTAATTCTAAACAGTCCTGTTCCTTGTTAAGGTTGTACTGGCACTTCTGCTTCTTGCACTGGTTGGGCAGGAGAATCCTCATTCAACTTGTGACAGATGTAACATTCGTTCTTCGGCATAGACCACAAGTACTTGCTGACAGTAAGTTGCTGTCCTGGTTCATTCACAACAGAAGATGACACTAACTGCCACTTCTTTTGGATAAGGTATTTTATAATAAAATTCTTGAGATTTGGTAATCTATACAGATTTACCATGAAGTGTGATGGCCATTCATAATCATTGTTGATGGTTATAAGTTCTTTAATTTCCATCTGAATATCTTCTGAGGGCTTCAAACTGAGAAGTACAGGGGTTTCCCCCCTTAAAATGATTCCCCGGGGAATCCCTTCATATGCAGCATCCATGAGATCCGGATAATCGGAAATAATTTCATGATGTTCATCACTGTAACTGAAGTCGGAATTTAGATATCTCTCGTAGTCTACCTTCTCAATATCCACCATCTCAAGAAGATGGCAAGGTCTCACATCAACCTCAATTTCTTCCTGAGGCTCAATTTCTTCCTGAGGCTCAATTTCTTCCTGAGGCTCAATTTCTTCCTGGGGTTCTCTTTCAGCAATCTTTTGGTCAATAGCGACCACCATATCCTGGATTTGGAAGAAATCCGCTTCTGCCTTGAGCAATTCCAGTTCGTCGAAACTCTCTGGTAGACATAGTTTCTTCCTACGAATGTAATCTAAAATGTACTTGAACATTTGTCCATTGCAATCCAGAAAGACATGGCCATTGGGATCTTTCATACTGACAATCTTATGCCTGCTGCTGAACATGGAGCCCAGCATACTTTCAGGGATACTGCGTAGGGTAGCACAAGTTGTGAAGTACAGGACACCGCCCGCATTCAGGGTAACCATCTCATCTGACTTCTCTTTACCATTGTTATTGACCACTTCTGGTACTTCCATTCTTCTGAAAGGAGAATAAGACAGGATTTGATAAATTGTATTCACTAGTCCTGTATAATGGACTTGGTAGGTTAGGTAGGACAGCGGGAGGACACTGCAATCAGGTGAAAGATGTTTGAAACTGCCATCCATCAAAGGCCCTCACTCCACTGTACACTGGTGAATTATGTACATGTATCCTTACCATTAGACCAGCCATTACAATTGTTGATTCATGATTTCAGTGTGGATTTGCAAGGAATTTGGTGGTCGTGAGGCCTTCAAATTAATAGCCAATGGAATAAAGTATTGCCAAGTGCCAGGCTCAAACTTTTAAGGGGGGCATTATTTCATCTCAATGGGAGGGGGCTTGGAGTGTTTTTTTTAAAAAATAAATATGTTCTTGCTCAGTTTTGGTGAAATAAATAAATTCTTTCTGGGCAGTCTCAAAATGAATAATTTCTGGTGGGGTATATTCTTTAGATGGCGATGCTGGATTTAGGAATGAATATTCAGGGACTTGGCACGCTTGAAATAAATAATAATTACAGCTGCTGTTACCGTGAAATAAATAATTTCCCACTGAGGAAAACTCCCAAGCCCCCCTCGATTATTAAATGGTCACCCCCCTAAGATGAACTATGACATTTATGAATTTAAGAATCACTCGACGTAAGGGTAAAACAAAAATGGAAAAAAGGTAGGGTGAGGGTACCAGCAGTGTTTTGGGAGTTCCTCCGTGGCCTAATGGTTAAGAGTGCTTGTTTGCACAACCACTGGCTCTGAGGGCGTGGTTTCGAATCCCACCCCGGAACTCAATTTAGTCCGAGCCCATGGGACATTAAATGGAGGCGGGTTGTATCCAGTGTTCTATGCTGGGGCAACTGAAAGACCCTGGGCATCCCTGAACTAATAGGGTATGTACCAGACTCATAGTCTTCTCATCTCATCATCATACGGCGACGCCTGCCTCGATATAGCCCACTAAGGTGCTGCAGAGGCATAAAAAAAACACAAACAAACACAAAACCAGCAGTTTTGGGTGAGGCTAAGAGCACTTTTGGGCGAGGGTATAGCAAGCATATAAAGTGCCCCTTTTCCTCCTTGAGACTACCATAGACAAGTTGCCCCGAGGCCCAGTGTCCCCTCACTTTTCGAAGCGTTCCGCCACCTCTGATAGCAAGTTTTGGACAAGGAGAACTTCCGTTGTGGCAAGCAAAGGGCGAGGGTTACCGGTTTGGTGAAGGTAACCTCAGCAAAATCGGGAGGGTAGTGCATTCATAATATATAGTCTGTAGCCTACATTTGTATACAATGTAGGCTACATACTATGTTTTTGAAACTGCATGTATTTGCTGAGGACTATGATGACTTTTCCATCTATGAATTTATTTTTGTTTTACAGCGCCTTTGAGCAGCAATTCTGGCTGGAATTGGTGCTTTATAAATTTTAATAATAATAATGATACATATTTAATCAAGAATAGCAAATGCTTTAGACTGAGGCAGAACAACACAGGAGTGCTATTTTTGTGGAAAATATACTTAACTGGGACTGCAAACAGTAACATGGCCATGATCGGCCATTGGATCTCGGGGAGAGTTTCCGAGATCGGAACACCTAACTTCAGGTGTTCAGTGTATATAGGGTATTAGTTCTATGAAGCTCAAAACTGGTTAGAAAGATGTAGATTGAGTTGAAATATATTGTGCTACTGTGTTGCGGACATAGCTTGATTTGTATGGACTAGACCAAAATTCAGGTATATAGCCATTGACTCTGAAAATATTACATCCATGGCCGATGTTTAACTTACTTTTCTGTTGCCATAGAAACGACACCTTGGGGTAGGCAGCGCAGCTTAATTTTTCATACAAAACTCAACAATTTTGCTGTGTAAATCACCACAAAATTGATTGTTTATACACAATAAATGTTGAACATAGATGTGCATCAGCTGCTTCACAATTTTTCAAAGTGCCCTTCTTGGTATAAAACACATTTTTTCATCCTTTCAATCAACTATGTGAGGAATTTTCAAAGTCTTAACTTAGAAAAGCACTGGAAATGGCATGTCACGAGTCCTGATTCGTAGCATATCTTTCACCTCTCAGCTAATTTTTTAGCTTAGGGAATAAGAAACAGTCACATGGTGCTAAAGCGTCATTGAGGTATCTTGAAATGCTGTCTTAATGAGATCCTGGGTTTGTGATCCATGCTTACCTGTGAGAACACACAATTTGATCGAAGCTCTCTGATCGCGTTTCGCCGTCCATGAGAAAAGCTCACCTAAAATAACTCTTTACAGTTGCAAAAATCAGGTTTAAATAGCTAAACAATGGATTGGCACAACATTGTGACATCATAAAGTTACAATCACGACTGCAAGTAGACCCTGCACAGGTCTGCAGTCCTTTTCAACATAATTTGACCCTAGATTTCAGGGAAAACACAATGCCAAGTTCACGAGAAAAATGAGCTGCGCTGGGTTCCCCATCTTGCTGTTTCCATGGCAACAAAATAACAACTTAGACATATTGTATCCCTTAGGTACTTGGCCATTTTTTTCCTTGATACCACAAGATGTATTCCTGAAAATTTGAAGACTCTAGCATACATATAAGCATCCCTCAGAAAAATTGGTCAGAACTTTCTGAAAGCCCCTCGTATTCACTGACTCAGTATCCTCGATTGGACCACCCAGTTGCCTCAATTGGAGCACTCCAAAAAGTATTGTTTTAAATAATCCAATAATTAAGCAGTCCAGAAACAACAGTTTCTGTTCATTTCCATTAACCTCAGACAACAGAAAATGTCAATTTTGAAGTTGTTGACTGTTCAATGTAGTTCCAGAAAGTGCCAAGAGAGGGCGTGTTAGCATGGGAGTTAAATCATCATAATTAATTTAAGAGATCAATTGACCATAATTTTATGTTTTTAGAAATTCTTGCTTCATAAATAGTCCCAATTGACATATTTACAGGCTGCATTATGAATATACATCCGTCCATGAGGTGGTCCGATTGAGGACAGACCACTGGTCCAATCGAGGGAATAACAGTATTACTGTCATTTCGCAAAATTGAAGGCAGTGCTCTGATTTTTGTAGATTGATTCAGTTTTCTTTTTCGTTTTGGGAGGCAAGTAGCTGAACGTCACTGAAACAGATTCTGGAAGATTTCCCAGCAGTATGTAAGTTCTGATTGTGTGAGACCTGTATCACAGTATTAAATCAGACACAACCATTTTATGCTTATCTTAACTTAAAATATCAAAATAGCAATCATAATCTTTCTTTTTAATGTAGGACCAATAATTGAAAAATACTTTTGACCAGTAAATTTGAGTGAAAAGTAAAATAATTGGCGGTGGAACTCTTTCTTCTGGTACTTCAACTATTTCCGGCATCTTCATAAAACGTTGTCTTCTTATATTATTGAGAAGGTAAGGCATGTGCAAGGATGATGTCATAATATTGACACTATGATAAACTAGAAAATGATGATATGCACTAATAGATGAAATTTACAAATGGGGCATCATGAGCCACTTGCAGATAGGGTACCATGAGCCAGTTTCGATAAAGTTTTAATGTGCCTCCTCATGCAACAATTCTACTGTTATAAGTTGTAAGACCAGAAATATAGTGCAAGACATAAGCAGCTGTTTGTCTTACAACAGTACAATGTAGATCTTACAATGCAGGGACCACTGTAATGTATATCTATTAGAGGTCTGCGCGGTGCATAATTTGTAAACTGCAACCGCACTGCACCGCAAAGTTCAGAACCGCAACCGCACTGCACCGCAGTCACATGGAACCGCACCACACTGCACCGCGGTCATGTAGCACCGCAACTGCACCGCACCGCACTAAAAACCGCAAATTACCCGCAACCATTTTCGCATACTAAAGATATAAAACTATGAAAGGTGAATTAATTACACACATAAATATGATGTAGAATGAAAATTACATTTAGTAAATTGAACTGAATATGAGAAATTTTATAAGTCAAAAGTTGATACGGCAAGTTTAAGTACACAGATTTACCAAAATATTAACATGAAAACAGACAAGTTTGCAGGGCTTAGAATTCTTCCAGAAGAATTTGAAGATACCTATAGATATAATATTATGCTAAGGTTATGTTAGTTAGTTCAATATTCAGCAACATGTAAAACCCTCAGTTGATATGTGAGCATTGTAGTAATGCATCCAAGATATACTATCAGATTATCTATTATTAAAGTTGAATCCCACACTTGGCAAGAAATCTAAAATCCATGAGATATTCATGAAACTTTGCCAAAAAGTTCTTCAAAAAGAAATCTTTCCAACGTAAAAAAAAATAGGCGGGCTATCCAACATAATTTTCGAACAATGATCTTTTCAAAATCTTATGTCATTACATTAAAACATACAGTAAAATACTAAAGAAGTGTGGGACTTCTTACGAAAAGCAGCGTCACTCGAATAATATCCATGAGATATTTATGAAAAATTAAAGGAATATAGCTGAAAGTACACTTTATTGAAAAACAAGTCTTTGAAGGGAGGTTACCGATGTGTTTTGAGAGTTACGTGGTGTACAATATGAGAAAATTATGAAAAACAGTTCAACAAAAATAAGTCTCCCCTTAAAATAAACTTGAATATCTCAAAGATTCCTTCTCCGATTTGTATGAATGTTGGATTGGATTATAGGCCTGTATATCGACCCAAAATGTGTGCATTTATAGTTTAGTGCCATTATTTCTGGCTGAGCCAGCAGCCTTCGAGTGAGCCTACCCCTGTTTTAAAAAATCTGTGGCTTTTCCAGTGCATATGAACAATTTGACCAAGCGGGGGAGCCACCAGCTGGGGTATTTTTGTTGAACAGTGGAGTACAATAGGTGGAGCAGCTGTATTCTGTGGGATTCAACTTTAAATAGTTATAATATATACTATGTCAGTGTTTTAATGCAATACATTATTGAAAGTATATGTAGCTAGAAAGTTGCACAAATTTAAAAAATAGGGTAAATACAGTTCTTTGTTCAACCCCTATCCATGTATTGTCTTGACCCTATTGTTTCACTGTTTAAACAACATTTACCTGGTGCTAGTTTGCTAATTAGCAAGTTGGGTCACATGTAACAATACTTAATATCTTAAATAAAATGTAATAATACACAAACATTGTGATAGGAATATATTGAAAATTCAGACTTTTTAAAATTGTGTTTATAGACTAAATAAATAGATAAATTAATTAATTGACAAGCAGATATGCCTAATTGCCTATGGTATGTATGTAATACATTGTATGGAGAGATAATAAAGATAGACTGACTGATTGATTGCTACATTTGCATGATTGCGGATGGAATGATTGATTGCATGATTGATGGATGGACTGATTGATTGCATGATTGATGGATAGATTGATTGCTGCGTGATTGATGGCTACACTGATGGATTACTTTATAGATTTGTTGCTTTATTAATTTGTGCTTACTACAACAATTAAGGAGGGGTGATCATAATCAACACTTTGATGAATACAATTAACATACTTTAATGCCATAACCTGTTTCCATTGAGAAATATAAGTGAATTTGAAATATAGACTTAACATTTTTTACACGGAAGTAATATCACAATAATTATTGATAATACAAAAACAGCAGAACAGTTATTAGGCCCACTTCAGCAAAGCTTAGATTCTCTGGGTGACACTCGGTTTTCAAAAAATTGCACATAAATTTTGTTATTTTACCAGACCTGTTCGGTTTGGGAGAAACAAGTTAAATATTTTACTTTTTTGCGGCCATCTCTTTAATTGCTTTGTGGAGTAAATAAATTAAATGAATAAACATGCATAAATGCATGGGTCTATCTCTGTGATAAATTGTACACGAAATAGAATACGTTAATTTGGAAACAAATTAAGATATATGGTCATTTAAAAGACAGTAAAAAATTTAAGTAAATAAAATTTAATCAACCCAGTGTTCAAACAACTGATCCTGAAAGAATGAACACAAGTTTTTAAAGCGCGGTTCCATTGCGGTTCTCGTGTCATTAATGAAAATCCGCAACTGCACCGCACCGCACCCATTTCATTTGCGGTGCACTGCAACCGCACCGCTCTTGTTAAGTTCAAAACCGCAACCGCACTGCACCGCAAATTTTCAAACCGCACCGCACTGCACCGCACACTGCACCGCAACCCGCGCGGTGCGGTGCTGACCGAGCAGACCTCTAATATCTATCCATCCATCTGTCTGTCTGGCTATGTATATGGATAGGTCTGTCAAATAAGACCTATAAAACAGGCACATATCGGCAGTCTATAACAGGAATGACTAAGTGGAGAAATAAAGCAATTTTTGGGAAATTAATGTGAAGCATTGCATAGCAGTGGCGTAGCTAGAAATCAAGGAGGGGGGGGCCAAGGGAGGCCAGAGTCTGAGCTGGGGGGGCACTTTTAGGGACATTTTTTGGGCAATACTAGGGGAAAAATTAACGCTGCAACACAAGCCCCCTTTACAAGTGAAATAGGAACATTGACACTCTTTGCTTCTGGCATACACATTACTGCATTTATTATTCAATTTAGATGGTACAAACCACTAAATACTATTTTTCAATTACTTTTTAGAGAGTAATGAGTTTCCATAAAACTAGTTGCACAGAGTGCAGAATGTTGATTTCAGCTGTTCAATTTGTTATGCACACAGAATGAGACAAGGGCATTAGTTTCACTTTAAAGTGGTGGGGCAAATTGGGCCAAACCCTTCACGGAAGTGGGTCCGGGGAACGCTCAAAATTTTTCATTAACAATACCCCTTTTTGGCCAAAACGTGGTGCTGCAAATGTCCCACCAGCCAACCCTACACTGATGCCACTGGAATGACAGCTTGTTCTGAAAATAGCACTCACTGATTCATAATGCTGATGACCATCAAGATCATCTTGGGGTCGGTTGCTCTTACTTTTAAAGAGCACTGCCCGTATCTGGTTGAAAATTCCCTGATACGACATCAATGACCATGCTTGTACATAAAGAAGAAAAACCTCAAGGGGGCAAAACAATAATGTGACGTTACAATCATTGCCATGATACAAGTTTAACACAGACTTGAATGGTCTCTTGAAATTATTTTTTATCTGCTCAAATAAGCCTAAAAGCTGATGGCGATTGCGGGAAATGATAGGGAAATTCCATGCAACACATGAAAAACTGAGCAGCTTGTACTAAAATGACTCTGGATAATCAGTCCTCTCCAAAGAAGCTCAAAGACGCAATTTTTCTTTGGCTCAACAATGGCAAAGGAAAGATTTCCTCAAATCACAATATTTTAAAATTTGCAAGGAACTGCAATAGATACTTAGGCATACCGGAGGGAGGGGGGGGGGAGGTTAGAATTTGGGAAACACTAAGCTGCCAGGCAAAAAAGCAAACAATTTAGGTAGATCATTAAATATTGTATCCACAAGATTTCTTTTGCGATTGTATTAAATCGAGGTTTTGAAAATCAGGCCAAATGTCACAAGGCCGCACTAAAAAGTTCAGATGCAGGTATTACTATTGCTAGATAAATACAAAGAAAATATAAAATTGTCAAATGCCTGAGAACTTTTCAACGGGCAACTGTCAATCTGGTGAGAAGCCGTTATATGTGAGCGTAGGCTCAGGTCACAAAGACGGACGTGCTCTGCTCAAATAATTTTTCAAATTTCTCAAATCTGAAATGGGAGGGGGGGGGGCAGTGGGGAGGCCACATATCCATTTGGCCCCCCAGCCCCCCCCCATAGCTCCGCCACTGTTGCATTAACTTGCATAGAAACATCAAGTGCTTGACATAAAATTAAAATTCGATTATTTCCTGATGTCCAGTGTACAAACATCAGGGCAATTTTTTATAACAGAAGTAGTTTGGTACTTTTGGTATTGATGCTTTGTAAAACACATTTTGCTGTTAAAATTTAGTTCACTTACCTTATTTTTTCAGTCTGAGTCTTCACTTTGGTGATTTGCACTTGAGCACATGTGTTGCTATCTGAAAACCAGTTGTGCCATTTAAGGATCATAAAAGTTAAAGACCCAAGCACTTAAGGTCAGATTATGATGTTGTTGTTGCTATGTTTGTTACCGTGTCATCAATCAAGTAATCCTTTTTCTCTTGAACAATTGAAAAAAAAACTGACTGTGTGGCAGCAAACCCCTGACAAGGTTTCCATGAATATATACAGTGCCTCTTGTAAGTTAGTGAAACGGGTGATATTTTGCCATTGCTGCAATGCTAAACATCATCCACCAAACTTGCTTGTAGGAGCATGAATTCTAATTCGATTATCGGAAACCTATTGGATCACGAAGGCCGATATTTTGAGGCATGTGGGACAACAATGGCTCCCAATTTTCTTTGCTGCACTTGGGAGTTAGGTATGAGTCGAATGCTAGTTATTACATGTACATGAGTACTTATGCTCGTTTTTTCAAGTTCACAAACTCGTACATGCTCGTTTTTACATTACCCCAAATGATATGATATATACATGGTCCTTGTTGAGCCAGATAAAAATATACTCCCTTATTTTAACAGAGCAAAATGTAGTTTTTTCGGCAACACAATTTCGACAAATATTAAATTTTTGAAAATTGAAATTTTTTTAAATGTACGTTTAAAGCAGAAATAAACTCAGCAACATAAAAAACCCATGCATTCTTAACAGCTTTATAATATCTAACTTGTAATTTGGATATTTTCATGTAACTTTACAGTGTCGACAGTTGACATCCATTCCGATGAGAGTCCCAAAAGTTTCATAAAGAAAAGATGTAAAATGGCCACTTTTAGTGCTACATGCTCAAAAACGAAAATCACAATAAATGCAATTAGACATCACCAAGATACTTATACCATTGGAAAATCTGGTATCTAACTGAAAATTTTGCATCTTAGCGCCCTGGTAGGGATTAAGTAACTGTATTTACAACAGCAAACAAGCAATCAGATTATTGTTTATTTTGCAAAAATAATAAGTTAAAATGTATAATAGAAGGAGCGTATGAAGTCTTAGTTAGACACCTCTTTCTCGGGTACTAACATGCATTTTTGTCAGTTAGATCCCCTCCCTAACTGACAAAAATGCATGTTAGAACCCGACAAAGAGGTGTCTAACTAATACTTTGCCACGTCAAGCAGAGGACAGATGTTTGCCTAAATATCTCAGCAACCACAAGCCCCACAGGAGAAATACACATACCTATGTATAGCTTAGCTCATTTGTAATATGAATATAACACTTTCACAATGTTTTGGTACCGTTTTTGTCCAATATTTGACAATTTATGGAAATGGCAGTCAAATTAGCAAAATGTTGACATTTGTGATGCTGCCAATCTGACACACAATGGGTGGTGACGTCACAAAAGTGCACTGCAGTGCCACCCCAGACTTAGTTCTTGTCAAGTTTGTGTTAAATAGACCTCCAGTCTCATTGTGGTGATGTTTATGGCCTGTACAAACGATGCTAAATTTCTGTCTCAATGCTTGATGTGTCAAACTGTAAGTGCGAATAGGGTCAGGCAAAACATTGGACAGGGTTATCCACTGAAATTTGATGAGCAACTTCCCCGCTCATCAAATTTCAGTGGATAACCCTGTTCACTATCCCTATTGTTTCCCCTCTCATTTCCCCAATTTCACTACTTTTTTGTCCTTTTCAAATTTTCCTCTCATTTCCAATTTTTCCTCCATTTCCCCATTTTTCCCAAAAAAGTTATCTGGTGGGGGCAAATTGCCCCCCCCCCCCATTAGCTACGCCACCACTAGAGGGCCATTACAGGGTGATCAGTTCGATAGATTTTTGGAGCTTTTTGAAGAAAGTTTAAGAAACTAATAAGTTTGAACACCCAAAATCAAACTAAATTTATATATATATATATCACAATGCCTCACCAGTCGCTGAACAGACAAATTTGGCCAAAACTGCTAGGATATTGGCTCCATGGCACATATATGACTATGTGTAAAGGATATCCAGATGGTTGTATCTATTTTGGAGATAGCCTATAACATGGATGCATAATAAGTCTTGACATTGTAGAAAGGGCAACATAGGCCAAATACATTGACCAAAACTTTCTAAATATATGCAACAACTAAAAGTGACAAAAATCTTTATTTTTTTTAAAACCACTTTATTTAACAATTCACGAAAGTTTGCTTGATCGCAGTAAACTTACGCTTATATAAAAATTCAAAATATGTCCACTTCGAAAAAACACCAAAATATATTCATCTGCAGGTCAATTAGCTTACAAAAAGGTAATATCCAGGCACGCTTATATATTTTTTGCCGATATTGTGAAACACAGTTCTTTGGAGCTAATGAAACCTGAAACACTGCTTTCTTGAGTCACACTTAGATAGGTTATATATTATGGCACCTGTTTGAGTCATCAAAGGTTACGTTTTATAATCGAACCACAGGTAAACCAGTAAATATTAAAGAAATCGTAAACAATGCCAAAGTAAAAATAATTAATTAAACATGGTTACCAACAATCAAGAGTAATGAAAACTACAAAATACTAAACATGTTTTACTAGCTTATTTACAATCAGCACTTTAGTCTCTCAAATCATGAATAAATCTTTAATCACTCAACCACATTTCATTACATTCCTTGTTGAGGTTCTTCGACATCTTGCATTGGTTGGGCAGGCAAATCCTCAACAGATTTGTGATTTATAGGACAATCGCTCTTCGATATGGACCACAGATACTTGCTGATGCAAATTCGCTTTTCCGGGTGATCAGTAACTGAAGATGACACCAATTGCCACTTAGTTTCTCTCAGGTGCTTAAATATCATATTTTTTTGTTGCAAGAACCTAAACATATTGATAGTGTAGTATGGTGGTAACGCTTCCCCATAACGATCATAACAATTTTGTCGAATATTGTCTTCGAAATTATCCCAAGTAGCTTTGGACAGCTTCGAACTTAAAAGAACTTGAGTTTCTCCTCTCAGCAGGAGTCCATGCAGAATTCCATGTTGTTCAGTGAAGGAGAAATCCAGATCGTGAAAAAAAAAGTCTTCAAGAAACTCATCATCGTAGCCATAATCAGGATCTAGATACCTTTCGTAATTTGTCTTCTCAACATCAATTATCTCAAGCAGATGGCAAGGCTCCAAGTCAGTGTCATTTTTTGG
The DNA here is from genome assembly GCA_026936325.1 of Platynereis dumerilii. Classification (NCBI taxonomy): domain Eukaryota; kingdom Metazoa; phylum Annelida; class Polychaeta; order Phyllodocida; family Nereididae; genus Platynereis; species Platynereis dumerilii. The sequence continues at coordinate 137,987,510 of JAPTHN010000001.1, forward strand.
TGGCTGTCTTCCAGAAATCTCCTTTTCAATAGCTATGATCATGTCCTTGATTTGGAAGAACTCAGATTCTGCTTTGAGCAATTCCAGGTTGGCAAAGCCATCTGGCAGACATAATTCATGATTACGTAAGTAGTCTAAAATATACTTGAACATTTGTCTGTTTCGATCAATGTAGATGTGGCCATCAGGATCATTCATGCTACGGATCTTGTGTCTTCCACTGAACATTGAGCCCAACATACTTTCAGGACAGCTGCACAGAGTAGCACGACTTGTGAAGTAAAGGACACCTCCCACATTCAGGGTTATCATCTCATCTAAAGTCCCTTTTTCTGGGTTTTCAGCTCCTTCTGCCACTTCCATACTTCTGAAAGGATAATTCATGCTTCAGAAAGGATCATTTATATATATTAAGAACACCATTTGTCAAATATTTTGTATACATAGTCAATGACATTAGGAGGTGAGTAATGTTATTTTAACTGATGTGCAGTGCAAAGCTAACCATTAAAATGTAAATGTGTGTTTAATCAAAATAAGATCTCTGCAAAGGAGTGGCCATTAGATATTACAATTTTTTCACTGACTGTGTATTTTGGTCTTAACACTCAAATTTTCTCAGCTGTAGGATTTTTTTTCTTGCTGAAATGTTCCTCACATGCACCCAATGATCCTTGGGTTTATTTTGTGTCAGGTCTCATCAAATGCATCTTACAGTTAGTCACGTCAAGCTTTGAGACAGAAATTTAGCATAGTTTGTACAGGCCATAAAAATCAGCACAATGATATAGGAGGTTCAGAAAATACCAAATTGACAAGAACTAAGTCTAGGGTGGTGCTGCAGTGCACTTTTGTGACGTCACCACCCATTGTGTGTGAGATTGGCAGCATCACAAATGTCAACATTTTGCGAAATTTGACTGCCATTTCCATAAATTGTCAAATATCGGACAAAAACAGCACCGAAACATCGTGAAAATGTGATATCCATATTACAAATGAGCTAAGCTATACATAGGTATGTATATTTCTACTGTGGGGCTTGTGGTTGCTGAGATATTTAGGCAAACGTCTGTCCTCTGCTTGATGTGACAAACTGTAATGCTCATACTGACAGATAGCTAGTAGTTTGGTATAGAATTAAATACATTGGATAAACATGTTTTGCTATAAATATAGTTCACTTACAGCTACTTACCTTTTTTTTCTCAACCAGTCCAGGTCTTTATGCTTGATGATTGTCACATGAATGGCATCTGCTGCAATCTAGCACCTGTTGTGGTATGGTACTTTTAATTTAATTTAAGGATTACGCTAGTTAAGGACAAACTTAAGGTCAGATTATAATGTTATCGTTTTAAGCACTGTTGTGACTTTATATAATTATTTGTTGTCTCTCAGCTTTCTAGTGATCCTCTTCTCCAAGAAAAAGAAACATAATTTGTGCGGCAGCAAACCCTCGACAATATTTGGCATTCATTAAGGATATAATTATATAACATGACATGTCGTCAATCACGGCATGTTTGATATTTTAAAACTAGTGTAAAATTAGCTACGAGGTCCAGAATGACATTTAACCATCCAATGGTATTTTTTAAAATAAGCACATTCCGCTTCAATAAGTCTGTTACATTTTCCCTCCATCATCCTTTCTCACCTGTCTCTTCCTCACTAAGAGGCATATGGCTGAAATGGTTCAGTTGCTAAAAGTTCAGTAAATAAGTATCACTCTTGAAAATTTACTTTACATTTACCAACCGATTAGATACACATTAACACTTAAATGTATTTTTTATATATAAACACTCAGTTTACAATAGTACATGTATGTATGGCCTGTATGGGTCAAAATTTGGTAAAGCTGAAATTCTTGTCTCCAGTGTGTTAGAGCAGTTCACTAGGACATGAATGTACGTACAAGGTGGTAATTTCTTATAGTATAGAGCAGCATATCAACCAAAAATTTGGCCTAGGAAATGCTTGGCAGATAACTTTTATCCTTTCCAAAAATTGAATGAAAGTGCCCTACCCCCCTGAAAATGCCACTAGAATTTTCCTTGACAAATCAGCTCATTTAATGTTCCTTGCCACCTCAGTCCACCTCATCTGTACCTCAAATTGGTCCTTGACCAACACCCTTTATAATTCCAAAACTAATGACTTAATTGCCTAATATTGTTACCAAACCACAGGGGGCTCTTGTGCCTTAGTCTCCAATTTCATGTAATTAATGTCACAACCAGTTCATAAAAAATCAATCAATTATACAACATTTAATTTTGATGACCTTTGGGAACCCTACAAGCTGACTATTTATAGCAACATGTCAGTTGTCCTACCTAGATTTGTCATTAACAAACGCCCTCCTTGTTAATTTCGGCGACCTTTGCTTTGGTGTACACAAGTCTTACCGTGAGCCAAGATTCACATCATATAATGTATTCACTGGTTCAAGGAGACATTAGTTTAAAATTGTCATTAACGTCACATTTCATTAACGAACATGGTTTTAGTAAAATATGTGTCGTACTAATGGCAGTTTTGGTGTTATCATTCTAAAATCCCAATTGAAGTGACTCTAGTCATTGGCGAACAAGATGTCACAAGTATATTGGAAGTTCTGATTTAATTCCACTGTTGTAGCAGACTAGCAGTGTACCACTTCAGGTAGTTTCCTGGGTGCAGCATACGTATAGAAACAATACAATTTCTTACATTTTCCAATAATTTTTGCACTTATGATATTTTACGAACTTATATGCAACTGCATGCACTAGTAAGAGGCTCAGGAGCAATTTAACCAACCATTAGTGTCATGAGCATCATATTTTGTCATTAACGTCACAGATTCAATAATCAAAAATAGCTAATTTTGGGGTGTTTATTGCTTAATTTTAAGTTTCAAAAGTGTTGCATAGGATCTTTTTTCGCAGGAATCAGTTGTCACATGTACAATTTAGTTACTAAACAGACTTTGGTGTGCTGAAATCAAGTAGTGTAAAGGAAAAATTAATGGAAGGGTAGAAAAAATGAAAAATGTAATTATTTGTCATTTATTTTCATTGTGGTTGCTGTCAGGCAGATACCAGTATTCTTTTTTGTATGATTGTTCTGGCTGTACCTCATGCTCCATCTGGGTCATTTCACGCTAACTGGGCATTTTCATGATGCAGAATTTTAAAATATAAACTACTTTTAATTTGACAAATTTAGTGATGCAGACCGGACCACCTTTTAGAGGGTGGTCCGGTATTTACAAAAGTGGTCCGGTCCTGGTCCGGTCCAGGATGAGGTGGTCCAATTTAGTTACTGGACCGGTCCAGAAGCGGTCCATCGGCATTTAAAAATTATGATAAAATGAGGGTGAAAACAAGCTATATGACATAAATTTCATTCTTAAATATGACAAAATTCCAGTACACTTAAATTTCTTCCTGCACCTGCATATTCTGCAATAGAAACTGCAGAATTCTGCAGAAAACTGCAGAATTCTGCAGTTCTGAAAAAAATTCTGCAGTTCTGTAGGAAACTGCAGAATTCTGCAGAAAACTGCAGAATTCTGCAGAAAACTGCAGAATTCTGCAGACAATTGCAGAATTCTGCAGTTCTGAAAAAAATTCTGCAGTTCTGTAGGAAACTGCAGAATTCTGCAGAAAACTGCAGAATTCTGCAGTTCTGCAGCTCCATGCAGTATTTGTGAACCTCTGGTACTATTAATGCATCTCATAAATTGCAATGCATCTGCTAAGTTCAGACCTCTTTGACAAGGGTCTTGCCACTACCCAGGAAAACGTTGGTTGCGGTTTGGGGTTGAGTGGGGGGGGGGGGTCTGGGGTTTTGATGCTCATCTGCAATGCATTCTGCAGCTTGCAAAATGGTCTGCTTCATCTGCATGGTCCGCATTTTACACTGACCCTGCAAAATGGCATTTTTGCGAGCTGACCGTTCGCCGAAAAATGTGTCGTACGGCAAAAAGAAACAACGACGGACAAAGACTGCCTACTGCAGTCTATAGACCTGGTTGTAGGGTACCTGAAACTTTTTTCTGAATGAAATTTGGTTAAGAATTGACCGAACAGAGAGGCAAAACGTCCATGGAAGTTTATTTTGATAGAGCACTGTCAGTAGTTTATAAAATGACATTTTTGCGAGCTGACAGATCGCCGAAAAATGTATCGTACGGCGAAAAGAAACAACGACGGACAAAGACTGACTACTGCAGTCTGTAGACCTGGTTGTGGGGTACCTGAAACTTTTTTCTGAACGAAATTTGGTTGAGAATTGACCGAACAGAGAGGCAAAACGTCCATGGAAGTTTATTTTGGTAGAGCACTGTCAGCAGTTTATAAAATGACATTTTTGCGAGCTTACCGATCGCCGAAAAATGTATCGTACGGCGAAAAGATCAACGACGGACAAAGACTGACTACTGCAGTCTATAGACCTGGTTGTAGGGTACCTGAAACTTTTTTCGGAATGAAATTTGGTTGAGAATTGGCCGAGCAGAGAGGCAAAATGTCCATGGAAGTTTATTTTGATAGAGGTCATTCCACAAACTGCTACCTGGTAGAACTGACGAATTCTGCAGTTTCCTACAGAACTGCAGAATCTTTTCAGAACTGCAGAATTCTGCAATTTTCTGCAGAATTCTGCAAAAAACTGCAGAATTCTGCAGAAAATTGCAGAATTCTGCAGTTTTCTGCAGAATTCTGCAGTTTTTTGCAGAGCTGCATAAAACCCCCCAGGCTGCATATCTCCTACAGAAATACAGATTTTGCTGCAGAAACTTTTCAGAAACACTGCAATGACTGAGGACTACCAAAACCCCGACCCCCCAAACCACAACCCCCCAAACCAACCCCCCAAACCACGTTTCCTTGGTAGTGGCAAGCCTCATGTCAGAGAGGTCTGAACTTTGAAGATGCATTGCAATAAACTACAGGAAGTAACAGAGGTTCAGAAATCATGCAGGGAGCTGCAGAACTGCAGAATTCTGCAATTTTCTGCAGAATTCTGCAATTTTCTGCAGAATTCTGCAGTTTCCTACAGAACTGCAGAATTTTTTTCAGAACTGCAGAATTCTGAAATTTTCTACAGAATTCTGCAGTTTTTTGCAGAACTGCAGAATTCTGCAGTTTTCTGCAGAATTCTGCAGTTTTTAGCAGAATTCTGCAGTTTTTTGCAGCTAGCTGCAGAAGTGCATAAAACCTCCCAGGCTGCATATCTCCTACAGAAATACAGATTTTGCTGCAGAAACTTTTCAGAAACACTGCAATGACTGAGGACTACCAAAACCCCGACCCCCCAAACCACAACCCCCCAAACCAACCCCCCAAACCACGTTTCCTTGGTAGTGGCAAGCCTCATGTCAGAGAGGTCTGAACTTTGAAGATGCATTGCAATAAACTACAGGAAGTAACAGAGGTTCAGAAATCATGCAGGGAGCTGCAGAACTGCAGAATTCTGCAATTTTCTGCAGAATTCTGCAGTTTCCTACAGAACTGCAGAATTTTTTTTCAGAACTGCAGAATTCTGCAATTTTCTACAGAATTCTGCAGTTTTTAGCAGAATTCTGCAGTTTTTTGCAGCTAGCTGCAGAAGTGCATAAAACCTCCCAGGCTGCATATCTCCTACAGAAATACAGATTTTGCTGCAGAAACTTTTCAGAAACACTGCAATGACTGAGGACTACCAAATCCCCGACCCCCCAAACCACAACCCCCAAAACCAACCCCCCAAATCAATGTTTCCTTGGTAGCGGCAAGCCCAATGTCAAAGAAGTCTGAACTGTACAGATGCAATACACTGGAGGAAGTAACACAGGTTTAGAAATCATGCAGTTAGCTGCAGAACTGCAGAATTCTTCCTGCAAATTTTTTTTTGAAACTGCAGAATTCTGCAGATTTTTGCAGAATTCTGCAGTTTTTTGTAGAATTCTGCAGTTTTTTGTAGAACTGCAGAATTCTGCAGTTTTCTGCAGAATTCTGCAGTTTTCTGCAGAATTCTGCTGTTTTCTGCAGAATTCTGCAGTTTTTTGCAGAGCTGCATAAAACCTCCCAGGCTGCATATCTCCTGCAGAATTACAGATTTTGCTGCAGAAACTTTTCAGAAACGCTGTAGTGACTGAGGACTACCAAAAACCCCGATCCTTCATACAACAATCCCCCAAACCACGTTTCCTTGGTAGCGGCAAGCCCCATGTCAAAGAGGTCTGAACTTTGAAGATGCATTGCAATAAACTGCAGGAAGTAACAGAGGTTCAGAAATCATGCAGGGAGCTGCAGAACTGCAGAATTCTGCAGCTTCCTGCAGAGTTTTTTTTGAAACTGCAGATTTTTTTTGGAACTGCAGAATTCTGCAGTTTTTTTGCAGAACTGCAGAATTCTGCAGTTTCCTGCAGAATTCTGCAGTTTTTTGCAGAATTCTGCAGTTTTTTGCAGAACTGCAGAATTCTGCAGTTTTTTGCAGAACTGCAGAATTCTGCAGTTTTTTTGCAGAACTGCAGGAAGAAATTATATACTCCTCCAAAATTCATGCGATACTCTACATGACATAAAAAATCACTGGACCGGTCCGGACCGGCACTTGACCGGTCCAGTCCAACACTGGACCGGTTTTTTGTAGGTGGTCCGGTATTTTGGCGGTCCAGGGCTGGACCGCGGACCGGACCGGTCCAAGGCGGTCCGGTCTGCATCACTAGACAAATTTTTGTTTTGTCCTGTTGTGTGGGATGTGGAGTATACACAGTAAGTAGTGCTGCACTTAAACATTGATAGTTATTTTTCTATCCGCAGCTGAAATTGACAAGTCACTCTTAACATGTCCGTGGTGTTACGTCACATATCTGCTAGGATGACACAGACTGGGGAATGAAAATTAAGTATCCAAGTGTTGCAACAGAGATTCTGTGTTCTTGTCAACCCCAGTACTGTTATAAAGATGTATTCCTCTTTTAAGTTTTTAAATTATTCCACAAATGTCTGAATATTCAGTTTTTTTTAATCGTGAGAGCGTCTTTCAGTTTTTCTGAAGTGAATACTGACATTTAAATTTCTAAAATTTTCCTTCACCATTCCAATATGCAGTCCATGTCTGAGAGACCTCTCATGTCTTATGGCCCAGGAATGTACCAATTTGGAATGACAAAGAGAAAACTACCATGTTACACCACGGAATATGGTAAATGGTTATACCACAGACAACATGTAACACCACAGACGAATTCAAGAAATTGCCATCGCAGAGTTACTACGTTAATTAAAATACAGCTTCCTTACATTTGGTAAACCTTATTTTAGATATAAGATTGTGTCTGTATATTGTACTTCCTGAGTGTACATTATTGCATCATAAAACTCAAAAAGAAAATATGTGTTGTTACACCACAGACATAAAATAACACCACAGACAAATCCAAATGAGTTTCTGATTGATATCACGCCTTTCTTTGGCAGTCTTCCCAGCCATAATGGCCTGTATAAGAAAGCACAAGTTAAGTTGAAGGATCAATAATAATGTCAAGAGTGCATGGTATTACAATTATCCAGATGTATTGATTGTTCAGTGAATTAAAGTCTTTGAAACATGTACATGGCAAACTGTCTGTGGTGCAACACATAGTTTGTGGTGTAACGCAAGAAATCGTTACACCATGGATAATAACACCACGGACAATTTTTCCTTGAAATAATAACTGCTCCCTGAAAAAAATGTCCAGTGCAACAGAACTACATATTGTTTGCCTCAAAACTGCACTTCAGTAGAATTCACCCAAACATGCAAATTTTTAATAAAAAGCTAAATTATTAGTTTTATATCGCGAACACCATGGACTGTGAAGAGTTTGTAAATCAAGTTTTGCTGAGTTTAAAGGTACCTAACTTCAGAAATTTACAAAATTCTGACTTACTTTTCGTTCAGATAGCAAAGCAGACAACTAAAATGATAATTCCTGCAAATTGTGCTGTTGCATGTTCAATGTGATTAGCCATTTCTGGTTTTATGAGTACGAGGGGCGTTCAGAAAGTTCACGGCTTTTTTTTATATGGACACTTATTTTCAATCTAGAACAATGAATTTTTTACAGGATAAAATTCAGCAGTTTTGGAAAGGGTTTCCAAAATTTTGGAACATTTGGACATTTTTAAGTCATTCTGTGGTTGCCATGGAAACAGAAAGTTTGGCTAGGTGGAGCAGGTTGCACGGAGATCAAGAAAATCAATGAACTGCGGCTGAGAAAGACTTCTCTCTGTGACTTGTATTAGTGAGATTGACAATATTTGACACAAGAAATATGATATTAGCTTCTAAATATACTTTCAAGCATACCAAATGTTTGTATTCTTACAGCAAACCAATGTGGGAAAGCACTCCTGCATGCCCAATTTGGCAAGAGCGATTCAGGCGCCAGAATTTGAGTCCTTAACTACATCAGGACTTATGACAAAGCATGGACTCACTGGTATGAGCAAGAGACCTTAAGGGACAGCATTATCCATCCCAGCCTTTCCTTTGACATATAGGTTTACATAAGACCTGGTTTTCCATTGCCTTAATGACAGGGGGCAATAGTTTCAGGCACTGGAGGCGGGAATGCTTCAAGGAACATTTATTTCAACGCGTCAGATGTATGAATTAATGCTTTTGTAGTACTTGCGAGTATTTTTAAAAGGTAATATTATATTTCTTGTGTTAATTAATTGTCAATATTACTAATACAAGTGGCAGAGTGAGGTCTCTCTCAGCCGCAATTCATAGATTTTCTTGATCTCCGTAATACCTGCTCCACCTAGCCAAACTTTCTGTTTCCATGGCAACCACAGAATGACTTAAAAGTGTCCAAATTTTCCAAAATTTTGGAAATCCATTTCAAAACTGCTGAATTTTATCCTGTAAAAAATTTGTTGTTCTAGATTGAAAATAAGTGTCCATATTAAAAAAAGCCGTGAACTTTCTGAACGCCCCTCGTATTGAAGAGAACATTTTATCTTGAAGTTTGTTCATTTTGTTATAATTACGTACATCTTACAGGCATTGAATTAATCAACCTCAAGTTGTCACAAGGGAAAAAACTGGAAGTGTCATTGCAGGCAGATATATAATAAGTATTAAATGACCTTTTTCAGCTCGTCTGTATACACTACCATTATCCAACACCCTCATAGGTTGCTGCACATTTAGTCCAGTCAATCTACTGTAAATATGAAACATACCCGCCACAAATTGCAAAAAAAACCAAACCAATTTTTTTCTCACCATTTGGTTCTACTTAATAACATATTAAAAATCCCACTCAATGAAAATATTGGAACAACGTTTTTTGGGCCATTGAAAATATAGCCTCTCGGAACGACGGAAATGCCATATCGCACATAATTTCAACATTCTTACTTCACATTTTTGACAATTGCAGCACCTACAGTTACAGTACTGACTTGAATTATGCATCGAATTAAAGGTAATAATGTAAGGCATCCATCTGTACCTCCAGTAACCATGTAGTTCCTCTCTGAATCTCACAATGTAAGTGCAAACATTGTGTCCAATCCGATGAAAATCGACAATTTTTGGCTTGAACTCTTTCTATGCCTCCTACTTTTTCCCAGAGCATATATAAGACATATACTTATGTGCAGAGACATAAGTACAAAGTTATATCTATTAGAGTTCTAAGTCTTACTAATTCACCTGCATTATGATAGTGTATGGCCAAAGATATTACAGCAATCTTGTTTTCTTAGACTTGCAACTGGACAAAGTTATTAGAAAAATTGTAATTATTTGGCATTTGGACTCTTCAAGTATGGCCACATTGGTATTTCCAGAATGTACTATGCACACAGAGTTTATACTTAAAATTTATCAAGAGATTATACTCTCTATACATGCACAAGAGCAACAGTAGTGTGCTGCCACAGGCAATGAACTCGGTCAGAGTTCACATACAACAACTGACCGGCAACTGCCCCTCTGGTTGAACAGCCGCCCTGAAAGTTGACACTGACACATTAAAGCATCCATTGTCACATCCTATAATTCGTTTTCGAATATCATTACTTTTAACGCCAGGAACAGAGGCCCAAATTTGGAAATTCAAACATGAAAGGACTGTATTTACTCGTGCTCAACCATGAATTCTGACAGTCTCTTCACTGCTGGCGCTGTTCATTCTGTCCAGAAGGAATCCAGTGTTGCTTAGGATGAACATTGGTGAGGCAAAGGGGTTCTGGAGCATAATACTATATTATTATACATACATAAAAATAAATTTTCTTTGACTATTTGTTTTGATTTCCACTAACATGAGTGTGAATTCCTTTAGAATTAACAATAATCACTTGTAAATGGGATCGAAATATTTGCGGAAAATGTTGCCTTCAGTGTCAATAATCTCCTCGGAAACAACTAATTCTGACATGTATTTTAATTCCACTTGTCCTAATGACCATACAACTCATTCCTGACCAACCAAAACAGATATGGATGGATAGCCCTTGATGTCAACTGTCATTTGACACCTTGGTTTCGTTGTTACTACAACTATCAACCCTCTAAAAGCTAAATAAATGTTGCCTTCAGTGTCAATGATCTCCTCAGAAACACCAAATTCTCCCACGTATTCTCAATTCCACCTATCCTAATGACCATATAACTCATTTCTGACCAATCAAAACAGACATGGATGGATAGCCCTTGATCTGGACATTCATGTGGCACATTGGTTTCCTTGTTACTACAACTGTCAACCTCCAAAAGCTAAATATATATAGCCTTCAGTGTCAATAATCTCCTCGGAAACACAAAATTCTCCCACGTATTCTCAAATCCACCTATCCTAATCACCATATAACTCATTTCTGACCCACCAAAATAGATATGGATGGATAGCCCTTAATATGAACTTACATTTAGCACATTGGTTTCCTTGTAAGTACAACTGTCGACCCTCCAAAAGCTAAATATATGTTGCCTTCAGTGTCAATAATCTCCTCAGACACACCACATTCTCCTATTTATTCTCAATTCCACCTATCCTAATCACCATATAACACACTCCTGACCCATCAAAACAGATATGGATGGATAGCCCTTGATGTCAAATTGCATCTGGCACATTTGTTTCCTTGTAACTTCACCTGTCAACCCTCCAAAAGCTAAATAAATGTTGCCTTCAGTGTCAATAATCTCCTTGGAAACACCAAATTCTCCCACATATTCTCAATTCCATCTATCCTAATCATCATATAATTCATTTCTGACCCACCAAAACAGATATGGATGGATAGCCCTTAATATGAACTTAAATTGGGCACATTTGTTTCCTTGTAACTACAACTGTCAACCCTCCAAAAGCTAAATTAATGTCCAATTCAGTGTCAATAATCTCCTCAGAAACACTTAATTCTCCCATGTATTTTCAATTCAACTTATCCTAATCACCATATAACTCATTCTTGACCCATCAAAACAGATATGGATGGATAGCCCTTAGTATGTACTTTCATTTGGCACAATGGTTTCCTTGTTATTACAACTGTCAACCCTCCAAAAGCTAAATAAATGCTGCCTTCAGTGTCAATAATCCCTCCGGAAGCACCAAATTCTCCCATGTATTTTCAATTCCACCTACATCCTAATCACCATATAACTAATTTCTGACCCACCAAAATAGATATGGATGGATAGCCCTTGATGTAAAAATTTCATCTGTCAGTTTGGTTTCATTGTTGCTACAACTGTCAACCCTTCTTCAGGCTATATAGATGTTACTGCCAGTGTGAAAGACCTTCTCGGAAACACAACGTCCTTCCAAAATCGCAGCATGGTCGATTCCTGAAACTTATTTTTAGTCAACAACCATATTTGTCTAAATGGCAGTTGTCATCCCTTCCAGCTGAATCGTAAGGGTAGGGTATTGCAGAGTTGCATTAATTAACTAATTATTTAATGGATGCTGAGAACGAGTGTCAAATAAGCTGTTCCATACATTTGTTCCCGCTTGTATAATCTTCACTACAATTCCCCTCAGTAAGGCCATACACTTGGCGCCTAGCTCAGCATGTTTGTGGTTTGAGAATGCATCAAATGAGAAGGTTTCATTATTTGTTAGACAATTAAATTTCAAGGTATAGGGATAGCAAAACAAGGAATAAAAAGATCATATTGGGTAGTCCATGGAGTAAAATTGTTACATGTCAAAGTGTATCTATCGTTAACAAAGTAGGACCAGGACCTTGCTAAGTTACCTAAGTATTTTCTCAAGAATGTTGTTTCTATGTGTAACTAACACAATGTTATTGTTATTTTAATCTGTATCAAAATCTTGCTAATGATTCAATGGTCAATCCCAGTGTGGTCATCCTAGAATAGTCGAAATACGAAATAATTACCATTTTTCTATCAAAATTGTCCAGTTGCGAGTCTATGAAGACAATATTGCACTTATATCTTTGACCATTCACTATCATAATGCTAGTGAATTGGTAACAGTTAGCACTTTAATACATATTACTTCAAGCTGATGTGTTTTCCATATAAATATATGTCTTATATATGCTCTGAGAAAAAGTAAGAATCGTTGAAACAGTTCTAGCCAAAAATACTTGATTTGCATCGGATAGGACACAATGTTTGCACTAACATTGTGAGGTCCAGAGAGGAGCTACATACATTGTAGTTACTGGAGGTACAGATGGATGCCTTACGTTATTACCTTTATTTTGATGCATAATTCAAGGCAGTACTGTAAGTGTAGGTGCTGCAATTGTCAAAAATGTGAAGTAAGAATGTTGAAATTATGTGCGATAATGGCATTTCCGTCGTTCCGAGAGGCTATATTTTCAATGGCCCAAAAAACATTGTTCCAATATTTTCATTGAGTGGGATTTTTAATATGTTATTAAGTAGAAGTAAATGGTGAGAAAAAAAGTGGTTTAGTTTTTTTTGCAATTTGTGGCGGGTATAATCCTAGATTGACTGGACTAATTGGTTTATTGCATTTTTGCACAAACGTAGCCCTCAATAAATTGAACTTGGTGTTAGTCACATGAAATGTCCCAGTTAGCGTGAAATGACCCATCTGCATTAGTGTAGGTGTTTCGAATGTGTGCATTGTGAGAAATGTTGGGAGTTTTTACAGCGTGATGTTAATGACGCCTGAAAGCATTAGGGGAGAGGCAGGTTAGTTGAGACGTTTTTCACAAAAGTTGGCCTGCAAGCCAAATGGAGGATGATATTGAAATGATGAATAGTTTAGATACTGGAGAATAAGATTGTTTGTATATGTGAAGAAAATTGGCTTGATCTTTTTAACGGTTTTTACACCAGAGGGTGCCAAATTAGGTCATGTCAAACGTATCAACTAACCGTACTGGGCAGGTTAGGGGCCGACCAGACGATAGTTGGGGGGGGGGCTATGGACTTTACCCCCGGGACGAACTTTTTTTTTCCTTCGCGACGCGTCGACGAACAATTTATTTCGCATGCGCACTCGTGACAAACTTTTTTATCGGAATTTTAACATTACTGTACCCTAGCTACAGGTGGAAACAAACTTTTTTTTTTATTTCCATGTGCTGAACAAACTTTTTTTTTCAGTGTCAAGTGGGAAACAATCTTTTTTTTTCACCAAATATCCATAGCCCCCCCCCCAAAGATCATCTGGTCGGCCCCTTAGTTGATACACCTGGTCAGGTTAGTTGATACACCCAACCCAAAGGAAAATCTAGAGAAATGGTCACATGCTACAGCCTATGTAGGAGGTGCTAAGGTCATAAGGCTTCACCAAGTAACTTCTTGTTCCCGTAGAAGCATTTCTGTTCACGTTGTGAGTCGAAAGTGATGGTCAACCTCTTGGACCGAAGAGACCTCATGAAGAATTCAGCCGAAGATTCTACTGTACAGTGTTGAGTTGTTTCAAGTGAAGCCCTGAGTACTGCTTACCATTATTAGTTCCACAAACAAGTCAGGACTGTGATTGTGACTAGGCCACCCAGCAGAACATGTTAAAGCATTGAGCAACTATAAAGATGGGTCATTCTGACCCCTACTACCATCCCATCACCCTAACTGCCATTTCCACCAAAAAAACCAACTCAGTTTCATTTTGCAGTAATTTAATCAAAGAGGCTACCACCCTCAAAGAAGCTGAAATCCTCAAAATATTAGACCAAAAAAATTAATTCTTAATACAAGAAATACCAAAGTAAACAATTTTTCTCTGTGTCGACAGGGAAGTACAAGAATCAGAAGTACCCAAAAATCACTTAATCTATATGTAGGCAGTTATTCTTTGCACAATACAGGTTGTTTCAATTCAATTCCAAAAATTTTATTTTGAAACATTGGTAGGTCAACTTGACATTATGCAGGTTGGGTTAGTTGATACGTATCAACTAACCCTGCCTGTTCTGTCTCAACTAACCCATCCCCGCCATTTTTTCTAAAACATGCTGGACTCGGGACCACATATGAAACTGGGTCATCTTAAATAGCTTATTGGATAACAATTTTTATAAACTTTACCAAGGTACTAAGTTACTCTGAGTTATCCTTGATCCTTTGCCAGAACAAAAGCATTTACCTGCTGGGCACAATTTCACTCAGAACAGTAATTTTTCTACTTTTTGGCTTCACTCCTCAACTTTTATTCCGATTTCCTGTTGATTTAAACCTGAAGGAATGTTTTTTCATTCTGCTTCTCAAACACTGCGCAATTTTCTCAAATGATCATTTGTGTCACCAGGAGATGGGGCGTATCAACTAACCTTGCGTCTCAACTAACCTGCCTCTCCCCTACCCCGGTATTTATCTCCACTGCACATAAAAACTGTGTTTCCTGACCCTTGGACCTCAAAGTACAATTAAAGGTGATTGTTTTACCAATCAAAATAAATCAAAAGGAGCTCCTTTAAACCTGATTTCAAAAGAACTTTTTTCCTGAGTGAAATTTCACCGTTTTCAAATTTGGACCCGTATACAGGAGTTAGCTCAGCCATGAGAAAGTCAACAAGGACTTACTTCTATTTTGTCTCTTGACACGGATTCCCACTTAGAGGCTATTTCTGTACTTCAGGAAAAGGACAATCAACAGC
This sequence comes from Platynereis dumerilii, assembly GCA_026936325.1. NCBI lineage: Eukaryota > Metazoa > Annelida > Polychaeta > Phyllodocida > Nereididae > Platynereis > Platynereis dumerilii. The sequence continues at coordinate 138,002,605 of JAPTHN010000001.1, forward strand.
CTAATACAGCCTTTTAGAGCAGCCAGAGCTTGGTTACTCTTTGCCACAGACACAAGCAGAACACAGCAAGAGTCGATGGTGGCTTTGTTCTTTCCACAAACACGAGCACCTTCTAAATCATTTACGCACATTTGCTGTGTCAGCTTGTTGACATCAAAGAGTGGCGAGACATGAAGCCACAAATAGAATGGTGCCGTATATCCATAAAAGGCAGACACCTACAGATTCACAATGCAGAAGATAATCTATCAGTCTGATAAAAACATAAAATGTCAATACTAAAGTATCGCGTCTGAAAACACAGAATATGAAAAAAGACGGAAATTTGGCTACAATGACATTAGTCTTTCCTTTATTATAACAAACAATCAGAGCTTAATTGCTTTGAACAGTGCTTCATACTATTAAGTTATATCATCTCATTTTCGCTTACAGTCTGTCACTTTGATATAGACTTAAAGTGGACTGTTGCACTGTGAAAATGGCACTTCGTATGTCATTATGCTTATGGTTTGTCACTTTCATACCAAATACTTTCAATGTTTATTTGATTCAAGAAGACTTATCCCTGCTCGTTGGTGACTGCCAAATGAAAGGATTATGCATCCGATTTTCACTCTAAGAATCAGTTATGACAAGTCAAATGGCCTTCTATACTAGGCCTAATCAAACAGCCTCTATGTTTCCCATGTTGAAAGTAGAGATGATGACACTTCATCGGCTATCATGCGTCACAAAGTGCACTTTTCACATTGAACTGTGGTGAGCTATTCCAGTCACAAACACAATTGAGAAAATAGACAGGAAGAGATACTGAGGATTCATGAGCTATCTCTGTCCATGAACCCACAAAAGTTCTCGTAAAACAACTGCAACTATTCGCAGCCTTCCAGAAACGCCAGAGTCACAAATAGATTCAGCAGAGACCAAGGGCATTCAAGGTACATATACGAATGAGCTCTTTTTTTCAGCCGCACACAGCAATGTTGCAGTGATTTTCTCACACCATTTACATTTACCAGACGAATCATGTATTGCGAAATAGTGGTGGAACTATTGGGTGTTCTGCAAGTATGCACAGATAAGTAATGAATTTTTTTCAGAGTTTTTGAGTGAATAGGTCTATATAAGCATCACACATTAATGGAAAAAAATCGTAACAGTGAAATTGTTTTTGATCCCTTGTATTAAACAATTTAAGTATGCTTGCTTTATGTGCAACATTTTCACCATACCTATGTGGTTTCCAAAATGACCACCACAAAATGGCCACCATTCTTTAATTGTCTGCCGTGACCTTAATGGATATTTCACCAGTTTCACTTAAGAAGTAGACACTTCAAAATGTGGCAATTTGCTGCCAATAGAGTATTACATGAATGAGGAAACAAGACTTGTTTTGGTATTTTGTGAAATTCGCATTAACTCCAGCATTTACAGGACAATGTATCAACGTTCGCTTGGGACCAGCTCAGCTTGCAGGATGTCAATTATTACAGAGTAGGCCTATTTCAGAAGTTTGTTCATTCTGCTGAGGGGGGGGGGGCAAAATAATCGATTTACAGGAGGGTATGTAAACTTTTAAAAATGTTTAAAATTCAATTAACTGATCAGTAATACCATGGTAATGGTTTTTGAATTTTTAATGCACACAACGCATTGGAGTTCATTAATTGTTGACCAATATCCTATATTACATTTGAAGGTTTTGACCTATCACCTCCATAGGCGTATCGGAGGGGGGGGGGGGGCAGGGGGGGCGATCGCCCCCCCCCCAAAAGTTTGGGAAAGAGTAAGATTCGGGCAAAAAGGCTAAACAAGAACCCAGGGGTTCAAAATGGAGGTGGTGTGCACTGTAAGAAATGACCGTGTTTTTCTGGCTAAAAGAACCGTAAATTTATTGTTATTTTTTCAGTATTTTTTTAAAACAGACTTTGTCTGTGATTTTACAGTTCTTTGCCAGTTACAAAATGGCTCCAAGATAAATTTACTGCAACATGTCATTTAACATTCAGTTCACGTTAATGAACAATTACTTCAACCGTTAATTTACTGGCAACTTGTAATATGCAGACAAAACACATGGAACATGTGGTGCCATCTATAACATATGCTTTACACAGCTGTTAATCAAACTTAATTTATAACTTATCTGAAGGTAAGGGAACATCCTCATTCATATGATCTTAAAGATGCTGTCATTATGCAAAAGTTGTTATATTTATATATGACATTGACATTTGTGTGAGTCTTATGATGTGATCTAAAGAATGACACTATTAAAACCAAAATAACCCAGGCGCAGTCTGCATCAACACAACATACTTCGAGAAACTTGACACCTGGTTCTCTTGGAAAATATCCATCAATTTTATGGTTTGTGAGGAAACGTGTGCGAATTAATTGCTGGGTATAATTGATGGGCTTACTTCCCTGCTGTTGAGCAAGAGATGAGCAAGGCCGAGCCTGGAGTCAGTGGCTGTCTCACTCTCTCAGCTGATTCCAGCTTCGGTACATCCCTACAGCTATGCGACAGTTAAATCACATGCTTAGTCGGTTGTTTCACACTTGTGCAATAAGTAAGAATAACACATACTATCCGTATTTTAACAGTAGATTATACAGCTCCTTGCATTCTTTACATTCTATGATTGACAGTTGATATAACTGTAAAATATACTTTAAATAAACTGTTTTATATATGTACATTATACCGTAATATCACTTTGTTGAATCTGCAAAATTACAGTTCAATGTACCAATCTGCGTTTTACGGTTCATTGTCCTGTTCAGGTTTATTAGTACTTTTACAGTTCTTAGACCTGGAACAAAGTTGCCAGTTAATTTAACTGTAAAATTTAACGGGAATTTTTTGCAGTGTGGTGTCTACGTTCGCATCCCCTGAATCCAGCAGATCATTTGTATTGCACTGCCCTAACTATTCAGACAGGTATTTTCAGATATATAGATAGATAGATAGACAAACAGATAGATAGCTAGATGGATAGATATGGTATGCACCAGTGCAGCCATTTAAGAGGAGTGGATGAACACAGGTTGATCAATGAGATGGTAGATACAGTCAGAGTTGTCTACACGTTGCACGTTTGCCCTTTTTGAAAATGATTGAAAGAGACAATGATTTAACATGTCCTCTGAATGACCCCCACCTGGGACTTTTTTTTATCTTAATAGTTGAAATTTGTAGAGGTTTATAGTCAACCAAATGACATTGAACAACTCTGTGAGACATAAAAATATTGAGAGTAAACTGAAAATATTCCAAATTGACTGACCCAGGTTTGAACCAAGGCAAAGCCGCAAGGAAAGATCCTCAGCAGTGGACTGAAAGTATGTGGCAACCCAGTGGTTAAAGTAGCTGCCGGATTGACAGGTTTGTAGACCAGCATATAAGTGACGATAGATTGACAGATAGATAGATATGGCAAGTGCAGCCCTCTAAGTGCAGCTCTGGGCGCTCACGAGGGTTGATTGATGAGATGGGATAGAGAGCGGGAGTCCTCAACATGCTACACATTTACCCAATTTAAGTAATCCTACATACCACTACCAGATAACTTGCAGACTGCCAACATTTAAATTACTAACTCAATCTATCAATCTAGACTTTGTAAAGAGCTGAAATCATGTGAAATCCCATGTCAGATTTGCACGGATTATTGGACAGATAGATGGACGACTGAGGCTTTAAGTCCTTTATTTATGCAGGCCAATTAGGACAGGAGGAGGACATGGCGATGAAGCAAAGGATGATTGAAACTACTGTCCAACAAAAGTAAAGGTGACCTCGCCAATGTGGGATTCAAATCAAGGACCAAGTGATTGGCAACCCAGTGCATTGCCAACTGGGCTAACTCTACCCCCTTCCGAACGTGTTGAGCCGTGTCACAAATTGCAACACAAGAACCAAATTGCGATCTATTGCTCATGCTTACCAAACCCTTTTGATAAATCTGGGTAATCTATTATATTTTTGCACCAACAATTTCATTCTGCATTAATCTTTTCACAAATGACCAATAAAGAAGTTTTGTCTTTGTCTTATCCCACTAATCAGTATAAGCTATTTACTTTATCTCTTAAATCTATCCATATAATTCGTGAAATCTATCTAATCCATAAAATTCATACATGAAAGCAATCCTTCTTTATCTATGTAACTATCTATCTATGTATTCTTCTATAGATATATATTTCTATCTTCCTAATCTATCTTGCTATCTATCTTTCTATCTTTCTGTCTCTATCTCTTTCCATCTATCTACCGGTATTTACCTATTCATTTATTTAGCTAGCAATCTATCAATGTATATTAATTTAGCCCTATCCATAAATACACTCATCCCTAAATTTCATTGAAATAGTAGGAATTTACATATATAACTGTTGAAATCTGATGTCCTGTGACCTAGTATTATGATAACATAAATTCCCAAGTCAGCAAACTGACCAATACACATCCAAATGTCCCCATGACATAGTTCCAGATCATCTCATTTGCATACACAAAACCCAATACACATAACTTTCAAAATGGTGGACAGCTCATTTGCATACACAGAACACAATACACATTATTTTCAAAATGGTGGACTGCAACACCAAAAAAAAAACTCCAAACAAAAAACTGATAAAAGGAGTACTTAGAATTATATATAATTATTGGAGATCAATACAAGTAGGCTGCAATAAGAGCCCTGCTGCCCCTGCATCGCTAGTTGTGGGCATTTTAACAATTCAGAGATTATTCGAAATATGAAAAGAGTTATTCCAGATTTTCTTCTCCAAATTTTGAATTTCCCGCCTAAAGTTTACCCACTCTCTTACCCCCCTTCCTCACCAACTACATAAATGGCGGTGTGTAAACACCTCCATTAAAAATTGGGGCAAATGATTAAATGAAAACTACTGAAAATTAATGATTTCCAGGCAATTTAATTTGAAATGTTTATAAATTAAAATTGTGAAATTCGGGCAAATGTCGCTCGCCCCCCCAAAAATGGCGCGCGCCGTACGCCTATGATCACCTCTATAGATCAGTCTATTCATGTGGTGGTGGTTCTAGTGGTGGTGGTTGTAGTAGTAGTAGTGTACTTTTCCGTGGATTCCGAAGATGGAGGCATGGGTCAAATATTTACATTCAATACTTCAACTTCACCTCTCATACTAATTGTATCCATTTCATAAATACAAGAAGTTCTTTACTTCCCTGTGTAACGGGAAATTCTAGTTGCACACATTTTCATAAAAATACAGAAATTGGTAATTTTGCACAAGGGTTCACATACTTCAGGCACAGCTGTGAATGTTACTAAAATTATCTGGCCAGGCAAAATAACAAACTTGTTAAAAAGAAAACCATTAAAATAATGATTTGACAAATATTTATCTTCTATAAATCGAATTAGAAAACAATACGAAACACAAATAAAGAAACAAAGATGTTATCGATGTACAAATCAAGCAAATCACTAGAAAAGCTCTAGAAATGAAGTCCATAACAAACACAGTAAATTTTGTAATGTAATAATGACAGTCAATGACATCCTACTAATAGCAATGACGGCAAAGAAAATGTAACACGGCACAGAATCCAACACATTTTATTACAAAACACCGAGAGAACAATACTAATATCCATAAAGTTATCTTATCTAAAGTTAACTTCCAAACAGATCTCAACGCTACTTAGGCCTATTATATAATAATCATTGCAATCCATGAAAGCATCTTTTATAAATTTGTCTTTGAAATGATGTATCGTGCCAAGATGCATAATTTCTCAAATAAGTGAAACAAATAGAAGAGTTAACAAACTATTAACTCCTTGGATAAAATAAGTTTATAGAGTCATGAATTAAGTCCACAACTTTTTTGTATGTTACTCACAGATTGAATCACTTGAGGGCAAACCCCATAGGCCTACATATCGATGAATAGTACAAAATTTTTCTGGACGGTCGTCAACAGTGGTACTGATTAGTTTCCAATTCTTGCGATACAAGTATTCAACAATCGTCATTTTGGTCAAGAAATCCCTTTCAAGGTTCACTATTGTATAACTGGGCAGCTGATCCGGGTTTCTCTCAGGTATATCTCTGTACAATCCTTCTTGGATTGAGGCCCTAATAGAACCTGAAGGGGACAAATTATCGATCACCAGACTCGACCCCTTCAAGAGAAGTCCCCTACGGCCCTCAACAGGAAATATAGCACCATACTCATCTTCATCAAATTCTACATCATCACCAAGATAAACGTCTTCGCGCCTTTTGCGCAATGCTGAAACGTTCATGAATTCAATGTCAACCATTTCGAAATGTTGAACAACTTTCTCATCCTTCTTTCTTCTCTCTTCCAACTTTTTATTCACAATAACGACAAGTTCGGGAATTTGAAAAAAGTCAGCCTCGGACTTGAGCAATTCAAGACTGTCGAATCCATCGGGCAAACACAACTGACGACTTCGCATGAAATCCAGGATCAACTCGAAAATTTTTCCATTACGGTCTATGAAAGGGTTGCCATCTTTATCCTTCATAGCTGACACATGTCGTCCACTGAACATCGCTCCCAACATTGAGTCAGGAAATTTGAGAATCGTATGGAGGGTTGTCGTGTGGAGAAAACCACCAACGTTAAGAGTGATCAGATGATCAGGGGCATTCGGTAAAACCTCTTCAGACACCTCCATGGTTTCCTGAAAAAAAAAAAATTAATGAAATATAACTACAGTAAAGTACAATTTTCAAAAAAACGTAATGTCAGTTCAGTCTTGCAATGTTAGGCCTGGGAGCAACAATGTTGCCTAGTTATAGGTTAAGCACACATTATTGCTTTTATAGTGACATTCGCTCATCTAGATGAGATGAGCAATTCCTGCTCTCTTCCAATAAAAAGCCTTTCAAGGCTCTCGCTGTTTCATAAAGTTCCCCCAATATGCCAGACAGAGGAATCGCTGTTGAACCAGACGTAGTGGGATTTACAAGATGTATTGAAGATAAGCATGGTACCCGTGAGAATTCGCATGGTGAGAGTAAGAATAGGAAACGTTTTACAGAACTATCAAAGGAAGTCATTGACTATTAACTACAGACAATTAAAGGGCCAGTCTTTCAATACAGTGGCCCCCACTCCCTCCGTCCATTGGAGTCCAGGGAAAACAGAACAACAACCAAAATATTGAAGAAGATTGATAGAGGTGCATAATTGACTAATGAGTGCTGTGGTATAATAGGAACAGTTAGAGAAACCACACCCACTTATGGTTGTTGTAGGACGTAAAATAGTGTTGCTTGCAAATTTTTAGTTTTGGGCATTGAGTAGTTTTGGAGGAGTAGCGTACAGCATCCATGAATTAAGGGTACTAGCAAGCATAGTACCCGTGAGAATTCGCATGGTGAGAATAAGAACTTGGAAACCAAGTAATTGACTATTAGCTGCAGACAAGGGTCGGGCTTTCAAGACAGTGGCCCCTCCCTCCCTCCATTGGAGTCCAGGGAAAACAGAACAACCACAAGTATATTTGAGAAGTTTGGCAGCTATTGATAGTCGTGCATAAGTGATTAATAGATGCAGTGGTATATAATATGAACAGTTAGAGAAACCACAGGCACTTATGGTTGTTGTAAGACGTAAAATAGTGTTGCTTGCAAATTTTTAGTTGTGGGCATTGAGTAGTTTAGGAGGAGTAGCGTAAAGCATCCATGAATTAAGGGTAAGCAAGCATAGTACCCGTGAGAATTTGCACGGTGATAGTAAGAATGGCAGGAGGGAGACCTTGAGATAAAACAGTGCCCAAGATGAAATAGGAAACATTTTACAGAACTTTAAAACCAAGTAATTGAGTATTTATTAACTACAGACAAGGGTCAGTCTTTCAAGACAGTGGCCCCTCCCTCCCTCGATAGGAGTCCAGGGAAAACAGAACAACTACCCTGTCAGCGTGCCTCGGCGGTCCAACGTCGGCCTGGTGTCGGTCCGATGTCAGCAGCATCGGACCAGCTTTGGGCCGACGTTGGTCCGCCGAGGCACGCTGATAGGGTACTACTATATTTGAGAAGATTGATAGCTGTTGATAGTCGTGCATAAATTATGAATAGGTGCAGTGGTATAATATGAATAGTTTGAGAGACGACACCCACTTATGGTTGTTGTAAGAGGTGAAATAGTGATGCTTGCAAATTTTTAGGTGTGGGCATTGAGTAGTTTGGGAGGAGTAGCGTAAAGCATCCATGAATTAAGGGTATGATGATGATGATGATGATACAAGGTTGGTGCTTGCAATGAATGCTTTATTAATCACAGGTATACGACACCCATTGTCACCCAAGGTATTGTATATTATTATTTACTCACATGGTAGCTTTAATTTTCTTTCAAGCATATCCACACCATTCCACAGCCTTAGAACTGCTACAGTGCAGCAAAAAGTACAAAGGTGCAATCTTCTTATAATAACCCAGCTTCGTAAACTGCAGAAAATGGCCTTGGTTGACAAGGACTTTGTTGCCCTTTTTCTCTGTCCCTTTCACTCCCAAAGACCAACTATGGCTATCCAGCTCATTCCACAACTTTCTAACACGTCCCAGGTGGGTTCATTCTTACCTCCTCTTCAAAATATTCATGTAAGAATCATTCCAAAATCATAAAATCATGTTTATTTCCATGTAAACAAACATGCAGTTTAAGAATATCTCACAAGAGGGAGTCAGCTCCTCCTCCTGCGATGGGTGTCAGTGCCTCCTCCTGTCAGTGAGGGTCAGTGCCCCCCTTCTGCCCATGGGGTCTGTGCCCCCCTTCCAGAGGGTTCCTCAAAGTCAAGTTCAGTGCCCCTCTATGAGTGCGAGTCAGTGCTCCCCTCTTGCAGATGGTGGTCAGTGCCCCCCTCCTGCCTATGGGGGTCAGTGCCCCCCTTCCAGAGGGTTCAGCACCTAAAAGTCAGTGTAGTGCCCCTCTCCTACAAGTGGGAGCCAGTGCCCCCTCCGACAGATGGGGGGGGTCAGCACCCCCTCCCACCAATGGGTTTCAGTGCCCTCCTTCCACAGGGTTCAGAATCTACTCAAAAGTCAGCATCAGTGCCCTCTCCTACAAGTGGGAGTCAGTACCCCCCTCCTGCAGATGGGGGGTCAGTGCCCCCTACTGCCAATGGAGGTCAGTGCCCCCCTTCCACAGGGTTCAGCCTACTACAAGTCAGGGTCAGTGCCCCTCTCCTACAAGTCTCCCTCCTACAGGTTGTCGTCAATGCCCTCAAATATCTTTTAATGTCTTCTTCTTCCTTGCATAATTTCAAATGTGTAGGTCTACAAATGTAATCAGGGCTATAATATACATACTAGAAAACCCGTTGCAAGCAGGCCTTTGAGCCATTTAGGCTTATTTTAGGGTAGGATATGTGTGCCTGAATATGACAGTGAAGGAGGCCATGGTGGTGCAAATTGATAAGAATAAATGGACATTTTAATATGAATAAGTTTGCATAAAATGCAAATGTAATGGTTATGTCTTTTATAGATGGAAAATGTCAGATTGGGTGGGAAAACAAATGCACTTGTAGAGTGTATTTATGGGCATATTGTGGTGGCAGCAGTTGTCAGTGTGCCTGGCCCATGCTGCCACCTGGATAGCCTGACAGAAAGCATATGACCCAGTTCTGCACATTGATGAAAAGTTGCAGGGAAAGGTGTGAAATGTAGGTGTATTTTGAAGAAGGCAGGAATTGTTGAAGTACAGGTACTATTGCAAAACAAAGTTAATGTCAGTGATGTGGCACATGCAACGTTTGATGAGTGTGATGAGAACTGGGACAGAGTTATGCCTGAGACATGGACCCGAGAGAGTTAGCACTTTTATGTTTGGATAAGTGACTTTAGGCCTAGGCATGAAATTCTTTAACTTTTTGTATTTGCAAAATTGTGGATGTAACTGATAATGCTACATTGACAATGCGGTTATCTGGCAGGAACTTGGTCTGCTGTAATTTCTTTTCTTTTTTCCTGCTGAAATTAGTGACCTTTCAGAAAATGAATATCTACATATACTTTGTTCTTACACCCCTGTACATGTGCAGCACAGAAGAGAACAACCTTCTTTACTTAATAGTGCTGAATAACATTTCTTGGCTCCCTCTCTGCTTCACGAGGCCACAGAACCCTCTTCAACCTCTCAGGGCAGTGCGTACTTTTCAACATAGGCTCCGTCTCTTCATCAGATGAATATATAGCTGCATTGATTTACAGATAGCAGGGAAAAAAAAGGCCAATCAGAGACTTGCATCATGACAAGTGAAATGTTGATTCCAGTTGCAGGCCAGCACAGGAATCTTACAAAACACTTTGCTGCTACTCAAAGTCGCATTATATTTGCAAAAAATTATCAAAAGGGGCAGCTAAAGTGTTCATTTTATTGGGAATGACAATGATCTATGTGCTTTGGAGACCGTTTCTGTCATAAAATGTAATTCAACCGGTACGTCAGTGTGTCAGTAAGAACTAAAGATATTTTAAAAGTGCCTTTTAAAAAATATTTTTTAACTGAAATTTTAAGGTATTCATGAAAAAGACTATCAATCCAGCAGCACACAACTAGCTCTATGTACATTTCATCTTGTTTCTACTGACCAGCCACCTGACTGACATTTTCCCAGGTGCCAAGTCTGGTGTTTTCAAGATGTCCTATGCAAGATTATATTGTCTTTAAATCCTGTCAGATTTCAGCCTAGGCGCTACAAATTCCATGTGAATAAGAGACTCAAGAAAACCAGCAATATTTACCCGTAGTAATTGTCAGGATGTCACCCAAAACTTATCTGGCCAGTCAAAAAGGCACACTAAGTCTTGTGAAAAATAAATAGCAACAAAATAATGATTGAAAATGTTTTATATCAATGGAATTAAAATACAGTAACAAGCACAAACACAGAAACTATCCTAAATTTCAACACTTAGAGGTAGGATTTGAAGCCCAATCTAGGAATGTTCAATGATGTTAATACTGCAATAAAGCAACAAAACAATCAATTTTACAATATATATATATATATATATATAACATTCAAAGGTTTATATACTACCAACAAAAAAAAAACGAAGAGACAGCGCAGTTACATAAGTTACATAGACACAGTACTAGCATATTTACTTTTAATGAAACTGTGTTGAGACTAGGCTAGTACTACGTAATAAGCTCATGAAAATCTATGGAATAATTAACAATACATTTCAAAGCTACTTGCTATACAAGTATAATCATTGCAATCAGTATTTACAAGCACTCGGAATGGACCCGTAAATGATATTTCATGCCAAAATGCACAATTTCTTCCAATGAATCAATCAACTCGAAACTTCTTTGATACAATAAGGGCGTAACCTCATGAATCAAGTCCACAATTTTATCAAATGAAACAAATTGTTGTTACTGAGGTTCATCAGAAGGGAGATGAGACTTGCACTCACTTGGAGGCAGGCCCCATATATATCGATGGATAGTACACATTTTTTCTGGAAAGTCATTTACAGTGGCACTGATAAGTTGCCAGTTCTTGCGACGAAAGTATTCAATGATTGTCATTTTGGTCAAGAGATCTCTTTCAAGATTCACTGTTGTATAGCTCGATAGCAGATCTGGGTTTCTAGCAGGTAAATTCCTGTACAATTCTTGCTGGATCAAGGCCCTAATAGAATCTGAAGGGGACAGACTATCCATCACCATACCCGACCCCTTCAAAAGAAGTCCCCTTTGGTCAATAGGAGACACTCCATCAATTAATTGATCCTCCTCGCCTTCTATATCCTCCTCCTCGTCTTCTGCATCCTCATCTTCATTAGCTTCTTGATGTTGTTGTCGCACTCTTTCAGAATCCAAACGTTCAATGTCGACAAGTTCAAAATGTTGAGTAACTTTCTTCTCAAGCTCTTTCAATCTTAGTTCCTCCTCCTTATTTGTCTTCTCTTTAATCCTTTCATTCACAAGAATGACAAGTTCGGGAATTTGAAAAAAGTCAGCCTCGGACTTGAGCAATTCAAGACTGTCGAATCCATCCGGCAAACACAACTGACGACTTCGCATGAAATCCAGGATCAACTCGAAAATTTTTCCATTTCTGTCTATGAAAAGGTTGCCATCCTTATCCTTCATGGCTGACACATGCCGTCCACTGAACATCGCACCCAACAGCGAGTCAGGAAAATTGAGAAGCGTATACAGGGTAGTCGTGTGGAGAAAACCGCCAACGTTAAGAGTGATCAGATGATCAGGAGCATTTGGTAAAATCTCTTCAGACACCTCCATGATTTTCCTGAAAAATAAAATAAAGTAAATGAAATATAACTACAAGTAGGCATGTAGTATTATTTTTCGCTACACCAATATTGTGGATCTGTAGGGGAGAGCAGGGCACAGTGAGACACTTTTTTTATTTTGAAGCGTTCCAAATGTCGGCAGTAATGAGTAAATGAGATCAGGTCCACATTACAGATAATGACGTTGGGTTTTCGGTCCAGTAGTTTCAGGTTCCTATGTACCTTTTACAGGTTTGGAGTAATTTTGAGTTACGTCCATGCTCCATGTCTCACTGTGCCCCGTGGGCGGGGCACACTGAGACAGCAGGCGGGGCACAGTGGGACAGGGCACCTGCTGCCATAACTGCCGATCCTCAGGACCTGCGGAATTGTTCTATCAATTGTTGCTACAGAAACTACTGTTCTCTTTAATATAAAAGCAGCTGGCTAGGTGATTTTTTAGGTCCTTATTTCAGCATGTTTCGAAACAACATCGCACAGGACACATGCACGACTTATCTAACCTGCCGCACCTGTTACATACTAATCAAAATTCTTTCTGATGCTTCCCTTCGGATGTGACTCACTAAAATCAGTACATTACAGCAGGCATTTTGTTTTTAATAGTGAATTGTGTTTGCATTTATATTCAGATCGTTTCGAGTGTATTTTGTGATGTCTCACTGTGCCCCGCCTCAAACTGTCTCGCTGTGCCCCACGCAGCCCTCTTTATAAGATTTTTGAATCCTCCGGACTGGATGGCTGTATTGTGGTTCATCATCTCACTAAACTAAGAAAAATAATCAAGGTCTGAATCCCTGGCAATTGATTTGCATTATACCATTTTTTTGGGTATTATGTTATAACAAAGAGTCGTTTAGCAAAATTATTTACTTTTACAGGCTAAAAACCAAAATACTGAAATTCCACTCTCGATATGCTGTGTATGCATTCAGGATATAGGACAGTCTTTCACTTACCTACTTTTTGTTCTATACAAGAGAGGGTTGATCTGTAAACAGTACCAGCTAGATGCTACGGGCTCTGTCTCACTGTGCCTGCCGTCTCACCTTGCCCCACTCTTTGTACATTTCAGAGTTTACATTTGGTCAAAGTGATGATACCAGATATCAGACAGGGGAAAATTGTCATTAATGTAGAATTCTGAGGCTAGAGCTCTTCAAATCATGTTCCTTGCAAGGCTCTCACTGTTTCGTAAAGGTTTGTACAAGATTCCAGGGATTCAAAGCCAGAGTGTGGCCATGTGACCAATATGCCAGACAGAGGAATCGCTCTCAGACCAGAATGATGTAGTGTGATTTACAAGATATAATAAATATAGGCCTATAATATAAAATTATATATAAAGTTGGTTCTTCCAGTGAATGATATTATTAATCACACAAGGTATGGAATATTTACTCACATGGTAGTTTTAATTCCCTCTCAAGGATATCCAAAGCCTTATGCTACAGTGCAGCGAAAAGGACAAAGCTCTAAACAATGTAAAAAAATCCTATTTAAATGACCTTTAGGACTATTGCATGAAATTCTATAACCATTTGTATTTGCAAAAGTGTGGATGTAACTGACAAAGCTATATTAACTAGAATACTGTCATGAACGACAAATAAAGAACGACTCCCAAATCTCCCCCCCCCCCTCTGTCCCCGCAACGATTATCTACTGTCAACCAACATACGTTGGGAGCAGCTTTTTACATGAGCATTGATGGTCCCAGTAACAGCACTGAGGCATTTTCTCCCATGGATACTGTTTAACATTGTTACAAATCATTGATAAACATCTTGAGAGTTACAGACGTCTGCAGTATAGCAAGCCAGACCAATTATACAAGCATTTTGAGTGCTATTGTCATAATTGTTGACCTCTGATAGAAAACACGTGCTATTTTTTAGGCTACATCACAGAAATGCAGAAATGTAGGTCATTCTGCTTGAGTGCACATGATTGTACAGAGATATACCTGGTAGTCCCTGGAGAGGCAATAAAAATTTGAAATTAAATGCTTTCCAGTGCTGGCACGATTGACCCCAGTGCATGGCCCATGCACCCATACTCTCGAAGACTAAATGGTCAAAACTTTTTTAGCTTCGTTGTTTCATTTTTCCTATTGCCGTAAGAACTTGCAGTTGGAAGTGGTATGTCTTATGAATCACTAATAACTAAAGATTCCCATGCATGCTAGAAAGAAAACTATTTCGTTTTAAGTCCACTCTGCCATATCTTGCTCAATAGCACATTTGCATGGGCAATTATGGAGACTACAGCAAAAGAAAAACTATTCAAGATAATGAGCTAAAATTCGGCACACATCCTTTAAACTATTATAGGTTTATTTTAGATTTTTTTTTTCAGACAAATCTGAGGGGGACGAGCGGGAGGCATTTGTTGAATTGACATGGAATGACCCCTTGTCAAGAACTCCATTAAGACAGCTAGCAATGTAATTGTAATTAGCAAAGGGGCACAATATCAAAGAAATTAAATACCATGGGGGTTATGCAGTTTGAATTTGTGCAGGTTTAACGTAAATTTAATGTAATTTTGAAAGTAAGTAAAGGTCGGAAGGGATTTGTGGGGAGCCAAAAGTTGTGAAGGGTAAAGTAGGGGCTCATTCTTCCTTCCAGCTGGGGTAGTGGTACTTTATTTTGGGTTGTACTGTACTTCGTGGGGGGGGGGGGGCATAACTACAGTCTGATTCATCTACGCAGTGAACAAGCTTTATACTGCAGGGGCACCACTATCGATTGATGTCAGGGCTGCATGATAATAGGCAGAGATGCGATAACTATGTTTCATATCACGATGACGATAATTATGCGATAAATTCACAAGCAAGAGGTTTACCTAAAAACTCCAAAATTTTAAATTTCATGGAAGGAAATTCCAATTTTTGGGCAAAAATGCAGAAATTTTTTATAATTAATTTATTGTCCCTTTGTGTGACAACATAATCGCCCTACTTAATATTGCGATAACAATAAATTTGCGATTAATTGATGGACGTCATAGGTACGCACAAGCTAATTCTTTTGTTTACATCACGAAGCAAATGTCTGGATGTCAGAACTTGTCAGCTAAAATATGTGCTGCAGCGCCAAAAATCAGCAATAAACAGCGCCGAATACCCGTACCAATATTTCATAACACTAAACGAATATTAAGGTCACAAATGGACAATTCAAGATTGAAGAAAGATGGCTGCCAAAACGGCTGCCAAAAAATGGTCTTCATCTTGACCTGTACCAATCTCTTAAGCGAAATATTGCCCAAGCCCCCTCCCCCCCTCATCAACCGATCATTAAATAGTCGGCTTTGGTCACCCCCTTAAGCCTCCCAATCACAGCGACGAAGAGACAGACTAAAAGCACAGTGCAGCTGCAAGAATTGTCAGGTATTAGAACTTATAAATCCTCAGTCCAATGTGAATCCTTGATTCTGATTGGCTGAGAGCCGCGATGTATTATCAGTTACACCCTGCTGGTTTCGAGGGTACTGGAATATGCACCACGAAGCCGAAGGAGGCCTGAGTGGTGTATATTCCCGTACCCTCGAAAAACGAGCAGGGTGTAACGGTTTTATCCTCAGACGTCGATTTTTTTGTGACTGAAAAGGCATTTCAGACTCAGTTTGCAAGATAATCTATGGGCATCAATAAAACAAGAAGTCTGAGGATAAAACCCTTACACCCTGCTCGTTTTTCGGGGGTACGGGAATATACACCACTCAGGCCTCCATACACCACTCAGCCATCGGCTTCGCGGTGTATGGAGTCCTTTGTGGTGTATATTCCCGTACCCTCGAAACGAGCAGGGTGAAACTGATATTACTTTTTAAGTGTTTTATGATAATAGTTATTCAACAATTCTTTCATGTTGTGATAATAGCTGTTTAATATTTTACGTTTACAAATTCTCCAAGAAATAATAGATAAATTCGGATTGATGGAAACCTTTATATTTGTGAGCAGTCTACCTAACATGATACACACAATTTATATGCAAATTTGATGAGCATAGAGCTTTGAGTATATATATGAGAGTCAGTACCAGTCACTGAAAGTCTCAAGCAAACACGCTACTGCTTCAGCATGGAATATTGAAATGTCACAAAGTAAAATCTCCTTTGGCATTATTGCTTAAATGCCAACATGGGCTGAACATAAATCGTAGCTCTTTAAGCATTAATAGGACGCTGCCTGGGCTCACTGAAAGGTTTGCACCATATGTATCTGTAGACGGTAACACCTTTATCCTTATATTCACTGATGGCAGTATTAATCAGCTGCCATTTTTGTTGATGAAAATGTTCGATGAGCCTTGTTTTTGTTTCAACACTTCTCACCAGGTTAACCACAGCAAAATCTGGTATTAAACCAGGTACATAATCCTCATCAGCTGGGTCGCCACTCAATTGACGCCGAATTTGCAAGGCGATGCCATGTGTTGGTTTCAAACTATCAAGAGCACTGCCTGATCCCTTTAGAATAAGACCCCTAGTAAAGTTCATCGTTGGATCATCCTCCATTGCATGTAACTGATCAGGATCATACATGTCAGCATCTTCAAGTGCAGGATATGAGCTTGGAGGATGGCGTAACTTATCAACGTCTATCTCCTCGATGTCCATCATCTCGATGTGGTATTCAAATCCTTTCTCCCTAAGTTCTCGTAACTGATCTTCTCTTTCCTTCCTTTCCTTCAGCTTCTTCTTTTCTTGCTCTTCCTGCTCCTCTTTCTCTCTCTTCAACTTCAATTCTTCTTCCTTCAACTGTAACTTTTTGTCCAACACATCAACCAAGTCGCAAATCTGGTAGAAGTCTGCCTCCTGTCTCAGCAATTCAAGATTATCAAATCCATCCGGCAAGCACAGTTGACGACTTCTCATGAAATCCAATATGTAAGTAAACATTATTCCGTTCCTGTCTATGAAAGGGTTGCCATCTTTGTCCTTCATTGCCGACACTGAGTGCCGCCCACTGAACATCGATCCGAGCATAGAATTGGGGAAATTGGAAAGCGTGTAATGGCTTGTGGTGTGAAGAACGCCTCCCACGTTGAGAGTGACCAACTGGTCTTGCACATTATTGCAATCCACCATGTTATTTCCTTTTCTGAAAAAACAAAAAAATGTTGCTGAATGTATGTAAAAGCTGAGATAAGATAGGTAGGGAGAACCGGGGCACATTCGGATGCTTTTAACATCTACTAATTTTGCTCAATGCCGAAAGCACTGAAGAACTCAGAAGTTGGCATGAATATCACCAATACTATTGAGCAAGTCATAATAAACTAGACTGCACCTACCCTTTTGCAACCAGAGAGCAAAATGTGAGTCGTAAAAATGACTAGGCCACGCCGGGGCACATTGGGACATCAGCGAGGGCACATTGGGACATCAATTAAAAAATTATTTTAACACTCCATGTGCAATAGATATTACATATAAGTAGTGCGTAAGACAATATACAGTGCATTAACACCTTGTAGTGCCAATAGTTAATAACTTTAAACAGTTTTAAACATTTAACATAAACTGTCCTGGGAGCGGACATCTATGTAAGTAACACACAGTGCTTTGCTACAAATTCATTCACAGAGCATGGCAATCCACTATACCTCTATTCACTGTGGCCTGAATACCTGAAAAAGTTGTGGGCTGTCTCAAGTCATTCAGTTGACTTGGACACTTAGATTCTGTCATTTTAAGTGCATCCCAATGTGCCGCGAATTCACTGTCCCAATGAGCCGCGATATGTCTTTTACATCAAAATGCTAACTTCTCAGGCACCAGTGAGTGTGTTTATCACGATAGCAATTCATAACTGTTCATTACGATATATAAAATTCATACAAGCACTGAGAAAGCCTCATTGTTCATGGTTTGTCCACAGCTTTGGAAAAAGACTGCTTGTTTCAAGATCCATCTCAGTGCCCCCCCCCCCTCCTGGATCCGCCACTGGTTGCACCTTAAGCATGGCAGGTACAAGGGACCCTGCCATGCCTTAAGTTACACCCTATAAAGTCAACCACCCTCACCGAACAACCGGAGTTTTCCATTTCAAAGATACAGACTAATGGTTATCAGAGGCTGATCTAGAATAGGCCTGCCCGAGGGGGGGATTGGGCGGAGGGATTTTGGGCCGGGGAGGGTGGGGAGGGGGCAATTGTAAATTTAGCTGCTCATAAAGTTATAATCCCACCTTATCTTAAGAGTTAAGCATAAAATTGTCTTGCCTGTCGTAATCTTCGAGCCACTTCACCAGAGGCCTACAGGGTAAAACAAGCAGCCACCGCAAATTTTAAATGCAGCCATCATAAAGTTGAATAAGCACAGTCAAGCAGCCACACCAATGATTTAGAGTAGCCAACACAAAGTTAAACAAGCAGCCACCAAGATTGAGAAGCAGTCACAAGGAGGTTGAAAAGCAGTAATCACAATGCTGAGCAAGCACCCTAATGCCTTCACATCAGTAGCAAATTCAAGGGGGGGGGGGTTCAAGGGGTTCAACCCCCCCCCCCTGGCCTGTACATTTTAATGTTTAAAAAATTCCAGATATTTTTAGAACATTTTCATTTGTAAACCCTCCACCCGCCCCCGTCTGACATTTTCTGGATGCGCCCCTGCACATACATCATACCAGGAGTGATCATGCAGGGATGGATGGATGATTGTGGCTTTACGTCCTGTATTTATACACTTGGTGGGCTAATTAGGACAGGAGCAGGACACAGCAATGAGGCGAAAGATGATTGAAACAGCCGCCCAACATAGGCCCAGGGGACCAGGAAAGAGTGGGATTCGAACCCTGGACCCAGCGATCGGCAGCCCAGCATGCTACCACTGGACCAACCCTGTACAATGGTCGAGGGTGAAGATGCAGGGAAGGATGCAAATGCAGCCATGTTATATTGTTATAAACTTATTTTCCCACACCATTTTGTTTACTTTCAGTTTTCCGTCTTATGAATTGCTGTCTATTATGTAACACCATGCAAACAACATGTCTATTTAGACTGTTTGTTTACTCCTGGACATGCACGACTGATTTTGTCAATGTTAAGCAGGGAAGGATATACATTATCACAATTCAATTTCAGTGTTTGATTGGACAAAAACAGGGAAGGATATCATAATCCATAATTTCGATTGGCAGAACCTGGTTTTGCAATTTCTTCGGAAATTTGGTTCTGCCCTTGTTAATGAAGTGTCAAGTTGAGGAAGTGGGCCTACCATTTAATTGACAATTGTGGAATTTAATCCTAACATTTAGAACCAACATGCTCAGAAGGTGGCCATAGCCCATTTAAAGTTGAATCCCACACTTGGCAAGAAATCTAAAATCCATGAGATATTCATGAAACTTTGCCAAAAAGTTCTTCAAAAAGAAAGCTTTCCAACGTAAAAAAAAATAGGCGGGCTATCCAACATAATTTTCGAACAATGATCTTTTCAAAATCTTATGTCATTACATTAAAACATACAGTAAAATACTAAAGAAGTGTGGGACTTCTTACGAAAAGCAGCGTCACTCGAATAATATCCATGAGATATTTATGAAAAATTAAAGGAATATAGCTGAAAGTACACTTTATTGAAAAACAAGTCTTTGAAGGGAGGTTACCGATGTGTTTTGAGAGTTACGTGGTGTACAATATGAGAAAATTATGAAAAACAGTTCAACAAAAATAAGTCTCCCCTTAAAATAAACTTGAATATCTCAAAGATTCCTTCTCCGATTTGTATGAATGTTGGATTGGATTATAGGCCTGTATATCGACCCAAAATGTGTGCATTTATAGTTTAGTGCCATTATTTCTGGCTGAGCCAGCAGCCTTCGAGTGAGCCTACCCCTGTTTTAAAAAATCTGTGGCTTTTCCAGTGCATATGAACAATTTGACCAAGCGGGGGAGCCACCAGCTGGGGTATTTTTGTTGAACAGTGGAGTACAATAGGTGGAGCAGCTGTATTCTGTGGGATTCAACTTTAATAGACATTATTTTGAGGGGGGAGGGGGCTTTGAGTTTTCTTGACAAGAATTTACAAGTTGTCAACCTATTCATTTAACGACAGGCTATTTTTTTTTTCTTCACCAACACAGGGAAATTGTTTTTCTAAACTCTCTACCCCTTATATATGTATACATATAACACAAAGTGTCACAATGCACATGATCTCAACAGAACAACATGCCATTCATTCATGACCTGGACTGCAGAGTTTTGAGACCCATTCTGATTCAGTATCGAAAAACATTTATGCAAGAAAACGATACATAACTTTCAGGTGAGACAAACTAGATCAAAAATTTGATTCAATGTTTTATATGTATTTACCCTGGTATGGATGTTTATATTATTTTTGCTGTTTCATATTTTTCTATGTATTTTTCATCAAATTGCATTGGAATTTATATGTTCTCACGCAATAAAAGAATTTGAATTTTGTATCACTGGTCTGAGACTGAGTTCAGTCTCAGCTAAATCAGCACTGCATGATCAGCAACTCAGCAATGCAGTGGCATCACCAGAATTTATTTTAGGAAGGTGGGGGGGGGGGGGCAAGCCCGGCAAAATTTGGGGGGGGGCAGAGGGGGGCAAATGAATTTCAGGGGGTGCCGGCCCTGCCCTCCCCCCCATGACGCAACTGCTGACCAATGACCAATGTTATAAATCAATAGGTCTAAATCAAAATCATCCTTTCATTCAACATCATATATGTATGTTCTCTCTCTGTATTATAGTATATTTATAGGCCTATACATATACACGTCACAAATATAATATGGGCTATTCACACACACCATATATAAATAACAATGGCATAATGTATAACTAATGTGTACATCATACTGTACAGCATGCAGCCATGATGATGATGTACAGTAGGCCTATGTCTCCGGGGGTTGGGTTATTTGTGGACTTTATCATATGGATGCGCCACGGCGATTTTGAAAACCAAAACCATTTTAATCCGAAACCAACGCCAAAAACCACAAACCATTTTAATCTTTTAGTAAAAATATCCACAACCAATTTAATCTTTATCATTTTTATACCATTGTAGGTAGATTCTAACGGTACCAAACAAGTTGAGGGTGCAAAAAGGGCAACCTCATTAATCTGAATTCCTTAAAAAACCAACCATTTTTAATCCTGGAAGGCCAAAAAACCAAAACCATCCCGAGGAGCCTCTAATAATCTATATACACCCTTTCATAGGAGTACCCCCCCCCCCCCCGGGCTATGTCTATGCATGGATCTATAACTTAACAGGATAGAACACTCCATTTGGTCATGATCCATTTGCTAAATTTTATGTTTTACACACAAATGTGCCGAAATCATCAAAAGAAAATTTGAAAAATCCTTTGAATTTCGCGGTATTAGCCCCTGTGCTAATGGAGTCTTTATTACCCTCGGTAGTCTTTCATCCAATCAGCGTCTCGCCCGCACTTTTCAAACATTTTACCCCTTTTCCAGACCTGCCTGGAAGACCCTGTCAAGTCCATGCATCAAAAGGGAGGGATCAAAAGTTTCTGGTTATTGATAGGTCCTATAAAATCGGCCTTTTAAAGACCTACAAGTCAGTTTTTTCCCCGAAAAATTAGGACAATTATAACCCCTGATTCTCAATTATTCAAGTCAAAAGTCAGGAAAAAACTAATGAAAATAGTCTTTATTAAACCTGTCATATCTCAACAGGGACATGCTTGGCGAATTTGATATTTTTGGATATTAAACTTCAAATGTTAATCGATATGATAGGCTACATTAGAAAAGTGCGCAAGGGTGCGCACATTGTGAATTTTAAGCAAGTATATCACCTCTCAGACCAAGACAGAAGTTCTTTATTCTTTGCAAAAAAATATTATTTTAACACAACCAACTGATATGGATACTTAACATTGTCTTTGGCTGATAAAGATATTTTTACAACCATATTTCATGTTTTTCAACTGACATTTAGAGATAAACAGCCATTATAATCAAAATATAGGTGTTTTTTATGATGACATTTAAAAAACACCAAGCAGCACACAGCCACATGCATATAGATAGAAAGACGATAGATAGGCCTATACTGATGGATCGATAGATAGATAGACAGACAGACAGATAGATAGGTCGGTTGGTAGGTAGGTTGATTGATTGATTGATTGATTGATTGATTGATTTATTGTTTGATTATTGATTGATTGATTGATTGATTGATTGATTGGTCGATTGATTGATTGATTCATAGAAGGATAGTTAGATAGCCAGATATATAGATAGACAGACAAAAAAACATTTTTACTTCTTACAATGCTAAACAGAGGAATTGTTATGCTATTTAGCCACTGGAGACCGTTAGAAGGGTCATTAGATCACTAAAATGTCATTAAGATGGGGTTTTTTAACTCATACTTGTGATTTTTCACATATCATTATAGTCTCATGAGAGACGCTGAGTGAACCTTTGATGAAGCCGGCCGTGCCCTCTTCCCCTTATAGCTCTATGGTCTATGTCACCTTTCATCGCTCACTGAACAGCATGACTGAACATTAGGATTTAGGAGCTAGCTACAGCTGCTCTGACATGATGACACATGCTGGCAGGCCACAAAATGTATCAACAACTTTACATAATCTTGATAAAGATATGTAATTATCTTGAAAAGATCGATATGACCTACATACCTCTGTCTTGTGGGTGTTGTCGGGGTCTTCGCGCTCCTGCTGTCTGGAAAATATCAGCCCTCCAACAATATCGAACTAGGTCATAATGCTGACCCACATATTTTCCCGCGCTTCTGCCTGGTCTAGACCCCAGAAACCAGCTGTGCTGCAGCAAACCCTCGGACAGAGTTGGGCTCATTAACTTTGGCAGTTTCCACGAATTTATTAAGGGGAAAGTCATAAAATGAATTTTGGCAGTATTAACATACATTTGAAGAAACTGGCCTTTGAACCTTGGTAACGTAATTTAATCAAATTATGTGAAATGTTTTAAATTACATTAAAAATGTATAAATTTATATATACTTTTCAAACCAAGTTACGGACTTTTCTACATGCCATACAAATTTCCATTTAATTTCAAATCAATACCTGCAAAATAGTGCCACAGCAACTGTTACAATTTACATGATTCACGAAACCATGCACCCAGTCATCGGAATCCCATTTTAAAATCGAAAAAATTCTTTGGTTTAAACGAAAAGAAAAGGATAAAAGTAATTGCCCTTCACTTTTATAGAATATGCCCAAAATGAGACATGAAATGCATACAGGGGTAGTGTACCTAAATTGGACGGGTCCTGCATTTTTAGCAAGTAAGACTTATGGTGGACACTTCCAGAGAACAAATAAAATAAAATTAATGTGGAAAATGTGGGAATTGTTTCACTATATTTCAAATATTCAGCAATGACTGAAATAAGGGGATCCAATATAGGTACACTTCCCATAGGTCTGCACTTTTATTGAACAGCGCGCAGGCCTACACTTCCCAGGGGCTAGGGGCCAGGGGCGAGGAGTAGGGGGAACGGGGGCACATTGGGACGCGGGGCACTGTGGGACGGTGGGGTTTTCTTGGACCCTGGCAAGGTATATGATATGGTAGTGCCATCATATCTTGAAGTTTCACATCCTGATGTTTCCATGGTTTTATAGACAAATTACAGCCACATGCAGAAGTATGGCGAGCAAAAGTTTGTTTTCCTACCACAAAAGTAAATATGGACGGGTTCAATTCGAACAATTCTGTGGACAAACCGTGAACAATGAAGCTTCCTCGGTGCTTGTGTGAATGTTCTATATCCTAACGAGCAGTTATGAATTGCTATCGTGATAAACACATTCACTGGTGTCCGAGAAATTAGCATTTTGGTGTAAAAGTCATATCGGGGCTCATTGGGACAGTGAATTCGGGGCACATTGGGACGCACTTATTATGGCAGAATTTAAGTGTCCAAGGCAACTGAATGACCTGGGACAGCACACAACAGGTATTCAGGCCACAGTGAATAGAGGTGGATTGCCATGCTCTGTGAACAAATTTGTAGCAAAGCACTGTGTGTTACTTACATAGATGTCCGCACCCAGGACAGTTTATGTTAAATGTTTAAAACTGTTTAAAGTTAAGAACTATTGGCACTACAAGGTGTCAATGCACTGTATATTGTCTTACGCACTACTTATATGTGATATCTATTGCACATGGAGTGTTAAAATGATTTTTTAATTGATGTCCCAATGTGCCCCGGCTGTTTTAGCCGGGGCACATTGGGACATCAATTAAAAAATCAGTCATTTTTATGACTCTCTGGCTGCAAAAGGGTAGGTGCAGTCTAGTTTATTAAGCCTTGCATTTAAGCTCAATAGTATAGTGATCTTCATGCCAACTTCTGAGTTCTTCAGTGCTTTCAGCATTGAGCAAAATGAGTAGATGTTAAAAGCGTCCCAATGTGCCCCCGTTCCCCCTATATAATTTCTTTCTGCAGTTCTGCAAAAAAACTGCAGAATTCTGCCGTTAAAAAAGAAACTCTGCAGGAAGCTGCAGAATTCTGCAGTTCAGCAGCTCCCTGCATGATTTCTGAACCTCTGTTACTTCCTGCAGTTTATTGCAATGAATCTTCAAAGTTCAAACCTCTCTGCATGACATGGGGTTTGCCGCTACCAAGGAAACGTGGTTTGGGGGATTGTTGTATGGGGGATCGGGTTTTTTGGTAGTCCTCTGTCACTGCAGCGTTTCTGAAAAGTTCCTGCAGCAAAATCTGTAATTCTGTAGGAGATATGCAGCCTGGGAGGTTTTATGCAGCTCTGCAAAAAACTGCAGAATTCTGCAGTTTCAAAAAAAATCTGCAGGAAGCTGCAGAATTCTGCAGTTCTGCAGCTAACTGCATGATTTCTGAACCTCTGTTACTTCCTCCAGTCTATTGCATCTG
This sequence comes from Platynereis dumerilii, assembly GCA_026936325.1. Taxonomy (NCBI): domain Eukaryota; kingdom Metazoa; phylum Annelida; class Polychaeta; order Phyllodocida; family Nereididae; genus Platynereis; species Platynereis dumerilii. The sequence continues at coordinate 138,027,862 of JAPTHN010000001.1, forward strand.
TACAGTTCAGACCTCTTTGACATAGGGCTTGCCGCTACAAAGGAAACATTGATTTGGGGGTTGGTTTGGGGGGTCGGGGTTTTGGTAGTCCTCTGTCATTGCAGTGTTTCTGAAAAGTTTCTGCAGCAAAATCTGTAATCTTGTAGGAGATATGCAGCCTGGGAGGTTTTATGCAGTTCTGCAAAAAACTGCAGAATTCTGCAGAAAACTGCAAAATTCTGCAGTTTCAAAAAGATCTGCAGGAAGCTGCAGAAATCTGCAGTTCTGTAGCAAATTCTGCAGTTCTATCAGGTAGCAGTTTGTGAAATGACATTTTTGCGAGCACACAGATCGCCTAAAAAAGTGCCGTACGGCAAAAAGAAACAATGACAGACAAAGACTGACTACTGTATTAAATAGACCTGGTTGCAGAGTATCTGAAACTTTTTTCTGAATGAAATTTGGTTGAGAATTGACTGAGCAGAGAGGCAAAACGTCCTTTGAAGTTTATTTTGATAGAGAACTGTCAGCAGTTTATGAAATGACATTTTTGCCAGCTGACCGCTCGCCGAAAAAAGGGTCGTACGGCAAAAAGAAACAACGATGAACAAAGACTGACTATTGTATTAAATTTATAGACCTAGTTGCAGAGTATCTGAAACTTTTTCTGAATGAAATTTGGTTGAGAATTGACTGAGCAGAGAGGCAAAACGTCCTTTGAAGTTTATTTTGATAGAGAACTGTCAGAAGTTTATGAAATGACATTTTTGCGAGTTGACCGCTCGCCGAAAAAAGGGTCGTACGGCAAAAAGAGACAACGATGGACAAAGACTGACTATTGTAAAAATAGACCTGGTTGCAGAGTATCTGACACTTTTTTTTAAATGAAATTTGGTTGAGAATTGACTTAGCAGAGAGGCAAAACGTCCGTTGAAGTTTATTATTTTGATAGAGCACTGTCAGTAGTTTATAAAATGACATTTTTGCGAGCTGACCGCTCGCCGAAAAACGGGTCGTACGGCGAAATAAAAGAACGACGGACAAAGACTGACTAGTGACGTCAATAGACCTGGTTGTTGGGTACCTGAAACATTTTTCTGAATGAAATTTGGTTGAGAATTGACCGAGCAGAGAGGCAAAACGTCCATGGAAGTTTATTTTGATACAGCCGTTTGTAAAATGACATTTTTGCGATCCCACTTGTTTCCTCACAGTCCTCATTCTTGTATAGGTATTCATGGAGCTGAAGAACTGCAGAATTCTGCAGTTTCCTACAGAACTGCAGAATTCTGCAGCTTCCTGCAGAATTCTGCAGTGTCCTGCAGAACTTCAGAATTTTTTCTGCAGAATTTCTACACAACTGCAGAATTCATTGCAGACGAGCATCAAAACCCCAGACCCCCCACCCGACCCCCAAACCGCAACCAACGTTTCCTGGGTAGTGGCAAGACCCTTGTCAAAGAGGTCTGAACTTAGCAGATGCATTGTTATTCATGAGATGCATTAAGTACCAGAGGTTCACAAATACTGCATGGAGCTGCAAAACTGCAGAATTCCTACAGAACTGCAGAATTTTTTTGCAGAACTGCAGAATTCTGCAGTTTTCTGCAGAATTCTGCAGTTTCCAACAGAACTGCAGAATTTTTTGCAGAACTGCAGAATTCTGCAGTTTTCTGCAGTTTCTATTGCAGAATATGCAGGTGCAAGAAGAAATTTAAGTGTACTGCCAGGGGCCCGGTGATAGAAATGGGGGGGGGGAAGCTTGGGGAGCTGAGCTCCCTTGACCAGAAAACTGGGGGAACAATTTCCTGTTTATTTTTCCAGTCCACCAGCCGCAATCTTACTCTGGTGGCAGGACTTTTTCCAGTGGTCGAAATAAGCCATGTCATTTGGGGGGGGGGGAGTCTGGCACTGGCAATACAAGGCCCGAAGGGTCGAAGCTTTTCGGGCCGGAGGTCCGTGGGCCGCCGGAGATCCGCAGGCCGCCGTAGACCCCCAGAAGCTGAGGGGTTTCAGAAAGAACTACATTTAATGTACTCTGAAAATGAAATCTGAGTGTTTCAAGCATGTATCATCCTAGAAAATTACTTTTGAAAACCTCATTTCTGGATTAAATCATGCACATTTAGTATTTGAGGGGGTTTTTTCAGGACCCTCCCTGGGTCCCTCTAAAAAATGTATTTGAGGGGGTCTTTATAGCATTTGGGGGGGTCAAAACCCTCTTGACCCCCCCCCCTCCTTATTTCGAACACTGACTTTTTCCCCTTTTAAAAATTTGGAATGGGGCGATGCTGCTGGACCAGCCAAGAGCCAAGAGCTCCTCTGACGAAAATTTTCAATTTCCATCACTTTCCAGGCTATTAGCAGCTGTAAAGGCCGGCTTGCAGACCGGACTGTAGGCCTTCGATAACTGGCTACATAGCCAGACAAAGAGAGACACCAGCAAAGTGAGGGCAATCTTGCGCTCAAATAAGTGGTGAAAATGGACAGAGACTATTGAGGCTTCCTTCTGTCTGTTCACTAATGTGGGCTTCTTGTCTAATGGGCTATAGCCTGCATACAGCAAGTATGTCATCATTGGTGATGGGTCTGTGTATAGTATCATTACGTAACATGTAGGCCTATATAAAGGCCTACAGTTGGCCCCGGGCATTGGCCAATGAAAACGTTTCCATGAAATTGTTCAGGAGAAAGCTTGCATATATAGGCCTACGACTTGGTGACGTCACAGACCTACTTAAAACAATCATTATGATGTCACAATACTGCATCAGTATGTTTACATTTCCCAAGCAAAAAGTGGAAATGCTTGGCCTACACATGTGAAAGATATTTTCAAGATGAACATGAGTGACAACTATCCCAGTACTGTTATAAGGGTGAAGGAGGCAGACCTGGCAAACAGAATGTGCAACATCTCAGTTTTTCAAGGGAGTGGAAGTCCGGAAGAGAAGCATCAGATGAAAATGGTTATTCCATTTAGCCGTACCGGTAATCCAGAATTGAAGAAAAAGAAGCAGGCTGAGAAAATTCCTAGGACGAAAAGAAACTGGAATTTACCTCTGGTACAATAATAATAATATTTATAGGTTATTTCATAGCTTAGACCTGTTTCCCTGATATTTTCACCCGAGACCCTGTATTTCCTGAGACCCGCAGGTTTCTCTTCCCTGTCCCTTCACCATTTTACTTCTGAATTCCCTGTCCATTTGCCTTTTTTCGAATTGAGTTTTGAATCCCCTGTCCCTCAGCTCTGCTTGGGTTTTATGTTCCCCATGTCCCTAGGCCATTTTACTTTTGAATTCCCTTTCCCTTGGCCATTTTACTTTTGAATTCCTATCCCTGTCCCTTGGCCATTTTACTTTTGAATTACCTGTCCCTCAACCGTTTTACACCATGAACCCAAACATTGACCCATCCATTCAAAGTTATGTTTCTATGTCCAAAGAAGATTCTTTCTAGAAATGGGTAGACGCATATTGGGTTGATGGTGCTCTATTTAATGTAGACAAAGCGCCCGATCTGATATTATAAAAAAACAACCCAAGTCAGGGTCACTGAGTAACAATATCATGAGCTGTTGTGTGAATTAATATCACTGGAGCCCAAAGGGCGAAAGTGATATTAATTCACACAACAGTGAGTGATATTGTACGAAGTGCCCTGACGCGTGGTTGTTTTGTTTTTATCACCTGGTTTTACCTTGAATTTTGAGTTATAAAGAGAGACTATTTTCTGCCATTACAAAAATGTGACGTCACCATGGAGCAACAATGGATATGACGTCACAATCCTATTGTTCTGGCCCTTGTTTCTTTTGTGACGTCATCAGGCAACCAAAATGCTGGTGATGTCATAACCATTGTTAAAAAATATCGCCCTTGAAGGGTGGTATTTTTTACAATATCATAGGCACTGATATTTCCACTGTAAACAGTGATATTCACAGCCAACCAGGTGATAAACATCTGCGATGAGAACCCCCTTCTCGCCTCAAGGCCCTAAAGTTGCAGACCTGACCGTCGGTCTTGTTATCCTAAGTTGGGCTATCTTTCTCTAAAAAAACTGCTTGGAATAGGCCTTCTTTAGAAGTTCTCCATGATTTTATTCAAGTTTAAAATATTTGTAGTTACAAGGAAAATGTTGCATGGGGGGGAGGAGGATTTACGCCTACAAATGGAAGTGCATTAAAAAATATCAAAATTTCACTCTTTCATTAAAATCAACATGCCTAAGGAGGGGTTGGTTGGATCCGGTACAACTTGGGGCTATTGCCTCTTTCTTCACAAGTTATCTGAAGTTGTGCACCTGTGAATTTCATGAAAATTGGGCCTGTTCTATCTTCTCAATTTTTCAAATCAAAAATTCTATTTATGGTGTTGCGCGATTGTTGAACAATGTGACACTCAGCAATACACTATAGACTGCCAATAACTGTTACTACTCTAGTCTCTAGCTTTGAAAGTCTTATATTAATGTTACTTTTTTTCTACAGGGCACGCATTGCAGAGTAATTGAACATGCAACTGGTAAAGAAATGGTGCACTGTCTCCAGGTAGGCCAATATAGATTTACATGAAGCCCATCATTGCATTTACTTTTCTTTATTGAATTTTGATTAGGGTTTCCAATAGGAATTCCTGTTACCGAGAACTTCCGGGAAATTCCTGGGAACTATTGCCAAGCTCAATGGGAATATGTTGATATACTAACTCCGCTTTTTACCATGTAGGGGAGATTGGGGCCAGTTGAACCAAATTTTAGAAATTGCTCTCCTGTGTGCATACCTTTACAGCTTTCAAGGAGAACAAAGATGGAAAAGGTAGTTAAAACAGTTGTCTGAACATCCCAACTTTAGGTTTTGATTACATCTTTCCACAGCCGACATAGGGGAGAGTGGGCCAAAGTGGTTCGAATTGAACCCGTCCATATTTACTTTAGTAGTAGGGAAACAAACTTTTGCTTGCCATACTTCTGCATATGGCTGTAATTTGTCTGTAAAACCATGGAAACATCAGGATGTGAAATTACAAGATATGATGGCACTACCATATCATATACCTTGCCAGGATCCAAGAAAACCCCACTGTCCCACAGTGCCCCACGTCCCAATGTGCCCCCGTTCCCCCTACATACAACTACACATACATGTAACACATCATCTTAATTATGATGACATGACATCCAGGCAGAACAAGTAATGAAAGCTCCAATCTTAATGTGACAAATTAAAATTTACTTTCTCAAAAAAAAGTGAGATTGTTTTCTTACGATGTGTCTGGGAGTCAAAACATCCGCATGGAAAAGACTAGCCTAGTAAGGCCTAATATATAAGGTTGCATATTTTCCCCTGCCTGCTCCACCTGGTGAAAGTCAAGGGTGGTTCAACTGGCCTGCCAGTTCAACTGTCCCCACTCTTCCCTAAGCAGTCAATCCGCACACTAGCTGTGTCTGTCTGATTATTCAAAAAAGTGTTAGAACTATTGACAACAGTTATCATTTTCATTTATTCAGATGATATCTACCACAGAACCTGCTGATGTTGACAAGCAATTTGAACATGCAAGGGATCTTGAAGATGTCCCTGTAGAGATGAAAAAGCCTGGAAAGTTGGAAGAAGGTGAATTGGAGGTGATGGGAAAGGAAGTGATTGAGGTGATTATGATTAATTTCCATCAATTATGAGCATGTTGCGAGTGGAAAATCTCAAAAATGAAATAAGCTTTTCACGGCTAAAGTAATTACAATCCAATGACATCATTGATGGATGGAAATGCGTATTTTTATTTGAGATTTGAATTAGGAGATGAGTTGAAAGTTCTTACCACAAGGCAAAATGGCATTTTACAATTTCTTACTGGCCCTGGGACCCATACGTTGCAAGGGTCATGGGTCGTCCCATTCAAAATCTTGAGATTTTGACATGGTATCAATAATTATGATTGGTCTAACCTAGAGAATCTTATCCAAATTTGATGAAATTTTGGATTCAGGTAACCTACATATTTTTCTGCTGGAGGCAATACTTTTGATAGCATTTCCACAAAGAGTGGCATGGCAAAAGGCCTAATAATTGATGTTAAATTATGGGAATGTCAAAAACATGTGAGAGACAGCTATCAGCTTCACTTTGATGTTTGATGTCACTATTGTGACTTCACCAAAATTAGCTATGACATCATAAGTATTGCTATGAGATCACTCTCTCTGAACCAATCAGGAGTGGCCACTTTCTCTATTTTTTGTCTTTTGGGCAATTATAAAAATCTCGATTTTAGTTTCAGAGAAAGATTTAATGTGTAGGCCTATTGGAGTGACTATTTGAGATGCAATTAATGCAGTCAGCAGAAAAAAGGTGAATTTTTAAAATGTATCAACAAATTAGTATAAACATAAGGATGAAGGGCGAAAATCAGTTTCTCCCAAACCACTTTCTCCAAATCTTAATAATTATGATTCCTGTCCGAGGGGTCCAGGGCTTACTTCTTATAAATATGTATAGGCTTCCCAAACTCCCGCCATACTGACATTGCAGTAGCTCGTTGTGTTTTTTCTAGTCCTGTAAGGGAGACCAGGGCACGTTGGACCTCGGGGCACATTGGACCATCCCCAATATTTTTTTCATAAAACATGCACAGTTGTCCAAATCCCCAATGAAGAGACCTTTAGTGGCGCTCCAAAATATTTCATTTGAATTGAAGGAAAAGTGTGATTTTCGACATAAAGTGACTTTTTCCAAGTCTCTAAAAAAAAAATTAAATTTGATAGGCCTATAAGTTTCCCGAGTTCACATTCAACCTTGTTTCTTCTGCTTTCCTGGACTTTTATTCCATGGTCCAACGTGCTCCACGTGGGGGTCCAACGTGCCCCGGGCTAGGGCACGTTGGACCGTAAAAGAAAAAAAAAATCAAACTTATTTTCTCCACAACTACAGAATGTAGATCGACTTGGTTTGGCATAGGGGTATTGTAGATGTCCAGAAGTCAGTCAGTAAAAAGATTTTTCAAATATTTAGAGAAGTTTTTGAATGAGAGCCAAAAAATAAAAAAGCGGACAACGTGCCCCAGTCTCCCCTACATGATGTAATTAATCTTTTATGGTTTTCATATTAATGTCCACCAGATTCAAGCTTGTCTCATTAATAATGGATTTTCAGTGGTTTATGTATTATGAAATGACACAAAAAGATGCAGTGCAGTATTTTATACCAATGGTCGCATTAGATTTGGATAGCCAGGATCAGTGGCGTAACTGGGGGGTCTCAAATGGGGGGGCACCTGGGGGGGCACGCAATTCTCTGGGGGGGCACCCGCTATACTAAATGTATATTTTAGCCAGAGTTGGAAAGTTCATATGGGGGGGCACCTGGGGGGGCACAGGTCCAATATGGGGGGGCCTGTGCCCCCTCGTGCCCCCCCATAGGGACGCCACTGGCCAGGATAGGGTATACGTGAATTCAATATTGCCAACAAATAGACATTTTTATGAGTTGCAACGGCATATAGGTGACCATATAGCTCAGATATCTCATAACCTTACTACATGAAGGCAAACCTGAAGATGTCCAATGTTTGACCTATATTATGTCCTTGTTCCTGGACTTTGAATGAAAAGCAGATTCTTCTCCTTGGAAACTAACACTCATCTGGTCTTTTTCATTTTCTTCTCTTTCTGCTGCAACAGGACACCTCAAATGCCAAGACAAATGAAAGTGGGAGCCTTGGTGAGAGGGAAAATTGTCGCTCGAAAATGGAATTAACGGAAGATGGAGAGAGAGTGTTCTCCACCGTTCCAGAAGAGGAGTATCTTGTTTCCCAGGAGATCAAAAAAGATGAGATGTCAAAGAAGAAGAAGAAAGGGATGTGGAGGCGTGCCAAAGGTGCTTTTTCAGATCTGTTTGTGATGAAGACCGAGTACATTCCATGAAGTTTAAATTCTGAGATAGATTTTGGAAGAATTTGCTAACTATGTTGCTATTGGATAGCTTCCTATTGTTCGAGGATGTTTATATACCTCATAAGCCTATTGCATGTACATTGCACATGATATATATATATATATATATATGTGCTAAAATAGACAGATTTGGATTTGATGGTCATCACTGGATACAAAATTTTACATAATTTATATTTACACACCATATGTTTATATACATACATGATATGTCTTACTGAATTGAAATTGCTATTAAACGCTTTTAAAGATGGAATGTAACTTAGGTTTTGTCCATTTATATCTCTAAAATGAATGTCATGAATGACTAGCAACAAATTTGAAATAGTTAGTGTTACTTTTTCTCAATTTTAAATGAGATGACCTTGTAACTGTAACAGACAGAGGTCACTGTTTAGTGCAAGTCCCACCACCAGGCACCAGAAAAAGGGGGAGCTGTACTTTGTAGGCCCCAAAACAATTTATTTTATGGCACATTATTAGTATGCATGATGGCTCGGTGCAGAAGTGTTAAGTGCTGATTGCTGAATAGTTTGAAATGAAACCCACAGTGGCTTTTCCTCAAGCTATCTTGTTCACTGACAGACAGACAGCTAGACAAATCTATGGTCATACCAGAGGCGGCTCCAAGGGGGGGGGGGGCTGAAACCTACCCAAAAATGTCTGAAGCCCCCCTTAGTCCCCCCCCAAACATTTAACAAAAAAAAAAGTTCTCATACTGAATAAATCTCCTAATGATATCATGAAATAAGCCACATGTTCGTTCGTTCTATAAGAACGTACCATTAAATGCAGCCTGTGTGGTGAAGTGCAATATCTAAAAATATTGTTTGTTATTATCTGGAATATCTGCTCTCAATTCAACCCACTATTCGTTTATGAAAATTAAAGCTTTACCAACATGGCATCTAATTGTAGGGAGGGCCCCAAATTCTTACAGAAGAACTGTAATAAAGCTCGCCCGCTGCCATGCAAGTCTAACTGAATTACAGGTCTACAACTTTGGTATCACAAGATTTCTTCTCATATTTTTATAAAAGTTCAGAATTCTATCGACCTTCATACTTACTCTACTGAGTCTACGTGTTTTATTTGCAGCCTAATTGGCAGGAATAATCACATTTTCCTTCCAAGGCCAACAGGCTTCAAGTGAGCCTGCCTTCTTTTTCCAAATCTGGAAATTTGATTGAACTCGTTCGCCATGTAGAGGAATCACCAACTGCACCCTTTTCTGAGGAGTTGCTGGTGAATATTTGTTTCATAATCATATTAAGTTAACTATAATTAATTGGAAACCTCTTTTGTGACATTTTTGTCACCCAAGAAGGCAATGAAGCCATTTTAGTGCAAATTGGGGATCTTTCACTATTCCTTAATTTTTAGAAGCAGGGTCGCACTCAGGCAGGCCTACTTTATAAATCAGTTCATGTAAGTGGCCAAACAGATGATCTTTGGTGGGGGGGGGGACTATGGATTTAAGAAAAAAAGTTAGTTTCCCAATAAAAAAAGTTTGCTCAGCACATGAAAAAAGTTTGTTTCCACCTGTACCTATAGTTTGTCACGTCAAGCAGAGGACAGATGTTTGACCAGATATCTCAGCCATAGAAATACATAGAATGGACATGAGGCTGTATGACGCCATCTCGAGATGAGGTCACCAAATCCGCCATATTGGAACTGCCCTGAGACATGACGTCATTGTTACATCACAGCAGGAGCAACAAGATGTTGTGTTTGGCTGATTGTGATGTGACATGACGCCATTGTTACTAGTGACGTCACTATTATTGGTGACGTCACTGTTACCAAATGCCAGGCTGCCAGGCAGTTCCAAGATGGTGGATTTGGTTGCTTCATCTGCCAGAGCCTCATGTCCGTTCTATGTATTTCTATGATCTCAGCAACTACAAGCCCCACAGGAGAAGCACATATGCCTATGTAAAGCTTACCTCTTTTGTAATATGAATATCACATTTTTTGTGATGCTTTAGTGCCGTTTTTGTCCGATATTTGCTAATTTATGAAAATGGCAGTCCAATTTTTCACAATGTTGGCATTTGTGATGCTACCAATCTGACACACAATGGGCAGTGAATGACATCACAAAAGTGCACCACAGAGCCACCCCAGACTTAGTTCTACTCAAGTTGGTATCAGCAGATCCACAAATCTCATTGGGTTGATTTTTATCGACTCTACAAACAATGCTAAATTTCTGTCCAAACGCTTGACGTGACATACTGTAGGGTACCATATTGTTAAAATTGCGATTATAAATACGTTCGTCGCTCATATCACATGCAAAAAAAATTGTTAACGAAAATAATTGTTGTCCTGGGGGTAAAATCCATAGCCCTCCTCGCCCAAACTATCATCTGGTCGGGCACTAAAGGCCTTCTAAGTTTACATTGTCTTTTGTGCTGTTAAAACGCATGGGCGTAAATATGTGCATCAACTAAATGAGTTTGGCTTAGTTTTTGCTGGCCCAGCAAATATTTTGAAGCCTCCCCTCCGCCCCCCAACCAAAATATCCTGGAGCCGCCACTGGGTCATACGAATAAAATGAAAACTTTAGTCCCGTCAAGTTGTAGGACCAACAAAAAAAAGTGATTTTGTACTAGTTTTATTCACCACAAAAAAATCCATGAAATTAAAGCAATATAATCATCTGTCGTCAATGCAGCATCATTCTGTAATGCAAGTACTTCAATGCAAGAATCAATCTCTAAAGCAAGTACTTCAATACAAGGATCATTCTTAAATGCAATATTGTCATTAGTTGTCATGCAGGCATCAGTCTTCAATGCAAGTATACTTCAATGCAAGAATTAAGCTCCAATGCAAGTACTTCAATACAAGGGTCATTTTTAAATGCAAGTACTTCCATGCAGCATTAATCTTGAGAGTCTCTTGTGATTGAAGTTGCAGCCTCTTTTATTTCTGATACGAGATGGGCACTCACTCCAGATGAGAGGAAAATATACAAACCCTGGAGTCCATTAGCAACAACAAACACATACCACAGCTCTTCTATCCCTGTTATGTAAGGTACAAGGGCAAATAACCAAGTCACTCCCATCAACCCGGCAATTTTCGTAAATATTAAAACCATGTTACGGTCCGCAGCAGCTGCAATATCCACATCGCTTGGCAGAGCATTGCAGATATTGATGATGGTTGCAATGAAGCACAATACATTTACTGAGAAGAAAAACATTGAAGGTCCAATGAAGAACCCAATTAGATAGACTTGTGGCTCAATGAAACATATTCCACTACTTGATGAATAAGCCAATGGCCAGTCAGTGAAGTTGTCAAGGCAGATAGGAACTGACATCAGTAGTGCCCCAATAATCCAGCATAATTTCATTTTCCCCTCCTTCCTCTTCTTTGTGAACCATGGTCGATAGATGTTAGAAAAGCGGTACCAAAAGTCAAGGGAAATAAAAGACATCATCAAGAAACATGTCAGCCAAAAGTAATGCTGGAGCACTCCGATGATGCGACACAAACCCGGCCGAGAAATGAAGAGTTGAACATGGCTGATCTGGAAATAATGGGATACTTACAAATTGGCATGCGTAGCTTTACATTTACAGGAACAAAACATAGTCCTTTTGCATTTACATTAAGCATGTTTATTTTTTAGCCTTCACTGCGTGGTTTTAGGCTTACACGTTCGCACACTTTAGCCTGCATACCCCTGCATAGCACTGCCTATCGTTGCATTAGCCATTGTGGATCCTGTACGTTTTTCTTGCTGCCTTAGAAAATGCGAGCCAACGTATCCGGTGGGAGAGGGGCTTCACTAGATAGGCTGGCATTGGAGTGAAATAAATCTTTATCTTTATAGACTTCTTATCACCTTATTAATCTGCATGCACAGTTTCATCAGAATTTTATGTTCACATTTTAAGTAGGGGAGAGCGGGGCACAGTGAGACGGCGGGCACAGTGAGACAAAGCCCGTAGCATCTAGCTGGTACTGTTTACAGATCAACCCTCTTTTGTATAGTACAAAGAGTAAGTAAGTGAGAGTCTGACCTATATCCGGAATGCCTACACAGCATATCGAGAGTGGAATTTCAATATTTATGTTTTTAGCTGATAAAAGTAAATAATTTTGCTAAACAACTTTTTGTTATAATTCCCAAGAAAAATGGTATAACGCAAATCAATTGCCAGGAATTCAAACCTTGATTATTTGACTTAGTTTAGTAAGATAATGAACCACAATACAGGCATCTGGTCCGCAGGATTCAAAAATCTTATAAAGAGAGCTGCGTGGGACACAGCAAGGGAGACAGTTGGAGGCGGGGCACAGTGAGACATGGTAAAATACACTTGAAACGACCTGAATGTAAGGCATAGCTTACAATTCACTATTAAAAACAAAATGCCTGCAATAAACTCCTGATTTTAGTGAGTCATATTCAAAGAGAAGCATCAGAATGAATTTTGATTAGTATGTAACAGGTGCGGCAGGTTAAATAAGTCGTGCATGTGTCCTGTGCGATGAAGTTTCAAAACATGCTCAAAAACGGACCTAAAAAATCACCTAGCCAGCTGCTAATATAAGAGTACAGTAGTTTCAATAGCAACAATTGATGGAACAATTCTGCAGGTCCGAGGATCGGGGGTTATGGCAGCAGATGCCCTGTCTCACTGTGCCCCGCCTGCTGTCTCACTGTGCCCCCACGGAGCACAGTGAGACACTTAACCAGCATGGACGTAACTCAGAATTTCTCCAAACCTGTAAAAGGTAGGAACCTGAAACTAGGGGAGACCGGGGTTAGTTGAATCGCCAATTTTTTGTCGCGTTCTACTGAGCTTATGATAGTAGATACAGGTACAATATTTTAGCAAGTGCTGGCCACAGTATTCACCTCAACATTCCATGGAACAACTTTGTTTAAAATATTGACAAGTTCTCACTATGAGCTTGAAAGTACCACGAGACCGAGTGTTTCAACTAACCCCGGGGCCGGGGTTAGTTGAAACACCACATGGGGTTAGTTGAATCATTCAGAATAAACTAGCAAAAATCATATTTACTGATAAAAATTTGTTCAATAAACATTAATAATACAACAACTGATTCCTAAATAGCAATTAGGTTTAACATTAGGAATTATGTATTTCAGAATTTAATACAAAATGTATAACAAGCAGCAATATCAAACTTGAAAGAAAATTTTGAAATCTTTGGAAATAATGAGATGGTTGTGCAGTATGAAAAGTAATTCAGACAGTGATGTTAACTGAGAAGAAAGATCTTTGTAAGGGGACAAGTCAATTGGGAAATTGCTTTTTGATGCTGTCTCTTTGCATTGTATTAAGGTGTGAACGCATCATTACAATGTCAGCAAATGGCCGGCTTGGCTGCTGGTAATAACTCGGTTATTGAAATGACCAGTGCAAAAGCCTCTCTTCTTCTGCTTTAAGACACTGATATTGTATAAATAAGTAATACTAGAACGCCCGTTGGAGAGATGGGTGACTAAAGTTACTGGACAACAAAAAAATAGTTTGATGGGATGTTAGGATTAGGACAGGTTCATGTGCTTGAGTGAATGCATAACCATCTTAGTTGGAAGAAGAATTAGTTGTGGGTGATTTAAATAGACCTTAAAAGATAAAGAGTACTTGCCGCCACCCCTTCGTGAAATGTTGAAGATAGTGATATGATTTGTAAAATCCTGTTATGTATTGGCAAACCGTGGGTTGTAGATTTGGGATGAAATTGAGAAGTGACAAAGAATTAAGAATGTTGCAGTAATAATTTTGTGTCTATCAATCTATGTAGGTATCTATCTATCAATGTATCTATGTATTATTATTGTATTGATCTATTTTCAAATCTATGCTGTTACTGTCAGCAGGTGAGGGTATTGTACTGGTGAGATAGAAATTGACAGTCTGTGCATTCATGAAGATTTATCACTATTTAGACAATTTGACTATCATTCCATTTGAGTTATTGATTGATTGACTGTTGATTTTATTTCCGCTGTTTGTTGTAGAATGCGGAGGGAGATTCCATGATATTCTGTGAATGTAATGATTTATGTTGTCATACATAAAATACAGTTCTATAGGTTGTATAGGAGTGTGTAGGGATATTTCTATAAATATTTAATTGTTGATTTGTCTGAAAACGTCTACCTAGAAATACGGGGCAATGTACAGCTTAGTTATGATTGCTATTTGATTAGGGCTAATTTATAGAGACAGGAGATTGTACATGACACTACACTATACGTACCACGTGGCTGGCCTGTGTATTGGAATAGTTGAAGTTAACAGTGAATTTGACAGGTAGCTGTATCACACATAGAAAGTGATTTGTGTAATACAATGTAGGCCTATATATTGCAAAAAAATGTGTCTCTATTTAGGACAGGATGCTGTTCAGGTCATAGACTGCACATGGATAGGTTGAGTCCTCAGTATATTTACTTTATAGGCCAAAGCCCGCGAAAATGGTTGAGGGCAAGTGAGGCTGTTGATTTAGTGGCTGTGCCTCCCTCCGAATTGCATTGGTTCAGTAAGAAGAGCAGTGGGAGTTGGTGCAAGTGAATAGAATGCAAAATTAATGGCGCTGTAGAGGTGCATGGAGGAATTTCGTGAGAAGGGCAGCAGAAAAAGGTGATTTGAAAGAAATAAGGGAGGATTTGCTGGTATTTTATTATTCACACTCAAAGGCAATTTCAATAGGAAGCTCCATGCACAATGTCGTGAGTGTGATTCGAGTAGATATGGAGGAGAAGAGGTGACAGCAAAGTTGAAGAGATAGACTTTTAAGAGTAGGATATTGTTGCCTGAAGAATAAAACACTCTTTGGCTACTGTTCAACAATATCGTTTAGCAATTAAGGCTTCTTCAAGGGGCTGCCTGGGTATTTCAGCAGGCACTCATCCTATTTCCTTTTTTCTGATGTACGTTATTTCAGCAAGAAACACCAATAGGATCAAACTATACAATGCAGTAATATATACTATACTTTGCTGTTAATAACGAGACTATGCATAGCGATTCAACTAACCCCACGAAAAATGTTTCAACTAGCCCCGACCCACCATGTGGTTTGCGACACCCATTATAGCACTTTAATCAAAGGCTTACCAAAAAATGTCTTTGCCTGTTGATTTGTAATACCAAAGGTTTCCAACTTGTCATAAAAAATGTTGCATTAAATAGTTCAAATAGCATACAGGTCAAAATATTTTCAACTCAAAATATTTACTTTAGGAGCAAAAAAATCAACTTAACAGCCTAGTGAAGTACACAATTCGAAATATGGCTCATGTAGGAAGTGATGTCATGCCTTGAAGAATAAATAATCTACCAGAAGTCAAATTTAGGTTAAAAAATTCAACCCCGGGGAATAAGAGCGAATATTCAACTAACCCCGCGATTCAACTAGCCCCGGTCTCCCCTACTTGACAATATACCCAACGTCATTACTTATAATGTATACCCGATCTCATTTAACTCGTTACTGCCAACATTTTGGAACACTTGAAAATAAAAAAAGTGTCTCACTGTGCCCCGCTCTCCCCTATAGCATTTGAAATTTATTACACTGTCATGCAACTGATGATGGAAAAAAGTTTAAAAAGAAATTATAACTGTCGATTACAAATGGAAATATGTATCATTATACCACAACATACCTGAAACAGTAGTTGAGCACAGAAAAGTCCTGACGATAGCTGGGGAATGGAACTGACCACTTTGGAGCGAATAGATTTCCTCAAAACAAATAGGCTTAATGTGATAAAGAGGAATGTCAAAGATAGGGAATTACACAGAGTTGTCACCAGTCCCAGGTAGGTTCCCTCAATAGTTCCCCTTTTACACAAAATTGTGAACATTGACACCATCGGTTTGTTGCCTGATCGCTTCTCCAATTTTCCAACAATAAATGATTCATTTACCATTAGCATGTACATTTCATCACCAACTACAGCTGCTAGCATTATTTCCCCAGATACTTTAAATGCGTGAGTCTTGACCATCAGTTTCTGATCGGACTTTTCACAAAGATCATTATTAGATTTTAAGTCAACATTATGTATCATTACTTCCTGTAAGTCCTTAATACGAGCAATTAACTTTTTGCCAAACTGAATGGCTTTCATCAAATCATCAAATGTTTTATTAGATATAATGCATAACTTTTGATGCAGTTGACACTCATTCTTCCAAAGATTGTTTCTTATGAATTGATTTCTGATAACTGAATCACATCGGTCACTTTGTTGGAAATTTTTAAAATCTTCATTCATTAAGAAATGTTTTTGTGCTGACTTGACTTCTTTTACCATTATTGGTATTGTCCTTATACCTTCAGATATGATTTCTCTTTTGGGTGAATAAATCTTTACATTATTCTGCAGTATAACTGATGCATTTAAATCCACACAACCATGAGTTAACAAATCAAATTTTCCTTTATCATTGCAATAAGTGTCATAGATGTTGAAAGATTTGAATTTCCTGAAACTAGGAAGAGTCTTGTCACTAACTGATAAAAGCATAGTGTAACTTGGCAGGGTAGGAATTCCTGTTCTACCGCCTGTTGGAGAACTGCACACAGTATTTAAAGCACTTAGACTGCATCCATAATAGAAAGGGTTCAGGACATGGGGTAATACAACTGTAATGAATGAATTACAAAGAATTTCACACCCCTGACATGGCTGCCTATCTACACAGCTTTGGCGAAGAATCCAGTCTTTCTTCAGCCCGGGCGTGCCACGCTGTTGACTAGTTTTTAGTAACTCTACAGAAAATTTACATTTATCAAACAATATTTTCCTTGCTGCAGTGAAGCTTCCTGCATAAATTTCTTCATCAACCTTTTCCATATCTGCCTCGTGGTCACACATGAAACTTAGTGGCATAGGATTAAAATCAGATGGATCTAAATCATGACATATGACGCAATGCTGATTCTTAAATATCCCAACATCATGATTATAGACTGGCGCAAAGGTGAGGTAGTCTGGCCCTTCACACCTTTCTTTAATCATACCGTCTTCCAAAGTGTCAGATGGACAGCGTTTGATCATCCAAAAGTTGTATCCATACTTTGATGACATTTCTGTGCAACTGAAATATTTCATCCGGGAATTAACATGAAAGTTATTAATACGATACTTTATTAGAGCTGTCAGACTGTTATTAGTTTCCTGAAGACTTTCAATAGCTTTTTTTGACAACTTACTCAATCCTGGAGTGTCTGCATATATGTCAAGGTCATTTAAACCTTTGCAGAAGTGCCAGTAATCAAAACAACAATCTCCAAAATGAACACAAATTTCATCACACTTGCAAACTTGTGCACATAGTTTGTATGAAGGTGCACCCAAGCAACTACTAGATAGATTGTTGCAACCTATTTCTCTGCAACTTTGAGTAATTCGTGAACAGTTAAAACCAAGTTTGTTGAGTGCTGCTCCCATAGCATCTAAAATTGTAGAATTAAGCAATTCAGCTGAAAAGAGACACAAATAAATCGTCAGTTTTTCAAATGAGTTAAGCCTACACTACAGAAACAAAGGATAGCCAATGAAGCTGAAGAAAGATTCAGTGGTTTTTAAAAGGTTTTCTTTAATATGGTAGTGTCTGAAAGTATGGACATCCATAAATATAAAACTGCAACAAAGTCATGGGATTTTCATCTTCTTTACATTTTGTGAACAAAACAGGAGAATTATTCCTCTGACACGTCAGTGGTTCCAGTACTAACTCAGATGTGCATAGTGACCTTGTGAAGTCAGCCACTGGGAACGTCATGAACAGACTGTTACTGTTGCCCCCTGAAGAGACACTCCCTTGGGAGTGACAGTCACCTTGTATATTCCACAGGCACTCTCCTGGACTGACTGTACAGTCTGTTAAAAATAACATACTGAGTATCAATTGACTAATACAGGAGTGAGCCTGTGTATATTCCCTCAGTCTGCGGCCTGGTGAAACAGCAAGTTGACTGTCACTCCCTTGGGTCAAACAAATCGCACTGTTGCCCTTGTATCAGTCAACATTTGTATAATGTTGTATTCTATTTTTCTTTCCTCATATTGGGTTGTAGCTACTGCGTAAAAATGGTTATAGGCTAGGGTGCTATTCCCCCAACTTGGTCCAATCCAACTGACCCTTTTTTCCTGGATGAGGTTAGATGAAAAAAGGTTCCATGCAAAATTTTGAGAAAATCCATTAACATTTAGAGGGACCTCCTAGAGCTTGAAATTATTGTTATTTCGTGAAAATACTACAGAATCACAGAATTTTCATGTAATGTGTTTGCTAACATTTTGGCTGGTAATAATATGTTAGTCAACATATAGCAATCTAGAAACTTGAGGAGGCATACTATGACAACAACTGAGGAAGAATTGCTGTTCTATTATAATCTAAACGTTCATTTACATTCTCAAATTTTTTTGATAAATACTGCACTTCTTTTGCAAATATTGAGATTTTAGGGCTTTTCAATATTTTGATTTGTCTTTAATCTCATATAAATTCTAAAGGCACAATGATAATTTGACTTTCAGGGGTCTCAATCTAAATCATGAACACTTCTTTTTCATGGAATTCATTTGGTTATAATGAGCAATATTAAGTTACCATCGAAAAATTGAGACTGTCGAAGTTTACACAGTCTTGACACTGTCTGTAGTTTGGACTGGCCTGTTGGCATTTGAATAGCTAGTCTAGGATTTCCAATTATAAGCCTGCTTTTTGACTACTAACTTCATCCGTGGCAGTATCTTCAGTCTTTCACAGACTTAATACACACTACCCCCAACTGGCAGTCCTATGCTATGATATCAGCTGATTGTGCAACCCTTGTAAAATAAAAGATCTTTGACTTGACTTTGACTTGACCAGAACAGTAAAATATTACGAAGTAGGATGCTAGGTACTTCCTCCTTGAAACTAAACCAAGCTCTAATGTGAAAATTATCAATGGTTCTTGACTACCTGTGAACAAACAGACTATGCTATGCTTATTACATAAAAACTTCTTCGTCTCCGGAAAGTGTGACAACTTTAAGAGATGAAGCCATCAAAACAGTGAATACAATGAAGCCTTCTATGAACAGGCTAGAATTCCACCACTATCTTACTTGAAGGGTGAAAGCAGTTTAACAACTTCTTATGCATGGAAAAGCAAAAAAAAAACATTACTTTTAAGTTTTAATTTCAAAATGAAGAAGAAATGAAGGAAATGATCTTGAAAGATAGCATATTTCAAAGCATGATTAGACAAGGCTGTCAAGTTATGGCCCAAGGTTGTTTTGGACAAAATTGTCAATGAGAAAGAGTTTGTTTAGATCTTTGATGTTTAACATGACGGTAGTTAATACTGATTAAAATATATTTTTGCTAAAGAGGAGAAGGTAACATGAAAAGAACAAGAGATGAATTTGACTCAAGAGCTGAAATAGAGAAGAGAAACTGATGAGGTGCCTATAGATGCAGCCGCTTAGTTCTGGTAATGATGCTGATGGTCAGTACAATGATGTGCCACAGGTATTTTCTCAAAGTTAGTCAAAAACTCTTTTTGGTACTTGATGAAGATGGTATTGATGTCCATTATATGACATACAGCAAGATAAACTGAAATTGGCAGCTATCTCATACAATTCTGTTCATAATGTCATCAGACCGACTCATGACTGGATTGGCAGTAACGTCATCTTCCCTGGTTAAAGCTAGTAAGGGTGATTGAAGTAAAATTAGTTAGTATATTGCCGATACCAGTCAAAAAGTTAAACGTGGTAAAGTCAGATAAACCATTAAAAAATCATTAAGTTTCATTGAAGTGAAATTAAATGATCTCTTTTTCACAGCCGAACAAAGTAAGTTCAGTTTGTAGTATACGGTGATTCACTTACCCAATCCAATAAGTACTCCAAAAAGGGATCTTACTTTGATTGAGAATGTATATCAAAACACAGAAATCAATTAAATATTAGGAAATGCACTTATGGTACCTTATTCCAGAAATTGTATCACCCTTTGCTTCATCTAGGGATGGACCACTCTCGGCCAAGACAAACATCTTGGCTATCTCAGATTTTCCTCAGAGATCCATCAAAACTTGGCTAAGTTTGGTTCTGGATTTGATGAGGCTGGACCATGCCTTCCAAGTATTCATGCAACCATAAGTGTTAAAGACTTTGTTAGCCAAGATTCCTGGCATTTTTGTAAGACATCAGGATAAATCCAAATTAAAACATAGGCTGCGCAGCAGCAAACCTTCAGCGAATAACACATTTAGAAGATTACATTACATCATAAAATTGGCGTGTATACCAAATTCCGTATATTATAGGAATGCAACAGTGGTCGAGTAATGGCGTTCTATTATCTGTTATTTGCCTGCTGCCCTGCGATCTACCTGTGTGCTTGCCAGGGTTTGTAAAAGCAGGGAAAGGCCTTATTATACTAATTTCCTTATATTATGGTACGGTTTTATGCATGTACAAAGTTTTTCCAATCATTCAAAAAGTGTTAAATACAAGTCAAAAAGCGCTGCTACATTTTATAGGTGATATGTGTAGGAAATGGCATTGCTGTATATGCAATAGTGGGCACGTTTTGGCTCCAATAAGAAAATAAGAATTTTTAATATTTTTTCTCAATATTGCAAAAAGTATAGAATAAGTACCAGTCAGACCATGAAAAGGCACAACTAGACCACATAAGTCATATGTGTACCAAACTTAATCCATGCACATGCAATAGTGACCAAGTCTTGGGCAAGAAACAAAAAATGTATTTTTTCTCTTTTTTTTTCAATTTTTCAAATAGCATTTAATATTTTCCACCAGACCTTTCAAAGGGCACAACAAGACGTTATGGGCCAAGTGTGTACCAAACCTTATCCATTCACATGCAATAGTGACCGAGTCTCAGCCCAAAGAACCAAAAAATACATATTTTTCTATTTTCCAAATTTTTGCAAAAAGTATAAAATATCCATCAATGAGACCATCAAAAGGCACAACTAGACCATATAGGCCACATCTTTACCAAATTTCATAAGTGCACATGCAATAGTGACTGAGATTTGGCCCGGAAACGAACAAAAATTATTTTTATATTTTCTCAATTACTTCAAAAGGTATTGAATATCTATCAATTAGACCATCAAAAGGCACAACAAGACCATACAGGCTATATGTGTACCAAATTTCATCCATGTACACTCAATAGAGGCCGAGTGCTGGCCCGGAAACGATCTATCCGCCCGCCGCCCGACCGCCCGCCCGCCCACCCGCCCGCCCGTCCGCCCGCCCGGCGGACGGACAACATTTTTACCCAAGTGATTACAATACCTTCTTCGAACTTCGTTCGCTGAAGGTAAAAACAGTGGCCAGATAGGATTAGCATGCTAACAATGTGCATTGGAAGGTAAAATTAGACTCTCTAAAAGTATCTGATGACAGCAAAAGTGAAGAGTGCAATTAACCTACATAAATTCCTACCTATTGGGAAAAAACAAAAACAGAAAGCATGAAGATGAAAAGTGGTTCTTATTCAAGAAATAAGTAATCTTCCTATCTTTCGTTTGAACAAAATTATATTTTTCGTCAGTAACAAGGAGATCATATTGAATGCAGATGTTTTCATATGCATGAATTTCTGAACTTCTTGCTGCGTTCTAGTTTATATCAATCTTGTTGGATGTTAACACATCATGAACCAATTAGACATAGTTAACCTGCTGCAAAGCAAGATGCGCAAAATCCATGCTTTTCACAATTGCTGTAGGTTTATGGATTAATGGTGATCTAATTACTTAACTGTATAGAGTATTCAACTGAATACAATGCTTATCACTGATGCAGTACTTCTGGGATTCAATGTTTTGACTTATTTCAGAAAATATTTTATATCTGCTCCATATCTAGGGTGCAGTTTCTAATGAGCCAAACATCGTGGAAATGCATCAAAATTCGAAAATTCCCCCAAACTTCATGTGCTAGGAGGAACCTCTATATATACTTCAAATTTCACGAAACTTGGCAATTGTTATCTTCATGAGTAACCTCACTCCCAAAATTAGGGTCAGTGAGATACTGTGATATTTTCCAGAATCAGGGGGAATAGGCCTATACACAACAACATAATACCAAGGATATTTCAAATTAAAATGAAACCTACTGATGATGTGCTTTTAATATATTTAAATTCTCAAATACTCACATATATTTTCCAGATCAATTTGTTTTGAATGAATTTCCGTCTTCAGGCAAAATGCCACACCAAGCAGCAAGACCAGTCGTAGGAACATCATCATTGTTGAATACATCATTCTCAATGAAAGGCACCTATAAAAAACACGGTCCATTTTATTCATTGAACAGATAAAGATGCCACCCAGATCACTCTTCAGTGCATTGTCCTGCTGCAGGGAAAATGAGGAGGGGCTTTGACCAATTTTCGTGTACGTCAATATATACTCGTTGGCACTATTCTGTAAAAGTTCTCATTTCCCTGTCAGCATGCCTCGGCGGTCTAACGTCGACCCAGTGTCAGTCCGATGTCAGCAGCGACGGACCAGCTTCGGGCTGACGTTGGACCGCTGAGGCATGCTGATGGGGAATTAAGTTTCTAATGCTCGCAGGAGGATAATCTTATCTTTTATTTATTACTTCACAAAGACGGCCCAATCCATAGGCCCAATCCATAGTTATTCATAGCCTTAGGCATGCACTGAGTGATGTCACAATACTTTTTCGATCAGTCACGTGACTTTGTTGTTTTCTCTATCATGCAATCAGATTGCAGAAAGCGACACTGCCTTGCTTGTCTGTTGAATCACAGACTGGAACTGGAACACTTTGTACTCAACAAGTGACCCAATTATCGATTTTTTTGCTTACATTTGCTAGTTCTCATATAAACAGTAAACAACAAACTTTGTCATATAGCCATGCAGTATGCTGTCTAAGCCATAGGGGTTTTTGAACCTATGATTATTGTGTAAATATGGACATACTTAAATCAAATCACCAAAACAACCTAATATTCAATTTAAATCAATCTACGGGAAATTCTAAAATTTCCGGACAACGGGTTTAGGAAAATTGTCCTGTAACGGAGGGGACAATGTGGTCACGGAGTGGAATTTTGATGTAAAAAACCAACTGTAGGAACAGCAACAAAACGAAAAATGATAAAAGATTGATGTAACAATTATTTTCAGAAGTACTTCATCTCGTATCAGTAGATTTTTTGGTCCAAATGTCGATTTCTTGCTCATGATCTGGTAACGGAGTGGACGGTAACGGAGTGGACGGTAACGGAGTGGACGGTAACGGAGTGGACGGTAACGGAGTGGACGGTAACGGAGTGGACGGTAACGGAGTGGACGGTAACGGAGTGGACGGTAACGGAGTGGAACAATTTTTTGCTTTTCGCTCAATACTGCTTTTTATTTTGGAGATTAGACAAAATAATTGCAGAATATTAAAACCTGCCACCCTCAGCAACATACACATGAAATCACTCTGTAAAATTATCATTGGTAAGCTTGGAAATGAGGAAACGGAGGGGACATTTTAGTGGGACCAAAAACATTTTTTATGAAAATTATGTCATAATTTATTGAATACATGTTTTATGAAGTCTGCAAGGCAGTGGTACTATGGCGCCCATGCTTCTGATGATAATTATTCAGTGAAAATAGCTCATAAAAAACAATAACGAACAGAGCTATGGCAAGTAAGGAGGGGACAAAAAAATTTACATAAATTAGTGACACGACTATTGTATCAATTTAATCACTGAAATTATACCCAAAAAAAATTTAATATAAACTAAATATAAATTCAAGTCTATATTCCCAAGAATCGTGCAAAGAAACTTTGAAAATAATGGTATATTAGGAGGAAAATGAACACTTGATTTTGTCATGTCAGGTCCAGTGACAGGGAAAAACCATTGATTTTGCACGGATTTCTGGACATAATGCACAAAAAAAAGGTCTAATGAATGACTTTTTGCTCCAAATGGAGTGGTTCTAAATAGAAATATGAATAACAGATTTAGAGTGATGCTTAAGATATTAATCGCATTCAAATTAATGCCAGGGAACCAGAGTGACGCAAATTGTTCCAAAATTTGAGAATGACCCCCACATGTGTTTATACTTAATCAGCATCACTATCTAAACATGCTGCGAAAATTTCATGTCTCAACGATATCTACTGACCCAATGGGATCAGTTTATAGGCCAAAAAAGTGTGAAAAGCTAAAAATACTAATATTCGCGCAGCGAAACGGCCGAAGGCCGTTGAGCGAAGCCAATTGAGTGCAAGAGAAGACTAAAAAATCTGTGCAGTGATGGTCTCAACATCAACAGTCCACAGATGGGAATTAGGTCAAGTGGGTCCAGCTTCTCATCAATGATTTAGTTTCTTATTTAACAAAACATAACGTATTCATCTCCAAAAGTGTCTTAAAAATTCAATTTTCTATAGTAATATATCCTGTACCAATAATTTTTATGGAATAGTTAATTATAAGCGTTGACAAAGTAAATCAAAGTATTAACATGTGATTAATTTAATTTCAAACAGACAACAAGAAAACATAACAAAATTAAAGTTAAATAATCTTTATAAACTGATGATTATGTAACAGTGAACAGTTAATCGACATGCAATGTTATTGTTTTTGTATTACTATAGCTTAATACTATTATGTAATATCAACAATCTAACATATACTTGATGATCGACTTTGGCAGCTTTAAGTGCTGTCTGCCTTTTGACCATTTAGCTGACTATCTATCAATCTTATTCATCTATTTAATATATATCTGTCTATCAGTTTATCTATCTATCTGTCTGTCAATACATCTATCTGTCTATCTATTTATCTATTATATTTTTTGTCTAGTTTGTCTTGCTATTCTACATTTTTCTCTGTCTTTCCATGTATCTGTCTTTCTAATTTTCTGAAACAGTTACATAACTGCCTTTCATACATTGAATATCAAATAAACATGAAAGTTATGGTAATACTATAAGTCCTACAAAAACTTTTAAAATTGCCGCGCAAATTTCATGGCAGTGCCATTTACATATTATAATATTCGCCGCCCGTCGCGTCAGCGAACTTAGCTTAACAACAGCTCATAACAAATTTTGAATCTGTCAGTGGAGAGAGAATGAAGGACAGCCTGTACCTGCCATGGAGTTGGTCCCTGATTAAACGGTTAGTTTCGGTAAAAGTAAACATCCCTGAATTTCTCTTGCAATACTGCAGTAGTGTCTGAAAAATTCCATTTGGTTCTTAACTATCCTATTCTGTTTTGAAAACTTCATTTTTATGCTCATTTTTGTCGTCTGCATGAAAAAAGCTTATTTTGCTGACAGGTGTCGCCACCGGTGTAGCATCATGCTTGCAGTGCCACACCCAGGGAAAATGACTGAACTATCTGCAGCCTGCTTGTGAGCAGTGATGTGTGAAGTTTATTTGAGGTGTGAAGTTTAAAAGCTGATTGCTACTACTGTACTTAAATAGCATCAATTAATTTAGGCCCAACTGATTGTGTTCTTGTTTGTCATTATTATACCTCGACCATGAAAGCAGAGCTGTCATTGGCTGAGAGCTGGTCACATGTCAGTCATTATTTTAGTATATTGACCAGGACTATTGCCTCCAAAATTTTTTTTTCCAAAAAATTTTTTTTTTCTGAAATTTTATTTTCCAAAAAAAAAATTTTCCCCGAAAATTTTTTTTTCCGAATTTTTTTTTTCCGAAATTTTTTTTTTCTGAATTTTTTTTGTCCCAATTTTTTTCAACTTTTTTTTTCCACAATATTTTTTTTTTTTCAAAATTTTTTTTTCTGAAATTTGTTTTTTCTAAAATCTTTTTTCCCTAAATGTTTTTTTCAACATTTTTCTTTCAAAATTTTCCATACATTTGCAATAGAGCAGGAAAATATTAAAATTAGGGCATTAATTAGTAAATACCAAAAAAAACTCATCAAAACTAGTAATAATAGTACAATGTAGGCTATGCGTCTGCTTATCTACTCTCCTGTGTGAAAGGAAAACTATTTCCCTCGGCCTTCGACCTTGTGAAATAGTTTTCACTTACAAACCCACGAGGGAAATAGATTTGACTAATGCCCTCGAAATCAGTCAATATTTGTATGCTATAATATGGTTTCAAAATAACAGTTAATTTGAGCTCCGTGAATCTATGGCATTGCCATCTACATATTATCTGCACTGGTTGCCAATTCACGCGGTGGTGATCCTAAAACACTCAATCATTTTCCTCAGAAGTTAGTTTTACTGAAATGAACAGTCTAACTAACTTATTTCATCTCTATTTTCGTTAATATCACTCCATCACGATCTGCTGCTCTTCAGCAGCCAATTTGACATGATCCCAAATAATCTCAGAGACAGCTGCAATGAGTTGTTGTGATGCAGAGAATAAAATGAGAAATAAAGTGGCAAATTAAAGTGACTTTAATCGTATTTATGTCAAATATATTTCATAAACCTGTAAATATTTAATGCATGTAATTTCATATCAGGATGTCTCTATTTATAATCTTCTTAACATTTAAACTAAACCTCCCTGTCATGTTGTGCAAGGACAGCACCTTCCTCATGCATCCCACTTACCTAAACACTTGACCTATCCTTCTTTGGCATCTCTTTACTTCAGATGCAACCCGACAGCCCTCTTACCTCTCCTTTATTTACCTAATCCACCCTAAATCCACTTTGACACTAGAGTTGCATGAGTTTCACCTCCTGCAATTGCTTACACCAGGGGCCGCCTCTGCCTCCAGTTAACCTTTCTGCCACCTTCAGGATATTTCCCACACTGCACCCCAAAACACAAATCTGTTTTGTATCTCTTTCCCATCCTCAACAAAGCATTTATATACTTACAGAATTTCTCCCAACATCAATGTTGCTGGCAATACAAAGGTATTGTCCATTTCAAAATAACATAAACATTAATGCAACGTACACCAGTACATCCGCACAGCAGCCCTTACATGGACACCATTTCATATCTTCCTACCTTTTTTTCAATAAATACTTTCTTGCTCAGTTTTGCTGAAATAAATCAATTCTCTCTGGCCACTCTTGAAATAAAGAACTTCTCATGGGGTGTTTTTCAACAAGGTGCGCTTGATTTATGAATGAATATTCGACATCAACAATTGACCATTTCTCTTCATAATCGGCTACATATATTGACTGCATGCCACTTTGACTAAAGTTTCACCGTCTCAAGTCCAACTTATGGCAGAGCTCTGCATACTACCAGCTATACAAAGGACTGCAGTCATGTCACCACATGTCCTGGTCACATTGTTGTATGTCTCAGCCACTTTACCACATCTTCTCCTCTCCAAAACAAATTGAAATTGCACCCCTCCTCCTTCATTCATTTATCACTGGGTAATTCTAGTACATGAATAATTGAATATAGCATACTTGATATGTTATATTGGAACTGAATTCGTTTCTAGTCCAAAATTCAAGATTTTATGATATGATTAACTAGTTCACTTCGCATAGGGCAACCGTAGATACAAATGAGATCCTCCAGAACGATTTTAATCTTCATAGGGCAAATAACCTTCTTCAAAAGGGAAAACGATCCTAAGGAGCAATTTGGCGTGCTCCGGAGAAAAACAATCCTAAGTTTTTAAATATATACACAAAACGAAGCTGTGTAAACATGTTCCCCTGCTAAAGCATGTTGCTGTTAACTAATACACAAGCAATCAGACTGGTGTGTGCAGTAGTTTAGATATATGCTAAGACCCCCTAATTGGGCAATACAAGTGAAACGAGCAAATGAGGTTAGGCGAGTCATGTTCATGACTAAAATTCAGCTTTTATTTTTAGCATAAGTTCATTCCAGGCCAGTGGCGTAGCTAGAAATCCAGGTGTGGGGGGGGCAAGGGGGGGCCAGGGTCTGAGCTGGGGGGGGGCCCACCTTTTGCGGCATTTTTGGGGCAATACAAGGGCAAAAATTAACGCCGCGACACAAGCCCTCTTTACAAGTGACAAAGGGGGGGAGATTAAGATTTTGGAAACACTAAGATTCTAGGCAAAAAGGCAAACAATTTAGGTAAATTATTAAATAAACATATTTAAAAACTAATTGCATCCACAAGATTTCTTTTGAAACTGTATTAAATCTGGACCTTGAAAATTAGGCCAAATGTCAAAAGGCCGCACTAAAAAGTTAGGATGCAGGTATTCCTATTGCAAGATAATTTCAAAGAAAATAAAAAAATTGTCAAATGCCTTAGAACTTTTTAAAGGGCAACTGTCATTCTGGTGAGCGCCGGCTCATGTCACAAAGACGGATGTGCACTGCTCTACTCAAATAATTTTTCAAATTTCTCAAATCTGAAATGGGGGGGCCAGTGGGGGGGGGCCACTAATCCATTGGGGGGGCCTTGGCCCCCCCAGGCCCCCCCCCCGCCATAGCTCAGCCACTGTCAGCAGTTGACTGCCAAACTGATAATTTTTCATTAACATTAAATCATCAGACTGTTAGACCACTCCGAGTCACCAAAAAATTGACTCAGATGCACTTGCTCATCGAGGATGATGTTATTTTTCCTCTTTTGGATAGTTTCACCTTCTTTTGTAGAATTATTTCAATACACTGGGAACAATTTTGGTCTTATTATGGTGCAAAGCATGATTTTGACAAGCGTTGAATAGAGTGTGAAAGCAATCTAAGACTAAATATTGTATGATAAGTCTTCCTGTAGCACTATTTGTCCTTGAATTTGTTCTGAACTGTCAAAAAAAACATGCTAAATGGCCATCACAATGAACATTCACTCAAACTTGCAAACTGGGGGAACCTGCTTGGAAGTAAATGTTGGAAATGTCAATATGGTACCTGATTCAAATGAGTTGGTAAGAAGTTAATCCAACAGGTGGTACAGTCCAGAATGGCAAAAATGTTATAAAAGGTACAAAAAATCCCAGTTGTTTGGCATCCTGACACTGCTTCAAGTGGAAACTGCTCTGGAGGATCTGTGTATTTTGTATTTTTTATGATGGAATGTCTCAATATGTGAAAGTGCATTGTTGTATATATGAGTGGTATGTGTGGTAAAAACAAAAAAATAAACAGTCTGTGCAGGATTGTATCAACGCTTAACATGGATTCTCCTAATCTGGTTAACTCCTACAACTTTTCTTCTCGCAGTGACACTTGTAAAATAATTTATTCATGTTATAAAATGAGCTCATCCAATTAAAACCAGTTATAACTCACAATCAGCAGTGATAAACACTGACACAATATTGGTAAAATGACTTAACCACACAATCCGGCACTGGTGTGTCTATAAAAATTACTATCATGTTCTCTGAATACCTGACTTTAGATACTCACACATTGATTGGTGAAACAATAGAATTAGTATCTAGGTTATTCCCACCGGAGGGGGAATATGTGATTTATCACCTGAGGACTTTAGCCTCACGTGTGATAAATACATATTTCTGATCCCATGGTGAATAATCAGCTTATGCTATAAGACAAACAGTCAAACAGTCAAACATGTAATAGATAACGCCCTCGTTTGTGACGATATGCAATATATCCGAGGGCTTTAGCCCGAGGATTATTGCATGTCAAATAGGGCCAAAACAGTTAGTCTGATGCTCCGCTATTTTTTTGCAGCTTGCCTATCCAAAATGAACTATTTTGTCAAGTGACCTTGATTTTGATCATCATTTCAGATATTGGTATAAAAAAGAGTGAATACAGCCTTTTAATTGAGACCAGTAACTGTTGCACTTGATATGATCTTGCAAGATCCTCCTTGTTTACTGTCTGTGTTGTTCAGTTTTAATCCTCTCTTGGTCAGTTTTGTTTCAGTGTTTCCTTCATTTTTGTGCACTTGTATTCAGCCAAGCATGCAATATCATGGTCAGGTGTGAGAGCTGTGATATGCATTATATCAGAGTGAAATCCTGCCTTCTGATTGGCCAGAAAAAGCAAACAGTGGTATAAGAAATGATAAGTGGACAAAAAAAGAATATTGGAACTACCACCCTGAAATAATGGGGTGTGATTAGCTGACTCAGGTTTCGAATGATATAATACAAAATATTGTCTCACCTTGTGGTGTCCTCCTATTACTCGAATGATTTAAATTCATCTGGTAACGATGATTTATATATCAAAAGCCCAGCCAGTTGTAACAAAGAAAGACAGCGTTTGAAAGGTCAATCATAGTAGTAATTAAGATAAAATACAATTACTGGATATGTGTATTATGCTCCTGACATTTAGAAACAATACTACACGTAATTTTGGAGGAGGACTCAATAGTGTTTCTTTTGTCGTATTATAGTGACAGGAGTGGCAAAATTAAGAACAAGACGACTGGTTTTCATAATATTGCTAAATTCATTTGTCTAACATTTATGCTTTGTCTTGTCCAAAATGGTAAACTTAATTCTAAGACAAGCAATTAATCCAAAAGGTCTGAGTTGATTAAGCTTTTACATTCAATTTATTCAGATGTCTTTAACTTCACTTTTAATCAAATGCAGTCTAATGCCAGTCTTTGTGCAATTGACATTAAAGACTGTGGACATTTTTTAATTAAGGTAGCTACTGTATCATTTTCCAAGAACAATCCTTTGTGCAAAAAGATCACGCAAATGTGACTAAAAAGCCACACGATTCAGTTAAAGAAATTATTGATTCTGAATATCAATTATTGGTCCAGTAACTAGTGCAAGCGGGGGATAGGTATGGTCAAGTACCTCCTGTAGCCATCCTTGTTCTTCCTTTTGCCCCTTGTGAGGATTGAAAACATTTGGCAATTCTTAATTCGTTTTCAGATTCTGTACATTGACACCTAACAGACAACAGTCTGCTCTGCAAGCAGGTGAGCTAGCGAGGCTCAATCATCCCAAGTCATACCATGACAAAATGGCCCATAACCTTTGCTAATTCATGAATACTTAATTAACTGACCCAGTTTTGGCTCAGCCAATCAGGGACTGCTACATCACAGTTTGAAATTGTTGCTTCTGTTTCGCACAGTTACAAATGGAGAAATTGTGTATTGTTGAAAGGTGCTATCACAGTTCCGAAAATTCCATTGAATTATGTATTTTCACAGTTCTGAAATGAAACTGTTTGAAAGTTTGCTTGTTTTACGCTGTTTGTCTTAGTTGCCAGTAATCCTCTAAGTGTCCATAATTGGACTAAATCTGCCTGCAAAATGCTTATGACCTAAATAAGCAGCCAATCACAGAAGAGGTTGGAAATAGCAGAAAGTCTTGTCCATTTTAGCTGGGCTTGCTTGGGGAGGATGGCGAGGCTCCAGACTGGCTAAATTCAAGTCGAAATGGGTATCGCACTAGACCTTGGATCCTCCCATTGAAAAATCATGAGATTTGAAAGACATGGTTAGGGAGAATCAAGATATCTCAAAAAGTATGTAAAGTGTGTTCATTTCAATCATACCATCTGAAAGTACATAAAATTTGCACCTATATCTATATCTCTTCATGTTAAAATAAATGAACACTCACCCTGTGAAGTTCAAGAGATGATTTTTTTCTTAATACATTGAACAAATGGCGTCTTCTCATTGGGTGAGAGAGAGTGTCATAACAAACGTTTGTGATGTCATAGGTAATTTTAGTGACGTCACAATCGTGACATCACACACAAAAATGAGGCTGATGGCTGGCTCTCAATTTTCATTATTATCATTTTGCAGGGCATTGTCTGGCCGTTAATTGGTCAATAACGTTTTTTTCGAGGGCATTATGGGGTATTAATCAGGTGTGGCCTGAGGGCAGAAATCATTAACTTAATGCCCGAGCCGCCAGGCGAGGGCATTAAATGATTTCTGCCCGAGGGCCATAACTGATTAATACCCCATAATGCCCGACAAAAAAATGTTATTATCATTATTATCATTTTTTTCATATCCATGATAAATGTTACCTTCACTTCAGTATTCATTAACGCCCGCGCCGTTTTTTTCGCTTTTACGTCCTTATTAATGAAGCTAGCAGGAATCCGTATACAGTAATGAACTCGGCAGGCTGAGTTTGATAGATATAGCCTTTAAAATTTTTCAAATCGGATGATTTTTGGCTGATTTAGCTTACAAACTAACCGAAAATCGCCATGACGTCACATATGATGACGTCACGATACGGTACAATACACCAGGGGGCGTTTTCGCGGGCATTAACGGCCATTAACGCCCGCGATCTGGGCGTTAATGGCCAGACAATGCCCTCCAAAATGATAATAATGGCCGTTAACGCCCGCGAAAGCGCCCCCTGGCGTATTTTATAGATCGTGACGTCATCAGAAGTGACGTAATGGTGACGTTGTTGTTAAATGTCTTTTTGTTTTGGCTCAAAATTTTAAAGCCTAGGAGTATCTCCAAAGTCCACAGATTTCATAATTGGACTCGGTTTTGATCTAGCTTCAATAATAACGTCGGGGCGACGCGAAAACTGCGCGGGCGTTAATGAACCAAAACTGAAGAAAAGGTAACTTTCTTCTTGGATATGGATTGTGTTCAAAAATGATAATAATGATAATAACATTTTGTTGTCGGGCATTATGGGGTATTAATCAGTTATGGCCCTCGGGCAGAAATCATTTAATGCCATCGCCTGGCGGCTCGGGCATTAAGTTAATGATTTCTGCCCTCAGGCCATAACTGATTGATACCCCATAATGCCCTCCAAAAAAACGTTATTGACCAATTGGCATTTCTCTGATTTAAAATTTATTTTACCCTGCAAATCATTGTGAAAATGCTATCATACCTAGTGCCGTCAGTAGTAAAATATGTGGGCTACCCTAAACCAACATTTCATGAAATTTAAACAGAAATTCACTGATTCAGAACAATTCTCCCGACACAATGTCAAATTCTCATGATTTTGCATGGGACGACCCATGACCCATGCTCACGCATGGGTCCCAGGGCTAGTATCGCACTGGCTTCAAGGTCCCTGGGACTACTGCCCCTAAAGTCCGCACTGCTGCCTTTCAGGTCCGTGCTCAGCAGTACCCAGCAAACTGTGCTGGTTTGCTTCAGATATTCATATGAGTGAGGACGTGAAATAGAGCACCTCTTGTGAAAAATTGTAGCCTGCACTCTAAAAAAATTTCGGGACAAAACTGGCTTTTGAAATGGTAAATGGTTTTTTGAAAAATCAAATTTCCATGCAAAATTAATATGGATTTTTCAAAAAACCTTTTTTGATTAAAAAAACCAGTTTTGTCCGGAAATCTTTTAGAGTGTGCTCGCTTACGCTCGCAATTGAAGCAGGCTGTTGTAGCCTTCATTCACACACTTTTCAGAATTTAGTTGATAATGATGGCATTGACCATTTGATATCCAATTTTTTTTGGATGTTAGTCTGATATACTAATATATATATCTGAAAAGACCTGCATTCAATCTCAATCTATAAATTTTGTTATCAACTAATTATAATACTAAAACATTTTTTGCTTTCATTTAAACCGTTTCAAATGTTAAATTTGACAGCCATATGGTGTGACCACTTTATATCAATAATAAGCTTGGAGTTTTCCTCAATGGAATAGAACCTAAATCAAGCAATATGTTGTTCAGAAGAAACCCCAACAGAAATTATTTATTTCAAGACTGTCCAGAAAGAATTTATTTATTTCAACAACAACTGAGCAAGAAATTATTCATTTCAAGAAAACTCCCCCTTGATTTTAGCATATATATTCATAACACAGCTACACTCTAAACAAGAAAAGTACCCTTAAAAAAGGGTACTGTATCGATCTTACCATGAACCTGCAGGTATGTGGCATGCAATGAAAAGTGTTAATATCTTAAAGTAGGCATTTCTATGAAATAAATACCCTTAGAAAAATTCCAAAAGCCCCTCCCCTTGTTTCATGAAAATATTACATAGCCAAGGATGTGTAAAAAAAACAAACTTTGTTATGTAAAACCACCTGTTTGGCTATTAGTTTGTTAATTGCTACATGCACAGTGTACATGTTATTCAGTACTATTTAAGAGTGAGTGATATCAGGCCTGAAAGATACCCCCCCCCCCCAAAAAAAATCATGAATCTGCCACTGGTTTGCTGTGGTCACTTGAACTTTGCATCATTGCAGCGTAATGCGCCGAAATGCTTTTTGCGAAGTTAATATTGCAAATAGAGTAAAATTAATACGTGCATTGGATTCGGAGGAGTTAACTTGATATATGCAGGTTTTTAAATTTTGAAAATCTGACGTTTATTAAGGATTTTAGGCCAAGTTTTGGATTGAGCCCCTTCTTGAAATTGTACACAATTTTTGATGACGTTTCATACGGAAAAAATATTGCCTGTAGATTTCCCTTACCTTGATGAATCGATGTACTGTTAAGAATACTTACATGTAAGCCATTGTAAGTTTTTTTTATTTATAGGTTAAGACATCGATACAAAAATGTCGGGACAAAATTGGTTTTTTAGATTCAAAATGGTTTTTTGAAAAACCAAATTTCAATGCAAAACCAACATGGATTTAAAAAAAAAATCCAAGTTGGTTTTTTGCATTGAAATTTGGTTTTTCAAAAAACCATTTTGAATCTAAAAAACCAATTTTGTCGAAAATTTTTTAGAGTGTAGAGGACAAACAAACGTAAAGCCCTATTCATTAATACCA
Organism: Platynereis dumerilii; assembly: GCA_026936325.1. NCBI lineage: Eukaryota > Metazoa > Annelida > Polychaeta > Phyllodocida > Nereididae > Platynereis > Platynereis dumerilii. The sequence continues at coordinate 138,062,535 of JAPTHN010000001.1, forward strand.
GCCACCTCATTATCTCACCCTCATTTCAAAGCTCTTCTCCATCTCTGGTTTCATCTTTATTTCAAAACGATAATGCGTTAGAAGCTCAAATTGAAAATGAGAGGCCTATCGGCCAGGGGCGTATCTAGAAATGGCTTGAGGGGGGGGGCCATTACATTGGGTGAATACGGGGCGCTCCGCGGCGTTTCCTATCTTTTCCATGTTAATTTTGGGCCTGAGGGGGGGGCCATGGCACCATGGCCCCCCCCCCTAAATACGCCACTGCTATCGGCTTATAATGCTTCAATAACACTTTGAAATAGATAGACTTGGAGTCTATTTGCGATGGGCCAATGGCCTCTGATTGTAGCCCTTTGCGCAACCTGAGATCATATTAATCATGATTCATTTGTCTGTTTCCAAATTACCTTCTCTGATTTAATTATTTGAAGGTATGCAATTTGCCAGAACATAAGTAAAAAGAAAAACAAGTTAAAATGCACATTTTCATGGCAAATTGGCAAGGCCCGACCACCCAGCCCATCTTCTCCCACGTCCAAAACTCCCAATGGCAGTTTTGGTCATGGACATATATATACAACCAGTTCTTAATTCATAAGCAGGTTGTTTTCCATGCAGAGCAAAAAGCTGACTTCCGTAATCACCTACACTCTTAAAAAATTCAGACAAAATTGGTTTTTTAGATTCAAAATGCATTTTGGTTTTTTGCATTGAAATTTGGTTTTTCAAAAGACCGTTTTGAATCTAAAAAACCAATATTGTCCCGACATTTTTTAGAGTGTAATGGTGGTGGGCGGTGACAGCATCCGCTAAACTGCCGAGACAACCAAGACAAACTTACGAAATTGTCAAAAAAACAAGAGGATGTAATCTAAAATTGCATGGAAGGATTCGATATCAACTTCCCTTGTTTTGTCAGGTTTCAGACAGAATTATTTGGCAGCTAATCTATTTCTAAGGTGAGCAGATTTTAGTCGAGCCAAGGTATTAATGCATGTTATTCAGATTTTGTTATTCGGATCAGTCTACATGTTTTAACTTGATATTCTCACCATAATCTCTCTGCACATGCACTATGATTATGAAATTCCTCCACTTTCAGTAGGTGTCCTATGATATAGAGAGTCCTCAGTGACCGGAGACAATCCGAGACATGGATGATGAATTGGATGGCCTGTTAAAGCCCTTCATTTTAATTTTGACAAGAGTCTGCCTTGTGACACAGTGTGCTGCTGGTTCAAGATTGGCTGCTTACTCACAGCATAAACAGTTATTGGCTTCAATTGGTGCAGTGGCATCCCTATGGCATGCACAGGAGAAGAGGTTGAATAATTTTTGATAGTTTTGTCTACATATTTAATATGTTACGCAGCTGCATGCCAACCAGATACAGGTTCCTTAATAGCATGCAAACTGAGTATAATTCTATATTGTATGTTGTGGCACTGCATCATATATTTTTTTTATTGTTTGATACTTTCTGATATCACCATACTCATTTTTGCTAGCATATTTACCATTGGAGCATATCAGAAAGCATCAACTTACTGCATGGTTGAATAATTTTGTTGACAAATCACATATTGTTTAAAAGACATGTTTCAAGCAGCAAACAAAATTAGATCTTGTCCATTAAAAAAAGATTCTGCTAAATGTGTTACCAAGTCTGATTTACAGCAGCCTTATTGGACATTACAGTATTCATTAGACGCCGATTAGTGCTTGGCCTTTCTGCCTGGAGTAGGCTGCTGGCATTTATTGAAAACAAGTGTGATTTAGGAATAACAGGATGGGCAATATTACTCATGTAATAGATGTGTACCCTTCATACCCATTGAGATTAGTTTTTCAATGTCAAAGGCACTGGGTACCAATGGAACGGCACCCATGGGTAGAGACGAGGAGTATTGCCTCAGGTATTGCCTAAGGTATTGCCTTAGGTATTGCCAATAGTATTGCCAATGGTAGGGCACCATGTTGCCTGTCAGGTGTCCAAACACAGAAATCATTACTCAAACCGCCTCAATTTTTAAAATATCACACGTGAACATACGCCAAACTTAAAAAAATCCCAGGAGTGTGATTCAAAACCCACAGTCTCAGAGCCAACGGTTGCACATGCAGTTAAGCACTCTTAAAATTCAGCCAAATTATATTCTATATATGATGAACCACTCTCTTCATTCCTTGTTAATGGAAATCAAATCACATATACTCAAACTTGACAGGCCAGTGATTGATCAGTTGCCCGGTCACCCGCTGTGCATGGCATCAGACTCGGTTGTGTGTCATCAAGTTCCAAATTCAAGCAAAAATCAAATAACTGTGTTCCTTATTTATTGTATTAGGTGCAAGGAAAATAACATAATTAATATTTTTCTCAAAATTGCAACTCAACCTTCAGCATTAGAGTAGGGCGGGGCATGCAGCCCCCCTTAACTTTGAGGTGCGATTTGACCTACTTTTTATGGGCGATTATTTGAATGCTTATGCTGTCAGGAATTGATCACTTGACTCTACTGATAACTAGTGAAACAAATGTCTACCAATTTTCATAATGAAGTTACAGCCATTTTTGTAAAAAATTGAAAATGGCATTCTTACCCCACCCATCGGGCAAGAAGCCCCACTATTGTAATCCTATGGTAATTTTTTTTTGCGAGCGCATTCAGCTTAAAAGTTATTTCTTGAGGTTCTTTTATCATTTTTAAGGCATTCTATTTACTTTTTTTGAATTTCAGAATTTTTCTGTTCATGCTATTATTTTTTAATATTTTTTGCCCTGTTTCAATTTCAGGGCAAATTTTTTTCTATTTTAATCAGCTATTCTATCTAGATTTAAGGTAAAGTACACATTATCAAATGGTTCCTGAAGCAACTTCCGTCCCCAGTGAAGGGGGCCTCATGCCCAATATCATGTGGGGCCACTCGCCCAAAACCCACATATTTTAATTTGACCTCTATATTTTGAACTAAAATGCAAAAAACATGATCCAAATTCTATTTATGTGGTGGTCATAAAGTGAAGCAATGCAGATATCCATTATACATTAAAATATTTCCATAGTTATTTCTGACAACCCCTTTCAAAGAATTAGTGGAAGTTACAAAAACCATACACATTTTTTTGTTTCTTTAATTTCTACTATGGTTTGGTGCTGTTTGCCCTGAAAATTTGTGACGTCACCTAAAAAGCCTCTAGCTTCAATCCTATCAATAAGAAAATGCACCAAAAATGTAAGTTTAGATATAACCCTGGGGGGGCCTCTCACCTAACCCGGGCTTTTTGCCCCGACCCACTCTACACTTACTTTTTCCTGTATTCTTCGCAAGATTAATCTGGATGAGACAAACTGCTCAGGGTATTAGTACATGACACAGACAGAAAAAAAATCCTTAATCATATCGAGTGACAGGCTCTTATCTGTCTCAAGAAGTAAATACCCTTTCCTAATCAGGATTACACTAAGCTGTTTCTGCGGTACTTTCCTGCTTCATGGTATGCAATACCTCTATCTCATGTTGTAATTTCACCATAAATTCAGTCCACAAATGTTAATAGCTTTTTACTTGTTTTTAGTGTGCCTCTTTTGGATAGTTTCACCTTCTTTTGTAGAATTATTTCAATACACTGGGAACAATTTTGGTCTTATTATGGTGCAAAGCATGATTTTGACAAGCGTTGAATAGAGTGTGAAAGCAATCTAAGACTAAATATTGTATGATAAGTCTTCCTGTAGCACTATTTGTCCTAGAATTTGTTCTGAACTTTCAAAAAAACATGCTAAATGGCCATCACAATAAAAATTCACTCAAACTTGCAAACTGGGGGAACCTGCTTGGAAGTAAATATTGGAAATATCAATATGGTACCTGATTCAAATGAGTTGGTAAGAAGTTAATCCAACAGGTGGTACAGTCCAGATTGGCAAAAATGTGATAAAAGGTACAAAAAATCCCAGTTGTTTGGCATCCTGACTCTGCTTCAAGTGGAAACTGCTCTGGAGGATCTGTTCAACTCCACAAGGGTTAAAATTGTTCTGGAGGATCTCATTCATATCTATGGGATGCACGGTGCACTGTGAGTTGGGTAAGCCTGACACTACGTCCACAGACTTAGAGGTGACATAATCTGTATTTCCTTGTTTGTTACTTTTTCACACATTTATTACATGGAAATGTGTGGTTTTATTGATGTATCTATCATGGGTAAATTCCATAAGCGTTTTCATCTTGCGACAATACGATATTTATGTTTTACGGCATAAAGTTTAAATTTATCCGCATGACCCGAAGGTGTTCTTGTCCTTTTTTTAAAAATTGAATTCCGAGATTACATAGCAAGGTGCAGTTTCTGAAAATAGTGAACTTTTGGATACACTCATAATGTAAGTTATAACATACACTGCAACTCACTGGTTGCTTTTTCCCTCTCGAGTGGAGCCAACTACTAAAATAAAACCGTTTTTAGGAGGTGATAACTTGACAGCTGGGGTTACTTGGGGTTTTATTTTTACAGCTGCTTGCAGCCTGTATTGCACGAGGAAACTTCGGGAGCCTTCTGACCATATAGGAGGTCACACTATTTCACCTATGACTTTAAAACTTAGTATACAGTCTCAAGATAATTTTATCTTGCTTCCATCAACTTTTGGTAAACTTCTGTGACAATACATTTTTATTTTCTAAAGTAAAATGCACCTTTTTCCCGCGAATTTTAAATGTTCTGCTGCAGTGACAGCAACAGCAACAGCCAAGTGCCAGCCAGGGGGATGGTTTGCAAATTCATAAAAAAGCTTTAAAAATATAAAAGAAGAAGGAGGAAGGAAGGAAGGATATAGAAGGAAGGAAAAAGAAAGGATGGAAGGAAGGGATACATATATATATATAGACAGATATAGATTGTTAGATAGATAGATTAATAGATGGGCAGATAGGTAGATACATATATTAGTCTATCTACAAGCAGCTGTTAAAGTGCTTGCACGTTATTTTTTAGGAATGTTTAACTGTATTTTGTGTTTTTATGATGGAATGTCTCAATATGTGAAAGTGCATTGTTGTATATATTAGTGGTATGTGTGGTAAAAACAAAATAATAAACAATCTGTGCAGGATTGTATCAACGCTTAACATGGGTTATCTTAATCTGCTTCTGTACCGGATTGTATCAACGCTTTACATGGATTCTCCTAATCTGGTTAACTCCTACAACTTTTCTTCTCGCAGTGACACTTGTAAAATAATTTATTCATGTTATAAAATGAGCTCATCCAATTAAGACCAGTTATAACTCACAATCAGCAGTGATAAACACTGACACAATATTGGTAAAATGACTTTACCACACAATCCAGCACTGGTGTGTCTATCTATCGTGTTCTGAATACCTGACTCTAGTATCTAGGTTATTCCCACCGGAGAGGGAATATGTGATTTTTCACCTGAGGTCTTTAGCCTCAGGTGTGATAAATACATATTTCTGATCCCATGGTGAATAATCAGCTTATGCTATAAGACAATCATTCAAACAGTCAAACATGAAATTATAGGTGGACAAAAAAGGAATATTGGAACTAACACCCTGAAATAATAGCGTGTGATTGGCTGACAGTGGTTTCGAATGGTATAATATGAGGTTATACCATGGGTGGAGGCAGTATATCCCTGGTATAGTCACCCAAGATCCAGTATATCCCGAGACCCGAAGGGTCGAGGGGTATACGGGGTCGAGGGTGACTATACCAGGGATATACTGCCGCAACCCATGGTATAACCTTTTTATCCCATGTATTTTTTTTTTAGATACTTTTATTTTATATCAATGTAAAACAGTTTGAAGCAGTCAATGTGAATGTAGCTGTGCTACAAAAAAAAAATCAATACTCTTAATTGGCAGCACTTTATTGCCTTAAAGCACAACAATCAGCAAATATGCTGGTATCTACAAATTCTACATGCTAATAAGCATGATATATGGGGGCACTGTTGTCTTTTGATTGGTCAGTTCCAGTATATCCCTGTTGATCTCATTATCTTTCAGTATATCCCTGCTGGCTAATTAGCCAAAGGAATTTGATTGGTTGACCTAAATATATCCCTGTTTCTTTCTGTTGTATTTCCCTCTCTCAATCTGTATTGACCAGGGAAAAGCTCAGTATGAGGGACAAAAGTTGGCTAGACATGGGATAATACAAAATATTATCTCACCTTGTGGTGTCCTCCTATCACTCGAATGCTTTTAATTCATCCTGTAACGATGATTTATATATCAAAAGCCCAGCCAGTTGTAAGAAAGAAAAACAGCATTCGAAATGTCCATCATAGTAGAAATTAAGATAAAATACAATTACTGAATATGTGTATTATGCTCCTGACATTTAGAAACAATACAAAACGTAATTTTGGAGGAGCACTCAATTTAGTGTTTCTTTTGTCGTATTACAGAGACAGGATTGGCATAATTAAGAACAAGATGATTAGATTTTCATATATTGCTAAATTAATTTGTCTAACATTTATGCTTTTTCTTGTCAAAAATGGTAAACTTAATTCTAAGACAAGCAATTAATCAAAAAGGTCTGAGTTGATTAAGCCCTTACA